>OY992539.1:197667479-199155792 GCA_963921195.1 Pegoplata infirma
TTATGGCGTCATTTTAGTTTTTTTACTAGTTTTAAAAACGTACCGATTTTCTCTTAATACTCTATTTGTCTCCTTTGAATATAATATCTGAAAACTTATGTTAGGTTGTAATTGACTGCTTTTCCTCAGCACACGGACTCTGAGGTCCGTTGTAACATCACGGGATAGTAGTAGGTTCCCCTACTAATTAGTTCCTGCCATTAAGCCAATTTGAGCTCCTTTGAAAATCCTTAGATATTTATTTTTGACATCCGACTACTAAGAAAGATCGTGCAGCTTCCTAGATCCTAGTGAATCAAGTCTCTGGACAGAAAGTGTCGTGCAATGGCAGATAAAGTGTTGTATAGAGAAGGCCAAATCTGTCATGTAGTCTCACACTTCGATCCATGTGTCCATCTCTGATTAGTCTCCGTCGCGGAAAAAGCCGCAGATTTAACTTTAAACTTTCAAGTGGTAAACCACACATTTCAATCCTGTTGGAGCCTGTAAGGTAGTTTCCAGTCTTGCAAGCTCATCGACTTTGCAATTGCCTGAAATTTCTCTGTGCCCTGGGACCCATATGAGTCGTATGTCTAACTACTTGGCGATCTCATTAAAATACGTGCGAAAGAGCATATCTTGTTTCAGAAACATTGACTACAGGGACTAGACCGGGCTTCAATGTTATAATAGATATTGACTGCGGTTTTAGCCAAGAGATTACAACTCAACCAGTCACCCACTTTCTTTATTGCGAACAGCTCTGTTTGGTAATTACTGAAATGATCTGGCAATTCTCGAACCAGGCTCAATCCAAGCTCTTCGAATATACACCGAATCCCTTTTGTTTGTGTAGCTTCGATCCATCTGTGTAAAAATTTATGGAAGTTCCACTACCCGGAATGCCTCTTATCCAAGACTCCCTGTATGGTATCACAGTGGTAAAGTGGCGCTCAAACAGGCTCATAAAGAGAAAACAGTCCACATTTTGTGGTATTGCTAACTTCTTTATGACTGGACCCCTGGTTACAATCGCTGCTATTCCAATGCAGTGTTATTCAGACGGCAGGAGGCTTTCTAATTCAGCCGTAGGTGTATTACAAAGAGCACCCGTGATGCGCATCCACGCCATTCTCTGTATCTCTGTGATAAAAACACAGTTAGCTTTTGTCTCTAAAGCAGGCTACCAGACAATGATTCCATACAGCAGAATTAGACGCATCACTGCTGTATAAATCTAATGAACGACTTAAGTGCTAAAGCCTCATCGTTTTCCTATGTCCCTTTTAAGCGAATATAAAGCAATCGTTACTTTTTTCATCCGTTCCTCAATATTACGACTGAAATTCAATTTTTATCCAGAAATACTCTAAGATATTTAGCTCCATCTGAAAATTCGTACCGTCTAGAGAAATGGGATCAAAAACAGGAATCTTATTTTTTTTTTCTACACTCAAAAGACTGACTTTCAATTTAGAATTACTTTCAATTTAGAATTACAAATTTTTAGCAGATTTTTCTGCTGAACTGAATGTTTAAAGCAGAATTCTCTGCCATTCAATTTCTGAAAACAACCGAAATTTTACAGAACCTTTACTGATTCTGTTATAATTTAATTCGGATTAAAAGGTATACGGTTGATATAAATATATGAAATAATATTAGGGCCAATACAAAATCTGTTTTTCTGTATAATTTAATATAAAATTATATATAGCTTATTCTGTTTCATATATAAATGTTTCCAATTAAATGTTTCCAATTAACCAAAAATGTTCTAAGTTTTTTAAGCAAAGTATAAGAAATTTTTAAAATGTTTCTAAACATTTCCTTGTTAGGGTTATGTATATCACCTATCTGGTTCGAAGCGTACCCAAACATTTTTTTTTGTTTTAGAAAATTATATGTTTGGTGAATGTATCGTTGACCACGATTTGACACCACGATTTTTTATGTTTTTATGCAATTAGATCTAATTGGATCCAATGAAATATGGCAATGTCTGGTCAAAACTCGGATGAAATCGAATCATATTTTATACAAGTTGATATTTTTTAATGCAAAAACATCCACCATTATTCGGATTAAATTGCGTATAAATATATATTGTGTTATATATCATTATGTATTGCATCATATAAAAATTTTTACTCGGGGTATTGTAAAAAATGAGCTTTTATTTGAGTCTTTTAAAAAATATCCGTTAAAGAGCGTCATTATGGATAAAACCAAGTTCAAAATAACTTAATTTATTTTAGAACGATAGATAATTTCGGCCGAAATTTTAAAATTTACTTAAAAAAAAGATAACTAAACATATCTATTAAATAAGCAAAATAATATGGTGAAAATCTGTTCAAAAACTTTGTAAAATTTCGAAAACCACATGAGTAAAAATTCTCAAAAATTTCTGTTGATTTTAGCAAATGAATGACAAAAACTTCTGTTTGGATCAAGCTCAAATTAAGCTTAAATGAAAGTTTCATGCTCCATAAAAGTAGGGTTGCCATTTCCATTTTGAGAAAAAGAGGACGCCAACCTCAAAAAAGGAGGACATTTGACTCAAAAAAGAGGACAATTTTTTTTAATAAATTAATTTAAAAAAAGTAAACTGCGCGACACAATACGCAAAAAAATGCATTTTTTTAAGGAAACAATTTTCATTTCCACTAAAAAAATCACAAAAATACATTAAAAAAAATCTTCCAATTTTATTTCAGAAAGTACCAATTATATTTAAAAAATTTTCAATTTTAAAAAATGTTTAACTATATTTCCAATTATATATGAGAAATATTCATTTTTAATTTAAAAATGTTTGGTTAATTTAAAAAAATGTCCAATTATAATTCAAAAATTTTAATTGTATATCAGAATTTTCTATTTGTTATTCAAAATTTTCTAAATGGATTTCAGAAAATTCCATTTGTATTTTAAACATTTCCATTTCAAAATTTTCTCATGATTTTAAGAAAATTACTATTGAATTTAAATAAATTCAATTGGAATTTTAGATAATTCAATTGTATTTCAGAAATGTCCATTTTTATTTAAAAATTATCTAAATGTTCAAATTCTGATTAATTTTTATTAAAAAATAAAAATTGTTGTACTCGACCTTTAAAATATTATATTTGAGTAGGTTTTTTTCTAGCTCGAGGTCATTATTTTCTTTACTAATTAAAACTATGATATTCTCATATAATAATTTTCAAGAAAATTATTTTTCTGTTTTAAATTTATTATGTTGGTAATTTTTTGCAAGACTTTGTCGACACGTGTTTCGGGATGATGATCGTGACCTTACTACGATGGTACAATTTTCGTCTTCTAATTCCCAATGGAAATAGAGTCGAATATGTATTTTTATTTTAGTTTGATCATTAACGATTGTCATTAAAGACCCTTTGCAACTTGTAGTACAGGGTTTTTATTTTTTGCTAAATAATCTTGACAATGGGATTAGACAAATCCCGAAACACGTGTCAATTAAGTCTTGCAAAAAATGACCAACATAAATAAATTTAAAACAGAAAAATTTTTTCTTGAAAATTATTATATGAAATTATCATAGTTTTAATGACCTCGAGCTAGAAAAAAACCTACTCAAAATATAATTAACTAAATGCTTTTAAAAAAATTTTATTTGTATATCAAAATTTTCTGCAAAGCATTTGAAAAATTTTTAATAGAAATATAAATTTTTTAAATATATTTAATTGGAATTTTCTGAAAAGCATTTAGACATTTTTGAAACATAAATGGACATTTTTTAAATTTAATTGGAAATTTCTGAAACGGATTTTTCTGAAAAGCATTTAGAAAATTTTAAAATACAACTGGAAACTTTTGAAATACAATTGGAAATTTCTTAAATACAAATGGAATTTTTGGAAATTCAAAGGAATTTTCTTAAAATTATTATTTTTTTTTAAATTTGTAATGGAAATTTTTGATATACAAATCTTTTTTCGGAGAGCAAACTTTAAGACACACAACAGCTGATAAGAATTGATGCTAACGTAGTTATTTTCGCACTACCTAAAGTGAATTTTTACTCGAAATATAATTAATTTGAAGCGTTTTTTTTAATTTTTGTGCGTTTTGTTCTCAAAAAGTTGATATTACTGCTGATAAGCGAAAATATGGCGATGAAAATAATTCAAAAGTTTAAAAGTAATAAAAAAATGTTTTCGGGTAAAGTGCAAAAAGTAGGACAACCCCGGACACTTTCTAAAAAAGAAGTAGGACTGCCCCGGACGCCCTAAAAAAGAGGACGGTGTCCGGGGAAAAGAGGACGGATGGCAACCCTACATAAAAGGGTCAAGGGAAAGAGAATTTTAGATTTTTTTGTAATTTTTGAATGTAGGAAAAAATCGTAATTATTTTAAAATTTCAAATAGCGATATCTCGAAAACCTTTCTATTGATTTTAAAAAAATTTGATTGACATTCATAACAACGCATTCCAAATTTTTATGGGGTTTCCGACCGATATTTTGATGCGTTACACACGGAATGACCCCCAAACTGTAGTTGGATGGTATAAAAACAGACACACATCAACATGTCGCAACAGGCACAGATGACAGTTGCCATTCCAACTGTGTTTTTGATATTTGAGAAGATCTCCTCTTATTTAATAACATGAACTATCTGACAAGCTACCAAAATAATCTTTTGTGTATGATGTGTTTGTTTCTGTTGTAAGTATTTGCATTATAAATTCTTAAATATCACTTATTTGGTAACGCATTTAAGCGGGAGCTATTTACATGCCTTCACTTTAATACACCGATCAAACAGAATCAGTGAAAATTCTAAAAAAAAATTCAGTTGATTTAATGACACATTTAAGCGGGAGCTAATTAAATGCCTTCACTTTAATACATCGATCAAACAGAATCAGTAAAAATTCTAAAAAATTTCAGTTGATTTCAGAAAATGAAGGACAGAGAATTTTGTTCAAATATTAATTTCAGCGAAAAAATTAGCTAAAAAATTATAATTTTAAATTGAAAGTCGTTTTACAGATTTTTGACAGCGGTTTTCACTTGAATTTATCGTTTTCTATAGGAAATATTTTTAAATTGAAAGTCGTTTTACAGTTTTTTTGACAAAAGTTTTCTATTGAAATTATCATTTTCTATAGGAAATATGTTTCAGAATCCAAGATTTTTCGACAAGCACAATGTGTCAAAATCTGAAAACTTTTATTTGAACTAAAATACCACAGAATCTAAAAGCTTTCAGGCAGACTACCCCCGAATTATATAACAAGTCTTAGTCTTCGTGGGACAGTCATCGATTAAGTTTTCCATTATATTACAAACAAATTGAATTACATGTACAACCAATCATAAACCCTTATGAAAACCACAACAACAAGAAATAATATACATACATATAGAACAAAAATAAAAATAAAATCAAAAGCTGATTACATTTTCCACTTAAGTTCCTCATTTATTATGCATTTTTGTAAAAAAAAATTGAAGCGAAATGAAAATATTTCATCATCAACATCTATTATTACTGAACAACGATAAATACAAAAGAAATACCTTTTTTTTCTTCTTTAATATGATATAAAGGTCTATTACATATTCATTATGGAACAAAAACACCAATATATATATAAATGCACTAAGAGAAAAACATAGCGGAAAATGAAAATATTATAAAAAAAATTTTTCTGAAATTTTGACATATTTTTCGCATAGAATATGTTTCAGATGGTGATTTAAAAAACAGTTTTTTAATGGAAATTCTAAGATTCGAAGACATTTTTTCGTAAAAACATTTTTAAGGATCAGAGACATTTTTCGAATAGAAAATACCTAAATGGGATTACACTCGCAAATAACTCATTGAAGAAACATATGCATCTGTTTTAATTCTTTTTGTTTGTTGTTTGACGATCGTGTCAAACTAAGAGACGATATAATTATTCTTCTTATGCTCAATGAGTGTAGGGTTGAATGTATATTAATATTCTCAGATTTGAAGACAATAGCGATTGTCATTTAAATGCACTATGCTTTTTGAAGTATAGGGAGTTGAAATTTTTACTAAAGTCTTGACAAGATTTTGACGGGATCGAAACACGTGTCGGCTAAGGCGTGCAAAAATTGACCAAAATAAATTTAAACTGGAAAAATAATTTTCTTGAAAATTATTCTTTGAGAATATCATGGTGGTAGTTAGTAAAGGAAAATAACCTCGAGCTCGATCAACCATTTTAAAAATATAATATTCTAAAACCCGAACAAAACAATTTTTACAATTTATAAAATTTTGATTCTTTTTTTTTAATTTTTTTAAGTGTATACACACATATTTAAATACACACTAATACCAACACAAAAAAAATGATTGAGAAATGGCCTATACATTCACACATGTATTCATAAGTGAAAGTTTGTATGTTTTTTTTTTTGTGTATGTTAAACAAAGTAGTATTAGTTATGCGAACTTATATTTATTGTATCCTGATGACAATTTCTGGAAATCCCTTATGGGGAAAAAACCTTTACATATAATGTTATAAACGCACAAAAAAATAAGTAAAATTAAATAGCTAAAAATGAATGTAATTTGGCAGAAATCCAAACAAAAGTAAAACAAGACAAAGAAGGGACTTTTATGCGAAAATTGCAAATCTTTTTTTAAATTTAACTCAATTTCGTTGTATAACAAAGACGTACGACCCTTTTTTTAAATAATAGTCTTAAGAAGAAAAGACAATCATATAACCAAGACAACAAAACAAGTGTATAAGGGATTCATCATCATCATAAATATAATGACCCCCTTTTTTTAGATTTCAAAAGCTAAAAAAGATTTTGTTCTGAGACATTTTTTCTATATAGAAAAAGTCTCAGATTCTGAGACAATTTTTCTATATAGAAAAAGTTTCAGATTCTGAGACAATTTTTCTATATAGAAAAAGTCTCAGATTCTGAGACAATTTTTCTATATAGAAAAAGTCTCAGATTCTGAGACAATTTTTCTATATAGAAAAAGTCTCAGATTCTGAGACAATTTTTCTATATAGAAAAAGTCTCAGATTCTGAGACAATTTTTCTATATAGAAAAAGTCTCAGATTCTGAGACAATTTTTCTATATAGAAAAAGTTTCAGATTCTGAGACAATTTTTCTATATAGAAAAAGTCTCAGATTCTGAGACAATTTTTCTATATAGAAAAAGTCTCAGATTCTGAGACAATTTTTCTATATAGAAAAAGTCTCAGATTCTGAGACAATTTTTCTATATAGAAAAAGTCTTAGATTCTGAGACAATTTTTCTATATAGAAAAAGTCTCAGATTCTGAGACAATTTTTCTATATAGAAAAAGTCTTAGATTCTGAGACAATTTTTCTATATCGAAAAAGTCTCAGATTCTGAGACAATTTTTCTATATAGAAAAAGTCTCAGATTCTGACACAATTTTTCTATATAGAAAAAGTCTCAGATTCTGAGACAATTTTTCTATATAGAAAAAGTCTCAGATTCTGAGACAATTTTTCTATATAGAAAAAGTTTCAGATTCTGAGACAATTTTTCTATATAGAAAAAGTGTCAGATTCTGAGACAATTTTTCTATATAGAATAGTCTCAGATTCTGAGACAATTTTTCTATATAGAAAAAGTCTCAGATTCTGAGACAATTTTTCTATATAGAAAAAGTCTCAGATTCTGAGACAATTTTTCTATATAGAAAAAGTCTCAGATTCTGAGACAATTTTTCTATATAGAAAAAGTCTCAGATTCTGAGACAATTTTTCTATATAGAAAAAGTCTCAGATTCTGAGACAATTTTTCTATATAGAAAAAGTCTCAGATTCTGAGACAATTTTTCTATATAGAAAAAGTCTCAGATTCTGAGACAATTTTTCTATATAGAAAAAGTCTCAGATTCTGAGACAATTTTTCTATATAGAAAAAGTCTCAGATTCTGAGACAATTTTTCTATATAGAAAAAGTCTCAGATTCTGAGATAATTTTTCTATATAGAAAAAGTCTCAGATTCTGAGACAATTTTTCTATAGAAAAAGTCTCAGATTCTGAGACAATTTTTCTATATAGAAAAAGTCTCAGATTCTGAGACAATTTTTCTATATAGAAAAAGTCTCAGATTCTGAGACAATTTTTCTATATAGAAAAAGTCTCAGATTCTGAGACAATTTTTCTATATAGAAAAAGTCTCAGATTCTGAGACAATTTTTCTATATAGAAAAAGTCTCAGATTCTGAGACAATTTTTCTATATAGAAAAAGTCTCAGATTCTGAGACAATTTTTCTATATAGAAAAAGTCTCAGATTCTGAGACAATTTTTCTATATAGAAAAAGTCTCAGATTCTGAGACAATTTTTCTATATAGAAAAAGTCTCAGATTCTGAGACAATTTTTCTATATAGAAAAAGTCTCAGATTCTGAGACAATTTTTCTATATAGAAAAAGTCTCAGATTCTGAGACAATTTTTCTATATAGAAAAAGTCTCAGATTCTGAGACAATTTTTCTATATAGAAAAAGTCTCAGATTCTGAGACAATTTTTCTATATAGAAAAAGTCTCAGATTCTGAGACAATTTTTCTATATAGAAAAAGTCTCAGATTCTGAGACAATTTTTCTATATAGAAAAAGTCTCAGATTCTGAGACAATTTTTCTATATAGAAAAAGTCTCAGATTCTGAGACAATTTTTCTATATAGAAAAAGTCTCAGATTCTGAGACAATTTTTCTATATAGAAAAAGTCTCAGATTCTGAGACAATTTTTCTATATAGAAAAAGTCTCAGATTCTGAGACAATTTTTCTATATAGAAAAAGTCTCAGATTCTGAGACAATTTTTCTATATAGAAAAAGTCTCAGATTCTGAGACAATTTTTCTATATAGAAAAAGTCTCAGATTCTGAGACAATTTTTCTATATAGAAAAAGTCTCAGATTCTGAGACAATTTTTCTATATAGAAAAAGTCTCAGATTCTGAGACAATTTTTCTATATAGAAAAAGTCTCAGATTCTGAGACAATTTTTCTATATAGAAAAAGTCTCAGATTCTGAGACAATTTTTCTATATAGAAAAAGTCTCAGATTCTGAGACAATTTTTCTATATAGAAAAAGTCTCAGATTCTGAGACAATTTTTCTATATAGAAAAAGTCTCAGATTCTGAGACAATTTTTCTATATAGAAAAAGTCTCAGATTCTGAGACAATTTTTCTATATAGAAAAAGTCTCAGATTCTGAGACAATTTTTCTATATAGAAAAAGTCTCAGATTCTGAGACAATTTTTCTATATAGAAAAAGTCTCAGATTCTGAGACAATTTTTCTATATAGAAAAAGTCTCAGATTCCGAGACAATTTTTCTATATAGAAAAAGTCTCAGATTCTGAGACACTTTTTCTATAGAAAAAGTCTCAGATTCTGAGACACTTTTTCTATAGAAAAAGTCTCAGATTCTGAGACACTTTTTCAATAAAAAATCTCAGATTCTTAGACAATTTTTCTATATTGAAAAATCTCAGATTCTTAGACAATTTTTCTATATAGAAAAATCTCAGAATCTGAGACAATTTTTCTATATAGAAAAAGTCTCAGAAAGTCTCAATTTTTCTATATAGAAAAAGTCTCAGATTCTGAAACAATTTTTCTATATAGAAAAAGTCTTCGATCCTGAAACATAAATATTCTCAGTTTCTGAAATATTTATCAGTATAGAAAAAATTCTCAAATTCTTAAAGGGTTAAAGTTAATCGTGTACGCACAATTCCACTTAAATACCCTGCTTTTAATGGGTATTTATAGAAAACTGTTCACAATACATTTGAATTGTTTGGATATTTCCAATAACCACCACGCATTGTTTTCATAGCACAGGCTATCATCATCAACGCAATCCTTTCATTCTGTTTTTGCAAATTTTGTGCGTGTTAATACAACTTTATTTTCATTTTGCTCCTGCCTTAGTATCTTCTACATATGTAGGTATTTCTCGATTTTCTCCATTTGCTTGGGTTTGTGAATTAAACTGGAGTCTTGTATTTAGCCAACATAAAAAAGGGATAAATTTAACTTTACTTTAGATTGGTTTTACGCTTAACTACCAATATAAATGGGATATATGCCATACATTTATGTCAAATGTACTTAGAAAGTATAAGAAGGACATACTTACACGTACCTACTCACTCTTAACAAGAGGAACATTAGGGAAGTGCTTGGATTAAACAAGGA
This sequence comes from Pegoplata infirma, assembly GCA_963921195.1. Taxonomy (NCBI): domain Eukaryota; kingdom Metazoa; phylum Arthropoda; class Insecta; order Diptera; family Anthomyiidae; genus Pegoplata; species Pegoplata infirma. Next base: position 197,677,703 of record OY992539.1, read on the forward strand.
AGATACATGATTGGGACAATCATAAGAAATGAAAAACAGACATAAGAAAAAATAGCATTTTCTGAATTTATCAACTTGAGATAAGCCTTAGAGTTGAAAATTATTGCTAATACGACAAAAATTCACAAAAACATTAACACCGGGCTTGATCCTAGGATCATGCAAGTCAAATACTTTAAAGCTTTTTGAGCTTTTTAAAAAAATACCCATGAAATTTGTCCAATATAGCACAATTTGACTTTTAAACGTGGTATAGTCGTAAGACTCGGTAAATACTGCCGATTCAAAAAAGGCACTTAAGTAGTAAAGTCGGACTTGATCAGAGGAACATGCTCTGAAAGCTCTCTGAGCAATAGAATTTAAGTGATTTCAAAATTCGTCGAAAAATTTGTTTAAAAACAGCACTATTTGATAAATTATTTAACCCCGTTATTGTAACAGCCACCCTAATGAATACCCATACATACACAATAAGTATCAGAGTCCTGTTATGTCTCAATACTTGTTCTTTTACTACATATTCGTATACATTTGTATACTAATGTGTAAGTATCATTCTCTCATATACATATGTTCACCGGATATTACCTTATAACTTGTATGTATCTTGTTACTAAATGTCTATCGATATTTCTGTAACTCCTTTTCTTGTCCCACTGTCAATGACTGTGTATAAATGCGTGTGTTTGTGTGTTGAAAGTAATTGTAACGCCAGTCGACCGGGTTAAATGCCGCCACAGGATGTCATTGCATGGATTTATCGAATATTATATAAGCCAAAATGAAAATGAGATTATTTCATATTCTCATAATATCTACACGTTAGTCTTGTTGGGAACACTCATAGCTGACAAAGGTAATACCGAAATTAGATTTAGTATCATCTTGAATACATATTCATAAAATATTCTTAAAAATTATACAAATATTGTTTTTGTTTGAAAAAGTAAGTGGAGGATTTGAATTTCTAAGATTTAAAGTAAAAAACATTACATGATTTTTCACAGAGTCTCAGAACTGCGAATTTTCCTATACGGAAAAATGTCTCACCATCTGAGAATTTTTCTATACAAAAAAATTTGTCTCAGAAACTAAAAAATTGTATGCAAAGCGTCTCAGAATCTGAGATTTTTTCTATACAGGAAAACATTTTTTAAATCAGAAAAACGTCTTTGAATCTGAGAATTTTTTCTATGCGAATTTGAGAATTTTTCTATACGGAAAAATGTCTCAGAATCTGAGACTTTTTCTACATAGAAAAATTGTCTCAGAATGTGAGACATTTTCCATATGGAAAAATTGTCTCAGAATCTGAGACTTTTTCTATATAAAAAAATTGTCTCAAAGTCTGAGACTTTTTCTATATAGAAAAATTGTCTCGGAATCTGAGACTTTTTCTATATAGAAAAATTGTGTCAGAATATGAGAATTTTTCTATATAGAAAAATTGTCTAAGAATCTGAATTGTCTTAGAATCTGAGACTTTTTCTATACAGAAAAATTGTCTCAGAATCTGAGACTTTTTCTATATAAAAAAATTGTCTCAGAATTTTTCTATATATAGAAAAATTGTCTCAGAATCTGAGACTTTTTCTATATAGAGAGCCCTGGGTGCGGGGTGGCAGGGTCCAAGAGCCCTGGGTGCGGGGTGGCAGGGTTTGCGGATTGAAGACCCCTGGGTTTAAGTTGATGGTTGCCAAAGGTGAGGGCTCACCAAGAGCCTGCATATTGGCGAAAAATGGCTTAAATATATTCTTTTTATCAACTTTTAGTGATATGGATGTTACAGCGGCTAGCTTAGAGCTTCATGGGAAATCTATTTGGCTCGCCTCTGCGTATTTTCCTAATCCGGGGCCAATACCCCCGGAGAAGGTTGGCGGTCTGATTCGGGAGTCTGAATCTAGGGGACACCAGTTACTAGTGTGCTGTGATGCTAATGCACATCATTCGATATGGGGTAGTACAGACACAAATGATAGAGGCGAATCACTTTTGGAGTTTTTGTTAAGCACTAACCTGTATATTTGTAACAAGGGTAGTGAACCAACTTTCGTTACAAGTACGCGGCAAGAGGTTCTTGACGTAACACTTGTATCAGATACATTGTCTGACAGAATTGATGACTGGAGAGTTTTGGAAGAGCATTCTTTCTCAGATCATCGCTACATTGAGTTTTTACTCAGGGAGCGTGCCCCGGTTGAGACAGTCTCTAGAAATCTGAGAAGAACAAACTGGGTGAAATATAGGGAGACTTTTTCTTTGCTTTTGGATGAAGTACCCCTATCTGAACCGCATAGTTTAGCGGAAATTGACTGTCTGGTTGACCATATAACAAATGTTTGTAATAGGTGCCTGGATGCGTCTTGCCCTTCTGCAAAGCCTAGAGGGAAAAAAAAGCCACCTTGGTGGTCAAATGAGTTGCAGACGAGCAGAGATTCCTGCAGAAAGCTCTTTAATAAGGCTAAATTTTCAAGAGCGGACGAGGACTGGTCTGCATACAGGCTGCAACTTAAGAGTTATAAAAAGATGATCAGAAATGCAAAATGTGATTCTTGGAAAAACTTCTGTGGAAACATAGAAGACGTTTCTGAGGCATCCAGGCTGCGCAAGGTTCTGGCTTCTTCTCCTTGCACCCTAGGATACCTGAAAGATCCTAATGGGGTGTGGTCTTCCTCCAGTGGAGAGTCGCTGGATCTCCTTTTAAACACGCATTTTCCGGGCAATTCCATGACGCCGTTTCAAGCTTTGGAACGTTCTGACGCCCAAGCATCTGAAATTGCTTCGGAAATAATAAATATGCCAACATTAATCTGGGCGATAAAAAGCTTCAGGCCCTATAAATCCCCGGGACCTGATGGTATAATTCCGGCTGAGTTGCAGCAAGTGTTGGACTATATAGCCCCGTTGCTGTATAATCTATACACAGCATGCATCAACTGGTCGTATATTCCTTTAAAATGGAGGGATACCAGAGTCGTATTTATCCCGAAGGCTGGGAAAAGTTCCCACACAGCTCCGAAGGATTTCAGACCAATTAGTTTGTCTTCTTTTTTGTTAAAGACAATGGAACGAATGATAGACTCATATTTGCGTAGAGTGATTGACCCGAGGTTGCTTTCGACAAAGCAACATGCATACAGCAAGGGACGATCAACGGAAACAGCTCTTCATGAGCTCGTTGGTACCATCGAGAGATCGCTTTCGGTAAAGGAGTACACTATGGTGGCCTTTCTTGATATTGAGGGGGCTTTTAATAATGTCATTCCAGAATCGATAATATTGGCATTGTCTGGTCTGGGAGTAAAGCGTGAAATCGTTTTAATGGTGGAAAACCTACTTGCCAATAGACGTATAACGTCTGAATTGGGAGCGTCCGTCATATCTCGATTTGTCAATAGGGGCACACCACAAGGAGGTGTTCTTTCGCCGCTTCTTTGGAACCTGGCACTGAATTCAATGCTACTATCTCTAGAAGCACGTGGTTGTCATGTTATCGCATATGCTGACGATGTCGCGATAGCGGTAAAGGGGAAGCATCTGCCAACATTGCGGGACATTCTTCAGGGTTCTCTGAAAGATCTGTCTAAATGGGCAAGAGACTGTGGTCTAGGAGTTAATCCCAGTAAAACAGAGCTTGTTTTGTTTACAAGGAAAAATAAGATTCCTGCTTTTGATCCTATTTCTCTGGACGGTACTGAAATCACCTTCTCAGATGGAGCCAAGTATCTTGGAGTATTTCTAGATAGGAAGCTGAATTTCAGGCGTAATATTGAGGAACGGGTGAGAAAAGCAACGATTGCGTTGTATTCCTGTAAAAGGGCCATTGGAAAACGATGGGGTTTTAGCCCTCAAGTCGTTCATTGGATCTATACAGCAGTGGTGCGTCCAATTTTGCTGTATGGAATCATTGTCTGGTGGCCTGCTTTGGAAACAAAAGCGAACTTTGTCTTTATCACGAAGGTACAGAGAATGGCGTCAATGTGCATCACTGGTGCTCTTCGTACTACACCTACGGCTGCATTAGAAATCCTCCTTCACCTGATACCCTTGGACATATTGGGTAGGCAGTATGCGGCTGCGTCGGCAATTCGACTTAATAGCACGCTGCAATGGAGGAGCAGTGATTGTGGCCATAGCGCGATCTTGAAAAAGATAACAATACCACAAAATGTGGACTGTGCTCCCTCTTTGAGCCTCTTTGAGCGCCACTTTACCACTATGATACCATCCAGGGAGTCTTGGATGGGGGATACTCCGGGTAGTGGAGCTACCATAAATTTTTACACAGATGGATCGAGGCTGCACGAACAAGTGGGCTTTGGGGTCTATTCGGAAGAGCTTGGATTGAGCCTGGCTCGTAGATTGCCAGATCATTGCAGTGTTTACCAGGCAGAGATGCTGGCAATAAAGGAAGTGGCTGACTGGTTGAGCTGCAATGTCTTGTCTACAACCGCAGTCAACATCTATACTGACAGTCAAGCCGCGGTCAAGTCCCTGGATTCAATGTTTCTGAAAACAAGATCTGCCCTTAACTGCCGCACGTCTTTAAATGAGATGGCCAAGCAGTTTAACATACGACTCATATGGGTCCCAGGGCACAGAGACATTCCAGGGAATTGCAAAGCCGATGAGCTTGCAAGACTAGGAACTACCTTACAGGTTCCAACAGAATTGGAATGTGTTGGTATGCCTCTAGAAACTTGCAAGCAAAACCTACGGCTTTGTTCTGCGACGGAGACTAATCAAAGATGGGCAAATGGATGGACGTGTGAGACAACACGACTGATTTGGCCTTCTCTTAATCAGGGGCGCACAAGTGAGCTGATATCGCTTCCAAGAGGAGAGATTTCGACGGTGGTTTCTATAATTACCGGACACTGTCTTATAGGGAAGCACGCAGAGCGGTTAAATGTGCCGTCGAATGACTTTTGCCGAAGTTGCATGGATGAAGAGGAGTTGGAAACTATCGAACACTTTATTTGCCATTGCCCGGCACTTTCTGGTCAGCGACTTGCTTCACTGGGATCTAGGGAGCTGTACGATCTTTCTGATTTGTCGGATGTCAAAATACAACATCTAAGGAGTTTCATAAGAAGCTCAAACTGGTTTAACGACAGGGACTAGTAGGGAAACCTATTACGATCCCGTGGTATCACAATGGACCTCAGAGTCTACGTGTGTTGACGTAAAACGTCAGCAGCCACTTACAACCTAACCTAACCTAACCTTCTATATAGAAAAATTGTCTCAGAATCTGAGACTTTTTCTATATAGAAAAATTGTCTCAGAATCTGAGACTTTTTCTATATAGAAAAATTGTCTCAGAATCTGAGACTTTTTCAATATAGAAAAATTGTCTCAGAATCTGAGACTTTTTCTATATAGAAAAATTGTCTCAGAATCTGACACTTTTTCTATATAGAAAAATTTTCTCAGGATCTGAGACTTTTTCTATATAGAAAAATTGTCTCAAAATCTGAGACTTTTTCTATATAGAAAAATTGTCTCAGAATCTGAGACTTTTTCAATATAGAAAAATTGTCTCAGAATCTGAGACTTTTTCTATATAGAAAAATTGTCTCAGAATCTGAGACTTATTCTATATAGAAAAATTGTCTCAGAATCTGAGACTTTTTCTATATAGAAAAATTGTCTCAGAATCTGAGACTTTTTCTATATAGAAAAATTGTCTCAGAATCTGAGACTTTTTCTATATAGAAAAATTGTCTCAGAATCTGAGACTTTTAACCCTTTTTACATTTTAACATTTAACCCTTTTTTGCAAACAAATCCAAAACTTTTATACATCAAGCATAAACAATTACGTTTTTACAAATAATTTAGATTTTTGGCAATAATTTAAAAATTACCATAATAAAGCTGTTAACAAGTATACAAAAAACATAAATTTTAAACATTTATTTATTCTGAAAATAAAAGTATAAAAACCCTTTCGTTTGTTTAACACCTACATAACTACACTGCCAAAAGACTCTCTATCAATTGACAGAGGTTAGCCAAAATATTAAGAACAGATGCCATTTTTTTTATCGGTATTTTGTATGTTAATAGAATTTTCTTAAAAAAAAGACACTTCGTTAATGCGGGAAAATCGTAAATATATAAATTTTTGTTATATTAGTAACCAAATTGTTTGATAGTTTGAATATTGATTATTTTTGTTGTTGAATCAATTACAAAAGTAATTATTAATGATTTTTTGTTCAATTACAGATTTTATCAAACAAGTTTTGGAAAATTTTGCATCTATGTAGCAATAGCTAACTTTGTGTCTTTCTTTTTTCTTAATTCTTAAACATTTTAAAAACATTTTTTGTAACTTTACTGAGTAAAAATATTTACAGTAGGTAAATTACCAAAAATAAAAATTGTTCCTATTGCTTTTTGGCTAACCTCTGTATTTGTGTGTACACTTGTTAAATATTATAAATTGGCTTAAAGACCATTAGTATAAGGCAATGAAGATATGTTGAAATAAAAAGCATATATGGATGTAGATGTAAAAATTTTTACACTGTGCTGAATAAGTATTTAATATATTATATAAATGGTTTTACACAAACACTTAATAAAAACACCCTAATAATTTCATTATTTTTGATATTGTATCTGATCAGATCTTATAATATGTCGGTGTTTTACCAATGTCGCTCAAATCTGAGATATAACACTGTGCAACTGGAAAAATAAGCCCCAAACGTTACAATGCCAAATGAAAGTAGAACAACAAATAATCAAAATCACCAAAGGGTTTTGCAAAGTTAGTTCAAATTTCCCTTTTATGACCCTCTATATGCCATTTTAAGGGTTGCTCTTTTTTTCAAAAATTAATTACAAAAGTCTTATAAAATGTCCATTTAAAGTGATAAAATTTTCTACAAATATTTTGCACACAAAATTTCATTAGGGGTTGCCAAGAGTCAAATGTTAGTAAACAAGTTAGAAAAATACACTTTCACATTTCTATACCCTCCACTCTAGTGATAGAGGGTATATAGGGCGAAACGCGCCAACGGTCCACACCAAAAAACCGATTTAAGTATAATTTTGCCAAAATGTTAGGATAATAGTAGGTAATCTAAAGGTTAAATAAAAAAAATTTTGTTGAAATATTTTTAGAGTTACAGAGATGGGAAGTTTTCACTTTTTCGCAAAGAACATATTTGGTTGAATTTTTATTGACACTTTGATGCGATAAAAATTTATTTTTAAAAAACGATTTTAAATATTTTTGACGGGCTTTTCAACGGCGTTGGTATGTTTTTAAAAAATATAAATTTGACCTTAATTCAAGGTCAAATTAAAAAAAAAAAAATTATTTTATAAAGCGTCTATTTGGAGATTATTTTAACTAAGTTTATTAGAAAGCTTGACGTTTTTTACAAATAAAAACATTTTTAAAAAAATGGAAAATAATCTTGACAGTGGAATCTGACAAATTCCGAAACACGTGTCGATTAAGTCTTGCAAAAATGACCAACATAAATAAATTTAAAACAAAAAATAATTTTCTTGAAAATTATGCTATGAGAATATCATGGTTTTAACTAGTACAGCAAATAATGACCTCGAGCCAGAATAAACATACTCAAAATATAATATTTTAAAGATCGAATAAAACAACTTTTATTTATAATAAAAATTAATCAGAATTTGAACATAATGGTTGGCACGCCATAGTGATGAATAACCCTAATATGGTATTATTTCATTCACAACAACAAATAACATATTGTTGTAGTCCAATGGACTATCATATGTAAAATGTTTTAAATATTTTTGTTGGTTATTGACTATCGTTGCTTTACTAGTATAGTACAATTTCTTCGTCTTTTTAATTCCCAGAGTCGAATATGTACTAATATTTTAGTTTGTGCTCAAACGATTTGTCATTAGACTCGTTTGCTACTTTGTAGTAAATCGTTTCTGTTTTTGCTTAATAATCTTGACAATGGAATCTGACAAATTCCGAAACACGTGTCGATTAAGTCTTGCAAAAATTACCAACATAAATAAATTTAAAACAAAAAATAATTTTCTTGAAACTTATGCTATGAGAATATCATGGTTTTAATTAGTAAAGCAAATAATGACCTCGAGCCAGAACAAACACCCTAAAAATATTTTGGCAAAATTATATCTAAATCGGTTTTTTTGGAATGGACCGTTGACGCGTTTTGCCCCATATATAAGTTTGTCATTCCGTTTGTAACACCTCGAAATATTGGTCTAAGACCCCATAAAGTATATATATTCATGATCCTCGATCGATTTTAAGACGATCTAGCGATGTCCGTCCGTCCGTCTGTCTGTTGAAAACACGCAAACTTTTGAAAGCCTTTACGGAGGCTCCTGAAGTTTGGCATATATGTTGGGCATTTACCTGGTCAGGTTGGTATTGCAATCCAGTGAAATCGGTCCAGTGGTTCAAAAGTTATGAGCAAAAGACTGAATGTCGCCAAGGGTTTTTCATGAATTTACTAGATAAAACACACAACTTTCTAACGACAATTCTGAGAGTGCTGAAGTCTGGCATATATATTTGTCGTTCCTCTGTCCTAGTTTGTTCCTAATTTCAGCCAAATCGGTCCAGTGCACAGTGGCCGAAATGGCCAATCTAGCGGCGCTTAATTCGGAAATGTAAAATAATAAAGACTAATGCTAATTTGCGATTATAAAATTTGTATAGAATTAATTTTTAAACAATATTTATTTATTTTTATGTATTTTGGGAAATTTATATGAATATTGGGAGGGTGGTTTGTATGAGGCCTAGAAATTAAAATGGTCCGATTCCGTTAAAATTTAGAGCGATTGTTAATGAATATAAAAAACATTTATCGGTCGATTTTCAAGAGGATATCTTGAATACTATTGTTGGGGGTATTTGAGTAAAACTTGAAGGAGACATTTACATGGGGGCTATGGGTTAACATGGATTGATTTTGTTAAAATGTAATAGGTTTTGTTCTTGCGATAAAAGAAACTTAAATTTCAAATTTCAGCCAAATCGTTTGAAAATTGTGGTCTGTATCGCGTTTATACTGTTTATTTGGACAGGCAGATGGACCATAAAAACCGAACAACTTGCGCGAACTAGCACGCCATACTGAAACGTCACAACAAAAATAATCCAAAATAATAAACAAAACAGTAATTGGACCGAATACGATCGACTTTCAAAAGTTGCAGTCCATGAAACTATAGTTTATATCACAAATGTAAACTTCTATAATGAACTAATAATAAACTAGATACACACAGGCCACAAACATGTATTTTTTAGTTAAAACATACCTTTTACTTTCAATTAAAACTTTTTGGCTCAAAATGTATAAACAATTGACTTAAAAGTGTCAAGAAAAACTCACTGATTAATTAGGCCCCAAATTCCTGTAATACACTTGCTGCAGAAAATGTATATTTGATACCTAACAGCTGTGCGAATATCACTGTGCAACAAGAAAAATGAGCCTCAATGGCTTCAACGCCATATGAAAGTAGACCATCAAATGGACAAAATCACCAAAGGGTTTTGCAAAGTCAGTTCGGATTTCTTTTTTATAGCCCACTGAAATTTTCATTTTTTTATCAAAGGCGTTTGGAAAACGTCAAAAATACTATAATAAGAACACATCTGAGCTTCAAAATATGATTTGATGTCTTCAGTAAAATTTTATGGCGGTTCTTTTCTTAGAACAATTTAACCCTCTAACTGCCATTTTAAGGGGTCATTTTAGTCCCTTTTCAAAAACTAAACACAGAAGTCTAATAAAACGTCCATTTAGAGGGTTAAAATGTTCTACAAATATTTTCATCACAAAATTTCACTAGGGGTTGTCAAATGTATAAAGTTTGTGCGACATGCGCAAAGTGCTTAAAAAGGGTAAAGTATAAATAATCAAGATTTGTTATTTTTTTTACCAAAGCAGTGTTAAAAAATATCGACAAAAAACAGTGCAAATATACTTTTGAACTAAAAATGATGTTCTGATGTGTTTTATAAAATTTTATGATGATTCTTTTCTTTGACCAAATTAACCCTCTAGCTCCCGTTTTAAAGGGTAATTTTTGTCCGTTTTTAAAAGAAATACAAAAAAGTCTATAAAAAAGGCAGTTAAAGGGTTAAAATGTTTTACAGATATTTTTTGCATCAAATTTTACTAGGGCACGTCTAAGACAGAAAGTTTGTCCAGCATATAGAAAATGCTTAAGAATTTTAAAGTATTCAAATTTTTTTTTTGCATTTTTTTGGGCCGAAATAAAAAAAAAACAAGTAGCAAAGTTAAATTTGACTTTGTCGAATGTATTAATACCCTACACGATGTAAAAAAGTTTATTTGCAATAAAAAACAACAAAAATTACAAAAAAAAAAAAAATCCGCGAAAACATTTTTTGGTAAAAAAAAAAATTCGACGAAAACGTTTTTTTTAAATATGTTTGTACTTGTTTAAATACCATTCGGTGATCGATTGTGTTTCCATGTGTTAACCAGCCGCCGAATTAAAGCATTTTACATTTGACAAAGTCGAATTTAACTTTGTTACTTGTTTTTTTTTTTTTTTTATTTCGGCCCAAAAAAAATATAAAAAAAAATTGAATACTTTAAAATTTTTAAGCACTTTCTATATGCTGGACGAACTTTCTGTCTTAGACGTGCCCTAGTAAAATTTGATGCAGAAAATATTTGTAAATCATTTTAGCCCTTTAACTGCCTTTTTATAGACTTTTTTTGTATTTCTTTTAAAAATGGACAAAAATGACCCTTTAAAACGGGAGCTAGAGGGTTAATTTGGTCAAAGAAAAGAATCATCATAAAATTTTATAAAACACATCAAAACATCATTTTTAGCTCAAAAGCATATTTGCACTGTTTTTTTCCATATTTTTAAACACTGCTTTGGTAAAAAAAATAACAAGCATTAATTATTTCTACTTGACCTTTTTTAAGCACTTTGCGCACGTCGCACAAATTTTGAATATTTGACAACCCCTAGTGAAATTTTATGAGGAAAATATTTGTAGAACATTTTAACCCTCTAAATGGACGTTTTAATAGACTTCTGTGTTTAGGTTTTGAAAAAGGACTAAAACGACCCCTTAAAATGGCAGTTAGAGGGTTAAAATGTTCTAAGAAAAGAATCGCCATAAAATTTCACTGAAGACATGAAATCATATTTTGAAGCTCAGATGTGTTCTTATTATAGTATTTTTGACGTTTTCCAAACGCCTTTGATAAAAAAATGTAAATTCAGTGGGCTATAAAAAAGAATTCCGAACAGACTTTGCAAAACCCTTTGGTGATTTTGTTCACTTGATGGTCTACTTTTATATGGTGTTGAAGGCATTGAGGCTCAATGCGATGACCCAAAATTTGTTGCACAGTGTATTAAGAGAAAAACAAAAGTGAAAACGTTAATTTTCTCTGTAGAGTATAGGTAATCGATACAGTGCAAAACATTTATCAGTTTTAATTTTTTAATTTTGACTAAAACGCCGCTAGATCAGTGATTTCGGCCACAGTGCAGTGGTTCAAAAGTTATAAGCAAACCCCTGAATTTCAGATTGGTTTCACCCAAAATTCGTGTATTGCAAATCCCAAGCAATTCGTGTACTGAAAAAAACAAGCTTTAAAAACAATGATAAGCCACAAAATTACTTTACAGAGTATTTTTCTCACTCAGAAATTTTTATACACAAAAAAAAAAAACACTCGAAAAAAATTTTACACTCAAAAAAAAAATTAGGAAAATATTTTTTTTTTACAAAAATTACAAAAAAAAAATGTTTCAAAATAAAATTTTTCTTATCAAAATTGTTAATTTTTTTACATTTAAAAAGTTACTATCCTTTAAAAATGGCATTGTGGAGGGTATTCATAGATTCGGCCAAGTCGAATTTAACTTTTATACTTGTTTTTTACCAAATTTTTTTTCGCGGCATTTTTTTTGTTTTTAATTTTTTTTTTTTCAAAAGTAATTTTCTTTTACATAAAGTTTTTTGCAATAATTTTTTGAAATTGTGGAGGGTATCAATACATTTAGAAAGGCCGAATTTAACTTTTTTACTTGTTTAGTTATAAATTCTATAAGTTTTCTAACACAAATTTTTACTATATTCTGAAATTTGAATACATAAGAAAGACCACGAAATAATATTAAACGAATACAATTTTTGTAAATATATAATTAATCAATAACATTTCTTTCGTTAAATTTCGTAAAAAAAAGCTACAAAAATCAAAAATTAAATTTCGTAAAAAAAAGCTACAAAAATCAAAAATTAGTTCATGACGCTCTGATCAGCTGTTTTTATACCCTCCACTCTAGTGATAGAGGGTAAATATAAGTTTGTCATTCCGTTTGTAACACCTCGAAATATTGGTATTAGACCCCATAAAGTATATATATTCATGATCCTCATTCGATTCTAAGACGATCTAGTGATGTCCGTCCGTCCGTCCGTCTGTCCGTCTCTCTGTCTGTTGAAAACACGCTAACTTTTGAAAGACTTTACGGAGGCTCCTGAAGTTTGGCATATATGTTGGGCATTTACCTGGTCAGGTTGGTATTGAAATCCAGCGAAATCGGTCCAGTGGTTCAAAAGTTATGAGCAAAATAGTGAATTTAGGCAAGGGTTTTTCACGAATTTACGAGATAAAAAACACGATAACTTTCTAAAGGAAATTCTGAGGATGCTGAAGCTTGGCGTATATATTTGTCGTTTCCCTGGGCTGGTTCGTATTGAATTTCCGCCAAATCGGTCAAGTGGTTCAAAAGTTATTAGCAAAACCACAAATTTCAGATTCGCCTCACCTTAAATTCACGTGTTGAAAACCCGTTAAACATATTTTAAAAATATTGGTAAGTCACAAAAATATTTTAAAACGCATTTTTGTCAGCCAAAAATATTTTTACACTAAAAGAAATACACTCGAAAAAAATTTTACACTCAAAAAAAAATCTACACTCAAAAAAAAATTTAGTAAATTATTTTTTTTTTTTCAAAAATTAGTTAAAAAAAAGTTTTTTACACAAAATAAAATATTTCTAATCAAAAATGTTTTTTTTTTTCACTTTAGAAAATTTACTATAACTTAAAAAGGGCATTGTGGAGGGTATTCAAAGATTCGGCCAAGTCGAATATAACTTTTTTACTTGTTTAGTTATAGAGTTCATTCAATTTTCTAACACAAATTTTTGCTATATTCTGAAATTTTAATACATAAGTAAGACCACGAAATAATAATATTAAACAACGCGAATTTTAGTAAATATATAATTAATCAATAACATTATATTTAAAATTTCGCATAAAAAGTCTACAAAATTCACAAAACTTGTTAACTTGTTCTGCGACGGAGACTAATCAAAGATGGGCAAATGGATGGACGTGTGAGACAACACGACTGATTTGGCCTTCTCTTAATCAGGGGCGCACAAGTGAGCTGATATCGCTTCCAAGAGGAGAGATTTCGACGGTGGTTTCTATAATTACCGGAACTGTCTTATAGGGAAGCACGCAGAGCGGTTAAATGTGCCGTCGAATGACTTTTGCCGAAGTTGCATGGATGAAGAGGAGTTGGAAACTATCGAACACTTTATTTGCCATTGCCCGGCACTTTCTGGTCAGAGACTTGCTTCACTGGGATCTAGGGAGCTGTACGATCTTTCTGTTGTCGGATGTCAAAATTCAACATCTAAGGAGTTTCATAAAAAGGGAAACCTATTACGGTCCCGTGGTATCACAATGGACCTCAGAGTCTACTTGTGTTGACGTAAAACGTCAGTAGCCACTTACAACCTAACCTAACATAACCTTGAGACCAAACATACATGATACGAAGATGTCAAAAAATAACAAGTTTTATAAACAAAATTAAATAAAAAATTTTAATGAAACTACGATATCTAATGAAGCACATTTTTTGAAATTTATTCCTACACTGATAGAAAACGCTTCATATTACTAATGAATGGAATTCATTAACGTTGTTTTATAACAACAACAATGTAATATTTTATATGCGAATGAAATTTCATACATATTGTGCAAGATTTTCATTAATTTTGATACATTAGATTTCGAATTTCATTTAAAAATTTCATTAAGTTTTGTTTACAAAATATGCTATTTTTTGCCACCTGTCGTGTCGCGTCTGTTAGTTTACACGCGCAAAAAACAGCTGATCAGATCGTGATTATTTTTAGAATCGTTATACTAAATTTAAAATGAAATGTTGTTGATTAATTATAAGTATTTATTAAACTCGCGTTGTTTTTAAAAGTTAATGTCATAGTAAAATTTTGTGTGAGAAAACTGACAAGGGAAGTCTCCCAAGTGTCACCCGCGGATCTTTATGAAATTGGTTTTAGTTTGTAAAGCAGAAAAAATAAAGGGACACGAATTTTTTTAGCGGCCCAAATTCATATTTAGGGGGTAAAAAGGAGGGGGGAAGACAAGGTCATTTATCAGTTTTTTCGTTTATCTCCTGTATTATGCAAAGAAACCTAGTCATGTTGCATACCAAATGAAAGGTCTTTGGAAAACCTATCTACGTGTGCTAAGAACGTCTCCAAACATGCACAACTTTTCGTCATATTGAGTAAAATACAAAAATTTAATATTAACTTATTTGGCCAGTTGTTAGCACCACGAGATCGGTATTTTTAATGCCTTTAATCTGATACCACACATGCCTATATTATTTTTGTTTAAATAGGCATAAATCGTAAAAAACTGAAAAAGGTCAATTTCCCCCCATACAAAATGACCACCACTAAAAATGAGTTTGGGCCGCTAAAAAAAATACGTGTCGAATTAATTTTCGTTCTTAACAACATATCCAAATTTCATGAAGATCGGAGGGTGACACCAGGGAGACTTCCTTGTGAGTGAAATCTATAGATAACTTGGTTATTTTGTGATTTTTTCAGACTTTTTATGAAATTTGAAAGTAAAAGTAAAATATTAATTTTATATTTACTAAATTCTTTTGTTTTACATTAGTTCGGGTTTATAATTATGAATTGCATTTAATGTTGGTGTAAAATTTTTTGTGAGAAAACTAAGTGAAAAGAAAGATCTTTACAATTTCATACATATATTTAATTTTATAAATAAAAGTATTATTTATTCAATGAAAGTGTTTCATAAGAATTAAATACTTTTTTCATTAAAGTAATGCAAAATTTTCATAAAATTCAATTTATATTTTGTATGCACAATTTTCATTAATTTAATGAAACTTGTTCTTGCAATTACATTTTATGATACCTATTTCATTAATTCAATGGAACCCTGCATAGGTTCCTTTTTAATGTCATTTTTGATAACATTATTGTAGATTTTCAATATTGTCATGTACAAATTTTTATCAGTGTAATATGCATGATATTTTAAGTGGCTTATGAATTCCTTCGTTGGTTTAATGAAAACCAAATAATGAATCCTAATGTTTCTTTTTTTATTGTTGATGTGATTACCATGACCACTTAAAGTCGAATATTGAGAAAATCTAATCGAATTTGAACTTTTGGAAGTCGAAAATAAAGAAAATCTAATCGAATTTGATTTTTTGGAAATTTTTTTAAAAAAAATGCCCTTTGGCTGAGAAAGGTAAAAACTTCAGGACTGAAAGTTTCTTCCTAAAATTTCAGTTTGGCATCTATTTTTACCAATTCCGCCATAATGTCCAATTCGAATTTTCGTTATAATTTTTGGACATATTGTTTGTAAAATTTTATTATAATATTCACTTATTTATAAAAGCTTATATGCAAAAACATAAATCCCATTTAATATGAACATTGTAAAAATGTATGAAGGATTTTTTATTTATTTTTTTTTTCTTTCTTTTATTATACAAATTTTTAAGTGAATACCACCTTTGGTGTGTGTGTGCGTTTGTGTAAATGTGAATAAATGTATCAGAAAATGTAGAGTGGGTGAGGAAATAGGGGTATTCATCAACCAAAGACAACATGTGAAAGGGGTTATGGCAAAGTATTAATTTTTTTATAAATACAACAAAAGTTAATTGGAAATTTTATTATATTGATGAAAGCTTTAAATAAAATTTAATCTATGTGCCAGGGAAGGAAAATCTGTATTTGGAAATGGTACTGGAGCTCAACCAAAAAAGTACTTTTTCGCAGTCGATGGTACTAAAAGTAATTAATTTATTATAAAAGTTCTAAAATTGATGACATCGTTATTCATTTATTTATTTGAGAAAAACGCATCAAAAATTGACTAAAATTAAAAATTTCTTTTATTTAAAGCTTTTTTCCAATGAAAATTGGTACATTTTCGGGAATTCTTTTAGATTTTGTTGAACAAATGCATGAAAACTTCTGGTATTGAAAAGGTACTAAATT
The DNA here is from genome assembly GCA_963921195.1 of Pegoplata infirma. Taxonomy (NCBI): domain Eukaryota; kingdom Metazoa; phylum Arthropoda; class Insecta; order Diptera; family Anthomyiidae; genus Pegoplata; species Pegoplata infirma. Next base: position 197,694,104 of record OY992539.1, read on the forward strand.
AGTCACGGGGGTACTAAGGTATCTAACAGAGTGAAAAAGTACTGAAAAAGTACTAAAGTAATAACTTTTCCATCCCTGTTATGTGCTAAACTTTCGAATGGAAAACCAATTATGGCGCATCAATTCGATGCCAAAGTTTTTTTTGTTATTTCTCTATCTCACACAATTATTATTTTTTAAGGAAAAACCATCTATCTCATCCAAAAAATTTGTTTAAATATTTTTTTCTTTAATAACCGCTTTTAAATAAGTTTTTTTTTGTAATCTAGCAAAATATTTAAATCGTTTTGTTAATTTTCGAAATATCCAAAATTTTTGGTTAGAGCTTTAAAAAAAAATTACAATGCAAAACCCTCTATCTCATTATTTAAAATTTTTGAATACAAAAATCATCTATCTTTAATAAAATCGATGAAAACACTAAATTTTGAAAAATAACCAGAGAAATAACTATTTATTTGGCTCTCCCGCGAAATCGTGTTATTTTAAGATAGACTGTTTTGCATGTAAACCCCTCGATCAACAGCATCCTTAAATCTAGAATCACCCTACTAACAAAACATTAAAATGTTGAATTGTTATAGTTATGGGGGCACACAGGAAGAATAATAAAACATATGTTAATATTATAACTTTCAACTCCAATGGTTTTAAAAAAATTTATTTTGTTTTTTCATTGTCGTGCGAGTACAAATAATATTGTTGCCTGTTGTATTTATGTTTTTTATGGCAATAATTTATTTTTTTTTGTTCCTCTCTTTCCATATTTTTCATATAAATTATATTTAAATGCATTATTATTTTTTTTGTTTGTTTTTTTTTTTTAACTCATTCTTTATAAATTTTTGTATATCGAATACAATACCATCGCCAGTAAATTGAATTATTAACAATAATAATTTAAGATAAAAAATATATGAGTCTGAGAAGGACTATAATAATAAAAAAACCTACTGAAAACCTGAGCAGAATTTTTAAAATAAATATGTAGTTTTACCCCCATTTTTTGTTTGAACAAAAAATTTTAACACTATTGATAAAAATGAAAAACATAAAATGGGGCATCTTAATTTTGTTAAACCTTTTCCCCTTTTTTTTGGAATAAATATAAAAAAGATTTATAAACAGATGCTATTTACTTTTATAATATTATAACATACAGTAACATATATCTTAATTCGTGCAGTAGATAGCAATTCACAACTCTACTTAACCTTATTATTATCAAACGAGTTTTGATTTAAGCTTGATGGCAGCTAGATTGAGTAAATAACAAATGTGCTACAAGGGTCGAACCAGAAATTGAAATTGTAAAAAGAAATTTGATAAAAATAATTTTAAAAAATCGATATTTCTTTTTTAAATTAGTATCCAAATTCGCTATTTTAATCAGTTGTCGAGATATGGCTATTTGAAATTGCAGGAAATGGCAGTTTGCCTTATGGTCAAGAAATTAAAAAAAAAAAAAAATAGTTTCGCTTAACCCTGACAACGAGCTTAAGACAAACTTTCGTCTTAAATTAATTTGAGACAAATCCGATCACTTTTACGCGTGGCAAGTGTAGGATTTTCAGAAAACTTTCATTAAAAACACTAATTGAAAGGCGCCATGGGCTAAAATGGTCTGATTCGGTCTGAAATTAAGTTTAAATGAAAGTCTGTCTTGATCTCTATGAGAGTTAATGGAAAAAAATTCGGGATTTTTTTAAAAAAAAGTTTCTAAAATGTAGGAAAAACCGCCCTTTTTGGAAATTTTTTGATAAATTTCACTCTAAAAACTCCTTGTAAAAATACTACAATCAAGTGGGTAAATTTGTATGTAAAATAACACACAACGCCTAAAATTGAGCACCAAGTGTTTAAAATTTTAGTTTACACACAAAAATTTTAATATTACGCACATTATATAGTATTTTGTGTGTTGATAAATATATTTATAAAGAAATAAACACAAAAATTTTAAAATTACACATTTAATGTTTATTGTAAACATTTTATGTTTAATTTTTGATATTAAACATTAAATGCGTAATGTTCAATAATTTTAAAATACAAATTGTCAAAATAAAATAAAAAGGAAGTTATAATCAGAAAATTTTGTTATTCTCGCATTGAAATTAAAATAACGCGAAAAAACATAAAAAAATTGAAAATATAAAGCAACGATCAATGCAACGTAAAATATCTAAGAGGTGGATTAAAGATACAAAAACAGACCCGGATGTTACAAATTCGCAAAATTTAAGAAAAATAGTTTGTTGTTAATTTCATGTTTTTCTTAAATATTTGTATTATAAATCAGAACGGTAAGTACCACAAATGACTTGGATTTTTTTAAATTTTTCATTACAAAAATATCTCGATATCAGAATCTGGGAATATTTCTTATAAAAAAAGTGTCTCAGATTATGAGAATTTGTCTTTAGAAAAAATGTTTAAGATCCTAACCAGATTCTGGAAATATTTCAATAACAATTCTTAGATTATTATAGATTTTTTTTGCAGAAAAAGTGGATCAGATTCTGAGAATTTTTTTATAGAAAAAATATTTCAGAGTCTGAAAATTATTCTATAGATGAAATATCTTAGATTATGAGAACTTTTCTTTGGAAAAAATATCTCAGATTCTGAGAAGTTTTTTATAAAATATCCTAGATTATGAAATATATTAGATTATGAGAACTTTTCTTTAGAAAAAACATCTTAGATTATGGGAACTTTCCTTTAGAAAAAATTTCTCAGATTCTGAGAAGTTTTTTATAAAATAAAAATATCCCAGATTATGAGAAATTGTCTATAGAAAAATATACCAGACTCTGAGAAATTGTCTATAAAAAAAATATATAATTCTCTGAGAAATTTTCTATAGAAAAAAATTTATCACATTCTGAGAATTTTTCTATAGAAAAAACACCAGATTCTTAAAATTACTATATAGAAAAAATATATCAAATTGTAAGAATTTTCTATAGAAAAAATATCTCAGACTTGTTCTAAAGAACACATATCTCAGATTCTTATATTTTTTCTATAGAAAAAATATATCAGACTCTGAGAATTTTTCTATAGAAAAACTATTTCAGATTCTGAGAATTTTTCTATAGAAAAAATATCTCAGATTCTAAGAATTTTGCTACAGAAAAAATATCTTAGATTCTGAGAATTTTTTTATAGAAAAAATGTCTCAGATTCTGAGAATTGTTTATAAAAAATATATCTCAGATTTTGGTAATTTTTCTATAAAAAAAATATATTAGGTTCTTAGAATTTTTCCATAGAAAAAATATTTCAGATTCTGAGAATTATTCCATAGAAGAAATATATCAGATTCTGAGAACTATTCTGTTGAAAAAATATCTCAGGTTCTGAGAAATTTTCTATAGAAAAATACATCAGATTCTGAAAAATTTTCTAAAGAAAAAATATATCAGATTCTAAGAATTTTTCTATAATAAAAATATCTTCGATTTTAAAAATTATTTTATAGACAAAATATGTCAGATTCTGAGAATTTTTCTGTAGAAAAATTTCAGATTCTGGGCATTTTTCTGTAGAAAAATTATTTCAGATTCTGAGTATTCTTTAATAGAAAAATATCCCGGATTTCGAGAAATTTTCTATAGAAAAAATGCCTCACATTTTGAGAATTTTTCTGTACAAAAAAATATCTCAGATTATATAGAAAAAATATATCAGATTCTTATATTTTTTTATAACTATTCTATAGAAAAAATATCTCAGATTCTGAGAATTTTTCTATAGAAAATATCTTAGATTCGGAGAATTTTTAAATAGAAAAAATTATTTTCTATTCTGAGAATTTATCTATGGAAAAAATATCTCAGATTCTAAGAATTTTTTTATAGAAAAAATATCTCAGATTCTAAAATTTTTCTATAGACAACATATGTATCTCAGATTCTGAGAAAATATCCCAGACTCTTAGAATTTTTCTATAGAAAAAATATCTCAGATTCTGAAAATTTTTCTATAGAAAAAATATCTCAGATTCTGGGAATTTTTCTATAGAAATAATATCTCTGATTCCGACAAGTTTTCTATAGAAAAAAATCTGAGAGTTTTTCCATAAAAAAACATATTTCAGACAATTTTTATATAGCAAAATGTCTCAGATTCTGACATATTTTCTATAGAGAAATTGTCATGGATTCTGAGAAGTTTTCTATAGGAAAAACTACTCAGATTCTGAGAATTTTCTATAGAGAAATATCTCGGATTCTGTGAATTCTGATTTAGATTGCAGAAATATTTTGTTAATACTTAATTTAAAATTTTTTTATAATTGCAGTTTGGAACAACAATTACTGAAATGAAAAGTCAAGTTCCAACGAATTCTCCATTCATTGCGATTGCTCGTAAGTATTTAATTTCTTTAATAATTGCAATATTGGTTAAAACAATTAAATTTAACTTTTTTATATTTTTAGAAACAGAAGACTCACAAAAAATATTTATATTCAAACTTCTCTAGAGAAGAAAGTACTAATGGGCGAAACGGTGGATATAATAGAACAACTGAATCAAGTGTTTCTTTTTCGTTTAACTTTTAACATTTTATATCCTGCTGTAATCTGTCAGACGATGAATTTTTATTAATTTTTTTTTAATTAGTTCTATCTTCAAAAATTAAGATGTACAAAAAAGTATTAATAATGTTTAAAACATCTATTCTTTAATTTAAAAAATTTCACCTTTAATGTAGTTATGAATATTATATTTATTCATTATACATAATTTCATTTTATTTTAAATAAAAACTAAAAAAAAATAATAAAACGCATTTTTGGTTTTATTTTTTATAGGAATACAAATTTTTAGCTGGTTGTTAAAAATCAAACACTTTAAATGTAAAAGAACACATTTAAGATGCAATTTTGAACATTTTAAATCTATTTTTGAGCAAAAATAAGCTACAATTACACATTTTGTGTGTATTGCCAGAAAATTTCGAAAGCAAGTTTACACACAAAATGTTTATTAGTTGTACACACTTTGTGTGCAAATGTTGAAATTTAAACACATTGAGTATTTTTACCCACTTTATTGTAGGAGAACAGTTACCTACAATAAAGTGGGTAAATTTCAACAAAAATTTATAAAAGTGTTCATATCCCAGCAAAAACATGGTAATGTGTTGTGAAAAGTAATCATTAACAAGTACATTATTTATAATGAGTACCCATTACCATTAACATTATTTTAAGCCCAAAAGTAACTACTTCTCAGTAATATGTTATAAAAGCACCTCTAAGTAATAATATCTTCTTGCACTTGCAGTTTTTAACCTTTACAATTCAATTAACTTAAAAAGTACTTAAAAACTTAATAAAAATTACGCAATTTTTAAGTTTTAGTAAAAACAAGTTAAATTTTAAAAGTTTTAATTAACTAATTATTTTACTTCTTATTGGTAATGGGTTTTTACTCCTTATTTGTAATCCGAGGCAGTAACTACTTATTTATCTCCATACTCTTCACTAGTTATTTTTGTCTCACGCCCTTGTTAAAATAATTAGTGTTTCATTCAATAAGTAACTACTGATTAACATCTGTTTCGGATTATAAAACCCATTACTAGTAATGCCAATTTTTGCTGGGATGGCGTTATCTCGAGAATGCCCAACCGATTTTAGAAGATGCTGAATATTTGTGTTCAGCATGTCAAAATTAATAAAAATAAAATATCGTAAGATAATTTACATTTTTAATTTTTCAAAAATTCAAAATTTTGGTGAAAAGTTTCCAAAAATCTAAAACTATGATGAAAGAGCGCCACTGGTTAGAATGGTCGGATTTTTCTAAAATTAGGTTTAAATGAAAGACTGTCTCAAGCTCCAAGAAAGAGTCAGGCGAAAGAATATTTGAGATTTTTTTTTAAGTTCCTGAGCGTAGGAAAAACCGTAATTTTTTTGAAAATTTTAAATAGCGACATCTTAAAAACCGTTTAACCGATTTTAATTTTTATTATACCCTCCAACTACAGTATGGGGGTATACTCACTTTGTCATTCCGTGTGTAACGCATCGAAATATCGGTCAAGGACCCCATAAAGTATATATATTATTGATCAGTGATCGATTCTAAGACATTCTAGCGATGTCCGTCTGTCCGTCCGTCCGTCCGTCCGTCTGTGGAAGACACGATACAGTCCAAAATAAACGCGCTAGACTCCTGAAATTTGGCACATATATGTCTTATGTTCATAGGCTGGTTAAGTTCGGAAATGGGCAAAATCGGACCAGGGGTGAAAAAGTTCCCCCTTGACGAAGTAAACCAACCCATGAAAAAAGGTAACTTTTTATAGTTTTTTTTTGAATTTTTGTTAAACAAATGAAACATTTTTATGCTTGAAAAAGTTCAAAGTCTTGGACTTGGACCCAGGGAATTTGAAAATGACTTGTGGGTATTAGCAAATAATTTATATAATGATGAAATTGTATATCTTTTGTACAAAAAGCATAGTAATTAAATTTGTAAACATTTTTGACCAGAGAGAAGGTGTCCCCAAGGACCGCCGACAAGCCCCCCCCAAAAAAAAAACGCCCCTGCAATTTTTTTTCAACCTTGGAGGGTATACAAGATTCGGCACAGCCGAATTTAACACTCTCACTTGTTGATATTTGTTTTCAGCGCATCAATATTAACAAATATGAAGTATCGCAAGAAATATATTTGTATACCCTCCAACCACAGTATGGGGGTATACTCACTTTGTCATTCCGTGTGTAACGCATCGAAATATCGTTCGGGGACCCCATAATGTATATATATTATTGATCAGTGATCGAGTCTAAGACATTCTAGCGATGTTCGTCTGTCCGTCTGTCCGTCCGTCTGTGGAGGCCACGATACAGTCCAAAATAAAAGAGCTAGACTCCTGAAGTTTGGCACGAATATGTCTTATGGTCATTGGCTGGTTAAGTTTGAAGATGGGCAAAATCGTACCACGGGGGGAAAAGTTCCCCCTTTAAGAACTAAACCAACCTCTGAAAAACGCCATTTTTTATAGATTCTTTGTACTTTTGATTAGCAGACGAAACATTTTTTATGTCAGAATAAGTTCAAAGTCCTGTAGTTGGATCCAGAAAGGTTGTCTCTTACCACCGAAACCCCCCCCCCCCCCCCACCAAAAAAAAGACGCCCCTGTTTTTTTTTTTAACGTGTTGGAGGGTTTAAAAGATTCGGCACGGCCGAATTTAACACTCTCACTTGTTTTAATTTTCATTGGCCGATAGCCTCAGATTTGTACCGCATAAGTTTTAGGCATAGTACTATTAAAAATTTCCCCAGACGTTCAAAAATTTGCCCAGACATTTTTGGCATACCAAAAATAACGATTCATAATTATGGATCAGTGATCGATTCTTTGACGTTCTATTGATACCCGTCTGTCTAAACCGTATTATAATTATTATCCTTTCGAAATTTGGCAGGTTATCCTTTCGAAATTTGGCGTTTATTTTGTATTCTCAAATCATCATTTCAAATCACAAAGTAGGTAAAACACCCAATAATTCCTCATTTAAAAATATTAACAATTTAAAAAAAAAAATACGTGCAAAAATAATTAAAAACTTAAAAGTTAACTGTGAAAAACAAAAGAAAATGAATTTACTTTGAAAATAAATGTTAATGAAAGACTTTATTTTAATGATGTTATTTCTGAAACGACCCACAATAGTTGTCATTAATATACATTTTTGAAATGAAATGTTTTTACCATAAAAATAAATATACAGTCTTTGTCCCACTGTGTATATGAATCTATGTGATAAAATATATTTATTTACACAGAAAATAATATCGTATATTTAATTTCAATTAAAATTTTAATTGCTTTTTAATTTAATATCAATAACATTTTTAAATTATATAATTAACTGTTTAATTAAATTTTTTACTTTTTTTTAATTAAATAAATTGTTTTGCAATAATATTTTTCGTATTGTGGATGGTACCAATATCTTAGACAAGGTCGAATTTAACGTTTTACTCGTTTATATCGATATATATAGTCTCAAAGTAGGTAAAAGACCCAATAATTCCTCAATTAAAAATATTAACAATTTAAAAAACAAAATTACGTGCAAAAATCATTAAAAAATTAAAAGAATAAAAATTTATTTTGAAAAACAAAAGAAAAGGAACTGATTTTGAAAATAAATGTTAAGGAAATTCTTTATTTTATTGATGTTATTTTTGAAACAACCCACAATAGTTGTCATTAATGTACATTTTTTGTAAAGAAATGCTTTTACCATTAAAATAAATATACAGTCTTTGTCACACTGTGTATATGAATCTATGTGATAAAATATATTTATTTATATGTTTTTATATTTTAATTTAGGTCAAAAAAGGGTAAGCAGGTGCATAAGTTCTAGTTGTATTAATATTTGGAAGGGAATAAATATTCCTTTGCTCACATTACCCATACGTATTTAAATAAAATCATAAAGTTTTAAGGTTTTATTATTTCAAATACCAAATAAATAGTAAAATTATAAAAATTTCTTTGGAAATATATTAAAAATTCTTATCATGATTTGGAACAGAAAAACAATATTTTTTCAAAAATTAAAAAAAAATTATTAAAAATAAAAACTTTTTGTTTTTATAGTTGTTCGAACTGTATATTAAAAATCCCTTTTAGTTAAATGTTTTAAGTTTTTTTTTTGTCTATAGAAAATCTCAACATTTAATGTTTATCAAATGTTTTGATGATGATGATCATATAAAACTGAAAATTCCACTCAATTACTTTATGATTTGAAATGTCTTTATTGTTTTGAATTGACATTTACTGCAGTTTTCATAAAGTTTTCTTATACATTTTCTATTGTAGTTTCATAGTATGAAATGTTCATTTCATGTTGTGTGTTGTACTCGTAGAAGTTTTCTTTATACATAACATCGATTGGTTTTATATGAGTTTTGAAAGAAAGAGATATGGAAGATGGCGAGGATTTTTAATGAGTAATGGACGAAGTTTTAATGCTCTATGCAAAGGAAAAAAAGTTTAAATTGTGGGTTTATTTTCAATTAAAATATTGTCATATTAAACAAAAAATTTATTTGGGTTGACAAATTGTGTTGTTGAATAAAAGAGATTTTAAAAAAAAATTTCTTCGGTCCGACCCCATTTAAGGCCGCTCCACCACCAAAAAAACAAACGCCCGACAATTTTTTATTTTTATTTTTTTACATTTTGAAACTATTTCAATTTTTTAAATCATTTTACATAGACTGATCAACTAAATATACCGCCCTCTATTTCAATATAGCGCATTTATTACAAAGTTTTTTTTTTGGCTTTTTTTCTTACACTGTACTTATCTGACAAATTATGATTTTACAGACGAGTATGTGTCTGCATTAGCAAAAAAACAAAGAAGAACATTATAGAGAACATTAGATAAAGTTATCAATACATATTGCAATATTTTTGGTACATCGACTTTTTATGAACAATTTGTTACAGTTATATATTTTTTTTTCTACTTCATTATTTTTGGCAGATAAAAACTTATTAAACTGTATTTCATTTAAGTTCTAAAAAAAATTTACTAAAAATATAAGTGTAGAATAAAAATCTGTAAAATAAAGTTTTAAAGAGACAAAAATTTTAAAAATAATGTCAATTTCAAGAAAAGTTTTGTAATATAAATTTATATACATTTGCTGAAGAGTTTCAAGGAGGGGAAGGGAGCTTAGACAAAATTTTGGTATAATTTATAGAATCTCAGGAATGAGAAATTTTAGATTAAAAAAATTAGGGCATAATGCGGTCCCCGGATATGTAGAGCTAGGCTTTTCATATATTTCTTTGTGGTACTGGTTTTTGAAAATTGCATCCATTTCGTTCGATCTTGCTTAGTTATCGAGATATCGCAATAGGTTTTTAACTAAGTTCTAAGAAGTTTTTAACGCAATCGCTTTATTCTGATTTTCCTGATTTGAAACACAGAAAAAATAAAAAAATAAATAATTAAAATATTCGTAAATTTAATTAAAAAACTAATTAAATCCGGACCAATCACTTAAATGCGCATATAGATTAAAAATATTTGTATGTCATTAATTAAAAATAAATGAATATTTATTTGATTAAAAACTTAATACTATAAATTAAAAAATTTAATTAAAATTAAAAAAAAAATGAAGTTTTAATAATATAAATTAAAAATTTAATTAAAAAAATTTTTAAAAACAATTAAAATTTTTAATTCCATAAATCCCTATTAATCCCTATTAATATTATAAATCTGAGTGTTGGTTTGTCTGTCTGTCTGTTCCGCAATCAGGGGGAACGGATGAACAGATTTTCATGAAATTTTAACCACAGATAGTACTAACCGAGGCGGGAACTATAGGCCATAAGAGAAAGCTATCGGACAAAGGGGCGTAAAATGCCACGCTCCTTTTTATGAAACATAATTCTGCCTTTTCCGTAATAACGCGTAAACGGCTAAAACGATTTTAATGAAATTTTTAACACAGATAGTACTAACCGAGGCGGAAACTATGACCCACAATAGAGGGCGATCGAAAAAAGTGGGCGTCAAATGCCACGCCCCTTTTTATTGCATTGAAAGTCATTTCAGTCATTTCCGTAATCACACTTAAACGGCTGAACCGATTTTCATGAAATTTTTACAACAGATAGTATTAATCCCTATTAATATTATAAATCTTAGCGTTGGTTTGACTGTCTGTCTGTTCCGCAATTAGGGGAGAACAGATGAAAATGCCACGCCCTTTTTTATTTATTATACGTTCTGCCTTTTCTGCAATCACTCGTAAACGGCTGTTCAAGTATGAACATGGTATTTACAACGTCTGTATTTTCTAAAATAATAATTAAAAATTCATTAATGTTTAAATATGAAGTGTCTGCATGGGACCACTTTCTTTATGATCTACTGATACATATTGAATGGTGTCTTATCCTTGGGAAAAATCCCACATCAAATTATCCCACGGTCATAAATATTTATTGGTTTAAGATGTGTAATAATAAAGAAACCCCAAACCATGTTTATTTCCCTTTATTATCACATCATAAATGCTTGTGCGCATGTGGTCGCACACACGCGTTGGTAGATTAGTTCTAGTTAGTTTTAAGATTGTTGTACTTAGCTCTTAAGGTTTTATTGTTAATAAAGAAAATTAGTATTGTACAAAAACTCAATCAAAGAGTATCTCATTTAATCCTTAACATTTTGGTCCTTCGACAGTGAAAGTAACCTTTTTACAGTTTAATTTCTTCGAAAAAAAAAAAAAAAAAAAAACTTTAAAAAATGTCTGATCGTGCTACGCTTTACAAATCGCAGAAGCAACTTGAAGCTGAAGTTGCAGCTCTACACAGTAAAGTTGAGCAAAAAGGCATTCGTTTGAGTTCATCAGAAGATATACTGGCCAACCTCAGAAAACTATGGGAGACCTACTCTTTAAACCATCGAAAACTCCTTGCGCATGGAGTAAACACGGATCTGTATTTCACCCGAAAAAGTCTTCAAATTGTGGAAGACTTAGTGGTTAAAACTAGAAATATGATTAAAGATCTACTGGCAAGTACTGCACCACAGGGGGCTGCAGGAACCCAGCAACAACTGGCAAGTACTGCACCACAGGGGGCTGCAGGAACCCAGCAACAACAACTGGCAAGTACTGCACCACAGGGGGCTGCAGGAACCCAGCAACAACAACTGGCAAGTACTGCACCACAGGGGGCTGCAGGAACCCAGCAACAATTACTGGGAAGTACTGCACCACAGGGGGCTGCAGGAACCCAGTACCAATCACTGGAAAGTACTGCACTACAGGGAGCTGCAGGAACCCAGCTTCAAACTTTGGCAAGTACTGTACATGACGATGCTACAGGAACCCAGGTACATAAACTGGCAAGTATGGCCTTCATTAGAGGTGCCGGAACCCAGCAACCGCCGCCTGATTCTCAACTAGAGGAAAAATTGCAGCGACAACTATTGCTCATGCAGCAACAATTTCAACTTCAAATGCAACAAATGGCGCAAATGATAGCGGGACAAAAAACTAAAGATGAAGTTATAGTTCCCAACAACGATCCAATAGTTCCCAAAAATGATATCGTGAATACTGACGAGAAGACATCAGCCTGGCTTTGTCAATACAGAAGAGCAATTTTTAAACTAAAAGAAAATCTAAGCGATGTAAAAGAAGGAAGCAGCATTTATATTCTAGAAAATCTGAAGAATTCGTGGCAAAGACAAATGGAGTCTGTGAATCAGCTTTACATCAAACTAACCACGGAGCTATTGGTAAAAGATGATATTCTTGAAGACTTGGAAGAGATCGAGAAAGAATACGACATAGCATCCTATGAATTAACTGAAAAAATCAGCTCACTTAAAGACAGTAAAAGGTCAATAGAGCTAGAAAAAATTAAAATACCATTTTTTTATGGACAAGTGCAAGAATGGGCTTCATTTCATGACCTGTTCAAAAAGTTTGTGCACGAAAACACACAACTACCAAAAGTCGAAAAACTTTTCCGGCTTAAAACATTACTCAGAGGTGATGCACTAAAGCTTATTCAACATATACCCACTACAGAAAACAATTACGAATGTGCGTGGGACATTATAAATCAACGATTTGGCAACAGGAGAATACTATTTACATCTCTTATTGATAAGATTCTTGATCAACCATCTGTAAATAGCTCATCAAGCTCTAGTATAAAAAATTTGCTTGATACAACTAACGAATGCGTTCAGGCATTAAATGCAATGGGAATCAAGATGGAAGATTCCGATCCTATAGTAGCACGAATTATAATAAGGAAACTCGATAAAGAGGGCTTATTGTATTACGAACAAACTACAAGAAAATCCAAAGAAATTCAAGTCTTAGAAGACGTGCTAAAATTTCTAGAGCAGCAGTATCAAGCCTTAGAAGCAACGCAGTCAAAAAAGTGTGGCGCAGTTCAGAAACCAATCAAAACAACATCTCTTTTTACGGAACAGCAACAACAAAACTGCCTTTATTGTCAAGTCACTGGTCATAGGACACCCAGCTGCAAAAAGATATTGGCGATGACAGTTAACGACAGGTACAATTGGGCAAGATCATCAAAAACATGCTACAACTGCCTTTCACACAGAATGGATAAAAAATGTATCAGTAAAAGTAAGTGTCAAACTTGTGGAAAACTACACCACACGATTCTTCACTTTCCTTCAAATAAAGAAAAGGCAATATCAATGATAACAAGCTCGGCACCAAACGTTTTACTAGCAACAGCTCAAGTACGTGTAAAATCATTGCATGGTGAATTAGTGATCCTAAGAGCTCTTATCGACCAGGGATCACAAATAACATCAATAAGTGAAGAAGCCGCACAAATACTGCAACTTCCAAGAACCAAAGCAAATACAAGAATAGGAGGCCTTGGCGACACATGTGTAGGTGTGGCCAAATCAAAAGCGAATATAGAAATTTATCCGAGATTTATGAGCAACACGAAATTGGTGACTACGGCCTTAATTCTGTCACGCCTTGCATCCACTCATCCAGATACATCATTTGAATATAATATAGAAAAGTGGCGCAACTTCAACTTAGCGGATCCAAATTTTAATAAGTCGGAACGAATTGATATGGTCATCGGTGGGGACTTATTCGCTGAGATACTAGAAAGCGGTGTCCACAAAGAAGACAAGATTCTCGGTCAAAACACCAAATTAGGCTGGATTTTGTCCGGAGTACTACATGTTGATCAAACCAAAAAGAAGATAACATCCGCAGTAACTACTGGTATTGAACGCTTCTGGGAATTAGAGGAAATTGAAGATGAAACTGTTACAACAGACGACGATCATTGTCTAACTAAATATTCTACAACAACAACAAGGGGAGGTGACGGCAAATTTATAGTCCAGTTACCGTTTAAAGATGATACTGTGCTTGGAAATTCTTACAACAGAGCAATGGCGCGTTTCATAAACCTTGAAAAAAGATTCCAAGCAAATTGCTATTTACGAACAGAATATACCAAATTCATCAATGAATATATTTCCATGGGTCACATGGAACAAGTACCAACAAAACATCAAGGCAAATACTACCTACCACATCAAGCGGTATTCCGAGAGAGCAGCATTACAACTAAGGTTCGAGTAGTATTTGATGCATCATGCAAATCATCTAACGGAAAAAGCCTCAATGACATACTGCATGTGGGTCCTAAACTACAAAAGGACATCTTTGATATAATCGCTAAATGGAGGAGCTGGAGATACGTAATTTCAGCTGATGTTGAAAAAATGTTTCGGCAAATAAAAATTGCGAAACAAGATCAACAGTATCAATTTATTCTCTGGAGAGAGAACAAAGACAATCCTATTCAAGAGTATAAACTTACCACAGTTACTTATGGCACCGCATCAGCACCGTTCCTAGCAAAAAGAACTCTTCAAGAAATTGCCAATCATTGTAATATACCAAGCATATCGCAAATTATAAGAGATGACTTTTATATGGATGATCTTCTTACTGGGGCTGAAACCATAGAAGAATGTAAAGAATTGCAGTTCAAAATTTCATCACATCTTGAAAATTATGGCTTTCATCTCAGAAAATGGATATCAAACAGCGAAGAGGTCCTACGGTCTATAAATGTTAAAGCCCAGAATGAAGTTTTAGACATTAGCGAAGATGAAACATTAAAAACACTAGGTCTTCAATGGAGCCCACAAAGCGATTCATTTTCATTCAACATGCTCCTCGCAAACGACAAACCTGTGACTAAACGCTTGGCATTATCTTGCCTAGCTAAAATATTTGATCCAATGGGGTGGCTCACTCCAGTCACGGTGACAGCCAAATTATTTATCCAACATTTATGGAAAATTCAATCTGAGTGGGACGATCCCTTAGATGAAAACCTGACAAAAGAATGGCTAAAATTTACACAAAATCTCTCATCACTTACTTCAATCAAAATCAACAGATGGCTCTATCACTCTTTCAACTCGTCTGTTCAACTTCACGGCTTTGCAGACGCATCAGAAAAGGCGTATGCTGCGGTAGTGTATTTGAAGACCGATTCGAAAATAACAATTGTGGCAGCAAAGAGTAAAGTGAATCCAGTCAAAAATAAGAAGACGCTTCCAAAGTTGGAACTATGTGCAGCTCACCTTTTATCAAAATTATTATTCAAACTAAAGGAGGTATTTGAGCCAAATATTGACATTTATGCTTGGAGTGATTCCATGATAACATTGGCGTGGATCAGAAACTCTGCAAATAAAGACAAATTTATCAGAACAAGAGTTTCCGATATAAATCTGTTAACTCCAACTGCAAAATGGGGTTATGTAAAGTCAAAAGAAAATCCGGCAGACATCGGCTCAAGAGGAATCCTCCCAGAAAAATTAAAAAACGACACTCTTTGGTGGAATGGTCCGCAGTGGTTAATAGAAAGCGAAGATAATTGGACAACTGATCAACCTATTGAAACTTTTGTTGCAGTAACAACAACACACCGGTCTAGCTATATATACGAAATAACTAAAAGATTTTCATCATTTCACAAATTGAAGAGAATTGTTGCCTTCGTACTACGTTTCATCAAAAAACTGAAAAAGAATGCCAGTCTGCCATCTTATTTAACAACGGAAGAACTACAAGAAGCGGAAATAGTAATTATAAAAAGTCATCAAGATGTCGAAATGCCGAACGAGTTGATACAGTTAAGAAACAGCAATATAGTGGATCACCGTAGCAAACTTGCATCTCTAAGTCCACGTCTAGACGAAAATGGTGTCATGAGAGTGGGAGGTCGCCTGGAATTTGCCAACATGCCATATGATACAAAACATCCCATAATAATACAAAAATCTCCATTGGCAGATTTGATTATTGACGAAATTCATCATTCAACTCTTCATGGTGGTAGTCGCCTCGTCGAAAGTATAGTCAGAAGGAAATATTGGGTAATTGGTCTAAAAAATTCTGTTAAGAAATGTACTCGCAAATGCACCAAATGTTTGAGGTACAAAACAGATCAACAACATCAACTTATGGGTATTCTTCCACAATACCGTGTGAATATTTCGCAACCGTTTACCCACTGTGGTATAGATTACGCTGGTCCTCTTCATATAAAATGCTCCAATGGAAGAGAGCAAAAGTCTTTTAAAGGCTATGTGGCTGTATTTATATGTATGGCTACGAAAGCTATACATCTTGAGGCTGTCAGCAACTTAACAACAGAAGCGTTTCTTGGTGCATTAAGGAGATTCTTTGCCAGAAGAGGCAAGAGCAGCCATTTATACTCTGATAATGGCACTAATTTTGTGGGTGCTGCCAAAAAATTGGATAAAGATTTCGTCGCCGCAATAAAGAATAACGCTAATATTGCCCCAATATTAGAAAATGAAAAAATAAATTGGCATTTTATCCCCCCCGCAAGTCCTCACTTTGGAGGAATTTGGGAAGCTGCAGTGAAGTCAATGAAGTATCACCTTAAAAGAATAATTGGTGAAAATAAACTCACATACGAAGAACTTAGCACGCTGCTTTCACAAATTGAAGCCGTGTTAAACTCTAGGCCACTGTATGATCTGAGTAGCAATCCAGAAGGAATTGAGACTCTAACACCAGGTCATTTCCTGATAGGTCGACCAGTAATAGAATGTCCTGAAGAAAACAGGGACAGCAAAATAAGCTGTTTAGATCGATGGAAGCTTCTGCAAAAACTCAAGACTCATTTTTGGAATCAATGGAAAGGGGAATATTTATCCTCTTTACAGCAACGTTTTAAATGGAAAACTAAAACTAGAAACCTTGAACTTGGTCAAGTAGTAATCATTAAAAACGAGGACACACATCCAGCTCGTTGGCCGCTAGGAAGGGTAACAGAAGTTCACCCAGGAAAGGATGGGGTGGTTAGGGTTGTGACCTTAAAAACAGCAAATGGGATATTGAAAAGACCCATCCATAAACTATGTCCATTAGAACACACCTCTACAAAACATACACCAAATAATGAAGTCCTTGTCGAACAAGATGAAGAGAAATTCAAAAGAAACGTTAAATCAAATCTAACGAGAGTACAATCATCAATTACCCCAGTACTCACTTTTACGTTCTTAGCAATATGTATGGTTTTAACGGCGAGTTCAACAAACGCAACAATGATACGAGACCTTAACAATAATACGGCGATATATTTGGATCCTATGAATCAGATAAATGTAGTATCATCATCTTGGAGTCTTATAGTTTATTACGAAATGAAGCCTTATTTTGAAGTACTTAGCAAAGCTTCGCAACTGATAAACATATCTAAAGAAATTTGTCCCAGACTTCAAACATTCGAGGATCAGTGCTGGTCAGTTCTACGAAACATGGAGTATCAGATAAATAAAATCGAAGTCAATAACCGACTACTACTAAATGGAAATGCTAGACCAAAACGAAATGCCCCACTTGGTTTTATTATATCATTGGGTCATATTATTTTTGGATTGATGGATGAAGACGACCGCCAAGCCTTTGAGACAAATATGAAGAACTTATTAGACAATCAATATGATCTGAAGGCGTTGGCGAAGAAGCAAACATCCGTAGTTGATTCAACAGTTAATCTACTGAAAAGAACATCCGAGGAAATAAACTCGCACTTTTCAGACATCAAAACAAAAGTCGACAATATTAGTTCGACGATGAATGAGCAACATTTCGTATACAGAGAATCGATTAGATTTTTTATGATAACTAAGGAAATACACGAATTTATTGATGAGTGCAACGAGGTTCAGAAAGAGGCGATTGATTTAGTATTGGACATCAACCATGGAAAAGTTCATCCCGCATTAATCAGTCCCCAGCAACTGCAATCTGAAATCGCAAAAATTCGAGATATGTTACCAGATACGTTCATACTACCTGGAAGACACACTGGTTCTGAACTAAAAGAAATATGGCATCTCCTTACTGGTACAGGGATCTTCATTGGAAGTCAACTCATTATCGATTTAAAGATTCCGCTATTTAACAGGCAAGTCTCGCAATTCTATAAAATCATACCAGTACCATTTGAACGAGATGGGCTTGCAATGGTCGCACGAGTAAAGGCACCCTACGTAGTGTATAATTACGAATTGGATTCCTTTCATTTTATGACACAAGCTTCCCTAAACAATTGCAAAACAACTTTAAGTAATCAAATAGTTTGTGAAGAAAACTTTCCCTGGATTGACGCCAACACCAACTATTGCGAACTTTCCCCCATCAAGCCACACAATAAACTCAACTGTACTTATGATGAAGTCGAAAAGGTGCCCTTCTGGGTCGAGTTGCGTTCAAAGGGGCACTGGCTCTTTAAGATATTCAGCAATACATCTGCACATGTTAAGTGTTCAAACCAGCACCAAACCATCATCCAGCTTCCACAACAAGGAATGTTTACCCTAGAAGCAGACTGCACCGCTAGAATAGAACAAATAACTCTTGTGACGGTTCATGCGGCCAATGGTGAACTTAAGAATAAATTTCGCAACTACCTGACGAAAGATGTTAATCTAAATGATGAAGGCTTCATAAAACCACTTGGAAATGTCATCATCAACCACAACACTGAAATTGCGAAGTTAAACGAGCATATCCAGGATCTCAAAAAGGAAAACATCGAGCTAAGAGGGCTGACTTTTCATCACATCTCTGGACATACCTCTCTTATTCTGATAACAGTTGTAATTATAATGCTAATTATAGTCTTTACCAGGAAACTTCTTAAAGCAAAGAAGATAGCCGCAATTACTTTTGGCCCCGCGCAGAATGTTCAAGTATGAACATGGTATTTACAACGTCTGTATTTTCTAAAATAATAATTAAAAATTCATTAATGTTTAAATATGAAGTGTCTGCATGGGACCACTTTCTTTATGATCTACTGATACATATTGAATGGTGTCTTATCCTTGGGAAAAATCCCACATCAAATTATCCCACGGTCATAAATATTTATTGGTTTAAGATGTGTAATAATAAAGAAACCCCAAACCATGTTTATTTCCCTTTATTATCACATCATAAATGCTTGTGCGCATGTGGTCGCACACACGCGTTGGTAGATTAGTTCTAGTTAGTTTTAAGATTGTTGTACTTAGCTCTTAAGGTTTTATTGTTAATAAAGAAAATTAGTATTGTACAAAAACTCAATCAAAGAGTATCTCATTTAATCCTTAACAACGGCTCTACCGATTTCCATGAAATTTTCACCACAGATCCTACCAACCGAGTCGAGAACTATAGGCCAAAAAATATAGCAATCAGACAAAGGGGCCTGAAATGCCACGCCCCATTTTATTTTATTGAACTGTATTATCGCCTGTTCCTTAATCACGCATAAAGGGCTGAACAGATTTTAATAAAATCTTTATCACAGATAGTAGTAACTGAGGCGGGAACTATAGGTTATAAAAGATTGCAATCGGACAAAGAAGCGTAAAATGCCACGCCCCTTTTCATTTTATTGAACGTTATTTCTGCATGTTCTGTAATCACGCAAAAACCGCTGAACCGATTTTAATGAAATTTTTACCACAGATAGTAATAACCGAGGCGGGAATTATCTTTATATATAAAAATGTTTCTGTCGGATACGTGTTACTAAAACTCAAGAACCGCTGAACCGATTGATACCAAACTTGAACAATATAGTAGTTTAGTCTGGAGCCAGGTCTCTTAAGTTTAATTTCGCAATATTTAAATTTTTTGTATTTATGGTACGATTTGGCTAAAATACGCACAATATATTTATTAAACAAAAATAAGTTTCCGGATAAATTTTAAATTGATAGGGGCGCTGTTGTCGTTTTAATTCTAATTTATGGTACAAAAACAAGTTTTCTGATAAATTTGGACCCTGTAGATGGCGCTGGGGTAAAGTTATTAACAAATTTCTTCATTTCAGTGAAATTTTACGACACTTGAATGTACATATCGTCATCTAAAATGCAAGGGGCACTAACTAATATTTTATTAATTTTACAGGAGAAGCAAAAAACAGTAGTAAAATTTTTAATTTGTTAATAACTTTGTTGGTTTGATTGAATTGGGCTAACATTTTGTGAGGACGTACGTTTTGTTAATATGTATCAAAATTAATCACAAAATTATTAAAAAATTTATTTCTATTTGCGTTCATTGGTGATTTCGCAATTCACATGTTTTTAATTTTTGGCTATAAAATCGCTAATTTTTATTATGTGACCCTAATTTTTTGTTGGGACGTGTAGGTTAATAAAATACACCAGAATCTATCAAAATACCGATTTTGAATTTTTTGTTAGTTAGGGCGTTTACATTTTAGGTGACGATATGTTTCGTCATGAGAAAATTATGTATTATTACGGACCCGATAGGTGGCGCTGGGGAGAAGCTATCAAGATACTCATATCGAAGTCGACCCGGGCAACGCCGGGCGCTTCAGCTAGTTAAAAAAAATAAATTAACAACAATAAGTTTTTTTAAAAACACATAATTTAAAAAAACACTTTTTTTAAATACAATAGTATAGAAAAATGTTTCTTCGAACTTTACCAATTATATTTATGCCGTAAAGACAAAGTCACTAACAAGGGAAGTCTCCCAAGTGTCAACCGCGGATCTTTATGGAATTGATTTTATTTTGTAGAGCAGAAAAAAATAAAGGGACACGTATTTTTTTTAGAGGCCCAAATTCATATTTAGGGGGAAAAAAGGAGGGGGGAAGACAAGGCCATTTTTCAGTTTTTTTCGTTTATCTCCTATATTATGCAAAGGAACCTAGTCATGTTACATACCAAATGAAAGGTCTTTGGAAAACCTATCTACGTGTGCTAAGAACGTGTCCAAAAATGCACAACTTTTCGTCATATTGAGTAAAATACCAAAATTTTAGGACACTTTTGTTAATAAGTTGAAAAATATTAACTTCTTTGGCCCGTTGTTAGTACCACGAGATAGGTATTTTTAATACCTTTAATTTGATACTACACATGCCTATATTAATTTTGTTTAAATAGGTGCAAATCGTAAAAAACTGAAAAAAGTCAATTTCACCCATACAAATCGACCTCCCATAAAAATCAGTTTGGGCCGCTAAAAGAAAATACGTGTCGAATTAATTTTCGTTCTTAACAACATATCCAAATTTCAGGAAGATCGGAGGGTGACACCAGGGAGACTTCACTTGTTAAACAATTTTATAAAGTTGATTATAAACCTTTTATATACATACACATAAAACTATAAACAAAATGAGAATTCAAAACACACACTCGCGCACACACGGCCAAAGCACAAAAAAATAGGTGAAGCTAAAAATTTAATTAAACAATTAATTATATTAATTAAATATTTAATTAATTTTAAATTTAAAAACAATTAAAATGTTAATTAAAAAAAAGTCAAAAATGTTTTGTATTTTTTGTTGACCTGTGTTGATTATTTTTGTTGTTGTTTTTCGTTCGGCTTAAGGTCATATAAAAATTATAAATAAACAAGTAAAAAAGTTAAATTCGGCCTTGCCGAATGTATTGATACCCTACACATTTTCTAAAAGATTATTGCAAAAAAAAATTTAAAAAAAAAATTTCCGCGGAAAAAAAAATCCGCGATTTTTTTCTTTTTTTTTTGTCAAAAAATATGTTTGTACTTGTTTAAATACCATGTGGTGTTCTATTATGTTCACATAAGTCAACCAGCAGCCGAATTAAAGCATTTTGTATTTTTAGGTTATGTTGAATGTACTAAAATTTTTGAGGTGTCCTTATATTTTCGTTCATAACTTTTGAACCACTGAACCGATATCGCTCAAATGCAATACCAAACTTCTTGGGAGAACTTCCAATAAATATGTTAAGTTTCAGTCATCTCCGTGTAATATTTTGGCCGTGATCACCATTTCCACAGACAGACAAATGGACAGACGGACATCGCTAGAATGTCTTAAAATCGATCGGGGACCATGAATATATATATACTTTGTGGGGTCCCAGACCGATATTTCGATGAGTTACAAACGGAATGACAAACTTAAATATATCCTCTATCACTAGAGTGGAGGGTATAAAAAGAGTAAAATGCCATTAGCCGATTTTGTCACCATTTAACACAACCTAAACTTGCTTGATGAGGGATGTGTCAGAGGACTTTTGGGTATTTTGTGGTAGTGTCCTACAAGTCAGAAGCTATAAAAAAGCTAAAAATTTTTTGTTGTGGCGGCAGTATTTATCAATATTATGCATCTCGGGAATTCCGAATTTTAGGCTTTTCATCATATATTTCTTTGTGATACTGGTTTTTCAAAATTTCATCCATTTCGTTCGATCTTGCTTAGTTTTCAAAATGTCGCCATTTTAGGTTTTCAACTTAATTCTAAGAAGTTTTTAACGCAACCGTTATATTCTGATTTGTCTGATTTGAAAGAGACAATTTTAATGCTTATCGGCCATATCGGGGATTATGGGGTCGGTAAAGAAAAAGTGGTTGCAAAATTTTATTGGGGAAAAAATTCTGCACTTTTGCCCATATAAGTACTTTTCCAAAGTTACAACCGTCATTGTTTATCTCTTTAAGAAAATTTCTTTAAATTTTTGATAACCGTGCAGTTAAAATTTATTTAATATCAAAAATTTATATAATATCAACTAAAAATTGTGTCACGTAACACAGTGGGAATTAAATAATAAACAGATAAATAAAAATAACTTAACACAAAAGAGTTGATAATTTATTAATTATAAAATTATACATACATATTACTGTATGCTACATACAGGGTGTTTCAAGTTCGAGTTTCTTTTTGAAATGTAAAGTAAACATACATTTGTAAAGGAAATTTATTATCTGTTTATTAATATATATAGTAGAGATTCTACCATTTGCGAATAATAAATAATATCTTACAAATGTCCCCCGAGTGTGGACTTACACACGTCGATTCCTTTAGCGACATTTTCGATGACATTTTTACCGCCAACGGATTACGATATTGTGACATGTAGACAACTTTTTCTTCGCCTATTGTTGATGATATCGAATTAACGATATGTGTTTTCAACAAGCCAACGAAACAATGAATTTATTGCGAGCGAAATTCCCGTACAGAATGATTTCACGAAGATCGGAAGCAATTTGGCCACCAAGATCGCCACCGTTAACGGATTACGGTATCGTGACTTGTTGACAACTTTTTTTTGGCCTAATGTTGATGATATGGATATTTACGATATGAGGTTTCAACAATATGGTACGCCATGCCAGACAGCCAACGAAACAATGAATTAATTGCGAGCAAAATTCCCGGAAGATTATTTCACGAAGATCTAAAGCAACTTGGCCGCCAGCATCGCCAGATTTAACGCCTTTGGACTATTTTCTTTGGGACCATCTTAAAGAGAGTGTTTAAACAAACAAACCACAAACAATTTAGGCCTTGAAAGGCAACATTTGGCATAAAATTGCTGAGATAAAGCCACAGGTATGCCAAAATGTCATCGAAAATTTTGCTTTATGAATCGACGTGTGTACGCGTAGACACGGGGACATTTGGAAGATATTATTTTTTATTCATAAATGGTAGAACGTCTACTACATATATTAATAAACAGATAATAAATTTCCTTTGAAAAAGTGTGTTTATTTTACATTTGAAAAAGAAACTCGAACTTGAAACACCCTGTACATTAAAGAAAATGTATTAATTATTAATTATATACATACACTGTCAAAAAAAAAAAGTTCAGTTTCATAGTAAAAATTGAGTAAATTTTAAGAAATTTCAAGAAATTTCTCCCATATTTTACCATAAATAGAGTAAATTCCAACTTTTTAAAAGTAAAATTACATATTTTGTTTAAATTTACTTAATTTTAAGTTGAATACTGAAATAATTTTAATTAGAGTGTACATAAATTTGAAAATACAATACAATAAAATATATACTACTATTTATTAAATTCGATTATTTGTTTCGTCAATAAAAAAAAATGAAATAAATTAAACAAACCTGCATTATGAATTTAAAAAGCGATAAAAATTAATCATATAATTAAAAAATAAAACAAAAAAAGTTAACTAAATATAATATGACAGTAATTTGTGTATTTAAAAATAGAAAAACAAAATTGTGAAGAGCGAACTTAAGTGGAGCTACCCAACCAAATCCATATGGATTTGGTTGTACCTTTGAACGGCATCACTTACAAACAAGAGAATAAACGATTTTTAAAGCTAACATGGCACAGTAGAGTGTAATTTTTTCTTTGACTTTTGATTTTTATAAGTATCAGGGCAAATTTTTATTCTAGTGGACTTAAAAAATATGTGGTACAAATGTGGAGTCAATTGAATTTAATTTTTAATTTTTTTAGTGTAAAAATATTTTTGACTGACAAAAATACTTTTTAAAATTATTTTGAGGCTTTCCAATGTTTTAAAAGCTTGTTTTTTTAAGGCTCGGTTTTTTCAGCACGTGAATTTTAGATAAAGCGAATCTGAAATTTACGGTTTTGCTAATGACTTTTGAACCACTGGACCGATTATGCAGAAATTCAATATAACCCAGACCAGGGGAACGACAAATATATGTGCCAAGCTTCAGCATCCTCAGATTTGTCTATCGAAAGTTATCGTGTTTTTTATTTCGTAAATTCGCGAAAACCCCTTGCAAAAATTTACTATTTTGCTCATAACTTTTGAACTACTGGACCGATTTCGCTTGATTGAAATACCAACATGATTAGGCAAATGCCCAACATATATGCGAAATTTCAGGAGCCTCTGTAAAGTCTTTCAAAAGTCAACGTGTTTTCAACAGACAGACGGACGGACATCGCTAGAGCGTCTTAGAATCCATCGAGGATCATAAATATATATTCTTTATGGGGTCTTAGACCAATATTTTTCGGTTTTACAAACGGAATGACAAACTTATATGTATATGAGGCAGTCCACACCAAATGTCCCGCTACAGAAAAACATGTGTCCCGTAAATTTCTGAATAGGTTGTTTGGATAGCCCTATATGTAACTAAGAAAATTGCGTTTTTGGTTTTTCAAATTTTCGAAAACTGGGCTTAGGAGGCGTGGTCAAATATTGGAAAAATGGTGAAATTTGTGGCGAGTTGCCTTGATTAAATATTTATCACATTAATACGGAATGCACCTCAATGTCAAAAATTTACGTTCTTATATAGTTTTGTATGGGCTATCGATTAAAATTTTTTGTTTTGGAAAATTTTCAGAACCCGTTCTGAAATTTTACATTTTTTAAAAAAGTAAATTTATCAAAAATCCGGCCACTTTTTTTTTT
Source organism: Pegoplata infirma (assembly GCA_963921195.1). Classification (NCBI taxonomy): domain Eukaryota; kingdom Metazoa; phylum Arthropoda; class Insecta; order Diptera; family Anthomyiidae; genus Pegoplata; species Pegoplata infirma. The sequence goes on from OY992539.1 coordinate 197,719,472, forward strand.
CTTTTTTATTTATTTTTTTAAAAGTTTAGATGTTTGTCCATCCACACAAAAAAAATCAGAAACACGTTCATCTTTTTTTTTCTAGAAAATCGCATTTGAACTTTAAATTTCATAACAATTTAGTTATTTGCTTGTATTTCTTTGTTTTAAAGTTGCGAATGAGTAATATTAATTGCATAAATATTCGTCATACGCTCTGTTGACACAAGAAAATACAAGCAAATTACAGAATTGTTATGAAATTTAAAATTCAAATGCTATTTTCTCGAAAAAAACGAAAAATACATTTCTGATTTTTTTTGTGTGGATGGACAAACATCTAAACTTTAAAAAAAAAATTTAAAAAAAAGAAAAAAAAGTGGCCGGATTTTTGATAAATTGACTTTTTTAAAAAATGCAAAATTTCAGAACGGGTTCTGAAAATTTTTCTTGGAAAAAAAATTTTATTCGATAGCCCATACGAAATTATATAAGAATGTACATTTTTAAGATTGTGGTGCATTTCGTTTTAATGTGATAAATATTTAATCAAGGCAACTCGCCACAAATTTGAGTATTTTTCCAATATTTGACCACGCCTCCTAAGCACAGTTTTTGAAAAATTGAAAAACCGAAAACGCAATTTTCTAAGTTTCATATAGGGCTATCCATACAAGCTATTCAGAAGTTTATGGTACACGTGTTTTTTTTCGCTGGACATTTGGTGTGGAATGCCTCATATACCCTCTATCACTAGTGTGGAGGGTATAACAACTATGTCTTGAGACACATCATACTTATTAACTTTGATGCGCAATATCAAAAAAAATTTAAAATCGGTCGAACGGTTTTCGAAATATCGCTATTTGAAATTTGCCAAATATTGCGGATTTTTCCTAAGTTCAAGAAATTAAAAAAAAAAAAAATCTCTAATTTCTTTCCCTTAATCCTTTTATAGAGCTCAAGACAATCTTTTATTTAAACCTAATTTGGGACAAATTCAATAGTTTTAACCCGTGGCGCCGTTCGATCAGTTTTCCTTTTTTTTTTTTAATTTCCACCAAGAACTCTAAAGTTTGGTCGAAGGGCGACATGGGTTAAAATGGTATGATTTGGCTCAAATTAATTTAAGATGAAAGTTCGTCTCAAGATCGGAGAAATTTTAAAAATTTAGAAAACTTATAAGAAAATTTAAAATAATTTCAGAAAAATTCCAGATTTTTTGTTTTAAATAAGTAAATTTCAGAAATACTGAAAATTCAAAAAAAAAAATAGAAAATTTAAATTTCGGAAACTGAGAAATAATTTTTGTTGTTGTACTATGAAAAAATCTGAAAAAAAAATCAAATGACAACACAGGCTAAGTGGAGATGTCGACAGTTTTCAGAAGCTGTTACTCTTTCATCTTCAGCACTTCTTCAATTGCTACACACTTGATGTGAGTCAGATAAAAATTAGCCATTTAAATGAAGCTTTTGAATAAATCGAATAAATTTTTTTTTATTACGAAGAACCCACCATCATCTATGGTGTATTCATTTTGGCCAAACTTAATCAAACTTGATTCTTTACAGAGTTGCATTTAAATTAGAGATGGGCACATGAGCAGATTAGAGCGTGATTCATGTGATAAACGCGTGATCACGCGCTAGTGTGACTGAATTCAATTTTACTCACGTGTTTGTGAGTGAGTGTGAGTGGAGAAATAAAATTGCGTGAGTGAGTGTGCGTGAGCAAGATTTTTGCGTGAGTGAGTGTGCGTGAGTCATTTTTTTTGCGTAAGTTTGCGTGAAAGCAAAAAAAATGTAAAATTTGGCGTAACTTAAGATTTCGTCCCGAAAAATGCAAAAAAATTTTAAATTTTCGCTGAACTTTAAATATTGTTGAAAATTTTAAAAGATTTTTGAAATTTTAGTTTCTGAAATTTTTTTTGTATAAATAAGAGTTTCGTGAGTGTGACTCAACGTGAGTGTGAGTTGTATCAAATTTACTCATGTGATTGTGAGTGAGTGCGAGTAGAAAAAATATGCTCGTGAGGGGTGTGCGTGATTCACAAATTCCTGTCGTGACCGTGAGTGAGTGTGAGTCAAAAATCACTCACGCGCCCATCTCTAATTTAAATGGCCAATTTTAACATGACACACAACAAGTGTGTGGCACACGAAAGAGTGCTGATGATGAAAGCGTAGCATCTTAGAAAATCTGTTGCCATCTTAATTTAGCCTGTGTGGTCACTTGATATTTTTCTGATTTTCTCATTGTGCAACAACAATTATTTTTCAGAAATATTTAATATGGACTTAAACCGTAAAAACTAAAAATTCAGCTAATTTCAAAAACATTCAAGAAAGATTTAATTAAAGTCTGTAAAAAATCCGATATTTTTAAAAACTCAGAAAAGTTTCTGAAAACTTAGAAATATTTTTAAAAATTAAAGAAAAATTTAGAAAATCTCAGTAAACTTCATACAAATTTTATGAAAGTTAAAGAAAAATCCTACTAAGGGTTGGCAACAATGAGAAAACACAACTCTGTTAATAGTTAGAATTGATTAACTTCGGCCATATACAAACAGCATGGTAATGTGCAATGCTTAATTCATATTTTTTATTTATTTCAAGTTTCATTAAAATAGCTGATTTTAATCTGACACACATTAGGTATGACAACCGAAAAGCGCTGATTGCTGTCGGGCTGTCGGGATCTCGGCAAAGCCTGCCTTTTCTAAACAAATTAAGGAAAACTTATGCAAAAATCAAATCAAATTTAAAAAATAACATAAAATTCCGACCAAATCAGAATATAGACAAAATTTCAGGAAAACTTAGAAAAAATCAGAAAATTCAGGTAAACATTAGAAATAAAGGAAAGAATGCAAGATTCCCCACAGTCGAATATATCATTATGAACTGTATGAGCTAAGTTTTCTTGCAATTAAACTGATATTGAATGCCTACATTTGAATTTTCACTTTGCCTTTATATACCATTTAAAATATATTACCCTACATACTTAAATCTAGGACAATGCAAAAAATATTATTTTTTTTTGTTAAAAAAAAGTGAAAATTCAAATAAAATTAATTTATAACATCCTGTGCATGTTTTGTAATGTTTTTCAATTGTAATGCGGGACATTTGTGTGAATTAATTAATTGTTTTTACAATTATTTTTTTCATGTTAAGTTTATCTAAACACAAATAATAAAATATATTATTTTATAACAAAAAAAAAAACAATAAATTTATTATACAAATATAAATATTTAATGTAGTTTTATGCATCATGTATGGCCTCAGTTTTGGACGGTTTCAATAGGTTTTAAATATATACACCAAAACCCGCCCAAAGCTAAGGCCCTCTATGAGCTTTTTTTGGTAAAGAGAAAGAGAGAGAAAATTTTATATAGATTACCTGGAATTTAAACACAATTTTTAGAAAGTTAAGGTGGTGATTCACTTACCTGAAAAGAAAAGAAAAAAAAGGAAAAAATTTAATAAATTTGAATTTAAAAAATATATATTTATTTTATTACAAAACCTTGACAAAATTACAAGGAATTCTCGTGACTTTACTAGATTTTGTGCTTCCTCCTATTTTACGAGAATTTTTGGCAAAAATTATGAGTTTTTTGTAACTTTACAAGCTTTTTACCAATAAAAGTATAAATGTACAACTTTTTTGTCGCAATAAAACTTACAGGAAATTATAGTTACTTTACTACACCATATCCAATTGTATTTTAGAAATGATTAATTGTATTTCAAAAATTTCACCGCTCAACAAATCGAAGGTTTTTGGCTCCGGTTTGAAGTTTGATATAAAATTTTTAAAGATTTTGACTCGCTGATTCCAATACTGTGCTCCAAATTTTTCCATCACGTCTAGAATTTTAATTATTCGCGGTTGAAAATGCGAAAAAACGTGATTTTTGCCTTTTTTGAAAGCCTGCACAGCAGCCACTGGGTGGAATAAAAATCTGGTAAAAAGCTGTAGAGTAGAATTGAACTATGATCTCAAATATATGATCAAAAAAAATTGAAGTTGTTGCACTATTATTGGCCAAACATGTATTTTAAAAAACACTGTGAAAAAAATTAGAAAAAGCTCCATTTTTAAAAGGCTCTAAAACAAAAACCAGATGATCAATCTTTATTGTGATGAGCTCAAAATTTAGTCAAAAGTTCATTCTTTCTTATAGACTTTTAAACCCGTTAAAGATATCTTCCGTTTTTTTCGAAAAATAACACAGAAAACTTAAATTTGTAAAATATTAGTTTTTCTTTGAAAAATATAAAAAAAAAAACTAAGGTACCTACCTATCTTAACTTTTTTACAAAAATGGTAATTTTAACAGTATCATTTTAAAACGCAAGTGTAACCCAACCAAACGCAATTATTAGAAAAAAATTGTTTTCTATGTTAGAGACCATAGACAAATTATACTTTTGCGCTTTATACCAGATTTGTATTCCACTGAATGGCTGCTGTGCAGGCTTTCAAATAATGCAAAAATCGTCATTTTTCGCATTTTCAACCGTGAATAAATAAAAATCTGGACGTGATGGAAAAATTTGGAGAACAGATTTGGAATCAGGAGATCAAAGTCTACTAAAATTGATCACCAGAATTCAAACCGGAAAATGAGTGTTGAGCGGTGTCATCAATTGTATTTCAGAAATTATTAATTGTATTTCAGAAATTATTAATTGTATTTCAGAAGTCATCAATTGAATTTATCAATTGTATTTCAGAAATTATCAATTCTATTTCAGAATTTATCATTTCAGAAATTATCAGTTTTATTTTAGAATTTATCAATTGTATTTCAGAAATTATAAATTTTATTTCAGAAATTTTCAATTGTTTCACGAAGGTTCACAGAAAATAATATCGTATATTTTATTTTAATTAAGATTTTAATTGTTTTTTTTAATTTAATATTAATTAAATTTTTAATGAAATTTGCAAAAAAAATGGCGGTTTTTTCCTACGTTCAAGAAATTTTTTAAAAAACATCACATTTTTTTTCCGCCATTTCATAGAGCTTAAGACAATCTTTCATTTAAATTTAATTTGAGCCAAATCCGATCATTTTATCCCGTGGCGCCCTTCGGTCAAAGTTTTGGATTTTTGAAAAATTTCCACCAAAAAAAATTAGATTTTTTAAAAATTAAAAAAAAAAAATAAATGCTTTTGATACATTAGGTGTGTTCCAGAACGTTACCGCGGGTGCCCGCGGGTACCCAAACCAGCCCGAAAAGCGTTCCCGTACGCAAAAATTGGGTAAATGAGAGAGTTTTTGAGAGAATAAATTTGTTTCTCATTTTACAGAACTTACCCGTACTATTTTTTCGTGTAAATTGGTAACAATCAGATTTGAGAAAACATCTGATTTATGTTGTGAAAATAAATTAAAAATTTTAATAAAATAAAAAAACGAAACAAAATAATATATTTAGTCATTAAAATCAACTTTTACAATTTGTTTCGCATTGTTGAACGTATTTTTTCTTACTAAAATGTGTAAGCATTTCAATTTGTTTACATTTTTTTAGTTTTCGGGCTAGAAATGTGGTTTTTTGTGTTCCCGTACTTTTGTGCATTTTTGCGGTATGGTGAGAGTTTTTAAGATTTTCTATCATTTTACCGAACTTTACCCGGAAAGTTCTGGAACACACTTATTATTTGAATTAATTTTGGCATGCTGAAAACGAATGTCATAAAATTTCTTGAATCGGTCTAACGGTTTTCGAGGTATCCCCATTTGAAATTTTCCAAAAAATGCCCAAAATGGTGTTTTTTCCTACGTTCAAGAAATTTTTTAAAAAACATCACAATTTTTTTTCCTCGGCCATTTCATATTTTTTTATACTATTTTATTAAATTTTTTTTTTTTAAATAATTTGTTTTTACAAAAATGTATTTTAATACCCTCTAACCACTCACTTTGTCATTCCGTGAGTAACGCATCGAAATATCGGTCTAGCACCCCATAAAGTATATATTTTATTGATCACTGATCCATTCTAGCGATGTCCGTCTGTCCATCTGTCCGTCTGTAGAGGACACGATACAGTCCAAAATAAAAGAGCTAGACTTCCGAAGTTTGGCACGAATATGTCTTATATTCCTAGGCAGGTTCCCCCTTAGAGAACTCAACCAACCTAAGAAAAACCGATTTTTTGCAGGGTTTTTTGTACTTTTGCTTAGCAAATGCAACATTTTTATCTCAGAATAATTTCAAAATCGCAAGGGGAAGGTGCCCCTAACGTCTCCCACCAACCCCCCCCTCTCCCACCAAAAAAAGACGACCCTGGATTTGTTTTTATATTGTTTTTAACATTTTGCAGGGTATGAAAGATTCGGCACAGCCGAATGTAACACTCTCACTTGTTTTTAACTATTTTTATACCCTCCAACCACAGTATGGGGGTATACTCACTTTGTCATTCCGTGTGCAACACATCGAAATATCGGTCGGGGACCCCACAAAGTATATATAATATTGATCCATGATAGAATCTAAGATATTCTAGCGATGTCCGTCCGTCTGTCCGTCCGTCCGTCCGTCCGTCTGTAGAAATAACGATGCAGTCCAAACCAAAAGATCTAGACCCCTGAAATTGGGCAAGAATATCTCTTATGTTACTGGTAAGGTTAAGTTCGAAGATGGGCAAAATCGGACCAGGGGGAAAAAAGTTCCCCCTTGAAGAACTAAAACGACCCCTGAAAAATACGATATTTTTACGATTTATTTTTAATTTTTGCTCAACAAATGTAACATTTGTATGCCATATTATGTTGATAGACCTGCGCTTGGACCAAGGGGGTTAGAAAATTCGATTTTTTCAGGCCGCCCCCTTTGGGGGCGTGGTTATAAAAATTAATTAAAAATAATGATAAAAATTTATTATTTAAGCGTAAATATCATAAACAAATAATTTGTAAACATATAATGCGGGGGTACAGGTGTCCCCCAAAAACTTCGCCAACCCCCCTCCACCAAAAAAAAAAACGCCCCTGCATTTTTTTTTTTTTAATTTTAAACGTGTGGAGGGTATAAAAGATTCGGCACAGCCGAATTTAACACTCTTACTTGTTTTTTTTAATTTATACAATTAAAAATTTTAATTGTATTCCAATTTTGTTTTTAATTAAATTTTTAATTTATATAATTAAAAGTTTATTTATTTTTTTTTAAATTAAATTTTTTAATTTATAGTATTAAGTTTTTAATTATATAAGTATCCATTTATTTTTAATTAATGACATACAAATATTTTTAATTTATATGCGCATTTTAGTGATTGGTCCGGATGTAATTAATTTTTTAATTAAATCTACGATTTTTTTAATATTTTCTGAAATACAATTGAAAATTTCTGAAATATAATTGTAAAATTCACGATAAAAATTTTAAAAATACAAAAAGAAATTTAAATTTTGATTGAACATTTTATTTGTTAAAAACACAAGGAAAACTGTCAAATAGGATTTCGAAACATGATTTTAGAAATTTGACAAGTTTTCATTTTTAAGAGTATGTATATGTTTTTTGACATTTGGTTTTTAATTTCAATAAGTATACAAATAATAAAGGTCGAGGCCTTAGTTTTTAATGAATTTTAGTAAATAAATAATTTTTTTTAATAACAAAAATTAGTAAAATTTATTAAAAACTAAGGCCTTGAGCTTAATTATTCGTTTACTTATTGAATCTTTAATACATTTGAAGTAAAATTACACATTTTGTTTCAATTCACTCAATTTATAGTAGCAAATTGAAATCATTTTATTTATAGTGCATGATTTTCTGTTGTCCTAAACAATTTTCCATAATCCAGTTTAACAAATCAATATAATCTTTTCAAATTCCTATTAAATTATATAAAAAATTTGTTGTTCCACTAAATTTCAATATAAAAATCAAAATAATAATAAACAACAATTAGTTAAGCTATTCGACAAACAATAACCAGCAAGCACCCATAATAAACCACCCATCCACGCAACAAAATATCTTTAACACCCGAAAATAAAACTGAAAGTAATGATGCCTGTTTTCTGTGCTAATGCAATCAATCCCCTAAAAAGCTCCAGACTGACCAAAAAAAAATTACAAAACAAAAAATAAAAAAAGAGAAAAACTGCAAGGTTTAAAGAGCATTGAAGTGTAAGTGCTGGATTAAAGAGATGGGATAGTTTAAGAATAAAGTGGGCCATAGAACAGAAATATTAACAAAGTATGATTGGATATAACCCAAGAAGAAGTAGAGACGTTAAAAAAATATAACTTTTAATATTGTCTCAAAATTGTACACTTAATTAGTTCGCCAATGAACTAGTTCAATTGGCTGACCTGAACTAGTTCATAAAATTCAGGGTTTTTCAATCAATTAGCACCATGCTATTACAAAGCTTTTATTTACAGACAAAACAGACCCGGCATTATGTTAAGTTTAAAAAAGCTTTTACAATTTTGATTAAAAGATAATTTTATAAAGACTTTATTTTTGAGTTTTTTTAACTGACAAGGGAAGTATCTTAACCCTTATGAACCGATTTGCCTGAAACTTAAAATATATATAAAAGAGGCAATTGTAAGGTTGTGGTGACTCGGCTTATCGCCCATATCAGAGTTTTAAAATTTCGTTGTCCCCATATGAAACAAAGTGGACCTTCGGGAAAATTTCGATAACTCCCGAACTAATAGGAATATCCTCTAATGCAAAAATACGTGTCGACTTAAAATTAATAAAGATTATTTCGTATTCATATGGACATCGTAGGTCTACGTCTTCATATGAATACCCCCCAAAATTTACACATTTTCGTGAAAAAAGTATTTAAGAAAGCTTTTACAAGGTTATGGTACCGTTGGATAGGCATTAAAAAAACCTTTCTTCTCATATGTATATGTATAGTTTCTTACACTCAAAGAATTATGTAGGTAAATTCCAGTGAATATTCACTTAAAACAAATGAAATTTTATTCAAAAACCATTCCACTGTTTTTTCATTTAAAATAAAAACACATTACAGTCAATTTTAAATGTTAATTTAATGACTAACCAAAACATTAAAAAACTAGTGAATATTCAGTTATTTTGTATTGAAAAACAGTAAAACTATAGAAGAAATTTTTTACTGCCGAAATTAAATGTAACAGAAAATTAGTTTTTAATACAGAAAATTATTTTTTTTAAACTACAGAAACAGTAAAAAAATTAAATCCTTTATAAAATAAGTGATTTGATTTTGATTCTTTTAAAATGACTTTACTGATTACTTTTTAAAATAACCTACAAACAGTTAATGACATAATTTTCTTAGTGTAGAAAAAAATTGCTAAAAATTCCAAAAACATTTTTTTGGCCTTTTTTGACCCATGTTTTGAACCCTTAGATCCTTGATATGGCCGATAAGCCGAGACACCCCAACCTTAGAATTGTACCTTTTATATATATTTTACGTTTCATGCAAATCGGTTCATATGGGTTGAGATACTTCCCTTGTGAGACGTTTGATTCAAAGTCGCTAGAGGCTAAATTTTAAAGGTGAACTGTGAATTTTCAACTTCCAATTTAGAAAAAATTTGTGATCACCAAATCTAAATTTATAAACATTTCATATAACGCACCTTATCTCGTACACCCCTGCTTGTCAGTAGTAACCTTATACATAGCTGCTGCTACATTTTTGCTGCTTGCACTTAATAACCGCAACGAATCAATCAATTGCAAGTGGAAAAAAAGACCAAAAGCTTAATGCCCAAACAAAATCCACAGTAAAATAACGCCTTTCACCCCTCGAAACGACTCCTTTAAAAATTGATGCCATAAACACTAATACAAAGTAGTGAAAATTTGAAAGCTAAAACTGAAATGTAATGCCAAATCTGTCATTGTTGCAGCAGCAACGAAATCATTAAAATTGAACTAAAACAACAACAAAAAATAGCAAATCAATGATTGGGCAGAAAACAAAAAATCAAAATCATTGATACACAATAATGCCTTAATTTCCGCTTGCCCTCGAAAATGCAATGGACAATAAATTTTTCAACTCTTAAAGGGATGAAATAAAATTGACATTTAATTTTTTGATGCATGAGATTATTTAACAATTTTGAAATTAGCAACAACTTTAGCTTAAATTTAGTATTTCGTTGATCAATTAATAATACTCTAGCTTTTATGCTAATTTTAGCTACAATAATGATAAAAATGAGAAAAAAATTGCTAATTACACTGTGCAACATATAAAACTTTTTTGGAAACACAAGAATTTGACTACTACCAGGTTGGTGACCAATTCCTTTTTATGTGGCCCCAAATATTCTGAAAAGCAGGGGACCTTAAAATATGGTGTGATCAGGTTTAGCACAACATCTTAATCAAACTTTAGGCTACTGCTTAACTACACTACTGAACATTAAAAAAAAAAAAACTTGATGCGACCTTACACAATTAATAACAGTTGTTCTAGTGATCACAAATTTGGTCTCAAAATTTTTCCGTCACATCAGGTTTTTGAGAAAATTGAGGTCAAAGTAAAAAAAATCGCCGTTTAGGGCATTTTTAACAGCTCATAGCGGATAAACCTGATGTGATAGCGACTTAAAAATAAATAGAGCGAAAAACTTAAACATTGCGCTTTAGGATGCTAAACTCATATGGTCAGTCGCCTTAACCCTTAGGGCACCAATTGCCTCTCAATGGTGTCTTATTTCCAAAAACGATTTTTCCGCTACAAATCGTATGAAAACAATTGAGAAAGTTATATTCGGTCAAGACCGACAATACTCTACACCAGTGTTTTCCGGAAAATGGGTCCCAAGTCCAAACATGGACTGATTGGATCTGTCATTTGTTAGATCTTTATTTAGTGTAGAAAACGCACACAGATTAAATTTAAGTGGAATTGGTTTTTTTTTTTGTCAATAGACCGATTTAACTGAATATCGGTCGAAATTTTTATATGGGGGACTAAATCCAAAAATGGTCCAATTATATTCCGATTGGACATATAATAACATAAAAATAAAATTTTTATCAAAAATTTCCATTTTTATGAGTTTTGAGGGAATTATGTGAATATCGGGAGGGTGGTTTGTATGGGGACTACCAGAAAGACTGACTTTAGATTCCTTTAGAATTTGGAATTATTTGTGCATACAAAATTTGATTACCTGCTAAATTTCAAAGCGATATCTATTACAATACGGTTATTTGAGTCATTTAAACCGGGGGCGTTTGTATGGGGGCATGGACCGATTTTCTCCAATTTCAATAGGCTTCGTCCTTGGAGCAAAAGATGCTTAAGTTTCCAATTTCAAGTCAATTGATTGAAAATTGCGACTTAAATCGTTCTTAAACAGAGTGGTGTAGGGTATAAATACTTTAAGCGTATGATTACAATTTTTCTCCTGATCACAAATCCGGTCTTCAAAAATGTGATGGAAAAGTTTGGAGACCGGATTTTTGACCAGCAGAACTATTGTAATCAAGTATAAAAGGTCGCCTTCCAGTTGCATTTTCGATGTTTAGTCGTGCTATGTTTGGCTATAATGTGGCTAATAAAAAAGTCACCTTGGTGATCAAATGAGTTGCAGACGAGCAGAGATTCCTGCAGAAAGCTCTTAAATAAGGCTAAATCTTCAGGAGCGTACGAGGACTGGTTCGCATACAGGCTGAAACTTAAGAGTTATAAGAAGATGGTGGATGTAATTTTTGGAAAAACTTCTATGGAAACATAGAAGACGTTTCTGAGACATCCAGGCTGCGCAATGTTCTGGCTTCTTCTCCTTGCACCCTGGGATACCTGAAAGATCCTAATGGGGTATGGTCTTCCTCCAGTGGAGAGTCGCTGGATCTTCTTCTAAACACGCATTTTCCGGGCAATTTTATGATGCCATTTCAAGCTTTGGAAAGTTCTGACGCACAAGCATCTGAAATTGCTTCGGAAATAATTAATATGCCAACATTAATCTGGGCGATTAAAAGCTTCAGGCCCTATAAATCCCCTGCATACAGCAAGGGTAGATCAACGGAAACAGCTCTTCATGAGCTCGTTGGTATATCGAGATATCGCTTTCGGTGAAGAAGTACTCTATGGTAGCCTTTCTTGATATAGAGGGGGCTTTTAATAATGTCATAACAGACTCGATAATTCTTGCATTGTCTGGTGTGGGAGTAAAGCGTGGGATCGTTTTAATGGTGGAAAACCTACTTGCTAGTAGACTTAAACGTCTGAATTGGGAGCGTCTGTCAAATCTCAATTTGCCAATAGGGGCACAAGACAGGGAGGGTTTCTTTCGCCGCTTCTTTGGAACCTGGCACTGAATTCAATGCTGCTCTCTATCGAAGCACGTGATTGTCATGATTTCGCATATGCTGACGATGTCGCGATAGCTGTTAGGGGGAAGCATATGCAAACATTGAGGGATATTCTTCAGGGTTCCCTGAAAGATCTGTCTAAATGGGCAAGAGGCTGTGGTCTAGCAGTTAATCCAAGTTCAACAGAGCTTGTTTTGTTTACAAGGAAAAATAAGATTCCTGCTTTTGATCCTATTTCTCTGGACGGCACTGAAATCACCATCTCAAATGGAGCCAATAATCTTGGAGTATTTCTAGATAGGAAGTTGAGGAACGGGTGAGAAAAGCAACGATTGCTTTATATTCCTGTAAAAGGGCCATTTTAAAACGATGGGGTTTTAGCCCTCAAGTCGTTCACTGGATCTATACAGCTGTGGTGCGTCCAATTCTGCTGTATGGAATCATTGTCTGGTGGCCTGCTTTAGAAACAAAAGCGAACTTCGTCTTTATTACGAATGTACAGAGAATGGCGTCGATATGCATCACTGGTGCTCTTCGTACTACACCTACGGCTGCTTTGGAAATCCTAATTCAGCTGATACCATTGGATATATTTTGTAGGCAGTATGCGGCTGCGTCGGCAATTCGACTTAATAGCACGCTGCAATGGAGGATAAAGATAACAATACCACAAAATGTGGACTGTGCTCCCTCTTTGAGTCTCTTTGAGCGCCACTTTACCACTATGATACCATCCAGGGAGTCTTGGATGGGGGGCATTCCGGGAAGTGGAGCCACCATAAATTTTTACACAGATGGATCAAGGCAGCACGAGCAAGTGGGCATTGGAGTCTATTCGGAAGAGCTTGGATTTAGTTCGGCTCGAAGATCTCCAGATCATGCAGTTTTTACCAGACAAAGATCCTGGCAATAAAGGAAGTGACTGACTGATTGAGTTGCAACTTCTTGTCTACAACCGCAGTCAACATCTGTTCTGACAGTCAACCCGCGGTCAAGTCTCTGGAGTCCATATTTCTGAAAACAAGATCTGCCCTTAACTGCCACACGTCTTTAAATGTGATTGCAAAGCCGATGAGCTTGCAAGGCTAGGAACTAACTTAGAGATTCCAACAGAATTGGAATGTGTTGGTATGCCTCTAGAAACTTGCAAGCAAAATCTACGGCTTTGTTCCGCGACGGAGACCAATCAGAGATGGGCAAATGGATTGATTTGTGACACAACGCGACAGATTTGGCCTTTTCTTATACACTGTCCTATAGGGAAGCACGCAGAGCGGTTAAATGTGCCGTCGAATGACTTTTGCCGGAGTTGCATGGATGAAGAGGAGTTGGAAACTATCGAGCACTTTATCTGCATTGCCCGGCACTTTCTGGTCAGGGACGTTCTTCACTGCGATCTAGGGAGCTGTACGATATTTCTGATTTGTCGGATGTCAAAATTCAATATCTAAGGAGTTTCATAAGAAGTTCAAATTGGTTTAAGGGCAGGGACCAGTACGAAACCTATTACAGTCCCTTGGTATCACAATGGACCTCAGAGTCTACGTGTGTTGACGTAAAACTTCATCAGCCACTTACACTTACAATCTAACCTGTGGCTAATAGTCCGTTCAACAAATTCTGTTAACATTTTATGCCAAAAAAATAGGGTAAATTTCAACTAATTTCTAGTATTATTACACAATTTGTTTAAACTTACCGAATTAATGAGAGGAAACTGATCTCATTCTAATTAGATTGTAGTTTTTATAAACACAAGTCAATTGATGTACTAATGGTGTAGGGTATTATTAATACCAAAATATTTTACAAATGATTGAAAATTACACTACCCACAAAACAATAGTAAAGTTAATATAAATTCATTGCAGAATTGTGCTAAAAATATGTAATACTGACAGTATTCGCAAGGGTGTTTACGCCTGTTACTTTAAATGGTCCAAATGCCAAAGTGGGGTTGTAATGGAGAAGGTAATGGAGAGCATGGTAAATCATCACCTTGTTGATTATCTGGAGTCAAATTCACTTTTCAGTGACCGACAGTATGGCTTCCGTAAACGCCGTTCTACGGGAGACCTGATGGCGTTCCTTTCGGAACGTTGGAGTCGTTCCATTCACCAATTTGGTGAAAGTAAGGTGGTTGCTTTGGATATTTCCAAAGCGTTCGATCGAGTGTGGCACGACGCACTTGTAACTAAACTCATTGCTTTTGGTGTAGGCAATGATTTCTCTCGATTTATATCGAGTTTTCTCAGGGACCGAAGTATACGTGTTGTTGTAGATGGGGTCTCGTCGGAAATGTTTCAACTCAACTCAGGGGTACCGCAAGGTTCTGTTCTTTCTCCTACTCTTTTTCTTATCTTTATTAATGACCTCCTTAGTCAAACTTTTAACCCTATCTATTCTTTTGCAGACGACAGCAACATTTGCCATTCATTTTCCTTCGATCATAGGCCAAGCCTTGTAGAGGTTGGGCTCGGGAGACAGAATATGAATAATACACTCAATCAAGACCTTTTGACAATTTCTGAGTGGGGTCTGGCGAATAAGGTCGATTTTAATGCACGCAAGACCCAATGTTGTATGTTGACCCACAGACGAGTTGTGGAACCAACATTGTCGTCTGTATCTATGGGTGGTATTGGTATTGAGGAATCGGAAACTCTTGATGTTCTGGGCATGAAAATTCAGGGTGATGTACGTTGGAATAAACATGTTTTTCAAGTGTCGAAAGAAGCATTCAAGTGTCTCGGTTTCTTAAAACGGTGCAAGAATTACTTCACTCCTCCCGATCTCCTTAATATTTATACCACTTATATCCGGCCGAAGATGGAGTACAACTCCCATATATGGGCAGGGGCTTCAGAGTCAATTTTGAAGTTTTTGGACCGTGTTCAAAGGAGGGCGTCGAAGTTAATCAATGACAGTAGGGTATCCAACTCTATTGACTCTTTGGAGCATCGTCGGAATGTGGGTTGTGTAACACTGTTCTATCGATATTACCACGGTAAGTGTTCTGCTGAAATAAGCGAATTGATTCCGCGAGCACGAGTTTTTGTTCGGAGTACTCGCTTGTCTAGTAGGGCTCATCCATTTGTTGTCGATTGCCCAGTGTACCGCACAACGCATTACAGAGAAAATTCATTTATAAGTCGAACAATCCGTATGTGGAATATACTTCCTGCAGACGTCTTCCCTGTTAACTACAATCTAGAAAAATTCAAATCTAATATCCACAAACACTACTCCCTCTTTCCTCCTTCCCATAACCTATTTTCCTAATTACCAACACAATGCACTGCATTTATAGGGGACATCCCCTGAGTGTTGGTTAAGTCAAAAAAAAAAAAAAAAAGTATTGAATTACTTTATTGCTGTAATGAAAATGCATTCAATTAGGCATTTTGGTATTATGTACCATTCATAAAGAATATAATTATTTTCAAAAGTTATATGTAAAGAATCCTTTAAAAACAATACAGTTTTCTCAGAAGTTGATAAAAGTGGGAGATCTTTCTATACCCAAAAATTTTTCAGAATCTGAGAATTTTTCTATGCGTAGGAATTTTTCTGTGTCTGGAATTTTTTTATGCCGAAAAATATTTTAGAGTCTAATAAATTTTCTATAATATAATAATAAACGAAATAATATCTCTGAATCTTTAAGGAAAGTGCCTCAAAATCAGAGAAATTAAAAAAAAAGTAAGAAAATTATTGTCGGTAAAGACCGACCATATGGTACCCTATACCAATGTTTTTCGGAAAATTGGTCCCAAGTTCAAGTAATTTAATGTTTGTGTTACCATTTAAGTTACACTCGGTTTAGTAAATATTTACCAACCCAACAATAATGCATCACCCAACTAATCAACCAACAATATCATCTGTTGTAGTGTGTAATATGCAATACGCCAGATACCATTTGATAGTTTGATGTCGTCCTTGTTTTTTTGATTTTCACATTTTTGGTTTTCCCAACTACAAAAATGCTCTTGAAGGTTATATTTATTTGAACACGTTTTACAGATAAACTAAAACACGTGCTAAATTTTTAGTATTTTGTCATTTAAAAATACTTTGGGGATGTGTTTCGCAATAGTCATGTCAAATTATCAAAACTAACTGTATAGAGAGAAAAACTAAGTAAATGTATAGAGAAAAATTAATGAATACAAATATAAGAAATTCCTTAAAGGACATTTTAGTATTGTATTTACGCATGCCTGCACTTGTGTCAAATAATGACACATTGTTATAAATATTTAACAGGTATTAAGGAATTAGGTATTATTTGTTGAAAAAAGTGAACTGAAATTTTTTTTGGGGGAAATATGCACACAAAAAATAAATTTCCAAATTTGGTTTTAACAACCAAATATTGTGGTTGTTTCAATTAAATAACAGTTATGACAACAGAGTTCAGTTGTAAGTACCAATATGCAATTGTGACAACTAAAATTCAGTTGGAAGTGAGGAAAATTGATTTCTATGTGCAGAAAAAAGAATTGATTAACAATGGGAAGAAAATATGACTTGGGAAATACATTTTTAACATTTTTTAGAACCTGGAAAGTTTTTAAAGTAATATTATTTTTTGGATGTCAAAATTTTTCTTTCATGCATTAATCTATATTTTTCCACCTTAGTTTAAGCATTCTAGGTATCCAGAATTTTATAAACAGGAACCTGTTAAAAGTAAATGAAAAACCCATCTACAATAGAGAAGAAAATCACCTTCATTATGCTGGTTTGTAATGGAAATTGTCGGTCTATTGCTGTTTTTGTCGTCTACTGCCATCCCCTTATTAATAATTTTTAATTTCCTTGATGACTACAAACTTATTAAAAACTTCAAGTGGAACAATTTAATGCCAACTAAACTATAGTAATTTTCTACAACTTATTTTTTGTTTGTACTTTTGTGTTTATGTTATTTCTTCGTTTTTGCAGAAGTAAATAATAACAAGGACAAAACTTTATAAAAAAAGGTTCTGGGAAAGGAAGTATATTGAGAAGGAAAAATATAAAGTCAGTAAAAATATTTTTTTTTTTATAAATTGTCAAATTTTTAACACCTTTCTATATAGAACAAGTGAGAGTGTTAAATTCGGCTGTGTCAAATCTATAATACCCTCCAACAAATAAACAAAAAATTAAAAAAATAAATGTTTAAAAATTGATTTATTATGCTTTTTGAGCTTAAGTAATACACTTTAATCATTATCCAGCAAAAAAAGAGCTTACCATTCACTACAAAATTAACCACAACTTATGAACCAGATGTACTTCTTCTTCAACTGAAACATTGATGAATTTAATATGGGCGTGACACACAAAGATGTTCTTTTTTTCGCCACTTTTCAGTGGCGAAAGATTGACACTTATATGGAGTTCACACTAGCGACTTTAAACAAGTTGTTTAACAAAACACCAGTAACAGAATAAAAACGTAATGGATACAGAACAAAGACTTTTTTAAACATCTCACTTTTAAACACTTCAAAACAGCAAGTGTGAACGCCGTATTAAGTATAACATATATCACTAGTGTTTATTATGTACATATATATTAACATTTTTATCACATCTTCTGAAGTAGTGATCCGGATGTTAATATAACTTGACTTTTTGGAAGCGCTTTTTTCATCACTTCTTTAGAAGAACATATTCCTTGGCATTTTGGGTGTGATTATGTCATTTTTATTTGGTGATTTAGAACTTCTAAATTAGAAGTTCTTTTTTCACTTATTTTTGTTAAACTAAAAACACTGTTCGACAGCAAAAACCTCCCAGTGAAATTTCTAACTGGTCCTTGTAGATTTTGGTCTCCTGCTTCCAAATCTACCGTCCAAATTTTTATAGCAAGTACCGTTTTTGAGATATTCGCTTTTAAAAAGTAAAAAAAAAATAAAAAATATTTTAGCACTTTTAGGAGTCCACTGTTACGTATTCTTACGTTGCTCCCACCAAATAGGATTTGAATTTATATAAAATGGACTTCCTGATTCCAAAACTGCAATCCAAATTTTTTAAGCATGTTCTGTTTTTGAGATATTCGCACTTGAAAATTTTAGTGTGGGGTGATTCCATGTCAAACCGCACAGAAAACTGTGATTTTCGGATTTGTCACCTCCGATTTTAATGAAATTCACAAAAAATATTTCACATGCGTTGTTTTCATAAAATGATTACCTTACAGGCTCCAAAAATTTTTAGTTTTCGAAATATGGCGTCTTGAAAATTGGCAAAAACGTCAAATTTTCAATAAGGTGCACATACAAAGTCACCCATAACTTTAAAACTATAAAACCCACAATTACCAAATAGGTACCATTTGAAAGCTAAAAGGATTACCTTAAAAGTTACATGCACAATTTTTTCTTGTAATGAAAGGTCAAAGGTCATATTTCAATGTCTAATGGTCAAAGACCTATATCTCAAAATCCGATATTTTTAAAATTCTCAAAAAAATATATGATAACAATCAAGTCTTTCCCTACATTTGTATCAAAATGTCAGGGTGGACACTCATATGGTTCCAAAGTTACAGAGGAAAACGTGCTCGAAGGCAAGGGTTTTTCTACGAGTTCATACGAAAAATATTGCACATACAAAACAATATACATAGTCGTAAACAAAGGTGCGGGCCTAGAACAAGGCTTAATACTTTTTATGTATTTTGAGTAATATTGTAGGGGTTTTCTTGTTATTTTACAAGGAAAGTCCTCGAAAGTGAACATACCTGATTTCTTTGAAATTTATACACAAGCTAGAAAAACTAAATCTAAAATCAACCAGTCTGAGCTTGTCGGCCTAAATTCAGGTTAAACGGGGTTAAAAATTACCTATTTTCAGTTATTTTAAAGTTTAGGTACTTTATATTGATGCCATATATAACAGATCGGTTTCATTCGAAACCTATATTCTTCCATAGTTGGGAAATAGGAATGGGGTGGGGGAACCGTATGTTCAAAGCGGAATAAAGCTCATAAAAAAGAATATAATCAAGCATAAAAATGGTATAGAAATGGAAACACTAATGCTTCGAACTTCTTTGAATTTTTGCCTTATTTTATTTCGGACACACTAACAAAGATTTTTTTTTTTAAATCGGATGAAACCCGACCTGTAAGAAAACTGCCAATAAAAAATTCATGTGCTTGCTTAATTTAAATAGAAAATTGTACCAATAATGAAATTTTTTACAAAAACTATAACAAATACTATACATTTTTAACAAAAACAATTATGCAACAAATAAAATGTCTCAAACAGACGCCATTTTTTTTTTTCAAATGAAACGGATCTGATATAAGTGGCATCAAAGTTAAAATTACTAAAAATCGGTCATTTTTGACTCCCGTTTAACCCTTTAAAACTAAATTAAGACCAATAAGCTCAGACAGGTCGATGTTAGATATTTGTTGTCTTTCATGGGCATTAATTTCAAAGAAATTACGTATGTTCACTTTGAAGATTTTCCTTGTAAGAAAACAAGAAAACCCTACGATAAAATTCAGTTTTGATAGTGAAATCAAATTCAGGAGGTCGAAATATTAATAAATAATGGGTTCAGTTTTTAGGTCCGTCCCATTGTTTGTTTACTGCTAGCAGCATGCTAGCATGCTATGCTGCTTCGTGTGTGTAAGCTTTTGCATATGAACTCGTAGAGCAAATCTTGACTTCAAGCACGTTTTCCTCTGTAACTTTGGAACCATATGAGTGTCCACCCTAAAATTTTGATACAAATGTAGGGAAAGACTTGATTGTTATCATATATTTTTTTGAGAATTTTAAAAATATCGGATTTTGAGATATAGGTCTTTGAACATTAGACCTTGAAATATGACCTTTGACCTTTCGTTACAAGAAAAAATTGTGCATGCCACTTATAAGGTAATCCTTTCAGCTTTCAAATTATACCTATTTGGTAATTGTGGGTTTTATAGTTTAAAAGTTATGGGTGACTTTGTATGTGCACCTTATTGAAAATTTTAGGTTTTTGCCAATTTTCAAGACGCCATATTTCGAAAACCGAAAGGTTTTGGAGCCAGAAAGGTAATGATTTTAGGAACACTATCCATTTGCAATATATTTGTCAAATTTTATTTAAATCGAAGGTGACAAATCCGAATGCTGTGTGGTTTGAGGTGGATTTGCCCTGTGATTTATAAAGAATATAAAAGTGCGCAACAGTGGAGTTTGAGTTTTTCAAACGCCAATATTTCAAAAACAGTACGCGATAGAAAAATTTGGATACCAGATTTGGAATAAAGATGTCTTATTTTAACTAAATCGAGTACTATTGTGTTTGAGCAACTTAAGAATACGTTACAGAGGAGACCCAAATATTTCAATATTCAAACGCGAATATCTTAAAAACCTTACGTGAAAGAAAAATTAATTTCATTGATAACACAGGTTCACAAAATTTGAAATTTTTCAATTTGCCTGACCATTGACAACTAATTTATATGGATCTTAGAGCGCTGATTCCGAATCTGTTTTCCAATTGTTTCCATCAAATCGCAAAAAAAAGTGTTGCCCTGGGGCAAAAAAGTGTTGCCCTGTGTAATCAAACTATATACTTCGAATTAAAAAAGGAGTAATTATAAACATTACAAAACTATAAAAATTAACGGCGAATCTATTCACCAGGACTGTGATCATGTAAAACGATAGTTGACTATCGTCGATTTTTGGAGCCTTGTTGCTCCTAAACTAATCAAAATGTTTCCAAATTTGTTAATTATTCTGGATAAGACAACAATCTTTAATAATTTAATAAAAAAACTTTTAAATTTCCCTTCAAAACGATATGTATTTTGATGTCGTTTATGCATCATCTATCGTTTTCGTTTTACGTGATTAGCCTCCAGTTTGTTTTGACTACAAGCCTAGACCTCAATTTTCTTAAAAGCCTAAACAATCTTTAATAATAGTTTGTAAATGTATTTATTTAATTTATGACCAAATTTTTGAGAATTTTAAAAATATCGGATTTTGAGATATAGGTCTTTGAACATTAGACCTTGAAATATGACCTTTGACCTTTCGTTACAAGAAAAAATTGTGCATGCCACTTATAAGGTAATCCTTTCAGCTTTCAAATTATACCTATTTGGTAATTGTGGGTTTTATAGTTTAAAAGTTATGGGTGACTTTGTATGTGCACCTTATTGAAAATTTTAGGTTTTTGCCAATTTTCAAGACGCCATATTTCGAAAACCGAAAGGTTTTGGAGCCAGAAAGGTAATGATTTTAGGAACACTATCCATTTGCAATATATTTGTCAAATTTTATTTAAATCGAAGGTGACAAATCCGAATGCTGTGTGGTTTGAGGTGGATTTGCCCTGTGATTTATAAAGAATATAAAAGTGCGCAACAGTGGAGTTTGAGTTTTTCAAACGCCAATATTTCAAAAACAGTACGCGATAGAAAAATTTGGATACCAGATTTGGAATAAAGATGTCTTATTTTAACTAAATCGAGTACTATTGTGTTTGAGCAACTTAAGAATACGTTACAGAGGATACCCAAATATTTCAATATTCAAACGCGAATATTTTAAAAACCTTACGTGATACAAAAATTAATTTCATTGATAACACAGGTTCACAAAATTTGAAATTTTTCAATTTGCCTGACCATTGACAACTGATTTATATGGATCTTAGAGCGCTGATTCCGAATCTGTTTTCCAATTGTTTCCATCAAATCGCAAAAAAAAGTGTTGCCCTGGGGCAAAAAAAAAGTGTTGCCCCGGGGCAAAAAAGTGTTGCCCTGTGTAATCAAACTATATACTTCGAATTAAAAAAGGAGTAATTATAAACATTACAAAACTATAAAAATTAACGGCGAATCGATTCACCAGGACTGTGATCATGTAAAACGATAGTTGACTATCGTCGATTTTTGGAGCCTTGTTGCTCCTAAACTAATCAAAATGTTTCCAAATTTTTTAATTATTCTGGATAAGACAACAATCTTTAATAATTTAATAAAAAAAACTTTTAAATTTCCCTTCAAAACGATATGTATTTTGATGTCGTTTATGCATCGTCTATCGTTTTCGTTTTACGTGATTAGCCTCCAGTTTGTTTTGACTACAAGCCTAGACCTCAATTTTCTTAAAAGCTTAAACAATCTTTCATAATAGTTTGTAAATGTATTTATTTAATTTATGACCAACTTTTTTCGATATAAGATATAGAATGGTAGTTCAACGTCAAATTGCTTGTATGAAATGTGAAAAATTTATCAATAATCGATTTTCGTCTTTTCGATTTTTTAAGCTCTAAATAAAGAGAAATGAAATGCCATTACAAAATTTTGTCACCATTTTTGCATAACCTAAATCTATTCTTAGCTGGACGTAGAAAAAATTGCATACTTCGAGTGTCACCCCCATTCTAAGTGTTTCAGTTGAAAAAGAAGTTCATATCGTCGAACTATATTCAATAAATGCCAACTCGAAAAAGCTTACTGTTCAGGAGAGCTAAAAAACTAGTTATTTCGCGTATTATTGCAAAAATAAACAATGTACCTTCCACAAGATGGTTTAAATATTCTAAGCAATTTTTACCTATGCAAAAATTTTCATATTTTGCACTTGTTTGCGTATTTTTCAGAGATGGCATTTATAACTATATCAAAAAACAAATATTTTTTTAGAGTTGGCATATTTTGTCGGAAAATAAAAATAAATTTTTTTTGGAAAAATTTTTAAAAATTTTTTTTTTTTGGTTTTTGTTATCCTTAGTACGGTAATTGCAAAAACTGAACAAAAAATTAAAAATCTTTGCATATTTTTAAAAGTTACTAGCTCCGAAAGCCTTTTAATCTCAGGGTGGTCAACTTTGGCACTCTGTAACTCACGCTGTATAGCAATAGGGTCACTCCAAACCAGCTATTTTGAAAGCTTATATCATTGACTTTATTTGCCCCATTCAAAATGTTTTAATCTGATAAATAGTTTGAAAGTTACATAAATATAAGCAATTTTTTTTTTGCAAACACTATTTACCGATATTTTTAAAATGGCAATATCTCGAGAACCAGTCATTAGATATCAAAATCTTTACAAGATTCGTGTTCAGCATGGCAA
Organism: Pegoplata infirma; assembly: GCA_963921195.1. NCBI lineage: Eukaryota > Metazoa > Arthropoda > Insecta > Diptera > Anthomyiidae > Pegoplata > Pegoplata infirma. Next base: position 197,742,901 of record OY992539.1, read on the forward strand.
ATGCAATAAGATATGTTGTCTAATTTTTTTTAAAAAAATTTTTGAAAAATTTTTGGAAATTTACAATGGGAGTTGGCATTTATTTCCACCAAAAAAATATGTACTTTGAGTTAGCAGAATAACAAAAATGGATGTAAAACGACAACAAATTATTTTTTTGCTCTGAAATTTTTATGGCAGATAGGTATTACATAGGGGAGCTATTTGCCATCGGAAACTCATTTCCGTCAAATTTGAGTTGGCATATTTTGAATATAGGTTCACGATATGTTATGGTGATTTGATTTAATTTGATTTGATTTAATTCCTAAGAACATATGAAAGAGGTACTTCAAAATCATTAAGCAAAGAACTGCTAAAAGATGTTTTTATTGTTATTTTGTAGCATTTTTGGAAGTGATTTTAATAGTACTTCATACGGAATATGAAGTTCGGCACCTATCGCTACTTTGTATGTAGTGAAACTACTAATTCTTTTTGAACCACTTCGTTTATTTTTTGCTGGGTATTTAAAAACATTTTTAAAATCCACGCCCACAAAAGGGGGGCGGGCAAAAAAAAAAAAATTTTATTTCCCAAGTCTAAAGCCCCTATGACTCTACATTTTTTTGTATTTTATTTTTTATTAATTGATAGAATGAAACAGCAAAAGAAGAAATAAAAAAGAAACATAAAATAAACAAACAAATAGTGATGATTACTTTTATTTAAATAAAAACCCGCTTAATAAATACCAAAAACCGTAAAAAAAAACAAAAAAATCGCTTCATTTAATGAAAAACAGAAAAGTTGGCAACACTTAATATCATTCATGCGTAAATGGCAAAAAAAAATGTAAAATTTTTACATTTTTTTGACATTCAATCATTTGATAACCAAATTTATCGATAACACAAGAATAAAATTTGACGTTTACTGTTTTTTTAGTATGCTTTTACTATTCACACTTATTCAGATTTCCTATGGTGATATATTTGCACTGTTCAAATAAATTCCATTAATACAAAAAAATGTAGTGTCATAGGGGCTTAAGTGCAGGACCTTGAATATTTTCTGGCATTAAATTGTTTCATTTGCTTAAAAAAAAATACAAAAAAAACCGAGAAAATATGGCGTTTTTCAGAGGTTAGTTAAGTTCTTCAGAGGGGAACTTTTTTCCCCCTGGTCCGATTTTGCCCATTTACGAACTTAAAATGCCTAGGACCAAAAGACATATTCCTGCCAAACTTACTGAGTCTATCTCTTTTATTTTGGACTGCATCGTGTCTTATACAGACGGACGGACATACGGACATTCTAGAAAAGTCTTAGAATCGATCATAGATCAATATATATATACTTTATGTGGTCCCGATCGATATTTCGATGCATTACAAACAGAATGACAAAGTGATTATACCACCATACTGTGGTTGGAGGGTATAAAAAGGTAATTTTTTTACCTGATGGTACTTTATTTGTTCTAATAGATTTTCAATCGAAGATATTTCATGAAATTTGTTAAATCAATTTTTATTATACGATTTCTTGTAGGTGCCCTTGTCTTAGGTTCTCTTTAAACTCAATCATGGAAATTCTGTATCAGCAATGGAAAATTTAGTACTTTTTCAAATTTGTAAAGCACCGCAACAGAGCGAGCATCTTTTTATGGCAAAAACAGATTTTGAATGTCCGGCCAAATTTTTATTCCACTAGGCCTTCACTTTATGGGGTACAATTTTGAGGCCAATCGGCCTTTCTTTATTTATTTTTTTTCTTCTATTCAAATTTATTTATTTTTTCTTTTATTAAAATTTTCCCCACTGTTTTCTTGCTTTAATTACTAACAACAATTACTTGTAGTTGCAGGTATTTGTATGACTATTAACAAAAAAAAACTTATTTAGAAAACAACCACTTAATATTTTAAAGTAAAGAACGAGACCCCCGTAAAAAGTTTTAATTTTTTTCTTTAACTTTTCACAAATAAATATATGCAAAAACTCGGCAACTCAAAAAAGAATAAAAAAAAAATAAAGTAAATTTCTGTTTTCTTTAACAAAGTGTCCCAACAAGGAAAAAGAGTACCTCTTCCAAATGAAGTACTTCAAAAAAATAAATAAAGATTCCGTTGTTAAATGCCGAATTGTGTTATTATTGCTTAACATTCTCAGCAAAGGTTAGAAATAGCAAATTTCTGCTGAAGCACTTCTTCATTTAATATGGGCTTGTCGCGCAACTCTGCACTTAACAGCTGATTATCAGCCTCTTCTGAAGTAGAAAGTAATACTTTTTCCCAATTTTTCACATATTTTTTCTTAAATTTGTTGTCGCACAGTGTGTCCTTTGTATGGAAAAGGCGCGCATCGAAGTTTTTTCATTATAACTTTTGAACGGATTGAGCTATTTCTAAGATTTTTACAGTTTTGGAAACTAGAAACTTAGAGCTATTTTTGGATGTCGTTTCAAAGATGTACTGTCAATACCCTACCTTAAACGGGAAGGTAAACTTGGTTAACTAACCAACAAAAAAAAAGTTAAAAAAAATTCGATTTCCTCGAAAATTATAATTTATACCACCGAATTTTTGTGATGTGCATTACAACTATATGGTTAAACCCAAAAATCGACCAGCTTTTTGAAGAATATATTACAAATAGTCAAGAAAAAAATCAAACTACTTACGATTTATAAATAACTATTTTATTATTCAATGTAGATCTCTTTAAAATATTTTTAAGAGGGATTATTTATCTGCACACAAATAATACACCCTACATTTAAAGAACCGGCAATTAAAACTTGTTTGCCTTCAGGAAACTCATTTAATACAAACAAAAATAAAACAAATTACCCAATAAAAATTGAATTATGAAAAAAAGAAGAAAGTTCAATATAGATAACAAAATTAAATTATTTACTCCATCTCTAGCTAGAGTTGTCAAAACCGATTTTCGAAGTATTCGAAAAATCGATTTTTTTCTATTTTTCCGGTTTTTTAAGACCGGTTTTTTAAAAAAGGCCGGTTTTCGAAGTATTCGAGAAACCGATTTTTTGGTCTCGAATAATCGACTTTTTCATATATTAATTTTTTTCGTTATTTTGCATTCAATGAAATTTTTTAGTAAACATCTCTAAGTTGAGAAATCGGATGTCCCCAGATCATTTGAAATGAATCCTTTTTTTGAAATACTGTTTAATAAAAAAAAACTAAAAGCTTTTTATTTAATTTGATCTTAATTACATCTATTTACATTTGATGTAGTCATGGACGTATACAGGGGGTGGGCACAGGGGGCACGTGCCCCCCCCCTTTCGATTTGAAATTTTTTAAAATTTTATACACAAAAATGCATTATACAAAAAAAACTTCACAAGCTTCTAAATATTTTGATTTTAAAAGAAAATATTTTATTTTTTTTTATAAAAACTCTAGAGTTCGTTTCTAAAAAGTCATTTATGCCTAAAAATCAGTAAAATATGATAAAAAACACATAATATTAGTTCTATCTAATAAAAATTATGCATCAGGATCATCAAAATTAAATTCTACAGAACATTTTTCAGACAATAAGATAAGAAATGTATCTCAACCCTTATGAACCGATTTCTCTGAAACTTCAAAGACCATTTTAAATTTACACATTTTCATAAAAAAAATATTTAACGAAGCCAAATTTTTACAAGGTTGTGCCCCTGTTGGATAGGCATTAAAAACATTTATTCTTAAAAATAAATGGCGAAAATCAAAAAAATTCCCCATTTTTTAACCATTTTTTTAACCCCAAAATCCCCGATGTGCCCGATGAGCCGAGACACCACAACCTTAGAATTGTTTCTTGTATATGAGGGTTTCTTCGTCAACTCTTTTAACACAGGTTTTTGTGGTAGCTTAAGAAGAATCTGAAGTTGGAATTTTAAAATTCAAAATGGCGGATCCAACATGGCGACAAATATTTTTAAAAAATTAACCGATTTGCTTGAAACTTTTTATACCCGAGTTTTTGGGGTCGCTAAATAAGAATCTAAAGTTAGATTTTCGAATGGCAGATTTAGCAACCCAACAAACCGGTGCGTAAAGTTTTGAGTGAATCTGTTGTTAAAAAAAAAACTATCGCCATGTTGGATCAGAAATTTTGAATTTTAAAAATCCAACTGCAAATTCTTCTTAAGCGATTCCAAGAACCCGTGCATGAAGAATTGTAAGCAAATCTGTAATATTTTTAAAAAATTTGGCGCCATATTGGATTAGACTTGCCAACCGTCCAGTTTTCGTCGGGACAGACCAGTTTTAGAGTGGAGTGTCCCGTGTCCCGACGATACCCTGAACGGGACGCCATTTGTCCCGTTTTGAAAAAAAAAATAATTTTTTCATTGTCACAAAAAATAAATCGTAAACTTAGTACTTATTTTTATTAGCAACACTGGCATTTTTTTAAATATATTTTTTATTTCATTTGTCAACTTTCAAATGAATTAAAATTTTAACAGAGCGTGATTTTTTGTAGAGGTATTTTTTTATTATTTTAGTAAATATTCTTTCCAATAAATTTGCACAAATGTTAAACTATTAAATTTTTCACAGGAAAATGAACAGAAAAAGAGCTGCAGATATAAATGAATCGGCAGCAACACAGGAAAAGGATGAAAATAGAACGAAAAGGTATTGCAAATTTCAACTAGATCACGGTGTGGTTGAACAAGTATAATTAAAAGTTCGCTGCATATGAAATTTTATTGCAGATTATGTTAGTTGGCACCCGTACAAACATTTTAAGCCCAATTTGAAAAAAATCGTTAGTGGGGTTTTTGAGATAATAAGATTTTCATCTTATTGGATGCTACAGAAAAACGGTCCAACTTGTGTTAAAGTGTAACATATGATAAATAAAGGTTGATGTCCTGAATCTAAGTCCTTTTGAGACGTTATAGAATTTTTGAGACGTCGATTTTTTTATTTTTTTTTTTAATTTTTTTATGTTTTTTAGTGGTGTCCCGTTTTGGAAATTTTAAAAGGTGGCAAGTCTATATTGGATCCCCCATATTGAAATTCAAAACCGCATCTCGGTATTAAAAACCAAATATTTTCAAGTAATTTCGCAATTTTTTAAAAAACTTTTAAACCCACACCAATTTTGGACAAAGGGGTGGCCCGGTTGACGAAGAAACCCTCATATATATTTTAAGTTTCATGCAAATCGGTCCATAAGAGTTGAGATACTTCCATTGTAAGACACATTTTGTGTATTAAAATCTGAGATATCATTTGTTTATTTAAATTCTCAGATTCTGAAAAGTTTTTTCTATAGAAATATTAATATCTGAGAATTTGTCAGACATTATTTTCATCAAAAGTTTTAATAATTTTTTAAAAGCAAATTTTAAATTCTGAACACTTTTCCTGTACAAAGATTTCGAGATTGTATAAAAAAATCTGATATTCCAAGAAGTTTTTATATAAATAAAGATGAAATGGTGTTTGGGGGGGGGGGATGTAATGGGGGTAGTTAAAAATAAATATTAAGAGGCAAAGACGAAAAAATTTTTGGGAATTGTGCCCCCCCCGTTTTCAAATTCCTGGATACGTCGCTGGATGTAGTAACATTCGTAAATCATATGTATTGTCAGTTCTGAAGTAAAGATGGGAGTGTGAGTGACTCAAACACATTCACCCTCACGAAGAGAATTTTCCAATCACGCACACTAACTTACGAGCATATTTTTTTCTACTCACAATCACGTGAGTAAATTTATGACAACTCACACTCACGTTCATTCACACTTACGTTCACTCACACTCACGAAACTTTTTATACAAAAAAAAAAAAACTTTTAAAAATTAAGATTTCAAAAATGTAGGAAAATAAACTGCTAATGTTCCAATCTCTATTCTGAAGTATGTACAAATAGCTTGTTTTGCTTTCCTTTTTTATTGTTTTGTTTTACTTTTTTATTAAATAAATAATTAAAAACAAAAACCGAAAAACCGATTATTCGAAACCGAAAAACCGATTTTTTTAAAAGGCGGTTTTTCTAAGTATTCGAAAATCGGTTTTTGAAATTGACGAATATTTGACAACTCTAATCTCTAGCAATTCCAACACTTCCGGTGGATAATTCGTTTTTGTTTTTGGATTTAGTTCGTTATTTCGTTTTATTGACATTTTTGGGTCACTTTGAATCATAAACATATGAAAAATATCCTCCAGATTGTGAAAAATGGATTCTGTGTACATTAGAGATTGAACCTGACATACATCTTTTTAAGTAACGCCGGAGAAATAAAAAGCATGTTATGTAAAACAATCAAATTGTACAACTTTTAAACTAATTTAACAAATAATTTGAATATTTTTGTTTTTAACCTTAACTTTAACCTCGATTTGACAGAGCTCTGGCACTTTCTGGCAAAAGTTATAACATACGAAATGTTATAGAATACCTCTAGTATAACCCGCACTAGCGTTTTGCATTATCCATCATTATCTGCAGAAGTTGCAGTCTATTATGTAAATGGATTTTTAAAGATATTTAAAAAAAAACATTGATTTTTACTCAATATAACTTTTTGTTGGGTTATTTTTTTGTTATAAAAAAAATGAATAATAAAATAACGGATCTTGGAAACATGTTGCAAAAAATTTGGATGGATTACTCCACAAGATGAATTTTTAAAATTTTTTCAAAAAATGTCCTTTACAAAAAAAATAAATTAAGAAAAATGTGAAAAACTCAATACTTTGGGGTTGTGCCCCAGCCAAACTAAGTGTCGCATTGATGTAACGGAAACTGATTTTTAGTCTCCAGAGTGTCAAAATTAAGTATGCACCTAAAAAAAAAATAATCGGCAATTTTTTTTTTTTTACCCTAATGCGCACGAATATCACACCGTGTGTCGATTAAAGCTTCCCAATTGCAAGTTGAGACATTTTTTTTGCTGGGGTACTTTCTTTTACATAGTACATTTAAACAAAGTACAAAAAAATCTAAACAAACTTTTCAGTAATAAGTACTTACTTGTTATATTTTATGAGCAATATAAGTATGTGCTGTGCATTTCTTTAAGGAAAAATAAGGAAACTAAATTTAAATTTATATAATCAACTTTTAAAATATTAAAAAATAAGTTTTTTTTTAACTACTTCCTAGAACCTAAATCAGGCTTTCTACTTATGTGCCAAAGTTAAAAATGTGTCAGAATCTAAGAATTTTTCGATGGAATAAATTTATTTTTCTCCAGAAAAAAAATTATCAGAATCTAAGATTGGCATCGTCAGGAAAAATGTTTTTTAAATCTCAAACACAGAAAAATATTTTAGAAATATTTAGAACAAGTGTTTAATGTTTGATACCGGATGAAAGGTAATATAATTCAATTTTTTGCTAAAAACTTTTGCTTTAATTAATTTACGCTACTGACTGTGAGCGGTCAAAGTTAAATAATTTTTACAAATTTTGTGTGCCCTTACAAAAATAGAAAATTAAGATATTTTAAGTGCTAATAATTTTTATTAAGCGTCCTAAAAGCACAAATATTATTATGGAACCATCAACTTCAGGTATTTGGGTGCATAATTACATAAATGTTTTTTCAGATAACAAGTGCTTCACTGACTCCTCCTCCTCCACTTCCCCACGACTTCTAGAAAAGTCCTTATCGGAAATTATTATACGAAGTGTATCTCGCCTCACTGTGCGTTTCCCCACCGACTCAGAACCATTTCTTGCACATTTGTTAGCTAATTCTTTACCATCGACACCACTATGTCCAGGGACCCAGATTATCTAGACTGTGTGCTGACTGATTCGATGAAGGGATTGTATACAATTACTAGCAATTTTACAGTGTTTGATTCTAAGGCTTTCAGAGCTGCAAGACTATCCACAAAATGTTATTGGCGCAAGGACTTACGTCCTTTGTCATAATCATCTGCGCGGGTTTGTCAATAGCAAGAACCTCTGCCTGGAAAACACTACACTTGTCCGGGAGCTTCACTGAGGCCCTGATTTAGAGGCATTCAGAGTATGCCCCCTAACCTATACCCATCTTCATCTTCGATCCGTCCGTAAAAATTGAGATCGCATTTCCCGTCATAACAGAGTTATCCGCCCAGTCTTCCATAGTTGGTATTTGACTTCAAAGTTCCTATCAAAGTTCGTCTGCGGTGAGCTATAGTCGGTTTTCTGTTCTAACTCCGTTCCGACCACCGTACTTAATATGGTCGAGTGTCCCCAAGAGCGTTGCTCAAGCATTTCCGACTATCTTAACCAGAGAGCCGATTTTGCCGCTATGCTTTTGATGTAGATATCTGCGGGCTGAATGTTTTGTATCACTTCCAAGCCGGCCTGGGGTGCTGATCTAATAGCACCAGTGATACCCACACACGCCAGCCGCTGTACTTTCTGTAGGTTGCAGAGATATGATTTCCGCTGCTTTCCACTACACAAGGGACCCATAGGTAAGTATTGGTCTAATTATCGCACCATACATCCAGTGGATAATATACGGTTTTAGACCCCACCTTCTACCGAAAGTTCTTCTGCAGGTGTAAAAAGCACATAACGACTTTTTCATCCTTTCCTCTGTATTCCTTTTCCAGGAAAGCTTTGAGTACAGGATCTAGGGTGATTCTATTTAGTTTGGGAAGAACAAACCTGTTCATCTTAGTCTTTTTGTGAACAAGACGAGTTCGGTTTTGCAGGGATTGACTCCCAGACCGTTGTCCCTTGCCCGCATGAGTTCACTAATCATTGGCAAAAACCTACCTCTGATTAGGACACAACGTCATCAGCGTAGGTAACCGCCTTGATACCCATTTCGTTGAGTGACTCGAGGATTTCATTTATTACAAGATTCCACAGGAGAGGAGAGATCACTCCCCCTTGTGGTGAGCCCCTTGTAACTACTTTCCTCGCTTCACCATCACCTATCTTCGAGTTAATTGCCCTGCTTTCCAGCGTGTTGCCCGTCCATAAAGTAATCTGTGTGTTCGTGACTGTATTCTGTAGGGCATTAAGAATAGATGATATTCTAACATTGTTGAACGCACCTTCCACGTCGAAAAATAATGCCAAAACATACTCTTTTCTGTGAAGAGTATCCTCAATCAGCCCGACAACGTCGCTTAAAACCGTTTCAACAGACCTACCTTTAAGATAGGCGTGTTGGGCCTCGCTGAAATTGTCTGATGTGAAGGTTCTTCTCACATAGACATCTACCAGTCTTTCCAGTGTTTTCAATAAAAACGATGACAGACTGATTGGGATATAGTCCTTTGCGGTATTGTGGTTTATCTTTCCCGCTTTGGGGATAAAGACCACCCTTACCTCCCTCCATTCGGAGGGTATATACTCCGATGCCAAGCTATCCATAAAGGTACGTTGTAGCCATGGCATGATTATCCCGAGAGACTCCTGTAAGAGTGCCGGAAATATACCTTTAGGCCCTGCCGATTTGTAGGGCTCGAAGAAGTGGACCGCCCACGTTATCTTGCGTTCGTCCACCACTGTTTTGATGAATTCATTTACCGGAATTGTAGTTGGTGAAAGTGTACCCGAGGGAATATTTCTTTTCACCTCGTCACTGCAACCCGGAAAATGGGTGTCCATCAGAAGTTCAATGGTTTCCTGACTGCTTTCTGCAAAGAATCCGTCTGGCTTATAAAGAAATCCCGGTACACTGGGAGCTTTGGAAAAAAACTTTACGGAGTCTCGCCGCTTCCGTTGTTCCCTACAATTCCCCACAGAAAATGGACCAGGATTCTATTTTCGCCTTTCGAAAAGAGTTCCCATAATACGAATGGGGGTTATGGCAGAACAAATTTTGGTCTTAATCCCCACAACTAATCTGGGTATTGTAACCGTGAAGTATTCGGTCTTAATCCCCATTTCCGTTATGGGGATAATGTCCTTGGGGTTTATGTCCTGTCACCAATTAAAGTGAAGACAAAGACCAACGATATCCATATGAATCTTTAAAAAAAAAATCTTTAAAACGACTTTCAATTTGAATTAGCAATCTTTTAGCAGATTGTTCTGCTGAGAAGGATATTTTTACTAAAATCTCTGTCATTCAGTTTAAGAAAATAACAGACATTTTACTATGTTTATACTGATTTTGTTTGCTGAATTCCATTATTTTTCAAGAAATTTTTTTATATAAAAAAAAAGCAGAACAGATTGTTCTACTGAAATCAGCAGACTGCTCTGCTGAAATCAGCAGATTGTTCTGCTGAAATCATCAGATTATTCTGCTCAAATCAGCAGATGGTTCTGCTAAAATCAGCAGATTTTTCTGCTAAAATCAGCAGATATTTCTGCTAACATAAGATTTCTCTGCTGTCGAACAACTACACCTTTTCCAATTGAAACTCAGAAAAGATCAATTGTAATTCAGAAATCTCAATTGAAATTCAGAAAAGCACAATTGAAATTCAGAAATCGTAATTGAAATTCAGAAAAGCCCAATTGAAATTCAGAAATCACAATTGAAATTCAGAAAAGCCCAATTGAAATTCAGAAATCACAATTGAAATTCAGAAAAGCCCAATTGAAATTCAGAAATCACAAATGAAATTCTGAAAAGCCCAATTGAAATTCAGAAAAGATCAATTGAAATTCAGAAAAGCCCAATTGAAATTCAGAAAAGCACAATTGAAATTCAGAAAAGCCCAATTGAAATTCAGAAAAGCACAATTGAAATTCAGAAAATCCCAATTGAAATTCAGAAAAGCACAATTGAAATTCAGAAAAGCACAATTGAAATTCAGAAATCGTAATTGAAATTCAGAAAAGCCCAATTGAAATTCAGAAAAGCACAATTGAAATTCAGAAATGCCCAATTGAAATTCAGAAAAGCATAATTGAAATTCAGAAATCGTAATTGAAATTCAGAAATCGTAATTGAAATTCAGAAAAGCCCAATTGAAATTCAGAAAATCACAATTGAAATTCAGAAAATCACAATTGAAATTCAGAAAAGCCCAATTGAAATTCAGAAAAGCACAATTGAAATTCAGAAAAGCACAATTGAAATTCAGAAAATCACAATTGAAATTCAGAAATCACAATTGAAATTCAGAAAAGCACAATTGAAATTCAGAAAATCACAATTGAAATTCAGAATAGCCCAATTGAAATTCAGAAAATCACAATTGAAATTCAGAAAAGCCCAATTGAAATTCAGAAAATCACAATTGAAATTCAGAAAAGCCCAATTGAAATTCAGAAATCGTAATTGAAATTCAGAAAAGCACAATTGAAATTCAGAAAAGCACAATTGAAATTCAGAAAAGCACAATTGAAATTCAGAAAAGCCCAATTGAAATTCAGAAAAGACCAATTGAAATTCAGAAATCGTAATTGAAATTCAGAAAAGCCCAATTGAAATTCAGAAAATCACAATTGAAATTCAGAAAATCACAATTGAAATTCAGAAAAGCCCAATTGAAATTCAGAAAAGCACAATTGAAATTCAGAAAAGCACAATTGAAATTCAGAAAAGCACAATTGAAATTCAGAAAAGCCCAATTGAAATTCAGAAAAGACCAATTGAAATTCAGAAATCGTAATTGAAATTCAGAAAAGCCCAATTGAAATTCAGAAAATCACAATTGAAATTCAGAAAATCACAATTGAAATTCAGAAAATCACAATTGAAATTCAGAAAATCCCAATTGAAATTCAGAAATCGTAATTGAAATTCAGAAAAGCACAATTGAAATTCAGAAAATCACAATTGAAATTCAGAATAGCCCAATTGAAATTCAGAAAATCACAATTGAAATTCAGAAAAGCCCAATTGAAATTCAGAAAATCACAATTGAAATTCAGAAAAGCCCAATTGAAATTCAGAAATCGTAATTGAAATTCAGAAAAGCCCAATTGAAATTCAGAAAAGCACAATTGAAATTCAGAAAAGCACAATTGAAATTCAGAAAAGCCCAATTGAAATTCAGAAAAGACCAATTGAAATTCAGAAAATCACAATTGAAATTCAGAAAAGCCCAATTGAAATTCAGAAATCACAATTGAAATTCAGAAAATGTAAACAAACCAAATGTAAACAACCCAAATATTACTCACCACTACATAGATAGATTAAACAAATGATGTACAATTAATATGTATATGAGAGTATCGAACTTTATTCTCTACGTATTGCAGAGATCAGACAGAAAATACACTAATAAAATGTTGTTGGTAAAATCAAGTGAAACTGACTTTATTTTTTTTTATCTACATAATTTTTTATTAGTATTGCGAACAAAAATATTTACTCTACCACGTAACATAAATATTGCTATATACATTAGGCTGGGTCGTATTCCAACAAAGTGCTCAGATCAACTATTAATAGTGAAAAAAAGTTGGTACAAGTAAATATAAGCAATTTAAAACCAATATGAACAAAATCGGTCCATGGCTTTCGTTCTCGCATCGCGGGTCAAAATTGCGGTTTTGGAAAAAATGGACATAATTTAAAAAAAAAAATTAACCCATTTTGGACCAAGATTCAATTTTGTTTTTAGTTTTTGGAAAAAGGGCCTTTTTTAGGGTAATTAGCACCCGCTGATCTCAAAAATCTTGTCAAAAAAATTTTTCAATGTGCCGTTATTCCAGAAGAGCCTTTCTGTGCTGATTTGCATTGCATTTCATGTGCATATAAAATGCGGTGGTCAAGTGGGCATATTTTTTTTAATTGCAGAAAGATGAGACTTAATATTCGTAGCCATATATACCCGAAATTCCAACTTTTTCATGCAGAAATATTTTTTTGAAAAGGATATTCTCTACTGTTCGAAAAATCGAACAGAGGTTCGAAATGGGTTAAATTTAAAAAAAAAATTATTAAAAAAAAAAAAATTTTTTTGTATCGCATTAATTCAAAGATATTTAGAAAAATTTTGTTTGTTTTTTTCGGATATCGATAACCCACATTTTAAACATGGAGCTCAAAACTGCTTTTTCACTATTTTAAAAATTTAGTGAAACAAAATTTTTAAATATATTAGGTTATCCACTTGATGTCATTGAATACATCAAAAGGATTGCAGAAAAAAATTCTTAGTTAAATTCCTTCGTCCAGTTGGTGTGTGGAGCGATTTGAATTTAGCGGATTTCCAGAACATGTGTTTTTATCGACATTTTTGACTAATTTGTAGAAACATTTTACTTAAATTAACCAACTTTTTTTGTTCAAATGGATGTTTTGGACCATAGTAACTCTGCTTTGAAATAATAGGCTTTTTTTGCTCATAGTCAAATTGACTTTTTTGACATATTAAATAATATGTTTTTCACTTTTAGCTTTACACAGTAAAAGCGACGACGTAATGAAGTTTCGGATGCCATTTTTTTTATTTTATTTAGTTTTAAACACTTTCCGCTTAAGTGCGCTTACTTTAAAACGTTAATTTTAATGCGATCGTTTAAATGCATTCCCCGCTCAAACGATTCACTCGCAGATGTACATATCTTTCATTTTATAATCATAGTCAAAATGGACTTTTTAACATTCTAAATAAGTTTTTCACTCTTAGCTTAAACCAGGAACAACGACGAATCGTTTAAGCGGGGAATGCATTTAAACGATCGCTTTTAAATTAACGTTTTAAAGTAAGCACACTTAAGCGGAAAATGCTTAAAACTAAATAAAATGAAAAAAAAATGCCATCCGAAATTTCATTACGTCTTCGTCGTTTTTACTGTGTAAAGCTTAAAGTTAAAACATATTATTTAAAATGTCAAAAAGGTCCATTTGACTATGAGCAAAAAAACAGCTGTTTGAAATTTTTTGGGCGCTCGTTCAACAAGGGTTAAAGATGCCCTTCAAGAAAACTTTGTATAAATTTGTAATTGTTCATTATTTAAACACATACACGATTTTAAAGTGAGAAATTTTCAAAAATTTCATTGGAGGAATTTTTAACCCCGTGCCGGCAAGGGTTAACGTTTGAAATTTTTTGGGCGTTCGTTCAACAAGGGTAAAAGATGTCCTTCACGAAAACTTTGTATTAATTTGTAATTGTTAATTATTTAAACACATACACGATTTTAGAGTGAGGAATTTTCAAAAATTTCATTGGTGGAATTTTTTAAACCCCGTGCCAGCAAGGGTTAACGTTGTCCAAAAAGCCTATTATTTCAAAGCAGAGTTACTATGGTCCAAAACAACCATTTGAACCATTCACGTTTGGGTGGGTTATCGATATCAGGAAAAAACAAACAAAATTTTTCTAAATATCTTTGAATTAATGCGATACAAAAAAAATTTTTTTTTTTTTAATAATTTTTTTTTAAATGTTGTTTTTTTATTTTTAGTACCAAAAGGTACATTTTATATTTTTTAAATATTTAATTTTTTTTTTTAAATTAAGTACATTTTTTTAAAAACCGTAATTTTGACCCGTGATGGGAGAACGGAAACCATGGACCGATTTTATTCATTTTGGTTTTAAATTGCTTGTATTTACTTGTACCAACTTTTTTTCACTATTAATAGTTGATCTGAGCACTTTGTTGGAATACGACCCAGCCTAATGTATATAGCAATATTTATGTTACGTGGTAGAGTAAATATTTTTGTTCGCAATACTAATAAAAAATTATGTAGATAAAAAAAAATAAAGTCAGTTTCACTTGATTTTACCAACAACATTTTATTAGTGTATTTTCTGTCTGATCTCTGCAATACGTAGAGAATAAAGTTCGATACTCTCATATACATATTAATTGTACATCATTTGTTTAATCTATCTATGTAGTGGTGAGTAATATTTGGGTTGTTTACATTTGGTTTGTTTACATTTTCTGAATTTCAATTGTGATTTCTGAATTTCAATTGGGCTTTTCTGAATTTCAATTGTGATTTTCTGAATTTCAATTGGTCTTTTCTGAATTTCAATTGGGCTTTTCTGAATTTCAATTGTGCTTTTCTGAATTTCAATTGTGCTTTTCTGAATTTCAATTGGGCTTTTCTGAATTTCAATTACGATTTCTGAATTTCAATTGGGCTTTTCTGAATTTCAATTGTGATTTTCTGAATTTCAATTGGGCTTTTCTGAATTTCAATTGTGATTTTCTGAATTTCAATTGGGCTATTCTGAATTTCAATTGTGATTTTCTGAATTTCAATTGTGCTTTTCTGAATTTCAATTACGATTTCTGAATTTCAATTGGGATTTTCTGAATTTCAATTGTGATTTTCTGAATTTCAATTGTGATTTTCTGAATTTCAATTGTGATTTTCTGAATTTCAATTGGGCTTTTCTGAATTTCAATTACGATTTCTGAATTTCAATTGGTCTTTTCTGAATTTCAATTGGGCTTTTCTGAATTTCAATTGTGCTTTTCTGAATTTCAATTGTGCTTTTCTGAATTTCAATTGTGCTTTTCTGAATTTCAATTGGGCTTTTCTGAATTTAAATTGTGATTTTCTGAATTTCAATTGTGATTTTCTGAATTTCAATTGGGCTTTTCTGAATTTCAATTGTGATTTTCTGAATTTCAATTGGGCTATTCTGAATTTCAATTGTGATTTTCTGAATTTCAATTGTGCTTTTCTGAATTTCAATTACGATTTCTGAATTTCAATTGGGCTTTTCTGAATTTCAATTGTGATTTTCTGAATTTCAATTGTGATTTTCTGAATTTCAATTGTGCTTTTCTGAATTTCAATTGTGCTTTTCTGAATTTCAATTGGGCTTTTCTGAATTTAAATTGTGATTTTCTGAATTTCAATTGTGATTTTCTGAATTTCAATTGGGCTTTTCTGAATTTCAATTACGATTTCTGAATTTCAATTACGATTTCTGAATTTCAATTATGCTTTTCTGAATTTCAATTGGGCATTTCTGAATTTCAATTGTGCTTTTCTGAATTTCAATTGTGCTTTTCTGAATTTCAATTACGATTTCTGAATTTCAATTGTGCTTTTCTGAATTTCAATTGTGCTTTTCTGAATTTCAATTGGGGTTTTCTGAATTTCAATTGTGCTTTTCTGAATTTCAATTGGGCTTTTCTGAATTTCAATTGTGCTTTTCTGAATTTCAATTGGGCTTTTCTGAATTTCAATTGATCTTTTCTGAATTTCAATTGTGCTTTTCTGAATTTCAATTGTGATTTCTGAATTTCAATTGGGCTTTTCTGAATTTCAATTGTGATTTCTGAATTTCAATTGGGCTTTTCTGAATTTCAATTATGATTTCTGAATTTCAATTGGGCTATTCTGAATTTCAATTGGGATTTCTGAATTTCAATTGTGATTTCTGAATTACAATTGATATTTTCTGAATTTCAATTGGAAAAGGTGTAGAGCTGCAAAACTATCGATAGTCGTACCATTCGATATTTTCGATAGTTTGTTTTTAAACTATCGATACTATCGATAGTATCGGATATTTTGAAGAATTGTAAGTTTTTGCATAAAATAACGTTGTTTTCCATTAAAACTGGGTACTTCTGGACCCATAAATGATAGTTTTTGCCGTTCAATGTCACTCCAGTCTATTTTACCTAACTACGGCCATCTTCCACCGTGTCTTGCTTGTTCTGTCCAGACCTTTTATTTCGCAATAATATTAACACGAGATTACTATCATTGTCTTTATACTTTAAAACGTAAGATTTTTCCAAAATAATATAAAGAATTTACAAATTGTTCACTTTTTGATTATTTTTTCATTAAAGGCAATCTATTTGAGGCTAATGTTTTTTCGGCAATAGTATCACTATCGGGTAAAAACTATCGATAGTCCATTTCAAAAAAAACTATCGATACTATCGATAGTACCATCGATAGTTTTGTAGCTCTACGAACAACACACATGTTTAATAACTAAAACGCCAGATAAAAGTATAAGCTTCCGTAGCGTAGTGGTAAAGAAGTGTACTTTCAAATCGGATGTGGCGA
Organism: Pegoplata infirma; assembly: GCA_963921195.1. Lineage (NCBI taxonomy): Eukaryota > Metazoa > Arthropoda > Insecta > Diptera > Anthomyiidae > Pegoplata > Pegoplata infirma. The sequence goes on from OY992539.1 coordinate 197,759,792, forward strand.
GTTCGATGCTGGCTGGCGGCGTATGTTTTTTTTTTTCTTGTTATATTTATTCACCTTTTATGACAGATATTTAGCAAACCGTGTCTGCTAAAATCAGCAGATTTCTCATATGGCTCAAAATGGGTGTATTTTCAGCAGATTTTTCTGCTGATTGGACAGAGAATTTATTTTGAGTGTACGAAATAATCTCTATTAAATTTAAGTCGACACGTATTGTTGCTCCAGACGATATTCCTGTTAGTTCGGGAGCTATCGAAATTTTCACGAAGGTCCACATTGTTTCATAAGGGGACAACGAAATTTTTAAACACTGATATGACCGATAAGCAGAGACACCCCAACCTTAAAATCGTGTCTTTTATATATGGGGCATTCCATGCCAAATCACTCACTTTTAGGCCCGACCCCCTTCGATTAATTTTATTTTTGGATATGTTTTAGTACGTATTAAATGCAACTTGCAGCCAAATTTTCAGCCTTTTATACCAAGGTGGTGTTGAGTAATCAATTTTTCAAAATGGCGATTTTTTCCAAAAAATGAAAAAATTTAAATTTTCAATCAATTTTGACCAGTAAAAAATATAGATATTTCAAAAAAAGTTGGACAACGTTTTGTTGGTATTTAAATGTAGTTTTAGAAAAAAAATGTGAAAAAATTATTCGAAGTAATTATCACTTATTTTTTGACGTTTAAAAATTAAAATCGACTTTTTGAAAAAGTCCGAAACCTTCGATTTTTTTGTAAAAAATTATAAGAATTCTAATCTAAATTATGCAACTTTTAAGCCATAACTCGAGATGTGATCACAATTCTTTCTATTTTTTTTTAATTTTTAAAATTGCACCTTTTATGTTTTGGCTCTGATTTATTTTATATGGAGCTCCAAAAAAAAAAAATGGTAGATACTGACCCTAACTTACCCTAAATATATTCATTTGGAGGTAAATATACGTCTCACAAAAATTTGGGACGATCGGACATGTGTAAGGCGCTTAGCATGGTCCTTGAAGTTTAAAAAACGGATTACAAGGAAAAATATTAATTTTTTTCTGTTTTCGCAATTTCTTTGGTATTTTAAGTTAAGTTTTAATTCAAATGATTACAGAATTATGATGTGGAGTAAAATGCCTTTCTAATAAGGTACTAAAAACTAAAATCGGTTGAAAATCAGCCAAGTTATTACAACTTCCCCAGGCATCTAGCGTGTGCCATACAACTTGATTAAAAAATACGAGGCCCTTTTTTTAAATTTATTGAAATTTTCTACTGTAATAACATTTTTTCATTATTCATGTTTCAGTGTAATATTTTTTTGACTTTTCCAAATTTTAAAACAAAAAAATATTTTTTTTTTTTTAAATAGAGATTTCAAAAGGGTGTGGAAAATGCAGGCATTTTTAGCACTAATTTAAAAAATGTTAGCAAAACACAATATGAAAAATACTTGTCATCTAATAACATTTGAACTTGAAGAATAAAAAAATGTTATTACAGTAGAAAATTTCAATGAATTTCAAAAATCGGATTGTATTGATTAATTAAGTTGTCTGCCACACGTTAGATGCCTGGGGAAGTTGTAATAACTTGGCTGATTTTAAACCGATTTCGGTTTTTATGACCTTAATAGAGAGACATTTTACTCTACATTTCAATTCTGTAACCATTTGAATTCAAAATTAACTTAAAATACCAAAAAAATTAAGAAAACAGAAAAAAATGCATATTTTCCCTTGTAATCCGATTTTCAAACTTCAAAGCCGATGCGGCACGCCTTACCCATGTCCGATCATCCTAAAATTTTCTGAGACGTATTTTTACACCCAAGTTAATATATCTAGGGGAAGTTACGGTCAATATTTACCAAATTATTTTTTTTGGAGCACCATATAAAATAAACCAGACTCAAAAAAAAAAAAAGTGCAACTTTCAAAATTTGAATAAAAATAGAACGAATTACGATCACATCTCGAATTATGACTTAAAAGTTGCGTAATTTAGAGTAGAATTTTTTGACATTTTTAAAAAAAAATCGAAGGTTTCGGACTTTTTCAAAAAGTCGATTTTAATTTTTATACGATAAAAAACAAGTGATAATTACTTCGAATAATTTTTCATATTTTTTTTTCTAAAACTACATTTAACTACCAACAAAATGTTGTCCATCTTTTTTTAATATATCTATATTTTTTTACTGGTCAAAATTGATTGAAAATTTCAATTTTTTCATTTTTTGGAAAAAATCGCCATTTTGAAAAATTGATTACTCAACACCACCTTGGTATAAAAGGCTGAAAATTTGGCTACAAGTTGCATTTAATACGTACTAAAACATATCCAAAAATAAAATTAATCGAAGGGGGTCGGGCCTAAAAGTGAGTGATTTGGCATGGAATGCCCCATATATTTTAAGTTTCAGGCAAATTGTAAAACCCATCGATACTTCGATGGGTTTTAGGCCTAGGAGAATAAAATTTGTCCGAAAGTTCAAAGTCGAAAGAACAATTTTTTTGCCATAAAAAAAAATGCATCTAAAACTCCACTTTTAGCGAACTTTTCTTAAAACGAACTATGTATTTCTACTGGTCCCGCGGAATGCGTTATAACTGGTTTTAAAGGTATGAAGAACAATTAAACCCTTTTTAATAATGTTGCTCTTGCACTATTTCGATTTGTTTACTTGAAAGGTAACAATTTATTGTTATTTTCTTTGTAATTTTAATTGTAGTCTCTATTTGATGATGATGAAAGCCTTGTTATATTTCAACTTAATGACAGCTGTCAACATTAAATTTTAAAATATTTGTTCTTTCTTTTATAAAATACTACGCATAAACCAAATTGAAGGTACAAATAAAGTAAGGGTGGCCAATAGAGATAATTACGGAAAAATACGCAAAATACAGCAATAACTTTTTTAACGGATTTATATGGCGCGAAAATTTTAAAAAGAAATTAACTTGGAGCCATACCGTTTTTCAAGGAGTCTATAAATTTGTAAATAAAATTTCATTTCATAATTGACAGTATAATAGAATATAAAACATATATGAAAAGTTAGCAATTAGCAAAAGTTATAACAATATTGCTGTAAAGAAGTTATGGTATGAGATCATTATGTTTACTGTCTATGGTCTCCATGGACATGTTGTTAGGTTATTTAACATTTGTTGTTTCAAAAATAAAAAAAAAATAAAATATTTTAATTGAAAACATTAAACTTTTTTTTTTGTTTCTAATTTAGCGTTAATTAAAATTAATTTTATTTTCTAAATAATATTTGTAAAATTATACACTTAGAAAAGTTTTCCAATACAAATGTAGTTGTTTTTCTATGACAAATTTAAAACGACTGAATTGGTTAGTTTTGACAGTTACTACATGTTAGTTGTTTCTAAACAAATCCGCATAAGTTACAAATGTAGTTATTTGCTATCAGCATAAGTTACAAATGTAGTTGTTTTTCTATGACAAATATAAAACGACTTATTTGGTTAGTTATTTTTAGTAGTTTTTTTAGAACAACTTATGTTGTAGTTGTTTTTATTCACATTTTATTAATAATATAATATTATTATCTTAAAAAATTTTCTTAGCCTAAATTTCTATTTGATTATGTGTTAAAAAATTTTTAACTACACCTGTCAGTTGATTTTACTACACATGTAAGTAGTTTCCATATTAAATACAGTTATTTTTATGTCACGTAAAAACAACTACATTTGTTAGATGTTTAAACTGACAACTGTAGTTGACCCTAAAACATTTTACAAAGTAGTTATTTTACCTGTCATATTCAGTTGATTTTACTTAAATAATTGTTTAAGTGTATACATAATTTAAAATTATAAATTTTTAATTTTTTATCTGTATTTCTAATTACTTTTTTTGTTATTATTTTGTATATGTTTTTTGTAATTACCTAGACAATCGTTAAAATTCCCATAGTTAAATATTTATAAATTTAAACTTCAAACAAAAATGTACAATGAATATGGCCGAGCGAATAAAAGTTTTGGTATATTAATTTTTTTTTAATTTTAGCATAGAAAAACAAAAAACTGAAAACTTTGCTAAACGTATTAAAATGCTGATATTTTAAACTAGAGATGGAAGCGTGAGGGACTCTTAACTACCACTCACGAAAAAAGTTTCCCAATCAAACACTTACGAAATTTTTTACGTGAGTAAATCAACTGAGACTTTTTCTATAAGAAAAATGTCTCAGAATCTTAGACTTTTCCTATAAGAAAAATGTCTCAGAATCTGAAACTTTTTCTATAAGAAAAATATCTTAGATTGTGAGACTTTTTTATACAAAAAATGTCTCAGAATCTGAGACTTTTTCTATGAGAAAAATGTTTTAGAATCTGGCACTTTTTCCATACGAAAAATATCTCAGAATTTGGGACTTTTTCTATAAGAAAATTGTCTCAGAATCTGAGACTTTTTCTATAAGAAAAATGTCTCAGAATCTAAGGCTTTTTCTATGAGAAAAATATCTCAAAATCTGAGACTTTTTCTATAATAAAAAATTTTTCGAGAATCTAAGACTTTTTCTATAAGAAAAATGTCTCAGAATCTGAGACTTTTTCTATAAGAAAAATGTCTCAGAATCTGAGACTTTTTCTATAAGAAAAATGTCTCAGAATCTGAGACTTTTTCTATAAGAAAAATGTCTCAGAATCTGAGACTTTTTCTATAAGAAAAATGTCTCAGAATCTGAGACTTTTTCTATAAGAAAAATGTCTCAGAATCTGAGACTTTTTCTATAAGAAAAATGTCTCAGAATCTGAGACTTTTTCTATAAGAAAAATGTCTCAGAATCTGAGACTTTTTCTATAAGAAAAATGTCTCAGAATCTGAGACTTTTTCTATAAGAAAAATGTCTCAGAATCTGAGACTTTTTCTATAAGAAAAATGTCTCAGAATCTGAGACTTTTTCTATAAGAAAAATGTCTCAGAATCTGAGACTTTTTCTATAAGAAAAATGTCTCAGAATCTGAGACTTTTTCTATAAGAAAAATGTCTCAGAATCTGAGACTTTTTCTATAAGAAAAATGTCTCAGAATCTGAGACTTTTTCAAAAAAAAAAAAAATGTCTCAGAATCTGAGACTTTTTCTATAAGAAAAATGTCTCAGAATCTGAGACTTTTTCTATAAGAAAAATGTCTCAGAATCTGAGACTTTTTCTATAAGAAAAATGTCTCAGAATCTATTTTTCTATAAGAAAAATGTCTCAGAATCTGAGACTTTTTCTATAAGAAAAATGTCTCAGAATCTGAGACTTTTTCTATAAGAAAAATGTCTCAGAATCTGAGACTTTTTTTATAAGAAAAATGTCTCAGAATCTGAGACTTTTTCTATAAGAAAAATGTCTCAGAATCTAAGACTTTTTCTATAAGAAAAATGTCTCAGAATCTGAGACTTTTTCTGTAAGAAAAATGTCTCAGAATCTGAGACTTTTTCTATAAGAAAAATGTCTCAGAATCTAAGACTTTTTCTATAAGAAAAATATCTCAGAATCTGAGACTTTTTCTATAAGAAAAATGTCTCAGAATCTCTCTCAGAATCTGAGACTTTTTCTATAAGAAAAATGTCTCAGAATCTGAGACTTTTTCTATAAGAAAAATGTCTCAGAATCTGAGACTTTTTCTATAAGAAAAATGTCTCAGAATCTGAGACTTTTTCTATAAGAAAAATGTCTCAGAATCTGAGACTTTTTCTATAAGAAAAATGTCTCAGAATCTGAGACTTTTTCTATAAGAAAAATGTCTCAGAATCTGAGACTTTTTCTATAAGAAAAATGTCTCAGAATCTGAGACTTTTTCTATAAGAAAAATGTCTCAGAATCTGAGACTTTTTCTATAAGAAAAATGTCTCAGAATCTGAGACTTTTTCTATAAGAAAAATGTCTCAGAATCTGAGACTTTTTCTATAAGAAAAATGTCTCAGAATCTGAGACTTTTTCTATAAGAAAAATGTCTCAGAATCTGAGACTTTTTCTATAAGAAAAATGTCTCAGAATCTGAGACTTTTTCTATATGAAAAATGTCTCATAATCTAAGACTTTTTTCTATAAGAAAAATGTCTCATAATCTGAGACTTTTTCTATAAGAAAAATGTCTCAGAATCTGAGACTTTTTTCTATAAGAAAAATGTCTCACAATCTGAGACTTTTTCTATAAGAAAAATGTTTCAGAATCTGAGACTTTTTCTATAAGAAAAATGTCTCATAATCTAAGACTTTTTCTATAAGAAAAATGTCTCAGAATCTGAGACTTTTTCTATAAGAAAAATGTCTCAGAATCTGAGACTTTTTCTATAAGAAAAATGTCTCAGAATCTGAGACTTTTTCTATAAGAAAAATGGCTCAGAATCTGAGACTTTTTCTATAAGAAAAATGTCTCAGAATCTGAGACTTTTTCTATAAGAAAAATGTCTCAGAATCTGAGACTTTTTCTATAAGAAAAATGTCTCAGAATCTGAGACTTTTTCTATAAGAAAAATGTCTCAGAATCTGAGACTTTTTCTATAAGAAAAATGTCTCAGAATCTGAGACTTTTTCTATAAGAAAAATGTCTCAGAATCTGAGACTTTTTCTGTGTAAAAACGTCTCAGAATCTAAGAGTTTTTCCAAAAGAAAAATGTATCAAAATGTGTGAATACAAAAAATGGTTACCTGCCAAATTTCGAAAGGCTCAGATTCTAAGACTTTTTCTGAGAGTTTTTTAAAAAAATGTCTCAGAATCATAGACTCAGAATCTAAGAATTTTTTTTTAAGATTTTTTTATTTCAACTTATTTTCCGCTGATTTAAAACACATAAAATTTAATCCCCCTTTTAAAAAAACTTAAAATATATTGTGGACGAAACAGATTTCCCCATTTTTGTTCCTTCTACACTGCCTCACCGATTTTTCTATTGAATATTTAATCTTTAATATTCAAACTAAACGTTGCAACAACTGTTTTTAGTCAACATATTTTTTTTTTTTATTGTTGTAAAATTTTCTATTGTTTTATAAAATTTTTAGTTTAGTTTTTAACCTTGTGCCTCATCAACCTCCTTCTCCTCCCCCGCCACTTGCATTTATTCATGAAAAAAAACTTTTGTTTTGCAATTTTTGATTGTTTAACTATTTTATAGTACAATTCTTAATGTTTTTCGTTAGTTGTTTTTGATGTTGCCCGTGTTTTTTTGTTGTTGTTGTTATTGTTTTGTAGTTGTTGTTTGTTTAGCTTTAACAAACGTTTAACAGGAAATGCACTACACACAAGCCCTTTAGCAATATGACGGCTGAAATGGCCTTCAGCCATATGGCCACACTATTGTTTGATGGTAAGCTTTTTCTAAACATTTTTTGGTTATGAACTTTACAACACAGCAAAAGTTAAAGGTGCAGGACAAAAAAAAAATGAGGAAAAAAAGCTTTAAAAATTGACTTTACTTTGGTTGGAAATGTTAGCTTTTTTAAAGCTTTAGATTTGAAATATTTTAGAAATTTGAATTTAAATTCACAAAAGCTTTAGTAAAAATCATTAAAGCTTAGTTAAAATACAAAAAAGCTTAATACGGCACTATTTTGACGAGCTCATTTGATATTCAGAACAGAGATGTTGATATTCTGAAAATTCCAATAAAAATTCAGAAAAGCACAATTCAAATTTTAAAAACTTCATGTAAAATGCAGAAGAGTTTAATTGAAATTAATGATCAATTGCAATTCAGAAAAGCTTAACTGTAATTCAGAAAAGCTCAATTCAAATCGGAAATCCCAAATTAAAATTTACAATAACTTAACTGAAAATCTGTAAAGACCAATTGAAATTTCGAAGAGATCAGTTGAGATTCATAAAAGCTCTATTTAAATTCATAAAAGCTCTAATGAAAGTCTAAAAAGCACAATTAAAAGCCATACTAGAATATTAAAAAAAAAATCTGATTCGGAAAAGCACAACAAAAGCTCAAAAAAGCAGTTTAATAGTTAAACTAAAATTCAGAAAAGCTCAATTAAAATTTAAAAAAATCTAGACTTACAAAATGTTTCCTGGTTTATTTTAGTTTTGCATTTGCAATTTTGTGCCTTTAAAACATTCGTTGTTTTTACTTAAAATCTAGATAGATAGTTAGGTACAAAACTTAGATTGCGGCCATGCATGTGTGTATTCTGGTTGTATATTCATGATAGTGGTGTTAGTTTAAAGGTTTTATATTGCAAAAAACAAAAAAAGCATAGAAAAAAACAGTCACCGGAAATCAGTAAGTCAGTATGTAGACGCCATATTGTTGTATAATAAAGTTTTTTTTTTTGGAATATTAAAGTTTCTAGTTTGTTAGTTTTTTCCGTTTGCTATACATACCCTCCCCTTAGTGATATAAGTTTCTCATTCCATTTGTTACACCTCGAAATATAGGTGGACCTATAATATAGGACCCCATAAAGTATGAATTTGTATTCACGGTCCTAGATCGATTTCACCGTCCGACATCCAATATTAAACATGAACTGGATGTTATACGTCTAAAGTATAGATCAAATGTAGTAAAACTGCATTTACAGTTATTCATTTCGTGATTCTGTTTTCTTTTAAAATGACTTTAAAGTTCTAAAAGACACATTTTGTAAAACACTTCTGAAATATTTGTACTTGTCATAGTATGCCACTGGTGATAGCAAATGAAAGAGGAGGATCTCCCCTAATTTTTCCATTTTTTATTTTGCCACATCAGGATAAAAGGTAGTGAATAAAGTGGTTTGGAAACTTTATCAAAATATTTCGTTGAAAATTTTGAATGATATTGAGGGATAAAGTTTTGATAGGACGTAACTTATCTCCATATTACTGATATGTAAAAATAATAAAATTGAAAAATTAGGGGAGATTCTCTTTTTTTATTTGCTATCACTAGTGGCATTTTATAAAATTTAATCCTCTAAAACTTTAAAGTCCTTTTCAAAGGAAACAGGATCACGAAATGAAAAACTGTAAATGCAGTTTTACTACATTTTGTCTCTAGTTTAAAGCGTTTATTATCCTGTTCGTGCTAAACGACTTTTTTTCATTTTTGTCGGACGGTGTTTTAAGTCGATCTAGAGATGTCTGCCTGTCTGCTGAAAATACGCTTACCTTCAAAAGACCACACTGAGACTGTTAAAGCTTGACTTACATATTTTGAAATTTTGTAGTTATGTTAAATTCACGTGTTGAATGACATTTGAATAACATTTGTTAGCCACCAAAATATTAGACACAGCATTTTTGTCAGTGAATGCAAATTTTACAATAAAAAGAATTTACGCTAAAAAATTTTAAATTCAAAATAAATCAACGCTGTATACAAAAAAAAAGTTTTTTACTCAAAATAAAATATTTATAGTAAAATTTTTGGTAAAATTGGCTTCCAAATAGATGAAGTAGTTTTTGACCTTTTTAGTAATATAAATACCCAATAAATAATCAAGTTATCCCTTGAACAACATCATCAGGGACAGTACAAAAGTTCTTATAAGCTAGTGTGTTGCTGCTACCGTCGTCATAATCGTACTCAAATATAACAACGGTAGCAGCAATTGCAACACACTAGCTTATATAAATTCTTTGCACTGTCCCTGATGATGTTATTCAAGGAATAACGAAATATTGTGAGAATAAAATAAAAAATATTTTTACTGTACGATTATGACGACAATAGCAGCAACAGCAACACCTTTCTGCTGATTTATGTTATTTTCTTAAACTAAATGACAAAGAATTGAGTAAAAATATACATTTTAGTACAAAAATCTGCTAAAAGTTTGCTAATTCAAACTGAAAGTTGTTTAACACGTTTTTCGACAGAGTTTTTGTTCTGCGTGTGTATAAAAATTTTCAGATTTCGTACATAAAAAATTCTTAGAAATTTTCTGTATTGAAAACAAATCTGATACATATTTTGTTTTAAAAATTTCTCAGATTCTAATACATTTTTGTACCGAAGAGGTTTCAGAGTCTGACACATTTTTCGTGAAAAAAAAAATTTTAGAATCTAAAATATTTTTCTTATAAAAAAATTCTCAAAGTCTTAGACATTTTTCGGATTTTGAGACATTTTCGTATAAAAAATTAAAAAGATTCTAAGACATTTTTTGTAAATAAAAATGTCTCTCCTTCTCTCAGATTCAGAGCAATTTGAAAAAAATTCTCAGATTCCGAGATTCGTATATATAAAAATTCTCAGATTCTGAGAAAGTTCTCTCATAGAATAACACAGGCCAACAAATTTTTAACCCATAAACCAGAGGTAACTTTTCTAAGGGTTTGAGTTGCGCTGAATCCGAATCTGGTCTCAGAATTTGCCTATCATATCAGGTTTTCGAGATATCTTAGCTTGAAGTGGAAAAAAAAACGTTTTTCGCCATATTCGAGACGAAAATTCACCTTTGTTTATAAAACCTGATATATAGTCTGAAAATCCTACAAATTACTTTTAACTTGAATGTTTAACCTTTATAATATCTTGTTTCATATCTGAGATATCTTAACCTGAAGTTTGTTCTCGTTTCGTGACTATGGATGCGGCTGAAACACATCATATAACTTTCAACGGGCGATATCTTAGCAAATAGACAAGTTATCTAAACAATTCAAAAAGCATTTTTTTGAAAATTTTTTTAAAATTTCTCATAATCTGAGAAATGGAGATACATTTTTCTTTACGAAAAATGTCTTGGAATCTATGACAATTTTTATACAAAAAATGTCTAGTCCCGGAGTTTCGATTTTTTACAAATTTTATTGGCCTGTGTAAATTTCTAGATTCTGAGACATTTTTTGTCCAGAAAAATTCTCAGATCCTGCGACATTTTTCGCATAGAAAAATTATCAGATTTTGAGACATTTTTCGTATTGAAAAATTCTCAAATTCTTAGATATTTTTCTTATAGAAAAATTTTCGGATTCTGAGACATTTTAAGAAAAATTCTTAGATTTTAAGACATTTTTCGCATACAAAAGTTCTAAGATTCTGAGACATTTTTCGTATAGTAGAATTTATTTTTTTTTATTTTTATATTTTTTATTAAGAATTACCATATAATTATAAATCATATACTAATTTTACCTAACCGAGAACTGGTAACAATGACCTTCGTCTCGTTGTAGCGAAACAGACCAAGGCCTCTGGTGGGAATAGAAAAATTCTTAGATTCTGAGACAATTTTCGTAAAGAAAAGTTCTCAGATTCTAAGACATTTTTCGTATAGAAAAAATCTCAGATTCAGAGACATTTGTCGTATGGAAAAATTCTCAGATTCTGAGACAATTTTCGTGTAGAAAAATTGTCAGACTCTGAGACAATTTTCGCATAAAAAAATTCTTAGATTCTGAGACAGTTTTAGTAAAGAAAAATTCCCAGATTCTGAGACATTTGTCGTATAGAAAAATTCTCTGATTCTGAAACATTTGTCTTATAGAAAAATTCTTAGTTTCTAAGACAATTTTCGTGTAGAAAAATTCTCAGATTCTAAGAAAGTTTAAGTATAGGAAAATTCTCAGATACTGAGACAATTTTTGTATAGGAGAAATATTCGCAAATTCGTGGACATTTTTCGTATAGAAAAATTCTCTGAGAGTCTGAGACATTTCTCGTATAAAAAAATTCTCAGATTTTATGACATTTTTTGTATAGCAAAACTCTCTGAGAGTCGGAACCATTTCTCGTAAAAAAAAATTCTCAGATTTTGAGACATTTTTTGTATAGAAAATTTTTTAGCACGAAAAATGTCTCAGTTTCGTAAAGAAAAGTTCTGACAAGGGAAGTATCTCAACCCTTATGAACCGATTGGCTGAAAATATATATAAAAGAGACGATTTTAAGGTTGGGGTGTCTCGGCTTATCGGCCATATCAGTGTTTCAAAATTTCGTTGTTCCCTTATGAAACAATGAGGACCTCCGGGAAAATTTCGATAACTCACGAACTAACAGGAATATCCTCTAGAAAAAAAATACGTGTCAACTTAAATTTAATAAAGATTATTTCGTATTCATATGGGCATCGTCGGTCTATGTCTTCATATAAATACCCCCCAAAATTTACACATTTTCATGAAAAAGGTATTTAACGAAGCCAAACTTTTACAAGGTTATGCCACCGTTGGATAGGCATTAAAAAAACCTTTCTTCTCATATGTAAACATCATGTAGTTTCTTAGAAAGAAATGGCTGAAAAGTCAAAAAAACGATATTTTCGCCATAGTGATACATTTTTCATATGCAAAATTTTAAGACTCTGGGACATTTGTCGTGAAAAATGAAAGAATATATTATCATGTCCAATCATATGACACAAAAAAATATAGGAGAAACAATTTAAGTAAGCACTTGTTTAAATTTAAAAAAATTAAAGTTAAAAAATATTTAAAAAAAAAAAATTGAGTAAATAATTTAATAAAAATTAAACAGTTTTTTTATTGTTTTTAAAATCTCTTAGTTTTTGAATTCTCATTTAGTTTATCCTTTTTGTATATGTTAAAAAAAACCAATTGAAGGGCTTATTGTAAAAACTCGATAAGCAGCATTTCATTTTATAGTGGTTTTTGCCTTAAAACTTTTAAAATAATGTAGAAAATAGAGCTTTTGCAGAACGTATATTCTCAATATACTTGTACGAAGGGTTAAAGCAAGACTTCTGCCAAAAATCTGTCAATGGAACATCAGCAGAATGCAAAAAACACGAAAAAATTAAATGTTGCTTATCAAGTTCTTGCAGTAAGCCCTTCAATTTTTTTTTTGTTGAAAAACAAATTATAAACTATTTTTAACTTTTAAATCGGAAATTGATAAATTTTGAGTAAATTTTTACTTGATACAATTAAAAAATTGCTTATGCCTTTGTGATACTTGCTTTTTTCAAGTTACTTGTTGCTGCATTTATTAGGGTTTTTCTATGGGAATTTCGATAAATTCAAAATTTTTAGTTGAAGTTATCGGAATTTTTATAGAAAAACCCTAATTAATGCAGCAACAAGTAACTTGAAAAAAGCAAGTATCATATGCACTTAGAGAAAACTTTTTTTAATAAAACTTTTAATTGTTTCAATTAAAAGTTTACTAAATTTTAAGTAAAAATTTAATAAATTTTTATTATTAATTCAATACTATTAATTCGTTTGCTGCTACAAAATTGAGTAATTTTTTACTTACAAATTTTTTTCCGGCGTCGGAAAATTGATTTTTAAAAGGACCGTTAGAAAATGTACTGTCAGTTTAAAAGACCGCTGTGTACTGTAATCATGAATTCGGCATAATTCAATTCAACTTTTCTGTTTTTTTTTTTTTAACTTTTAAAATAACGCATTTGGCTTTTATGTATGTAAGTTTTAACTAGTATCCTTTTAATACAAATTATGGGGGAAAAGGTGTGTGTTTTATATTTTTGTTAAGTCAGTTGCCTAGGAAATGCATTTAATAAATGTTAGTAAAACATCATTTAAGGAAATAGTTGTTTAAAAAAGGAGGTTTAATGAAAACCAACGTCTAAAAATTTTTAAACTTTTCAAATTTAAAGAAAAAATTTTGTAAAAATGGTTTGAAATCTATTCTAAATAGCACACAGAAAAAAATATGGAGGAAAAAATTTTGAGTAACCACTTGTTTAAATTAAAAAAAAATAGTAATTTTTTAATTGACGCAATTAAAAATTTACTCAAAAGCTTTTTTAAAAGTGTAAGTAAATAATTTAATAATTTTTTATATTTTTTTTTATTCTCTTAATTTTTAGAATTCTCATTTAGTTTATAGTTTTTTGTGTATGTCAAATAGTTTGAAATCATCTTTATAAAATTTTTCTATGTCTTCAAGACATAAATATATTTGTTAAAAGTTTGATAAAAAAAGTTTTTGTTTTTGTAACAAAAAAATATAAACATTTTTTAAACTTTTAATAAAAATACATTTTGAGTAAACTTTTATTTGACACAATTAAAAACTTAATTAAAAATAAACGAAAAATTTTGAATAAAGTTTTAATTGTGTCAATTATAAATTTACTAAAATTTGTTGGCATACATTTAATAAATTTTTATCAAAAGTTTATTCAATACTAATAAATCGTTTACTTGTGCAAAATTGAGTAATTTTTTACTCAATAGTATGAAAAATTTACTCAAAATTTTTTTTTTATTTTTTTCTGTGCACGTATTTCCAAATTCTAAGACATTTTTCCAAAGTAAAAATTTTTAGATTCTATGACATTTTTTCCAAATTAAGGATAACTTTAATATCGATGATTCTTTATAAAGTCTTACAACAATATTTCTATTTTTACGTAAAATTAAAATTTTAAAAAACCCCCTTCTGTCTGTTATTTTTTTTTCTTAACAACCAGACAAAATATGCATTCGGTCGAAAAATTTGACATTTAAATGCTAATAAATCGTTAAGATTTTTTATTTAAACCCTCCTTTAAAACTGTCATACACATAAAACTAAAAAATGCTAATTTCATGTTTTTTTCTCCTCTATTTTTATAAGCAAAAAAAAAAAAAAGAATTATTCCTCATTAGTACAATTATTTGTAATACACATTGGCACCAGTCAAAGATGCAACAAGATAAGACACTCGAAATGCCAAACATATAAGATGTACAAAAATTTACATGCATAAAAATGACATGTTAAGCATATAAAACTTCAAAAACTATTATAAGATGTGTAATTTTTTTCTGCAGATTGTTTTTAAAGGAAATTGTTTAGTTATACACCGAAAAAAATTAGTCTGCGAATAAATTTGTTTAATAGAAAAAAACGAGTATTTGATAAAGCATATTCTAACAATGTGGTGGTTGTGTGGTCTAAGGATACGACCAACTTGTATTGTTAATGGTATGAATAAGATAGAAAAATATTCGGGACTCGATTCCAGACTGGGGTAATAAAAAATTCCCATGTAAGAAAAACATTTTCAATTACAAAACAAGTAAGAAAAGTATAGTCGGTCAAGACCGACCATATAATACCCTACACCAGAGTTTCCCGGAAAATGGGTCCCAAGTTCAAACATGGACTGATTAGATCTATTTTGTCAAATCTTTAATAAGTGTAAAAAGCACTTACTAATCAAATTTGTGTGCAATGGCCTTTTTTGTGTTGACAATAAATCGCTTCAACTGAATATCGGGCGAAATTTCCACATGGGACCTCAGTCCAAAAATGGTCCGATGATAATGAGACTTGATAAGGTTATTAAAGTACGCGTTTAACATACACAAACAGAATTTTAATTAAATATTTTCTATTTTCATGAAATTTGAGAGATTTATGTGAAAATCGGGAAGGTGGTTTGTATGGGGGCTACAAGAAGAACTGGTCCGATT
Organism: Pegoplata infirma; assembly: GCA_963921195.1. Classification (NCBI taxonomy): domain Eukaryota; kingdom Metazoa; phylum Arthropoda; class Insecta; order Diptera; family Anthomyiidae; genus Pegoplata; species Pegoplata infirma. The sequence continues at coordinate 197,775,146 of OY992539.1, forward strand.
TCTTTAAAACTCGGAATGGTGATTTGTGTGGATAAAACATGATTACCTGCCAAATTTCGAAAAAATACCTATTAAAATGCGGCTATTAGAGTCATTTGAGCCAAAATTAAAGGGGACCTTTGTATGGGGGCTAGGTCTAAATATGAACCGATTTTTTTTCCAATTTCAATAGGCTTCGTCCTTGGGCCAAAATAGAAATTTCAAGTCAATTGGTTAAGAATTGCGACCTGAATCGTGTTTACACCGTTTATATGGACAGAGAGACAGACAGACGGACGGACTTACGGACATTGCTTAATTGACTCAAAAAGTGATTCTAAGTAGATCGGTATACTTAAAAGTGGGTCTAGGACCAATATTTCGGTTTGTTACAAACATCAGCACAAACTCATTATACCCTGTACCACAGTGTGGTGTAGGGTATAACAAACCGACATTTAAACCATACTGATGATAACACTATAACTGAAATGTCTATGATTTTTAGAAATGAAACTTTCTTCTACATTTTTAAACTTAAACCATTATGAGAAAAAATGTTCTTTTTTAAATTTTTGCTGATTATTCTGTGAAAAATTTTTTTTACAACTTTTTTTTTATAATTACCCAGCAAAAATAAATCGAGATTTTGGCGACTCAGCATATTTTTATAGCATTCCGAAGCGCATCCAAAGAGCGCTCTTGAGGATGCGTTAAAGTAAGGTGAAACAATTTAAATTTTTTCTTAAGATTTTTTATATAAAACTTATAATATAAATTATTTTTCGATAAAAATTTACACTTGCTTTCCTTTTTAATATATTCAGCACTTTTTGAATGAAAAACCATGAGTTTTGGACAAAGATACATAATTTGACTGCATCATTATTGCGCAATTATCGGCGCTGCAAAAAGTGCTTCAATCATAACATTTTGAATGATGATAATAAATAGGCCAGATTTTAAAATATTTTTTAGCATTTAAAAAAAATTTGAATACCTACACCATTTCCACTTTAATTTCAGAAAATAAATATTATATTAGCTTATAGGGGGCCCTGTAGGCTAGTTGGTAGCGTGCTAGCCTATGAAACAGGGGGTCGTGGGTTCGATTCCACCAAAACCCTTGGTCAATTTCGCTACAACGAGACGACGGTCATTGTTACCAGTTCTCGGTTAGGTTAAAATTATTTAAAATGAGTTGTAAATAAAAATTGGAAAAATAAATAAAAACTGATCATTGGATCATCATTATTATTATTATTATTATTATTATTATTATTATTATTATTATTATTATTATTATTATTATTATTATTATTATTATTATTATTATTATTAATATTATATTACAAAAAATGTCCAATTGTATTATATTTTGAAAATTTCCAATTGAATTTCGGAAATTTCCATTTATAACCAAAAAATTTTCAATTACATTTCAAAAATTTTCAATTATATTTCATAAATTCCCATTTATAATTCATAAATTTCCAATTATATTTTAAGATTTTCCAACTATATTTCAGCGCTCTAAATAGACGTGATTTTAGAGAATCTTAAGAGCGCTTTTTCGGTGTATCTAACTAGCGCTCTAAAGTGTGAAATTGCCTTAGAGAATCATGCATGAATTCAGCAGGTTTGGATGCGCTCCTTGACTCAAGTTTCCTTTTCAAAAGCTGCTGCCAGTTCAGCAAAATTTCTGCTGGGTATGGTCTTATTCAACTTAATTTTAATGAATCTAATACGTTTCAGCAAAATTCTGGTCGCATTTAGCTAAATTTTTGTTAAAAATCTGTTATTCTGTAAATTTTTCGTCGCATTTAATGCATTTAATTTAAAATTGCGAAATTTTCTAGTATTTTCTTTAAAATTCTGCTTTCATTAATAAATTTTACAGGACAATCTGCATATTTTTATATATTTTTAGTAAAAGTCATTTTACAGAGTTGTTTGTGGAATCATATTATTTCGTGGAATTCAGCCTCTTTAGATGTTAATTTTTTATTTTGCAGTGTTCTTATTTTGAGTGTAATTTATTTTCCTGCCAAATTTATTATATGGCTCCATAAAAATGTACATTAAATATTTAAAGAACTCTAAGAAATATCATCATAAAGTATTTACAGCAACAACAAAAAATATATATTAATGAATAATGGCATCTAAAAATGCAGGGGAGAAAAAAAAAACTCTTATAACAGAGCTTCTTAAGTAGGTTTGTCATCTGAGAATTTTTTATGGATAAATTGTCTCAGAGTCTAAAAATTTTTTCTATAGGACAAGTGGCAAGGAATTTTTCAATTGAAAAACTATTTCAGATTCTGAAAATGTTTCTATGGAAAAAAGGTCTCGGAATCTGAGAATGTCTTAGAATCTGAGAATTTTTCTATCGGAAAAGTGTGAATTTTTCTGTAAGAAAAATGGTCCAGAATCAGGAAATTTTTTTTTAGAAAAAATTTCTTAAAACCTGAGATGTTTTCTATAGGAAAATGTCTTACATTAGAGTATATGCGAATTTTTCTATAGAAAAAATGTTTCAGAATCTCAGATTTTTCTTTAGAAAAAATGTGAAATGAGATGTGAAGTTTTGAATGTATCTCGATATCTTAATATAGAAAAGGTGTTTCTCGACTTTTCGTTACTTTACAGGAGAAGGAAAAAACTGAATAAAACTTTAAAAACTTTAGATACAAAAAAATTGTAAATGCAATTTTTATTCAAAACAATAGATAAATTCATTGCTAAGTAATTGTTTTTTTTTTTTATTTTTGTTAAGAGTGGTCTACCAGAATACTCTAAAAACTCGTTTTTGGAAAAAATCAAGATCGCCTTTCTATATTAAGCCAACGATGTTAACCTACCGGAAAAAAGATCCAGTAAGGCTGGATTTTTTGCCAAAGTGGATTCGAAGGGGTAAAGGTCATTGAAACTTGAAATTTAAAAAAGTACTTTTTAAAAATTTCGATTCTAAGGGCACAATAGTGTACTTTGTGCTCTTTTTTAGGAAATAATGGCCTTAAAAACTTGAAAAATATAGGATCCTGTAATATACAAGGTGCACATACAACAAAAGTTGCATTAGAATTTTATAAAAACTAACTTTCGATAGAAAGAAAATTTTCAGATACAGTGCTAGTGAAACTTGGACGGCGGGAGCCATTGATATGCTAGCTAGCAGCCGGTTGGGGAAGGTTCTTGTCCTCATTGTCATCTAGCCTAAGTACATTTGCATATTGTCTTTTATTAAAGACTCCCTGATTTTTTTTAACTACATCAAAATTAAACTACTTTATAGGGGACTGGAATAACCATAACAACAATAACAAAAACTAAGCCCCTGTTATGGCTATATATGAGAAATGACTCTACAGAAAAATGGTATTGATCATATTACTTATTACATGTTTTAGGTATCCCAGATGTTAAGGAACCTACGCCTCATTACCCGCCCTTCCATGACCTTAGTGGCGCAACTATATTACTAAGATCCCACAGTTGTCGTTACCCTAAAATATTATTCCATGATTGAAAACAGTTTAGATTGATTTAGCAATTCATTATGAATATATAAAATATTTATTTCAAATCAATAATAGAAAAAAGAACATGATTAATTTTATAATTTTTAAAAGGTAAATAATCTAACATAACTAATTAAATTAACGCGTAATTCTAGAATTTAGGCCAATTTTATTTATTTAATCAAAATTTAAATCAGCTAAATATTTAGGAATTAAAGCCAAATAGGACTTTTAAACGAAATTCATTATTAGTTAAATTATTTTAATTTTAAGATTTAATTTTAATTAGCAAAATTTTTAAAGGAACATTTTTAGGTAATTTAGGCTTAATTTTAATTAGAAAAATATTTAGGTAATTTAGATTTAATTAGAAAAATATTTAGGTAATTTAAATTTTAGCATATTCATTACGGAATTCATTATATTTATTATCTTATGTAGCAAGAAAACGATTAGGCGTATTATTTTAGTAATAAATTCCTAATTTTAGCAAATTAAGCTTAAAATTTGAATCCAAATTTTAGAGTAAATTTTTATTTATAATTATTTTAAAATTTAAAAAAAAAACAAACAGAAACGATTCTCGCGACGGTTTCAAGTTTTTTAAAAAAATTACGATAATGATATTTTATATTTTTTTACAATTTTTATTTTTACGCAATTAACACAAATTGATTTAAAAAAACGGATCAAAACAAATGGAGCAAAAATCACATTTTATTACTTCATTAATGGTCATAAAACAAGAGCCACAGAACTTCTAAAACAGAACTAACAAAAACTTGTTTTATACATTATCTTGTTAGTTTATTTTATTCTTCATTAATTCTCCAAAATTATACGCTCTTCGCTTTATCCCCAAAATTCATAATTTTTTTACTCCAAATAAATTGTAATTGTTTTTTTTTTAACGTTAATATGCAAGAAATTATTTTTAAATGTTTAATTCAAACTCACCCAACTTAATCATGCTGATCGATGAGGCCTCCTCGACTAATGATGTTGGATCAAACGCTGTTGTTTCTAAAGGGAAAGATGATTATGAAGTTCTTGCATATACTTAGTTACATTTGTTTTTTTTTTTCTTTCACGTCGATATTTCATATGTTAAAAAAAACCTTTTTCAATATTTTTATAAGATTTTAGATCATTATTAGGTTTAAGTTAATTATCGCGAATTAATTTTATTGTTTTATTTATTTAGTATATTATTGTTGTATATTTTGTTTTATATATTTAGCGTAATAATTGACATTTTAAACTAACTTCATTTTTTTTTTATAATTTTAGCTTAATAATTAAACTTAATAATTTAATGAGAAATAATGGAATTTTAGAGCATTTTGTATAAGTAAAACTTTTTTACCAAAAAAACTTTAATTTAACTTATCGTTGTAACTTTACTTGAAATTTGAAAATTTAACTCGATTAAAACGCGATTACCCGATTAAAAAAAAACTTTTACGACTTTTAGCAACGCAAATTACAAAATCTCAAAATTTACCGATTACACTACTCGACAAAATTTAATTAACAAGAAATCTTTTTGGCGAAATGAATTTTCAACAACTTAATTTAGAAATTTGCCACAATTTAGATTACACTCATCGACAAAATTTTGTTGTGTTGTAATAATATGGAGATGTTGAAATCTAATGGGACTTTTTTCACTGTAAGCTGTTTAATTAATATTTTTCTTCTAAAACACTATTGATTTTTGCACTTCAAAAGATTTCTTATTAATATAAATTAAAATTGTTAGTTTTTTTTTTTTTCCGATTTTGCGCTAAAATGTTTTATGGAATATTTTATTTTGTTTTTATGGTATTTCTTTTTCTATTCTGGTTGACGTGTGGAATTGATATACTACTGCTTTTTCAAAATTCTTCAAATAAGCTAGTTGGTGCAATTCTGGTTGCTAATCGAAGAGAGTAATGTAAAAACCGGTACAGGTCACCGTTTGGTTAAGGTGATGACGTATTTAAAATGAAACCTAATAAAATGTATAAATTTTGGAATTACTGATGTGTTTTACACTAGCTTCTGATTCAAAGGCATTTTTATTCTTACCGGGAATTATATGGGGTGTGACTTGATTTCCGCAAACAGGTTATATCAATAATGGGGACTTTCCAATGTCACTACACGATAAATTTCCGGACTCGGGATGAAAGTGGAATGTGTGTTTTGCTTATCCAATATGGTTGCTAGTGAGTTTTCGGACTTGACTTTTACCACAAAATAGTGGTTACTTTTAAGAAGTCTGCACTGTTTACCGATTTTGGTAGGACTTTAATTCCTTCTCACGATTAATATGCACGAATAAATGACTTCAACATTAAATTGATATGTTGAATCTATTCACTCGGGGTTGTTTTTACAAGTTCGGAAATGATATCTTGCACGGTCGAAATCGCCACTCCAGGAATGGGAAAAATTCCTCAGCAATTGGTGGATGGCTTTTTTGAATAGCTAGTTCCAGAAAATGTTTAACTTTCCAAATCCTAAATGGGAAAGTATTTTATTTTCTTTTTAAATATCAAAACTTTCGCCAAAAGTGGAAAAATTTAAATAAATTACCTTTTTAATGGGTAAAATTTCGTATCCAGTTTATTTTAAGAGTATTTTTATACAATTTATTAATATGATGCCATGAAAAACTTACGATTAAAAAAATCAACTTTTATTTTACTTGTAATCACTTCAAAGTATAAAATGAAAAGGAAGTTTGAAATTTTTTCTACCCGAGTAAAAATTTTCTGGTCTAATCATATATAATTTGATACAATCTTATATGAGTTAATATGCTTCCGTATAAATTTATATAAAATTTTATCTATCACTTTGATACGGTTGATCCACTTTATATGGTTAGATATTGCTCCATATATGATTAGATTCGTATTTTGGTTTTGCTCATCAAATTATATAAAAATAGATATTATAAGATCAATTTGATCTAATTAGATTTGACCAAATTCAGGATCAAATTGTATCAATTTTTATATTTTTTGATCTAAAGTAATACAATTAGATATTATTTGATACAACCATTTTACGGATCAAATTAGATCTATTTAGTAAAATAAGCATAATATTTTTACTAGGGTAGATAAGATGAGAGCTCTGAAGAGAGTTTGAAATGTGTTTAGTATGCCTTCAGAACGGTTACTTAAATAACCGGTTAATCGAAATTATCCATCACTATTAATGAAACGTCTCATTTATCCGGGTCAACAACCAAATGTATCAACTCACCACAATGTTTATTAAGGTAGTTCAAAAGTTTATTAAACCAACTAATACCAGGTTTAGATATATTTTTTTAAAAGAATATAAAAAGAACGCTAACTATCTAACTCAATTGTTAATAAATATCGATTTTTTTTATAATTTCAATAATTTGATGTTAATACTTTCGGTGGTTATTGAACACTAATGCCCAACACTGGTGCTCATTATCAATAATGTTTCATTACTTTAATGTTTATATAAAATGCGTTCTCAAAGTTTTATTAATGCTCATTATCAACAATGTTGCTATACTTAAATGTTTATAAACATGTAACAATGATAGAAACACCAAATATTGTGTAGATGGTATTATTGGGTTGTAGAAAAAATATAATTCGTACAATAACAAAGGAATTGTGATATATATTTTATATAAATATAAATATTTAGCATAAAGCGATACAAATTCAAGGAAAAACCCATTTTTGAAACGAAAATAATTGTTATTGATTTGAATTTTATTTCAGAATACAAATCATAAAAAGATTTAAAGTTTCGTATGCATTTTTCCATATTATTTTGAAAATATCTTTGAGATATAAACTTCGTACAGAAAAATAACACAATAATTTATAAATTTTTTAAACGGTAATTAATGGTTTATTATAAAACTAAGATAACAATTTCGGTAATTTTTTTTTTTTTTTTTTTTGAAACATCAGAACTGATTATTAAATTTTTAATTGACGTGTTGCTTTTACTTTTCAGTATTTTTCGAAAAATTTACAGGGTACAGGAAAAATTTTTTTCCTAAAAAAAAATTTTATTCGAAAGTGGTTGCAAAACAAGTAAATGTTTTTGTTTAAAAAAAAAAACAAAAAAAATTAAATTAAAAATGAAAAATTTGGTAGGGGTGAAATCGTACATTACAATCCTTCGATCAAAAAACATACTTTTAAAACATTCTATATTTCCTGATATAATGCTAGAAGCTTACAATTTGAAACCTCCAGCGGATAAAGCATTTTAGAAAAAGTACGTTTTCGAAATTCCGATTTTAAGAGGACAAAAAGGAGTAAAATAATGTGCTTTGGTACTTTTTTATTTCTCCCGAACAAATGTAGGATCCTTCGGTAAAACCACATTCTGGAAAAAGTACTTTTTGAAAATTGCGTTTCATAGTGTGGATAAGGGATATTATTTGGAATTATAGTTCTTAAAACTTAAAGTTTGGAATGTAGAAAGATCCTTCGATGAAAAAAAAAACCGGAAAAAATGTTTTTTTGGAAATTGGTTGGACCTGAAAATTTAAATGTAGATTACCTTGGTAAAAAAAACATTATGAAAAGGTACATTTTTAAAATTCTGTTTTAAAGCGGCAAGGAAGTGTACTTTTGGTACTTTTAAAATTTCCTGAAATAATATAAATAAGATTGATATTAAAATTTGGATCATTCGATGAAGAAAAGCATTCAGGAAAAAGTTCTTTTTGGAAATTCGGGAGCAAAAAAGTGAACTTTTGATAATTTTCCTGGAAATGTCAAGTTACTATGACCGTTAGTAACTTGAAATTTATGATCCTTCGGTGAAAAAAACATTCTGCAAAAAGTACTTTTTGGAAATTACGTTTCTAAGGGTCGTAAAAGGTGTAAAAAAGTATACATTTGGTACTTTTATATTTCCTGATCCTAGCCACTAGAAAAAGTACTTTTTGAAAATTTCGTTTCTAAGGGCCGTAAAACGGGTAAAAAGTTTACACACTTTTTATATATTTTCTGAAATAATGGTCCTAGAAACTTAATATTTTTAATCTAGGATCATCCAGCAAAAAAAAAAAAAAAACAAGTGAGAGTGTTAAATTCGGCTGTGCCGAATCTTTTATACCCTCCAACACGTTAAAAAAAAAACACAGGGGCGTCTTTTTTTTGGGGGGGGGGTAACGTCGGTGGGAGACAATCTTCCTGGAACCAACTGCAAGACTTTGAACTTCTTTAGACATAAAAATGTTTCGTTTGCTAAGCAAAAGTTCAAAAAACCTATAAAAAATGGCTTTTTTTAGAGGTTTGTTTAGTTCTTAAGAGGGGAACTTTTTCCCCCTGATCCGATTTTGCTCATGTTCGAACTTAACCAGCCCAATACCATAAGACATATTCGTGCCGAATTTCAGGAGTCTAGCTCTTTTACTTTGGACTGTATCGTGTCTTCCACAGACGGACGGACGGACAGACGGACATCGCTAGAATGTCTTAGAATGGATCACTGATCAATAATATATATACTTTATGGGGTCCTAGACCGATATTTCGATGCGTTACACACGGAATGACAAAGTGAGTATACCCCCATACTGTGGTTGGAGGGTATAAAAACTAAAAGTGCGAATACCATTATTTTTTGTTTGTTTTTTGAATATGTATTTGAAATGTTTAAAAATAATTTTGCAACAACAACCAAAATCTTCGCACTTTTTGCAAAAATTGCGTTTGAATTGCAAAAAATTACAATATGCGAATTTTCTCAAAAACTGTGAAAAGTATCAAAAAAACATATGTTTCCTCGGAAAAAATGCATTTTAATAAAATATTTAAAAGATTTACATTGCAGTACTAAAACGGTCAAAAAATAAAAAAATAATTTTGAATGTATTTTGTGTGGTACAAAATTGGGCACATTTTTAAACGCGAATAACACGAAATCGAAACAAGCTACAGTATTTCAGATGGCAAATTTGGATTCTTCAGGTCTATATTACTCTCAAAAAAATACGTCAGTAAAAAAGTTTGTAAAATTGTTTGTATCCCAACTTTACAACTTTTTTACTAAATTGTACAAAAAAAATATTTTTTTGTAATTCGTTTTAGTAAACTCGCGTTACAAACTATTAATTTTTTACTGATTTTTTAATAATTTTTTCAGTTGATTTTTTAAAAATTTCGTATTAACTTTTCGGGTTTCTTTTCTAGAAAAGTAATGCACTAATGAAATACAAAAAGAAAATGTTTTTAAAATATTTGGAAATTAAAAAGAGCATTTAAAAAAAATAAATAGTTAGTTATTTTTTATTTTAATGGTAAAACTGCGCTTTGATGAGTATGAATATGTTTATTATTTTCAATATTGAATTACACTTATTTGTCTGCTTCATTGTAACTTTTCAGATCAAAAATTCAAACAAAATCTGACTTGCATTGAAATAGTAATGGCGACAATAAGCGCAATCAAATACACAATTTACAATTTTTTTACAAAAAAATTTAGTAATACTATTTTTTTTAGTGTTTTTTAAGATTACTAATTTTTGAAAACCAAAGTTTGTAATGGTAACTGAAAAAGTTATCGGGCACAAATTGAAAACTTTATTAGTAATGGTAACAGACTTTTTTGTAAGGAATACTAACAAATTTCTATGAGTGTATATAAAATCCACACTTAGTTTTTTACATTAACGCAATAACATATATCAGTGGAGCTAAAAAAAACTCTTATAAATCTTAATTTTGATATTTTTGCGATTGAAATATCTCGAAATTGAAAAGCTATAGAGAAATTTGGACTGCGGATTTGGAATCACAGGGTCAATTTTATGCTAAATCATGTCCTACTTTGTAGCTATTACACACAAAAAAAAAACTTTGTCAAATTACTAGAAAAACCCTCGTAATCTCATTTTACCAATATTAGACAGTTTTTCTTGTTTTTTAACAAACAAATTTGGATCGAAATTTAATTTTTTTTGTATTTTTAAATTTTTTTTTGTAATTTTACAAATTTCCAATTTAATTTAACAAAAAAAAATCTAGTAAATTCACGAGAATTCCTTGTAATTTCAATTACGCCAAAAACCGTAAATTTACAGTTTTATTGATAAAAAGCTTGTAAAATTACAAAATTATTGGTAAAAAGCTTGTAAAATTTCTAGGAATTCTCGTAAAATAGGAGGTAGCAAACAAATAAAAGTTACAAGTTTTTCTAATAATTTTACAAGGTTTTTTTGAGTGTATTTACAGCAACGTTGCAGTTCCGTCTTAAAAACCACAAAATTCGCGTTTTTTTGTCCTATTTAAAACCGAATATCTGGAAAATGGATACTGCTAGAAAAGTTTTAATGGCTGATTCGGATTCAGGACGTTCATTTACAATAAAGTTTGTTGTTACCGACTTTAGAGAATGTTACAGTGGAACAACAGAAAGTGCTAAAATAGAGGTTTTTGGAATTTGCAAACGCGAATATCTCAAAAACGGTGTGTGCTACAAAAATTTTGAAAGCAGATTTGGAATCAGTAGATTGACATATATTAAGTCCATATAATTTAATTTTGAAAAGTGATTTTTTTTTTTGCAATTTAAACGCTGTTTTGGCAAAAAGTGCTCGATTTTGGCAAAAATTGCTCGATTTTTGCAAAAAGTGCTCAATCGAAAATTTTGATTTTTGTTGCTAATTTTTTTTTACGCATCCGAAATACATATACAAAAATAAAAACTATGGTATTTGCACTTTTATGTTAAAACTTTCTCGGACCACCCGAGTATTGATCTAAAAACCACAGAATCTCAAAACTTGATATGTAGAATCCTATAGCAGGAATAACATTCAAGAGAAAGACATATTTTAAAACTTTAGAGTAAACAGGGGTACCTTAATTGTTAAAAGTTGTGTAAAATGGTACTTTTTGTATCTACAAGACAAAGACTATAGATTTTTGTATTCCCTTAACGCTTTAATGTTATACGGAAAGTAATAAAACATACATGGCACCAAATGAGAAGGAAACGGGGGCAAAATGGAATATAACAGAGAACGAAATGGAATGGAGCACGAAACGATATGGGATGTTATTTTTTTTTTTCAAAAATTATGTAGTATTTTTTTTTTACAAAAACTTTTTTTTACTTAATATTTTTTCTATCTGTATTGTTTTTACTCAAACAAAATTTAATTAAATTTTGTTTTAAAACAATTTTTTTTTTACTCAAAATATTTTTCACTTAATAATCTGAAAATATCTCAGTTGGCAAAAAAAAAAATCACCCGTGACATACTGCTTAATCTACCTTTAAAAAATTGCTGACATCTTTATACAATTGTTTAAAATGTTCAGAGTTGTTCAGCTGTTGTTGGCACTGTTGACCAACTGCTGACATGTCATTGGGGACATTTGAAAAAATTATATGAAGATGTCACCAATTTTATTAAGGGAGAGTCAGCAGTATGGCAGCGGTGAATTTATTTTTTCAACTTGAGGCTCGGAAACTCTGCTTACGAATTCTTGCTTCATGTTCATTCCTATCCGTTGTCACCATTTGTTCACATGTTATTCTCAACAGTACTTACAATTCTTTTTAAAGAAAAAAAAAACGCCTTATTAATGAATATTATTATTGCATTTGAAAATACACCAAAACTGGCATATTGTTTTCTTGTTTATGTTGTGGGTTACAAATATGTTCCAATGTAATACACTTGTTGTAGTTTATTGCTGTCGCCCATTATATGTTTACCGTGCGCTCGTCTGACTTTTTCTGTTTTTTTTATCGAATGGCTGAAATGACTGCCGTTTTACATTATTCTTCGTGGTTGGAGAGAACACACTGCATAAAAAACAAAAAAAAAAAATCAAAATTTGTGGATTTAACACGTGCTTCCTATTAAAATCGCACAAAACAAAACCATTTAAGTCATAAGTGAAATTTATTAATGTTTTTGCCAAATGAAGTATTATATGAATACTACTTGTGTCTATGGATGAAAGAACAGAAAAGAATCAAAAGAAGAAATGAGTAAGTTAACCCATTAGTGGGAAGTTTTTTGAGTGTGGGGGCTTAGAAGGCATTTGCAGATTTAAAGGATAATTAAAACGAAATAAGGGTCAAACAAATAAAAATTTGTCTTAGAAAAAACAAATAAAAAACTTAAAATAAAAACAAAAAAAAAAATTTTTTTTGATATTTTTTTCTGTGGAGCACAGAAAAAAAATATTTTTTTTATTAAAATGATTAATCATAGCACGCTTCTTTTTCATTATGATTGCCACAAACTTTGCTGTTCTCAGCAAGTTTTAAAATCTGTTATTAAAACATTTGTCTCCTATGTTGAGATTCGAACCTAGGACCTACTTACTCACAGAGGAAAATTAGTGAGTTAACCCATTAGTGCAAAATTTTAAGAATGTGGGGGTTTTGGAATGCATATTTACAAGATATTATAAAATAAGCGAGGGTCAAACAAATTTGAGTTCGGAATACAGAAAATTTGGCTACAGCAACATAAATTTACATTTTTTTCTGTGCAGCACAGAAAAAATTTATTTTTTTTTGATAAAAATGATCAATCACATTACGAATACCTTTCATTATGATTGCCACAAACATTGCTGTTCTCAGCAAGTATTAAAAATTGTTATTGTTTGTCGCCTCGGTTGAGAATCGAACCTAGAACCTATTAATTCACAGAGGAAAATAAGTAAGTTAACCCATTAGTAGAATATTTTGAGAGTGTGGGGGTTTGAAAAGCATATGCCGATTTAAAGGATAATTTAAAAGAAACGAGGGTCAAACAAATAAAAAATTTGTTTTACAGAAAATGAGCAAAAACATAATTTTTGATATTTTTTCTGTGCAGCACAGAAATTTTTTTTTTTTTTTTTGATAAGAATTATCAATCACAGCAAGAATCTCTTTCATTTATCATTGCCACAAACATTGATCTCAGCTAGAATTAAAATTTGTCACTGAAACATTTGTCTCCTATGTTGACACTCGAACCTAGGACCTACTAACTCATAGAGAAAAATGAGTGAGTTAACCCATTAGTGGAAAATTTTAAGTTAAGTTCGGAATAAATTTAGCTACAGCAACATAAATTTACATTTTTTTCTGTGCTGCACAGAAAAAAAAAATTTTTGATAAAAATTATCAATCACAGTACGAATCCCTTTCATTATGATTGCCACAAACATTGCTGTTCTCAGCAAGTATTAAAATATGTTATTGATTCATTTTTCGCCTATGTTGAGATTCGAACCTAGAACCTACTAACTCACAAAGGAAAATGAGTAAGTTAACCCATTAGTGGAATATTTTAAGAGAGTGGCGGATCCAAAATGGCGGACATGATTTTTTAATTCTTAGTTTATTGTCTTTAATATAATAATAATCAATGTATTTGGGGTCGTTAATAACGAATATGAGCTCAGACTTTTAAAATTCAAAATGGCGGATCCAATATGGCGACAAATTCAAATTTAAAATTTTTTATATGTTGTCTCTTTTGGCCAAAAACTTTGATTTTAATGGTTTTTCGGATGTTAAATCTGATTTTGGAATTAAAGATTTGAAATATAAAATGGCGGATCCAATATGGCGAATATGCTTTTGTAATTCTTAGCTAATTGTACTTAAATTAGTAATTTTTGATGTATTTAGGGTCAGTAATTATGAATATGAGCTCCGATTTTTTTTTTTAAATTCAAAATGGCGGATCCAATATGGCGTCAAATAAAATATTAAGTTTTTTTCTATGTTGTCTGATTTTGCTGGTTTTTGGAATGCCAAATCTGATTTAAGAATCAAATATTCAAAATAGCGGGTCCAATATGGCGGAAAAGATATTTGAATTATTGATTAATGTTTCAAAATATCACCAGAAAATGATTGCACAACACGAATACGAACTCAGATTTTTTGAAATCAAAATGGCGGATCCAAAATTTAGGACATAGCTTTTTAGAAAATGTACAATGTTTAAATTTCTAAGTTTTTATAAATCCCTCTTTTTGCTTTTATCAGAAGATTTTAATAAAATTTTTCTCTTTTAAATGCGTCAAAAAGTTCATATATTCAGTGGCTCATTTAAGAGAGAACTTTTTTATTTCCAATAGGCATTTGCCATCCTAAATATACAAATAATGCTACAAGCTTACAATTTCGTAAAAAATATTAAAAATGCTATTGCCAAATATGCCCGCTTAAATGCGTTACCAGCTTAAATGTTTAGCACTAGAGATGGACGCTGGTCACGTGAATTACTCGTAATCAAAAATGAGCGTGATTAAAATTTTTTGTTTGTGAGTGATAAGTGAGTGAGACAATTTTTTGCGTGAATGATTCGTACACTCAAAGAATTATGTAGGTAAATTCCAGTGAATATTCGCTTAAAATAAATGAACTTTTATTTAAAAACCATTCCAGTGTTTTTTCTTTTAAAATAAAAACACAATACAGTCAATTTTAAATGTTAATTTAATGACAAACCAAAACATTAAAAAACTAGTGAATATTCAGTTATTTTGTATTGAAAAACAGTAAAACTATAGAAGAAATTTTTTACTGCTGAAATTAAATGTAACAGTAAATTCGTTTTTAATACAGTAAATTATTTTTTTTAAACTACAGAAACAGTAAAAAATTAAATCCTTTATAAAACAAGTGATTTTTCTTTTAAAATGACTTTACTGATTACTTTTTAAAATAACCTACAAACAGTTAATGACATAATTTTCTTAGTGTAGTGAGTGAAATTTTTTTGCGAGAGTCAAAACTATTTAATTGTATTGATTCAGTTTTTACAATTTTTTTCGTGTTTTAAATGTTTAGCGTGAGTTGCGAGTGAGCGTGAGTCACACGTGAGTTGTGTTTTGTTTACTGACGTAAATAGTGAGTAAGTGTGAGAAAAGTAACGGTTGACTAAATTATGTTTTTTTTTTCGTGAGCGTGAGTCAACGTGAGTCAAAATTCACTCACGTGCCCATCAGCAGCTATCACGCCAATGTTTTCAAAGTGAGGCATTTTTTATTAGAAATCAATGGAAACAAAAATATCGAAAAATGTTTAAGTTCCATTTTAGGGCATTTCAAAACGTCATATTTTGGTTTATTGCCTCTGGATCAAAAGTTTATGAACGGTCGCACAGGGTCGCAAAAATGTGAATAGAATACATTGTCAGAGACAGATCGTAGTTCGAGGTTTGTCAATATCGTTTGGACTTTTTTGGACTTTGGTGTTGAAAAAAGGCGGATTTCAACAAAAGTATAAATTTCCATAATTTATTTAAAAAAAATATGCTTATAGCTTACTTTTTGGTAGTGTATATCATGTGTTGAACATACAGGTATGTCTTTTGGAGAACTTCACCGAAAATTTGAAAAAATATTGTGTCGAAGTACAAAAAATATTATTTGTTTCATAAATAAAAAATATAAAAAAAATCTCAAACATTGACTTTAACCTCATGTAAAAAAAAAACTTTAAGCTATAATAAAAAGATATTAAAGGTGGGCAAAATTCAAGATGTCGACATTCCGAAAAAATATTTTTAAATATGTGTTGCCTTACAGACCTTATTGGCCAAAAAATGGAAATCCTGGCCCACAGTGGGTTGGGGAGAAATATGCAGACTTAAAGGATAATATAAAATATAGAGGGTCACACAAAGTTAAGTTCAAAATAGAAGAAATTTTGCTACAACAACATAAATTTACACTTTTTTCTTTGCAGCACAGAAAAAACAATTTTTTTAGATAAAAATTAACAATCACAGTACGAATCCGTTTCATTATGATTGCCACAAACATTGCTGTTCTCAGTAAGTATTAAAATTTGTTATTGATTCATTTGTCGCCTATGTTGAGATTCGAACCAAGGACCTACTAACTCACAAAGGAAAATGAGTAAGTTAAACCATTAGTGGAATATTTTGGGAGCATAGGGGTTTGGTAGGCATATGCAGATTTAAAGGATAACTTAAAAGAAATGAGGGTCAAACAAAGTTAATTTCAAAATACAGGAAATTTTGCTAGAACAACATAAATATAGATTTTTTTTCTGTGTAGCACAGAAAAAAAATTTTTTTTTTGATAAAAATTATCAATCATAGCATGAATCTTTTTCATTATGATTGCCACAAACATTGCTGTACTCAGGAAGTATTAAAATTTGTTTTTGCTTCATTTGTCGTCTACGTTGAGATTCGAACCTTGAACCTACTAACTCACAAAGGAAAATGAATAAGTTAAACCATTAGTGGAATATTTTGAGAGTGTTGTAGGCATATGCAGATTTAAAGGATAATTTAAAAGAAACGAGGTTCAAACAAATAAAAAAATAACATACAGAAAATCTGCTAAAAAAATTTAAATTTAGATATTTTTTTCTGTGCAGCACAGAAAAAAAATTTTTTTTTTGATAAAAATTAGCAACTATAGCACGAATCTCTTTAATTATGATTGACACAACTATAAATTTTCTTTGCTTTATTCATGTTTGTCCTTGAAACATTTGTCTCCTATGTTGAGATTCGAACCTAGAACCTACTAGTTCACATATTGAAATACAATCTCGAAAACTATTACAATTCTCCTCTACGGGTTAATTTTCATCTATTGCCCCCTTTAAAAATGACTAGCAAAAAATATATCTAAAAAAAACTGACAAAGTCATTTATCAAAACACAATGTAAAACATTAAACAGAACTTTAGCGTTTAGAAAATACAAAGAAGAAGAAGAAAAAAAAAACATTAACATGGAAAACTACAAGAAAACAAAACTACTGTCTCCTGTTTTTCATCCAAATGGGCTCTTAATTATGTTTTCTGATGCATTTAATAAAAGACAAATGCTATTTAAATGAAAACACGAACATATAATTTTTTTGTTATGTGTCTGTCTTTCAGAGTAGCAATAATTTCTTGTTGTTCTAAATGTTGCCAGCAACTTTTTATGCAATTATTTATTAGACATGACTTTATGAGATGGAGTAATGTTTTGAACACTGGGATGGGGAAGAAAATAATGAAAGAAAACTTAGTTCTGAAAATCTGATTTGGGAGTCTGAATGTAAGGGACACGAGTTGTGATGCTAATGCATATCATTCGATATAGGGAAGAACAGACACAAAAGATGGTGGCGAATTTCAGATACAACTATTAAGAGCATGCTTTCTCAAATCATCGCTCTACTGAGATTTTAGTCAAGGAGCGTGGCCCGGTTGAGGCAGTCTCTAGAAATCTGAAAAGAACAAACTTTGTGAAATTAAGAGAAGCTTTTTCTCGGCTTTTGGAAAAAACCTCTTATCTACACCGCAAAGTTTGGCGAAAATTGCCTATCTGGTTGGCCAAATAACAAATGTTTATTTGTAATTTGGCCGCTTGCCTTTTCGGCAAAACCCATGGCAAAACGAACCCACCTTGGTGGTCAAATGACTTGCAGACGGCCAGAGATTGATGCAAAAAGCTCTTTAATAAGACCAAATCTTCAAGATCAGACGAGGACTGTCATGCATATAGGCCGCAACTTATAGAGTTGTAAGAAGATGATCAGATTTTTTTTCCATGGAAAAACTTTTGTGGAAACATTGAAGACGTTTTCGAGGCATTTAGACCGCGAAATGTTCTGGCTTCTTCTCCATGAACCCTGGAATACCCGAAGGATCCTACACAAAGAAAAATAGTTTTGAACTGAATTTTTCAGTTGCATCAACTCAAAATTCGAATTTTAGGAATGCTTCAACAAAAAGACAGTTATATCAAACATTTTCAGTTGCGACTACTAACATTCAATATAGTTCAATGCATCAATTGACTTTAAGTTGGAAACTGCCAAATTCGTTTTCTATGTGTACTGGGGTGTAGTCTTCCTCCAGTGGGAAGTAGCTGGATTTCCGGGTCATTTGCCGTTTCAAGCTAGAGTGAACTTTTTCGATCTATTGCATTTTTCGCGAAAAGGGACGAGCAGAGATTCCTGCAGAAACCTCTTTAATAAGGCTAAATCTTCAAGAGCGGACGAGTAGTGGTCGGCATACAGGCTGCAACTTAAGAGTTATAAGAAGATGATCAACATTTCCAAATGTGATTCTTGAAAAAAACTTCTGTGGAAACATAGAACACCTTTCTGAGGCATTCAGGCTGCGCAAAGTTCTGGCTTCTTTTCCTTGCATACTGGTATACCTGAAAGATCCTAATAAGGTGTGGTCTTCTTCCAGTATAGAGTGGCTGGATCACTTTCTAAACACGCATTTTCCAGTAAATTCCATGACATTTCAAGGTATGGAACGTTCTAAGGCCCAATCATCTGAAATTGCTTCGGAAATAATAAATATGACAACATTAATCTGAGCGATTAAAAGATTATGGCCATATAAGTCCCCAGAACCTGATGGTATACTCCCGGGTGATATGCAGCAAATGTCGGACTATATAGCCCTTTAGCTAAATAATCTATACACAGCATGAATTAACTGGTCGTATATTCCTTTAAAATAGAGGGATACCAGAGTCGTCTTTATCCCGAAGGCTGGGAAAAATTTCCACACAGCTCCGAAGGATTTCAGATCAATTAGTCGGTTGTTTTTTTTTGTTTAAGACAATGGAACGAATGATAGACTCATATTTGCGTAGAGTGATTGACCCGAGGATGCTTTCGACAAGGCAACATACAGCAAGGGTAGATCAACGGAAACAGCATTTCATGAGCTCGTTTGTACCATCGAGAAATCGCTTTTGGTAAAGGCGTACACTATGGTGGCCATTATTGATAAAGAGGGTGCTTTTAATAATGTCGTCCCCGACTCGATAATTGTGGCATTGTCTGGTCTAGGAGTAAAGCATAGACTCGTTTTAAGAATGGAAAATCTACTTGACAACAAACGTATTAAGTCTAAATTGAAAACGTCTGCCATATTCCAATTTGTCAATGGGGGTACACCCCAGGGAAGTGTTCTTTCGCCGCTTCTTTAGAACCTTGCACTGAATTCAATACTGCTCTCTCTAGCAGCTCGTCGTTGTCATGTTGTAGCATATGCTGACGATGTCGCGATATCGGTAAAGTATATGCAATCATTGAGGAACATTCTTCGGGGTTCTATGATGCGTCCAATTCTGCTGTATGAAATCATTATCTTTGGAGACAACGGGGAACTGTGTCTTTAACACGAAGCTCTTTGTACTACACCTTCGGCTGCATTAGAAGTCCTCATTCTCCTGATAGCATTGGACATATTGGATAGGCAGTATGCGGCTATGTCGGCAATTCGACTTAATAGCACACTGCAATGGAGGAGCAGCGATTGTGGCCATATCGTGATCTTATAGAAGATAATAATGCCATAAAATGTGGACTGTACTCCATCTTTGAGGGAAATTCCGGGTAGTGGAGCCTCCATAAATTTTTTCACGGATGGATCGAGGCTGCACGAACTAGTGAGCCTGACTCGAAGATTGCCGGATCATTGCAGTGTTTACCAGGCAGAGATGTTGGCAATAAAGGATGTGGCTGACAGGTTGAGCTGCGATGTATTGTCTACAACTGTAGTCAACATCTATTCTGATAGTGAAGCTGTTTAACATGCGACTTATAGAGTCTGGAGTACAGAGCCATTCCAGGGAGTTGCAAAACCAACGGGATTGGAATGTGTTGGTATGCCTCTAGAAACTTCCAAGCTAAATCTGCGGCTTTGTTTCGCACAGACCTTAGTCCGAGATAAGTACATAGAGAGACGTGTGAGACTACACGAAAGATTTGGCCATCTCTTAATCAGAAGCGCACAAAAGAGCTAATGTTGCTTACAATAAGAAAGATTGGTGATGGTTGCTTTAATAACCGGACACTGTCTTATAGACAAGCACGCTGAGCGATTAAATGTCCCGTCAAATGACTTTCTCCGGAATTGCATGGATGAGGAGTAGTTCGAAACTATCGAACACTCTATAATAATTATATATAGTGTATTTAATTTGTTGTTTTGTGTTTTTGATTGAAGAAGAAAATTGTGTCTTCTTTATCTTCCATTGTGCGGCACCTTTTGGTCATAGCCTTGAGTCACTGGAATCTAGGGTGATGCATGATCTTTCTGATTTGTCGGGTATAAAAATTCAATATCTAAGGAGTTTCATAGTAACCCGTATAGGTTTAACGAAGGGGACTAGTAGGGGAACCCCATTATCGTCCTGTGGTATCACAACGTAACGTCATGATCTATGTGTGCTGACCTATAACGCTCTTAAATTATGCTTGCGACAGTCAAGCCATAATTAGTTTAGAAGTGTAGTAATGAAGTAGTGAGGTAGAGCCTTATGTGATTTTCAATAAGAAAAAAGAGTGTATATAATTTTAAAATTTGTGTGCTCTTCATACGCATTGAATTTTTCCATAAGATTAAAAAGTAGAGAGACGTAAACAAAATCTGTAGAGAATAGAATTTCTCTACCTCGCTCTACTTTTTTTGCTTATGTCCAAATTCAATGTGTATGAAGAACACACAAATTTAAAAAATTTCTACACTCTCTTTTCTTATTGAAAACCACATAAGGCTCTACCTCACTACTTCACTACTACACTTTTAAACTAATTATGGCTTCATTCTTTTTTCTCTACATGAATTCTCAAATTTCGTCATGTTGCTAATCTTTACTGTCCCATTGTTCCCCTTAATAAATATGAATTCAAAATATCTTCTGATGAATTCAAATTACTTCTGTTGATAATAATGACACATACCAGTAGCAAAAGTGATGATGAGAAGTAGCAGAAGATGATTATAGAAAAGTTGATGAGGCTTAAGTTGAATGTTGTATGTTGTGTTAGAAGTTTTGCTGGCAATGTTTTCTACACAATAACATTTGGTCATATTAAAAGCTATAAATCATCTTTTACAATACATAGACATTTAACAAGATGACATTTACAAGAACACCAAAGAGTAAAGTTCTTGCAACAGCAACATATTGTTAAACACAAAGTTGACAGCGTCGAATTATATCAAAGTTAGTGGTCTATAATAATAATAAGACACCCCACCACCAACCTTCTTCGTAATTAGAAAGCAGACATTTGAATCTATTAAACATTAGAAACTCAAAACTGAGTTTGATTAAAAGGTCGCCAAGCAATTAATGACGTTTAAAGGTTAAGGTCCAAATTTGTGTAAATGTATATATTTTCATATTACATGTCTTTCAGAGAACCTTCACATGTTGTTATTTTGTCATATACATTATATGAATTTTCGTGGCTAAAATTACTGTTGCAACATTCATTAGCTATTCTGTTTAACTGCAATTCTTAACCCTTAAAATAACACAAGTTACACCCAAACCTCGATATACGTTCTCTAGTTTTTCGGCGATTCAGATGAAATTTTAATTGATTGTATTTCATTAAGCTGCGAAATTGCAGTGTAAAGCTGCTATTAAGCTTTTTAGGGACAAAATGTATAGTCATAAGAGACTCAGGAGAGCAAACCACACTTCTCTTTGAATTGTGCCATAATTTAATTGCCTTAAAAACGACAGTGCTCAAATGTAACACTTAAGATAGTTCCAGGTTGAACTCCGACAGGCACTGTACTCGAAAAACTTCCAAAGTTCTTTCTTCTTATCTGTACGCAACCTCTGTGCAACCTTCTTCCCCATGCACCATTCTTCCCCATGCACCATTCTTCCCCATGCACCATTCTTCACCGTGCACCCTTCTTCTCCGTACACGTTCTTCACGGTGTATCTAAATGGGTATAAATTCCCTGGACCTGATGGCTGAGATGCAGCAAGTGGGACAATGGAACGAATGATGGGCTCATATGTGTGTAGAGTGATTGACCGGAGGTTGCTTTCAACCAGGCAACATGCATACAGCAAGGTTAGGTCAACAGTAACAGCTCTTCATGAGCTCTTGTGTACCATCGAGAGATTTTTGATGTAAAGGTGGCTTTTATCTGAAGTGGGAGAAGGGAGGAGTTCTTTCACCGTCTGAAACCTGGGACTGAATTCAATTATGCTCCCTCTAGATGCACGTGATTGCCATGTTGTCGCATATGCTATGATCTCTCGTTACTGAAATCGCCTTCCCAGACGAAGCCAAGTATATCGGAGTATTTCTAGATAGGAAGTTTAATTTTAGGCGTAATATTTAATAAATGGTCCATTGGAAAACAATGAGGCTTTAGCCTTAGTGTCGTTCACTCTGTGAGCATTTTTGAACTGCGCTTTACCACTATAATACCATCAGTCTTGGATGAGGGGCATTCCTAGTAGTGGAACCTCTATAGATTTTTACACAGATGGATAGAATTTACACGAACAAGTGGGCTTCGGAGTATTTTCGGAAGATTTGCAGATCATTGCAGTAAAGGAAGTGAGTGACTAGTTGCATTGTTATGTCTTGTCCACAAACGCAGTCCAAAACTATTTCCACAGTTAATCCGCGGTCAAGTCCGTCGATTAAAAGTTTCTGAAAACAAGATCTATCAAGATCGTCTAGGAGTGAAGCTGTGATGCTGATACCGATTTGCCAATAGACGTATAACGACAGAATTGGGAGCAGGGAGGTGTTCTTTTGCCACTTCTTTTTCGCATATCCCACTATGTAGCAATACTGAAATCGCCTTCCCAGATGAAGCCAAGTATCTGGGAGTATTTCTGGATAGGAAGTTAAATTTTAGGCGGAATATTCTGTAAAAGGGTCATTAAAAAACGATTAGGCTTTGGTCCAAGTTTGGTCGATTAACCCAGAAGTAGTACGTCCAATCCTGCTTTATGGGATTATTGTCATTGAGCTCTTCCTGCTGCACTTAATACCATTTGATATATTTGGTAGGTAGAAAAAGCGGCAACATCGGAAATTTGACTTAATAGCTTACTGCAATGGAACAGCGGCTATTGTGGCCATAGCACGATCTTGAAAAAGAAAACAGTTTCACTGTGCTCACTCTGTGAACCTTTTTGAACTCTACTTTACCACAATGTACCATCCAGGGAGTCTTGGATGACGGGCATTCCAGGTAATGGAGCCTTTATATATTTTTACACAGATGGATAGAAGATACACGAACAAGTAGGCTTCGGAGTCTATTCGGAAGATTGCCAGATCATCGCAGTGATTACCAGGCTGGCAATAAAGGAAGTGACTGACTTGTTAAATTGCAATGTCTTGTCCTCAACCGCAGTCAGCAACTATTCCCACTGTCAAGCCGCAGTCAAGTCCTTCTATTAAATGTTTCTAAAAACAAGATCTGTCCTTTACTGCCGCACGTCTCTAAATGAGATTGACAAACAGTTTGACATAAGGCACAAAGACATTCCAGGGAGTTGCAAAGCCGATAAGCTTGCAAGACTGGGAACTTCCTAACAGGTTCCAACGGAATTGAAATAAGTTGGTATGCCTCTAGAATCTTGAAAGCAAAAAAATTTGCTTTGTTCCGCGACGGAGACTAATCAGAGATGTCATAGGCACAGACACGATAAACTTCACGACAGAACCACAAATGTGAGGATATCGCCTCCAAGAGGAGAGATTTCGATTGTGGCTGCTGTGATTACGGGACACTATATTATAGGAAAGCACGCTGACCGGTTAAATGTGCCGTCAAATAAATTTTGTTGCATGGAAGAGGTGGAAACTATAGATCACTTCATCTGACATTGCCCGGCACTTTCTGGCCAGATACTAGCTACACTGGGATTTAGGTTACTTACTGCACAATCTTTTTGATTTGTTGTCAAAATTCTATATATTAGAAGTTTCATAAGGAGCTCACATTGGTTTAACTTCAGGGACTATTAAGGAACCGTCCTGTGGTATCACAACGAACTTCACTCAACCTAATCCTTCCAATACTGGTGGGAACTGCTGACATGTCTTTGGGGATATTTGAAAATATTCGATGAAGATGTCAGCAATTCTATGAAGGGAGGGTCAGGCTGGTAAGGCCTTCAAAATCTGCTAACTAGAGTCTGTTAAAGGAACCAGTCTCCATTCCAAAGGCAAATATCCGTATTGTTTGCTTTCATTTTCTATTAAGATATTAAGCTCTTCATAAAGAAGCTTTTTTTACCTCCTCTAAAGTATATAGTTTCATATGTATGTTAGTATTGCACCAAAAATATACAGCAACAATACGAATATGCATAATTAATTTATATTTGGTCTGTCACTATGGTAAAAGTGTTGTTACACACATTGTTGTACCGCATTGGATTTCAATTTTACTAACGTTGTTAATTAGCCACTATGCTCGAGGCATTCCATATACTTCATGTGAAATATTCGCATGAAGTATATTCAACAACTACACACAAACACACACATACACACATTTAAAACTGTACTAAATACATGCACGCAAATGTCATTGTATACATATGAATTTGTTAAATAGCCTCTGACCATATCCGCCTTTCCGTGTAGTTATTTAATATGACGAACATTTATAAAATTCTAATTTTCCCATTAATTAAATATGTTGATTTCAATAAAGTATTGTGGTTACATTTTTGATGAAAATATATTAAACTTGGATGGAAATTATTTTTTTTTTGGTAAAAGTTTTTAAAGATTTATTAGGTTTCTCTATGGCTCTAGAAACTTGAAAGCTCAAATTGTGGATAATGTGGTTCTGACCTCATCTTAATCAAAAGAAATCAACATCGTTCCGAAGAGTAGAGATTTTTATGGTGCAGTAATAATTGGGTCAATCCGTATGACTTGTCCTTTTTGTCAGATGTGGAAATACTGTTTTGTTTTTAGTAGAGGCTCTAACATGTTACCCCCATTTGGGCGCCAAAGCCAAACTGAATGAAAATGAATATGGTTTTGTTTTGGTTCCAAAAAATAAGACAAAAATTAGGAAATTATGGTGACAGGACATAATCCCCACGGACATTACCCCCATAACGGAAATGGGGATTATGACCGAATTCATTTCGGTCATAATCCCCGTAATAGTTGTGGGGAATATGACCGTTTCCAAAACGGTCACAATCCCAATGGGGATTACGACCGAACTTTCTTCGGTCATAACCCCCATTCACATTATGGGGAGTAAGTCCAAAGCAATTTTGGTCATAATCCCCGTTTTCTGCAGAGAGGGTGGGTTTAATGCATGGAGTTTGTAATCCCTAAGCCCGGCCGAAGGCCGGCTACGCAGAAAAACTTTTCAGTAAAAAAAAAAATTTTTAATTTTTTGGATTATGACCAACTAGTATAGAAGACATAATCCCCATAATGGGGATTATGGCCATTTGTTACGTGGTCATTATCCCCCATAAATCTGGGAATTATGTCCGTTTTTTATTGGGATTATGTCCAAATAATTTTCGGTCATAGTCCCCACTACCATTATGGGGATTATGACCGAAATGAATTTGGTCATAATCTCCATAACGGAAATGGGGATTATGTCCGTAGGGATTATGTCAGTCACCGTAAATTATATTAAAAACTAGTGTTTTCATTTGATTTCCTTTGACAAACGTATTTGAAAATTTTGTAAACCTTCATACGGAAAAATCTGGATTTTTCGCAAAGGCTCAAATTGTTTAAACGCCAGAGACTAGTAGGGTAACCTCTTCAAAGTCCTATATTTCTCCACGGACCTTATAATCCATGTTAATCTATGCGTAAGTTGCTACTTTAAGCTTGGCCTAAAATACGCCCTACTGTGGGAGCCAAAATTAAACCAAATGCTTCCTAAGAACTTCTCAGTTGCTGGGCCGAGAAACTCAGACAAGAACAAGTAGAAAAGTTAAAGTCGACTTGGCCGAATCTATGAATAGTATTAAGCTATTTGTGGAGGGTATTCATTGAATACACTCTAAAAACACCCTTTTTAAAGAGTAGTAAGTGAAAAAAATTAACAATTTTTATTAAAAATAAAATTTTTTTTTTTTGGAAAAAAAAGAAAATTTACTAATTTTTTTTTGAGTGTAAAATTTTTTTCGAGGGTTTTTTTTAGTGTAAAAATATTTCCGAGTGACACAAATACTTTGTAAAGTAATTTTGTGGCTAACCAATGTCTTTAAAGCTTGTTTTTTTAAAGCTCAGTTTTTCCAACACGTGAATATAAGGTGAACCCAAACTGAAATTAACGGTTTTGCTAATAACTTTTGAACCAACCGACCGATTTGGCTGAAATTCAATACGAGCCAGGCATCGGGAATAAAAAATATATACGCCAAGCTTCGGAACCCTCAGAATTGTCTTTCGAAAGTTATCGTGCTGTTTACCTCGCAAGTTCACGAAAAACCCTTGCTTATAACTTTTGAACCACTGTACCGATTTCGATGGATTGCAATACCAACCTGACCAGGTAAATGGCCAATATATATGCCAAACTTCAGGAGCCTCCTTAAAGTCTTTCAAAGTTAGAGTGTTTTCAACTTTATGGGGTCCTAGACCAATATTACGAGGTGTTACAAACGGAATGACAAACTTATATATACCCTCTAAAACTAGAGTGGAGGGTATAAAAATCCATTGAGAGAATATCAGAGCCCATTATCCATAGTCTAGCTCGTGAGAACGCTAGGCAACAAACAGACTTAGTTTTGAGCTGTTTAATCCTCATCCTCAAGACAAGTTGCACACAGATGTTCCGATAAGACACCCAATCTCGTTATATGACGAGAACAGGCATTGTGTCCCGTAATTTGGCCAGTAAGTTTGCGACAGTCAAATTGAGTAACTCAAATTGAGTAAATAGTTTGCCAATTTCTTGTCTTGTCTTACCATAAAACATTTAGTATTCTTGCATGTCAAGTCATGTAAGAGGTGATCCAACGTAGGTCCATGTCAAGCCAATACCAATCTGAGGCTCCGGAGTGTGAGGAATTGTATCGGATCCAATATTTGCCTAAAAGTCGGCAATATCATTTCTCCTATGACCCGGAACCCACAAGAGACAGACCCTGTTCTCTTATGAGACCTCATTGAGTCTGCGCTTACACTCTTGAGTAATTTCAGATGTTGTGACTCGAGAATCCAGAACCTTGAGTGCAGCCAGACTGTCACTACAGATACTGATTCGCCTATCCCTCCAAATATTTTCAATTATCCAATTCGCAACGTCCAAAATAGCAAACACTTCAGTCTTAAAGACTGTTACCATTTTGCCGATAGCATGAGAGTATTTAGTTGCGTCGTCAAAATACCAACCAGATCCAGAACAAACTTAGATACTAAAACCGTCCGTATAGAAAGTATCAGAGTAATTTCCTAGAATTTAATATGTATCGTATTAGCCTTCCATCTCGGAAAGTTAACGCTGAACCTTCTACAAAACTATATCCAAGTGTTATACTGTCTAAGGGCATGAGGCTTATGGAGTGACGTTTGCGCGTTAGTTTCCGGAAAGTCTCTTGAAATGGTCTGCACTAACTGCAGACTGTTATAGATATGATGGACAATTGGTGGAACTGGCATGTTTTGTCCTTGAATACAGTTAAGCCAACACTCGTGATGCTTACTCGAGGGACAAAACAAAAGGGTCTTAAACTTCTAAACTGTCCTCAGAAAGTATTTAGAGGGCACTATGGATAGTAAACTTATGTTGACAAAACATGGTGAATTAAAAGGATGTCGGGCGCACCGTATTTTCAGGACATGGTCAACTGCTTAAGGGGATTTTGGAACTTTTTTCCGATGTTTGACTACGTCACCGCCTAGAGTATGTATTTCCACTAGAAATTAGTTGACCACAAAACACCTCAGTGGTGGAGACCCCCTGGGGAAGCCTCTGTTTACCTCAACCGTGACATACAAGAACGTTAAGAGAATTTTTAATTGCTTGGTTTGAAAAGCTTTTCAGATTAAATATAACGACTTCCAAAATAATGTAGCAAAACTGCTAG
Source organism: Pegoplata infirma (assembly GCA_963921195.1). Lineage (NCBI taxonomy): Eukaryota > Metazoa > Arthropoda > Insecta > Diptera > Anthomyiidae > Pegoplata > Pegoplata infirma. Next base: position 197,803,496 of record OY992539.1, read on the forward strand.
AATCTCTATTTTTTCCATATCTCCCTAGAAGAACTTTTTTTGTCTATATAAATTATATAAACATTTTGATTCCAATCAATTACCTTTTTCTTTGATTTAGTATGATTAACAAATTTAACAGGTTTGTTACACAAACATATTCTTAAGCTAGTGTTTATCAAAACCTTACGCTATTTATTTAGAAACTTTATGGGGTTGCATTTTTTAAGCGGGAAGGGCGTTAATATTTTTCTTTATAACAAAGGCATTTTTGTATGTATATTACGTTGCTGTTTTTTTAAACAATTCAAAACAGTCCTTAAAATACGGTCAACTTGGTTTCTAAGTACTTTTTTGGTACTTGAACAAGTATGTTTTAAGTAAATTTTGCGGTTAAAACTTTTGCAAAATTAAATTTAATTAAGATGACTGGCAAACACTTAAAATTAAGTGGAGTTTATAATGAGCACGTATGCGTATTAAAAGTTATGGTTAAATATATGATGTGAAGTGAAAGTTGTGATGGTGTTTTTTTTAATAAAGGTTGAGGTTTAAGAAAAGACACACGAATATTTGATGTTAGGGGAAAATTGTGGATTTATTGTTAGAGATGTAAGATTTCAATGGTGATGGCATTAATAACCGGCCACGGCCTAATAAGTAGACACTCTGAACGCATAAAGATGAACTGGAGAGCACAAATGGAAATCTTTGAAACAGTTGAGCACTTTCCCAGTGGACGCAACTTTTGGCTCTTTAATGAACGATTTGGTGGCACTCCAGTCATATTTGGAACAAATATAATCATATTTCAGGAACTATGCCAGATAGAAAAAGCTTCGATTGATTTTAATTTAGATAATCTTCTTAAAAATAATGGGTTCACTACACTCGGACACGTAGTACCATTTCTGCATCTTTTTCATATTCTGCTCTTCGTAGCGTCTAAAGACCAGCCCCGAAACGCTCTATTTTTATTAATGAATAGTTTCGTTCAGCATTTTAACTGGAAACTTTGTTTTCTTGACGACAACTTCGATTCCGCTGCAGAAATGGTACTAAATGTTAAAATGCTTGAAATGAAATCGTTTTTTCCGGCTTGACAAAATCAGAAGTGTTGGTTTAACTAGACGTGCGGAATTGCAGTCAGATTCAAAAAGGATGCATTTAGTAATTGGCGTTTCTATATCGTATGTCTTTTGCGGTGGTCGTTCCACGGAAGACCTGATAACATTTTTTTTCTGGATGTTGGAGTCGGTCCGTTCACCGATTTGGTGAGAGTTGAGTGGTTGCTCTTGATATTTACAAGGCATTTGAGCGGGTATGGCAAGAAGCACTCGTGTCAAAACTTATTGCTTTGGATGTCGGTCATTGACTTCTCTTGATTTATTTCTAGTTTTCTCACAGATCGCACTATTCGTGTTGTTCTACATGGGGTCTCTTCAGATGAGTTTCAGCTAAATTCGGGTATTCCGCAAGGTTCTCTTCTATCTCCTACTCTATTTCGTATATTTATCAATGAACTTCTCATTCAAACTTCCAACCCAATCTATTCTTTGGCAGATGACCGCAACATTTGCCATTCATTTTCCTTTGGTCGCAAGCCAAGCCTTACTGAGGTTGGGATCAGGCGGCAAAATATGAATGACACACTTAATCCGGACGTTCTTTACCGACGGATCCAAACAAACGCATGGAGTAGGCGCGGGTTTTACGAACGTGGAACAAAACCAGAACTTTTCTTTTAACCTACCTTTGGACTCGAGCATATTTCAGGCTGAAATAGTTGCCATAACTAAAGCTGTGGAACATATCAGGGAAACCAAGGGAACAACCATAAATTTTTACGTAGATAGTCAGGTTTAGATTAAATCTAAAATAGTTTTACAATGTTACGAGAACTTGCAAATGCTGTGTCTACACAACCAGGTTAATTTATTATGGGTACCAGGACACAACGGAATACAGGGAAATGAAAAGGCAGATGAACTCGCAAAACTTGGAGCTGATGGTTTAGGTACCATGGTGCCAGTTTTACCACCACTTCAACACTATAAACTTAAACGGAATTCCATCAATGTTGCAAAGGCAAACAGGAGGTGGAGAGAACTGACAACATGCAAAATCAGCAGAACTTTGTGGCCAACTTATGATCAAGGGAAAACTCAATATCTACTATCACTTACGAGAAGGGAATGCCGAGCTCTGACTGGGATAATAACTGGTCATTGTCTTATCGGCATCCATGCCAAGAATATTGGACTTACTTCAGACGCTAGTTGTAAAAGATGCGCTTCACCAGGAGTAGATGAAACGATAGAACACATACTTTGTCACTGCCCAGCTGTGGCAAGGAGTCGCCGATCCATTACTGGTCAGATAAGTTTCGGTACTTTGGAGGATATAACGCAAATGGATCTTAGGATATTGAAAAGATTCGCAATGACTTTGAACGTGTTTAACTTGCACCGCTAGCGGAAAAAAAAAGTTTTGTGGTACCGCTATGGACCAAGAGGTCTATGCGAGGTGTCAATCGGACACCGCCATCCTAACCTAACCTAACCTAATCCCGACGTTTCTACAATCTCCGAGTGGGATCTTGCAAACAAGGTCGATTTTAATACACGCAAGACCCAGTTGTATGTTAACCCACAGAACTGTGGATTCAACATTGTCAATCTGGAAATGGAATACATCTTCTATATATGGGCAGGAGCTTCAGAGTCTCTTCTTAGTCTTGTGGACCGTGTACAAAGGAGCGCGGTGAAGTTTTTTAATGACAGTAGAGTATCCAACTCTATTGATTCTTTAGAGCATTGTCGGAATGTGGGTTGTTTGATACTGTTCTATCATTATTACCATAGAAGGTGATCATCCGAGAAAAGTGAACTTATTCCCGAAACTCGGGTATTTGCTCGAAGTATCCGATTGTTTAGCAGATCACATCCATTTGTAATCGATTGTCCTTTGTTTCGCACAACGCTTTATAGAAAAATTTGTTTTTCGGTCGAACAACCCGTATATGGAATAAACTCCCCGCGGAGGTCTTCCTTGCCAATTTAAATATACAGGAATTCAAATCAAATGTCCACAAACACAACTCCCTCTTTCCTCCTACCCACACCTTATTTTCCAGATCAACACAATGTACTGCATTATTAGGGGGCATCCTGAGTGTTGGTTCAATAAAAAAAAATCCAGATTCCACAACATTATATATTCCAACCTCATTTTTGAGTTTAGTTGTGACAACTTAAAAATATAGTTGTAACAACCGAAATACCGGTTGCGATTGTTTTAAAAATGAGGTTGGAATATTTACGGTTGGGGGTGCTGGATAAATGAGTCTCCTCATTTATTTTCATTCCAAGAATCCATGTCTATTAATTGTTTACCAACGATTTTCTTCCTATAACAACCTAATCCTTTATTAAAAATTCTACAGACACCAAATTAAAATAAATTCTTAATATTAAAAAAAAATTTACTTCAAAACCTGAAATTAGATCTACAGCATAACACGGATGCATAGTTCCACTCTGATGGTCACTGTAATATAACTAAAAAAAAATTAACTGCACAACATAGAAAATGAAACTCCATTGTAATATAAACAAAAAATAAGAAAACAATAACAAATAACAACAAAAAAAAATTGTTACTATATTTTTGTTAGTTTACTTAACTATTTGTTGTTATTTTGTTCCTTTAGTTTAGTTTTAGACGAAACACAATACACATGCTAAAGTAACTCTAACACATACACACAGCTGAATAGCAATTCCAACATGGACAGGATGGTAACGAACAAATATATATAAGCTTTGACAGTTTTTCTAAATGGTTTGTAGCAATGTCACATACATCGTACTACAAATACACTCTTAGTTACACTCTGAATGAATATAAGGATAACAAAACAATACGAATACACAGATATTGAAACAAGAAACATGTATTTGTTTAAAAAAAAAACACATCCACAGATATTCACAGTTACTAACACAAATAGTATCTCTAATATATAGTTTTAGCAGTGGTTCGCCAAAGGGAACTGGTCCGAATTTTGAAAATCTCTGAGCTTAACCAGCTTATGGACCTAACTTAAGAGTTATAACAAGTAAGAAAGATAAATTCGGCCTTGCCGAATGTAGTGATACCCTCCACAATTTCCAAAAGATTATTGCAAAAAACTTTTTTTAAAAGGAAAAATTTGGTAAAAAAAATCACGATTTTTTTTTTTTGTCAAAAAATATGTTTGTGCTTGTTTAATTACTATTTGGTGTTCAATTATGTTCACATATGCAACCAGCAGCCGAAATAAATCATTTTGTATTTTTAGGTTATGGTGAATGTACCAAAATTTTTGAGGTGTCCTTGAATTTTCGTTCATAACTTTTGAACCGCTGAATCGATATCGTTCAAATGCAATACCAAACTTCTCGGGAGAACTTCCAATGAATTTGTTAAGTTTCAGTCATATTCGTGTAGTAGTTTGGTCGTGATCACCATTTCCACAGACGAACAGACGGACATCGCTAGAATGTATATACTTAATGGGGTCCCAGACCGATATTTCGATGAGTTACAAACGGAATGACAAACTTATATATACCCTCTATCACTAAGTGGAGGGTATAAAAAGATGATGAGAATTGCCAAATGTGATCCTTGGAAAACCTTCTGTGTAAATATGGAAGACGTTTCTGAGGCATTCAGGCAAAGTTTTGGAATGTTCTCCTTGCACCCTGGACATAACATAAGTGTAATAAGAAAATGATCAGAATTGCCAAATGTGATTCTTGGAAAAACTTCTGTGGAAACATAGAAGACGTTACAGAGTAAACCTGGCTGCGATAATACAACCCCTTGGTTGTATACTCTTTGCACAATATACATGAACTGGTCCTTCTTTAAAATGGAGGGATACCAAAGTCGTTACTATTCTGAAAAATTTCAGACCAATTAGTCAATCATCATGTATGTTAAAAACAATTAAACTTATGACAGACTTATTAATCTGGGCGATTAAAAGCTTCATGCCCTATAAATCCCCTGGACCTAATGGTATAATCTCGGCTGAGATGCAGCAAGTGCCGGACTATATAGCCCCTTGGCTGTATAATCTATACACTGCACGGTCGTATATTCGTTTAAAATGAAGGGATACCAGAGTCGTCTTTATCCCTAAAGCTGGGAAAAGTTCCCACACAGCTCCGTAGGATTTCAGACCAATTAGTCTGTCTTCTTTTTTGTTAAAGACAATAGAATGAATGATAGACTCATATTTGCGTGGTTTAACCCGAGGTTGCTTTCGACAAGGCATACATACATGCATACAGCAAGGGTAGATCAACGGAAACAGCTCTTCACATGCTGGTTGGTACCATCGATAGATCGCTTAAGGTGAAGGAATACACTGTGGTGGCCTTTCTTAATATAAAAGGGACTATTAATAATGTCATCCCAGACTCGATAATTATGGCATTGTCGAATCTAGAAGTGAAGCATGAGATCGTTTTAATAGTGGGAAAACGATACCAAAAGACTTACCAATGACGTCTGAATTGGGAGCATCTGGAATATATCGATTTGTAAAGAGGGGAGATGTTCTTTCGCTACTTCTTTGGAAAATTTAATTGATTTCAATGCTGCTTTCTCTGGAAGTACGTGGTTATCATGTTGTCGCATATCCTGACGATGTTGCGATAGCGGTAAAGCACCTGCCAACATTAAGGGGCATTCTTCAGGGTTCTCTAAAATTTATGTCTAATTGGACAAGAGACTGTGGTCTAGGAGTTAATCCTTGCAAAACTGGACTTGTTGTGTTTGCAAGGAAAAATAAGATTCTTGCATTTGACACTTTTTCTCTGGATGGCGCTTAAATTACCTTCTCAGATAGAGCAAAGTATCTTGGAGTATTTCTAGATAGGAAGTTGAATTTTTGGCGTAATATTGAGGAATGGATGAGAAAAGCAACGAATGCCTTATGTTCCTGTAAAAGGGTCATTGAAAATATAGCAATAAAGTCGGTTACAAGATTTATACAGCGCTGGTACGTCCAATTCTGCTGTATGAAATCTTTGTCTGGTGGCCTACTTTAGAGGCAAAGAGGAACTGTGATGTTATCACAAGGGTTTAGAGAAGCGTCGATATGAATGACTGAAGCTCTTCGTACTAAACCATGCGGCTGTATTAGAAATTCTCCTTCACCTAATTCAAATGGACATATTGGGTAGGCCGTATGCGGAAACTTCGGAAATTCGACTAAATAGCAAACTGCAAATGAGGAGCAGCGTTGTGGCCATAGCGCGATCTTAAAAAAATAACAAAACCGCAGAATGTGGACCTTGCTCCTGAGCCATTTTTAGCGCCACTTTACCACTATGATTCCAATAGTTTTACACAGATGGATAGAGGCTGCACGAACAGAGATGCAATAAAGGAAGTGGCTGACTGGTTGAGTTTCAATGTCTTGTACAACTGCAGTCAACATCTATTCCGACAGTCAAGCCGCGGTTAAGGCCCAGGAGAGAATGTTTCTGAAAACAACATCTGCCCTTAATAACCCCACGTCTTTAAATGGAATGAAAAAGCAGTTTGACATATGACTCATATGGGTAGGGCACAGACGCATTCCAGGAAATTGTAAAGCCGATAAGCTTGCCAGACTGGGAATTACCTTACAGGTTCCAACGGAATTGAAATGCTTTGGTATGCCTCTAGAGACTTGCAAGCAAAGTTTACGGCTTTGTTCCGCGACGGAGACTAATCAAAGATGGGCACATGGATGGATGTGGGAGACTACAAGACAGATTTGGCATTGCATTGATCAGAAGCGCACAAGTTAGCTGATATCGCTTCCAATAGGAGATATTCGGCAATAGTGACTGTAATTACCGGAAATAATTACCTCAAATGAAAGCACGCTGATCGGTTAAATGTGTCCTACAACGACTTTTGCCCTAGTTGCTTTAATGAGACGGTGTTTAAAACTATCTGGAATTTCCCGGCACTTTTTGGTCAGAGACTTGCTGCACTGGGATTTAGGGAGCTAAACAATCTTTCTGATTTCTCGGATGTCAAAAATCAATATCTTTTGAGTTTGATAACGAGCTCAAATTGGGTTAACGTTAGGGACTAGTAGGGAAACTCCATTACCGTCGCTTGGTATTACAACGGACCTCAGAGTCTACGTGTGCTGACGTTTGAAACATGTGAGAGTGTTAAATTCGGCTGTGCCGATTCTTTTATACCCTCCAACATGTAAACAAGAAAAAAAAAAATAGCGGGGGTCTGAGGTTGACGTTGGGGAACACCTTAACCCTTGTTGACAAATAGATTAATTATGGTTTTAGCACTAAATTAATACAATTTTATCATTCATTTAAAAAATTGTTTTTATGCCCACGCCCCCAAAAGGGGGGAGGGTCAAAAAATTAATCTTCATATATACAAAAAGAGCATGTAAAAAAAATGTGTTTTCTGGGGTAGTTTAAGTTCTTCAAGGTGAACTTTTTTTCCCCTGGTCCGATTTTGCCCATCTCGAACTTAACCAGACCATAAGACATATTCGTGCCAAACTTCAGGAGTCTAGCTCTTTTATTTTGGACCGTATCGTGTTTTCAACAGACAGACAGACGGACGGACATCGCTAGAATGCCTTAAAATCGATCACTGATTAATAATGTATATACTTTGTTGGGTCCTATACTGATATTTCGATGTGTTACACACGGAATGATAAATTGAGTATACCCCCATACTGAGCTGGAGGCATAACATTTAAAAAATAACTTCACCTCCTGAAACAAGTGTACTTTGGTACTTTTTTATTTCCTAAAACACTGGCCCTTAAAACATGGAATACAGGATCTAGCCGAATAAGCAAACCTGAAAAAGTACTTTTTGGAACATTCGATTCTAAGGTGGTAAAATGGGGTAAAAAATATGTCCTTTGGTACTTTTTCAATCTCCTAAGGATCATCCAGCGATAAAAACGTGAAAAGTGTACAGTTTGGAAATACCGATTTTCTATTTCCTAAAATAGTGGTACTAAAAACTTGAGATTTTGAATGTAGGATCATCTTGTGGGGAAAGCATTAGGAAAAAGTACTTTTTAGAAAGTTTCTAGTGTAAAATGGTAAAAAAATGTACTTTGGTACTTTTTTAATTACTAAAATAGTGCTCATAAAAGCTTGTTAATTCGAATTCATGATTCTCCAGCGAAAAAACATTCATAAAAAAGACTTTGTGGAGGTTTTGATTCTTAAAAGGTAACAAATGGTAGTTTAGTTCTTTTTCGATCTCTAAAAATTGTGGTCTTAAAATCTTGAAATTTCGAATCTAGGATTCAGTAAAAAAGTTATTCTGAAAAATGTAGTTTCTGAAAATTTCCATTCTTATTGAGCGAAAAGGGGATAAAACAAGGCAAATTGGTACTTTTTATAAGTATTGAACTAATGTCCCCAAAATCTCAAAATGTGACAGTTATGATCATTGCAAGAGAGGGACTGTTTTTAGAATTAAAATTAAGGGGTAAACAATAGATAACAATAGGGTTAAATGGTTTAATTCCTAAAATCTGTTGTTAGCACAAAGTTTAAGAACCCCTGCATTTAGTATACAACAATACCATGAAATAGAATACAATACAATACCAACCTAGTAACTTGAAACATACACATTAAAGATTGACACGTGACCGTGCAATGATTTTAAGTTTAACGATGTCACATACGTTGTTGCTTGCTTTTACTTTTTATTTCAGTTCTTTCTGCTTCTATTTTTTTTGTTTTTTACTTGGAACTTTGGTTTTTAGTTTTTACTCTTGTACGTACATTTGTATTTAGTTAGTCCTTTTTTTAGTTCGTTTGTTTCGGGTTAAAAAGGATTCACAAATGCATTTGTCTATTTTTAGTGATTGTTGTTTGAGTGTGTGTGTTTGTTTTTAGTTACAAATGCAGACATGTTGGCATAAACATATACGCCCCTAGCATTTGTTAACTTTAGTTTCAAAACCATCATGGAAATACTGTAAAAGATTTCTAAGAAAAAATAGTGTAAAATATTTTTTTTTTAATTTTTTACTATGTAAAATGATTTTATTTAAAATATTTTACTAATTTAGTAAAGAAATTAAAAAAAACAATATTTGTTCAACAAATTCAAAATTAAAAAAAAAAAAGTTTTCTAAATATTTTGAGATCAAGTTAAATTTGGCTCTTTTCTTTTTATACCCTCCACTTATTTTTAGTGGTTTGTATTTCGTTTGTAACTCAACGAAATTTTGATTTGAAACCCAATAAAGTGTAAATATTATTTATCAGTGATCGATTCTGAGACATTCTAGCGATGTCCGTCTGTTAAATTGGCGATCACGGCCAACATATTTCATAGATATGACTGAAACTAAGTAAATTTACTTGTTGTTGCCCCGAGCAGTTTGGTATTGCATTTGAGTCATATTGGTTCAGCGGTTCAAAAGTTATGAACGAAAATGACAGTATACCTTGAAAATTTGTATACATTCTACATAACCTAAAAAGATGCTTTAATTCGTCTGCTGGTTAAATATGTGAACAGAATTGGATTCGAAAAGTTCAAACATATTTAAAAAAAAAACGCTTAATTTTCTTCACCAAAAATTTGTTTCCGCGGAATTTTTTTTTTTTTTTACATATAATCTTTTTGACGATGTGGAGAGTATCAATTCATTTGTTACCCCTCTAGAAGTCAAAATGGAGCGGTAGGAGCTGATAAAAAAAAAATAAATTTAAAACCGAAAAATAAATTTTCTTAAAAACTTTTCTTTGAGAATATTATGGTTTTAATTAGTAAATAAAAAAAAATACCTCGAGCTAGAATAACCCTACCCAAAATGTAATATTTTAAGGGCCGAATAAAACAATTTTTATTTTTTTATAAAAATTAAACAGAATATATTTTTAAGTTTGATAGAAAAACAAAAAATCCAAAAAAAAAACAATTTTTTAAAAGGTGAATGCGTGGGAGAACATTTTCCCCTCTTGATTGATTTTGTTTTTGGTGCATTTGTTAAAGAAATTAAACATTATTCTGTCAGAAGAAGTCCAAAGCCTGTACTTGGACCCAGTGGATAAGAAACTGACATTTTTTTTTGAAATGTGGGATCCTGTAGCAGTATAAAATATTCAGCAACAAGTAGAAAAGTTGAATTTGTCAAGGCCGAATCCATTCCACAATGCCTTTTTAAGTGATAGAAAAATTTTCTAACTTGAAAAAATTAACAATTTTGATTAGAAATATTTTATTTTGATTTAAAATTTTTTTAGTAATTTTTTCCGGTGTAAAATTTTTTTTTGAGTGTAAAATTTTTTTCGAATGTAATTGTTTTTAGTGTAAAAATATTTTTGAGTAACAAAAAAACTTTTTAAAATATTTTTGTGACTTACCATTGGTAAACAAGTTTTAAAAGCATTGGTAAGTTACCATTGGTAAGTTACCAATGCTTCTAAAACTTGTTTAACGAACTTTCAACACGTGACTTTAAGGATTTTATTTATAACTTTTGAACTACTAGACTCATTTGCTTATTACTTTTGAACCATTGGACTGGTTTTGCTTGAGTGCAATACCAACCTGACCAGGTAAACTACAAACATAATCCTAAATTTCAGAAGTCTCAGTAAAGTCTTTCAAAAGTTAGCGTGTTTTCTACAGACCGACAGATAGAGTGACGGACATCTTTAGATCGACTTAAAATGTACTTTATGGGGTCATAGACCAATATTTCGAGGTGTTACGGACGCAATGACAAATTTATATATGCCTTCTATCACTAGAGTGGAGGGTAGAAAAAAGTATATTTTTGAAATTCAGATTTTAATGCTGGAGACATGAAATTTAGAAAAAAAGGTTTCCCTGTTTTGAAATTTCGATACTATGGAGTTAAAAATCGTAAAATTGGTACTTTGTTATTTTTTCTATCTCCTTAAATAACACTACTGAACATTTAAAAAAAAAAACTTGATGCGTCTGGAACGCGACCTTAAGTTAATTGCAATTGTGCTAGTGATCACAAAGTTTTTAAGAAATTGAGGTCAAAGTTCAATAAAATCGCCGATTTCGGCATTTTTGACATATTATAGCGGATGAATCCGATGTGATAGCGACTTAAAATTAGCTTAAGCTTAAGCATTGCTCTTAAAGATGCTGAACTCATTTTGTCAGTCGCCTTAACCCATAGGGAACCAATTGTCTCTTAATAATGTCTTATTCGCAAAAAATCATTTTTTCCGTTACAAATATATGAAAAAAAACTTTATGCGAATGTAACGCCACCTTGTACACCCAAAAAAAAACGTGGGTATTCAATACTAAAAATTTAACTAAATTTTAGTCCAAAAGGACCTAGTGCAGGAATTGGTAACCAATACTAAAATTTTTTTACTAATATTATTCAAAACCAGTAAAAATTACTAATTTTAGTACTTTGAAGATACTAAAATTAGTAACTAATTAGTAGATTTTTCTACAATATCGCTTACTAAACCTTTTACTGTAGAATTATTTTGAGTGTACACAGAATTAAAATTATTCTCCTGGTCACAAATCCGGTCTCCAAACTTTTCCATTACATCAGGTTTTTGAGATGTTTAAATAAAAAATATCAAAGCGGATGAACCCGATGTACTGACAACTTAAAAATAAGTCAAATGTAAAGCTCAAAGATTGCTCTTTAAGATGTATAACTCATTTAATCAGTCGCTTTAACCGTTGGAGAACCAATTATCTTTTAATAAGGTTTTTTTTCGATAAAACAACATTGAAAGACAATTTGTGGCCAGAGGGTTAAGGCGACTGAAAAAATGAGTTCTCGATCATAAAGAGTGATGTTTAAACTTTAACTTCGACTTATTTTTAAGTCGCCATCACAATGGGTTCATCCGCTATGAGTTTTAAAAAATGCACAAAACGGCGATTTTTTTGAACTTTGACCTCAATTTTCTCAAAAACCTGATGTGATGGAAAAGATTAAAGACCGGATTTTGAACTAGCAGAACTATTGTAATCAACTGTATAAAGTTGCGTCCCAGTCGCATTTTCGATGTTTGATAGTGTAATGGTTTTAGAAACTTGAAATTTGGAATGTAGGCTCATAAAGGTGTAAAAAATAGTACTTTAGTACTTTCTTAAGACTTCAAAACCCCTACTAAGGGTTGGTAACAATGACAAAAATACAACACTGTGGAAAGCTAAATTTTCCTAACAAAGGAAGGTATTTTAATGGCCACCCACCTATATTCCTGAAACTTGGGTTAAGAAAAGAGGGAAAAGAAGATCGTAGTTGCCTGTATTGTTTTTTGCAAACAACTCTCACGTTACTCAACGGTGTATACTTTACACTCTCTTTAAGAAAACGTAAACTTGAATAAACATCAGTCTACGAAAAATATATAAAACATCAGTTTACTAAAACGCTGATTTAGGGCAATAATTTGTCAGTTTAAAATCTATTAAAGTTGTTGCACACAGTAAAAAGTGAAAACTTTTTTGTCTCATAAAAAAGTTTTTAAAAACATTTGTATTTTTATACCCTACACCACTCTGTGGTACAGGGTATAATGAGTTTGTGCTGATGTTTGTAACTATCCGAAATAATGGTCCTAGACCCACCTTTGAGTATACCGATCGACTCAGAATCACTTTCTAAGACGATTTAGCGATGTCCGTCCGTCTTTCCATCTAAACGTTGTGAGCACGATACAGGTCGCAATTATCAATCGATTTGTATGAAGTTTGAAACTTTTGCTTTCTTTGGATTAAGGACGAAGCCTATTGAAACTGGATAAAATCAGTCCATGTTTTGACCCCCATACAACGTTCCTTTATAATTTCGCTCAAATAACCCTAATAACCGTATTATAATAGGTATCCTTTCGAAAGGCAGGTAAACATATTTTGCATTCACAAATCATCACTCTTAATTTTAAACAAATCGGACCAGTTTTTCTTGTAGTCCCCATACAAACCACCCTGCCGATATTCACATAAATCTCTCAAAAATCATAAAAATTGGAAATATTGGATTAACATTTTGTTTCTAGGTGTTAAACTTGTGCTTTGGTGGCCTTGTCAATTCTGAATTGGACCATTTTTGGACTTAGACCCATATAAAAATTTCGTTTGGTATTCAGCAAAATTGGTCTATTGGCAACAAAAATAAGCAAATTTCACTCAAATTTTGTTTGTGTTTTCTACAATAATTGAAGATCTAACAAAAGATAGCTCTAATCAGTCCATTTTCCATTTTCCGGAAAACATTCGTGTAGGGAATCATGTGGCCGGTCTTGACCGACTATAATTTTCTTACTAGTTTTCAATGAATTTGAAGTTTGATTAAGAAGCGCTTAACAAAAAAGAAACAGGATATGGATAAAAACAGATCCTGGCTATTAAGTTCCTAATTTAGAAATAAAATAAAATATTTTTTTCTGTGTGATGCATAAGAAAAATCTGTTGTTGATGATTTTGATTTTATTTTTTTCTATATTTTTTAATTTTTCTTTATATTTTTCATCAAGGGAGAAAGAATAAAAGAATAGTTAGATGTAAAGGTTAAATCTTTTTCCACTAGCAAAAATTTGTACTTGAACATATAACGTACACTCAAAATAATAACTCTGTAAAATACTCTGTAAAATGACTGTAATCCCAATTCAACAGATATTTGACAGAGTTTTCTGTCAAAATACAGATTTAAAGAAAATACTTTGTATTTTGTTGTGACAAAAAAACAAAGTTTCCTCTGTTATATTACTTTTTACTTTGTAATCTTAATTTTACAGATAATTAACAGAGTTTTCTGCTAAAATACAGATTTAAGCAAAATACATCGTATTTTTTTATAAACAAAAAAGTTTTCAGTTTTGAGTAGTTTTTGTTACCAAACATCAAAATTTTATCTGTATTTTTTTTTTTTGAGAAGAAGTTGAAAAAGTAGCAAAAAAAGCTATAATTTTTTTTTTTCAGGAATCTTATAAAAATTTTACAAAATAACAAAACTCTGTAAATTTACAGAGTTTTCTTTGCTAAATGGTGGTTTATTTAACCAATATTTTACTAGAAACTCTGTAAATTAACAGTTTTTTTGTGTCCAAATCATTTTACAGAGTTTTATAGTAAAATTACAGAGTTTTCTCTGTAAAAAAGCTTTCATATTTAACCAATATTTTACTATAAACTCTGTAAATTAACAGTTTTTTTCTGTTAAAATCATTTTACAGAGTTTTTTAGTAAAATTACCAAGAAATGTTGTTAGCTGGAAAAGTATGGTGTTATCTGTTAAATTAGCAGAGTTTTTCTGTAATTTAACAGAGTTATTATTTTGAGTGTATAAATACGAACATTGACATTAAACTTTCTCATCAGCTGTGAAGCGAACACAAAAATCAACTCAAGTGTAAAATTAAAACTGAGCAATGAAAAATCATCATCAAAAATCTATGTGATGTGCTGGTGCAAAGTACAAAATACAAAAAAATATCAACATTTGAAAGGAAACTGTAACAGTTTTTTTTTTTTGGAATTTGGAAGGAGTATATGGAGCTAGCTGGCGTCACTGAACATCACATAGGCAAACGTTGGAGAATATCGCGAATCTTAGCTTTTGGGTAATATATAACAATTTTTTTTTGTGTTGCTTCGGCAAAACAATAAACAAAATAAAATCTAGGGATGTTGTTTACTTGAAATGTCGATACAATGACAATAGCAAAAAAAAAAAAGAATTCTTCACTCAGGCATGGGATTTTAACTACCAACAAAAGAGGAATTTCTGCTTACAGAGGGTGAAGTTGGGCAGGAGGTATAATTTAAAGGATATGTGTGCATTATTGTTTGTTTAACACTGCAGGAGGGGGTTTGTACAGCACAACAGAATACTAAAGCAAAGCTTGATGAAACAATTCATAAAGAAGGAAAAAAAAATAAATTAGTGTAGACGCCCCCACATCAACAAAAGTTGTAGCGAAAAAACACCACTAGCTTACCCAGACAGGGATTTGTAAGACCCAGTAGGAAAAAATATAATTTTTAAATACATTTTCTGTAAGTCTGATACATCGATAACACAAAATTTTTATAAAAAATTATGTGTTTGGTTAACACAAGTAATGGCGCCCATTCTGGGACCATAGTAATATATTTATTCCACTAAAATCGATAATGTATAGTTTAATATAAATTATATACGGTGACGTAAATAATGGCGCCCAACATGGGGCCCCATTACACTACTGGGACTGTGACGCGATCTTTAACAGGTTATTGCAATTGTTCTAGTTATCACAAATCTGGTCTCTAAACTTTTCCATTACTTCAGGTTTTTGAGACAATTGGGGTCAAAGTTCAAAAAAAGCGCCGTTGTGGGCATTTTAGACAACTGATAGCGGATGAACCCAATGTGATACCTTCTTACAAACATGTAAAGGTAAAAGCTGAAACATTTTTTTAAGGATGCTGAACTCATTAGGTAAGTCGCCTTAACCCATAGGTCACCAACTGTGTCTCAATTGTATCTTATTCTCCAAAAACGATTTTTGAGCTACAAATCATATGAAAAAACTTAATGGAACGTAACCTTATACACATGATTACAATTATTCTCCTATATTCGCAAATCTGCTCTCCAAACTTTTCGATTGCATTAGGTATTTGAGAAATTTGAAATACAACAAGTAAAAAAGTTAAATTCGGCCTTGCCGAATGTAGTGACACCCTCCACAATTTCAAAAAGATTATTGCAAAAAACTTTATTTAAAAGGAAATTACTTTTGAAAAAAAAAGTTTTTTTGAAAAAAAAAGTTTTTTTGAAAAAAAATCCGCGAAAAAAATGTTGGTGAAAAAAAATCCGCGATTTTTTTCTTTTTTGTCAAAAAATATGTTCGTACTTGTTAAAATACCATTTGGTGTTCAACTATGTTCACATATGTCAACCATAAGCCGAATTAAAGCATTTTGTATTTTTAGGTTATGGGTAATTCCAAAAATGTTCGCCCCACTGTTCGGAAACATGCCTTTGGACGCCACTGAGAATTTGGCTCATAGATATCCACGTTTATATGAGATATGTTGCATTTTTGGATTTTCAAAATTTGCTGTAGTTTTCAAATTATCGCGGGTCAAAGTTCGACTTTTTTAGCAAAAGTAAGAAAAATACACGACCTTTAACGTGCTCTAACTTTTTAACTAGTAATCCGATTATCACAGGTAATGGCTCATATGAAAGCTTAATTCTTCTTCTTTTAGGAAATATTTTCAAAAGCATACGGTTTTTTTTTCAGAAGTGTTGCAAAAATTCAAAAACATTTTTTGTTTGCGAATATTTAAAAAAACACATCTTCGATTTTTTTAAAAAAAAGTTTGGTGATAAACAATACTGTTTTGTACAACATATCCAAAATTCAGAGTGGGATCCCAATGGGATCAAAAAATATTCTGGTTTTAGTACGAAGTTCTTAAATTTTACCTTAGAAAATTAAAATTTTATGTTTCTTCAATATAAAAATTTAAATTTTCAAAGAAAATTATACTATTAAAATTTTGAAAAACATTCAAAACATTAGAAATTTAAATTTTCTAAGGGAAAAATATGAGAACCTCGTACTTAAAACAGAATAGTTTTTGATCCCATGGAGATCCCACTCTGAATTTTGAATATGTTATACAAAACATTGTTATTTTTCACCAGAATTTTTTTTTAAAAAATCGAAGATGTGTTTTTTTAAATATTCGAAAAGAAAAAATGTTTTTGCATTTTTGCATCATTTCTGTAAAAAAAACTGTGGTATTATAAAAAATATTTTCTAAAAGAAGAACCCCAGCTTTCACATGAGCCTAAATTTGTGAAAATCGGGTCAATGGTTAAGAAGTTACAGCTCTTTAAACGTGATGTATTTTTCTTACTTTTGCTTAAAAAGTCAATCTTTGACCCGCCATAATTCGTTAAATACACCAAATGTAAAAAAACGATATATGGTACATATATCATATTTATGAGGGCTATCTATGTGTCAAGGCTCAAATTAATCTGAGACACCATTTCCAAAAATTACTAAAATTTGAGCTAAATTTTCTGGAATGGCCCTTATGTTGAATGTACGGACATTTTTGAGGTGTGCTTACATTTTCGTTCATAACTTTTGAACTGCTGAACCGATAACGCTCAAATGCAATACCAAACTTCTCGGGAGAACTTCCAATAAATATGTTAAGTTTCAGTCATCTCTGTGCAATGTTTTGTCCGTGACAGCATTTTCCACAGAAAGATAGACGGACAGACGGACATCGCTAGAATGTCTTAAAATCGATCGGGCATCATGAATATATATACTTTATGGGGTCCCAGATCGATATTTCGATGAGTTACAAACGGAATGACAAACTTATATATACCCTCTATCACTAAGTGGAGGGTATAAAAAAATCGCGTTTACGAACATATTTGACATTTAATAGCGGATAAAACCGATGTGCTGACGACCTAAAAATAATTCAACGTTAAAGCTCAAAGATTGCTCTTTGAGATGTATAGCTCATTTAATAATTCGCTTTAACCTTTAGATCACCAATTGTCTTTTAATACGGTGTTTTCCGCCCAACATTTTTTTTCAATACTGGGGAATAAAATATTATTGAAAGACAATTGGTGACCAAAGGGCTTTAATTTAGAGAATTTACTCGGAGGCCATTATGATTTCCGTAATTGTTGTATCCTTACTCCCCTCTAATCAAATAAAAATATTTCTTAAGCCACCCCGATTCTCTAAGACATTCTGCTCAAATGAGACACAGTTTAGGTCATCCAAGTCATCGAAAAATCTGTGCCCCAAATACTTAAGGCGGCGCTTCATCAGATCGGGACATTCACACAACAAGTGATTCACTGACTCTTCTACCTCCATTCCTTACAAGTTCTACAATAGTCCCTATCAAAAATTTCCATACACACGGCCATTTGGCCGATTATACAGTGTCCTGTCATGACAGTACTCTCACTAATAGACTAACCATCTGTTTGCACTAACATTAAAAAGATTTTTTGTCCTCCTAGGATCTGACAGTTTCCACAGGGTTCGCGATATCCCCCACGTAGTTAGTAATATCCACCTATCCTTCATTATATTCTCTGTTATTCTATCAATTTCATTCATCAGTTTCTCCATAGGAACCGAGACATCAGGTTCGACACGTTTCCCCACCGACTCGCAGCCATTTCTCGCACATTTATCAGCCAATTCATTTCTAGTGACTCCACTATGTCCAGAGACCCAGATTAGTCTGACTGGAGCCATTTCTCGCACATTCATCAGCCAATTCGTTCATAGTGACGCCACTATGTCCAGAGACCCAGATTAGTCTGACTGTGTTCTGACTAATTCGATGAAGAGATCACATAGAATTCGTAACAATTCCAATGTTTGATTCTAATTCCTTCAGCGCCGCAAGAATATTCACAAAAAATTTTAATGGCCCGAGAATTTAGGTCCCTTGTCATAATCATTTGCGCGACTTTATCAATTACAAGTACCTCGGACTGGAAAACACTACACTTTTCCGGAAGTCTCACCAAGGCCCTGATTTCAAAGCATTCAAAGTATACTCCCCAACCCGTGCCCATCACCATCTTCGATCCTTCCGTTAAGATAAAGACCGCTTTCTTTGTCATAACATAGTTTTCCACCCAGTCTTCCCTTGTTGGTATTTGGACTTCGAAGTTTCTATCGAAGTTCGTCTGCGGTGAGATACAGTCTGTTTTCTATTCTAGTTCCTTCCCGCCCTCCACCTAATATAGTCGAGTGTCTCCAAGAGCGTCACTTAATCATTTGCGACTTTCTTAACCTGAGAGCCGACTTTGCTGCTTTACTCTTGACAAGGGCCTTTAGCTAGCTTCACTTTTTAAAAAAATCGATTTATTTAAAATACTTTATAGACATTTAAATGATGACGCATGCCACTTAAGACATCAGTTATCTATATTTTCTACAAAAATCGAATTATATTTAATTTTTCGATTGAATATTATTTATATACATAATGGCGCCCAACCTAGTTCATCCGTGATCTATTTTTCATACAAAAATTGATAATATGAATTTAAAGAAAAAATAGATTAATCGGTTGCAAAAATAATGGCGCCCAACTTGGGGCTTTGATAATAAAAGCCCTAAATGAACGACTCTTCTACATAATCAATTTATATAATTCTACTAGAAAATTGAATAATGGCGCCCAGCCTGGGGCCTTGGTAAAAATGTTTGTTCTAAGAAAATATATATTTTTTAAAATTATAAATATATATAAATAAAATAAAATATGTACAAAGTTATATGTGTGGCGACTACATACATCGATACATATAAATTTTTCGATAAAAAATTATTTGCATCGGTGTCATTAAAAATGGCGCCTAATCTAGGACCTCCTTGATTTTTCATCATATGGAAATCGATAATATAAATATTTTTGAGAAAGATTATTCTAGCTCAAGGTCATATTTCTTAATAATATAAATATTTATATAAAATCATATATATCGGTGGCATAAAAAATGGCGCCCAACTTGGGGCATCAATTTTATTAGAAAGATTCCCCAACTCGGGGAATTATCTTTAATTTCTATAAAAATCGTTTTATATAAAATTTTCGACTGAAAATTATTTTCATCGATGGCATACATAATGATTCCCAATCAGTAACAGCAGTGATGTATGTTTTCCACGAAACTCTATTAAAAAAATAGACATATTGATACCATAAATAGTGTTGCCCAACTTGTGGTATTAATTGTGGCCAAAATTATATAAAGCAAATACATGATGCCCAACTTAGGGCCCTGTAGGTTAGTTCGATTACCACTAAAACCCTTGATCGATTTCGCTACAACGAGACGTCGGTTATTGTTACCAGTTCTCGGTTAGGTTTAAACTATTAATAAAATGATGGTGCCCATCTTGGGATACAAATAATATGTAGAGATTTCAACATGGAGTATCACTTAACTATATTTTCTACAAAAATCGATTTTTTGCCATTTTAGATGGCATGGCGCCCTACCTAGGGCATACGCGATCTATTTATTATACCCTTGGTCGATTTCGCTATAATGAGACGACGGTCGTTGTTACCAGTTACCAGTTCTATTAAAAAAAATGATTGTGCCCAACTTGGGAAACAAATAATATGTAGCGATTACATAAATGATGGTGCCCAACCTGGAGCATCACTTTCTTATACAAAATGGATTTATAAAAAATTTTCGATAGAAAATTATTTAAGTAGATGACATGGCACCCTACCTAGGACCTCCGCGATCTATTTATCATACTTAAATCGTTATGGCAAAATTTTTATACATCAATGTCATAAAAAATGGCGCCCAACTTGGGGCTTCAAGTCAATATGTATGGATAGCATACATTTTTCTGCATCATTTATGTTGTAGCTACAAATATTTTCTGCAAAATTGATACCCCATGTCCGAAACCATTCAAAACGAAATTTTCCAAAAAAAAAACAAAATTAAAAAAACTTTTTTTTTTTTAATTCAAAACATTCCAACTGGGTCTCAAAATTGCAAATCTTTTAAAAACGCAAAAAAAAAAAATAAAGATGACAACAAAATGTCTAAGATGTTGGAAATGATGTCAATGATGCGACGACATCACTAAAAACGTTTTCGGGTACAAAAATGATGTTGATGATGACGATGACGATGCTGCTGCTGATATTGAATGATTGTGATGTTGCTGACATTGAAACCGGAAAATGCTGCGGGTAGTCTTCATTAAGTTGTATAAATTTCTTAGCATTAACATTTATTGATAATTTTTCAAAGCAATACACACACTGGCAGGCAATCTCCATGTCTAATTGATGATAAATAAAAATTCTTCTTGATATTTTTTTTTTTCTTCTTTTGAAACAATTTGTTACATATGTGGGTGGTTTATCAATAGCGACCGGCAGTGATTTTGTCATTCGAAAGGAGGGTGGTAAAATGATAAAAATCTTTCATTAAACCAAATAAAAATTGCTATTGAAAATAAATAAAAACTTAGAAAGTTCAAAGGTTCCACATTTATATTTACTATTAATTAATGATGTCCTTCTAAATGTCTCTACACTCCCCTACCCTCAGTTGTGTTAACAAAATATTACTCATCATATCTAAGTCAATTATATGTCATTGATAATATGAAACAATGGGAAAGATATAAGCTGTGTTTTTCAATAGCTTGGATTGAGATTTATAATACAAATAAGAAACATGTATTTATAGGACTTGAGACCAACAAATATTTTGACATTTAAAACTTTCCTTGTTTTTATGAACATTTGTTGTAGCATTTTGGCAGTATTTTAAAGCATACTTTGAGGTGTCAATAATAAACAACGCCATCTGATGTGCAATACTTAGGAAAAAATTTTTAAAACAGTTTTCTAAAGAATAATTATGCGGTAATAACTACAAATGTAAACTATACATCCAAATTATTAAAAAACACAGCAATTGCTAGATTGAATCAAATTTTTGCTATACAGAAAAAAAGTTCATAGAATCTGATAATGTTATTCCTTAACAAAGATCACAAATTTGATAGTTTTTCTAAACACTTTTTAGTCAAATGCTGAAAAAATTTTCAAGCGAATACTATTTAGAACTCAAGCTTTTCTTCAGAAAGGTTTTTGAGATTTTACTGATTGAAAAATTTTTCAGATTTCCAAAACTATTTTCAAATTTAAGTCAATAACTCTAGAATATCGTAATTTATTTAAAGAACAAATTTTGTTTAAACTTGAGATTTTTGCTTTATAAATGATGGCGCCCAACCTGGGGCGAGAGTTATTTATATTTTTAACAAAAGTTGATTTATAAAAAAAATTTCATTAGAAAATTGCTTTATCGTTGGCACAAATAATGATGCCCCCCAGGTTGGGCACCAGTGATTTATATAGAAAGTTATATAAAAACTTTTTTTTTTTAATTTTATATTCATTGATGCTTTGCAAAATGGCGCCCAGCTTGGGGCCCAAATTATATATGCATCGAGATCATAAATTTTTATTCAGATTTTTTTGGTTATCGATATATCAGTAACTATAGTTATTTTTTAATATTTCCTCACAGAATCTTTTCAAATTTTCCTTTTACTTCAATTCTTAAGCAACTTTCTCTGTCTCTCAATTCCATCAAACATTTTCCTGAACCTTTATGTTTCATCTGTTTAATATTGACCACTTTAAATGTTTGTTAACTTTATGTTATAGTTTACAAAAATCTACAGACATAAATCACCATTCATACTTTTACTGATTTCATTATGTTTTTCATCCCACCCCTCTTTCTTAGTCTGGCTTACCCAAAAAAATATGATTCAATTTATAACATAAATGATATTTTTGTGTATGTTACTGTCATTGACATATTTCTTGTCATTTAAAAACAGAAAAAATATCAACAACAACGTTAATATAAAAAATCTGTATTACACTCGAAAAATAGTCAGAAGATTTGGCAAAAAAGACTGAGACTTTTTCTGTAGGAGAAATGTCTCAGAAACTGACACTTTTTCCGTAGAAAAAATGTCTCAGATTCTGAAATTTCTTCCGTAGAAATAAATGTCTCAGAATCTGAGACTTTTTCTATTGAAAAAATGTCTCAGAATGTGAAGGTTTTTCTATAGAAATAAATGTTTCAGAATCTGTGACTTTTTCTGTAGAAAAAGATGTATCAGAATCTGTTTACCTTTTCTATAGAAAGAATAAATATATCGGAATCTGAGACTTTTTCTATCTTTGAATCTGAAACCCTCTTATAGAAAAAATGTCTCACACTCTGAGACTTTAAAAAAAAAAAAAAATCAGAAAAAAATTCTTAGAATCTATGACTTTTTCTATAGGAAAAATGTATCAGAATGGGAGACTTTTTCTATAGAAAAAATGACTCACAAGGAAAGTATCTCAACCCTTATAAACCGATTTGCCTGAAACTTGAAATATATTTAAAGAGACGATTTTAAGGTTGGGTTGTCTAGGGTTATCGGCCATATCAGTGTTTAAAAATTTCGTTGTCCCATTATGAAACAATGTGGACCTTTGGGAAAATTTTGATAACTCCCTAACTAACAGGAAGATCATCTAGAGCAAAAATACGTGTCGACTTAAATATCGTAGGTCTATGTCTTCACATAAATACCCCCCAAAATTTACTCATTTTTATAAAAAAAAATATTTAACGAAGCCAAACTTTTACAAGGTAATGCTACCGTTGGATAGGCATTAAAAAATTCTTTCATCTTATATGTAAATATCATATAGTTTCTTAGAAAGAAATGGCTGAAAAATCCAAAAAAAGATTTTTTCGCCATTTTTCGAAAAATGTTTTGAACCCCTAAATCCGCGATATGGCCGATAAGCCGCGATACCCCAACCTAAGAATTGTCTCTTTTATATATATTTTACGTTTCATGCAAATCGGTTCATAAGGGTTGAGATACTTCCCTTGTCATAATCTCAGATTTTTTATATAGAAAAAATTTTTCAGAAACTGATACTTTTTTTGCAGAAAAAAATGTCTCAGAATCTGAGACTTTTTTTATAGAAAAATGTTTCAAAATCTGAAACTTTACTATAGAATCTGGGATATTTTTAATAGATAAAATTTCTCAGAATCTGAGACTTTTTCAATAGAAAAAATGTCACAGAATCTGAGACTTTTTCTATAGAAAAATTGTCTCAGAATCTGAGTCTTTTTCTATAGAATAAGGTTCTCAGAATCTGAGACTTTTTTTAATAGAAAAAATTTCTCAGAATCTGAAATTTTTCTATAGAAAAAATGTCTCAGAATCTGAGACTTTTTCTATAGAAAAAATGCCTCAGAATCTCAGACTTTTTCTATAGAAAAATGTCTCAGAATTTGAAACTGTTTCTATAGAAAAAATGTCTCAGCATCTGAGACTTTTTCTATAGAAAAAATGTCTCAGAATCTGTGACATTTTCTATAGATAAAATTTCTCAGAATCTGAGACTTTTTCAATAGAAAAAATTGCCTCTGAATCTGAGACTTTTTCTATAGAACAAATGTCTCAGAATCAGGGACTTTTTCTATAGAACAAATGTCTAAGAAAAAAAGTCTATAGAAAAAATGTCTCCGAATCTGATACTTTTTCTATAGAAAAAATGTCACAGAATCTGAGACTTTTTCTATAGAAAAAATGTCTCAGAATCTGATTCTTTTTCTATAGAATAAATTTCTCAGAATCTGAGACTTTTTTAATAGAAAAAATTTCTCAGAATCTGAGATTTTTCTATAGAAAAAATGTCTCAGAATCTAAGACTTTTTCTATAGAAAAAATGCCTCAGAATCTCAGACTTTTTCTATAGAAAAATGTCTCAGAATTTGATACTGTTTCTATAGAAAAAATGTCTCAGAATCTGAGACTTTTTCTATATAAAAAATGTCTCAGAATCTGAGACGTTTTCTATAGAAAAAAATGTCGCAGAATCTGAGACTTTTTCTATAGAAAAAATGTCTCAGAATCTTAGACTTTTTCTATAGAAAAATCGTCTCAGGATCTGAGACTTTTTCTTTAGAAAAGGTGTCTCAGAATCTGAAACATATAGGTTAGGTTGCAAGTGGCTGCTGACGTCTTACGTCAGCATACATATACTCTGAGGTCCATTGTGATACCCCGTTTCTTGCCGCTAAACCAATTTGAGCTTCTTCATCTGATAAATCAGGAAAATCGTGCAGCTCCCTAGATCCCAGTGAAGCAAGTCTCTGATCAGAAAGTGCCGAGTTATGGCAAATGAAGTGTTCGACAGTTTTCAACTCATCTTCATCCATGCAACTCCGCCAAAAGCGATTTGGCGCCATATTTAACCGCTCTGCGTGCTTCCCTATAAGACCGTGTCCGGTAATTACAGCAACGACTGTTGAAATCTCTCCTCTTTCAACTCCGCCAAAAGCCATTTGGCGCCACATTTAACCGCTCTGCGTGCTTCCCTATAAGACAGTGTCCGTTAATTACAGCAACCACTGTCGAAATGTTACTTCTTGGAAGCTATATCAGCTTACTTGTGCGCTTCTGGTTAATAAAAGTCCAGATCAGTCGTGTTGTCTCACACGTCCATCCATTTGCCCATCTCTGATTAGTCTCCGTCGCGGAACAAAGCCGTAGATTTTGCTTGCAAGTTTCTAGAGGCATACCAACTCATTCCAATTCTATTGGAACCTGTAAGGTAGTTCCCTGTCTTGTAATCTCATCGGCTTTGCAATTTCCTGGAACGTCTTTGTGCCCTCGGACCCATATGAGTCGTATGTCAAACAGCTTGGCCATCTCATTTAAAGACGTCCGGCAAGTTTCGAATAAGCCAGATATGGGTTCCATCTATTCTGAGTCGGAGGCAAGTAAACTCTCCGCATTCTTTACTGCATGGAATTCTACCCGAATGGCACCCACTGTCACTTTAGCTTTGTCCTCCGTATTATCACAGAGGTCGCTTTCGTTACCAGATTCGGTTTGGGAAATGCCAGATGCATCTTAAATCACCCTTAAATCGGTCAGCTGAATATCAACCTCGTCCTGATTCTCCTCCCCATCGGACTCTGCCTCTGGCTTGGCTGCGTCCAAAATAGGCCTCTGGTCGCTCTTGTAGACATTGATTCTTATATGAAAAAACCCAAATCTAATAATTACGTCAGTCCTGGCTAAAATCAGAAGTGATTCCAAGACCACTGCTTGACTTCAGGCACCCTCCATCGCAACCAATTTGGCAATTTACCAATTCTGAGTTGTAAGGTCAGGATTGCAGACCCTGATTATCTTTAGAATGACCTCAGTGTCACTTGTAGCCATCGGAATCCATGCATAAACTCTGGGCTGCGACGGGATATCATGTTTTTTCACGACCTCCAGTTTAGCTCCGGACCATAACTCTCCCACTTGTCTAATGGCAATCTTAAACATGGCTGCAGATCTGTCGTTCCCAAAAGCAACGAGTTTTAATCGCCCTTGATACCAATCAGCGTAGACAGTAGTAGGAAGAAAATCAGGCATACTCTCAAGGAGCCTAAAGCAGATTTCATTTAATTTAGTTTCAACTTAATACTTGTCCCTTGGGATACTATAATCCCCATTCCGCCTGTTGATCACAGCCCTAACGAAGCAACCTTTTACCACTTCTATGAAAGACTTAGTCCAGACGTTACCGATCACCTTAGATCTCTTAGGGAAAATTTTCCCGGCTGGGAAACGCAACCTTTTATTAGACTTCGATGAAGAGGCCGAAAAAGCGCCCTGTTTGTGAAATGCGCGCATTGCCGAAAGTTTGTCCTGTTCTTCAATGACTCCTTTCGCCCATAATAGCGATGGCCTCTCACGTTTTGAGAGCGTCGCTTCATCGCGTTGACTTAGTATGTTAATTAATTTCAAACAAAGCCTTCTGTGGTTGTGCCTGACCTTTGATGGCTTAATTTTCTTTTTCATTTTGCAACCAATATTTGGTCGCTACCTTTAGACCAGTGGTAAGACCAGCACCAGTCGTTGAGGCAGTGCCTCAAAAATATCACAAAAACCTATCACGAACAATTTTAATAATCTAATTAATATCACCACTGGTAGTCAAACGGACGGACATCGCTAAATCGTCTTAAAATCGACTGAAAGGTCTTTCATAGGGCACCCACCGATTGTCCTGAAACTCTGATATGGGAAAGAGGGGAGGAAAAAAGGAGTTAACTGTTTTTGCTTAGCTGCCCAATCTAACATTTAGCGGGTCAAAGGGGAGGGGGAAAACGTTTTTTGACGATTTTTCACATTTCTTCAGAAGAAACTATATTAACATTTTATACAGTTCGCAAGGTTTTTTGAAGGCCTATCCAATGGCGTATCGGTCGTTTCCAAATTCGGCTTCGTTAAGTTCCTGTTTTCGAAAACTTAAAATCGTAGGGGTAGTTTATATGGAGAGGTACGTACGTAGGACCGCCAAAATCATATATAATATTTTCTATTAAAATTAAGCTGACCTGTAGTTTTTCATTTGGCGAAATTCCCGCTAGTTCAGCTTTTATTAGGATTTCCCCAAAAGACCACATTTTTTCATAAGGTGGCAACCCTTTTTTAAATTGGAGATTGGGCAGTTAAAAAAAAATAGGTAACTCTTATTTTTCTCCCCTCATTCCCATATGCAAGTTTCAGGACAATCGGTGGGATGTCCTCTGAAAGACCTTCCTTGTGAGTATGTATAACTCTGAAAAATTTGGGAAAGTTACAATTTTTTGGAAATTTGGAAAAAAATATTAAATCTCAGGAATGCTACGAAAACTCTAAAGAAATGAGGGCAGTATTTTTTGATTTGGTACAGTCGAAATGAAGCATTATTACCTTTTGAACCTACTTTTTCCTTATCCTTTGGATACACAAATCAGTAGGTCAATCGGAATTTCTTATAAAAATAACACTACTAAACATCGAAAATGCGACTGGGACGCGACCTTATACATATGAGTACAACTGCTCTGCTCGTCAAAAATCCGGTCTCCAAACTTTTCCATCACATCAGGTTTCTGAGAAAATTGAGGTCAAAGTTAAAAAAACGGCGTTTTGGGCATTTTTGGCAACTCATAGCGGATCAACCCGATGTGCTAGCGATTTAAAAATAAGTCAAGGGAAAAGCTTAGACATTGCTCTTCAGGATGCAGAACTCTTTGGTCAGTCGCATTAGCCCTTAGGGCACCAAAAGGTCGAGTCCCAGTCGCATCAAGTTTTCCTAAATTTGTTCAGTAGTTTAATCAGTGTTGCACCGTATTATTCAAAAACCTTCCTAAGAATTATTTATTCTATTTAAGCTGCATTAACATTGTACGTATTTCCAAGATAATTTGCTTAAGTTTATTAAATGTATTTATTGTTTTCATTATTTATCGTTTGCTAATTTAATAAAATTTATTCTGTTTACGATAAACATACAATATATACGAGTAGTATTATTAAGCACATAAAGTGCCAAAACAAATATTTATCAAATACATTTTGTAGTCGTAGCAGTAGTTGTTGTTTATACAATTTTGGGAAATGAATTAAAAACATGCGCCATCTGCAATTTGTACAATGCATTTTATTGTCATTCATACAAGAGTAGATTCATCTTGTTTTTTTCCAGGATATTTTTTTTCTTTCTTGTTTTTCATTTTTATCAGGCACATTAAAAACACTAAATTTGTTATAATTTCGTTTTTCCTACAATGCTGCCAGTGCTGTTGTGTGTTGGTTGTACCAAGTTTTACCATTGAGTAACTTTAACAAATGTCCCTTGAAATATGTATATATAAAAAATAAAGTTTACTATGATGAAGGGATAACCCAGTGAAATATTTTATGGCAACTTGTGGAAAATGTTTATTATTTTGGAGTTACAAATATGAGCGAAGTAAGTTGTGGGAACCTAAAGGGACTGGGTTTGAGTCCTGGCTAAACGATTTTTAATTTGTTTTCGAAATAAACCACATCATTCAAAATCTCTTGTAGGGAAGAAACTGTCTGTCTGTCCGTCTGTAGAAAACACGCTAACTTTTGAAATACTTTACGGAAGCTCCTCAAGTTTGGCATATATGTTGGGCATTTACCTGGGCAGATTGGTATTGCAACCTATTCACATTAGTTTACACTTAAAAAGGGCATTGTGGAGGGTATTTATAGATTCGGCCAAGTCGAATTTAACTTTTCTACTTGTTATTAGTAAATTTTAACTAAACTTGAACTAAATTGTTTTTTAAGAAATATGGCTTAAAAATAAAGATAAATTTCTTAGATTTGTGGAAAATTTCTTTGGCGGTAAGAATTTTTTTCCTAATATTAAAAAATTCCATTTAAAGAAAACTATGAGCTAATTATAAGTAAATAAACTAATCTTTTTTCCTCATATTTAAGAAAATTTCTCATTTTTTAGTTAAAATTAACTAAATTTTAGGAAAATTCATGATAAGTTTTCAAAGACATTTTCCATAATTTCGGTTATGTCTTTTTTTCAGTGCATACAAATATTTTTAATTTATATGCGTATTTTAGTGATTGGGCCGGATTTAATTAATTTTTTTTTTCTGTGTAAAGGGACTGGGTTTGAGTCTTGTCTACATAAATTTTAGTTGTTTTCAAAATAAACCGAATCATTTTAAATCTATTTTAGGGTAGAAAAAAATTTAAAATCGGTCGAACGGTTTTCGAGAAATCGCTATTAAAAATTTAAATAAAATTTCGAAAAAAAATTTACACTCAAATAAAATTTTACACTAAAAAATTTTTTTTTTTTTTTTTTTACAAAATTGATTAATCAAATTTTTTTAATCAAAATAAAACATCTCTTTTAACAAAATTGTTATTATATTCACTAGAGATGGGCATATGAGCAGATTAAAGCGTGAATCACGTGATTCACGCGTGAGTGTGACTGAATTCAATTTTACTCACGTGATTGTGAGTGGAGAAAGAAATTGCGTGAGTGAGTGTGCCTGAGTCAGATTTTTTGAGAGTAAGTGTGCGTGAGTCGATTTTTTGAGAGTGAGTTTGCGTGATTTATTTTCTCCTCAAATTTCCTTTCGTACCAAAAAAAAACAACTTAAGTTAAGATTTCGTCCCGAAAAAATTAAAAAAAAAAGTAAAACTTCGCTGAACTTTAAATTCTGCTGAAAATTTTGAAAGATTTTTGAAATTTTAGTTTTCGATTTTTTTTTAATAAAAAAGAGCTTCGTGAGTGTAGTCAACGTGAGTGTGAGTGAAGCTTGCGTGACTGCACGTAAGTGTGATTGTGAGTGAGTGTGAGTAGAAAAAATTTGCTCGTGAGTGAGTATGCGTGATTTAAAAATTCCTGTCGTGAGCGTAAGTGAGTGTGAGACAAAAATCACTCACGCGACCATCTCTAATTTTCACCATAGAAAATTTACTATCACTTAAAAAGGGAACTGTGGAGGGTATTCATGTGTTCGACTAACAAGGGAAGTCTCCCTGGTGTCACCCTCCGATCTTCATGAAATTTGGATATGTTGTTAAGAACGAAAATTAATTCGACACGTATTTTGTTTTTAGCGGCCCAAACTCATTTTTAGGGGGGATCGATTTGTATGGGGGGAAATTGACCTTTTTCAGTTTTTTACGATTTACGCCTATTTAAACAAAATTAATATAGGCATGTGTGGTATCAGATTAAAGGTATTAAAAATATCTATCTCGTGGTGCTAACAACGGGCCAAAGAAGTAAATATTTTTCGACTTATGAACAAAAATGTCATAAAATTTTGGTATTTTGTTCAATATGACAAAAAGTTGAGCATGTTTGGACATGTTCTTAGCACACGTAGATAGGTTTTCCAAAGACCTTTCATTTGGTACGTAACATAACTAGGTTTCTTTGCATAATATAGGAGATAAACGTAAAAAACTGAAAAATGGCCTTGTCTTCCCCCCTCCTTTTTACCCCCTAAATATGAATTTGGGCCGCTAAAAAAATACATGTCCATTTATTTTTTCTGATCTACAAAATAAAACCAATTCCATAAAGATCCGCGGGTGACACTAGGAAGACTTCCCTTGTAAGCCTTATTTATCTTTTCTACTTATTTACATTGAGGAGGGTATCAATATATTCGGCAAGGCCGAATTTTAAAATGTTTGCATGTTTTTATTAATTTTGGCATGCTGAATAGGAATATAAAAAATTTCTGCAATCGATCGGGCAGTTTTTGAGATATCACCATTTGAAATTTGACAAAAAATTTTCGAAAAAATGCCGGGCTTTTCCACGTTCGAGAAAATAGCGGTATCTCTAAAACCGTTTGACTGATTTAAATTTTTTTTTATGTTCGCGCTCGGAGCATCAAAATTAATTAATATTATGAATAGTTGAAGAAAAAATAGTCTTTAATTATACCCACCTACTGTGGTACAGGGTATAATGAGTTTGTGCTGATGTTTGTAACTACTCCAAATATTGGTCCTAGACCCACCTTTAAGCATACCGATCGACTCAGAATAACTTTTTGAGTCGATTTAGCGATGTCCGTCCGTCCGTCCATGTAAACGTTGTAAACACGATACAGGTCGCAATTATAAACCGATTTGGCTGAAATTTGAAACTTAAGCTTCTCTTTCCCCAAGGACGAAGCCTATTGAAAAGCCTATGGAAAGTCGGTCCATGTTTAGACCTAGCCCCCATACAAACGTCCCCTTTAATTTGTCTCAAGTGACTCTTATTAGCGTATTATAACAGATATCCTTTCGAAATTTGGTAGGTAATCGTTTTTTGTATTCACAAATTATCATTCCAAATTTTAAATTAATCGGACCAGTTCCTCTTGTCAGCGACGTATCCAGGAATTTAAAAGGGGGGGGGGGGGGGCAACTCGAAATTTTTTTTTTACTCATTACCTATTTAGTTTTTGTAGGACTACTTTTGGTAAAATTCTTTTCAATTTTATCAATATTTTACAGATAATTCTGTAAATTTACAGTTTTTTTTATCGAAATCATTTTACAGAGTTTTCTTCGTAAAATAACAAAAAATCTTGCTGGTTGGAAATCTATGGTGTTTTCTGCTGGCTCAGCAGAGTATCTCTGTAATTTAAAAGAGTGATTATTTTGAGTGTAGCGTAAACGATATCATATTTTTTTTGGAAAAACAATATCATAAGGAAAGTTACATTAAGAACGAAAACACTATCATTTTCGTATAAAATGTGATAACTAGGTGATATTGCCTCGATATCATAATGGTATCATTTGGTTTATTGCAATGGTTCCCAACCTTTGATTCTCGCCCCACTGGGGGGCAATTTGAATGCTTCAGGGGGCAACGAGCAAATTTTTAAGATTTTTTTGTTAAATAAACTAAAAAAATATAATTTTAGTTAAATTATTAAGTTCATTGTTGAAAACTTTTTCTAAAAACTTTGTTTAAATGATGATTCTAACAAAAAGTTTGCTTTACCACAAGTAAATTTTGAATTTTTAAACAAATTTGAAAAATTTTAAAATTTTTCTTAAGTGTAGTTTTTTTAACTTAAAAGTGGGGCACGGCTCAAAAAAGGTTCCGTTATCTTGATATTTGGACTTGAAAAATTAATTCTTAAACGCTTTTTACGGCTCCACTGTTACATACTATTGCGTTGGCGAAAGATTTTATAAATGGAATTTTATAAAATGGATCTTTAAATTTCAAATAAGTCATAAATTTTCTTTAGGTGTAAATTCGTTTATGAAAATGTATCTGTATTTATTCACATAAAAAATAATACTAGTTTTTAATTTTTTGCCAGTTATATATTGTCCTTAGTCGTTTTTACTGCTCAAAACTGCAGTTTTTCAATGCGAATCAAACCCGATTTTTTTAAAAAAAGTGATAGATTAAAATTAAATATGAAAATTTTTCTTTAGAAAAAAATTTCAAAATCTGAAAAATTTTTATAGCAAAAATATGTCAGAATCTGAGACTTTTAATAATCGAAAAAGTAACTTAGGTCCTCAGAGTTTGAAATTTTTTATAGAAAACTGTTTTCATGATCCTGGTGCATACTTTTTATTAAATAAAACCATTGTTTTCAATAGATATATTACAGAAATTTGATATGAATGACTTTTTAAAAACGAAAATTTACTCAAAAAATCAAGAGTTTTTATAAAAAAATAATTAAAACTTTTCTTTAAAAACTAAATAATTACAATACTAAAAAACTTATGTTTATTACTTGTATCATGTTTTGAAGGGTTTTAATTTTTTTAAATTTTCCAATCCAAAAGGGGGGACCCGGGCCCCCTGGCCGCCCTGAATACGTCCATGCCTCTTGTAGCCCCCATACAAAACACCCTCCCAATATTCACATAAATCCCTCAAAATTCGTGAAAGTTGGAAATATTTGATTAAAATTTTGTTTTTGGGTGCTAAAGGTGTACTTTGGTAACATACTTTTATCTGAATAGATTCAGATCATTATTGGACTTGGTCCCCTTAATAAAAATTTCGACCGATATTAAGTTAAATCCGTCTATTGGAAACAAAAATAAGCCAATTCCACTAAAATTTTGTCTGTGTGTGTTTTCTACACTAATTAAAGATCTATCAAAAGATAGATCCAATCGGTCCATGTTTGAACTTGGGACCCTTTTTTCAGAAAACACTGGTGTAGGGTATTATATGGTCGGTCTTGACCTACTATAACTTTCTTACTTGTTTTACGTATATATTTGTATGAAACGAAAGCCACTCAAAAATATTTTGATTGAATCTCTCTCCTTGATACGAAAGGTAATTGTCATAAACAATTTCGGGTTCGAGTCTCGTCTTTCAAAACCTTAATTTGTTTTCCAAAAAATATCTAGTGAATGTTTTAAACAAATTTGTGTGAAACTAGCGCCATTCGACAATATTTTGTTAAGTCATTTGTAGAAGGGATTCTAAACAAAAAGTAAATCATTACCGTTCCAACGACATGTCTTTGTAAAAACAATGTCTTCGCCGCAGTTTAATTCTGCGCAAAAAACCTTTGCTTGGTTTTTAAATATTGTTGTTTTTGGATAAAGGCTAAAAACAACACATTTTAAGCTTGTAGTCGTCGCATAATAATAGTAGATTACGTGCTAAAATTACTAAAAAAAAAAACACACGAAAAGAATTGCAGAAAAAAGATTTTCAATTGTACTTAAAACAAGAAAGAGGATCATATGCAGTGACACCGAATCTTATATACCCTCCGTTTTTAAAACAAACAAGTAAATTTTTCAGTTTATCTTATTTGTATCTTCGACTTTTATGAATTTCAATTGATCTCTTTTGAATTTCAATTGCACTTTTACGAATTTTTATAGACCTTTTCAGAACTTCAATAAATCTTTTTCGAATTTTAATTACGCTTTTGTAAATTTAAATAAATCTTTTTTGAATTTCAATTAATATTTTACTAATAAAAGCTGATTATTTTCGAAATTCAACAGATGCTTTGCAGAAAAAAGATTTTCAATTGTATTTAAAACAAAAAAGAGTGTCATAAGCAGTGACACCGAATCTTAAACACCCTCCATTTTTAAAACAAACAAGTAAATTTTTTAGTTTATATTTTTCGAATTTCAACTTTTATGAATTTCAATTGATCTTTTTTGAATTTCAATTGCACTTTAACGAATTTTTATAGATCTTTTTAGAACTTCAATAAACCTTTTTCGAATTTTAATTACGCTTTTGTAAATTTAAATAAATCTTTTTCGAATTTCAATTAATATTTTACTAATAAAAGCTGATCATTTTCGAAATTCAACAGATCCCATTCGAACTTTAATTGATTTTTTACAAATTATGAGTTTTAATTGATCTCTTTATTTCAACTGACATTCTTTAACGAATGTCTGTTGATGTTATACGAATTTCTTTTTTTCTTTTTCGAATTTCAATTGATCTTTAACGAATTTCAACTGAATTCAACTTTTCAGATATGAACTGATCATGTACAAAAAATTATTGATTTTTTTACGAATTTTAAAAGGAGTTTTCGAATATTAATTAGAATTTACGAATTACAAATGAAGTTTTTCTACTCTTTTTGTGTCAAGACCCATATTTTAATATGAGCCGAAAAGACTGACAAAGTAGGGATACTCCCTTAATTTTTTGATGGAGGCTAAAAATAAACAAACAACCAAGACACACATAAAGTAAAAAAAAGGTTGGCAATACTGTTTTGAACAATATGCTGCACATGGTTGCATAAACCAGCATTAAAACAGTCATTGTTTTAATAAACTACCGAAAAATAATGCAATGACAAAAAAAAATAAAAAAAAACAACTGTAAAGAAGTGTTACGATGGACTAAAAGACGGACTTACTTAGTGTTTGTTGAAAACATGTGAAAATGAAGGAAAGATAGGATTTTTATTTATATCCTTGCATTACCAAAAAACAACCTAAAAAGAGAGAAATAATGAACTATGTTGGTTTATTTTCTTTTCTTTTTTTTTAAGTTTTATTCTTAACGAAAACAATAAATTTATTGCTGCGACAATGGTTTTTCATTTAGTTGCCATGTTTTTCTCATAGTTTTTTTTTTTTTTTTGTCTGTCCATTGTACGTTATTGCTAAGAAAAGCAATAAAACTGTTAAGAGTTTGAAATAACACAACGAAATAGAAAACGTGTTTGAAATTCAATCGACAAAAATAATAAGAAATAGTGACCTGCTTTTAGGTTTTCCTATGTATACTTTTGTTATTTTTCTTTTCGAGCAAGAATAGAAAATAAATGATTTTAATTTAAATTTTTGTTTTGAATGCAACTCAATATTCGTTATTCTAGAGGTAGTGCTTGTGAAAGAGGAAGCACAATTTCAATAAAACAAAAAAAACTGGCCGTAATAGCTCTATTTTAAGGATTTATAAACCATGACGGAAGCAATAGAAAAATAACATAAAACTTTTTAATATGTACTTTTAGTTAACCCTAGGAAAGCTCAATGGATCAGATTGAAACTTAAAACAAATGCTGTTTGCAAACCCAGGGCATTGCATTTGTGGTAATGCCGAGCTGAACACGAATATCAAAAATTTTTAAAATCGGTGATCGCTGTTTAAAATTTGAAAAAAAAAATTCCGTTTCAAGAAATTAAATAAAAAAAAAATCTCAAATATTGTTTTGACTCTTTCGTAGTGCTTGATTCCAATTTTAATTTATAATTAATTTGAGCTAAATCCATTCTTTTAACTCGTAGAGAACCTTAATCAAATTTTGGGTTTTTAGAAAATTTTCACCAAAAACTCGAAACTTTGATCGAAGGGCGCAATGGGTTAAAATAGTCTCAAATTACAAGTTTGTCTCAAGCTCTACACACAAAAAAACCTTGTCAAATTACTCGGAAAAGTCTCGTAATCCCATTTTACCAATATTTGACAGTTTTCCTTGTTTTTTGACAAACATATTTGGATCGAAATTTGATTATTTTTTTTTGCAATTTTACATTTTTTTTGTAATTTTGCAAATTTCCAAGATAATTTTACAAATTTCCAAGATAATTTTACAAATTTCCAAGATAATTTTACAAATTTCCAAGATAATTTTACAAATTTCCAAGATAATTTTACAAATTTCCAAGATTATTTTACGAAAAAAAAATCTAGTAAATTCACAAGAATTCCTTGTAATTTATATTGCGCCAAAAAACTGTAAATTTACAATTTTATTGGTAAAAAGCTTGTAAAATTACAAAATTATTGCCAAAAAGTTTTTAAAATTTCTGGGAAAAATCCAGTAAAGTCACAAAACCTTCTAGTAAATTTTATCGTGTCAAATAATTTGTAAATTTACAATTTTATTGGTAAAAATCTTGTAAAATAACAAAATTATTGGTAAAAAGCTTGTAAAATTCCCAGGAATTCTTGTCAAATAGGAGGTAGCAAAATAAAAGTAACAAACTTTTGTTGTAATTTTACAAAGTTTTTTGTTTTAGTGTATTAAATAGTCAATGGAAACAAATTTTCCGATTTTTTTAGAAAATTTCTTAAACTTAGGAAAAACCAGTAATTTTAGGAAATTTTTTTAAAAAATTAAAATGGGGGTATCTCGAAAACTGCTGAATTGATTTTGAAAATTTTTTAATAATCGCATTTAACATTTCAAAGTTAATAAAAATAATGTAACGCAAGATTTTTTTTTTTTTTAATTTTTAAAAAAAGAAAATCCAAAACTTTGGAGGAAATTTTCCAAAAATCCAAAACTTTGATCGAAGGGCTCTACAGGTTTAAATTACACAGGGCAACACTTTTTTCCCGAGTTCTGATAGCTAATTTTGGGTATTAGGGGTACGCTGATTTCAAATCTGGCTACCGTTTTTTTGGGTCAGCTCTAGTTTTCGAGATATAGCCTAAGGAAACTTTGAAAATAGGCTGTTTTGGCATGTTTGTGAGTCCATATTTACACTCAAAAAAAAAAGTTTGTAAAATTACAAGCAAAAGGTCTTGTAATTCTATTTTACTAATATTTTTGTCTATTTACAAAAACTCTTGTATTTTTAATAAAACAAAAACTACCGTGCGCTTTGTAATTTTACTATAATATGTTGGTAAATTTATTTAACAATTTTTTTAAGGTAAATTAACAAAAAAAATAATTATTTTACAAATTAAAAAAAAATACAAGGTGTTTAGTTGTTTTACACAAGAAAATTGTAATTGTACAACAACATTTTATTTGATAGTATTTAGTCTTTCTATCAAAAAATGTTTTATTACAAACAATTTTTTTTTCAAGATTTTTTAGTTTACAAGGTTTTCAGTATTTTGACACAAAAAAATGTAATTAAACTAAAATTTGTATTGAAAAATAATTATGCAACAATAGGAGACGGAAAAATTTTCTAAGTTCATATTTTGTTAAAAATTATTTTTTTTTAAATAAATAAAAAATTTCATAAAAAATTTTTTAAATTTTTTTAAGTTCCGGATACAAACATTTTTCAATTAGTTGTTAGCTTTATCAAAAAAATTGAATATCAAGACAATTTTTTGGTAACTTGCTTTAAGTAAAATACCACAATTTTTATATGTTTTTACGATATTATTGTTCTAGTTTTTTTTGTTTGTATTTTTTACCATTTTTTGGTAATTTTACCATATTTTTTTGGTACTTTTTTTTTAAATCTGGCACTAAAATGTCAATCAAAAGCTGTCAATTATAAAAAATTTAGTTTTTTCTTATTTTATCAGGTACTTAAACATCCAATCTACAATATCCGAAGTTTTTTTTATAATTTTTTAAAAATACTTGCTAAAATAATTAAAAATTCGAAAAAAAAGTAATTTTTTTGACCAGTTTTTCTTGAAAATATAAGAAATTTCTTGTGTAGCCTCCTTCGCAATTCTCATATGTTCTACTTAAGAAAAAAGAAATTAAAAAACTGCAGTGTTATACTCTAAAAAGTTTGTTAAAAGTGTTCAAGTGAAAAAAAAAATCATTTCAGGTTGTTAAAGTGCTGCTCCAGCAGCACTTTAACAATGGAAAAAACCTTTGGAAAAAACCTTTAAATTTACAAAACAAATATGTAAATATACCAAATTTTTTGTAAATTTACAAAACCAATATGAAAGTTTAGAAAACAAAATTGTATACTTACAGAAAAAGTTGTAATTTTACAAAAATGAAGTAGAAAATACAAAAACAATATTGTAAATTTACAAATTTTTTGGTTAAACTACTGTTTTTACGGCAAAAAAAAAATAAGAAAAAATGGTATATTTACAATAAAAATTGTAAATTTACCACTTTTTACTGTAAATATACAATTTTTTGCGATAAAAAATTGTAGTTAAACCAAATAATTTGTAAATCTACAATTTTATTTTTTGATTTTCTACTTTATTTCGTAAATTTACAATTTTTTTTGTAAGTCTACAATAATATTTTACAAAAAAAATTGTAAATTTACACTTTCTCCCCGTAATTTTTTTGTTAAATCAATTTACAAATTATCCCCGTAACATTACGGGGATTCTTGCTAGTACATATTTTACAAAACCTGCCCCGTAAAATCACGGGGATTTTATGTCATTTTACAAACTTTTTTTTTTGAGTGTACCAACACTTGTCTTACATCAAAAAAGTGAATGACGATTTTAGGTATGTTGGATATGCTGATTCCAAAAATGCTCTTACTTTTGGTGATCTTTAGTTTTGGAGATATCGCTAAAATAAAATTTTTAAATTTATTCCCTCGTTAATTTTGTCTGAATATTTATGCCCTTTTTAATAACTCGAAAACTAAAGCTGTCAGAATGAAGCTAATACCCGTTTTGGATTCCTGGCATCCAATATAGTTAAGTTCGTGTTTAAAACTGAGGCACTAAAATTTTTTTTTGGAAATTATAGCCAAGCAAAATTGGTAATAACGCACTTTTTCGACTCTTTAACAGCGAATTGCTCGCGAACGCGAGCTAATGGAAACAATTGGATAACAGATTCGGAATCAGCTAACTAAAATCCACATAAATCAGTTGTCAAAGGTTAGGCAAATTGAAAAAGGTAAAATTTTGTCAACCTGTGTTATTCTATGAAAATATCATAGTTTTAATTAGAAAAGGAAATAATGACCTCGATCTACACCATTTACAGATGTAATTCGAAAAAGATCAATTGTAATTCGAAAATTCTATTTGTAATTCGAATATTCCATTTGTAATTCGAAGATTCCATTTGTAATTCGAAGATTAAATTTGTAATTCGAATACTCCAATTGTAATTCGAAGATTCCATTTGTAATTCGAAGATTCCAATTGTAATTCGTAAAAGATCAATTGTAATTCGTAAAAGATCAATTGAAATTCGTAAAAGATCAATTGAAATTCGTAAAAGATCAATTGTAATTCGAAAAAGATCAATTGTAATTCGTAAAAGATCAATTGTAATTCGAAAAAGATCAATTGTAATTCGTAAAAGATCAATTGTAATTCGTAAAAGATCAATTGTAATTCGAAGATTCCATTTGTAAATCGTAAAAGATCAATTGTAATTCGTAAAAGATCAATTGTAATTCGAAAAAGATCAATTGTAATTCGAAAAAGATCAATTGTAATTCGTAAAAGATCAATTGTAATTCGTAAAAGATCAATTGTAATTCGTAAAAGATCAATTGTAATTCGAAAAAAATCAATTGTAATTCGTAAAAGATCAATTGTAATTCGAAAAAGATCAATTGTAATTCGAAAAAGATCAATTGTAAAGATCAATTGTAATTCGTAAAAGATCAATTGTAATTCGAAGATTCCAATTGTAATTCGTAAATTATCAATGTAAATTCAGTTGATGTTTTTCGAATTACAATTGGAATCTTCGAATTACAATTGATCTTTTACGAATTACAATTGATCTTTTACGAATTACAATTGATCTTTTTCGAATTACAATTGATCTTTTACGAATTACAATTGATCTTTTTCGAATTACAATTGATCTTTTACGAATTACAATTGATCTTTTTCGAATTACAATTGATCTTTTACGAATTACAATTGATCTTTTTCGAATTACAATTGATCTTTTACGAATTACAATTGATCTTTTTCGAATTACAATTGATCTTTTTCGAATTACAATTGATCTTTTACGAATTAAAATTGATCTTTTACGAATTACAAATGGAATTTTCGAATTACAATTGATCTTTTACGAATTACAATTGATCTTTTACGAATTACAATTGATCTTTTTCGAATTACAATTGATCTTTTACGAATTACAATTGATCTTTTTCGAATTACAATTGATCTTTTTCGAATTACAATTGATCTTTTACGAATTACAATTGATCTTTTACGAATTACAATTGATCTTTTACGAATTACAACTGGAGTATTCGAATTACAATTGGAATCTTCGAATTACAATTGGAGTATTCGAATTACAAATGGAATCTTCGAATTACAAATGGAATCTTCGAATTACAAATAGAATCTTCGAATTACAAATAGAATCTTCGAATTACAATTGATCTTTTTCGAATTACATCTGTAAATGGTGTAGAATAAACCTACTCAAAATATAATATTTTAAAGGTCGAATAAAACAATTTTTGTTTTTTAATAAAAATTAATCAGAATTTGTTACGTATTTGGCTCCCAACTTGGGGGACTGTGTGTATAATATCGTAAATTGCAGATATTTTACAATGTTTGATAATTTTCGCAAAAAACAATTTAAATTTGTTTGAAACTGTCAAAATTTATTCTGTGGAAAAATTAATCAGAATTTGTTCCAAGATAATATTTAAAAAAAAGTCCTTTTACCATTTTAAGGTTAAAAATCTTTAGCCAACATTTATTACCATCATCATCGTTATTAACTCTAACTCGAAATTACAAAAAAAAAAAAAAAACTGAAACCAACAGAAATAAAATCATAAACTTTATATCTATGTATTTCAATAAAGTTGAATTATGTAGAGATTTTAACTTACTACCACTCGTCATTATAATCAACGTCAAGCCATATATCCTTTTTGGATTTTTTTTTAAGAATCTACTTCACAAATGCAATGATGAAAGTTTTATCTATTCATATTATAAGCACTTGTGTTCAAAAAATTTACATCATATTCCAAACAACAGCAACATCAACAACAAAACAGCAGCAGCAGCAGAAACCCGCAAAAAAATATTAATAATAATGAAATGAGTAAGAAAAAGTTGTTTGCGTTGACTTAATACCGATTTTTGTTTGTACAACTCAATATGCAGCAACATTTAACAACATCATCAACATTTTAATAGCAATCATGATGATGATGATGTTGCTGCAACTTCGGCTGCTGTTATTATTATTATTTGTTTGTTAAATTGTGGCATATTTAACAGTGTTTAGCTTAGACCAGCTTAAAATGCACCAAACTTACATAAATTGCAGTTTTTTTTTGCAATAACTTCTTGGTAATGAAAAATATAAAATGAGAAGCTCATCAAAATGCAACATTTTTTATTAGAATTTTTTTTTTACGATGGTTTATATTTATACTTGAAAGTGCAACGTTGTAGAAATTTTTGTTAGATAGTTAGAGGAATTAATATAAGGAACATTTTTTTATTTACCTTTTAGAAAATCTGTTTCATTATGGTAAATGTATAAATGAGAAAAAGACATTGTTCTTACAGGATGTTGTTTGAATTTTAATACTAGGCGTATACTTATTGTAGTTAGAGATAGATTTATTGCAGATAATGTTTTAGAATTGTAAACATTTATTTTTTATAGGAAGATTTCTTAGGATCTAACACATTTTCTAAAGAATAATATATCAGAATCTGTAAGTCTGTCCTAGGGTTTTCCATTACGTATTTGGCGCCCAACGTGGGGCCACGGTGTGTGTAACATCGTGAATTGCAGACATTTCACGATGTTTGATATTTTTGCAAAAAACAATTTATTTCTGTCTAAAACTGTTAACATTTTTTCTGTAGAAACTTTAAATATTCACATATACATATAAAAAAACAATTTCCATTAACAACACAAACCGGCATTTAAAATCTTACTGATGATAACACTAACTGGAGTGTTTGAAACCGGGGAATACCAGAAATGTGTAAATTTTAGAAACTCAATCTTTCTTCTGCATTTTTTCATTGTAAACCCTTATAAGAAATATAATTAGAGCCTGAGCTCTGCAATTCCAGATCATGTTGGCAACCCTTGCAAAATAATGTAAGAGACAAAAAAGTTGAAATAAAGTATAAGGTGAGGTTGAGATTTCTATAAATAGAATTGTAGTGTTGGAAACAGTCAAAATTTATTCTCCCGAGTAAAAATAAACATATATAACAATATATAACTTGATACAAACATAATAAATTATATATGATTATACATCCCGTGAGGTATTTTCTAATTTTTTTAAATGCAGTCATATGTTGTAATATATAATTTAATCATTATTCGGATTAAAAGGTATACGGTTGATATAAATATATGAAATAATATAAGGGCCAATACAAAATTTGTTTTTCTGTATAATCTATATAAATAAAAATCAATTGTCGTTCGTTGGTAACCGCATCAGTTGAGAACGGCTGGACCGATTTGGACAATTTTTTTTTTGAAATGTTCGTCATAGTCCAACTTAGGTTTTTATGTAAAGAAAAATTGACCACGCCCACTTTTACGCCCACTTTTATCGATTTACCGAAAATCGAAAACGGCAGCACCGATTTGTATAATTTTTTATTTAAATATTCGTAGTAATCCAATTTAAGTTTTTACTGAAAGAAAAATCGACCACGCCCACTTTTACGCCCACTTTTTCAGTTTATCTAAAATCTGAGAATGGCTGGACCGATTTCACTAAATTTGTTTTTAAATGAATTTTCATCATATTCAAACTTTGGTTTTTACGAAAAAAGAAATTGATCACGCCCACTTTGGCTAATTTTTGCTGAAAATGTTCGTCATAATTCAACTAAAGCTTTAACGGATAGTTAAATTTCCCACGCCCTATTTTTTCTATGTATTGAAAGAACTATAACGGATAGACCGATTTGGTTATAGTCCACAATAGATTTAAAAAAAAAAAGAAAAATTGTCCACGCCTACTTTTACGCTCTTTTACGCTCTTTTTTTCCCGATACATATATTTTAAATCATGGAATGGATGGATTAATTTATCCATTTTCCATTTCTACGCACACTTTTGAATTGAATTGGTCCATCCAGAGTTGGCTATTTTCAAATAAGGCTTTTACGATAAGAAAAGTTGTCCACCCACTCTTTTTTCGATATATATAAAATTTGCTCTATAGAAAAATAAAATATAGAATAATAAAATATAAATAAAAATAAAAATCAAATGCAGTTCGTTGGTAATCGCTTCACTTGATAACTGACCGATTTGGATAATATTTTTTTAAATGTATTTTTTTCTTAATGTTTGTCTTAGGTTTTTTCGGAAAACAAATTAATCACGCCCACTTTTACGCCTCCATTTTTGCGATATATCTAAAATCGGAGAACGGCTGGATTGATTTGACTAAACTTTTTTTTAAATGTTCGTCATAGTCCAACTTAGGTTTAACCGGAAATAACAATATTTCACGCCCATATTCATTTCGGTGTATCTTAAATAGAAGAACGGCAGGACCGATTTGGCTATTAGTAGTATTTGATGACGTTCGTGATAGTACAACTAAGGTTTTTACTGAAAGAAAAATTGTCCACTCCCACTTTTTTCAATACATCTAAAATCGGAGAACGACTGGCCTGATTTTGAAAATGTTTTCTATAATGATCATTATAATTCAACTAAGGATTTTACGGAAATAATTATTGTCCTTCCCCACTTCAAAGCCCATATTTTTCAATATCCTTAAAATTTGCAACACTTGAGAACGCCTGGACCGATTTAACTATTTTTTTTTTGTTTAAATGTTCTTAATAGTCCATATATGTAATTGTTCGGAAAGAAAATTGTCCTCGCCCACTTTTTTTCGATATATCTAAAATTAATTTTTACTCTAATTCGATCTATTAAAAAACAATTTTTCTTAATAGATTCTGTGTTGTTCGTAATGATACTTAAGAAGTTTTAAACTTGAACAGTTCGCAAGTCGAAGACATGGTAATTTTTTTTAGTTCCTAAAATATAATTTGAAGATGATTATCTGCCTAATCGGGTCCTTAAAACCACGCCCACAAATTTTTCTAAGCCAAGAAATTCACTACATTTTTTGCAGGGCTATATATTTGAAGCGAGACGAAATATAATACTGGTTTAATATTTGGGCCAGCAACGCGGACCGGGGCCAGCTAGTTTAATATAAAATTATATATAGCTTATTCTGTTCCATATATAAATGTTTCCAATTAAATGTTTCCAATTAACCAAAAATGTTCTAAGTTTTTTAAGCAAAGTATAAGAAACTTTTAAAATGTTCCTAAACATTTCCTTGTTAGGGTT
Source organism: Pegoplata infirma (assembly GCA_963921195.1). NCBI lineage: Eukaryota > Metazoa > Arthropoda > Insecta > Diptera > Anthomyiidae > Pegoplata > Pegoplata infirma. The sequence goes on from OY992539.1 coordinate 197,847,979, forward strand.
ATGTATATCACCTATCTGGTTCGAAGCGTACCCAAACATTTTTTTTGTTTTTGAAAATTATATGTTTGGTGAATGTATCGTTGACCTGTGGTGTAACTCACCCAAACCAAAACACACCAAGACTTTTTTATGTTTTTATGCAATTAGATCTAATTGGATCCAATGAAATATGGCAATGTCTGGTCAAAACTCGGATGAAATCGAATCATATTTTATACAAGTTGATCTTTTTTAATGCAAAAACATCCACCATTATTCGGATTAAATTGCGTATAAATATATATTGTGTTATATATCATTATGTATTGCATCATATAAAAATTTTTACTCGGGCTGTAGAAACTATAAATATTCACATATATAAAAAACAATTTCCATTAACAAGACAAACCGACATTTAAAATTCTACTGATGATAACACTATTTATGAGTTACATAATTGAGAATTTTATGCTGCAAAATTGTTTATCTTAGAATTATAATTATTAAAAGTTTGGTAAATGATGGAAAACTTAACAAAAGTATTAGAGGAGTGTTTTTCTGGAGAAAATATTAAAGATTTTGAGGTTCTATTTCCGTAGTAAAATCTTGAGTGTGAGAAATTTTTCATAAAGAAAAAGTCTCAGACACTGAGATTTATTTTTGTTTAATAGTGCGTTTACACTGGTCCTCTAAGCTAGCTTAAAGTAGATTGTGGCTCCAATCCAGTTTCAATCTATTAGATTGCCCATACAAATTTATTTTTTTCAATCTAGTAGTTTAGACTCTAATCGGCAAACGCAATCTGGTAAAGTTAGATACAACTCTGTATTTCTATTATTTGCATTTTCCAACACTGAAAAACACCGACACAAAGCCTGCCGTTTTGATGACGCCGCCAAGTATGTGTATGCCGCCGTCATTGTTATTTGTAAACGCCGTCACTGTCCTTGTTAATCATACGACGACTAATTACCGTCGCTGTCTTTTGACGCAGTCACACACATTTATTACCAACTTATTGTTATAAATGCCAATCCTAATCTTCTCAAATGTAAAAAATGCCAATGTAAACGGTACAGATTGCAAAGTAGATTAAAATCGCAATTTACTAGATTAGAAATCCAATGTAAACGCACTATAAGGAAATTTTAGGATTCTTAACCAATTTTTCTACAGAAATGTCCCAGATTTTGAAAAATTTCTTATGGAAAACTTTAAGATTCTGAGAAATTTTTCTACATAAAAAAGTTTCAGATCTTGAGACATTTTTCATATAGACTATGTTTCTGATTCTGAGACATTTTTCTGTATTGAAAAGGTCTCAGAATCTGAGGTATCTTTCTGTATCGAAAATGTCTCAGATTCTGAGACACTTTTCTGTATCAGATTCTGAGACATTTTTCTGTATAAAAAAGTCTCAGTTGTTTAAAATCTGTCACAAATTTACCAACACTGTTGCCCCACATTGGGCGCCAAATTTGTGATGGTAGAAATCTTATTTTTGTATAGAAAAAGTCTCAGATTCTGAGACATTTTTCTGTATAGAAAAAGCCTCAGATTCAAAGACATTATTCTGTATAGAAGAATTCTTAGATTCTAAGACATTTTTCGGTTTAGAAAAAGTATCCGATCCTTAGACATTTTTCTGTATAGAAAAAGTCTAAGATTCTAAGACTGTTTTTTGCATAAATTCTAATAAATTTTTTCTATAGCAAATATATCAGATTCTGAATTATTCTCTCTATAGAAAAGTCTCTGATTCTAAGACTTTCTCAATAACCAAAAAAGGGAAAATCTGAGACTTTTAAGTAGCTTCTGACGTTTTACGTCAGTACATATAGATTCCACTACTGGTTCCAGCCATTAAACTTTTGAATTTTGACATCCGACAAATCAGAAAGATCGTGAAGCTCTCTAGATCCAAGTAAAGCAAGTCTCTGAATTTTCCGGGTAATGGCAGATAAAGTGTTTGTTAGTTTTCAACTCCTCCTCAAAGCAAAGGTAATTTGGCGTCACATTTAACCGTTCTGCGTGCTCTCCTATAAAACAGTGTCCGGTAATTGTAGCAGCCATCATCGAAATCTATCCTCTTGGACGCGATATCAGCTCACTTGTCCTCTTCTGATTAAGAGAAGGCTAAATCAGTTGTGTTGCCTCACAAGGCCATCCATGTGCCCATTGTTGATAAGTCCTCGTCTCGGAATAAAGCCGTTGGTTTTTTTTTGCAAGTTTCTATATGCATACCTACACATTCTTATTTTTTTGGAACCTGTTAGGTAGTTCACAGTCTTGCAAACTCAACGGTTTTGCAATTCCCTAGAATGTCTTTGTGCCCTGAGACCCATATGAGTCGTATGTCAAACTGCTTGACCATCTTATTTAAAGGCATGAGGCAGTTAAGAGCAGGTCCTCTTTTCAGAAACAGGGACTTGACAGCGGCTTGACTGACAGAATAAATGTTGACTATGGTTGTCGACAAGAGATCTGGCAATCTTCGACCCGTGCTCACCGCAAGCTCTTCCGAATATGCTCCAAAGCCCACTTGCTCCTGAAGCTTCGATTCATCTGTGTAAAAATTTATAAAGGCTCCAATATTTCCGGAATGTGATGCTCCCGGAATTTCCCTCATCCAAGTCTGCCTGGATGGTATCACAGTGGTAAAATGGTGCTCACAGAGGGAGCACAGTCCTTATCTTGTGGCAATGCTATCTTCTTCAAGATCGCGATAAAGGAGTATTTTTAATGAGGTCGTAGGCAGCAGAATTGGATGCACCACTGCTGTATAAATCCAATGAACGACTTGTGGGCTTAAGTCCCATCGTTTGTCAATAGCACTTTTACAACAATAAAAAGCAATCGTTACTTTTCTCATCCGTTTCTCAATACTTCGATTAAACTTCAACTTCCTATCAAGAATTACTCCAAGATACTTAGCTCGATCTGAAGAGGTGATTTCAGTGCCGTCCAGAGAAATAGGATCAAAAGCAGTAATCTTATTTTTCCTTGTAAATAAGACAAGCTCTGCTTTACTTAGATTAACTCCCAGACCACTGTCTCTTGTCCATTTAGACAGATCTTTCAGAGAACTCTGAAAATGTCCCTTAATGTTGGCTGGTGTTTCCCTGTACCGTTATTGCGACATGGTTAGCATATGCGACAACATGACAAGTACGTACTTCTAGGGAGAGCAGAATTGAGTTCAGTGCCAGGTTCCAAAGAAGCGGTAAAAGAACACCTACATGTGGTGTGCCCCTATTGAAAAATCGAGATATGATTGCTAGTGTCCGACCAAATATTCGGCTTCGGCCAAAAAGCACTATTCGGCCACTATTCGGCTTCGGCCACAATTTTAGCCGAATAGGCCGAATACCGAATAATTGTATAACATTTGTGCTCACGTGTTGAAAAACACACTAAACTAACTTTGAATCACATTAGTTAGACACAAAAACATTTTACTAAGTGTTTTTGAAACTAAAAACATTTTTTACATTCAAAAAAAATTTTCGGTCGAAGAAAATTTACACTCTAAAATATATTTTTTTACAAAATTGCCCAAAAAAATTTTCCCAGCAAAACTTAGATTACCAAATAAGGTATAAAATAAGGTATAGGATCTCTTATTTTATACATTGCAGCATTGATGATTTTAACAGGCGATGAGACTCAAAGTAATGCATTCACATTATCACAAAGAATACCAGTAAGGTATAAAATAAGTCATAAATTTATAACGAAGAATACGAGTAAGGTGTAAAATATATGATATTTTATAGGTTACGAGAAATGAAATAATATAGCATACCAGAAGATAATATATAAGGTGTTACGAGTAGTGAAAAAGTAATTTTGTATTAAATTTACTCACGTGAATGTAAGTGAGTGTAAGAAGATAAAATATGCTCGTGAGTGTGTGTCGTTAGAAATTTCCTGTCGTGAGCCCATCTCTAGTTTAAACTTATGCACTTTTTTTTAAATAATTATTTTTTATGTTATTGTAATGCATTATGCATCCAATTATAAATAATGCAATATTTCAAACTTTGAAATCATACATAATGTAACCAAATATAAGTCATCCATGATTTAATGTTTAGAAATAATAAATCTGAAATACATTTTTTCCAATAATCATGCATTACGTAGAAAATTATTAGTAATGCATTATTTTTCACTTGAAAATAATACGTTGTGGAACAAATGTTTGGTAAGACATTCTAAAATAATGCTACAAATAAGGTATATACATTACCTGGTAATGTGTTATATAATCACAACCCATTACCAAAGTTTTGCTGGGTTTTGCTTAAAATAAAATCATTCTAGACAACACTCTCATGCATTTGAGTATCCCGCCGAGTCGATTTTTATTTTTTTCTTGTTTTTACTACATAAATATTTTTTTTTTTGTAATATTCGGCTTCGGCTTCGGTTTGGCCGAAAAGTGAAAATTTGGCCGAATATTCGGCTTCGACTTTGGCCAAAAAAGGTGTATTCGGTCGGACACTAATGATTGGTAGTGAAAATTGTGCGTAAATTAAATAGATTTAATGAGGGTTTAAGCTAAAAAAAATGCAAAAGAAAAATTTAATTTCTAAAAATTATAGACATTTCCTGTATTCCCATACCGGTTTCAAACACTCCAGTTAGTGTTATCATCAGTAGAATTTTAAATGTCGGTTTGTCTTGTTAATGGAAATTGTTTTTTATATATGTGAATATTTATAGTTTCTACAGAATAAATTTTGACTGTTTCCAACACTACAATTCTATTTATAGAAATCTCAACCTCACCTTATACTTTATTTCAACTTTTTTGTCTCTTACATTATTTCGCAAGGGTTGCCAACATGATCTGGAATTGCAGAGCTCAGGCTCTAATTATATTTCTTATAAGGGTTTACATTGAAAAAATGCAGAAGAAAGATTGAGTTTCTAAAATTTACACATTTCTGGTATTCCCCGGTTTCAAACACTCCAGTTAGTGTTATCATCAGTAAGATTTTAAATGCCGGTTTGTGTTGTTAATGGAAATTGTTTTTTTATATGTATATGTGAATATTTAAAGTTTCTACAGAAAAAATGTTAACAGTTTTAGACAGAAATAAATTGTTTTTTGCAAAAATATCAAACATCGTGAAATGTCTGCAATTCACGATGTTTGATATTTTTGCAAAAAACAATTTATTTCTGTCTAAAACTGTTAACATTTTTTCTGTAGAAACTTTAAATATTCACATATACATATAAAAAAACAATTTCCATTAACAACACAAACCGGCATTTAAAATCTTACTGATGATAACACTAACTGGAGTGTTTGAAACCGGGGAATACCAGAAATGTGTAAATTTTAGAAACTCAATCTTTCTTCTGCATTTTTTCAATGTAAACCCTTATAAGAAATATAATTAGAGCCTGAGCTCTGCAATTCCAGATCATGTTGGCAACCCTTGCGAAATAATGTAAGAGACAAAAAAGTTGAAATAAAGTATAAGGTGAGGTTGAGATTTCTATAAATAGAATTGTAGTGTTGGAAACAGTCAAAATTTATTCTGTAGAAACTATAAATATTCGCATATATAAAAAACAATTTCCATTAACAAGACAAACCGACATTTAAAATTCTACTGATGATAACACTAACTGGAGTGTTTGAAACCGGTATGGGAATACAGGAAATGTCTATAATTTTTAGAAATTAAATTTTTCTTTTGCATTTTTTTTAGCTTAAACCCTCATTAAATCTATTTAATTTACGCACAATTTTCACTACCAATCATTAGTGTCCGACCGAATACACCTTTTTTGGCCAAAGTCGAAGCCGAATATTCGGCCAAATTTTCACTTTTCGGCCAAACCGAAGCCGAAGCCGAATATTACAAAAAAAAAAATATTTATGTAGTAAAAACAAGAAAAAAATAAAAATCGACTCGGCGGGATACTCAAATGCATGAGAGTGTTGTCTAGAATGATTTTATTTTAAGCAAAACCCAGCAAAACTTTGGTAATGGGTTGTGATTATATAACACATTACCAGGTAATGTATATACCTTATTTGTAGCATTATTTTAGAATGTCTTACCAAACATTTGTTCCACAACGTATTATTTTCAAGTGAAAAATAATGCATTACTAATAATTTTCTACGTAATGCATGATTATTGGAAAAAATGTATTTCAGATTTATTATTTCTAAACATTAAATCATGGATGACTTATATTTGGTTACATTATGTATGATTTCAAAGTTTGAAATATTGCATTATTTATAATTGGATGCATAATGCATTACAATAACATAAAAAATAATTATTTAAAAAAAAGTGCATAAGTTTAAACTAGAGATGGGCTCACGACAGGAAATTTCTAACGACACACACTCACGAGCATATTTTATCTTCTTACACTCACTTACATTCACGTGGTAAATTTAATACAAAATTACTTTTTCACTACTCGTAACACCTTATATATTATCTTCTGGTATGCTATATTATTTCATTTCTCGTAACCTATAAAATATCATATATTTTACACCTTACTCGTATTCTTCGTTATAAATTTATGACTTATTTTATACCTTACTGGTATTCTTTGTGATAATGTGAATGCATTACTTTGAGTCTCATCGCCTGTTAAAATCATCAATGCTGCAATGTATAAAATAAGAGATCCTATACCTTATTTTATACCTTATTTGGTAATCTAAGTTTTGCTGGGAAAATTTTTTTGGGCAATTTTGTAAAAAAATATATTTTAGAGTGTAAATTTTCTTCGACCGAAAATTTTTTTTGAATGTAAAAAATGTTTTTAGTTTCAAAAACACTTAGTAAAATGTTTTTGTGTCTAACTAATGTGATTCAAAGTTAGTTTAGTGTGTTTTTCAACACGTGAGCACAAATGTTATACAATTATTCGGTATTCGGCCTATTCGGCTAAAATTGTGGCCGAAGCCGAATAGTGGCCGAATAGTGCTTTTTGGCCGAAGCCGAATATTCGGTCGGACACTAGCAATCATATCTCGATTTTTCAATAGGGGCACACCACATGTAGGTGTTCTTTTACCGCTTCTTTGGAACCTGGCACTGAACTCAATTCTGCTCTCCCTAGAAGTACGTACTTGTCATGTTGTCGCATATGCTAACCATGTCGCAATAACGGTACAGGGAAACACCAGCCAACATTAAGGGACATTTTCAGAGTTCTCTGAAAGATCTGTCTAAATGGACAAGAGACAGTGGTCTGGGAGTTAATCTAAGTAAAGCAGAGCTTGTCTTATTTACAAGGAAAAATAAGATTACTGCTTTTGATCCTATTTCTCTGGACGGCACTGAAATCACCTCTTCAGATCGAGCTAAGTATCTTGGAGTAATTCTTGATAGGAAGTTGAAGTTTAATCGAAGTATTGAGAAACGGATGAGAAAAGTAACGATTGCTTTTTATTGTTGTAAAAGTGCTATTGACAAACGATGGGACTTAAGCCCACAAGTCGTTCATTGGATTTATACAGCAGTGGTGCATCCAATTCTGCTGCCTACGACCTCATTAAAAATACTCCTTTATCGCGATCTTGAAGAAGATAGCATTGCCACAAGATAAGGACTGTGCTCCCTCTGTGAGCACCATTTTACCACTGTGATACCATCCAGGCAGACTTGGATGAGGGAAATTCCGGGAGCATCACATTCCGGAAATATTGGAGCCTTTATAAATTTTTACACAGATGAATCGAAGCTTCAGGAGCAAGTGGGCTTTGGAGCATATTCGGAAGAGCTTGCGGTGAGCACGGCTCGAAGATTGCCAGATCTCTTGTCGACAACCATAGTCAACATTTATTCTGTCAGTCAAGCCGCTGTCAAGTCCCTGTTTCTGAAAAGAGGACCTGCTCTTAACTGCCTCATGCCTTTAAATAAGATGGTCAAGCAGTTTGACATACGACTCATATGGGTCTCAGGGCACAAAGACATTCTAGGGAATTGCAAAACCGTTGAGTTTGCAAGACTGTGAACTACCTAACAGGTTCCAAAAAAATAAGAATGTGTAGGTTGTAATGGACCATCCCGGCTTTCAATGATTTTTTCTTTTTTATAAGTATCTTTTTTGCTGATATCTTGCTGACTTTTGCATTCCTTTTGGTTACGTTGGGGATAAGATACAATTCAAAGTTAACGGTTATTTGTTTTAATTATTTCTTGCAGTAATGGGTTCAAAAATATCAACATTGCAATTTTATTATTGTGGTGAGATTAACAAACGTATCTCTCAGCTGTTTGCTAACAGATTTCCGCCTAATTTCAAACGAATAGCCTACTATTGTTCTTATATTCTTCTCAAAAATTTGAGCACCCCCAAATAAAGAGTGTATTTGGTCTTTCCGGTTTATTAAAAAATATTTAAAATTTCCAAGCATTAATACCTTTGTACCAACAAAATTCAAAGCTGCTCTAGTAAGAGAAAAAAAATTTTAATTGTTGGATTAACACCAAAATAAATAATAAATTTATGACATCCTGTCAAAAATGGTAAATTTTATAAAATATATTAACATTATTGTTAACAATTCTTCAAAATGTTCAAACATTTATATTTTTTTTTTAGAAATTTTTGGTATTTGCCTAGTTATTTAATCCGAGACCAAAACTAACCTTAAATTTGCAACAGGCCATTGTCCATCTGGCTATCTATTGGGATCATTTAATTGATGCCCATCAAAAATTTGCAACATTTGCAGCGAGCAATAAATTTAAGATAAAATTCATCCAAATTAATCGGAGAAATTAGGTGAATTCATAATCATCGCCAGAATCGAAATTTTAAAATTTCGAAAAAAGAAATCATCATTTTCAGCTTGTGGATATCCAAAAGATTTTTGAATCGAAGTCCGGAAAAAAAAATTCTATTTAAAATTTATGTTTTTCTATAGAAACATAAAAAGAAAAGGTAAAAGAGTAGAATCCAAAATTAAACTCAAATTTCTAAAACAGTTTTTATAAAATCCCTTTTAGTCAGAGAGCTTTCCAGGAAACTTCCAAAAATTTTGTAAAGAGATCAATCAGTATAATCAAAGAGGAATACCTAATGAAACCAGTTGTCACATTAAAAGAAGTTTAAGCTAATTTAGTTGCTCGGTGGAAGGCATAAAATACGTGTTAAAGTTCGGACGCAAAACTAAAATCGTATTTTGCTCCGGTACAAACTGTACCTATAATTATGAAAAAATAGTGATTTGCAATTAGTGTCAAATTTTAAATTTCAAATCGAGATTTTATTAGATTTTTTTTTATATAAATATTTAATAATAATCGGGAAATATAAGGTATCTAAAGTTACAATATATTTTGTTTTGCTAAAATTTGATCGTCAGAAAAAAATATTGCACAGTGTTCGGTTTTGGAAAAAAATTTCGTTACAAAAGTGAGAACTAAAATCTTTTATTAAAGTGTATGTGTATATGGTGGTTTTCTTTGTGGTTAAAATAATAAAAAATTAGATCACAGGCGGTTTTGTATTAACATCACGATAATTGTTTTTATTAAACATATTTTGTTCTTTAAAAATTTTCCTTTGGTTAAAAATTGTTTTTTTAATATTACAAAAGTTAAAATTATAAATACTTAAAATCTAGAAAAAAATATAAAAAAAAACAAAAGAAACTCTTTAAATTTGCTAAACAAAATTTTAATATATAAAAGTCGAATGTGTTACACTGTGATCTAAACAAAAGAAATAATTTCGCAACAACAAATTTATTAAAGTGTCTAAATAGAAAAGGAATACGAATAATTTAAGAAGGAAAAAAATTATTACTGTACAAAAGAAGAGAGTAAATCTCTTCCCTTCTCCCCTTCCCATCTTCACCTACGAGTAAACTGCAGCATAGCACCGTTGGAGGCCTTCTACGAAAATATGCAAAGTAAGTGATCTCTTTTGTTTTATTTTATTCCATTCCAATTTACTCTTCTCTGCTAGTTTAACAGAGCTCTGTTAATTATTATAACTGAACTAATGAAAGTTAAACTAGAAAAGAATTGGAAAAAAAATGTTAATATTGTTTTCATAATTGCTTTCAATTCTCTTTTATATAATCCCTGATTTTTTTTATGTTAAAATAAAGTAAAAATAAAATAAATAAATTTCCAAAAAATGTTGTAATTTTTTATACAAAAAAATTCAACAATTAAAATTTTTTTTTTAATCCTTTTTAAAAATTATAAAGTTTTTTTTTTCAAGACAAATAAATTTGAGATGCTCAAAGAATCAAATTTTAAATTATTCCCAAAATTTGGTTCTAATAATTATAAAATTAAGAAGCGATTATGATTTCATTTTAATAAAAATTATAAATTTGTTTATTGTTGTGAAATGAAATTCAATTAGATAAAAGTGAAAAAAAACCATATAAATATAAATCAAAAACCACAGCTTATATACAAAATCAAAAGTTCATTGAACTCGAAAAAAAAAATGTTTAACAGAATTTCTTAAAGTCTATATTAAACGACCGGTGCGAAAGAGATAGTTATAGAGTGCTCGCGAAATTTTGTAACAAAACAAAAATTAATAATAATGGTACATAAGGTCGCTACAGTACGGTCAGTCAATTTAGTTTATCGTTCGGTTTATCAAACTGTGCAAAATTTTTCTTTTTCGATTTAAAATTTGTTATACAATTATTTTTGAAATGAATATATTATATCTAAACCTTTTAAAAATTTAATTAAAGTAATTTTTCAAAGAAATTAAATTTTTTTTAACTATTTCTAAAGTTTTTCTATGAAATATTTAAAATCTCCTAAAATTATATTTATTTTATGAGTGCTACGTTACTTTTAAATTTTACAAATACCTCTAAGAGAATGATATTTTATAAATGAATTATTTTTTTGAATAAACATAAAATGTCGTGCTAAATAAATCATAACAGACTTATCCTTGGGTTGTTGAAAAGATAATTTTTGAGTTTGGGTTCTTCTTAATATACTTATTGCTCAGAAGAACATAGAGAAGGGTGGGTTTTGAGCATGAGGCCATGATATCAGTGCCTCCAATAACTTCAGCATAAAATACCCCCAAATAGATTTCAAACTACAGTTTAATTATTTTCTCGGGGAATCCATAGTTTAAATATCAGCCCATTTTTTCTATATTTGATAGCATACATTTTTTTAGGGACTCTGCAATAAAGTAAGTAATGATGGTTTGTTTGATGAGGGTCAAGAACCTCCCCACCCACTGAAGCTAGCGGCAAAGACGGGTCCCGCCGACCCACCATCATTCAAACATGGTTTAAGGGTTTTATTGAGATTCCAAAAATATAGATTTTTCCTGATACTTCTTTTGAATTTCATGTATATCTTGATGACACTCGTTCAGCTTTTTGTCTTACGGAATTCCCATAAATCCTTAGGCTATTTTTACACCACAAAAATGTTTTAAACAATTTTTTGTCCAAGTTACCATTACATAAATGGCTCCCAACGTGGGGCTTGATTACTTTGATATTTTATGTGTTGTAAGATGCATAGTTTTGTCAAATGATCAGGTCTCGACAGAGGGGTTTAATATCATGGTTTGTATTAATGATACACGATTGTGGCACTAAAACTCCAGTGTAGCAGGTTATACTGTGTGCACAAATTTATTTCTGTTTAAAAAAAAAAAAATTTCAAAGTATCGATTTTTTAAAAAAAATGGTTGTTGTCAGATATGTTATTTTGAAATAAATACTAAAACCTTCCTGGATTTCGACTATTTGTCGTCATATTAGAATAAATAGACTTCGACCGGTAGGAAATTTAGTGTTCCTTTTCGTGATCTTATCTGTCAATGAACCAAATTTTAAATTTTCGAGGGTTTTTTGATTAAAATTTGTTTTACGTAATTTGGATTTGATTAGTTTTTCAAGGAATATTAAAATCCAGTTTTTTAATACTAGAGTTTGATCCGTTAAATGATATCGAGTCACAATTCAAAATACAAAATTAAATCAAGAAATCAGTGATACATAGCCCAGTTTTATTTACAGTATTTTATGCAAAGGTTATTTTTTTATTTTTTTTTTCTTTCATTTTTAATTTGGCATTTCCAATTTTTGCGAGGAAAAATACAAATATTATCTTTTCTCAACCCATATTAGGATAGTCTTATAAAAAAATACAAAAATCTTTTAAACTTTATTATTTTCCTTAATTGGAAAACGCAATTTTTAAGAATTATACTTTATGTTTTTTATATTTCCTTTGGAAAAAATAAACGTTTTATAAAAGGAAATAAATCAAATTTTTTGAGTAAATTGAATAAACATCAATTTGTCCTAATCTGCAAATTCTAAGTTTGGATTTAATTTCAGTTTTGTTATTGAACTCATAAGATTGCTAACAGCAAAACCTTTTCAGGTTAAGTCGTTAGTGAAGTTCCATTGCTTATATTATAGGGCAGTAGGACTGTATATTCTGCTTTAATTTTTTTCTTAAAGAAAAAATTCATAAAATTTTTTTTTTAATAATTATTGTAAAGTATTATTAAATACTATACAAAAATTAAAACAAGAAAATAATTATTTTATTGTAAAAAAAAAATTCGAATATTTTAAATATTCCGCAAAAAAAAAAAAATTAAGGAACTATTTTTCTTAATTTTGTTTCTTAAATTTCTTAATTTTTTTTCTCTGTGAAGAAAATCAGCTTGCTTTTGTTTGCCAAAAATTTAATATTTTTGGTCACCTAAGTTATAAGTTTTTCTGTATTAATCAAATTGGTTCTGGAATAAACCATTGATTTTCCTATAAGCCCCAGTAGAATTTTTAAAATTTTAAAATATATATTTTTATTATTTTTTTATTTAAAAGGATTTTAGTGATCAGGTTTTACGTTCGGTTCCTAAATCTTTTGTTTGGGAATAACCCGTATTTTTTCCGAGAATTTTTTTTGTTGGTTATTGGTTTTTTTTCAATTCGGTTAGTTTGCTTAAATTTGGTAGCTTAACCTATTTGGCTTTATAGTGAGGAAATTTTTTTTGTTATAAAAAAAAGACAGAAATCACAATGAGTGAAGACAGGGAACTTCCTGCGTCATCGGCGTGGCGAGTAGTCCCATGTTCCTTGTGTGAACAGGATATGACTAACAAAGAGGAATGTCGTACTACTCTTTGTAAGCATACTTTTCATAAAGAGTGTCTTACATCGTGGTTGGCAACCTCGCACGAATGTCCTAATTGCCAAAAGCTATGCCATGAAAAAGATCTGGTAATTCCGGGGGTGAAACCACCAGCAAATGGGAGCTCGTTCGGAACAATAAAGAAAAAACTCAAGGGTACCAATGCTCGCGGTAGAGGTCATGGGTCCGCTGTCAAACTATACCAGACTAGAAGTAGGGTGCAAAGCGAAGCTGCTTCGGCACAGACTCCACAGGCTGAAGGTGTACAAGACTTAGGATTACCTTTACCGTTTTTAAATTTAAATACATCCACAAATGACCCAAACGTGTCACGGGATACTTCAAACGCACAAAATTCTTTAAATAATGTCACCTTTAGATCCGGGCGGGGTAGAAGACAAAATCGTAATTTAGATAGAATGTCTCAGATGGTTGAATCGACCGTTCAACGCATTTTGTCTAACATGAATATAAGTCCAATGCAATTGCAACCACCGATGCAACCCTTACAGCTGCAACAACAACCAACATCAACCCAGCAGCGAACTCAACAACAACAATATCGGCAACAACCACAATATCGGCAACAACCACAGCAACAACAAGTTGTGCAACAACGATTCGAAGATCAAGACGCTCAACCTCTTGCTCGTCCTAATTATCCTCCCGTTAACATGAGACCAGAGAAAGTCACTGCAGTTATTCAGGGATGGAATTTGAAATTTGAGGGTAATATCAAAGGGGTAAGATGCGATGAATTTATATATAGGATTCGTTGTCAGACTAACGAACATTTGAATGGAAATTTCGATTGTATCTGTAAAAACTTGACTGTATTGTTATCAGGTAAAGCCAGGGAATGGTACTGGCGCTATCGGAAGACGGTTACTGACATTTTATGGGAACCCTTTTGTGTAGCATTTGGAGAAGAGTATAAAGCCCATCAGACTCATTTTGATATCAGGCAGGAGTTGCATAATAGAAAACAGAAACCAAACGAAAGTTTTGAAGAATTTTACGACGCCATATATAAAATTGTAGACCGGTTATCCGTTCCATTAGAAGCAGGCGAGTTGATTGATATAATGTTTAACAATCTTAGGTGGGAAATAAGGTATAATATGCTGTCCACTTCGATAACTTCGATGGCCCAATTGAGGACTCTCTGTGAAAAGAGGGAAAGGTTATTGAATGAAGAACCGAGGCGAAATAATTTTAACCGCAACGCAAATAATGTTGTACCTCCACGTCGTCTAGCTGCACTCGAGGCACCACCAAATCCAGCAGTCAATTTAGATAACGAAGATTCCGATCATGAAATGCCGGCTGCATTGGAGGTGAATGCCATTGCTAAACCCATTATATGCTGGAATTGTGATGAGGAGGGACACTTCTACGAAATGTGTTTAAAAGATCGGGTGATTTTTTGTTATGGTTGTGGTCTAAAAGGGGTGTACTTGCCACAGTGTGTGGTATGTGCTAACAATCCCAGGAGATCAAAAAACTACCAGCCACCCCAGAACAAACACAGGGGTGCCCCAAAATAAATTGCCAAAATTTAAATTATAATAACGAAGAAAATTTGCAAAATAATACCGTAAATAAAAACAGTGAATTAAGTGAGGAAAATGATAATGAATTATTAGAAAATAAGCTTAGGATTTTAAAGAATATTGAATTAGAAAAAAATGAAGTTATTAGTAAAGAAAGTAGTAGATATAAGATACGCCCGTTACATGAAAGGCTAAAAGATTATATAAAAGCTAGATCTAGAATTTTTAATGATGATGCTTTAGGAAAAAAATTAGTGAAAAAATACAATAGATCAACCATGCGAATGCGAAATTTTTATAAAAAAATTAAAAATACAAAAAAATTACTCATATCTTCGATAATAAATTCC
Organism: Pegoplata infirma; assembly: GCA_963921195.1. Lineage (NCBI taxonomy): Eukaryota > Metazoa > Arthropoda > Insecta > Diptera > Anthomyiidae > Pegoplata > Pegoplata infirma. Next base: position 197,863,021 of record OY992539.1, read on the forward strand.
GATAGAGATGGTAGAATTTATGCAGAAGTAAATTTTTTAGATAAAATAGAATTTGGATTGTTAGATACAGGGGCAAATATCAGCTGTATAGGGAAGGATTTGGCCACTGAAGATTTTACTCGACATCCTAGTTTTCGGAAAATTAAAGCGATGGTGAGCACCGCCGATGGTAAACCTCAGGAAGTAATTGGAGTTATTGAAGTGGAGATGTCCTATAAAAATAAAACTGAGAAAATTGTTTTATATATTATTCCTACACTAAATCAAAGGTTAATCTTAGGATTAGATTTTTGGCGAGCGTTTGGATTGATGCAAAATATAATTTCCGGGGTAACTTTAGAAAAATGTGAAACAACCAATAATTTGAACCGTGACGCTTACCCTTTATCAAATTTACAACAACAGCAACTTGATATGGTTAAAACTTTTTTCCCTAGCTTTGAGTTACAAGGTTTGGGCAGAACTGCTTTGATTAAGCATGGTATAGATGTAGGTAAAGCCAAACCTATAAAGCAACGATTTTACCCAGTATCTCCAGCTGTGGAGAAGCTAATGTACACAGAAATAGATAGGATGCTTAGTTTAGGCGTAATCGAAGAAAGTTCGAGTGCCTGGAGTTCTCCAATGAGGATGGTGGTCAAGCCTGGAAAAGTTAGACTTTGTCTAGACGCCCGGAAGATCAATGAAGTTACTACAAAAGATGCATACCCTCTCCCAAATATTGGTGGTATTTTTTCTCGTTTGCCAAAGGCAAACATAATATCAAAAATTGACTTAAAAGATGCGTACTGGCAAATCGCGTTAGAAGAAGATGCGAAACCTATCACAGCCTTTACCATACCTGGTCGCCCACTTTACCAATTTACCGTTATGCCTTTTGGTTTATGCACGGCTCCGCAAACCATGTGCCGGCTAATGGACTCGATTATTCCTCCTGACTTGAAACATTCGGTATTCGGGTATTTAGATGACGTTTGTGTGGTTTCCGACACGTTTGAAGATCATATGGCAATACTTGTTAGGTTGGCAGAACAATTCAAAAAAGCAAATTTGACATTAAATATAAAAAAGAGTAGTTTTTGCGTTAAGAGAGTTTCATATTTAGGATATATTATAGGAGATGGTGGTATATCCACTGACCCAGAAAAAATTGAATCTATTTTGAACTGGCCAGTACCGAGAACCCTAAAACAAGTCAGAGGTTTTCTTGGGTTAACTGGTTGGTATCGAAGATTCATTCTGAACTTTGCCGATGTTACTCACCCGATAACAGAGTTGTTATCAAAGAAAAAGAAGTTTGAATGGACTGCTGCTGCTGATGAAGCATTTAAAAAAATAAAAACTTTATTGACCACAGCACCTGTTCTTAAAAACCCAGACTTTGCGAAAAAGTTTTATGTCCACTGTGACGCGAGCGATTTCGGGATAGGCGCTGTGTTAGTTCAGCTAGGTGATGACGGTGAAGAAAACCCTATAGCTTTTATGTCGAAAAAATTAAATTCAGCCCAAAGAAATTATTCGGTCACCGAAAAAGAATGTCTGGCTGCCATAGAAGCTATTGAACGTTTTCGGTGCTATATAGAGCTTCAAGAGTTTGAGGTCATCACTGACCACAGTAGTTTAGTGTGGTTAATGAGACAGCCTAACTTAAAAGGTAGACTTGCGAGGTGGGTTTTAAAATTACAATCATATAAGTTTTGTATCAGTCACAGAAAAGGTAAGGACAATATTGTACCTGACGCTTTAAGCAGAATGCACGAAATTGAATTAGCTGCACTTGAATTTATAGGACCGGAAATTGATTTAGATTCAGTACATTTTTTGGACAAAGAGTATGTTGATTTAAAGAATAAATTTGTTGAAAACGAGTCCTCGTATCCAGATATAAAAGTATCTGGTAGATACATCTATATACGGACAAATTTCGCTACAGGTGTTGACATTGAAGATGCCAACTGCTGGAAATTATGGATCCCGGAACAATTGAGACCAGAGCTCCTTAAGCGATTTCATGATTCCGTTTTAGCTGCGCACGGTGGGGTTGGCAAGACCCTCGAATTAATTCGTAGGCATTTTTATTGGCCGCGATTAGCTACAGAGGTAAGGGATTACATACGAAAATGCGAAGTATGTAAAATGACCAAAGCAACCAACCAAAAATTAACCCCAGAGATGGGAATAATGGCAATTTCCACAAGACCGTTTCAACGGTTTTATGTTGACCTCTTAGGACCTTATCCTAGGAGTAAAAAGGGGTACATAGGTTTACTTATTGTATTGGATCATTTCTCCAAATACCATTGGTTATGTCCATTACGTAAATTTACCTCAGCTGTTATAACCGAATTTTTGGAGAAACAGATTTTCCACCATTATGGTGTGCCGGAAGTTGTAATTAGTGATAATGGTAGTCAGTTCAAAGGAAATGACTTTAATGCTTTTTTGACAAAATATGGGGTTACGCATACATACACAGCTTTGTATTCACCCCAAAGCAACGCCTCAGAAAGGGTGAATAGGTCAATAATCGCCGCTATAAGAGCTTATCTTAAAAATGACCACAGGGAATGGGACGAAAATATATCGGCCATAAGCTGTGCTCTGCGGAACTCAGTACACAGTTCTATAGGCTTATCTCCGTATCACGCCTTATATGGGTTTGATATGGTGACCCATGCTTCTTCATTTAAAATGCTTAAGTCGATTGAATGTTTAGAGGAACCGGAAGTAAGCCTGAATCGTGATGATAAATTATCTATACTAAGGAAGCAAATTTCTGAGAATATAAGAAAAGCATACGAAACTAACGTAAAACAATATAATCTGCGGGCTAGACCCATAAGTTATAATGTTGGCCAGGAAGTGTTTAGGAAAAATTTTGCTCAGAGCAATGCGGAAAAGAAGTTCAATGCAAAATTATGTCCTGTATTTATAAAAGCTCGTATCAAAGAAAAATTAGGGAACTGCTATTATATTCTTGAAGATATTGATAGTAAAAATTTAGGTACATATCATGGTAAAGATATTAAACCGTGATTGTGTTTCCGGCTAATATATTCAATAAGATTTTTATATTATACGGTTTTGTAATGGACCATCCCGGCTTTCAATGATTTTTTCTTTTTTATAAGTATCTTTTTTGCTGATATCTTGCTGACTTTTGCATTCCTTTTGGTTACGTTGGGGATAAGATACAATTCAAAGTTAACGGTTATTTGTTTTAATTATTTCTTGCAGTAATGGGTTCAAAAATATCAACATTGCAATTTTATTATTGTGGTGAGATTAACAAACGTATCTCTCAGCTGTTTGCTAACAGATTTCCGCCTAATTTCAAACGAATAGCCTACTATTGTTCTTATATTCTTCTCAAAAATTTGAGCACCCCCAAATAAAGAGTGTATTTGGTCTTTCCGGTTTATTAAAAAATATTTAAAATTTCCAAGCATTAATACCTTTGTACCAACAAAATTCAAAGCTGCTCTAGTAAGAGAAAAAAAATTTTAATTGTTGGATTAACACCAAAATAAATAATAAATTTATGACATCCTGTCAAAAATGGTAAATTTTATAAAATATATTAACATTATTGTTAACAATTCTTCAAAATGTTCAAACATTTATATTTTTTTTTTAGAAATTTTTGGTATTTGCCTAGTTATTTAATCCGAGACCAAAACTAACCTTAAATTTGCAACAGGCCATTGTCCATCTGGCTATCTATTGGGATCATTTAATTGATGCCCATCAAAAATTTGCAACATTTGCAGCGAGCAATAAATTTAAGATAAAATTCATCCAAATTAATCGGAGAAATTAGGTGAATTCATAATCATCGCCAGAATCGAAATTTTAAAATTTCGAAAAAAGAAATCATCATTTTCAGCTTGTGGATATCCAAAAGATTTTTGAATCGAAGTCCGGAAAAAAAAATTCTATTTAAAATTTATGTTTTTCTATAGAAACATAAAAAGAAAAGGTAAAAGAGTAGAATCCAAAATTAAACTCAAATTTCTAAAACAGTTTTTATAAAATCCCTTTTAGTCAGAGAGCTTTCCAGGAAACTTCCAAAAATTTTGTAAAGAGATCAATCAGTATAATCAAAGAGGAATACCTAATGAAACCAGTTGTCACATTAAAAGAAGTTTAAGCTAATTTAGTTGCTCGGTGGAAGGCATAAAATACGTGTTAAAGTTCGGACGCAAAACTAAAATCGTATTTTGCTCCGGTACAAACTGTACCTATAATTATGAAAAAATAGTGATTTGCAATTAGTGTCAAATTTTAAATTTCAAATCGAGATTTTATTAGATTTTTTTTTATATAAATATTTAATAATAATCGGGAAATATAAGGTATCTAAAGTTACAATATATTTTGTTTTGCTAAAATTTGATCGTCAGAAAAAAATATTGCACAGTGTTCGGTTTTGGAAAAAAATTTCGTTACAAAAGTGAGAACTAAAATCTTTTATTAAAGTGTATGTGTATATGGTGGTTTTCTTTGTGGTTAAAATAATAAAAAATTAGATCACAGGCGGTTTTGTATTAACATCACGATAATTGTTTTTATTAAACATATTTTGTTCTTTAAAAATTTTCCTTTGGTTAAAAATTGTTTTTTTAATATTACAAAAGTTAAAATTATAAATACTTAAAATCTAGAAAAAAATATAAAAAAAAACAAAAGAAACTCTTTAAATTTGCTAAACAAAATTTTAATATATAAAAGTCGAATGTGTTACACTGTGATCTAAACAAAAGAAATAATTTCGCAACAACAAATTTATTAAAGTGTCTAAATAGAAAAGGAATACGAATAATTTAAGAAGGAAAAAAATTATTACTGTACAAAAGAAGAGAGTAAATCTCTTCCCTTCTCCCCTTCCCATCTTCACCTACGAGTAAACTGCAGCATAGCACCGTTGGAGGCCTTCTACGAAAATATGCAAAGTAAGTGATCTCTTTTGTTTTATTTTATTCCATTCCAATTTACTCTTCTCTGCTAGTTTAACAGAGCTCTGTTAATTATTATAACTGAACTAATGAAAGTTAAACTAGAAAAGAATTGGAAAAAAAATGTTAATATTGTTTTCATAATTGCTTTCAATTCTCTTTTATATAATCCCTGATTTTTTTTATGTTAAAATAAAGTAAAAATAAAATAAATAAATTTCCAAAAAATGTTGTAATTTTTTATACAAAAAAATTCAACAATTAAAATTTTTTTTTTAATCCTTTTTAAAAATTATAAAGTTTTTTTTTTCAAGACAAATAAATTTGAGATGCTCAAAGAATCAAATTTTAAATTATTCCCAAAATTTGGTTCTAATAATTATAAAATTAAGAAGCGATTATGATTTCATTTTAATAAAAATTATAAATTTGTTTATTGTTGTGAAATGAAATTCAATTAGATAAAAGTGAAAAAAAACCATATAAATATAAATCAAAAACCACAGCTTATATACAAAATCAAAAGTTCATTGAACTCGAAAAAAAAAATGTTTAACAGAATTTCTTAAAGTCTATATTAAACGACCGGTGCGAAAGAGATAGTTATAGAGTGCTCGCGAAATTTTGTAACAAAACAAAAATTAATAATAATGGTACATAAGGTCGCTACAGTACGGTCAGTCAATTTAGTTTATCGTTCGGTTTATCAAACTGTGCAAAATTTTTCTTTTTCGATTTAAAATTTGTTATACAATTATTTTTGAAATGAATATATTATATCTAAACCTTTTAAAAATTTAATTAAAGTAATTTTTCAAAGAAATTAAATTTTTTTTAACTATTTCTAAAGTTTTTCTATGAAATATTTAAAATCTCCTAAAATTATATTTATTTTATGAGTGCTACGTTACTTTTAAATTTTACAAATACCTCTAAGAGAATGATATTTTATAAATGAATTATTTTTTTGAATAAACATAAAATGTCGTGCTAAATAAATCATAACAGACTTATCCTTGGGTTGTTGAAAAGATAATTTTTGAGTTTGGGTTCTTCTTAATATACTTATTGCTCAGAAGAACATAGAGAAGGGTGGGTTTTGAGCATGAGGCCATGATATCAGTGCCTCCAATAACTTCAGCATAAAATACCCCCAAATAGATTTCAAACTACAGTTTAATTATTTTCTCGGGGAATCCATAGTTTAAATATCAGCCCATTTTTTCTATATTTGATAGCATACATTTTTTTAGGGACTCTGCAATAAAGTAAGTAATGATGGTTTGTTTGATCAGGGTCAAGAACCTCCCCACCCACTGAAGCTAGCGGCAAAGACGGGTCCCGCCGACCCACCATCATTCAAACATGGTTTAAGGGTTTTATTGAGATTCCAAAAATATAGATTTTTCCTGATACTTCTTTTGAATTTCATGTATATCTTGATGACACTCGTTCAGCTTTTTGTCTTACGGAATTCCCATAAATCCTTAGGCTATTTTTACACCACAAAAATGTTTTAAACAATTTTTTGTCCAAGTTACCATTACATAAATGGCTCCCAACGTGGGGCTTGATTACTTTGATATTTTATGTGTTGTAAGATGCATAGTTTTGTCAAATGATCAGGTCTCGACAGAGGGGTTTAATATCATGGTTTGTATTAATGATACACGATTGTGGCACTAAAACTCCAGTGTAGCAGGTTATACTGTGTGCACAAATTTATTTCTGTTTAAAAAAAAAAAAATTTCAAAGTATCGATTTTTTAAAAAAAATGGTTGTTGTCAGATATGTTATTTTGAAATAAATACTAAAACCTTCCTGGATTTCGACTATTTGTCGTCATATTAGAATAAATAGACTTCGACCGGTAGGAAATTTAGTGTTCCTTTTCGTGATCTTATCTGTCAATGAACCAAATTTTAAATTTTCGAGGGTTTTTTGATTAAAATTTGTTTTACGTAATTTGGATTTGATTAGTTTTTCAAGGAATATTAAAATCCAGTTTTTTAATACTAGAGTTTGATCCGTTAAATGATATCGAGTCACAATTCAAAATACAAAATTAAATCAAGAAATCAGTGATACATAGCCCAGTTTTATTTACAGTATTTTATGCAAAGGTTATTTTTTTATTTTTTTTTTCTTTCATTTTTAATTTGGCATTTCCAATTTTTGCGAGGAAAAATACAAATATTATCTTTTCTCAACCCATATTAGGATAGTCTTATAAAAAAATACAAAAATCTTTTAAACTTTATTATTTTCCTTAATTGGAAAACGCAATTTTTAAGAATTATACTTTATGTTTTTTATATTTCCTTTGGAAAAAATAAACGTTTTATAAAAGGAAATAAATCAAATTTTTTGAGTAAATTGAATAAACATCAATTTGTCCTAATCTGCAAATTCTAAGTTTGGATTTAATTTCAGTTTTGTTATTGAACTCATAAGATTGCTAACAGCAAAACCTTTTCAGGTTAAGTCGTTAGTGAAGTTCCATTGCTTATATTATAGGGCAGTAGGACTGTATATTCTGCTTTAATTTTTTTCTTAAAGAAAAAATTCATAAAATTTTTTTTTTAATAATTATTGTAAAGTATTATTAAATACTATACAAAAATTAAAACAAGAAAATAATTATTTTATTGTAAAAAAAAAATTCGAATATTTTAAATATTCCGCAAAAAAAAAAAAATTAAGGAACTATTTTTCTTAATTTTGTTTCTTAAATTTCTTAATTTTTTTTCTCTGTGAAGAAAATCAGCTTGCTTTTGTTTGCCAAAAATTTAATATTTTTGGTCACCTAAGTTTTAAGTTTTTCTGTATTAATCAAATTGGTTCTGGAATAAACCATTGATTTTCCTATAAGCCCCAGTAGAATTTTTAAAATTTTAAAATATATATTTTTATTATTTTTTTATTTAAAAGGATTTTAGTGATCAGGTTTTACGTTCGGTTCCTAAATCTTTTGTTTGGGAATAACCCGTATTTTTTCCGAGAATTTTTTTTGTTGGTTATTGGTTTTTTTTCAATTCGGTTAGTTTGCTTAAATTTGGTAGCTTAACCTATTTGGCTTTATAGTGAGGAAATTTTTTTTGTTATAAAAAAAAGACAGAAATCACAATGAGTGAAGACAGGGAACTTCCTGCGTCATCGGCGTGGCGAGTAGTCCCATGTTCCTTGTGTGAACAGGATATGACTAACAAAGAGGAATGTCGTACTACTCTTTGTAAGCATACTTTTCATAAAGAGTGTCTTACATCGTGGTTGGCAACCTCGCACGAATGTCCTAATTGCCAAAAGCTATGCCATGAAAAAGATCTGGTAATTCCGGGGGTGAAACCACCAGCAAATGGGAGCTCGTTCGGAACAATAAAGAAAAAACTCAAGGGTACCAATGCTCGCGGTAGAGGTCATGGGTCCGCTGTCAAACTATACCAGACTAGAAGTAGGGTGCAAAGCGAAGCTGCTTCGGCACAGACTCCACAGGCTGAAGGTGTACAAGACTTAGGATTACCTTTACCGTTTTTAAATTTAAATACATCCACAAATGACCCAAACGTGTCACGGGATACTTCAAACGCACAAAATTCTTTAAATAATGTCACCTTTAGATCCGGGCGGGGTAGAAGACAAAATCGTAATTTAGATAGAATGTCTCAGATGGTTGAATCGACCGTTCAACGCATTTTGTCTAACATGAATATAAGTCCAATGCAATTGCAACCACCGATGCAACCCTTACAGCTGCAACAACAACCAACATCAACCCAGCAGCGAACTCAACAACAACAATATCGGCAACAACCACAATATCGGCAACAACCACAGCAACAACAACAATATCGGCAACAACCACAGCAACAACAAGTTGTGCAACAACGATTCGAAGATCAAGACGCTCAACCTCTTGCTCGTCCTAATTATCCTCCCGTTAACATGAGACCAGAGAAAGTCACTGCAGTTATTCAGGGATGGAATTTGAAATTTGAGGGTAATATCAAAGGGGTAAGATGCGATGAATTTATATATAGGATTCGTTGTCAGACTAACGAACATTTGAATGGAAATTTCGATTGTATCTGTAAAAACTTGACTGTATTGTTATCAGGTAAAGCCAGGGAATGGTACTGGCGCTATCGGAAGACGGTTACTGACATTTTATGGGAACCCTTTTGTGTAGCATTTGGAGAAGAGTATAAAGCCCATCAGACTCATTTTGATATCAGGCAGGAGTTGCATAATAGAAAACAGAAACCAAACGAAAGTTTTGAAGAATTTTACGACGCCATATATAAAATTGTAGACCGGTTATCCGTTCCATTAGAAGCAGGCGAGTTGATTGATATAATGTTTAACAATCTTAGGTGGGAAATAAGGTATAATATGCTGTCCACTTCGATAACTTCGATGGCCCAATTGAGGACTCTCTGTGAAAAGAGGGAAAGGTTATTGAATGAAGAACCGAGGCGAAATAATTTTAACCGCAACGCAAATAATGTTGTACCTCCACGTCGTCTAGCTGCACTCGAGGCACCACCAAATCCAGCAGTCAATTTAGATAACGAAGATTCCGATCATGAAATGCCGGCTGCATTGGAGGTGAATGCCATTGCTAAACCCATTATATGCTGGAATTGTGATGAGGAGGGACACTTCTACGAAATGTGTTTAAAAGATCGGGTGATTTTTTGTTATGGTTGTGGTCTAAAAGGGGTGTACTTGCCACAGTGTGTGGTATGTGCTAACAATCCCAGGAGATCAAAAAACTACCAGCCACCCCAGAACAAACACAGGGGTGCCCCAAAATAAATTGCCAAAATTTAAATTATAATAACGAAGAAAATTTGCAAAATAATACCGTAAATAAAAACAGTGAATTAAGTGAGGAAAATGATAATGAATTATTAGAAAATAAGCTTAGGATTTTAAAGAATATTGAATTAGAAAAAAATGAAGTTATTAGTAAAGAAAGTAGTAGATATAAGATACGCCCGTTACATGAAAGGCTAAAAGATTATATAAAAGCTAGATCTAGAATTTTTAATGATGATGCTTTAGGAAAAAAATTAGTGAAAAAATACAATAGATCAACCATGCGAATGCGAAATTTTTATAAAAAAATTAAAAATACAAAAAAATTACTCATATCTTCGATAATAAATTCCGATAGAGATGGTAGAATTTATGCAGAAGTAAATTTTTTAGATAAAATAGAATTTGGATTGTTAGATACAGGGGCAAATATCAGCTGTATAGGGAAGGATTTGGCCACTGAAGATTTTACTCGACATCCTAGTTTTCGGAAAATTAAAGCGATGGTGAGCACCGCCGATGGTAAACCTCAGGAAGTAATTGGAGTTATTGAAGTGGAGATGTCCTATAAAAATAAAACTGAGAAAATTGTTTTATATATTATTCCTACACTAAATCAAAGGTTAATCTTAGGATTAGATTTTTGGCGAGCGTTTGGATTGATGCAAAATATAATTTCCGGGGTAACTTTAGAAAAATGTGAAACAACCAATAATTTGAACCGTGACGCTTACCCTTTATCAAATTTACAACAACAGCAACTTGATATGGTTAAAACTTTTTTCCCTAGCTTTGAGTTACAAGGTTTGGGCAGAACTGCTTTGATTAAGCATGGTATAGATGTAGGTAAAGCCAAACCTATAAAGCAACGATTTTACCCAGTATCTCCAGCTGTGGAGAAGCTAATGTACACAGAAATAGATAGGATGCTTAGTTTAGGCGTAATCGAAGAAAGTTCGAGTGCCTGGAGTTCTCCAATGAGGATGGTGGTCAAGCCTGGAAAAGTTAGACTTTGTCTAGACGCCCGGAAGATCAATGAAGTTACTACAAAAGATGCATACCCTCTCCCAAATATTGGTGGTATTTTTTCTCGTTTGCCAAAGGCAAACATAATATCAAAAATTGACTTAAAAGATGCGTACTGGCAAATCGCGTTAGAAGAAGATGCGAAACCTATCACAGCCTTTACCATACCTGGTCGCCCACTTTACCAATTTACCGTTATGCCTTTTGGTTTATGCACGGCTCCGCAAACCATGTGCCGGCTAATGGACTCGATTATTCCTCCTGACTTGAAACATTCGGTATTCGGGTATTTAGATGACGTTTGTGTGGTTTCCGACACGTTTGAAGATCATATGGCAATACTTGTTAGGTTGGCAGAACAATTCAAAAAAGCAAATTTGACATTAAATATAAAAAAGAGTAGTTTTTGCGTTAAGAGAGTTTCATATTTAGGATATATTATAGGAGATGGTGGTATATCCACTGACCCAGAAAAAATTGAATCTATTTTGAACTGGCCAGTACCGAGAACCCTAAAACAAGTCAGAGGTTTTCTTGGGTTAACTGGTTGGTATCGAAGATTCATTCTGAACTTTGCCGATGTTACTCACCCGATAACAGAGTTGTTATCAAAGAAAAAGAAGTTTGAATGGACTGCTGCTGCTGATGAAGCATTTAAAAAAATAAAAACTTTATTGACCACAGCACCTGTTCTTAAAAACCCAGACTTTGCGAAAAAGTTTTATGTCCACTGTGACGCGAGCGATTTCGGGATAGGCGCTGTGTTAGTTCAGCTAGGTGATGACGGTGAAGAAAACCCTATAGCTTTTATGTCGAAAAAATTAAATTCAGCCCAAAGAAATTATTCGGTCACCGAAAAAGAATGTCTGGCTGCCATAGAAGCTATTGAACGTTTTCGGTGCTATATAGAGCTTCAAGAGTTTGAGGTCATCACTGACCACAGTAGTTTAGTGTGGTTAATGAGACAGCCTAACTTAAAAGGTAGACTTGCGAGGTGGGTTTTAAAATTACAATCATATAAGTTTTGTATCAGTCACAGAAAAGGTAAGGACAATATTGTACCTGACGCTTTAAGCAGAATGCACGAAATTGAATTAGCTGCACTTGAATTTATAGGACCGGAAATTGATTTAGATTCAGTACATTTTTTGGACAAAGAGTATGTTGATTTAAAGAATAAATTTGTTGAAAACGAGTCCTCGTATCCAGATATAAAAGTATCTGGTAGATACATCTATATACGGACAAATTTCGCTACAGGTGTTGACATTGAAGATGCCAACTGCTGGAAATTATGGATCCCGGAACAATTGAGACCAGAGCTCCTTAAGCGATTTCATGATTCCGTTTTAGCTGCGCACGGTGGGGTTGGCAAGACCCTCGAATTAATTCGTAGGCATTTTTATTGGCCGCGATTAGCTACAGAGGTAAGGGATTACATACGAAAATGCGAAGTATGTAAAATGACCAAAGCAACCAACCAAAAATTAACCCCAGAGATGGGAATAATGGCAATTTCCACAAGACCGTTTCAACGGTTTTATGTTGACCTCTTAGGACCTTATCCTAGGAGTAAAAAGGGGTACATAGGTTTACTTATTGTATTGGATCATTTCTCCAAATACCATTGGTTATGTCCATTACGTAAATTTACCTCAGCTGTTATAACCGAATTTTTGGAGAAACAGATTTTCCACCATTATGGTGTGCCGGAAGTTGTAATTAGTGATAATGGTAGTCAGTTCAAAGGAAATGACTTTAATGCTTTTTTGACAAAATATGGGGTTACGCATACATACACAGCTTTGTATTCACCCCAAAGCAACGCCTCAGAAAGGGTGAATAGGTCAATAATCGCCGCTATAAGAGCTTATCTTAAAAATGACCACAGGGAATGGGACGAAAATATATCGGCCATAAGCTGTGCTCTGCGGAACTCAGTACACAGTTCTATAGGCTTATCTCCGTATCACGCCTTATATGGGTTTGATATGGTGACCCATGCTTCTTCATTTAAAATGCTTAAGTCGATTGAATGTTTAGAGGAACCGGAAGTAAGCCTGAATCGTGATGATAAATTATCTATACTAAGGAAGCAAATTTCTGAGAATATAAGAAAAGCATACGAAACTAACGTAAAACAATATAATCTGCGGGCTAGACCCATAAGTTATAATGTTGGCCAGGAAGTGTTTAGGAAAAATTTTGCTCAGAGCAATGCGGAAAAGAAGTTCAATGCAAAATTATGTCCTGTATTTATAAAAGCTCGTATCAAAGAAAAATTAGGGAACTGCTATTATATTCTTGAAGATATTGATAGTAAAAATTTAGGTACATATCATGGTAAAGATATTAAACCGTGATTGTGTTTCCGGCTAATATATTCAATAAGATTTTTATATTATACGGTTTTGTAATGGACCATCCCGGCTTTCAATGATTTTTTCTTTTTTATAAGTATCTTTTTTGCTGATATCTTGCTGACTTTTGCATTCCTTTTGGTTACGTTGGGGATAAGATACAATTCAAAGTTAACGGTTATTTGTTTTAATTATTTCTTGCAGTAATGGGTTCAAAAATATCAACATTGCAATTTTATTATTGTGGTGAGATTAACAAACGTATCTCTCAGCTGTTTGCTAACAGATTTCCGCCTAATTTCAAACGAATAGCCTACTATTGTTCTTATATTCTTCTCAAAAATTTGAGCACCCCCAAATAAAGAGTGTATTTGGTCTTTCCGGTTTATTAAAAAATATTTAAAATTTCCAAGCATTAATACCTTTGTACCAACAAAATTCAAAGCTGCTCTAGTAAGAGAAAAAAAATTTTAATTGTTGGATTAACACCAAAATAAATAATAAATTTATGACATCCTGTCAAAAATGGTAAATTTTATAAAATATATTAACATTATTGTTAACAATTCTTCAAAATGTTCAAACATTTATATTTTTTTTTTAGAAATTTTTGGTATTTGCCTAGTTATTTAATCCGAGACCAAAACTAACCTTAAATTTGCAACAGGCCATTGTCCATCTGGCTATCTATTGGGATCATTTAATTGATGCCCATCAAAAATTTGCAACATTTGCAGCGAGCAATAAATTTAAGATAAAATTCATCCAAATTAATCGGAGAAATTAGGTGAATTCATAATCATCGCCAGAATCGAAATTTTAAAATTTCGAAAAAAGAAATCATCATTTTCAGCTTGTGGATATCCAAAAGATTTTTGAATCGAAGTCCGGAAAAAAAAATTCTATTTAAAATTTATGTTTTTCTATAGAAACATAAAAAGAAAAGGTAAAAGAGTAGAATCCAAAATTAAACTCAAATTTCTAAAACAGTTTTTATAAAATCCCTTTTAGTCAGAGAGCTTTCCAGGAAACTTCCAAAAATTTTGTAAAGAGATCAATCAGTATAATCAAAGAGGAATACCTAATGAAACCAGTTGTCACATTAAAAGAAGTTTAAGCTAATTTAGTTGCTCGGTGGAAGGCATAAAATACGTGTTAAAGTTCGGACGCAAAACTAAAATCGTATTTTGCTCCGGTACAAACTGTACCTATAATTATGAAAAAATAGTGATTTGCAATTAGTGTCAAATTTTAAATTTCAAATCGAGATTTTATTAGATTTTTTTTTATATAAATATTTAATAATAATCGGGAAATATAAGGTATCTAAAGTTACAATATATTTTGTTTTGCTAAAATTTGATCGTCAGAAAAAAATATTGCACAGTGTTCGGTTTTGGAAAAAAATTTCGTTACAAAAGTGAGAACTAAAATCTTTTATTAAAGTGTATGTGTATATGGTGGTTTTCTTTGTGGTTAAAATAATAAAAAATTAGATCACAGGCGGTTTTGTATTAACATCACGATAATTGTTTTTATTAAACATATTTTGTTCTTTAAAAATTTTCCTTTGGTTAAAAATTGTTTTTTTAATATTACAAAAGTTAAAATTATAAATACTTAAAATCTAGAAAAAAATATAAAAAAAAACAAAAGAAACTCTTTAAATTTGCTAAACAAAATTTTAATATATAAAAGTCGAATGTGTTACACTGTGATCTAAACAAAAGAAATAATTTCGCAACAACAAATTTATTAAAGTGTCTAAATAGAAAAGGAATACGAATAATTTAAGAAGGAAAAAAATTATTACTGTACAAAAGAAGAGAGTAAATCTCTTCCCTTCTCCCCTTCCCATCTTCACCTACGAGTAAACTGCAGCATAGCACCGTTGGAGGCCTTCTACGAAAATATGCAAAGTAAGTGATCTCTTTTGTTTTATTTTATTCCATTCCAATTTACTCTTCTCTGCTAGTTTAACAGAGCTCTGTTAATTATTATAACTGAACTAATGAAAGTTAAACTAGAAAAGAATTGGAAAAAAAATGTTAATATTGTTTTCATAATTGCTTTCAATTCTCTTTTATATAATCCCTGATTTTTTTTATGTTAAAATAAAGTAAAAATAAAATAAATAAATTTCCAAAAAATGTTGTAATTTTTTATACAAAAAAATTCAACAATTAAAATTTTTTTTTTAATCCTTTTTAAAAATTATAAAGTTTTTTTTTTCAAGACAAATAAATTTGAGATGCTCAAAGAATCAAATTTTAAATTATTCCCAAAATTTGGTTCTAATAATTATAAAATTAAGAAGCGATTATGATTTCATTTTAATAAAAATTATAAATTTGTTTATTGTTGTGAAATGAAATTCAATTAGATAAAAGTGAAAAAAAACCATATAAATATAAATCAAAAACCACAGCTTATATACAAAATCAAAAGTTCATTGAACTCGAAAAAAAAAATGTTTAACAGAATTTCTTAAAGTCTATATTAAACGACCGGTGCGAAAGAGATAGTTATAGAGTGCTCGCGAAATTTTGTAACAAAACAAAAATTAATAATAATGGTACATAAGGTCGCTACAGTACGGTCAGTCAATTTAGTTTATCGTTCGGTTTATCAAACTGTGCAAAATTTTTCTTTTTCGATTTAAAATTTGTTATACAATTATTTTTGAAATGAATATATTATATCTAAACCTTTTAAAAATTTAATTAAAGTAATTTTTCAAAGAAATTAAATTTTTTTTAACTATTTCTAAAGTTTTTCTATGAAATATTTAAAATCTCCTAAAATTATATTTATTTTATGAGTGCTACGTTACTTTTAAATTTTACAAATACCTCTAAGAGAATGATATTTTATAAATGAATTATTTTTTTGAATAAACATAAAATGTCGTGCTAAATAAATCATAACAGACTTATCCTTGGGTTGTTGAAAAGATAATTTTTGAGTTTGGGTTCTTCTTAATATACTTATTGCTCAGAAGAACATAGAGAAGGGTGGGTTTTGAGCATGAGGCCATGATATCAGTGCCTCCAATAACTTCAGCATAAAATACCCCCAAATAGATTTCAAACTACAGTTTAATTATTTTCTCGGGGAATCCATAGTTTAAATATCAGCCCATTTTTTCTATATTTGATAGCATACATTTTTTTAGGGACTCTGCAATAAAGTAAGTAATGATGGTTTGTTTGATGAGGGTCAAGAACCTCCCCACCCACTGAAGCTAGCGGCAAAGACGGGTCCCGCCGACCCACCATCATTCAAACATGGTTTAAGGGTTTTATTGAGATTCCAAAAATATAGATTTTTCCTGATACTTCTTTTGAATTTCATGTATATCTTGATGACACTCGTTCAGCTTTTTGTCTTACGGAATTCCCATAAATCCTTAGGCTATTTTTACACCACAAAAATGTTTTAAACAATTTTTTGTCCAAGTTACCATTACAAGGTATGCATATAGAAACTTGCAAAAAAAACCAACGGCTTTATTCCGAGACGAGGACTTATCAACAATGGGCACATGGATGGCCTTGTGAGGCAACACAACTGATTTAGCCTTCTCTTAATCAGAAGAGGACAAGTGAGCTGATATCGCGTCCAAGAGGATAGATTTCGATGATGGCTGCTACAATTACCGGACACTGTTTTATAGGAGAGCACGCAGAACGGTTAAATGTGACGCCAAATTACCTTTGCTTTGAGGAGGAGTTGAAAACTAACAAACACTTTATCTGCCATTACCCGGAAAATTCAGAGACTTGCTTTACTTGGATCTAGAGAGCTTCACGATCTTTCTGATTTGTCGGATGTCAAAATTCAAAAGTTTAATGGCTGGAACCAGTAGTGGAATCTATATGTACTGACGTAAAACGTCAGAAGCTACTTAAAAGTCTCAGATTTTCCCTTTTTTGGTTATTGAGAAAGTCTTAGAATCAGAGACTTTTCTATAGAGAGAATAATTCAGAATCTGATATATTTGCTATAGAAAAAATTTATTAGAATTTATGCAAAAAACAGTCTTAGAATCTTAGACTTTTTCTATACAGAAAAATGTCTAAGGATCGGATACTTTTTCTAAACCGAAAAATGTCTTAGAATCTAAGAATTCTTCTATACAGAATAATGTCTTTGAATCTGAGACTTTTTCTATACAGAAAAATGTCTCAGAATCTGAGACTTTTTCTATACAAAAATAAGAATTCTACCATCACAAATTTGGCGCCCAATGTGGGGCAACAGTGTTGGTAAATTTGTGACAGATTTTAAACAACTGAGACTTTTTTATACAGAAAAATGTCTCAGAATCTGATACAGAAAAGTGTCTCAGAATCTGAGACATTTTCGATACAGAAAGATACCTCAGATTCTGAGACCTTTTCAATACAGAAAAATGTCTCAGAATCAGAAACATAGTCTATATGAAAAATGTCTCAAGATCTGAAACTTTTTTATGTAGAAAAATTTCTCAGAATCTTAAAGTTTTCCATAAGAAATTTTTCAAAATCTGGGACATTTCTGTAGAAAAATTGGTTAAGAATCCTAAAATTTCCTTATAGTGCGTTTACATTGGATTTCTAATCTAGTAAATTGCGATTTTAATCTACTTTGCAATCTGTACCGTTTACATTGGCATTTTTTACATTTGAGAAGATTAGGATTGGCATTTATAACAATAAGTTGGTAATAAATGTGTGTGACTGCGTCAAAAGACAGCGACGGTAATTAGTCGTCGTATGATTAACAAGGACAGTGACGGCGTTTACAAATAACAATGACGGCGGCATACACATACTTGGCGGCGTCATCAAAACGGCAGGCTTTGTGTCGGTGTTTTTCAGTGTTGGAAAATGCAAATAATAGAAATACAGAGTTGTATCTAACTTTACCAGATTGCGTTTGCCGATTAGAGTCTAAACTACTAGATTGAAAAAAATAAATTTGTATGGGCAATCTAATAGATTGAAACTGGATTGGAGCCACAATGTACTTTAAGCTAGCTTAGAGGACCAGTGTAAACGCACTATTAAACAAAAATAAATCTCAGTGTCTGAGACTTTTTCTTTATGAAAAATTTCTCACACTCAAGATTTTACTACGGAAATAGAACCTCAAAATCTTTAATATTTTCTCCAGAAAAACACTCCTCTAATACTTTTGTTAAGTTTTCCATCATTTACCAAACTTTTAATAATTATAATTCTAAGATAAACAATTTTGCAGCATAAAATTCTCAATTATGTAACTCATAAATAGAAATCTAAGACAAAAGACAATTTGTTGACAAGTTTTATTCATAAGTAAACAACTTCTTAAGGCAAATAGTGGTAAGAAGAATGAAAATAATAGAAAAAGAGACAACAAGTTGCAAATGTAGTGTTCTTACTTACAGCCAATTTCTAACCAATTTGTATTTCATTACAGTATTTACATTTATTGATGAATAATTTAGAAGAAAATTGTACAATTTAATGAAAACAAACAAGTGGAAAAAAACTATCAATAGAAGTTGTTAAAACCAATAAAACAAGACAAGTGAAACATTTTCCACAATAAGACAAAAAAAAAAAGTGAGGAAATTGTGGGTAATTATTGCTGACAACTTAGGAACGCTACAGCAAGTAGTCAGCATAGCAGCAAAATTAAAAATTTTGCACTCTTCTGGTTTTTATGAATTTGGATGGAGTGTAAAGACCAGTTTCGTGGAATTTTTCTCTTAAAAATATTTTTTTTAAAAATTGGGAAAACTTCCTTTTCATTTGAGATTTTGAGATTTTTCTAATTAAAATCTCGGAATTTTTTATTAAAAAAATGTCCCAAAAATGTTAAATTATTTCAAGTCATAGATTTTGAGAATCTGGTTTTCATGCAACAAACAAAATTAAAGTAGAGTGTTCAGTGTTTGTAATTCATTTCGATTTTCTGGATATTGAATATTCAGCAAATTTTTCTATCTCTACTTAAAAGTCCTTGTTAGAATTGGTGCCATTTATTTAGTTTGTTTTAACAATTGTTTATGGAAATTATTAATGATTTGTTTGCATATTTTTTTTTTTCATTTCTGTTGCTGTTGTAAACAGTTTTAGTTGTAGTTATTAGTATTTGCATTTAAAGTTTTTAATTAAGTGTTGCATATAAATAATTATTTGTAAAACATGAGAAAATACAAATAGGAAAAACAGTAAAAAGTTTTCAAATTTATTATTAAAACTTTAGTAAAAAGTAATTGTTTAGAAAAATTGTGTTAAAAATAACTATTTTGATGATTCACGATATGATAATTATTTAAGAGACATAATTGCAATAGGCAGACTATGGAAGTACAGTCGCCCCATGTTGGGAGCCAAATATGTGATGGCGAAAAAATGCAATGTCTTCTCAAAATATCAATTTTAGTATAAGTAGGAACCTCCCGATAGTTTAATTTTCTGTTTGAATTTTTTTTAGATTGGCAGGTTTTCTAAAGTCTATAAACACCGCGTTGGGTGCCTAATCTGGGACGGCAGAAACTTGAAAGAGCGACTTTACAGAACCAAAGACATATTTCACATAAAACAAACATCCCAATAGATATTGAAGAATTTTAAAACCCTGAAAGATATTTTTCCTTTGAAAAAGGATAAACCGATAGTTTATAATACTTTGGAAAACTAATTGTAGTTGTAATTATTCGACCTTTCAAATTGTAATTAAGTAAATTAAGTAAAAGTGCAATATTTAATGACGAAGAAGGAGAATCAACAACTTTAAGTTTTTTGCGTTAAAAATCCAATTTTACTCCCTGATGATGTTCCTCGATGAGGATCGAAATATTGGAAGTTAATAAAGAAGATTTATTAAACAAAACACTGGCCTTGAGCTCGATTATTTATTTACTTAATTACTTTGGAAAACTTTTAAAATTGACAGGTTTTTTAAAATCCAGAGGCCCCAAGTTGGGTGCCAAATATGTAACGACAGAAACTTGTAAGAGCAATTTCACAGAACCTAAGTGCTAATTTTCATAACACGTATGATACAGGCGAACTAAAATTGTGCATGTGTGTTGTATCGTTACAACAAAATACATGTGAAATTTTTGTTGTCTTCATCAGTAAGACGTTTTTTACATAAACAAGAAAAAAAGTTAAATTCGGCCTTGCCGAATGTAGTGATACCCTCTACAATTTCAAAAAGATTATTGCAAAAACCTTTATTTAAAAGAAAATTACTTTTGAAAAAAAAAAATATTTTTTGAAAAAAAATTTCCGCGAAAAAAAAATGTTGGTAAATAAAAATACGCGATTTTTTTATTTTTTTTTGCCAAAAAAATATGTTCGTACTTGTTTAAATACCATTTGGTGTTCAATTATGTTAACATATGTCAACCAGAAGCCGAATTAAAGCATTTTGTATTTTTAGGTTATGTTGAATGTACTGAAATTTTTGAGGTGTGCTTACATTTTCGTTCATAACTTTTGAACCGCTGAACCGATATCGCTCAAATGGTATACCAAACTTCCCGGGAGAACTTCCAATAAATATGTTAAGTTTCAGTTATCTCTGTGCAATATTTTGTCCGTGATAGCATTTTCCACAGACAGACAGACGGACAGACGGACATCGCTAGAATGTCTTAAAATCGATTGGGCATCATGAATATATATACTTTATGGGGTCCCAAACCGATATTTCGATGAGTTACAAACGGAATGACAAACTTATATTTACACTCTATCACCAGAGTGGAGGGTATAAAAAGAATATCCCAAAATATATGGAAGATATTTTTCCAATGGAGAAGGTCTTAGATCATAGAAGAAATTTTTCTGTAGAAAATGTATAAAAATCAAGATCAAACCACAGATAGTGGTGGTACTCATGGGACCGTTTGTAATGCATTACAATGAGTATTGGACGACATAAAGTGTAAATTTCATTGATCAGTGATCGATTCTAAAGTAGTGTGTCGATGTCCGTGGGTCTGTACAAAATACGATTCAATTCAAAATTAAGGAGCTAATCCTTGACGTCCAAGGACAATCTGTAAAAAAGAACATCCCAATAGTTTATTTTACTGTGGAAAACTTTTTATATTAGCAAGTTTTTTTTTTTATATATGGCTCCCAATTTTTTTTTAATTGGGCGCCATATATGTTATGACAAATTCACAGAACCTTAGACATTTTTCACATCAAAAACATATCATAGATACTGAAGAATTTTTAAACTCCGAGAGGTATTTTCCCACAAAAAAGACATCCCGTTAGAATCCCAGTTGGCAACGTCCTCGAGTCTTCCTCAGTAACGGCGCGGTGACACGTCAGAGTCACTGCTGACATCCACAAGACATCCCTATGTACTGATTTGAGGACAGTTTCATATAAATTTTCAAAATGTCCTCACTCAAAGACAGCAGTAGTCAGGGCATGCTGACCTTCCGGGGACATGTCACCTAAGACTTCTTTGGGGAATTGTCTGACGTAGTTCATACAAAAATACAAAAATTTTCGTATTTCTTTTAGTTTTTACTTTTATCCATTTTCCTTTATAAATTATCTTTCTCATATTTATAAAAAAAACTTTTCGCATTTTTCAGTCCCCACTTGATTTGAATCTGGAACCTCCAGTTTATTATCCTCACACCTAACTACTTGTTCCAAACTTTATTTTGAATTTGATTTTTTCTGTAAGTACAGATCGAGCACGGGCTCTAATTATATTTGTTATAAGGGTTCAAGTTGAAAAAATGCAGAAGAAAAATTGAATTTCTAAAAATTATAGACATTTCTGGTATTTCCTATACCGGTTTCAAACACCCCAGTTAGTGTCATCTTCAAAATTGTTTGTCTATTTATTACTTTTATACTACTTGTTAGATTCTGATTGTAAATAAATCGATAGTATTGCCATCTTTTTCTTGAAAATTGAAAAGTTGCCCAGATTTAAAATTCTAATTTTATATACTGCTATTCTGTAGACATTTCCTTTTCGACGTCTTAGAGGAATTGTCCACACTCTTTAAGCAAACATTCAGTGCTGACAATGCTAGGACATGTCATCAAGGATTACCTATGATTTGGCAACACCTGAAGACATTTGCCCAAGGAATCGCTGTGTAAATTTCCTCAATGACACATTTTCCAAATGGGATACTTTACAGTGAAAAAGTTTTTAGATTGACAGGTTTGTTAATTCCAGAGACCCCACGTTAGTCTTCAAATATGTAACGGCAGAAACTTGCAGGGTTGCATTCAGAGAACCTAAGACATCTATATATATAATTTCCCTATTTGTGTGTTCCTCTTTTTTTGTCTATCCAGAGCTTTTTGAAGCCCACTGATGAGCTACAAAGCTGAAAATTGGCATGCATATAGTAAAAGACCTGGGGCAGATCCTAACGTAGCCGGATTTTCGGTTTTTTGCCTGTGGGCGGAGAAATAAGCGGAAAAGTGGGCGTGGCGAAACTCAATTTTTTGACATTTTTGCTTAATTTAAAGCCCCCTAACGACTTAGGATGCTGAAAATTTCCTAGAATATAGTCCTAACGATGGCGCATATCCCCAAGTAGTCGGATTTAAAATTTTCGCAACGTGGGCGGAGAATTGAGGGAAAAAGTGGAGTGGCAAAATTTTTATTTTTTTAACATTTTTGCTTCTTTTGAAGCCCCCAAATGACTTAGGAAGCTGAAAATTTCCTAGAATATAGTCCTAATGATGGCGCATATCCCCAAATATTCGTATTCAAAATTTTCGCAATGTGGGCGGAGAACTGAGGGATAAGTGGCGTGGCAAAATTGGATTTTTTTTTAAATTTTTACTTCTTTTGAAGCCCCCAAATGACTTAGGAAGCGGAAAGTTGCATAGCATTTAGTTCTAACAATGAAGCATATCCTGAAGTAATCGGATTTAAATTTTTAAAACTGTGGAAGTGAATTAAGAGAAAAATTGGGCGTGGCACAATTGTGTTTTTTAATATTTAATTTGAAGACCCCCAATGATCTATGAAGATGAAAATTGACATTATTGCTTATTTTAAAGTCCTCTAATGACTTAGGAAGCTGAATGACTTAGGAAGCTTTCTAGCGTATAGTCCTATCGATGAAGCATATCCTGAAGTAGTCAAATTTTAAATTTTTGGACTGTTGGCGGAGAATTGAAAGGAAAATGGGGAGTGACAAAATTGAGATTTTTAACATTTTAACTTCTTTTGAAGCCCCCAAAGGAAACGGAAAATGCACAGAATTGGCATGTATATAGAAGGTTTCGTGTGGAAGATCATCACGAGCCTGGATTTTTGATATCCAGTGTATGGGTGGAGAATAAGAAAGGGAAAGGGCGTGGTAAATTTATTTCCATCGATTTTCTGAATATTTATTTTATTTTTTTGTGTATCCAGCGCCTTTTGAGTCTCATTGATGGACTAAGAAGGCATGTATATAATAAAACACCAGGCACAGATTCTTACGAAGTCGGATTTTTTGCATGTGGGCTGCGAATTACGAGAAAAAGGGGACTTGGCAAAATTATTTTTTTTTTAACATTTTAGAGTATTTTTAAGCTCGGTCCCAATGATTACGGAAGCTGAAAATCCCTAACATGTAGTCCTAACTATGAAGTATATTCTAAAGTAGTCCGATTTAACATTTTTGATATTTAGATGGAGTGTTGAGAGGAAAAAGGGGCAAGGCAATATTGTGTTTCATTTTTTTTATTTGACTAACTTTAAATCCCTACACAGAGAAAAATAAATTTCCAACTGAATTTTTTATTTGTATTAACTCAAAATTCGGGTGCTGCTACTAAAATTCGCTTTGGCAGACGAATTTTTTTGTTGTTTCAATTAAAATGCAGTTGTACTAACAAAGTTTAGTTGTGACTACTGATATTTAGTTGTTACAACCTTAATACAAATGCACCAACCGAATTTTTGTTGTAACAACAGAATTTCAGTTGGAATTTAGCAAATTTGTTTTCTGTGTGTAATGACCTACGCAGCCGGAAACTGCAAGCATATTGTCCTGACACTGGAGCATATCCTTAAGTAGTCAGACTTAACATTTTTGGACTGTGGACGGAGAATTGAGAGGGAAAAGGGGCGTGGATACGAGTATAGTACTAACGATGGAGCTTATCATAAAGTAGTCAGATTTAAAAATTTTGGAATACACAGAAAAAACAGTTTAATTGTGCCAGCCGAATTAAGAGCCAACTGCATGGTTTAATTACAACAACTGAAATTTTCGGTTGCGATTACCGAAATTTATTTGAACCAGCAGAAGTTAAATTTTCAAAACAAATTTTGGTTATGGCAACCGAAAATTTCGGTTGTTGTTATTAAACTATGCAGTTGGCTCTAAATTCGGCTGGCACAACTAAACTGTTCTCTTTGTGTAGGGACGGAGAATTAAGAGAAGAAATGGGCGTGGAAAAATTATGTTTTTACATCGTACCTAATTTTGAAGACACCTTATGACCTTGATAGATGAAAATTAGAATATATATGGTACGGACTATGGCATAGATCAACTCTGACCTGGATATCCAGTGAAAGGGCGGAAATACAAAAAATCCGTTGTTAATTTTGTTCAGTTTGTATATATAATCTGTAACGTAGCCTGATTTTCGGCCTTTAAGTCAGGGGGAGTGGCGGAAGACGGCGAAATTTAGTTTTTAAATATTTAAACTATTTCTGAAACCCCTAATGACTAAGGAAGCAGAAAATTGTAAAGCATTAAGTATTGACAATGGATCATATCCTTATGAAGTCAGATTTAATATTTAAACTGTGTACGGAGAATTATAATGAAAAATTTAAGTGGAAAAATGTTTGTGTTTTTTAACATTTTAACTAATTTTAAAACCCTTCATGATAAAAAGAAAGATAAAAATGTCCATGTATATACACTCAAAATAATTCTACAGTAAAAGGTTTAGTAAGTGATATTGTACCAAAATCTACTAATTCGTTACTAATTTTAGTATCTTCAAAGTACTAACATTAGTAATTTTTACTGGATTTGTCTAATATTAGTTAAAAATTTTAGTATTGGTTACCAATTTCTGCACTAGGTCCTTTTGGACTAAAATTAGTTAAATTTTTAGTATTGAGTACCCACGTTTTTTTTTTGGGTGTAGGAGTGACCATGGGACAGATCCACACGATGGATTTTTGATATCCGGTTTATGGACGGAGAGACGAAATGGGCGTGCTAAATTTAGTTCTAAAATTTTATCAATAAAACCTTTTATACTCATTAAATGTTTTTCCAGTTTGGGAAATATATTGATGTAACTTAATCTAGCAATATTTAATATTTGAAGCACAAACATAATTTTTTATAAAGTTTGGTAAAATATTTGAACTATTGAGAAAAGTGATTTGGTGTTCCGCCTGGCAGGGACAGGCTATTCGACTAGTTCTTTACATAAAAAAGAAAATCCTAATAGCTTTCCAATTGAAGAGTTTTAAAACCTTGAGATATATTTTCCGAATGGAGAAAGCCTTAAATCATAAAAGAAATTTTTCTGGTGGAAAAAGTATAAAAATCAAGACGATTTTATATCCTCCCGCCACAGTAGGAAGTTGGACCACGTGTAATGCATATAAATAGGTAAATATTATGATCAGTGATTGATTAAAAAGCAAAGACTCAGGGGATTAGAAAATTACATTTTATTTTTGATTCTGAGCCTTTTGTAGGGCACTTATGTGCAAAAGGCACTTAAGTGCCCTACAAATGGAGAAAATCAATTATAAATCTTTCTAATCCCCTGGGTCTAGGCGTAGGCCTTTGAATTCCTTCTGATATAAAATCGTGTCATTGGTTTAACAAAAATACAAAAAACATGGCGTTTTTCAGGGGTTGGTATAGTTCTTCAAATGGAAACATTTTTCATCCTGTTCTAATTTTGCCTATTAAACAACTTTAACAGTGTTTGACCATAATATGGCATTCACACTTGCGACCTTAAACAAGTTGTTCAACAAAACACCAAAAGGAAAAATAAATGAATTTGAAAACATTTATCGCGAGGTGAATGGTGTCCACTAACATACCCCGGTGGAAGAATTTTTTTTTACAAATCTAATTACAATCCGAAAAATAATTCCAATACATAAAATTCTCACTTCCTAATAATTGTTCCTGTAAAGCCTTGCTTTAGATTATAAATTATTTAAGTCGGGGGATATTTTCCATATAATGGAAAGGCTGGATATTCTATAGAAAACGACAAACGAACATTTTTTTAACGACTGTCTAAGTAATGACAACGAAAGAAGACTCCGAGACTTTTTTCCTGTATAAAAATTCTCTGCTTCTTGGACATATTTCCTATAAAAAAAGTATCAGACAGAAAACCTACTGAGATGACAATTTGTTTAACAATAGTTAATGATATGACAATGAAAGAAGGGTACACAGAAAAGCAATACTAAATTGTATTCAAGGTACCAGCCTCCAGTTATGCAAACCAGGCCCCACGGTGGGAGCCAAATATGAGACAATATTGCGAAACAATCTCTTTGAAGTCCATCTCATAAATTCTGAAATACTTCCCTAAAGAATAGTCTCAAACTCTTAAACATTTTCTTGTAGATAAAGAGTAATATTGTAACATATTTTTAAGGAAGTGGCTGACTGGTTGAGTTGCAATGTCTTGTTTACAACCGCAGTCAACATCTATTCTGACAGTCAAGCCGCGGTCAAGTCTCTAGAGTCCATTTCTGAAAACAAGATCTGCCCTTAACTGCCGCACGTCTCTAAATGAGATGTCCAAGCAGATTGATATACGAATCATATGGGTCCCAGGGCACAGAGACATTCCAGGGAATTCCAAAGCCGATGAGCTTGCAAGACTGGGAACTACCTTACAGATTCCAATCAAATTGGAATGTGTTGGTGTGCCTTTAGAAACTTGCAATCAATATCTCCGGCTTTGTTTCGCGACGGAGACTAATCAGAGATGGGCAAATGGATTGACGTGTGAGACAACACGACAGATTTGGCCTTCTCTTAATCAGAGACGCACAAGTGAGCTGATATATCTTCCAAGAGGAGAGATTTCGATAATGGTTGCTGTAATTACCGGACTCTGTCTTTTGGGAAAGCACGCCGTCAAATGTCTTTTGCTAGAGTTGTATGGATGAGGAGGAGTTGGAAACACTTCAGCTGCCTTTGCTCGGCATCTTTCTGATTTGTCAGATGTCAAAACTCAATATCTTAGGAGTTTCATAAGAAGCTCAAATTGGTTTAACGGCAGGGACCAGTAGGGAAACCTATTACGATCCTGTGGTATCACAATGGACCTCAGAGTCTACGTGTGCTGACGTCACACGTCAGCAGCCACTTGCAATCTAACCTACATATTTTTGATATTGAAAAGTCTACGATTCAAGGTCTTAAATTGGATAAGGAACATTTATTCTTTGGAAAAATTATGGATTTGAATGTAACAATAAAAGCCCCACGTTGGGCGCCAAAACCTTCTTAAATTTTTTCTATAGAAAATGTCTCAAATTTTGAAAATATTGCTTTAAGGAAAAGTCTCGGATACTGAGACAGATATTCTGAAACATTTTTTATGGAAAAGTATTTTAATCTGACACATGTTTCCTATTAAAAAGTTTCATATTGTGACGCATTTTTTACGAGAGTCTTCAGATTTTGACACCCAGGTCTCAGATTCTAAGCCCACGTTTGCTATTATGTTTTTCCAAATTTAGCAACTAATTTTCTTTTTCGAATTTCCCTCTTGATCTCACCACAACATTTGTTGCTTTTTACCCATTTCATTCTTTCATTTAAACATATCCATGTCTTTATTTTTTTTTTTTTTTCATTAAAAATTTAATTATGAAATTAAAATTTCATTATTAAAAATTGAATTATTTATAACTTTTCATTTTACAAGGATTTAATAAAAACCCTATTTCTTCTCTCACATCATAAGAAAGCAAAAAAATAAAATTACTTCATTTTTCAATCTTTTACATTTAAACACCCACTTCAACTAAAGTGGTAAGATAAAATGAAAGTAAGAAAGAAGTACAAAAAAAAAAGTAAAATTAATATTTAATGCATTCATTTGCCGCCTTGATAATTACGCTTAACTATTTCATTGTCAGCTTAGATATGAATTAAATACACTCAAACCTCGTTACAATATACAAGCAACTCGCCGTATCCTGATGATGTGGATGATGATGGTGGTAACAAGGACATTTAGTAAAAATACAGAAAATGACAAAAAAAAAAAAAAACGCAAACCAGAATCCTTAGTATGTATAACGCCTAGAAAATTGCAGCTAATGACTATTTTTTATACGAAATACAAAAAAATGAGAAACGTAAAAGACAAGTAAATTGTCTTGGCTTAACGAACATAGAAAAAAAAAATAATAAAAACACATTAAACAAATGGTAGTTAGAAGACTTTTATCCCAAAAAAAAAAAAAAAACGGGGAAATGAAATGAAGAAGACCTGTAAATGACAAAGAAAATTGCGTTTTCATTTTTTTGTTTTCTTTAAATATGTTTTTCTAGCTTCCTTCAATGAGTATGTGTACTAGGGAGAAGGTTATTTCGTGGGTATTGAATTTCAAAAATTATACACATAATTTATTAAAAGTCAAGTTAATCCGCTTTGTGAGTCATATAAAGCATCAATATTTTTAAAATTTTATTGATTCATTTTCATAAAAAATATCCTAAAATGTTGCTAAACAATGTTTCTGCAACAATGTTTCTGAGAAAATGTTTCTGCAATAATGTTTATTTCGTGTGTATTGAATTAAAAAAAAAAATATTCACTTGTTGATTTTCTTTAAAAATGTTGCTAAACAATGTGTCTCCAATAATATTAAAAAGTTGAGGATTGCAACAAAATTTTTAAACTAGATAGAAAACTATTTCGTGTGCATAAATTCAGTTAATCAACGTTTTGAATTGTTTAAGGCACAAATATTTTTAAAATTTTATTTATTCCTGTTATGTAATAAAAAATTTCCAAAAAAGTTGCTTAACAATGTTCCTGCAACAATGTTCCTGCAATAATGTTTTTAAACATTAATTGCAGCAAAATTGTAGTAGGGAAAAATCTATGTCGTTTACAGTGACTCAAAGTAATAATGGAACAGCATATATTTGTTAGCAGTTCTTTTAAGGAAAAGTTATCAATACTAAACCTGATTATTATCAATCGACTATTTTTGAAAAAAGTGCTATATAGGAAATTTTCCAAGCATTAATTTAAGCTTGATAGCGTCCAGATTGAGCAAATATTAAATAAGATACGAGGGTCGCACTGGAAAATTTAATTATTTGTATATGTTTTTTTGAAATTTTTTTAAAAATATTTCTAAGTCGATTTTTTCCAAGTTCAAACATTAGAAATTTAAAAAATTATCTAATAATGTTTATTTAGTTACCAGCTAGTTTTTTCAACAACCCAAACAAAAAATGAAATTTTTTAAATACAGTGGAAGAAATCCGCATTTTTTGACCTCCAACTCGTTTGACCACCAATTTATTGTAAACAAAGAAAAATTTTAATTATTCTTATATCTCATTACCATACACTTAGATGTACTCAAATTAATAAACAATAAAATATTTTCTTTGCTTACAACAAATTGGTGGTCGAAAGAGTTGGAAGTCAAAAAATGCGGATTTCTTCTATTGTATTTAAAAAATTTCATTTTTTGTTTGGATTGTTGGAAAAACAAGCTGATGACTAAATAAAAATTATTAGATAATTTTTTAAATTTTTAATGTTTGAACTTGGAAAAACTCGACTTAGAAATATTTTTAAAAAAATTTCAAAAAAGTATCTACAAATAATTTAATTTTCCATTGCGACCCTCGTATCTCATTTAATATTTGCTCAATCTTTAGCCTATCAAGCTTAAATTCAAGCTTGGAAAATTTCCTATAAAGCACTTTTTTCAAAAATAGTCGATTGATAATAATCAGGGGTAGTATTGATAACTTTGCCTTTAAAGAACTGCTAACAAATATATGCTGTTCCATTATTACTTTGAGTCACTGTATATAAAATGTTTAAAAATGTTGCTAAACAATGTTCCTGCAACAATGTTTATTATTTAATAATGTTTTTAAATAAAGATTGCAGCAAAACTGTAGTAGGGAAAAAGTTGTTTCGTTATTTGAATATAAAACAAGCAAGAAAATTATAGTCGGTCAAGACCGACCATATAATACCCTACACCAGAGTTTTCCGGAAAATGGGTCCGATGGATGCGTCAATTAAAAAATTACTCATTTTTTTTTTTAATTTAAACAAGTTATTACTTAAATTTGTTTTCTCCATATTTTTTTCTGTGCGTTTAACATAGATAAACAAAATTTTAATTAAATATTTTATGTTTTCATGAAATTTGAGAGATTTATGTGAAAATCGGGAGGGTGGTTTGTATGGGGGCTACAAGAAGAACTGGTCCGATTTCTTTAAAATTCGGAATGGTGATTTGTGAAGACAAAACACGTTTACCTGCCAAATTTCGAAAAGATACCTATTATAACACGGTTATTATAGTCATTTGAGCCAAAACTAAAGAGGACCTTTGTATGGGGGCTAGGTCTAAATACCCGAGTAAAAATTTTTATATGATGCAATATATAATGATATGTAACACAATATATATTTATACGCAATTTGATCCGAATAATGGCAGATGTTTTTGCATTAAAAAAGATCAACTTGTATAAAATATGATTTCATTTCATCCGAGTTTTGACCAGACATTACTATATATTGGTAGATCTAATTAGATCTAATTGCATAAAAACATATAAAATACTGGTGTTTTTTGGTTTGGGTTGAGATACACCACAGGTCAACGATACATTCACCAATCATATAATTTTCTAAAACAAAAAAATGTTTGGGTACGCTTCGAACCAGATAGGTGATATACATAACCCTAACAAGGAAATGTTTAGGAACATTTTAAAAAGTTTCTTACACTTTGCCTAAAAAACTTAGAAAATTGTTGGTTAATTGGAAAGTTTTATATGGAACAGAATAAGCCACATATAATTTTATGTTAAATTATACACAAAAACAATTTTCAACCGTACACCTTTTAATCCGAATCATGATTTAATTATATATTACTACATACTGTGAGCGTCAAAAGAAAGTGTACAGGTCTTAAATTGATGTAATTCGTTAACGACAAAGATGACAATAAAACCCCTTATTATTATCAATCGACTTTCATTTGAAAACATGCTATAATGGAAATTTTCCAAGCTTTAATTTAAGCTTAATAGCGTCCAGATTGAGCAAATATTAAATGAGATACGGGGGTAGCGCTGGAAATTGAAAATTTTTGTGGACGGTTTTTAGAAAATTTTTATAAAATATTTCTCATTTGATGTTTTTCAAGTTCAAACATTAAAAATTTAAAAAAATAGTACAGTAGTTTAAATTCAGTTATCAACTCATTTTTCCAACGACCCAAACAAAAATCAAAATTTTTTAAATGCAGTAAAAAAATATGCATTTTTTTGACCTCCAATTCTTTGACCACCAATTTTTTGTAAACAAAGAAAAGATTTCATTGTTTACTAATTTAAGTACACCTAAGTGTATAGTAAAGAGATATGAAGATAATTAAAAATTTTCTTTGTTTACAAAAAATTGGTGGTCAAAATAATTGGAGGTCAAAAAAATGCATATTTTTTTACTGCATTTAAAAAATTTTATTTGGGTCATTAGAAAAATGAGTTGATAACTGAATTTAAACTATTGTACTATTTTTAAAATTTTAAATGTTTGAACTTGAAAAACATCAACTTAGAAATATTTTTTAAAATTTTTCTAAAAAATGTCTACAGATAATTAAATTTTTTAGCTCGACCCTCGTATCTCATTAAATATTTGCTCAATCTGGACGCTTTCAAGCTTAAATTAAACATCACGGATGTTTAATCATTAGAGTGTCCCTTATTTTGGAAATGTTGGAAATGTTGAGACGGTACCCCCTCATTTTTTTCCTTTTGACTAAAAAATAACTCAGGAAAAATTTTACGCCCCTACGACCACGCCTTCCCTACGCGACGGGGCCGTAAAGAGCGGGGCCTTAAAAATCATTTTTCCATACAAAGCAAAAATTTTTTTTTATTTTTTTTTTTGATTTTAAATTTTTTTGTTATTAATTATAATATTACTTGGTTAGCTTATTCACGACAAAAAATTTGATTTTGGTGGGATGAGGCTTTCAGTTCTAAAAAATTTATTAATTATAATATTACTTGGTTAGCTTATTCACGACAAAAAATTTGATTTTGGTGGGATGAGGCTTTCAGTTCTAAAAAATTTTTCGAAAAAAAAATTTTGAGCTTTTGGGGTCCTACAGTAAAAATTTTTTAAAAAATATTTTTTTTTAGTTTAGACAAGCAACCGTTTTAGTTGAAATGTTGCTTATTATTTTATTTTTTTTTATATAAAAAAATATTATTCCTATCTGTGACATCTTTATCGTGATCTAAAAAAGGTTAAAAAATGCATTTTTGATGTTTTTCGATACACGATCAAGATGTCACAGATATGAATAATATTTTTTTATGAATATATATCATTAAAAGCAACATTACAACTAAAACGGTTGCTTGTCAAAACTAAAAAAAAATTTTTTTTTAAAAATTTTTACTGTAGAACCCCAAAAGCTCTAAATTTTTTTTTTCGAAAAATTTTTTAGAACTGAAAGCCTCATCCCACCAAAATCAAATTTTTTGTCGTGAATAAGCTAACCAAGTTATATTATAATTAATAACAAAAAAATTAAAAATCAAAATAAAAATTTTTGGTTTGTATGGAAGAATGATTTTTAAGGCCCCGTTCTTTAAGGCCCCGTCGCGTAGGGAATGCGTGGTCGTAGGGGCGTAAAATTTTTCCTGAGTTATTTTTTAGTCAAAAGGAAAAAAATGAGGGGGAACCGTCTCAACATTTCCAACATTTCCAAAATAAGGGACACTCTAATAATCATATATAATTTATTATGTTTGTATCAAGTTATATATTGTAATATATGTTTATTTTTACTCGGGCAGCTACATATAATAACGGGTAGAATTTTGTAACAGCATTTCAGCAAAAAAATGTCAAACTAACAGAAATTGTGTTAAAAAACATAATTTTTCGACAATTCTCCTATTCAATATACATGTTGTGGAAAATATTTAAGTTACAAAAAAAATGTTGCTAAACTTTTTCTACAAAAATTTATATGTTGCAAACAGTGTTATACTATACAAGTCCACATTCTTAACATTCATATTTTTCTTACAAAACTTATGTACGATTTTTGGTTTTTTTTTATTCAACATAAATGTTGCAGCAAATGTTTTGGTATTAATAATTACGTTGCTAAGTTTTTGCTATTAGTAAACTTGAGTTGCTTTAATGGCAAAATACTTAACATGTTCTCTCTATGAAAATTTTTTTACAAAACATTAATTGAAAACTCAGCAACATTTATAACGCCTAGATGGTTAAGGTAGCATTAAAGCAAGTAAATTTCACCTTTATAGAAATTGTGTTAAAAACATAATATTTCTCAAATTATCCTATTCAATATACATGTTGCGGAAAATATTTAAGTTATAAAAAAAATGTTGCTAAACTTTTCCTATTAAAAATCTTATGTTGCAAGCTGTTTTATACTATGCCAGACCCCATTCTTAACATTCACATTTTTGTTGCCAAAATTATAAACGATTATTTATTTTTTTTTATTCAACAAAAATGTTGCTGGAAATGTTTAAATATTTATAACTATGTTGCTAAGTTTCTGCCATTAGAAAACTTAGAAAACTTAAGTTCATTTAATGAACAAATACTAAACATTTTATCACAAAACATTAAATCAAAACTCCTCAACATTTTACAACTCCTATATTTTTGAGGCAGCATTAAAACAAATAAACGTCCCACTAATAGAAAATATGTGTATGTCTAAAAAACTCACCCACCTGTTTAACAATTAATGTCCTTTGGACTGACACACACACACATTCATTACCATTTACCTAGTGTATACTCAACTTTAATTCACATTTAATTTTTTCCCTTCATATTCATTTTAGTGTGTTTTTTTTTTTGTTCTGCTCTTCTTTTTTTTTGTAATTTGTCTCACAAGTAATTAGTAAGATTTAAATTGGTTTATATTCTTCTACATTTTTTATGCTTAGCTTCCGTTTTAGACATTTTGCCTCTAGAATGTTTCATTTCATTTATTTTTTTGCACAATAGAATGGAGTATGAACAAAGTGAAGTAGTCATCATCATAGAGCAGTAGGTTTTAGTTAAAATGCGTTTATTTCATCATCATCATCATTTACATCAGTTTAGTGTGTTTATATAATCAAATTACGTACTTTATATACAGAACGTGGTCACTGAATTGTAAACTACAATGATTTTTAAAGAATTTTATTCTAGGAGCTTTCAAATCATATCAGATTTTTGATAAATGTTTCACGAATTCTTCTAGTAAACATAAATGTTGCAGAGAGATTTTTAAGAATAAATTTGTTGCTAAACATATGATATAAGAATAAATATATACTAAAACTTACTTGCAACATATTTAACATTCTTGCTTATCAACATTAACATAATGTAGGGCAACAAAGCGATTTTTTTTTGGAAAACATAATGTTTCGCAAATCTTAATTGGTAGCTCAAATGCTGCAGAACATGGGTTAGGCAATTGGACTGCTAATATCGCCAATACAGTATAAAATTCTGACAAATGTTGCTAAGCATATTAAGTATAATATTCTTGTATTAAACATAAATGTTGCAGAGAAATTTTTAACAATAATTATGTTGCCAAACATATAATATAAAAAAAAATATGTTGCAGATATTTTTTTCAAATTTAAGCCAGCATTTTTAACATTCTTGCTTATCAACATTAACATAATGTAGCGCAACAAAGCATGAATTTTTTGGAAAAACATGATGTTTTGCAAATTATGATTGGTAGCTCAAATGTTGCAGAACATAGTTAAAGCAAATGGACAAATGTTGCTAAACATGTTAATTATAAAAATCCAAATCAAATCTATTAGCAACATGTTAAGATATAAATGATATTGATTGCAACATGTAAAAAATATTGTAATTCACAGCCAACTGAAATCATTCCAAGGTTTTCAAAAACAAACTTCAGGTTGAGTCCCAAGTTCTTTAACAATAGTTACCGTTTAAAATAAATTCTAAATTCCGAAACTTTTAATCGTTCATAATGTTGTGTTTACCTACTGTTACTACAATAGTGAAAACGTATGTTGCCATAGATTTGAAGCACCTTTTTTCCCCAGTTTCTTCATTAAATGTTGCACATTAAGAGCTTGTCTTAACTTTTTGTTTTAACATTTTAATTTATTTTTACTTTCTTGCTGTTGCAACATCATAAGTTTTCATGAAAATGAGAATTAAGTACTATTGATGTAATAACTATGTGTACGATATAAAAATGCTTTCCAGTTTTCATATTACAATTTTTTCAGGGACTTACCCAGTTGTATAGATAAAATAAATCTTCAAAAATTCAGCTTACCTAGAAAGAGAGAAAGGGGAAGTAAAATATTAATATACAGTTTTTAACGAAAAATTAAATATATAAAATTAGCAAAAATAGAGAAAGTTTTTTATAAACAATGTTTAAGAACATGTTGCTTAGCACTATGATATATGCAGTAGGATATATAACCAAAAGTTGCACCCATTTGTGATGAAACAATAACTAATGATATAATTAAAATTTGCTAAGGAAATGTTTAGCAACATTTTTAAATAGAGTCTTAATAATGTACATTTTTTGTAGAATGTTGCGAAACATTATTCAAAAAAATTGTTTTTAAATAGTTTTTTTTTAAATATAATCCAATGTTTTACACAATTAATGTGTACTGGTCAACATTTGTTGCACATATTCTGTATCTAAACATAAATGTTGCAGAGCTTTTTATATCTGATAAATTTTCTTTCCCTGACTTGTTTTAAGAAATTTAGAAAAATCAATCAATGAAATAATGGGTTTTGAACATATTTAATAGAGAATTAAAATATCTCGCCTCATCAGTTCAAATTATAAAAATGTTTCAGAACTGTCTCATTGAAAAAAAAGTTATTGATAACAATATTTTAAATTATAAACATCATCCAGGCTTTAAAAACGCCCAGAAAGAGAATTGTTGCCAGCCACCTACCAGCAAAAACGTCAATTAAATTTTTATATTTCGCGAAGATTTATACAAGGCAACATTTGTTGAATATTCCTTGTTTCAGCAGCCAGCAACATTTTTTTTTCATTAAAATACGTTTTATTTTACAAAATTTTATAAAATTTCAAAACTTCTTTTTTACGAAGTTAAAGAAAATGTTGCAGAATATTTTTAAAGTATTAAAAAAAATATTTTAATAGTGTGTCTTATAAGAAACACATATTGTTTTAGATTTTTGTCACATTTTTAACAATTACAAAACAAATATTGCAAATATTTAATTGTAATTTATAGAAAAGTAACAAAAGTTTTTTAAAAGTTCTGCAAAATCTTAAAATTTCCTAATCGAATTCTGTTTAACAAAACTACAGTTTTACAACATGTTGCTAAAGTTTATCGTCATATTTTCTATACGTATTCTTAGGCTCAAGCAATAGTTTTAAATAGAAATAGATTTTGTGTGCCGTACAACATTTTAATGACAATCAACGCTAAAACGTTGTAATTATACTGTCTTTAATAAAGACAGCAAAATTTAAAAAAAAACTGTTTTGCAACATGTTGCCATTAA
Source organism: Pegoplata infirma (assembly GCA_963921195.1). Taxonomy (NCBI): domain Eukaryota; kingdom Metazoa; phylum Arthropoda; class Insecta; order Diptera; family Anthomyiidae; genus Pegoplata; species Pegoplata infirma. Next base: position 197,900,014 of record OY992539.1, read on the forward strand.
GTTTTATTATGAAGTTAAAAAAAATAATTTAGCAAAATATTTTCAAATGTGCAGCAGCCAGCAAAAATTTTTTTATTAAAAAACGTTTTATTTTATTTTGCAACATTTTATAAAATGTCAAAATTTTATTTGTTACGAAGTTAAAAAAATGTTGCAGAATATTTTTAAAGTATTAAAAAAATATTGCGATAGTGTGTCTTATAAAAAACACATGTTGCGAAACATATTGTTTTAGATTTTTGTCACATCTTCAGCATGTACAAAACAAATATTACAAATATTTCATTGTAATATTGTCGACAAGTTACAAAACTTTTTCAAAAGTTCTGCAGAATCTTAAAATATTGTAATCGAATTGTGTTTAACAAAACTACTAATTTATAACATGTTACTAAAGATTGTCGTCATATTTTCTAAACGTATTCTTAGGTTTTGTGTGCCGTACAACATTTTAATTACAATCAACGCTGAAACATTTTAATTATACTGTCTTTTAAAAGGGACAGCAACTTTTTTTTTATAAAAAACTGTTTTGCAACATGTTGTCATATAGTTTTATTATGAAAAAAAAATAATTAAGCAAAATATTTTCAAATGTGCTGCATAAAAAATATTCTCTGCGATCAACATTTTAAAATGACTGTAATTATACTGTCTTTTAAAAGAGACAGCAACATTTAAAAAAATGGTTTGCAACATGTTTTGCAACATTTAGTTTTATTATGAAGTTAAAAAAAACTTATATTCACAATATATTCTCTACGATCAACGTTTAAAAACATTTTAGTCGCAATTATATTGATTACGTTGTCTTTCAGCTGCCAGCAACATTTTTTTTATTAAAATGTATTTTACATGTTGCTAAAGTTTGTCGACATATTTTCTATACATATTCTTAGACTGAAGCAATATTTTTAAATCGAAATAGATTTTGTGTGCCGTGCAACATGACAATCAACGCTAAAACATTGTAATTATACTGTTTTTTAAAAGGGACAGCAACATTTTTTATAAAAAACTGTGCAACATGTTGTCATATAGTTTTATTATGAAAAAAAAAAAATAATTAAGCAAAATATTTTCGAATGTGCTGTACATAAAATATTCTCTACGATCAATATTTTAAATGACTGTAATTATACTGTCTTGTAAAAGAGACAGAAACATTTAAAAAAAATGGTTTGCAACATGTTTCGCAACATATAGTTTTATTATGAAGTTAAAAAAACTTATATTCACAATATATTCTCTACAATCAACTTTTAAAAACATTTTAGTCCCAATTTTATTGATTACGATGGCTTTCAGCAGCCAGCAACATTTTTTTTATTAAAATGTATTTTACATGTTGCTAAAGTTTGTCGACATATTTTCTATACATATTCTTAGACCGAAGCAATATTTTTAAATCGAAATAGATTTTGTGTGCCGTGCAACATGACAATCAACGCTAAAACATTGTAATTATACTGTTTTTTAAAAGGGACAGCAACATTTTTTATAAAAAACTGTGCAACATGTTGTCATATAGTTTTATTATGAAAAAAAAAAATAATTAAGCAAAATATTTTCGAATGTGCTGTACATAAAATATTCTCTACGATCAACATTTTAAAATGACTGTAATTATACTGTCTTTTAAAAGAGACAGAAACATTTAAAAAAATGGTTTGCAACATGTTTCGCAACATATAGTTTTATTATGAAGTTAAAAAAACTTATATTCACAATATATTCTCTACAATCAACGTTTAAAAACATTTTAGTCGCAATTTTATTGATTACGTTGGCTTTCAGCAGCCAGCAACATTTTTTTATTAAAATGTATTTTACTTTGCAACATTTTATGAAATATCAAAACAGTTTTTGTTATGAAGTAAAAGAAAATGATGCAGAATATTTTCAAAATATTGGTAAAATATTGCGACCGTTTTGTCTTCAAATAACACATATTGCGACACATTTTGTAGTTGTTTTTTGTCACATTTTTATCATTTACAAAAAACATGTGCAACATGTTGCCATACTTTTTAATTATTGCGTTATAGAAGAGTAACAAAACTAATTCAATCTTAGAATGTTGTAACCGTATTGTGTAAAAAAAAACACTTTTTGCAACATGTTGCTTAAGATTATAGTCACATTTTCTATACATATCCTCAGAATCCAGCAACATTTTTTTTTTATCGAAATACATTTTATATTACAACATAATGCAGCCAAATTATGAAGTAAAAAAAATGTTGCATAACATTTTTTAATGTGCTGCATCAAATTTTCACTATGAACAACTGAAAAATCGTATTGTCTTGCACAAAAAAAGTGTTTTTTTTCCACAGAAGTTTTCGATTTTTAATATTTTTTCATTCTCTTTCCATTTTTCCTACTTTGAAGTTTTAGCACATTTTATCTGCATTATTTTTTCTAAATAATTTCGTTGTGTGTACTCTGAAATATCGTGTTTATACAATTCGTACTATTTAATTATTAAAGATAATTACAATGTGATTTAGACATGTTACCCCTTGTTATTACACAAAATAAAATTGTTGTTGTTTTCACAGTAAGTTGTTTTTAATTGTGCATTTGTTACAAGGTGTTATAATTTTCATACCATTTGAATTTGTTTTTTCTGTAAAATTTTTTTTGCCACTATTGTTGTCTGTAAATGATAAAAATCTCAAAGTGATTAACAACAAATGACAGGTGGAACAAAAAACAGAATAAAAGCGAAATAGTAAAATTTTGGAGGAGGGGGGAGGTAAAAAGCAAATTGCTGAAGAAAGGTAGAGGGACCTTTAATAAACATGTTAAGGTTTTCAAAATATTCAAAAGGAATTTATTTTATTTTATTAAGAGGAAGGAGAATAGATTTAAAAGAGATTTGTAAAGCGGAAAAGAAAAGACAGAAATTTGTATAAAAATTGTTTTTAAACATTGCGAAACATTTTGCGGATGTTTGATCACCGCTGAAAACTTGAAAAATAACACGGTAAATGTTGTATCTAAACACAGCAGCACTACTAGCAACATTTGTTTTAATTGGACAGATCATGTAAAAACCAGTAAAATTTGCATTCAGAATTTTATTGAAGCAATTGAAGTCATTGGCATAGAAATATAACCAAATATTTAAAATGTTTGGTTGCTAGCAACATGTTGAGGAATCAAGTGTTAATATAAAAAAAAAAAAATATAACCAAAGCACTGTTAAATTTTCGCTACACTGTTAAATTTTCGCTACAAAATTATTAATGTTTCTCTATTCTTTTATGATGAATAATTTAAGGGCCTTATTAGCAAAGAATATGTTGCTAGCAACATGTTGAAAATGCAGTGGTTAATAAGAACAAACATATGACTATAAAATTTTCGTTTCATATTATTATTAAATTTTTTTCTATGGTGAACAACTTAAGAATCTTATCAGCTTACCATATGTTGCCAGCAACATGTTGAAAAAATCAAGTGTTAATATGAAAAAAAATATAACCAAACATATGCCTATAAAATTTTCGCTGCAAATTAATATTATTTTTCTACGGTGAATATCATAAGAGCCTTATCAACAAAAATTATGTTGCTAGAAACATGTTGAATGATCACGTTTTAATATGAACGAAAAAGTAAAACCAAACATATGACTGTACATTTTTGGTTACAAATTAATTAATGTTTCTATAATTTTTTTACTGTTAATAGCTTTAGGGCCTTATCAGCACAAAAAATATGTTTCTGGCAACATGTTGATGGCTCAAGTATTATTATAAAGGAAAACATATACCAAAAAATTACTGTAAAATTTTCTTTATATATTAATTTAGTTTCTATAAAGTTTTACGGTTAATAACTTAAGGGCCTTATAAGCGAAAACTATGTTGCTAGCAATATGTTGAATGATCAAGTGCTAATATGAACAAAACGTGATCCACACAAATCTACTGTCAAATTTCCGCTATGTATTAGTTGATGTTGCTAAACATTCGTATTCAACAGTAAACAAATTAAGAACATAAACAGCTGGCAATATGTTGCAGTAATAAATCCGAAGCTCATAAAGCGCTGTTTACGTTGCCTATCCTTATTGTAAGAATGTTGCAATGCACTTTCGACCTATATGAATGTCATTTAAGAAACTTTAAATTCAGTAATCTTACCAAAAAAATATTGAAAATCTACCCGGAAAACCCAATTAAGTTTTAAATTTTATATTAAATGTTTCTTTATTTTTTTATGGTGAGTAACTTAAGGGCCTTAGAAAAGAATATGTTGCTAGCAACATGTTGAAATATCAGTGGTTAATAAGAACAAAAATGTAACCAAACATATGACTATAAAATTTTATTTGCAAATTATTATTAATTTCTTATCGGTGAACAACTTAAGGGCCTTATCAGCAAAAATTATGTTGCTGGCAACATGTTGAAGGACCAAGTTTTTATATGAACGGAAATATAGCCAAACAAATGGATGTAAATTTTTCGTTACAAATTAATATTTAACTTTTTTTGAACAACTTAAGGACCTTATCAGCAAAAATTATGTTGCTGGCAACATGTTGAAGGATCAAGTTTAAATATGAATATACTATGTGATATGAACGAAACAAATGACTGTAAATTTTTCGTTACAAATTAATTAATGTTTCTATAATTTGTTTACCATTAATAACTTAAGGACCTTATCAGCGAAAAATATGTTGCTAGCAACATGTTGATGACTTTATTTTAAATATAATGGAAAACATCAACCAAAACATGAATGTAAAATTTTCTTTGCATATTAATTATTGTTTCTATAAAGTTTTACGGGTAATAACCTTAGGGCCTTATCAGCGAAAACTATGTTGCTAGCAACATTTTGAATGATCAAGTGCTAATATGAACAAAACGTGATCCAAACAAATCAAATGTCAAATTGTCGCTACGTATTAATTGATGTTGCTAAAAATTTGTATTCAACAGTAAAAAAATCAAGAACCTAAACAGCTAGCAACATGTTGCCGTATCAAATCACGAGCTCGTAAACAAATGTTCATGTTGTCTATCCTTATTGTAAAAATGTTGCTAAGCAAATTCGGTCTATGTTGTTGTCATTCTTAAAATTTTGACATCATTCTACCCTTAAAACCCAATTAATTTTTAAATTTAATATTAAACCCACGCATTTAATGTGTATTTTTTCCAGTTTTCTTCACTTATTGTTTTTGTCAATTGTCTTTTATCTTAACTTTTCACTAACATTCAGTATTTATAATACTATTTTTTTTTTAATTTTTCCCTGCCCATCTACCATATATTTTTTTATTGTTTTTGTTGACTTGACTGCCATTTACAGGCAACATCGTTATTATCATCTCGAGCTTAGGAAAAACAACAATAGCTAGTGAGCAACATCGTATATACATGTATATATCACAGCGACCTCTGTTGTCCTAAATGCAGTTAAGCTTTTGTTTAGCACAAAACTATTGTTTATAATGATAATAATATACAAAACCATTCAACCAAACCTTTCTCTTGTTGTAACAACTTAACAGTACATACATAAAAGAATATGTACAAAAAGTAGGTGAAATTGAAAGGATTTTATTTCGGAATTAGGCCCCTAAATTTTTTTTACGTTAAAAACTATAGCTTTCTGCGATTAATTCTACATCCTACAAAATATATTTTTATATATATTTTTTTGAAAATTAATTAAAAATTTATTTATTGTAAAACTTACACTATTAATCTGCCCTAAGAAATTTTTCTAAGAGGTCGGGGAGATTAGTTTACCTTGATGCTTTTAATTGTAAATTTATATAAGCACATTTAAAAAATAATTTATACCTTCAGAACACAGTGTATTATGCATGGTTGTATAAATACTTGTACCTTCTCTTTTACCTTGTTAAACATGCTTTACTAAACGACATCAAAATACAACAAACAATACGTGTACTTAACTATAAATAAAAAGCTATGATAGTTTTAGTCCAAATACCCAACACATTCTACTCATCCTTTAGATAAGTTGTAAATGATTAACCCTTTAAAGGACGAGGAAAGGTTTTGTAAACTTTAAAATCAAATTAAGAAGCCTGAAGAAATTTTAAAGCAACAGCAACATTTTATACAAAGTTATAATATAAAAAAAAATTGTTTAGACACAATGTTGCACAACAAAAATCTTAAGTTTCGAGAAACCACATTGTTAATATGCTAAAATTAGTTTTATGGTTTCCCGCAGGTTAAAAGTTTTAATTTAAGTACAATTTCTGGACACGACATTTTTCATTTATGAAGGAACATTCAAATTGCTTCATTGTCTAGAAACATTGTTGCTGGCATAGTGTTTCAGTGACTTTAATAAGAACTATTTATTTAAGAATTTATTTACCAGCAACATTTAGTTTGAACACGTGTAGTTAAAAATACTGCAACATTGTTTACAAGGATTGTTGTCACAGAATTATTTTTTGAATTGTACCATTTTCATCATTTATTGTTCTTAAGCAGAGTGCAACATTGCTTAGACACATTGTTGCTATAAAAATGTTTCTTTGACTTAGAACTGCATAGTGTTTAGATACAAAGTTTCTGCGGTAAGTGTATCATTAATTTTATTATTGTTTGTAAGGATTAAGTAAATTTTTTGGGAATTCCTAGGGAAAAAAGTAGATATAAAAAAATACTAGATATGTTCTGAAAAAATGTTGAAGTTCAAAAACAATTGGGGTGGGTTATACATTTGACTCCTCTAGGCGCACTCTTGGAAAAGTTAGAGTGGTGTGAGCAAATTTTATAAAAATGTAATTTTGTATGGGAGCCCCCAAAAGCGGTTAGAGCTGATTTTATAAAATAAATTTATAAAAAAAAACCATGGGGACTGCCTTAAAGGGTTGGAGGTAGAGCGTGGGTATGTTCTGAGAAAATGTTGGGATCAACAAAATATTAAGGGTCGATCATACATTTGACTCCTTTAGGGGCACTTTTGAGGGAGTTAGAGCTGTATGAGCAGTTTTATAAAAATGTGATCTTTGTATGGGAGCCTCCTTAAGGTATGGTGAGCTTAAGTATGTTTGCCAAAAATGTTAGGGGGCCAAACTAATGGGAATCAATCTTGCATTTTATCACCCTGGTGCAATTGTGGGGCGGTTTTGGGGCTGTTTTGTACATTCAAAATTGACTAATTTTAAATCGATTTTGAATCCACTCAAAAAAACCTTGTAAAATGACAAGAAAAACTTTTTTTTTTGTTACTTCCTATTTGACAAGAATTTCTAGTACTTTTACAAGCTTTTTACTAATAACTTTGTAATTTTACAAGCTTTTTACCAATAAAATTTTAAATTTACAATTTTTTTGACGCGATAAAACTTACAAGGAAGTCTCGTGAATTTACTTGATAATTTGCTACCTTTTAAAAATGTTATTTACATATTAATCGACCTTTTTCTTTAATATATTATTATTTTTTTTTTTATAGAATTAATCTAAGCAGGCTTTCAAGGTCATTCAAATGTAAATAAAAGACTATTTATTCATTATTTCATCCTACGTTTCGTTAGGATTTTCCAACTTCATCTGGGATTTTAGATTTATTAAATATTTAATCTTTTCGTAAATTTACATTTGATAATAAAAAACACACACGTTTTACACAACATAAAACACGAAATTGTTTAAAAATAATTAAAAATAAATCACAATTTAATTAAATATCACAGTTTTTTAACTTTAATCCTAATTATATCACAGTTGAACTACTACTCTTTTAATTCACGAGAATTCCTACCTTTTAATTCACGAGAATTCCTAGTAAAAATGACGAGCTTTTTTGTAATTTTACAAGCTTTTGACTAATCAAATTGTGAATCTACAACTTTTTTAGAGCAATAAAACTAACAAGTTATGAATGGTTCTTTAAAAGTTTTGTTGCAGCAATATTTTTCATCTAGTGTCAGGGTTGTCAGATTTTGTTTACGCTCATCGCCAAAGCGGATGTCAAATATCGCCAGAAATCGCCAAAAATCAAATTGTTTCAGTTTTTGTTAAAAAAAAAATATTTTTATTTAAAAAAAATATATTTTGTCTTTTTAACAATGGCTAGAAAATAATTATACTCAAAAATCGCCAAAAGTCAATTTTTTAGTTTTTTTAATTTTTTACTTCAGTCGGTAATTTATAAATTACTCCATATAAAAATTTTGCTAATTATTTCTAAAATCTGTCTTGTTTTCTACACTAATGCAAAAACCGCCATCGACCCATGCATGGGTATCATGATAATCGGAATATTTTGAGTATTTCCTAATATTCTTATCGCTATTTTTACTCAACAACAATTTACAAAACTGTAAAATTGGAGAAAAAAAGTGATTAATTTTTTTGTGATTCGCGTATAATAGTTGTTGGCTCTCCTAGACACTTGACAAATTTCCCAAATGTTTATTTTTTTTTTGCTTTAATTCATAAAGATCTGCTTAGACGAGCAGATTTGTAGAAAGTCTGTCGAAAATGTTAAAAAAAAGTGTTTACTGTCTAAGCGTAGCAAAAGTAAATAAAATTTGATAATTTGACATGTAGATGGTTCAACTCATCTTTTGAAAATATTCAGAAAATAATTTTATAAAATCGCCAAAGAAATCGCCAATCACTTTGTAAATCGCCAAAAATTTGCCACGTCGCCAAATCGAAAAACTCGTCGCCAGACATATTTCAAAATCGCAACGTTTGGCGAGAAATCTGACAGCCCTGTCTAGTGTTTATTCATCTTTCAGCAACATTGCTTAGAAATATTGTTGTTAAAGAAATGTTTCTTTAACTTGGAACGTCAAATTGTTTAGACACAAATTTTTAAGGAAACTTACCAAATTTTTTGCAAAAAATATACCAATATTTAAAACAAAGTTGCAGGCATAATAAACAAATATTGTTTAGAAACAGTGTTGCAAAATAAGATTTATTTAATTTTTTGGTATGTTACCATATAGATTTTAAAATGTCTACTTATTTAGGGAGGTTTCACTCCGTCCAAAAGCTATTAAGAAAAATTTGTTATACCTGTAACATTTTTTACGAATCACTTAGATTAAGGCAAATTGCTACATTGTTGTTGGCGACTTTAATTAAGTATTAAATTGGAGAGAAGTATTTTTTTATTAGCAACATTTATCAGTTATTGTTTTTAGGAACACAGCAACATTGTTTATACACATTGTTGCCACAAAAATACTTCCTTGACTTGAAAGCCAAATTTTCCACAGAAATCTATTATTCATCTCATAATTGATGTTTACATTAAAATCTAACAAATTTTTCCCCTCTATAGGGTTAAAATGTTTAATAACAAAATGTATGAGTATGTGTTTGTATCTTTCAATGTATATAGACAATGACTCTTTAAAGCCGCTTGAGCATTGTCATTTTGGCATTGAATTTTATGTATCCTGCAGCATATTTAAATTGAGTACATGTTCTTAATTTTTGTACCAACTAAACAATTGCACAAAACTACTAAAATTGCTGTTTGTTGTTTTGTAATTCACATATGTATATAAAAATATTGCAGAATGGTAATCTTTAGAAAAACTAAAAAAAAAAACATTAAAGAGCATTTTACATTAAACGCAAAAAAATTAACATTTTTAAAATGTTGCTCCTGGATTATGATTATTATTTAAGTTTTTAAGAACCAACAAAAAAAATTAAGGCAATAAAGGAATTTTAAATATACTTTTTGTATGTTGTTTGTTAAAATAAAACAGTATGATGATTAAGATAAAGATAAAACATTTGATATATAAAACTGCTAAAGATTGCCAAATGATGAGGATATGAAAAGCTTGGCAACATTTTTTTTAAGCATACATTTAGGAATTTAAACATATTATAATTATCAAAGAGTTAAAGGTACTCAAAAATTTAACTTATATCTAGTTTTAGCGTGTTTTTTACTCAGATCCTTAAATTTTGTTGTCAAATATTGAGAAATTCGTAAGGATTCTGATATAATATAAATTTTCAGACTCTGAACATTTTTCCTTAAGTTTCATTTTCAGACATTTTATTTCTATAGACCATATCTCAGATTTGGAGATATATTTCCAATAGAAAAATTCTAAAAATATTTCCAATTAAGGAAATCTCAGGCTCTGAGACATTTTTTGTATAGAAAAAATCTCAGATTCTGACATATTTTTTCAAAAACAAAACTTTTAGATTCTGAGATGTTGTTTCTTTTGAAAAAGCATAATTTAAGCACACTTTCGATATTATCTGTTTTAAATCCCAAAAGTGTTTTTCAATAAAGATTTTCTCAAATTGAAAACTATAACAATTTCCACTAAAATTGCCATTAGGTCACGTTTTTATCACCAAACTTCAACATTCATATGTTCAAAATATTTATCATGTATTGCAAAATCTGTAAAACAATCTTCAAGGATTGAAAAAACAAGTGTAATTGGAAATTTTTTAAACAAATATTAAAATCTGTTAAATAAAATTTATTTCTTAAGACTTAAAGTCTTAACTTTAAGTGTCATTTCTGTGAACCACATATGCATGTTTATTCTTGGAAAAACAAAAAAAAAATATTCTTGTACACAAATTCTCATGTCTTTTTCTCCAGTTACAACTAAGTTTTAATGGAACTTTATGATCTTCATCTTATGTTTCTTTGGTATGTGTTTGCAGCAACAAATTGCCAACACGTTCAAATACACTTATTCAAAAAGTAAACGGGTAATAACCATTTCATATATATTTTTTTTTTGTTTGTTAAATTTTATTTCAGTAGTATGTCACAGGAAAATCTAGGTTAGACAGTAAAGGGCAAAATATTTCTATAGTTTTAAAAATTTTGTAATAATTTTAAAAATTTGTCATTTCAGCAATTTAATGAACACCAATTGCAACATGTTGCTAACAAAATCCTTAACAATGTTAAATCAATTTAAAATAAGATTTTCAATTTATTGAATTGACACTTCAGCAAAGAAAATCTTAGTAAAATGCTAAAAGTTTTAACGTTGTCATCACAAATTATTAGCAACATGTTGCTAGGAACCCATTCTCACATAAAAATTGTTAATGTCAACATTTTTACGATTGCAGGGTTTTATTAAATTATTAAATTATATTATTATCGCTTAATAAAAATAATCGTATTTAAAATTGAGCATTTTCTGCTGAAAAATATTTGCAACATATTGCTAGCAACATTCTCTAAAAAAATATTTGCAATTCAAAGTATTTACGATATTTTCAAAACAATATACAGTAAGTGACAAAATATTTTAACAGTTTTAAAAATTTTGTTATACTTATGAAAATTTCAGCAATTTAATGAAAATCAATTGCAACATATTGCTAACAGAATCCTTTACAGAATTAAGTCCGTATAATAAAAGATTTTTAATTTATTGAATTGATACATCTGTTAAAAACAAATCTTACGAGGGAAGTATCTCAACCCTTATGAACCGATTTGCCTGAAACTTAAAATATATACAAAAGAGACGATTTTAAGGTTGGAGTGTCTCGGCTTATCGGCCATATCAGTGTTTTAAAATTTCGTTGTCCCCTTATGAAACAATGTGGACCTCCGTGAAAATTTCGATAACTCCCGAAGTAACAGGAATATCCTCTAGAGCAAAAATACGTGTCGACTTAAATTTAATAAAGATTATTTTGTATTCATATGGACATCGTAGGTCTATGTCTTCATATAAATACCCTCCAAAATTTACACATTTTCATGAAAAAAGTATTTAACGAAGCCAAAATTTTGAATATTGCATTAAATTGAATAGGCATTAAAAAACCTTTCTTCTCATATGTAAACATCATATAGTTACTTAGAAAGAAATGGCTGAAAAACCAAAAAACAATTTTTTCGCCATTTTTTTACCCATGTTTTGAACCCCTATATCGCCAATATGGCCGATAAGCCCAGACACCCCAACTTTAGAATTGTCTCTTTTATATATATTTTACGTTTCATGCAAATCGGTTCATAAGGGTTGAGATACTTCCCTTGTTAGTAAAATGCTAAAAGTTTTAACTTTGTCATAACGAAGTATTAGCAACATGTTGCTGGGACCCCATTTCCACAGTATTGTCAACATATTTACGATAGCAGTTTACTTCATAGCTTCTTAAAAGAAAGTCTAATTAAAAATTAAGAATCAGATGCTGAAAAATATGTGCATCATGTTGCTAGCAACATTCTTTAACTAAATAGTTGCAACTCAAAGTATTTAAGATAATTTTTGCTTGAAACATGTTTCTTGAAAAATTATTTTTAAAATAGGAAGATTTTTATCGTATGTTTTACACTTTTTACTGAATTAGAATTTATTGCAACATGTTGAATAACTAAACAAGAAATAATTGATTTTATATTTAAGCTTCACATGCACCATAACCAATATTTTTTATGTGCTATCATCAAAATCATTGGCAATAAAAGTTTAATGCTATTGAAAAGTGCTTGAAATAATTTTTAAGATGTCAAAACATCTTAAAAAAATGTGGTTATGATGTATATTTTTAAACTTTTAATACACAATCACCAAAATCTTAGGATAGTGCCTTTTGAAAATATCATAAATTATAGTATAATGTAATAAAAAACTGATTGCAACATGTTGCAAACAAATGGAAACAACTTGAGGGAGTTATTAAAATCATTTTTTTAATATTAAATGTTGATATTAGCTACATGATTCCAACATGCTACCAGCAACATTATTTTAATGTAAATTTTGTAATTACATATTAGTAAAATGCTTTCAACATGTTGCCAGCAACATTTTCTTTAATGCTAGTAGGCTGAGTATCCAAAGGTTTGAATAAAATATTCGAAATGAAAGAAATTTTGTACTACTAATTATTTAATTTTAACACTTTTATACTTTTTTGACCTCCACTGCATGCAAAATATATTTCACACCAACAGTAAGTATATTTCGTACGTTTCTAACTACTAGATTTCAAAAAATATATATTTTGGGTTTTGTTTATTTTACAAGGATATTTTTTTCAAATGGTTATTGTGCGTTAAAGTATTAAGATTGTAATAAACATAAAGAAAGTTGTCTCTTACTTGATGCTATAACTTAAATAAAAGAAAATTTATGTACTAATGTTTTTTGGGGAAAAAATTAATTACTAATCAACATTTTTTATCAACAAATGATATGGTGAAAATGCTATTAGGAAGTATTAAGTATAATTAAATCTAAAAACGTGTAAAAAATTGTATGTAATAGCAAATAATTTTAACCACAACAAATCAAACCCTTTAGCAACATTTGCATAAGTTAAGCAACATTTACTATGTATGGTTTTATTTAGAAACAATGTTGTGCATATCAATTTGAAATAAAAATTTTGAAACACAAATTAAAATCAAATAAAAAAATTTTGGTTAGCAACTCTATTCCAAAGTAGTTAATAATGTTAATGTTGCTGAGATAAAAATAAATAAACGATCCCAAATAAAACAGAATTTGGAATAATTTGAAAATATGTATATTGCAACATTTTATATTCCAAATTACAACATTTTATATTCCAAATTATAAATTTTGTGAAAAATGTAAAAATTAACCCAAAAAATTCCTTAGCAACATTTTAAAAAGTTTAGCAACATTTTGTTAAATATTTTAAATTTTTTTAAGAATTTCTGAAATTTAAGTAAAAAACGGTGAGGTCATATAATAAAAAATCCAAGTTTTTAAACAAAAGCACTTATTGGCAACATTTGAAAGTATAGCAACATTTAATATTACAAAGATTAGATTATTTCTAAAAATGTTGCATATAAAAATAATTTTATATGCAACATCATTCTGCAAAGTTTAAATAAAATTAAAGCAACATATATATTTATGTTAAAATTTAACCTCTAAATTACATCACTTAACATAATTAAAAATTCATTAAAATCAATTTTATGTAAATATTTTTTAAAAATCGAAAAAAATACCATTTAATAAAACCCCAATATATTACCATCTAAAAAACGTTATTGCCAAGCATAAGGAAGCGGAAGAACAACAGCCAAAAGCTAAATTTTCTTTCTATTGACTGCTATTAACAAGGCCATCTTCTGACAATAAAGGCCATTAATGCATACGATAATGAATACTTACAAATATTGTGTAGTATGAGAGTGTATTTACCAAATACAAATATTGAAATAATAATTTTTCAATTAAATATAAAATACGCGTAAGGGGAAAAATAATTAGGGGAATTCACAAAAAAGGAATTTTTGCTTAGAAAAAATTATTTTTCTTAAGTTACAACATGAATTAATAAAAAATGTTTACTATTTCGCACTTTCTTTGAAATATTGCAAAATTTTCAGGGTAAATTTGCACTTTAAGAAAACAAATTTGCTATATGTGAAATAACGAATAACTTTGTTAGTACTATTAGTAGTAAAAGATAAAATAACGTTGAGTATAGCATAAATGGGCTAGGCAACTTACGCCTCTTTGTCCAATCGTGTTCTTATATGTCCAGTAGTTCCACCCTCTTTTAGCACTATCTGTGCAGGAAACTCATTAGGATCGGCTTAATAGTTTTTGCTTGATTGCGAAAGTGTCAGGAATATATTATTTTTGGTCTGTTTGAGCAACGCTCAGGAGATGTACCCCATAAATGAAATTCATTATATTTTCGCACCATTTTACAATTATAATTTTATATATGACCTACACATGCAATTGATTAGCACTATCTTGATTAAAAACGCCAAGAGAAACGGTTCAACTGTTTTTGCATAATTGCGATCGTAGTGTAACATGGCCTAGTTCCGCACTCCGTTGGTACCATCAGTGCTTAAAATTTAATTATTATCGTATCAGCCGTTTTGACATTATTGCAAAGCATGCAGAAATATTTTCAATTCAATACAAAGGGGCGTGCCATTTTATGCCCCTTTGTCCAATAACGCTCTAATTTGGCACATAGTAAGTACTCGATTAGTAATATCTTTGGTTTAAATTTCATCAAAATTGGTTTATTTCTTTTTTATATCGTGAACCTATATTCAAAATATGCCAACTCAAATTTGACCGAAATGAGTTTCCGATGGAAAATAGCTCCCCTATGCAATACCCATCTGTGGTAAAAATTTCAGAGCAAAAAAATATTTTTTTTTGTCGTTTTACATCCATTATTGTTATTCTGCTAACTCAAAGTACATATTTTTTGGTGAAAATAAATGCCAACTCCCATTGTAAATTTCCAAAAATTTTTCAAATTTTTTTTAAAAAAAAATTAGACCACATATCTTATTGCATTTGCATTTCTGATCACGAATCTGGTAAAGATTTTGATATCTAATGCCTAGTTTTCGAGATATTGCCATTTTGAAAATATCGGTAAATAGTGTTTGCAAAAAAAAAAGTTGCTTATATATATGTAACTTTCAAACTATTTATCAGATTGAAACATTATTAGTGGGGCAAATAAAGTCAATGATATAAGCTTTCAAAATAGCTAGTTTGGAGTGAGCCTTCTACAATAAAGCGTGAGTTACAGAGTGCCAAAGTTGACCACCCTGAGATTAAAAGGCTTTCGGAGCTAGTAACTTTTAAAAATATGCAAAGATTTTTAATTTTTTTTTAGTTTTTGCAATTACCGCACTAAGGAAAACAAAATCAAAAAAAAAAAAAAATTATAAAAATTTTTCAAAAAAAAATGTATTTTTAGTTTCCGACAAAATATGCCAACTCTAAAAAAATATTTGTTTTTTGATATAGTAATAAATGCCATCTCAAAAAAATACGCAAACCAGTGCAAAATATGAAATTTTTGGCATAGGTAAAAATTGTTTAGAATATTTAAACCATCTTATGGAAGGTACATTGTTTATTTTTACAATAATATGCAAAATAACTAGTTTTTTAGCTCTCCTGAAAAGTAAGCTTTTTCGAGTTGGCATTTATTGAATATAGTTCGACGATATACAGATGTCAAAAGTGGTGCAATGTAAAAATTTGATTTTGCCACGCCCCTCCGCCCACAAACAAAGAATCAAAAATCTGATCACACAGTGTTACTCCCGAGGCTATTCTAAATTTTCCCTGAAGATTTCATTAAGATCGGTCCAGCCGTTTTCGCATCCATAAGAAACATACATACAGCCGTTTTTGCATTATTGCAAAGCATGCAGATATATTTTCAATTCAATACAAAGGGGCGTGGCATTTGACGGCCCTTTATACGACAATGCTCTAATTTGGCACATAGTAAGTACTCGGTAAGTACTATCTTTGGTATAAATTTCATCAAAATCGGTTCATTCGTTTTTTTATATATAGATGTCATTAGTGGTGGAATGTAAAAAATTGATTTTGCCACGCCCCTCTGCCCACCGACAGAAAATCAAAAATCTGACCGCACAGTGTTACTCCCCAGGCTATTCTGAATATTCCCTGAAAATTTCATCACGATCGGTCCAGCCGTTTTCGAGTCCATACGGAACATACATACACACATACATACATACATACATACATACACACATCCATTTTTATATATATAGATTTAAAAAATGTTTCCAATATTTCGAAATCCACTGGATCTCATCTTCAGGGTAAAGAGGAACAATAATAAAAAACACGTCACACACGGTTTGTGTGTGCAATTTTAAATGTAAAACCGTGTGTGAAGTGTTTTTTATTATTGTTCCTCTTTACCCTGAAGATGAGATCCAGTGGATTTCGAAATATTGGAAACATTTTTTAAATAAATTAAAAAAAAAAAACTGACCTTGAGCTTAACTAATTATTTACATTATAATTTCATTTATTTTGTTGCTTAAGAAAAATTATTCGAAGTTTAAAAGTTAGTGCAAAATAGCGGAATTTTCTTTCCGTAAGTGCAAGTTTACACAGAAAATTTTGCAATATTAAAAAGTAAGTGCAAAATAGTAATTTTTTTTAATTTTGTCACTTAAGAAAAATAATGCACTAAAATAAATACAAAGGAATAGCTTTTAAGCTTTTTTTAACCAGTAAAAACTTTCAAAGTGCACTTTTACAACAAAAATTTTGCAATATTTCACAGTTAGTGTAAAATAGTAAAATATTCTTTCTTAAAGTGCAAATTTCCGCTGAAAATTTAGCAATATTAAAAAGTAAGTGCAAAATTTTAAAATTATTTAATTTATTCATTTTGTCACTTAAGCAAATGTTTTTCGACACTTCACAATAAGTGCAAAATAGTGAAATTTTCTGTTTCAAGGTGCAAATTTACTCTGAAAATTTTGCAATACTAAAAAGTTAGTGCAAAATAGTAAAATTGTTAAATTTATTTGTTATTTAAGAAAAATAATTTATTGAAATAAACACAAAGAAATAGTTTTTAAGCTTTCTTTTAAAAATTAAATAATTTCAAAGTGAAAATTTACCATAACAATTTTGCAATATTTCACAGTTAGTGCAAAATAATGGAATTTTTATTCTTAAAGTGCAAATTTACTCTAAAATTTATTTTTTTTAATGCAAAATAAAAAAAAGGAATTTATTAATTCATTTTGTTACTTAAGAAAAGTTATTCGTTATTTCACATATAGCAAATTTGTTTTCTTAAAGTGCAAATTTACCCTGAAAATTTTGCAATATTTCAAAGAAAGTGCGAAATAGTAAACATTTTTTATTAATTCATGTTGTAACTTAAGAAAAATAATTTTTGCTTAGAAAAAATTATTTTTCTTAAGTTACAACATGAATTAATAAAAAATGTTTACTATTTCGCACTTTCTTTGAAATATTGCAAAATTTTCAGGGTAAATTTGCACTTTAAGAAAACAAATTTGCTATATGTGAAATAACGAATAACTTTTCTTAAGTAACAAAATGAATTAATAAATTCCTTTTTTTTATTTTGCATTAAAAAAAATAAATTTTAGAGTAAATTTGCACTTTAAGAATAAAAATTCCATTATTTTGCACTAACTGTGAAATATTGCAAAATTGTTATGGTAAATTTTCACTTTGAAATTATTTAATTTTTAAAAGAAAGCTTAAAAACTATTTCTTTGTGTTTATTTCAATAAATTATTTTTCTTAAATAACAAATAAATTTAACAATTTTACTATTTTGCACTAACTTTTTAGTATTGCAAAATTTTCAGAGTAAATTTGCACCTTGAAACAGAAAATTTCACTATTTTGCACTTATTGTGAAGTGTCGAAAAACATTTGCTTAAGTGACAAAATGAATAAATTAAATAATTTTAAAATTTTGCACTTACTTTTTAATATTGCTAAATTTTCAGCGGAAATTTGCACTTTAAGAAAGAATATTTTACTATTTTACACTAACTGTGAAATATTGCAAAATTTTTGTTGTAAAAGTGCACTTTGAAAGTTTTTACTGGTTAAAAAAAGCTTAAAAGCTATTCCTTTGTATTTATTTTAGTGCATTATTTTTCTTAAGTGACAAAATTAAAAAAAATTACTATTTTGCACTTACTTTTTAATATTGCAAAATTTTCTGTGTAAACTTGCACTTACGGAAAGAAAATTCCGCTATTTTGCACTAACTTTTAAACTTCGAATAATTTTTCTTAAGCAACAAAATAAATGAAATTATAATGTAAATAATTAGTTAAGCTCAAGGTCAGTTTTTTTTTTTTAATTTATTTAAAAAATGTTTCCAATATTTCGAAATCCACTGGATCTCATCTTCAGGGTAAAGAGGAACAATAATAAAAAACACTTCACACACGGTTTTACATTTAAAATTGCACACACAAACCGTGTGTGACGTGTTTTTTATTATTGTTCCTCTTTACCCTGAAGATGAGATCCAGTGGATTTCGAAATATTGGAAACATTTTTTAAATCTATATATATAAAAATGGATGTGTGTATGTATGTATGTATGTATGTATGTGTGTATGTATGTTCCGTATGGACTCGAAAACGGCTGGACCGATCGTGATGAAATTTTCAGGGAATATTCAGAATAGCCTGGGGAGTAACACTGTGCGGTCAGATTTTTGATTTTCTGTCGGTGGGCAGAGGGGCGTGGCAAAATCAATTTTTTACATTCCACCACTAATGACATCTATATATAAAAAAACGAATGAACCGATTTTGATGAAATTTATACCAAAGATAGTACTTACCGAGTACTTACTATGTGCCAAATTAGAGCATTGTCGTATAAAGGGCCGTCAAATGCCACGCCCCTTTGTATTGAATTGAAAATATATCTGCATGCTTTGCAATAATGCAAAAACGGCTGTATGTATGTTTCTTATGGATGCGAAAACGGCTGGACCGATCTTAATGAAATCTTCAGGGAAAATTTAGAATAGCCTCGGGAGTAACACTGTGTGATCAGATTTTTGATTCTTTGTTTGTGGGCGGAGGGGCGTGGCAAAATCAAATTTTTACATTGCACCACTTTTGACATCTGTATATCGTCGAACTATATTCAATAAATGCCAACTCGAAAAAGCTTACTTTTCAGGAGAGCTAAAAAACTAGTTATTTTGCATATTATTGTAAAAATAAACAATGTACCTTCCATAAGATGGTTTAAATATTCTAAACAATTTTTACCTATGCCAAAAATTTCATATTTTGCACTGGTTTGCGTATTTTTTTGAGATGGCATTTATTACTATATCAAAAAACAAATATTTTTTTAGAGTTGGCATATTTTGTCGGAAACTAAAAATACATTTTTTTTTGAAAAATTTTTATAATTTTTTTTTTTTTTTGATTTTGTTTTCCTTAGTGCGGTAATTGCAAAAACTAAAAAAAAATTAAAAATCTTTGCATATTTTTAAAAGTTACTAGCTCCGAAAGCCTTTTAATCTCAGGGTGGTCAACTTTGGCACTCTGTAACTCACGCTTTATTGTAGAAGGCTCACTCCAAACTAGCTATTTTGAAAGCTTATATCATTGACTTTATTTGCCCCACTAATAATGTTTCAATCTGATAAATAGTTTGAAAGTTACATATATATAAGCAACTTTTTTTTTTGCAAACACTATTTACCGATATTTTCAAAATGGCAATATCTCGAAAACTAGGCATTAGATATCAAAATCTTTACCAGATTCGTGATCAGAAATGCAAATGCAATAAGATATGTGGTCTAATTTTTTTTTAAAAAAAATTTGAAAAATTTTTGGAAATTTACAATGGGAGTTGGCATTTATTTTCACCAAAAAATATGTACTTTGAGTTAGCAGAATAACAATAATGGATGTAAAACGACAAAAAAAAATATTTTTTTGCTCTGAAATTTTTACCACAGATGGGTATTGCATAGGGGAGCTATTTTCCATCGGAAACTCATTTCGGTCAAATTTGAGTTGGCATATTTTGAATATAGGTTCACGATATAAAAAAGAAATAAACCAATTTTGATGAAATTTAAACCAAAGATATTACTAATCGAGTACTTACTATGTGCCAAATTAGAGCGTTATTGGACAAAGGGGCATAAAATGGCACGCCCCTTTGTATTGAATTGAAAATATTTCTGCATGCTTTGCAATAATGTCAAAACGGCTGATACGATAATAATTAAATTTTAAGCACTGATGGTACCAACGGAGTGCGGAACTAGGCCATGTTACACTACGATCGCAATTATGCAAAAACAGTTGAACCGTTTCTCTTGGCGTTTTTAATCAAGATAGTGCTAATCAATTGCATGTGTAGGTCATATATAAAATTATAATTGTAAAATGGTGCGAAAATATAATGAATTTCATTTATGGGGTACATCTCCTGAGCGTTGCTCAAACAGACCAAAAATAATATATTCCTGACACTTTCGCAATCAAGCAAAAACTATTAAGCCGATCCTAATGAGTTTCCTGCACAGATAGTGCTAAAAGAGGGTGGAACTACTGGACATATAAGAACACGATTGGACAAAGAGGCGTAAGTTGCCTAGCCCATTTATGCTATACTCAACGTTATTTTATCTTTTACTACTAATAGTACTAACAAAGCTGGAACTACTATAGTTCATGATAGAGTGCGATTCGGCAAAGGGGTAAAAAATGTCACTCCCTTTTTTATTTAATAAAATTTATTTCTTCCACCTCCGCAATCACACAAAAACGGCTAAGCCGATTTCATTAAATTTGCAGCATAGATAGTACTTACCGAGGACGCAACTTGTAACTTTAGCTATATTAAAAGCCACGATTCAATAAGAATGCGTAAAATGACTCGCCCCTTTGTACTATAATTAACGATACGTCTGTCTGTTTCTCTACAGATTTCTCTATAGATAGTGCTAAACGAAGGTTGAAATAAGGGCTACTTCTAGACCAGGTCCCATGCTTTAGTTTTATCTGCCACTGTATATTAAGATCGAGATGCAATAGAAAACAGAATCGATGTTTTCTTATGGCCAGCAACGCGGACCGGGTCAGCTAGTAAATTAAAAAATTAAAAAAAAAAACTGACCTTGAGCTTAACTAATTATTTACATTAAAATTACAACAAAAGGTCGAACAACACACATATTGAATAAATGAAATTATTTTACTTTTTTGCACTTACTTTTTAATGTTGCAAAATTTTAAGTGCAAATTTGCACTGTAAGAAAGAAAATGCTACTATTTTTTTTCTTACAGAAAATTTCACTACTTGCACTAACTGCAGAATATCGAATTTTTTTTTCTTAAGTGACAAAATGAATAAATGAAATAATTTCACTATTTTGCATTTACTTTTTAATATTAAAAAATGTTTATGGTAAGAAATAAAATTCGACTGTATTGCACAAATAGTGAAATATTGCAAAACTGTTGTGGTAAAACTTGCACTTTGAAAGTATTTATTGTTTAAAAGAAAGTTTCAAAGCTATTTCTTTGTGTTTATTTTAGTGAATAATTTTTCATAAGTAACAAAAATGAAATAATTTTACTATTTTGCACTAACTTTCTACCATTGCAAAAATTTTAGTGTAAATTTGCACTTACGGAAAGAAAATTCCGCTATTTTGCACTAACTTTGAAACATCGAATAATTTTTCTTAAGCAACAAAATTATTAAATGAAATTATTTTACTTTTTTGCACTTACTTTTTAATGTTGCAAAATTTAAAGGGCAATTTTGCACTTTAAGAAAGAAAATTTTACTATTTTGCACTAATTGTGGAATATTTCAAAATTGTTGAAATAAAAGCTGCACTTTGGAAGTATTTAATGTTTAAAAGAAAGCCTTCAAGGCTATACTATTTCCCACTAACTTTTTATCATTGCAAAATTTTTAGAGTAAATTTGCACTTACAGAAAGAAAATTTCGCTATTTTGCACTAACTTTGAAACTTAATTTTTCTTTAGCAACAAAATAAATAAATAAAATTATTTTACTTTTTTGCACTAACTTATTAAAGTTGAAAAATGTTAAATGCAAATTTGCACTTTAAGAAAAAAATTCTACTATTGTTGAGGTAAAATTTGCTCTTTAAAAGTATTTTATATATAAAAAGAAAACCTTAAAGCCATTTCTTTGTATTTATTTCAGTGCCAACTACAAAATCTTGCACTTTAACAATCGTTTAAGTTACTCTTGCGAATATCCTTACTACTAACACACAAACTTATTACCAGCGAAGGTCATATTGAACATTAACCGAAAAAAACACCCACAAAAAAAAATAATCACAAAAAATTGGGGAAAAAACTGAATATATAGAACGTGGCATATACTGCATTATTGGCACGTCATAAAAATTATTTACATAGTAGCAAAGCGTATGGTTGTTGTAGATCCACCGACTATTTCAACAAACCATCCTCAGATACCAACCACCACCACCATCGTCATCAACAGCAAATAAACGTACAAATGAATAAATAACAAATAATGTCCTGATGAGGGATGGTAAGACAAGTGAAATTCATGGAATTGAGTTACACAACAAAACCTGAAAAAATTTTTGATGGAAAAACAACTGCTACTAGGAACGTGGAGTCAAAGATGGTAAAAAAGTTAGAATGTTAATTTTAGCAACAATGAATAGAATTAAAGAAAATGTTTGGCATACTTCAGCAACAATGTTTAGATACATAGGAACCATTTTTTATTGCAATGTAAAAAAAAAAAACATATTTATTTAAGGAATATTGTAGCTGTAATTATTCGACGTTGTAAATTTTAATTAATTAAATAAATACTTGAGCTCAAGGCCAGTGTTTTGTTAAATAAATCTACTTTATTATCTTCCAATATTTCGATCCTCATCGAGAATCATCATCAGGGATTAAAATTAGATTTTTAACACAAAAAAACTTAAAACTACTAATCCTCCTTTTTCGTCATTAAATAAAGAAAGAGGGTTAATAGTTTTAAGTTATTTGCGTTAAAAATCAAATTTTAATGCTTGATGCCTGATTTCTTTTAGATAATCAGGACAGATTTTCAGCAAACCGTGTCTGCTAAAACCGGCAGAATTCTCATATGGGTCAAAATGAGTGTATTCTCAGCAAATTTTTCTGCTAGTTGGTAAATTTTGAGTGAACTTTCAAACGCGATTGTCTTAAAAGCGTACCACAAATATTTGGAGTCCTTTTTTTTTAATATAAAAATTGTTTTATTGTGCCTTTAAAATATTATATTTTGAGTAGGATAATTCTAGCTCCTAATTCTATTTCCTTTGCTAATTAAAACTATGATATTCTCATAGAATAATTTTTTAGAAAATTATTTTTCTGTTTTAAATGTTTTGATAATTTTTGCTAGACTTAATCGACACGTATTTCGAAATTTGTCAGATTCCATTGTCAAAATTATTTAGCAAATATAAAAACCCTATACTACAAGTAGCAAAGGGATTTTAATGACAAATCGTTAATGATCAAACTTAGATATTAATAGGAGTAGAGTCGAATATGTATTAATATTTTAGGGCATTAACGATTTGTCATTAAAATGCTAGTTGTAGTATAGTTTTTTTATATTTGCTTAATAATCTTGACAAAGGAATCTGACAAATTCTGAAACATGTGTCGATTAAGGGCGTTAGCTGATAACTGCCAATTTAACGGAGCCTTATGTCAAAATTTGTATAAAAAAGTTAAATTTAACGGAGAGTTATTTTTTAACGGAGCATTGAGTAATCCAGCCTAAGTCTTGCAAAAATTACCAAAATATATAAATTTAAAACAGAAAAATAATTTTCTTTAAAATTATTCTATGAAAATATTATATTTTAGCAATACACACAAAAAAAAATTTTTCCATGAACGATTTTCATAGTATTTATGAACAAATTCATACAGTTTATTACTTTTTCATAATATTTATAAACTTTTTCATAGTATTTATGAAAAATGTTAAAAATTCTTAAATTTCACATATTATGATTTATTCATAAATATTATGAAAAAGTTTATAAATATTATGAAAAAGTAATAAATTGTATGAATTTGTTCATAAATTATATGAAAATCGTTCATGGAAAAAAATTTTTTGTGTGCATTATAAATTTGATTTGGACAACGTTTTATTCTAAAACACATTATGTTGCTAGCAGTTGTAATAATTGTTAAAATTTACTTATGTTGCAATCATATTGCAACAATGTTTATATTAGGAATGCCAAAAGCGAAATCCCGAATCCCCAAATTTTGAAATCAAAATGGATATCGTTTGAAAGGTGTTTGAAATATCTGTCCAATGAGGCATGTTGGACTTAATTTCTCTTACTCTTTTGGAGTACAATTTAATTTTTAGGCCGTTTTATTTAATATACAAAAGGGTGGATCAAATTTTCCTATATTCGAATTTAAAAATTGTCGGATTCAGAATTGATACCTTTTAGGGTCAATATTGGACCTGCAGGGCAATGTCTTTGGGTTCCTTTTTTGACTTGAAAATTGGAAAATTCCGAACCAAGTGAAAGATTTTTTTACTTTTTTTGAAACTTTATAAGGGACCATTAAGTAATCCATCTGTAAAGTTTCTTTTTAATAGTTTAAGTGCGTAAATGAGCAAAAGCGGATGAGGGGAAAATTTTTGCCTTGAAAAACCAAAACAGCCTCTGAAAACCCAAAATTTTTTAACAAATGACACGTTTTTAACAATTTATTAACGTAATAAACGCATTTGTAAACATTTATGGCAAAGGGAAGGAAACTGTGAAAATGCGATTTGCCTAACAATAGGACAAATTATACAAATTTTGTATCGGCAGAGGATATTGGGGGACTACTTCCCCTCGCTAATCTATTGAAATCGGTCATAACTGATCCTAAATTTTCGATTTTCTGTGCTTATTATGTAAAACTTTACGGTAATTATTCAATAGTTAGGAATTCATTGAATATTTAATTGTAAAAAAAATTTTTAAAAAAATAACGTAAAACAGCTTAATTTTAATAAATCCCGAAACCCCGAAAAATCCCGAAATCCCGAAAAATCCCAGGATCCCGAAAAATCCCGAAAAATCCCGGGATCCCGGGATTAGGATTTAAAAATCCCGAATCCCGGGATTTGTAAATGTCAATCCCGTTTGGCATCCTTAGTTTATATACATGTTTTGTTTATGTAAAAACAAGTAGCATCGAAGCCTTAACTTATTAATAAAATTTTTATTTTAAATGTGTAAATGTTCGTAATAAGTTAATTTGTGTGTGAGTAGGAACCGGAAATTGTGGCGCTGGAGTAGAGCAATTTCAAGTATTTTTTGAGTTGAGTTATTTTGGGCATTACATTTTTAATACTATTAACCGCTTGGTATACCTTCCCAATCTTGTATAAGGGGTGAATAAATATGAATGAAATGAAAAGCATGGTTATAAATTTCCCAAAGGACATTAGTAGCGTACTAACAATAAAAATTTTTAGCGACCGGAAAAAAAGTATACGTTTGTACTCCAAAAATATATAAAAATAAATACAAAGTCAATGTTTATTAAATGTAAGACTTTTTAAATGTTTTTGACTTTTTTATGTATGCATATGGAGCTTTTTGTTTCAAAAGTACCGCGAATCAAAAAATTTTGGATCAAAGTCATACTTAGAAAGCTTATTACCCTATATAAAACTAACATATCGTGGAACAAAAGTTTCAACTTTTCGAAAAAATGGACGAGATAGGCGTGGTCAAACATGGTAAAATTGAGCAATTATTGCATAACACTGCTTTATATTAATTTTTTCTACATTAACTCCTTAATTCTGAAATTTTCGAAACTCATTTACTTATAGAATTTTGTATGGCCTATGGATTGACTTTAATTGTCTTAGAAACAGTTCAGAACTATATCTGAATTTTCCAAATTTAACTTTTTTTAAAGAATTTTAAACGATTTTTTTTACTTACAGAAAAAAACAATAAATGAAATTACTGACAAAATATGTCGCCATTAGGCACGTCTCCGAAACAGAAAATACAAAGTTCTTCAATTGTGTCTGCAATTCCAGATCATGTTCGTAAACCTTGCAAAATAATGTAAGAGACAAAAAAGTTGAAAGAAAGTTTCCATTAACAAGACAAACCATTAACAAGACAAACTGACATTTAAAATCCTACTGATGATAACACTAACTGGAGTGTTTGAAAGCGGTATGGGAATAACAGAAATGTCTATAACTTTTAGAAATTCAATTTTTCTTCTGCATTTTTTCCTCTTGCACCCTTTTAACAAATATAATTAGAGCCCGAGCTCGAGATGTACTTGCAGAAAAAAAACAAAAAAAAAGAAAATTCATTAAATTCTCTAGAAAATGATGCTTTGTGTTTATTTTTATACCCTACACCACTCTGTGGTACAGGGTATAATGAGTTTGTGCTGATGTTTGTAACTACCCGAAATATTGGTCCTAGACCCACCTTTAAGTATACCGATCGACTCAGAATTACTTTTTGTGTCGATTTAGCGATGCCCGTCCGTCCGTCCGTCTGTCCATCTATCGGTTTAAGCACGATACAGGTCGCAATTTTCAATCAATTGACTTGAAATTTGAAACTTAAACATCTTTTGGCCCAAGGACGAAGCCTATTGAAATTGGGGAAAAGCGGTCTATGTTAAGACTTAGCCCCCATACAAACGCCCCCTTTGGATTCGGCTAAAATGACTCTAATAAAAGTATTATCCCAGCAAAATTTTCGGTTGCAAAGAACCGATTGTGGAACAACTTATACTTCCCTAGAACCTGTTCTAATTCTTGTGCAACACCGATTCTTTTTACAAAGCGATTGTCCCAAAAGCAACAGGTGTTTGTAAGCAAAATTGGAACACATTTTTGTTCTTCGGAACCGGTTCTAGAAGTAAAATTTAGAACAGAAATGAGAATTAAAGAAATATTTTGAATTTATTAATTTATTAAAAAAAGATAAAGATAATCCTATATGACATCGTATGTTAATTTTTTTTAACACACATACATCCTTTTTCGCCTCCAAAATTGCATTTTGGGCCTTGCAATAAATATACATCAGAACATGAATTTTCTGCAAACAAAAATGAAAAACATTATTTTATTAGAATTTGTCCCGACCCAGACAATCAAAATTTAATTTACTTACCTTCGTATCAACAATTTTCGCGATTATATCCTGATATTTTCATAGAATTTCGTGTTTTTTCTTGGTGATCACAAAAAAAAAATGATATTTATTTTTTTAACTTTTTTGACACATAATTTTTTTTAATTCCTGAGAACCAAAATGTTATGAAATTTAGATTGCATAGAACAAGCTTCACAATAATATTCACTTAACTTGTTCTGAATAATTAAAGTGTAATAGTGTTTGATTACCGAAGAACCTGTTCTAGAACAAGTGTTATCGGAATCGGTTCTAAAAAATTTTCCTGGGATAATAGATATCGTTTTGAAATTTAACAGGTAAAAAACTTTTGAATGCACAAACCATCATACAAAATTTTAAAGGAATCGGGTCAGTCCTTCTGGTAGTCCCCATAAAAACCACCTTCCCGATATTCACATAATTTCCTCTAAATTCATAAAAATTTAAATATTTGATTAACATTTTATTTGTATGTGTTAAACGTGTACTTTGGTAACCTAATCGCATCGGAATACATTTGGATCATTTTTGGACTTAGTCCCTATATGAAAATTTCGACCGATATTCAGTTAAATCGGTCTATTGGCAAAAAATTAACCAATTCCACTTAAATTTGATTTGTGTGTGTTTTCTACAATAAATAAAAATCTAACAAAAGATAGATCAAATCGGTCCATGTTTGGACTTCGGACCCATTTTCCGGAAAACACTAGTGTAGGGTATCATATGGTCGGTCTTGACCGACTATAATTTTCTTACTTGTTTTCTATTGTAAGTCAAAAGTTCTGAAGTTTTAGAAACAAATATATTTAATAGAGTTTAGATTTTATAAACAAAATTAGAACTGGTTCTTAACTTTAAAAATATATTTTTTTAAATAACTCCAATTTAATTTTAATATTTTTAAATGATCTTACTTACAAAGTGTCAAATTTTCAGAACCCGGCTAAAAATGAAATATATATGATCTGATCCGAAATTGGCCCGATATGGGTCCATATCGGGCCAATTTTCGGATCAGATCATATATAAACATATATGGAGGCATATATGATAATATATGGTTATATAAATCCATATATGATCCATATATCTTCATATATGATCATATATATTTCATTTTTAGCCGGGAAAGCAGTTTTTTTCGAGAAAAATTACTTTGAAGCCAAACTTCTTTTCTTGAAAACTAAAAGTAACTGCTCTCTGAAAATTTTGAAATTTTGTAGAGAATTTAATAAACATAATCTTTCCGAAAGAAATTTTTGCATAACTAATATTTATTATAGAATATCCCATATAAATTTTTCTATATTTAAATAACATTTGTATTTTTTTTTCTATGATTTTCTATTGTCTATTTAGAGGGGCCAATAAATATTAAATGTTTAAATACTCGTACTAACTTGTCATATAAATTTATTGATATTATCTTTAATATAAGGTGATTACTTGTTAATATTATATAACAGTATGGATTGTAAATACAATTCATTTGGTGGTGAGGTATGTAATTATTGGTGAATGTTAGTATATTTTTTTTATTAATAGAATTTTTTTTTATTTATAATAATGTTTCCAAAATGAACAAAGGATATAAATTGAGTGTCATTAATATTGTGCAGTATTTATATTGAAGAAAATATAATCAAAGACAAATGTATGTAGACAAATTGAAATGTTTTCAATTATTGTCAAGTAAGGAAATATGATTAGTTACCTGAAGTAAATAGTTAAAATTAAAAGACAACAAATCATTTTTTTCTGGCAACATATTGAGAAACATTTAAAAATTTTTTTTTCAAATCAAATTTTCATATATTTTTACTCTAGGTTGTAGGCCTCATGTTGCCAAACATTTAAAACATTTATTTTTCAAATCAAATTTGCATATATTTTTGTCTAGGTTGTAGGCCTCAAGAAAACTCTTAAATTTTAAGTAATTCTTATCAGAAAGTTTGTTTCTTGCTCAATATCTTAAAATTTATAAAATTTACAAATAACTATAAAAAATTAACAAAAACCTCGGCAATGAACACTACAAGTTCTTAAATATGCCCCAAATTACCATTTTTTACATTTAACTGTAAGTCAAAAACTATAGCTGATGGGTACAAATAGAATTCAGATTAATTCCTCATGCCAAAATTACCCAAAGTCGTACATCTGTTTGGTTACTAAAACTATTTTTTTTTTTACTTCACTGTGTTACCAACATGTTGCTGCAACATTTAGTTTACATTTCTGGATATTTTTTTAGAACACCAACGAAACTTTGCTTGTTTAACTTTTTTAAGGAAATTATTTTTTTTTGCTATATTCTCAGCATTTACATGTTACTGAAACATTTATCATATTTGAGCAACAAAACTTTGCTGTCGTTGTTGGGTTTTAAAAATTAATACAAAAAAGACACTTAAATTTAATCCAAGAAACACATGAGATTTTCTTTCCTTAAAATAATTTTGACAATAAATTTAGTTTTACAAATTCAAATTTATGATTTTTAATACGTCTTTAATACATATAATGCCACAATTTTTAAACAATAAAATAAAATGTTTCTGCAACATATTGTTTTATAGATGTTATATGCCAGAAAATTTTCTTAAAATAAAAAAAAATATTTTGTTGACACTTTTTCTAAATTACCTATCAAAAATTATTTCCCGGCAACATGTTGCAGACTAAAAAAATTTTTAAACCATTTTTATATTATACCCTCCATAAAGTGGTATATCAAGATTTTTTTTACATTTATTTTGAACTTATGATCAAATTTTTCTTCACCATTTGTGAACAATAAAACGAAATGTTGCTGCAGTATTTTGTTTGATAGTTTTTATATGCCAGCAAATGTTTTTTAAATAATAATAAATATTTAGTTGACACCTTTTCAAAATTACATTTAAAAAAATATTCCCCGGCAACATGTTTCTGACTAAAGAATTGTTTAAAACATTTTTATTATAATTGTAGTTGTAAATATTCGACCTTTTATAATATTGCAATATTTAATGGCGAAGAAGGAGGATCAATAGCTTAAAGTTTTTTTCGTTAAAAATCCAATTTTACTCCCTGTTGATGTTCCTCGATGAGGATCGAAATATTGGAAGTTAATAAAGAAGATTTATTAAACAAAACACTGGCCTTGAGCTCGATTATTTATTTACTTAATAATTTTTTATTATATTTTTTTATTATATTTTTTTATTATATTTTTATTATACGCTCCATAAAGTAGGTATGAAAATAATTTTTACGTCAATTTTTAACTCATGGTCTATTGTTAATGTTTTTATTTTCCATGTAATTACAAATCATTTTTAATAATTTCAACTTTACTGAGAATTGGTAACAAAACCGACCTCTTATTTTAGAGAAACGAAGAAAGAGTTCTAGTGGGAATCGAACATACAACACCCAATTTCAAAGGCCAGCACGCTACCAAAAAAACCTGCAGGGACCCCTTATTAAGTTTGTCAATAATTTTCTTACTCATAGAAATCTCGGTCTGGGACCCAATAAAGTCGATTCTTAGTCGATCTAGCCAAGTCTGTCAATCTGTCTGTTGGAATGACAATCACGGACAAAATAAGGCACTTAGATGACTGTTTCCCTAACAAAGATATTTGTCGATTTAAGCTATTTATGGACATACGGACTTAAGGACATCGCACAGTGGGTTGAAACATATACAAACTGGGGATTAAATCAGAAAAGCCATTTATTATCGATATTTATATGTTTTCTTAGGCTAACTATACACTATTTAGTAAGAACAAATAAAAAAATAAAAATAATAGAAAATATTTTTAATTAAAAAAGAAGAGATAACCTTTTTGTAAAAATTGGCTCCTACCGCTCTAACTGCTCCAAGGGTGCCCAAAGTGATGTCAAATGTGTTACCGACCACCAACACTTTTCCAACCCAAACATTTTCTTGGAAAATACCTTAAGGTGATCCCCATAAAATTTTTATTTTTTATAAATTTGTTTTATGAATTCAGCCCCTTCCGCTCCAATGATGCCCCTTAGAGTGGTAACAAATAAGACCGACCCCCATTAATTTTTACCCTCCAAAATTTTTTTTAGAACATACTCTATAATGGGGCTCCCATACAAAATACCATTTTTATAAAATCTGCTCCTACCGTTCTAACTGCTCTAAGGGTGCCCTATAGATGTCAAATGTGTGACCGACCCCAAATATTTGTTCAACACTAACATTTTCTTAGAATATACCAACACTCTATCGTTAACCCTTAAGGTGGTTTCCATGCAATTTTTTATAAATTTGTTTTATGAAATCAATGTATATATCAAAAATACCCCAAATATGAAGCACTTTTAAAAAAAATATTAAAAATATTTGCAAAACATTTATCTAAAAAAAACTGTATGTAATTATGTAGCCAAATACCTGAACTTGATGGTTCCATAATAATAGTTTTACCTTTAGATATTTCGCAATTTATAGATAATATTTGTGGGCATCATTTTGTGCTGCAACATTTTTTTTTTCATTTATTTTAAATAAAAACAAAAGTTTGGTTCTTATCGAAAATTCTCAAAAAAAAAAATGTTTTTTGAAATAAAAACAAAAATTTGGTTCTTGTGAAAATTCGCAAAAAAAAATTTTTTTGTTGAAATGCCCATTGTTTTCCACTAACAAATATTCGGCGCCAACTACCGGGTCAACTCACAAATCTAAAATATTCAAAAGACAAAACAATCAAATCGCACTGCAAAAAAATGTTGTAGAAAACTTTAAACCAGCACCATGTATTTGGTCGGATATACAAACAAAAAGCAAACCTTTTGTTTCGGTAGCTTTTGTAGTTTAGGAACTGTAATCAAATCGCACTGCAAATAAAAATGTTGTAAAAACTTAACACAAGCGCCATGTATTTGGTCCGAAATACAAACAAAAGCCAAATTTTGTATCGGTAGCTTTTGTGGTTTCGGAAATCATTCGTTACAAACAATCGCATTGATATAAGAAACATTTATGTACATTTAACCAGCTACATGCTGCAGCAACATGTTTTTTGATTTATTCAAAAATAACTTAATGGCAATATGTTGCAGCAACAATATTGTTTCATAAGTTGTATTAGGCACAAGGTGTATCCACACAATTGATTTTGATAAGAGATAAGAAAACTTTAAGCTTAAACAATAAGCTTTGCAACAAAATGTTGGTAAACATTTGTTTTTCATAAGTTAACAGTGTATAGCAACTTCTGTATTAATGTTCCATTCGAAAGGAACAGCGTCTCAGGTATCTTAGCGAACTATCCATTTCACCTAACCTACCCAGCAAAACTTAGATTACCAAATAAGGTACAAAATAAGGTATAGGATCTCTTATTTTATACATTGCAGCATTGATGATTTTAACAGGCGATGAGACTCAAAGTAATGCATCCACATTATCACAAAGAATACCAGTAAGGTATAAAATAAGTCATAAATTTATAACGAAGAATACGAGTAAGGTGTAAAATATATGATATTTTATAGGTTACGAGAAATGAAATAATATAGCATACCAGAAGATAATATATAAGGTGTTACGAGTAGTGAAAAAGTAATTTTGTATTAAATTTACTCACGTAATTGTAAGTGAGTGTAAGTAGATAAAATATGATCGTTAGTGTGTTAGAAATTTCCTGTCGTGAGCCCATCTCTAGCTTAAACTTATGAATTTTTTTAAAAATAATTATTTTTTATGTTATTGTAATGCATTATGCATCCAATTATAAATAATGCATTATTTCAAACTTTGAAATAATACATAATGTAACCAAATATAAGTCATCCATGATTTAATGTGTAGAAATAATAAATACGAAATAAAATTTTTCCAATAATCATGCATTACGTAGCAAATTATTAGTAATGCATTATTTTTCACTTGAAAATAATACGTTGTGGAACAAATGTTTAGTAAGACATCCTAAAATAATGCTACAAATAAGGTATATACATTACCTGGTAATGTGTTATATAATAACTACCCATTACCAAAGTTTTGCTGGGTATCATAAACTTTCCTCTACAAATTCTGAATGTATCAAAAATCTCTTCTTTTAATTTTTCAAAAACATTAGGCTAATCTTCAATTAAATAAAAACGCACCCCACTTTAAAAAACACTCCACTTCAATCAAAAAAAAATGTTGCATTTGATGTCATACAATCATACAATCATTTGGGTTAATTAAATATTTTTCTTTAGAAAATCTTTTGTGCAAAAGTGTTCACGTTATTATATTTAATACCATCTTTTGTATTATTAATGAGCTATTTAAATAAAATCATTTCATGGCAAATACAAAATGTTGTTGAATAAACAAAAATCATATTGTAAATAACGGGGGGAAATAAGAAAACAAAAAATATATAAAAACAACATAAATTGTATTTGTAAGTGAATGTGTGTGTCTGTGTGTCTTCGAGTGTGCGAATGTATGATTGTGTAAATACAAACATAAACACTTGTGTTTAAGCGTGTCTATGCTTGTTTTTTTTTTTTGCATGTGGCAACAGCCGCATGTCAAGAGCTTTTTTAAAGCGACATCATCTTTACCGCTAAATTCCTACTATCAACACACTTTAGAAAAATTTTACCTAAGAAGAACTAAAAACAAACAGACAAGAGTTGCTAACGTTAAAGAAGGTGTATGCGAAGACGAGGAAATCCTAGTAAAAAAAAAACACACTTGTTCCTTAACGCGCTATAAACATGTTGCAATGTTTACATAATTCTCTAGCGGCAAGTGAGTGAATTTCTTAAAAATATATATATTTTTTTGTATTCCTGTTTATTCTTTTTGTTTATGATGACATCAGCTGTATTTGAAGAAGGGTTATATTTATGTGGTGTGGATGTGTAGAAAGAAGTAATGTTTAGTTAGAGGTTTTTCTAATAGGTTTAGCGGTTTTCGTTATTTTAGAGTAAATTAGCTTAAAGTGAATTTTCTAGGACTGCAAACGGTTAAAGCTTTATTCAAAATAATGCAACAATTTAGTTAAAATTGCAATTAAACACATCAAAATTTTCATATTAAAGACTTGAGAAACATACAATTAAATTAAAACGTTTCAGAAATATTTACGCAACATATTTCTTGTATATTACAATTTTTCAACATGTTGCAAAGGTTTAGATTAAAAAACTTATTACAAACATACTTTTTTATTAAATATTTTAAGCCATTAACATTTTTATTATTAGACACATGTTGCAAAGTTTTTTGTTGCAACAACAAAATAATCTTGCAGCATTAGGTTTTGTTCTTCAACCCTTTTCAAAATATTGTAAATTTTATAAAAAAAACAATATCGCCAGCAACATATGTTGCAATGCAACATTTACTTTCAGCAATTTTTTCTCTTACATAACCCTCACGCAATATTTAACTTCTATATTATTATTTTTCAACATGTTGCAAAAGTTTCGATTTTTCAGCATCACTTTTATAAAAAGATTTAAACATTTGCTGTTAACAACCATATTCTTAGCAACATTCTGCATAGTTTTTTTTTTTTTTGTAACAACAAAAAATCTTGCAACATTAGGTTTTGTGTTTAAAACCTTTTCAAAATCATGCAAATTTTGTAAGACACAATATCTTTAGCAACATATTTTACTATTAAAATTTTTCTGCAACATTTGCCTAGAAATTAAAATTTCACCATATATTGTTATTAAGAAATTATACCGTTAGCAACATATTTGTAAGTTTAAAATTTTCCGCAACAATTGCTTCCACATCAAAACTTTGCAACATTGCCAACAAAAATATTGCAAAGGCTTCTTGCAACATTTCTTTTAAGCAAAATTTTCTCTTTCAATGCAAAAAATATTTTAGCAACACACATTTTATAAAAAAAACAAGTAAGAAAGTTATAGTCGGTCAAGACCAACCATATAATACCCTACACCAGTGTTTTCCGGAAAATTGATCCCAAGTCCAAACATGGACCGATTGGATCTGTCTTTTGTTAGATCTTTATCAAGTGTAGAAAACACACACAGATCAAATTTTAGTGGAATTGGTTTATTTTTTTGCCAATAGACCGATTTAACTGAAAATCGGTCAAAATTTTTTTAAGGGGGAACTAAGTCCAAAAATGGTCTAATTATATTTCGATTTGATAAGGTTACTAAGTTCACGTTTAACACATAAAAATAAAATTTTTATCAAATATTTCCATTTTTATGAATTTTGAGGGAATTATGTGAATATCGGGAGGGTGGTTTGTATGGGGACTACCAGAAGGACTGACCCGATTTCTTTGAAATTTGGAATGTTGATTTGTGCATTCAAAATTTGATTACCTGCGAAATTTCAAAGCGATATCTATTATCGTCATTTAAGCCTAATCCAAAGGGGGCGTTTGTATGGGGGCTAGGGGTTAACAGGGACCGATTTTCTCCAATTTCAATAGGCTTTGTCCTTGGGCCAAAAGAGGCTTAAATTTTAAACTTCGAGTCAATTGATTGAAAATTGCGACCTGTATCGTGCTTAAACCGATGGATGGACAGACGGACGGACGGACATCGCTGAATCGACTCAAAAAGTAATTCTGAGTCGACCGGTATACTTGAAGGTAGGACCAATATTTCGGGTAGTTACAAACATCAGCACAAACTCATTATAACATGTACCACAGAGTGGTGTAGGGTATAATTAAACAAATTTTTCAGTCATCTCACGATATTAGCTTATCATGTTGTATTTTTCTAAGCATGTTGCGAAGCCTTTTAAACATGTATTTCAATTATATTATTACCACATTTTGTATAATTTTATTTTGCAATAACAAAAGAATCTTGAAACATTAGGTTTTAAATTTTTCAAGAAACAATATCGTTAGCAACATATGTTACAATGACTTCTTGCACTATCTTTTTCAGCAACATTTTCTCTTACATAACTTTAACGCATTATGTTCTAAAGTCTTCGATAAAAAACTTTTTTGCAACACAATTTTTTATTCTTAACATTTTGCAACATTTTCACATTTTTCACAACATTAAGCAACATTTGCTGTTAACAATCACTTTCTTAGCCACATGTTGCAAAGTTTTTTTTTCGCAACATAAAGTTTTGTGTTTTAAACATTTTTAAAATCTTGCAAGAAAAAATATCGTTAGCAATATTATCTATATTAATTAATAGACAAGCTCGAGGCCACAGTTGTTTTTAAAAAATATTAATTTTTATTTTTATTATTTTCAATATTTCTCTATCCTTCGGATGGCATCTTCAGGAATAATAACGAGTAACAATAACCAAATGCAACGACTGCTCGTGTTTACATTTAATAATAAAAATAAAAATTAATATTTTTTAAAAACAACTGTGGCCTCGAGCTTTTCTATTAATTAATATGCAATTGAATAAAAAATGTCAATATTTTTAAATTAACTTTTTTCACGAACATTTGTCTCGAAATTAAAATTTAACTATGTATGGCTCTTAACATCTTGTAAAGGATTTTAGAACCAATTCCGTTAGCAACATATTCTTTAATTAATATTTTTCCGCAACATTTGTTTCGCATCAAAATTTCGCAACATTGGCAATCCAAATGTTGCAATGACTTCTTGCAATATTACTTTTAGGAAAATATTTTCATATTTATATTGTTTTTTACATGAAATAAAGGTTGTGAGCAACAATTTCGAGCGCTATGACTTTTTAATTAAGCATTTTCGGCAACATTTGCTTCTATATCAAATCTTGGCTCTAAGTTTTATGTTCAAACCAATATGTTGCATTGCTACTTGGCAAAATTGTTTCAGCAACATATTTGTTGTTTTTTATATTGTGTTCGATTCGGGAGTACTCTTACTCCAATTTTTTTTTTATTTATTTAAAAAAAAAA
Source organism: Pegoplata infirma (assembly GCA_963921195.1). Lineage (NCBI taxonomy): Eukaryota > Metazoa > Arthropoda > Insecta > Diptera > Anthomyiidae > Pegoplata > Pegoplata infirma. The sequence goes on from OY992539.1 coordinate 197,937,447, forward strand.
TCTAAAGGATATCAATTTTTAAAAATTAGGTGAATTGGGAAAGAGTACTCCCAAATCGAGCACATTATTTTCAGCTCTACTATATCGTTAAAAACAAGTTTTCGAATTAAAATTTTTAATCAACAAAATTTTAAAATTTTTGTTTGCTATATTTGATTCTCAACAAAATGTTGCAATTTCTCCTTGCAACATTTTTTAGCAACATATTTATTGTGTTTAATATTGTTTGCAAAATGTTGCTATAGTTATTAAATACAATATTTATATATACATAATTTTTAGTAGCATTTCTCAGCAACATTTGATTCCACATACATTTTTCGCATGTTTTTTAACAATATTGCTTTATGTTTTAGAACTTTTTCAACATAGTATTGTATAGGTTTTAAAAAACACTATCTTTTGCAACATATTTTTTAATTAGAAATTTTTGACCAAAAAATTTTTTTTTGATTTTTGTTATTTTTTAATTGCTATTTTTTTGACTATGGTTGCCAAGTTTGTCGAAAAATATTTTTTTACGGGGTAAAAATTTGGGTTACATACTCTGAAAGAGCATAAAAAGTTGGGACGTATAGGTCTCCGACCCATATCGGGCCTATATTTACCGAGCTATTGACGAAAAACCAAATTGTGACAACCCTTGAGAGAATTTGAAATTTTAATTTTTCTCAAATCAAAAAAATCTTAAAATCGTTATATCTCCGAAACTACTGAACGGATTTACAAAACTTTAGCATCAATGTGTCGAGCGTGAAATTCTACATAAAATAGATGAAAAATATGGAGTAAAAAAATTTCAAAGTTTTCCGACAAAAAAAGCAGTGGTTAGTACATCCTTTTTTTTTTTTTACCGAAATTTTAACTTTCACATCAAATTTTGCAACATAAACTCTTTATATCATATTCGCACCAAAATGTTGCAACTGCTTTTTGCAAAATTTTTTCTAGCAACATATTTTGTGTTTTTTATATGGTTTTCTTCATGTTGTGAAGGTTGTTAGAAACAATATCGCTAGAAACATAATTTTTTTATTTTGATTTTTCAGCAACATTTTCTTAAACTACATTTTTTCGCAAGATTAGCTATATTTATTCTAGCAAAATGTTTATTTGTATTTTATATTATATTTTTTTAATAAAAATCTTGCAATTTACTCTTTCAACATTTATTTTGTGGTTTTTTATTATTTTCTACATATTTTTATGGTTGTTAGAAACAATATTATTAGCAGGGAAACCAAAAATATGCATTATCATGTTTTTTCCTGCGCATTGTATTGATAAATGGGTAAGGTATTTATCCTTTTCAGAAGATTTTAAGAAATCTGGCATCGATTTGTTAGAGCATATTTTTGCATATTTTAGCCTTAAGAGCATATTTTTGCATATTTTGGATTTAAGAGCATATTTTAGCATAAGAGCATATTTTTAGGGCATTTTTTCAATTTTTAGAGCATTTTTTACTTTTTAGAGCATTTTTTTAAAATTTTTAGAGCTTATTTTCAATTTTTATAGCAGTCTTTTCCAATTTTTTTTATAACAACACTTATTTTTAAATTTTTTAAATTTTTTGGGATGTTTTTTTTTTTTAATTTTGTAAGTGTATTGAAATGTTTGTTTTGGTTTTGTTTTCTTGTCAGTTTGAAATGTCTGGAAACTCAGCTAGAAAAAAAAGATTACATTGAACAACTATTTCAAACTTTTTCCAAAATTACGGGGTTATGACCACTGATTTCCCTTTGGCCTGTTCTTGCTTCATATCGGTATATGAAACTATGGAGGTATTCAGAGTCTTGCTTGCCAGCCCTGGCACTGGTGGTAAAAGAGCACTTTTCAAAATTACTTTTCAAAATACATGTATTTTTTGAAAGAAGTACTCTTTTGGTACATTGCCAGGGCTGGCAACAAGACTCTGAATACCTCTTATGTTTTCTTTAGATCTGAGTGTAGGGTATATTCAGCAACTTTGTAGAAAATATTAAGGGAATTATTTTTGTAGAACATATTAACCCTTTAACTACCCCACAACGGTAATTTTTTGGGTCTATTCTCTAACAAATTTTAAAAAACACCGCGAAAAGGGGGACATAATTTTTTTTTAAGAGCATATTTTTATTGTTTTTAGAGCATATTTTCCGTTTTTAAGGGCATTTTTTAAGTGCATAAAACGTGTTTTTTAGAGCAAATTTTTGGTTTCCCTGATTATTAGCAACAAATATTTTTTTTATGTTTTTGATTTAAATTTATCTTCATATGTTAGCTTAATTTGTTTCACATGTTTAGCAACATTTACTCTGTTTACTTTATTTAAATAATAATGTTGCAGGGTTGTTAGCAACATTATTTTTAGCTACATTTTTGTTTTTGAACCGTTTTAGTAATATTGAATACTTGCCACATGTTTCACAAGAAGGAAGTTGTATTTTGAACTTATTCAAATATGTTGCAAAGGATTTCTAATACAATGTTTCAACAAAAATTTGAATAAAAAAATAGCAATGGTTTGTAAACCTGTGTTTTAAGTTTTAAGTAGACCTGTTGAAATAATTTCTTATCAATTATCAAAGATGTTTAGTTGGCGCTTTTTTTTTAACTTCCACATAATGTTTCTCAACTTTACAACACTGTTTTTCATCATCCTACATATTCCTTATTTATGTTAGACTTATTGTTAGATTGTGTTGTTTTTGTTGTTGATATTATTGTTGTAGTTGTTTATTATATTTTTTTTTATGCTTAACCATATAATAATGCTTGTCACTAAGGACCTTTGTATTATTTCTGCTTCTAGGTGTTTCAATACAAAAATAATATAAAAATTGAAGTTTTTGTGGTAGAAATTTCCATATGAATTCAAGTAATAAGAAATCTGTGCTTTAGATTTAAGAAAGCATGGAAAAAATTAAAAAAAAAAGGATATAGAGTCGGGTAGAGAAAGTAGGGTTGATTTAGCACGTAACATATATTATTACTGTAACGTACTCACGTGTAGTGCGTATTTACGCTTGATTATATTTGTTTACGGGATATCAACCGTTAATACACGTGCAATGAAATTTTAAATAAATATATGTATATATTTTTTTTTGGTATTTATGCCTTTAATATCAAAATATTATTTTAATGTGGTATGAGGATGACTCTAGGACAGGATTAATCTTAAGATTACACAACAGGATATCGATTTGATAAAATAAACACAGCAAGTGGTTAAAAACAAATGTTGTTTAACCTAATGTTGCTAAGGTTGCTGTGTAAAAAAAATATTAATTATGTTTTCTAAGGATTTTATGAAAATCAATTTGTAGCGCAAACAAAAAAAATATGGGAAAAAATTCATTATACAAAATATTTTTAAGCAATTGAAAAAGTTTAAAAACCATACATATTTGGACTTAATTTGTGTTTCCAAGGTTTTAATGTTTTAGATTCTAATTAATTTAATTTTTTTTTCCAATTTTATATAAAAAACAATTGTTGCAGAAGAAATGTTGCTCAAAATTTTAAATGCAAAAGTTTTTTTAACCCAAAAAAGGTAGAGAATATTACCAGCAAGTGTTGTGGTTCTTTTAGAAATGTTTAAGACACTCGTATGTTGCAAATAAATTATGCGAAACTTTTAAAATTTCAAAGAATTACTTGAATTTTGTTTTGTTTTAAAAATGTTGGCTACAAAAAATGTTGCCAAACAATGTTGCTTAAGTTTCCAAAATTAGAGGATTCGAATTAAAATGAACCTGATGTTTGGAAAAGATATCTTTGATAAAATCCAACATGTAAAAAGCACCTTACCCCTCGCAGTAAATGTTGACCAATAGATTAATTGTCGGTTTTGCACTTATATCAATGCACCTAAAAAGGGGCGGTCGAAAAAATTGACTTTCTGATTCCCTTGGTCCAAGTGCAGGTTGATAAACTTCACATGGCATAAAAACATTTAATTTATTGAACAATTATAGAAAAGGGGAACTTTTTCCCCCTGGTACAATTATGCCTATTTTTAAACTTGACCAACCTTTAAACACAAGACATATTAGTGGCAATCTTCAGAATTCTATCTCTTTAATTTTGGACTGTATCGTGTCCTCTACATACAGATGAACAGATATCTCTAGAACGTGATACGGCTGTGTTGACGTCTACGTTAGATATGTTGAAACGCTAATGTTGCGCAACATTTTGATCTGATAACTTATGTTGCCAAAAAATGTTTCTTAAAATTGTACATACATAGGCAACATTTTTAATAATCCAAAAAGAAGAAAATATTTCATCGGCTGACATGGCAGATCTTTAAGAAATTAATATGTTGCAGAACTAAGTTGCGCAACATTTAGAATTCATATCAAAAATTAAAAAATAATATTCATGTAACAAAAAAAATAGATTACTATGATTTTTTTTTTAAGAATTTTGAGAAAAACCATATGTTGCAGATGTTGGAATATAAACTCAAATGTTGCTTAAGTATTTTTCAATATTTTACTTTAAGTTTTGCCTGCAATTTGTCAATTTTTTGCACAATATATGGATTAAAAAAATTTGGTAAAATACTTTCCAATATTTTATTATCTCTTTTATTTTTGAATGTATCGTGTCCTCTACAGACGGACGGACAGATGGAGAGACATTGCACGAATGTAATACGGCAATGTTGTCGTACAAGTTAGATATGTTGCAGCGCTTATGTTGCCAACATTTGATAGCAATATCCAAAGTTAAATTTGTATTAAATATGAAAAAAATATACACATTTAATAATCTAAAGAGAAGAAGATATTTCATCGGCTCATATGGCAGATCTTTAAGAAATTAATATGTTGCAGAACTAAGTTGCGCAACATTTTAAATTCATATCAAAAATTAAAAAATTAAATTCACGCAACAAAAAAAAATTATTTCTATTAATTTTTTTAAGAATTTTGCGAAAAATTTTATTTTGCATATGTTGGAATATAAACTCAAATGTTGCTAAAGTATTTTTCAATATTTTACTTTAAGTTTTGCCTGCAATTTATCAATTTGTTCCACAATATATGGATTAAAAAAAATTTGGTAAAATACTTTTCTCAATATTTTACTATCTCTTTTATTTTGGGCTGTACAGACGGACTTACAGATGGATAGATATCGCTAGAATGTGATACGGGAATATTGTCGTAAAAGTCAGATATGTTGCAACGCTTATGTTGCACAACATTTGATAGCAATATCCAAAATATTTATTAAATCTGAAAATATAAACACATTTGTGATTTCAAAGGATGTTATCAATTTAAATTTGTTGCGCAACATTTTGATAAGTAAACGATATGTTGCCGAAATACGGAATATAAACTCAAATGTTGCTGAAATATTTTTCAATATTTTACATTAAGTTTTGCCTGAAATTTGTCAATTTGTTGCACAATATTTGGATTACAAAAAATTGCTAAAATAATTTTCAATATTTTCCTATCTCCTTTATTTTGGACTGCATCGTGTCCTCTACAGACAAACGTACAAATGGACAGACATCGCTAGAATGTGATACGGCAATGTAGTCGTAAAAGTTAGATATGTTGCAACGCGAATGTTGCACAACATTTTATATTAATATCCAAACTAAAATTTGTATAAAATCTGAAAAAATATACACATTTCCGATTTCAGAGGAATTTATAAATTTAAATTTGTAAAGCAACATTTTGGTAAGTAAAAATATGTTGCCGAAAAATGTTTCTTAAAATTATATATGCATACGCAAAAAAAGATGATAATATTTTATCGGCTAATAAGGCAGATCTTTAAGAAATTAATATGTTGCAGAACTAAGTTGCGCAACATTTTAAATTCATATCAAAAATAAAAAAAAAAATTCATGCAACAAAAGATTTTTTTTTTCTATGATTTTTTTATGAATTTTACAAAAAAAAAAATGTTGACCAATATATGAAATATAAACTCAAACGTTTCTTAAGTATTTTTAAATTTTTTACTTTAAGTTTTGTCTGAAATTTGTACATTTGTTTCACAATATATGGATTAGAAAAAGATTTGGTAAAATAATTTTCTATATTTTACTATCTCCTTTATTTTGGACTGTAGCGGACCTCTACAGACAGACGTACAGATGGAATGTGATACTGTAATGTTGTCGTACAAATCAGATATGTTGCAACGCTAATGTTGCGCAACATTTTTATAGCAATATACAAACTAAAATTTGTGTTAAATCTGAAAAAATATACGCATTTGCGATTTCAGAGGAATTTATAAATTTAAATTTGTTGCGTAACATTTTAATTATTAAACATTTGTTGCCGAAAAATGTTTCTTAAAATTGTATATGCTTAAGCAACGTTTTTAATAATCTAAAAAGAAGAAGATATTTCATCAGCTGATATTGCAGATCTTTAAGAAATTTATATGTTGCAGAACTAAGTTGCGCAACATTTAGAATTCATATTAAAAATTTAAAAATAAAATTCATGCAACAAAAAAATTTTTATTTTTATGATTTTTTAAGAATTTTACGAAAAACGATATTTTGCACAATATATGGAACATCAACTCAAATGTTGCAGAAGTATTTTTCGATATTTTCCTTAAAGTTTTGCTAAAAATTTGTCAATTTGTTGCACAGTATATGGATTTAAAAATTTTACTAAAATACTTTTCAATATTTTACTATCTCTTTTATTTTGAACTGTATCATGTCCTCTACAGACGGGCGGACAGATGGACGGACAGATGGACGGACAGATGGACGGACATCTTAGAATGTGACGCGGCAATGTTGTCGTACATGTCAGCTTTGTTGCAACGCTAATGTTGCACAACATTTGATAGCAATATTCAAACTAAAATTTGTATTAAATCTAAAAAAATATACACATTTGCGATTTCATAGGAATTTATAAATTTTAATTTGTTAAGCAACATTTTGATAAGTAAAAATATGTTGCCGAAAAAATAGTTCTTAAAATTGTATATGCATAAGTTTTTAAAAATCTAAAAAGAAGAAGATATTGTATCGACTGATATGGCAGATCTATAAAAAATTAATATGTTGCAGAACTAAGTTGCGCAACATTTAGAATTCATATTAAAAATTTAAAAATAAAATTCATGCAACAAAAAAAAATATTCCTATAATTTTTTTAAGAATTTTAATAAAAACTATATATTGCACAATACATGGAATATCAACTCAAATGTTACTGAAATATTTTTCAATATTTTACTTGAAGTTTGGCCTGCAATTTCTGAATTTGTTGCACAATATTTGGACTAAAAAAATTTTGTTTAAGTATTTTCCAACATTTTACTTTAAATTTTGCCTGCAATTTGTTTAAATTTCCTTATCAAAAAAAAATTTGATGTAAAAATTATTTGGCTTAAGTTCGTGTTGCTTGAATATTAATTTAGTTATCAAACAAATACATGTTGCTAAGTTATCACGCGATTTTCTTAAAATTTATTAAGGCTTTTAATGCATTTAAATTCTAAAATCCTTTATTTATCTGAACCTAAACAACTCCTTAGATGCAGTTTATATAAAGCAGTCTCTCTGTAAACAATGAAATACATGAAGCATAATATTTGATATCACTACACATAATTACACCTGTATAGTACATACAAACAACAAACGAACACAACGTATACTAGCAACATAATGTTAGTTGTTGTTAGATGTTAAGTAGAGTTAACAATGTTTAATTTACAGCGTTGTTAATATTAAATGTCAACGTTCAACAACTTGACCACTTAGAAACACATGCAAAATCATGCAAATGCATGCATAAATACATGATGATAAATACTATATATAGTATATATAATTAAATACAAACACATGCATAGTTATATATGAACAATAATTTTAAAACAATGTGAGGAAGTATAAATATAGAGTAACCTAGTGAATCTTTGGAGGATGATTTAAGGTAGAAATACCATTGATAACACTGTAAGACAAATTTCAACTTTTTTTTTAACACCAGAACGAGACCTTATACACTTGAAAGTAGAGCCCCTCTGGAGTAAAACTGCATTTACAGTTTTTCATTCGGTGATCATTTGTCCTTTTTAGAGGACTTTAAAGTTTTGAAGGACATTTAAAGTAAAAAAAAAAAAAAATATATTTCTACTTATCCTACGATACTGAGATAAAAAGCAAATGAAAGAGGAAAGCTTCCTCAATTTTCTAAACATGTTCGTTTTGTCATATCAGGTTAAAAGGATATCAATAAGGTCCTTTCAAAACTTTGTCCTTTAATATCCTTGAGAATTTCCAGCCATTTCTTCCGGAAAAAATATATGTTAAGGACATTGGTATGCACTAACACATTGTTAAATTTCATCCTTCTCACTTTGTTAGTTTAGTGTAAAAAAAAATAAGTTTTTATATATAACTGAAAATATATTTTTTTGTTTACACATAGCCTCCCAAATATTAACCAATTTTCTTGGAAAAAATCTAACACATGAATAAATGGATATACATGTGAAACTGGACCCTCCATGGAGTAAAAGTACGTTCATAGTTTTTTATTCGATGATCCGGTCTCCTTTAAATACCATGTACAATGTTAACCAAAGTGAGAGATTTAAAAAAACAAATGTATTTGTTTCTTTGGGTTAATAATTTATGTTTTTTTTTTTGTTTGGTTTAGTTTTTAGATTTTAAATTGTTTTTTAATAGTTTTATTAACAATCTAATGGATTGTCTTTATAATTTTGTTAACTAATATTAAAATGCATCATTTGAAGTCTATATGTAAATAAATCGTATAAAAAACACGTGTTTACTTATTTGTACTTTTACTTATGCAAGTATATGCTATATGTATGACAATTGCTGTGTTTTTTAATAAGTGGATTTATTTTCGGATTAATCTTATTTAGTACAAAATAAATAAATTAAAATGCCAAAACAAATTTGGAATATTTTTTTTCCATAATCTACGATAAATAAGCAATTATTATCCTAAAAAATAATAAAAAATATGTAAACCTAAAAAAGTTATAAATAAATCAAAATAAATCCAAATAAATTTTAGGATTTAATAAATCCGTTTTGGATTAATTTTGTTTTATTTGTAACTTTTCTCATTTTCCAAATTTGTTCATTATTTTTTTCGGATTATAATTGCAAATTTATTGTAGGTTACGGAAAAAAATATTCCAAATTAGTTTTAGTATGTTAAAATATTTTTTTTAAGCAAAACAAATAAATCCACTTATTGAAAAACACAGCAAATATTTTTTTTAACTCTTGCTTTAAACAACAACCTAAAATTAAGGCAAAGCCGAAAAACTTCCTCTGAAATTCTTGAGTTTGACTTTATATCACCATTTCCGCAACAAACTAATAGAAGTAATTTTAAAAAGTTTTTGAATTTTATATGTCATTTGTAACTTAAAAGTTTATTTAAAAGGAGACCGGATCACCGAATTAAAAACTGTGAACTTACTTTTACTCCATGCAGGGTCCAGTTTCACATGTATATCCATTTATTCATGTGTTACATTTTTTTTTCCAAGAAAATGGGTTAATATTTGGGAGGCTATGTGTAAATAAAAAATATATTTTCAGTTATATATAAAAACTTATTTTTTTTTTTACACTAAACTAACAAAGTGAGAAGGATGAAATTTAACAATGTGTTAGTACATATCAATGTCCTTAACATACATTTATTCCGGAAGAAATGGCTGGAAATTCTAAAGGATATTAAAGGACAAAATTTTGAAAGGACCTTATTGACATCCTTTTAACCTGATATGATAAAACGGACATGTTTAAAAATTTGAGAAGACTTTCTTCTTTCATTTGCTTTTTATCTCAGCATCGTAGGATAAGTAGAAATATATTTTTTTTTTTTTTACTTTAAATGTCCTTGAAAACTTTAAAGTCCTCTAAAAAGGACAAATGATCACCGAATGAAAAACTGTAAATGCAGTTTTACTCCAGAGGAGCTCTACTTTCAATTGTATATGGTCTCGTTCTGGTGTTAAAAGTAGTGTTGTACGGTGTAACAAGTGATTTTTAATAAGTTTGTAAACGAGTTTTTTTTGGAAAATATATGATGTAATTAATTTTTATAAACAATGTTTATAAGAAATGTTTGTATACAATGTTTATAAACGTTGTTTGTATATAATGTTTATAAACGTTGTTTGTATACAATGTTCATAAACATTGTTTGTGTACAATATTTATATTCAATGTTTTATACAATGTTTGTATACAATGTTTTTATGTAATGTTTGTTTACAAACAATGTTTTTATACAATGAATGTTTTCAATATGTGCACACAATGTTTGTATACAATGTTTGTATACAATGTTTGTATACAATGTTTGTATACAATGTTTGAATACAATGTTTGTATACAATGTTTGTATACAATGTTTGTATACAATGTTTGTCAACATTGTATTTTATCAATGTTGATGAAAAAAATCGTTAAAAATTTTTCCGATTTTAACGCATTTAAACAATGATCCTACAATTTTAAGTTTTATGGTAAAAGTTGCTGAGATAAATAATTGTTTAGATACATATTGTCTGTTGACAAATAATAGCACTATCTATTAAACCTTTTTATACCCTCCACTTAGTGATAGAGGGTATATATAAGTTTGTCATTCCGTTTGTAACTCATCGAAATATCGATCTGGGACCCCATAAAGTATATATATTCATGATGCCCGATCGATTTAAAGACATTCTAGCGATGTCCGTCTGTCCGTCTGTCCGTCTGTCTGTGGAAAATGCTGTCGCGGACAAAATATTGCACAGAGATGACTGAAACTTAACATATTTATTGGAAGTTCTCCCGAAAAGTTTGGTATTGCATGGTATTGAGCAATATCGGTTCAGCGGTTCAAAAGTTATGAACGAAAATGTACGCACACCTCAAAAATTTCAGTGTTCAGGTTATGTTGAATATAACCTAAAAATACAAAATGCTTAAATTCGGCTTCTGGTTGACATATGTGAACATAATTGAACACCAAATGGTATTTAAACAAGTACGAACATATTTTTTGACAAAAAAAAAAAAAAAATCGCGGATTATTTTTTACCAAAATTTTTTTTCGCGTAAATTTTTTTTTCAAAAAAAATTTTTTTTTTCATAAGTAATTTCCTTTTAAATAAAGTTTTTTTGCAATATTCTTTTTGAAATTGTGGAGGGTATCACTACATTCGGCAATGGCGAATTTAACTTTTTTACTTGTTTGATATTATTTCGTTATGCTTAGATTTTGTTAATGAATTAAAGAGAAATGGTAATTTTAATTATGCTATCAATTTTGTTTATAAACATTTCGGTATGAATTCTTTTTAGGTTAATGCAAATTTGCATATGGACAGTTTTATATCCCCAGTTTTATAACATACATATGTTGCTAAATATAAAATTGTTTAGCTACATTTGATACACTACAAATTTTGTTATATTTTTTTTTAATTATATTTTTTTAGTAGACATTGTTTATAAACATTATGATTTTAATTTGCAACATGAAAGCACATTTCTAAGATAGAGGATTATTTCAGAATAAATATAAAACCGTTCTAGGAAAATTTTAGATTTTTTAGATTAGATTATTCTAGCTCGAGGCCCAAAAATATTTCTATTTATGATATTGTAATAGATTATTTTTTCTTTATTTCTTTTTTAGAAAATTAAATCGTTTAAACCGGTATTTGAACTGCGGAACCTCAAGTTTGTAAGAGTTACATTAAAATTTAAACCCTTAGTTTATTAATACCAAAATGTTTGCTGGCTTATGTTAAACCTGTACAATCTATAGTATTTGTATGTATTGGTGTTAAAATTTATACATACTATGCGCATTCACATGTTTATATGCATAAGTATTTGTATATAACTGAAAATATAGTGAATATTAACCACATAACACAATATGTTTTTCATATGAATAATAATTATAATATTATTGTTATTCATAAACATGAGTGTATGTGTGTATATGTAGATTCAATTAACAAATAAGTTAAATATGTATTGTAGCCTGTTTGCATATGAATGTGTGTATTAGTAGGGACGGAAAAAATAAAGTCGATAAATACCTAAAAAAATGCAGAATCATACACTAAATGGAATAATATAATGACGGAAATCGAAAAATGTGTCCGTACAAAACATTTTTTTCGTCCAAAAGTTCTAGAAAATTTTTATTTTAAGTAAATTTTTTTTTTAATCATTTTTCCCGTGTAAAAATCGGTTTAATCGTATCTACTATGATCTGATATGTGATTACTTCTTATTGTATATAATTGTATCTGATCCGATTTATTTTGATTTCAAATTTGCTCCAACCCAAGTAAAAATGTTTTGATATAATCATATATTTTTTTAATATAATTAAATATAAATTGATCAACCATTTGATCCCAAAAATGGAAGATCTAAAAATATATGACTATATATTATTAGATCTAATTTCATATGATTAAATAGAATTAAATCCAAAAATGGAACGGTAAATTTCATCTGATTTGAAGATATAATTATATATTATTATATCTTATTAGATCTCATTTTTTTATAATATCAAATTAGATAATATTTACCGTTCCATTTTTGGGATCTAATTATATCACATTAGATCTAATAAGATATAATCATATATTCTTGTATCCACCATTTTTGCGATCAAATGATATATGGCGCCATAATACTTTTGTTAGTCGGGAACGTGTCCTAATCCTAATAATAACTAGAGCTCGATTTTGGCCGTTCCAGATAATATTATATACGATCAAATATAAATAGATTTAAACAGATCAGGTTAGATATAATTAATTTTTGCTTGGGTTGTAAAAAAAATTGTGTAAAATTTTTTGTTTTGAGTGTGATTTTTTTTTATTGTGGATAAGTTATGTTCTCAATGCCAAAATTTGGCAACAATGTCCTTATAAAATCTCAAATTTTGAAGTTATTAAAACTTTTGCATTTCCAACTCACTTTAATAACCAAACGTTTATTTAATCCACTTCAGTAAATGTGTTCTAACTATGAATTTCAAAACAATTTTCGATTTATTTGTTGTTATTTTGATGTTCTTAATTAGTTTTTTTTTTGATTTATTCTTTATTTATCTCATAATGGTAGGAAATTAGTACACTCAAAAAATTATGTTAGTAAAATCAACTGAAAATGTCAGTTAAAATAACTACTTTGTAAGTTATTTTGGGGTCAACTACTTTTTCAGTTAAATCAACTAACAATGTTAGTTATTTTAACTGACAAAAAAACAACTGACTTATGTAGTAAAAACTACTTACATTTGTAGTCAAAACAACTAAAATGTAGTAAAAAATTAAATAAACAATTTATAATTTTTTTCAAAAAGTTTTTCAGAAAAAAAAAAATTTAAGACCAAATTTTTTCAAAGTTTTTTTTATTTAAAAAAAAGTTGTGAAAAATAAAAAAAACGAAAATTTATTTTTAATTTTGTGGAAAAAACTTTGAAAATTTTTCAGAGATAAGCGAAATAAAATTAACTACTTTAAATAACTGTTACTACATCACAGTACTTTTTTGTTAGTTGTTCAAAAAACCGACTTAAAATAACTAACAGAAATAGTTGTTTGATATTTTTCATACGAAAACAACTGACTTTGTAGTTGAAAACAACTAACTACTGTAAAATATTCAAACAACTAACATGTAGTAACTTACATAATTTTCTGAGTGTAAAACGTTCCCGCACTTAAATACGAGGTCTGCAAAAAATTTTTTAAATTACATAAAATGACCTAGAATATAAATATTTTTCTTCACAAAAACAAATCAGAATCTGAGAATTTTTGTATACAAAAAATATGTTGAGGGCTTAAGTTTAAAAACCTCTATCTCAAAAAAAAAAAAAAAAAACACAAGATTTCTTAGAAAAGCCAAAAACAGAAAATTTGAAAAACAGAATATATAAAAAAAAAATATGTTAAGGGCTTAAATTCAAAAACCTCTATCTCAAAAAAACAAGATTTCTTAGAAAAGCCAAAAACAGAAAATTTTCTTATTAGTTATTAAAACCTGTAGGTTAGTTGGTAGCGTGCTTGCCTATGAACCAGGTGGTCGTGGGTTCGATTCCCAGCAAAAATGTTTTAAGTGTATACATAAAGTGTATAAATGAATGTTATGAGATAAGAGGATTTTCATCAAAAACATTTATCGCATGATTTGTGTTGAGCATGTAGAAATTACTATGGAAACATTAAAAAATTTTTGATGAGATAGAGGGTTTTGCATTCTGAAAAATGAAATATGTGAGATAGAGAAATAACAAAAACGCCAATAAAGTAGTAAATTAATAAGTATTTTTTCTTTAATATCGATATCAATGATTAACTGAATATTTGGCAAATAAAATTTTACTTTTTTTAAATGTGAGATAGAGTAGTTTGAACATAAGCCTTCTTTATCTGAATCCAAGAATTTTTCTAATTAAAAAATATTTCAGAATCTAAGAATTTTTCTATCGGAAAATTGTCTCAGAATAGCTTGAGACTTTTTCTGTACAAAAAGTTCCTCTTAATCTGATAGAATCCGAGTTATAATCCTGATATTTCCTAATTTTAATTCCTGTTAAAACTTTAGACTCAAAATTTTACTAAACACGCCTCGTATCTAAAAATACACAAAATACTACAAATTTTGAAAAACATACATATGAAATCTATACAAATACATTGATTTCATAAATACAGAAAATGCATATAAACATTGTATAATACAACAGTACACATTATACAGCAGCGGACAAAATTATGTAGCTCCTGGTGGTTGTTTTAGGAAAAAAAATATTGTGGCCTACACATTTTATCTACTTAAGCATTTACTGTAAACTAATCCAAAAAAAATGGCACATAAAGATCCGCGGGTGACACTAAGTAGACTTCCCTTGTAAGTCGGTGTAAAGTGCAAAGAAAATACCATTGGTGCTCTTATTATTCGCCCAACTGCAAACTACATCACAGTAAGTAAAAACCAACATTGTGAATATCCTGACAAACAAAATATGTACCAGCAATAGTTATTTGTTTGTTTTAATATTCTTGTCTGTAAACAAATAAAAGCAAAAACTACAGTGTGTATGTATTTGTGCGTTTTTTGATGTCCTTGTTTATTTATATATATTTGTGTGTGGGTATTCTATATACACATACTTATGCAAGAACACATACATAAACGCATACAGATTTTTACTCTAACACAATTAAGAAAGATACACTCAATAAGAACTACAAGCATACAGTTGTGGTAAAAAAAACTAGCACTAGTGGCATTTTCTTAAGTTTTTTTGGTGAAGGCTTTTTTATAGTCTAGCAATTTTCACAATAACAGAAATAACTCACAAAATGTTGCTAAAAATTTGCCTTTTAGGGCAAAAAAGCACATAATCAAAACTCCACTTACAAAAAGGGACGAAGAAACTAAAATTTGGCTTTGGGTTGTTTTAAAAATTTTACACGTTTTTTGCGAATTAAGTATATAATCGAGGAAGCGATTAACAGCTTCTAGAATTTGTATCTTTATAAGCTTTTTATTGATGTCTTGTTGGTGAAATTTAATTCGGTAGTTCCGGATATTTTGGCTTAAAAGCCACGCCCTCTGAAAACAGATGGCGCTGTAAAAAAGAGAAAATCATGTGGGACATTTTTTTAACATGTCCTTTTTTTAATCATTTTGTAGACCCTTTACAGCTCAAGAGCATAAAGTTAAGAAGATACACATCCAGTGATATTTTTTTGACCATCACCATTAAATTCAACTTCCTTGTTGGATGGGGGGTCTTCAAGTGAATACCCACTAGGGTACAATATATTGTTTATGGTTAATGTTGTTTTTATTGTTGTTGCTAGTGTTGCTAGTACCGTTTTGTAGCAACAATTGTTGTTGATCTTGTTATTATTCTTGCATTTGCTTAAAATTCTGTTAATAAATTAATTGCTTTTTCCTTTAGATAAAGTGAAAATAAATAATTGTTGTTATTTAACAATTTACTTGTATCAGTCTATCCATCTGTAAACAAATGTATATTAGACTGTACCTTGTTATAAAAAGTTTGAAAGAGATACCTCCCATTATACACTACACCAATCCGGGGCATTATATG
The DNA here is from genome assembly GCA_963921195.1 of Pegoplata infirma. NCBI lineage: Eukaryota > Metazoa > Arthropoda > Insecta > Diptera > Anthomyiidae > Pegoplata > Pegoplata infirma. The sequence goes on from OY992539.1 coordinate 197,953,595, forward strand.
AAGTAGTGCGGGGCACAGTGGGGAAAAATGGACTTTTTTTTGTCCAATTTTGCCTACAGGTCGCAATTCTTAACCGATTTTGATTTTTATTTTTTGTATTTTAGCTAATAAAATTCTGCATCGATCTGTCATGGTGGATTTTTAAAAAAAAAATGTGGATTACTTTTTATATTTTCCTAAAGTTCAGAAAATTTTAATTTTTTCAGTTTTTTTGCAATAAAAAATATATTAGGCATGGGTAGAATATGCTTTATGGACTAAATTAAAGGCATTGGAACCCCTTATCAATGACATGATTAGTATTTAAAAATATATTATTATTTTGGTTTTTATACCAGACAAAAATTCAAGAATTTTCACGTTAAAAAGCCTATATCTTTAAAAATAATGTACCGATTTCAACGAAATCTTTTTTAGATTAAAGCTTATGTTTTGCTTAGTCATAATTGGTACACAAAATTTTTTGAAACAGATATTTTTTTTTGTGCGTAAATTTTACCTTATGATTTTGGGAATTTCAAAATTATTTTTTAGTCTGTTTAAAAAAAAAAGTTGTTACATTGTAAATTCGAAAAAAAGAGTAAAACAATTTTGCAAAAATATTTTATGTACCAATAATGGTTAAGAAAATGATAAGCTTTAATTTAAAAAAAAATTCATTGAAATTGGTACATTATTTAAAATGATATAGGTAATTAAAAGTGAAAATTTTTAAGTTTTCAGATGTTTATAAAAACCAAAATAATAATAAATTAACAAATGCTATTAATGTCATTTATAAGGGGTTCAAATACCTTTAATTTTGTCCATACAGTTTTTTCGTCCCCTGCCTATTACATTTTTTAGAGCAAAAATTCTAAAAAAATAATTATTTTCTGAACTTTAAAAAAATATTCAAATAAAACAAAAACGATTTTAAGAAATCCACCATGACAGACCGATGAGGAATTTTATTAGCTAAATTTCAAAAGAAGACTAACTAAAATCAGTAAAGAATTGCGACCTGTAGGCAAAATTGGAAAAAAAAAGTCCATTTTTCCCCACTGTGCGCTGGTGACACATTAGGGAGACTTCGCTTGTAAGTCCGTTTCTAACGGGGGTAAAATAGTGTACTTTTGGTACTTTGTATAGTTACTGAAATAATGTTCCCAGCAGCTTGAAATTTGGAATGTAGGTTCCTTCGGTGACAAAAAAAAACATTCTGCATAAAGAATTTTTTGAAAATGTCGATTCTAAAGTAGTAAAAAGTGTATTTTGGTTAGGCTGACCATTCGTACTGGTTTGATCAGTACATGTACTGATTTTTAGTCACGTGTACTGATCAAAATACCTTGTACTGATTTGTACTGATTTTTTAAAATATGAACTGATTGTACTGATTTTTGGACATTTCCACATAAAAAAATATTTTAAAAATTCTATACCAAAACTATTATTTCCATCAAATAATTTAGAAGAGAAATTTTATAAAAGCTAAGTCTGAAATACTTTCTATTAAAAAATGTCTGGGAATCTTAGAACTTGTGAGTCCAAAAAAATATTCGTAACAAAAATTAATCTGTATAAGAAAAAGCGCACTGAACCTAAATGGGTTTTTATAGGAAAAAGTTCATGATGATAGAATTTCTATATTTTTAGGAAGAAATTGTAATTGGATGAGTCCATATAAAAATAACATGTGCGGATGAGGTAAATCCATTGGTATTTGTGGGGTTTTATCCCGAAAAAATTGACACAAAATCTGAGGTTTTTCCTATCGGAAAAAAGTTCCAATATCACAATAGTTTTTTAAAAAATATGTGCTCATGATTTGGGAGTTTTTCTAAAAGGAAGAGAGAGAGATCTCAGAACTTGAGAAAAAAGTCCTTAGAATCGGGACGATTCTCGAAAGAACTAGGTCTTCGTAATGCCATTAAAAAATTTTGTCTGTGATGAGCTTAATTTTCTGCAAAATTACTACAACTGTTCATGTCTGTTGTTTTACCAGTTGTTTTTACTGAAATACAAGTAACAACATACAATAATTCTGTTAATTAAACCAAAGCTTTTTGAGTGTTAAAATATTCGTCATAATTTTTCTTTTCATATGAGTTTTTAGGGAGCTCTTCAGCGAAAAAAATTATAAAAAAGTAGGCGTACTGATTTGAGTTCGAGAAAAAAATGGTCACCCAAATTTTGGTACTTCTCTGGAAAAAGGGTTTTTTGAAAATTCCGTTTCTAAACGGGTAAAAAAATTTACTTTTGGCAGCTTTTATATTTCTTGAAATAATGGTAGGCTCCTTTGACAAAATTCGTTTCTAACAGCGGTAATAAAGTGTACTTTTGGTACTTTTTATTGATCCTGAAATAATGGTCCTAGAAGCTTGAAATTTTGAACATTCTGAATATAGATTTTTTGGAAATTTCGATTCTAAAGTTTTAAAAAGTGAACTTTTGATACTTTTCCCAAAATAATGATTTTAGGAACTTGAAATTTGAATGTAGGATTCTGCAGTGAAAAAAAAACCTTTTTAGAAATTTTGTTTCTACGCGTTGTCAAAATGGTAGAAAGTGTATATTTGGTACTTTTTATATTTCCTAAAATAATGGGCCTAGAAATTTTATATTTTCAATTTAGGATTTAGCAAAAAAAAAAAAACAGGTCTAAGAAAAATTAATTTTAATTGGGGAGGATGTGGAAGGTGGAAAGGGGGTAAATGGTTCTTACAACTATTGAATTTAAACCCCCAAAATGGCAAAACTTTACATGTAGGATCCTTCAGCAGAAATAACATACAATAGAAGGGCATATTTTGAAATTCAGAATTTTAGGGTAAAAACACGTACTTAAATTGGATCAGGTGGTTTAAAATTGTACTTTTTAAATTTATAAGATAAAGACTATAGAATTTTTTTTCTTCAACACATGCGGATAGGAATGAAACTAATATGGAACACAAAAAGATGGGGAACTGTGAACGATATGGAATGATAATTTTTCTCAAATTTTTCGTACCCAAATTATTTAATAACATTTTCTGTTTCATTTGTTTAACAAAAGTACAAAAAAAACGGTAAAAAATTTAATTTTTCTGAGGTTTGTTAAGTTCATCAAGGGTATCCTTTTCTTCAGCCCGATTTTGTCTATTTCCGGACTAAACCAGCCGATGACGATAAGAAATATTACTGGCAAAATTCAAGGGGTCTGGTCTCTTTTGGTTTGGACTGCTTCGTGCTTTGCACAGACGAACATCGCTAGAAAGTCGTAAAATGGATAATGGATCTATAATACATATACTTAATAGGTCACAGAACGATATTTCGAGGTGTTCCACACGAAATGATAAAGTAAGTAAATTGAAAAAAGGACAACTTTTAAATTTTGAATATAAATAACAGCACTTTTTGATTTAGCAATAGTATTTTTATAAATCCAACTTTTCAAAAATATGGTACCGTCTAATGTTTATTGTATTTATGTATTTTACTTAAAACACAAACCTTTAATCAACAATTTAGTTAAACATGTTTAACTTTAAAATGATTTTTAATTTAAAAATGTTCATGTTTACTTTTAATATAATATTAAAATTGAAATTTGTTTTCTTAGTATTTTTCAAAGGTAAATATTAGCAATAGATATAAAGGATACAAACTCTTTAAAGGAAACAACAACTAGTTTAGATTTATAGCAACACATCGACACAGAGATAAAATACCCCGAGTAAAAATTTGGAGGATCAGTACTGATCCGAAAAATGGATCGCTACGATTAAATCAGTTTTAATAGGATGGATATGTATCCATCCGATTAAAACTGATCTAATCTTAGCGATCCATTTTTTGGATCAGTACTGATCTTTGAAATCTCGGATAAGTACTGATCTTTCAAATCTCGAATCATGTGATATATAAGAATGTACACAAACATATTTTCTCGGGACGGTTTAAACTTACACTAAAAAATATTTTTTTTTTAAATTTGTGGCCAAATCGCATTTCAAAACGTCATATATTTAAGCATTTTTTTAAACTGATTTGAATCTGTTTCTCATTAAGTGTGACAATCAAAAAGCGCTGATGATGGAAGGGATGGCAACCTTTACAAACATGATTTTATAAAATTTCGTCTGATTTTAAATGCAAAAATATAAAAATATTTGATACTGAAATTTCAAAAACGATCGATTTTAATCATCCCTTCAATTTCCATCCCAAAGAAGACCCCCATAAACTATAAAACCTAAATTTTATTTTCAAAATCATAACTAATATTTTAAAAATCACTTAAATATCTGTTTAAAAAATTTATTTTCCTTACAAATTTCTTAAACTTTCTTCTTGTAAAAAATAATTGTACATTGTTACTTTTTATAAACATATATGGAGATGATTTTTCTATGCCCTCTAGAGATGAAATTAATGTCAAATTATGCTATACGCGTGTAAATTTCACGCGTAAGTATATAAATTTTAAAAATCATATAAAAAAAAAAATATGATGATGGTTTTGGTGTATGAAGTGGCAATAATACAGAAATATGTTCAAATATTAAGTATCTTTTAAATCTACAGGGAGGATAAGAAAATGTTAAGAAAATGCGTATATGAAATAGCAACAGTAGACAGACTTCTACTATTGTAGCAGCTACACCAACAAAACCGTTACGACTACTTTTTGTTTTGTTTTTTTGAGTTATGCCAGAGGGCATCATCATCGTATAACATACGAGAACAACACTAGGCTAAAGTAATATTATCAGCAGCAGTAGTAGCAGGAAAATTTTTATACACTTAAAAAAATTAGTACTTTAAAACATAATATTAAAGCAAAAATAATCATCCTATAACTTGTTCTAGACCTTTTTTAACTGGAAAATTTTCTAATAATCCGAGACATTTTTCGTATCAAAAAATTTTCAGATTTTTCCTATAAAAAGTTCTAAAATTTTTTCAATAGAAAACTTCTCAGATTTTTTCTATAGAAAAATTCTCAGATTTTTTCTATAAAAAAATTCTTTGATCTTTTTTATAGAAAAATTCTCAGACTTTTCCTATAGAAAACTTCTAAGACCTCGAGACTTATTTCCCGTAGAAAAATTCCGATACGAATTTCCTTTAGAAAAATTCTGATACATTTTTAATTTTGAGAATTTCTCAAATTCTGTATTTTTCTCAGAATAAAAAACTTTAGCTTCTTAGACAATTTTTCTAGAAAAAATTCCCAGAATCTTTTCTTTCTATTTTTTTCTTTTTTATCCTTTTTTTCCTTTGACATCCTTTTTTCTGGAATTCCTCCACGTGAATCCGCGCCTGATATTATTGATCCACGATCGATTCTAAGACTATCTATAAATATCGGTCCGTCTGTATACAAAACGATGCAGTCCAAAATAAAAGAGCTAGACTTCTGGAGTTGTTCCTGAATATGTCTTATGGTCCTCAGCAGATTAAGTTGGCAAATGGAAAAAAATTCGGACCAACTTCTGAAAATGAAGTTTTTTTGTATTTTTATTAAACAAATGAAACAATTTTATGTCAGAAGATATTAAAAATCCCTCACTTGGACCGATGGGATAAGAAAACACCGTTTTTTTATCGGACCGCTCTCTTTTGTGGGGGTGGATATAAAAATAATTAAACAAATGATAAAAAGGCATATCTTAATAAAAAAAAGCATAATAAATTTGTAAAAATTTATAGCAAGAAGGAAAGTGCCTGCAACGCCTTCAGCCAACCACTCCCACCCCCCATTAAAAAAAATGTCCCTGTATATTTTTTTTTTATATCTTGAAAGTTATGAAAGATTCGACACAGCCGAACTTAACAAGAGCTACATGTTTTTTCTTAGCTGCCCAGTCTCAAATTAAGCGGGCCAAATGGGAAGGGGAGAAACAAAAGAAACTATATAAACATTTTATATGAACATTTTATACAGATCGAAAGGTTTTTTGAAGGAATATCCGATAGCATATTTGTCGTGTCCAAATTTGGCTTTGTTACGTCCTTATTTTCGAAAATGTACAAACATTGGGGTAGTTTATATGAAGACTGCCAAAATCATACATAATAATCTCTAAAAAAAACTAAGCTGACCCGTATTTTTGCCTTTTTTAAATTTGATTTTGGGCAGCTAAAAAAACGGGTAAGTCTTATTTTTCTCCCCTCATTCCCATACGCAAGCTTCCTTAAGCTTCCTACGCTGAAGAATGTTACTCTTCAACTCCCCACGGATATGGGCAGTGAAATCTCTGTACAGACTCTGTAAAAATAAGACTACAATGCAAGACAAAGACAAGGTCAACTGTTTCGGAACTTTGGTCGATGTTTGTCATACCCTTACACAGTATGACCCGTACACATTATGACCCATAAAGTTTGCGATCCTCATTAACTTCTCCGAAATTACTCTGATACTCTCTCTAAGGACGGTTGTAGTACCTCAGTTGGTTCTGGATCTGTTTGGTATTTGGACGACGAGACCAAACACTCCCGTGGTATGGGAAAAAAAGTATTTCAGACTGAAGTGTTTGCTATTTTAGACGTAGCGACTTGGAAAGACAAGATCAACAGTTTCGGAACTTTGTCAGATGTTTGTCATACCCTTACACTGTATGACCCTTGCATAAAGTTTGGTAGAAAGTTCAGTGTAAACTTTCCGAGAAGAAAAGACTGCAGCGATCCTCATTAACTTCTCCGAAATTACTCTGATACTTTCTCTAAGGACGGTAGTACCTCAGTTGGTTCTGGATCTGTTTGGTATTTGGACGACGAGACCAAACACTCTCGTGGTATAGGAAAAAAAAAACATTTCAGACTGAAGTGTTTGCTATTTTAGACGTAGCGACTTGGAACGACAAGGTCAACTGTTTCAGAACTTTGTCCGATTTTTGTCATACCCTTACACAGTATGACCCTTCCATAAAGTTTGGTAGAAAGTTCAGTGCAAACTTTCCGAGAAGAAAGACTGGTGCGATCCTCATAAACTTTTCCGAAATTACTCTGATACTTTCTCTAAGGACGGTTGTAGTACCTCAGTTGGTTCTGGATCTGTTTGGTATTTGGAAGACGAGACCAAACACTCTCGTGGTATGGGAAAAAAAGTATTTCAGACTGAAGTGTTTGGACGTAGCGACTTGGAAAGACAAGATCAACTGTTTCGGAACTTTGGCCTATGTTTGTTATACCCTTACACAGTATGACCCTTGCATAAAGTTTGGTAGAAAGTTCAGTGCAAACTTTCCGAGAAGAAAAGACTGGTGCGATCCTCATTAACTTCTCCGAAATTACTCTGATACTTTCTCTAAGGACGGTTGTAGTACCTCAGTTGGTTCTGGATCTGTTTAGTATTTGGACGACGAGACCAAACACTATCGTGGTATGGGAAAAAAAGTATTTCAGACTGAAGTGTTTGCTATTTTGGACGTAGCGACTTGGAAAGACAAGATCAACTGTTTCGGAACTCTGTCCGATGTTTGTCATACCCTTACACAGTATGACCCAGGCATAAAGTTTGGTAGAAAGTTCAGTGTAAACTTTCAGAGAAGATAAGACTGGTGCGATTCGAATTAACTTCTCCGAAATTACTCTGATACTTTCTCTAAGGACGGTAGTAGTACCTCAGTTGGTTCTGGATCTGTTTGGTATTTGGACGACGAGACCAAACACTCTCGTGGTATAGGAAAAAAAACATTTCAGACTGAAGTGTTTGCTATTTTAGACGTAGCGACTTGGAACGACAAGGTCAACTGTTTCAGAACTTTGTCCGATTTTTGTCATACCCTTACGCAGTATGACCCTTGCATAAAGTTTGGTAGAAAGTTCAGTGTAAACTTTCCGAGAAGATAAGACTTTTGCGATTATCATTAACTTCTCCGAAATTACACTGATACTTTCTCTAAGGAGGGTTGTAGTACCTCATTTGGTTCTGAATCTGTTTGGTATTTGGACGACGAGACCAAACACTCTCATGATAAGGGAAAAAAAGCATTTCAGACTGATGTGTTTGTTTGCTATTTTAAACGTAGCGACTTGGATAATTGAACAAAGATGAAGGAATAGGAGTATCATTATCTGTAGTCAGATTCGAACTGAGCTCAGGGCGCTGGATTCCCCAGTTACAGCATCTTAAATTGTCCAAGAGAGTAGGAGCAGACTCAATGACGTCTCATGTGGGAACAGGGTCTGTCTCTTGGGGGGTTCCGGGTGGGACAAAGAAGAATAAGTGGATATGAAATTGCCGATTCATTGGCAAACATTGGCTCCGATACAATTCCTCACATTCCGGAGCCTCAGATTGGTATAAGCTTTACGTGGATGATGCGTTGGATCAACTCTCACATAAAGTCAATTTTCATGGAAAGGTGGTCTATTGAAATACTACTTAATGCCTTGAAATAAGACCAGACGTGAAAGTGGAAAACTATTCACTCACACTTAGCTTTGTTAGAAGAGAGTGTCGCAGACTTAGTGGCCTGATTGTGGGCATGAAATAATACTAAATGCTTTGTAATAGAACGAGACAAGAAAGTGGAAAACTATTCACTTACAACCAGCCTGATTAGAAGAGACTGTCGCAGACTTTGTGGCCTGATTACGGGACACAATTCCTGTGCTCGTCAAATGACAAGATAAGGTGTCTGGGTAGACCCTGTGAGTGAAGCTTGTCTTTAGGATAAGGGTACAACCAACACAACGTCTGTTATTTTCCACCTTTTTCAAGAGCTAGATTGCGATTAATGGGTTCTAATAGTCTGTCAATGAACATGATCCATAGACTTCCCTTGTCTGACTTTCTCAGGTTTGGGAAAGCAGCTAAGAAATTCTGGCAAAGCAATTTTTACTTCTGTTTAATTTTTTGTACTATTTTACTAATTTATTTTCTAGCATACGAAACAATGGACTATTTTAAGTGTGAGCGCCATGGATTTGCCTAGTTTTCCCCTAAACTCAACTGAAGTGCCCACCCCGTTGTCCGATCCCACTCACAACTTCTAAGTATTTAAAAAAAAATTTAAAATAACAAACCCATGTGAAATTTCTTTTAAATACAAGCACATTATTTCACAGTGTAAATTTATCAACATTGAGTTGCTTAAAAGTATGCAACATAAATTTCTACATTCTCTGTAGGTGTATGGTGTAAGAAAAAATTTGTATATAAGATTGTTACAATAATTTTAAGAATAGATCTTGAGGCTCTATTGGGGCTAAAAAACATTGTATTTATGAGATGAATATTTTATCACTGCGTGATATGAAGTGTTTTAGTAGTATCGTAGTAATAATCATCAGCAGAAATATTATGATGGTTTTACAGTTGCCTCAAATCATATTGTTAGCACTAATAGGCTGTTGATGTGAGTCTGTGTATATTTGGTCTATAAAATGTAGTATTTTTTTTCATGGCTGCTGTTGTTTTTTCAAGATTTTCTTGCAAATATGTGCGTATGAAAACAGTTTTACGAACTGTTAATGTTTAAGTAAATAACATGCATGTAAAACACATTTTAATGCTTAAAAACACCTACAATTTTATTACTTTTTTTTTTAATTTTATACGTCAGTGACTTTAGGAATTACACTAGACGCTAGAGGCAGTATTGTTCCAAAGGTAATGTTATGGTGTGTAGCATACGATCTAATCTGAAAGCTACCACTTTAAAAACGTTTAAAGGGAAGGAGGACTCCCTTCCTGCTTTCCTCCCTTTTTTCTATTTACTTTTGGTACTTTACATATTTCTTGCCATAATGATTCTAGAAACATAAAATTTGGAATCCAGAGTCCTTCGTTGAAATAAACATTTGACCTCGAGCATGAACAACTTTATTTTTTTACTCATTGTGGCATGTGGCTTTAGTCCAAGAACCCTGGTTTCTAGCAAACAGGGTTCGGGGACTGAAGTCACGGAAATTTATGCTTATCTCTCCGACTGGTGAAGGTAGGTTGCGAAGCTGCATTTTGTATAGTTAATTTAATTTATTTCTGTTGCCTCATTACATCCATGGCGATCTAACGGTGGAAGCGCTCGTACGCAAGGGGATGCCAACACTAATCCTTGCGTCCATGTACTTGCCATATGATGAAGATGACCCTCCAGCACAACATTTAAGTACCCTTATCGAGGTTTGTACGAATAAGCGCCAAGATGTTATGGTAGGTAGAGATGCCAATGCTCACCATACATTGTTGGGGACCACTGACATCAACAGGCGAGGTGAGTCCCTTTTTGATTACCTTATATCCACTAATTTAGTTATATGTAACAGGGGTAATAGGCCAACTTTTTATAACAAAATTAGGGAACAGGTTATTGATATAACCTTGGTCTCAAATACGGACTCGGTTAGATTTTCAGACTGGAGGGTATCTAGCGAATGCTCTTTTTCTGACCATTACTGGATACTCTTCAGCATTGATCTCTCAATGGAGAATAGGATCCCTTATAGGAACCCCAAGAAAACGAACTGGGTTAAATTTCGAAGCCTTGTTAGAGCACTACCGGCCCCAGAAATGGATAAACCGGTCAGCATACAGGACTTAGAGAAATCGGTTAGTTTAGTGACGAACACCCTTAGAGAAGCGTATCTTAGCTCCTGCCCGGAGCGCTTGCATCTGAAGAAGGTCCATCAACCATAGTGGACGCCGGAACTCAAGCTTCTAAGGATAGAAAACTGGAGAACTATTGTCTCAGTTTTAATATTCTTAAGAAGGAAACCCGAAAGGCGAAAAGAGAATCCTGGGCCATCTTCTGTGGAGAATTGAAGGGGACTACGGAAGCGGCGAGACTCTGTAAAGTTCTTTCTAAGGATCCCAGCACGCCAGGATTTCTTAATAAACCGGATGGATCCTTTGCAGAAAGCAGTAAGGAAACCATTGAACTTCTGATGGATACCCATTTTCCGGGCTGCAGAGATGAGGTGAAAAGAGATACTCCCTTGGGTAAAATTTCACCAGCTGCAATCCCTATAAATGAATTCATCAAAACAGTGGTGGATGAACGCAAGATAACGTGGGCGGTACGTTCCTTCAAGCCCTACAAATCAGCAGGGCCTGATGGTTTATTTCCGGCACTCTTGCATGAGTCCCTAGGGATAATCATGCCATGGCTACCGCGTATCTTTACGGGTAGCCTGGCTTCGGGGTATATACCCTCCGAATGGAGGGAGGTTGGGGTGATCTTTGTTCCCAAAGCGGGAAAGATTAACCTCACTACCGCAAAGGATTACAGACCTATCAGTCTGTCATCGTTTCTATTGAAAACACTGGAAAGACTGGTAGATGTTTATGTGAGAAGTACTCACATCAGACAACTTCAGCGAAGCCCAACACGCCTATCTTAAGGGTAGGTCTGTTGAGACAGCTTTAAGTGATGTTGTCGGATTGATTGAGGGTACTCTTCACAAAAAGGAGTATGTTATGGCATCTTTTTTGGACGTAGAAAGCGCGTTCAACAATGTCAAAATATCATCAATTCTTAATGCCCTACAAAATACAGGCACGGACAGACAGATTACTCTATGGACGGGCATGCTGGAAAGCAGACATGCTGGAAAGCAGGGCAATTAACTCGAAGATAGGTGATGGTGAAGCGAGGAAAGTTGTTTCAAGGGGCACACCACAGGGGGGAGTGATCTCTCCTCTCCTGTGGAATCTTGTAATAAACGAAATCCTCGAGTCACTCAACGGAATGGGTATCAAGGTGGTTGCCTACGCTGATGACGTTGTGATCTTAATCAGAGGCAAGTTTTTGGCAACGATTAGTGAACTCATGGAATCAGCACTCAAGATACTCTTAACGTAGGCAAGGAAAAACGGTCTGGGAGTAAATCCCGCCAAAACCGAACTCGTCTTGTTCACAAAAAGGATTAAGATAGAAAAGTTTGTTCTTCCCAAACTAGATGGAATCACAATAGAACTATCTAATGAGGCGAAATACCTGGGTGTAATCCTGGACTCAAAGCTTTCCTGGGAAAGGAAAACAGAGGAAAGGATGAAAAAGTCGTTATGTGCTTTTTACACCTGCAGAAGAACTTTCGGAAGAAGGTGGGGTCTAAAACCGTATATTATACACTGGATGTATGGTGCGATAATTAGACCAATACTTTCCTACGGGGCCCTTGTGTGGTGGAAAGCAGCAGATAAGAAATCATATCTCTGCAACCTACAGAAGGTACTGGCGTGCTTGGGTATCACTGGTGTTATTGGATCAGCACCCCAGGCCGGCCTGGAAGTGATACTAAACATTCACCCCGTAGATATCTACATCAAGAGCACAGTGGCAAAATCGGCTCTCAGGCTTAGAGAGTCGCAAATGCTTAAGCAACGCTCTTGGGGACACTAGACCATATTAAGTACGGTGGGCGGGAATGAATTAGAACAGAAAACCGATTATGTCACCGCAGACGAACTTTAATAGGAGCTTCGAGGTCAAAATGCCCACTAGGGAAGACTGGGCGGATAACTCTGTTATTACGGGGAATGCGATCTCAATTTTCACGGACGGATCGAAAATGGAGATGGGTACAGGTTCGGGGGTATACTCTGAATGCCTCAAAATCAGGGCTTCAGTGAGGCTCCCGGGCAAGTGTAGTGTTTTCCAGACCGAAGTTCTTGCAATTGACAAAAGCCGCGCAGATGGTTATGACAAAGGACCTAAGTCCTCGCGCCATTAACATTTATGTGGATAGCCTTGCAGCTCTGAAAGCCTTAGAGTCAAATACTGTAAAATCGAGAATTGTTAGTAACTGTATACAATCCCTTCATCGAATCAGTCAGCACACAGTTAAGCTAATCTGGGTCCCTGGACATAATGGGGTCGATGGTAACGAATTAGCTGACGAATGTGCAAGAAATAGCTCTGAGTCGGTGGGGAAACGTATCGAACTTAATATCTCGATTCCTATAGTGGAGTTGATGAACGAAATTGATCGGATATCGGAAAATGGGATGAAAGATAGGTGGATATCACTGATTACGTGCAGAATATCTCGAACCATGTGACCCCTGTCGGATCCTAAAAGGACAAAAAGTCTTCTTACCTTTGGCAAACGGACGGTTAGCCTATTAATAGGAGTACTGACAGGACACTGTATAATCGGCCGAATGGCTGCTCGTATGGGAATTCCTGACAGGAACTTTTGCAGAAGTTGTGGGGAAGTGGTGAGGAGGAGTCAGTGAATCACTTGTCCGGGACTGATGAAACGTCGTCTTAAGTATTTGGGACAACGATTTTTTGATGACCTAGATTGCCTAAACAGTGTCCCACTGACATCTCTAGCGGAATATCTTAGGGAATCGGGGTGGTTTGAAAGGTAGAATTTTTGTATATCAGGGGGGAGTTCCCTACTCCCCCCAACTTTAAGGAAACCACAATGGGCCTTATGGCCTCCGAGTTAATTCGCCAAATTGGCGAACGCCCATCCAACCTAACCTAACCTACTCATTTGGAAAAGTACTTTTTCGAAACTCCGTTCTTAAGCGGGGTAAAATTTCGGTTTTGGTACTTTTTTTTATATTTCCTGAAAAAATGGGCCCATCCAACCTTGTCAACAAAATTTTAAATTAATTTTTAAAAAAATATTTAAACAGCCAATGCGATTTATTTATTTTAAACTTCTATTAAAAAATATCTGTTGTCAGTTTGAATTCTTAAAAAATCCACCACAAACAATTATAACAAAAAAAAATATCTGCAAAAGTCGTCTTTTAAAGGTAAAGACATCATTTTGTTAAATAAAGAAAATACAAAACAAAGTCTTAAGCAAACAACAGTTTTCTTAAAAAAAACGACAAGGAAAATCTTTGGAAAAAGACACGAAGAAGCAGCTTTCAAAATTGATAAAGCATGTTTAGTTTTGCTTAAAAGTAAGCAGCTTTTGTAGCATCAAATTTCAGCTGCAATATCATTTTGTTTTTGCGTTGTTTTATTTAAGTTTTTTCCTTTAAAAAAGGAGGATTTCTGCTGCAGGAGTAACAAATTCAACATAAAGAAAATCCCAAAATACTTGAAACACAATACAAAACTGTGTGTTAAGAGCAACAAAATTGTATATAAAAAAAAATATTTTATAAAAGAAAAAAAAAAAAAATTTTAACGTAGCAACTGCTGATGAAGATGATGGTGGCAATGATTTTGCTGCTACCGCTACTACTGCTGATGAAGTTTTTTTTTTCTTCGCTTTTACACAACAAACGACACTCTATGCAACACCACTTCCGTATCCGGTTTCAAACCGGAACCTCAACAAACGCGCTTTAGTTTCATGTTTAGATTCGTTTCTTTTGCAATACGTTTTTCTCTACGTTATTTTCATTTTCTTTTTTTGTTATTTCGCTTAAACCCGCAATCATTTCATTTTTTTAAAAAAGTTCTTCTGTTTGTGTGTGTGCGTTACCGCATTCTGTGGTGTCTGTTAACGTTGTTTGATGCCACTATCTACTGTTGCTGCTGCTGCTGCTGCTGCTGCTGCTGCTATTACTGTTGCCTGCATGTGTTTGGTTGGGGGATTAGAGATTTTTGTCAATAAAGGTAATTTGCGGAAGATTTTGTCTAGAATTTCAATTAGATTGACATTTTTACTTTACAAAATATATATGAATGTATGTATATAGTTTCAATTCAATATTCCTATAACTGTTGATGTCGGTACACTCAAAATTAAAATTTAGTTTAAGTACCATTAGAACTGTTTATTTTTTCTGATTAGAACAGGTACTTTTTGTATGATATTTGTATATTATTCAAAAAAGTATTATTTAGAATAACTCCCATTAATTTTTATTACAAAATAAAAATTTTATTATTCGACCTTTAAAATATTATATTTTTGGTAGGATTATTCTAGCTCGAGGTCATTATTTCCTTAACTAATTAAAACAATGATATTCTCATAAAATAATGTTCAAGAAAATAAAAATTGTTTAATTCGACCTTTAAAATATTATTATTGAGTTGGATTATTCTAGCTCGAGGTTATTACTTGTAGTATAAGGGTTTATATTTGATAAATAGTGATGACAATAGAATCTGACAAATTCCAAAACATGTGTCGACTAACAAGCAAGGTCTGCCTGGTGTCACCATCTGATCATCATAAAATTTGGATGTGTTGTTCAGAACGAAAATTAATTCGACACGTATTTCTTAGCGACCCAAATTAGTTTTTAGGGGTGGGGGGTTTCAGTTTTTTTACATAAAATTAATATAGGCATATTTGGTATCAGATTACAGGTATTTAAAATACCTATCTCGTGTTACAAACAACGTGCCCAAAAAGAAAATATTTTTCGACTTATTACCAAAAATGTCGTAAGATTTTGGTATTTTGCTCAATATGGTGAAAATTTATGCATCCTTGGACACGCTCTTCGCACACAAAGATAGGTTGTCCAAAAACCTTTCATTTGGTATAGAACTTGACTGGGTTTCTTTGCATAATATTGGAGATAAACGCAAAAAACTGAAAAATTACAACTTCTTGCCCCTTTATTTTCACCCATTAAATAAAAATTTGGGCCGCTAAAAAAAAATACTTGTCCCTTTATTTTCCCTGCTCTACAAAATAAAACTAATTCCATAAAGATCAGCGGGTGACACCAGGGAGACTTCCCCTGCAAAAATTGCCAACATAAATTTAAAAAATTATTTAAAATTCTAAATCTAAAAGAAAAATAATTTTCTTGAAAATTATTTTATGAGAGTATCATAGTTTAAACTAGTAAAGGAAATACTGACCTCGAGCTTGAATAATCCTACTCAAAATATAATGTTTTAAAGGTCGAATAAGACAATTTTTATTTATTTATTGAATTTTTAACATAAATTATAAATCTTATACTAACATAACATATAACATACTAACATAACATAAATTATAAATCTTATACTACTCCGGTAACACGAGGGTGCTAAGAATCCCCGGAGGTAAAAACACACTTAGTATTGGCACGTGGAATGTGCAAAGTTTATATGAACCTGGAAAATTTATTAATACAGCTAAAGAAATGAAAAGGTTAAATATTGACATTCTTGGTATATGCGAAACGTGGTGGCCAAACTCTGGTCAATTCCAATCAACCGACTGCACCATGTTCTACTCTGGAAATGATACGAACCAACATAGACGTGGTGTTGGTGTTATTGTATCAAATAAATACGATAAATGCGTTGAACAAGTTATACCGTTCTCAGATAGAACTTTACTTATTAAATTTAATGCGAAACCATTAAAATTTAACGTAATACAGGCTTACGCCCCTACTGCGGAAAGCACAGAGGAAGAAATTGAAAATTTTTATAAGGAGCTGGAAGAACTCCTAAAACTAACAAAACAACACGACCTTAATATCATAATGGGTGACTTTAATGCCAAAGTTGGTGCTGGACCGGTTCCAAACGTTGTCGGTAATTTTGGATTGGGCATAAGAAACGAACGCGGGGATCGATTGGTCGAATTTTGCCAGGAAAGGAACTTGAAAATTTGTAACACATTTTTCAATCTGCCTCCTCGTAGATTATATACATGGAAATCGCCACAGGATAATGATGGACATATCGTAAGAAACCAAATAGACTTTATCATTGTCAACAAACGTTTTGGGACTTCTATTAAAAATGCAAAAACTTTCCCAGGCGCAGATGTTCCAACAGACCATAATTTATTAAAAGCTACAATTAAATTAAAACTGGCTCCAGTCAGACGAGTAACCGGTGTTAAACAGATAAACTTGGAAAATTTGAAAGACGAGGAAATAAGAAACAGTTTATCTATGGAAATTAATGAGAAAATACACTCAATTAATAATAATTACAACAATGTTTTTACCCTATGGGAAAAAACTAGCGAAATCTTGAAAACTACATCTAAAAACAAGCTAGGCTTTAAGAAGAAAAAACCGAAAAAAGAATGGATCACAGAAGATATTATGGATCTCATGGAAGAAAGAAGAAAATTTAGAAATTCAAATCGCATACAATACAATCATTTACAGAAAATCATACGCAGAAAAATACGCGAAGCAAAACATAGATGGATTGAGGAACAATGTTTAGAAATTGAAAACCTACAGGCAATTCATGATGATTTCAACCTCCATAAAAAATTAAAGGAAGCCTGCGGACTGCAAAAGAAGAACTTTAATACTATGCTTTATAACGACCAGAATGTTATTGTTACAGAAAAAGAACAGAAAAAACATGTGTGGGAAAATTACATTAAAACATTATTTGCAGATAACACTAGATCTGCATATACCGATTATGATATTAATGTGTGCACCGGTCCACCAATTACGCGTGATGAAATACGTAAAGCCATAAAAAACTCAAAAAACAAGAAAGCTGTTGGCTGCGATAATTTACCAGCGGAAATTATTAAACTTTTAAATGATGAAAACATAAATATCCTTGTTAAGCTTTTTAATGAAATATATGATACTGGAGTATATCCAGCAGACTGGCTGAAGTCCACATTTATAACAATACCAAAAAAGAGCAATGCCAGTAAATGTCAAGACCACAGACTTATATCCCTAATGAACCATATCTCAAAAATATTTTTAAGAGTGATTCATCAAAGGATATATGGTAAATGTGAAGCATATGTAGGCAGAACCCAGTTTGGATTTAAAGAATCAATGGGTACACGTGAAGCTTTGTTTAGCATCCAGGTTCTAGTTCAAAATTGCCGAGATGTTAAAAAAGATGTTTTTCTATGTTTTATAGATTATGAAAAAGCTTTTGACCGTGTGCAACATGACAAGCTAATGGAAATATTGAAAAAACTAAACATAGATGATAAAGATATAAGATGTATTAAAAATTTATATTGGAAGCAGGTTGCTGAAGTTCGAACTAACGACGTAACCACTAATTTTCTGCCTATTAATAGAGGTGTCCGACAAGGATGCATTTTATCTCCCCTTCTTTTTAATGTATACTCCGAAGCAATTTTTCAAGAATCCATCAGTTTGATTGAAGCAGGAATTAAAGTTAATGGTCAATTTGTTAACAATATTAGATATGCTGACGATACGACCATTCTAGCAGATAACTTGAATGATCTACAAGCACTTGTACAGTCAGTTAGCACACACAGTAGCAATTTTGGCTTAAATTTAAACATTAAGAAAACTAAATTTATGATAATCAGTAGATCGAAACATCCATACCCAAATTCCGCTTTGCAAGTCAACGACATGCAAATAGAGAGAGTGCAAAGATTTCTGTATCTAGGATGTATGTTAAACGAAGATTGGGATTCCGATGCGGAAATAAAAAGAAGAATCGAAATGGCTAGGTCAGCATACACTAAATACAAAAAGATCCTAGCGAGTCGCGAAGTCTCTATTAGCCTTCGTCTGAGATTCATAAAATGTTACGTATGGTCTGTGCTTATGTATGGTGTAGAAGCTTGGACTTTGAAAATCAATACCATGAACAGAATTGAGGCTTTTGAAATGTGGTGTTACCGTAGACTGCTTAGAATATCATGGGTAGATCATGTGCCTAACACTGAAGTCTTAAGAAGAATAGGCAGTGATCGTGAATTACTTCCCACAATTAAAAAAAGGAAAACTGCTTATTTTGGGCACATTATTCGGGGCGAAAAATACGAGTTTCTACAGCTTATTTTAGAAGGAAGAATTGAAGGTAGAAGAGGAATAGGCCGTAAACAAATATCGTGGCTACGTAACATAAGAAACTGGACGGGACTTAATACAATTGGAGAATTAGTTCACACCGCCAGAAGTCGTGAAGAATTTCGTGAAATCATTAATAATTTAAGATAAAATTTATAAGAAAAAAATATGATCTTATTTCTTTAAAATGTATTTAACTTTATATATATTGTAAATTCATGTGATCACTTATATCCAGTAATGGATTTGTAATAAAAGAAGAAGAAGAATACTAACTTAACCTAACCGAGGCGGGTGACGATGCCCATTGTCTCGTTGTAGCGAAACAGACCAAGGCCTCTGGTGGGATTCGAACCCATGACCCCCAGACTCATTGGCTAGCACGCTACCAACTAGCCTACTGGGGCGCCTGAAAAAACAATTTTTATTTTTTAATAAATATGAATCAGAATTTGGACAAAATGGTTAGCACGCCAAGGCCGAAACCAAAGACGAGTATTTTTTTTATTTAATTAAATTTTTTTCTACACCATTTACAGATGTAATTCGAAAAAGTTAAATTGTCATTCAAAAAGATCAATTGTAATTCAAAAAAACAATTTTAATTCAAAGATTCAATTTGTACTTCGAAAAACATCAATTTTAATTTATAAAGATCAACTGAAATTTGAAAACGATCAATTTAAATTCGAAAAAAATCAATTGTAGTTAAAAAATATCAATTTAAATTCGAAAAAATCAATTAAAATTCGAAAAAGATCAATTAAAATTCGAAAAATATTAAATTTATTTCGAAAAGGATCTATAGTTATTATAAAAATATCATTTGTTATTCGAAAAATATCAATTACAATTCGAAAAGTTCGATTATAAATCAAAAATTATCAATTTTAATTCAAAATAGATTAATTGTAATTCAAACAAGTAAAAAACATATTGTAGAAAATATTATTACAAAAAACTTTATTTAAAAAAAATTAAAAAAAAATCAGTTTGTAATTCTTTAAATACCTTTTGGTATTCAATTTTGTTCACATCGGTGTAATGTACCAAAATTTTCGAGGTGTCCCTGCATTTCCGTTTATAGCTTTTGAAGAGCTGAACCGATACTCTTAGAATTTAGTTAAAACCTGGTATTTTTTATAGCATTTAGTTAAAATTTCTTAAAATTTAGTTAAAATTTCTTAGAATTTAATTAAAAATTTGAAAATGGCGAAATCTCAGGACCCTCAAGACCCAAATTCCCGTATCTAAAAAACTAAGCAAGGTAGAGCAAAACAGAGAAAACGATCCATCGGGTCCGAACCTAATGGGGTCTGGACGCATGGGGTCTGGACCCATTAGGTCTTGACCCTTTAGGTCTGGACCCATTGGGTCCGATCCCAAACTTCTTAGAATTTAGAAAAAAACTCTTACAATTCAGTAAAAAACTAATATTTATCTTCTTAGAATTTAGTTAAAAACTTCTTAGAATTTAGTAAAAACTTCTTAGAATTTAGTTAAAAAATTTTGTAAAAACATCTTCAAATTTTGTTAAAACTTCTCATAATTTTTCTATTTGTAAGTTAAAATCGTTTTCCCTATTTTTAAGAAAAATATGAACAAAAACAAATGAAAACAAGTAAAAGAGTTAAATTCGGTCTTGCCGAATGTAGTGATACCCTCCACAATTTCAAAAAGATTATTTCAAACAACTTTATTTAAAAGGAAATTACTTTTGAAAAAAAAAAAAAAAATTGAAAAAAAATTTCCGCGAAAAAAAATTTTGGTAAAAAAAAAATCCGCGATTTTTTTCTTTTTTTGTCAAAAAATATGTTCGTACTTATTTAAATACCATTCTGTGTTCAATTATGTTCACATATGTCAACCAGAAGCCGAATTAAAGCATTTTGTGTTTTTAGGTTATGTTGAATGTACTGAAATTTTTGAGGTGTGCTTACATTTTCGTTCATAACTTTTGAACCGTTGAACCGATATCGCTCAAATGCAATACCAAACTTCTCGGGAGAACTTCCAATAATTATGTTAAGTTTCATTCATCTCTGTGCAATATTTTGTCCGCGAGAGCATTTTCCACAGACAGACAGACAGACAGACGGACAGACGGACATCGCTAGAATGTCTTAAAATCGATCGGGCATCATGAATATATATACTTTATGGGGTCCCAGAACGATATTTCGATGAGTTACAAACGGAATGACAAACTTATATATACCCTCTATCACTAGAGTGGAGGGTATAAAAATCTTTGGAGCCATATCATTCTCTTTTTTTTCTCAAAATTTAGTTAATTTTCTTTTTTTTTTGAGTGTATGACCAGAAGACATTTTCGTGCCAAACATTTGGAGTCTAGCTCTTTTGATGGTTAAAAACTGCAAAAACAACCTACCAACAATTTTGTGAGCTTTTCATTCGGGTGTTACCAACTTTATTCTTTTTTTTTCGAGTGTATCCACAAAATTTCCTTGTAGTGTTTCTTGCAATACTCTTCTTAACCAGGTTGCACACAGCAAGACTATCTTTAGTCTATCTCCTATACTATCATTACAGATTAAATATATGTTTTTGTCATTTTGTTCATTGACGTGAAGTTTATCTAATGAATTTTTAGTTGATTGAAAAATTAAAGGTTCTTTATAATCAATTTTTGTTATTGTGCCACATGATGATGAAAAAGTTTTGTGGCATAACAGTCAAAAACAGTTATTAAAAAATTAACGATAGTTAATAAAGGTAGTTTTTTTATAGCCTTAAACTATTGGATGGCGGTATACTCACGTTGTCATGGCTTGTGTAATGCATTGAAATATTGATCGGGACTCCATAATGTATATCTTTATGGGGTCAAAGTGTTTATTGATTCATGATCGATTTTATGAATGTCCGTCCTTCCATCCGTCTGTATAAAACACAAATAAGTCCACATTAAAAGAGCTAGACTCCTGAAAATTGGCACGAAAATGTCTCATTTTCATAGACCGGTTAAATTATAATTTTTAGACGTTTTCCAAAAGTCTTTGTTTAAAAACTGAAAATTTCAGTGGGCCTTAAAAAAGATATTTAAACTAAAATTGCAAAACCCTTTGGTGATTATGTTTATTCGACGGTCTATTTTCATTTGACATTGGAACCATTGAGGCTCAAGGCGATGACCCAAAATTTGGTTCACAATGTTATAAAAGCTTTACCAAAATCTAACTTACCCAAAGTTGCAAAGAAAATTTTAAGTTTGCACTTACCTGAAAAGATAAAAATTAGCAAGTCATTAATATTATTGCAAAAATAATATTTTGTAATTTAAGAATTTATAAATTTGTAAGACTAAAGATGGCGCCCAACCAGGGCCTGCTTTACGCTTTAGAGAACCGTAGCACTGAATCACTTATTTAAATTACACAGCCCCACAAAAATATTAAAAAGTTCTGACCAAAAAATTAGACCCACTAATACTTATATATTTTGACCTCTTGAGTTTGATTTCGCCATCATAATTGAATTCTATATTTGGGTTTTCCGAAAACTAACTAATTTACAAATTTTACCAAGTTAAAACATTTTTTAATTAATAAATCAAGTCTGATTTAAAACGAAGAACATAAAGGTTTTTTTTAACAATATCCCTCAAAAATTGTAGAAGTTACATGCATTTTAACAAAAATGCATTAATTCAGTTTTATTTCGGTAGTGCCGAACGTAAAAAATACAACTTTTTTTGTATAAATTTGAATTGATGCATTTTTGTTTAAATGCATGTTACTTCTAAAATTTTTTATGGATTTTTTTAAAAAACCTCTTATTTATTTCGTAATAAATCAGACTTGATTTTTACAGGAAAACCCATCGATAGAATTAAATTCTGATGACGGAATCGAATTCATAAGGTCAAAATACACAATGTTTAGTGGGTCTAGTTTCTAAGTCAAAACATTTTTTATTTTTTGTGGGGCTGTGTTATAAATATTAACTTCTAAAATTTGTTAATTTTAAAGAATT
The DNA here is from genome assembly GCA_963921195.1 of Pegoplata infirma. Classification (NCBI taxonomy): domain Eukaryota; kingdom Metazoa; phylum Arthropoda; class Insecta; order Diptera; family Anthomyiidae; genus Pegoplata; species Pegoplata infirma. The sequence continues at coordinate 197,976,213 of OY992539.1, forward strand.
AGAATGGCGCCCAACGAGGGCCGACAGTACAGCCTTTAGTGACGCATAACACTGAATCCATTACTTAAATAAATAATATTTATAAAGGAATAAGATTTTGTATTCAAAAGTTTTGTAAATTTCTAAGAATTATAATGGCGCCCAACTGTGGGCTTTAGAGTAAATTACAAACTAAATGAATTTTTAAACATTAATCGCTAGAAAGTAGGTTCCCAATGCCATCCTAAACGGCCGTAAATTTAGAAACGCGAATTTTGGATTTGTTAAACTTTAACTAAATTTAAGTTTAATTTCAAGTACCCTTTGTTGGTACTTTAAAAAAGTACCACGAACAAGAAATTCTAAAAACTTCGTCAATTATGTTTTGTTTACATATATGATTTTCAAAAAATCACGTATGTTTATAGTTTTCCATATAAATAATTTAAATACACATGTTACTAACTTTGAAACCAATATTTTAAATTTTATACTTTATGTTTCTATAGAATTTCTAGTTTTTATTTCAATTCATTTACTTTTTTATCTTCCTGATAAAAAAAAATATTTCATTTGAAAATTGCATTTCTGTTGTATCTTTAACTGTATATGTGTATATTAGAGTGGCATTTCTTCCCAAGTGATCGGGCAACTTTTTAGAGTGGTCGGGGAAGTTTGATTCTACTAGACCTTAAGATTATGTGGAACAAATTTAAAGACAATCGGATTAAATCAACCCGATCAAAATTTTGGATTTTTGAAAATTAAAAAAATTATGTATGTCTTGCGATACCTCATACTAATTAATGTTGATGAGCTGAACACAAATAACAAAAAAAAAAATTATAATCGGTTGAACGGTTTTTGAGATACCGCTATTCGAAATTTCCAAAAATTTCGATATTTTCAAGAAATTCAAAAAAAAAAATTTTCTTGAGCTATGGAGATTGAGACAAACTTTCTTTATAGTTTGTAACGCATCGAAATATCGACCATAAAGTGTATATATTATTGACCAATGGTCGATTTTAAGACATGCTATGAATGTATGTCCGTCCGTCCGCCTCTCTGTAGAACACAATCCATTCCAAAATAAAAGAGCTAGGATCCTGAAGTTTGGCACGAATATCTCATATGATCACAGACAAAATCGGTTAAGGGTAAAAAGTTTATCCTTGAAGAACTAAACCAACCCCTGAAAAACTTTATTTTTTACATGTTGTTTTTTGTAATTTTGTGTTTATCAAATGAAGCATTTTTATAAAAGAAGAAGTGCAAAGTCCTATAATTTGACCCAGGGGACTACAAAATGTCGTTTTTGTCGGGCCGCCCCCTTTTTGGAAAATTGGCACGAATATTTCTTATGATCACAGGCAAAATCGGACAAGGGGAAAAACTTTCTCCTTAAAGAACTAAATTAACCCCTGAAAATTTAATTTTTTTTACATGTTTTTTTGAAATTTTGTTCAGCAAATGAAGAAGAAGAAGAAGCAAATGAAGGTCCTGTAGTTGGACCCAGTGGTCTAGCAAATGCTTCTTTTGCCGGGCCGCCCCCTTTTGTGGGCATGGATGTAAAAAATTTGTAAAAATAGTGATAAAATTGTATAATAAACGAACTTGTAAAAATTTATTGTGAAAGGGAAGGTATCCCCACAGTCCCCTCCAAACCCCACCCCAAAAAAAAAAAGTTCCTAATTTTTTCATATTTTTCACATGTTGGAGGGTATAAAAGATTCGACACAGCCGAATTCAGCACTCTCACTTGTTTAAAATTAATTTGAGCTGAATTCGGCAAATTTTATCCGCTTAGAACAAACGTTCAGTCAAAATTAATTTGAGCTTAATTTGATCAAATTAACCCTAGGATGATCAGGGAAAAATAGTCACAAACGTAACAACTAGGTCTGCGCAGACCTATTGTGATTTGTAGGGGTTTACATAAGCAGAAATCCTAAAAGTCTGTGTAAATATGTTTGTACGTTCTGCATACACATTTTTAGCACAAAAAACTCAAAAAAAGGTTCAATCGCATGCCACACCATTCAAATAACTTTTAGGTCTGACTAGACCTTGGCAAACATGAAAACTATGTCTGCGCAGACCTATATTTTTGTTTGGTTTTGGACCAAAATTTGAACCTAGCCAAGTAAGTGAAAACGTACGCGAATTTCATAACATTGAATGTCGATGTGTTTGTACTGTCCCCTTACACATTTTACGAGCACAAAAGACAAAACTAATTTCAATAACATGCCTTACCATTCATTCAAATTCATAGGTCTGCACAGACATAGTTTGTACGTTTATGACTATTTTTTTCTAAACACGAATAAAACCTTATAGAAACATATAAGCAGTCTGATGTTGAGCTAAGTTTGTTCTCAAGACCCGCTTCTAGGAAGTCATAAACGGATTCGTCTCTAAAACGAAAAACAATAGATTTATACACAGTTTATTACGCAAAAGGTCTGCTCAGACCTGGTTGATCCTCCTAGGTTTTAATTTTCACGAATTTTAAATTTTGGTGAATTTTCCAAATAAAAAAAATTTGGTCGAAATTCGGGTTCAAATGACCGGACTTGGCTCAAAAAAAAATTATGAAAGTTGCCCTATGAAAGGGTCAAGGGATAGAAATGTTGATTTTTTTTTTAATTTTTTAAACGTAGGAAAATCCTGACATTTTTGTAATCTTCAAGTAGAAATATTTTGAAAACCTTTCAACCGATTAAAATTGTTTGATATTCGTGTTAAGCGCAGCATGAATCGCATGAAATTGTTTTTTTTATTATCTTTTCAAAAATTTTCATAAATCTAAAAACTTTGATAGCCGGGCGCCACAGGGCCTCAAATTAGTACAACTTAAGTTTGGGGCCTGTACATGAAAAATTCGCCCAGACATTCTAAATCGGAAGTAACAAATATATTGCCATACAAAAAACTGCCACTCTAATGTACATATTTTTCGTTATCATCATTGTATTACTTTAGCAATACATAGATGTTTTGAATTCTATTGTGTGGTTTCTATTTCTATTAATCTAAAAGCATGCATTTCGCGTTGCATGCTACAACTTACTGCTAAATAAAATGTTGCATGAAGAAGAAAATTGCAATGACTATGGAAAGTAGGGAAGACAGAGATGCCAAGCAAAAAGAAGGAGATTGGTAAAATTAAAGACACGTCTCCGAAACAGAAAATGAAAAATGCTTGATTTTTGTCTGTAATTTCAGATCATGGTGGTAACCCTTGCGAAATAATGTAATAGACAAAAAAGTTGAAAGAAAGTATGAGATGAAGTTGAGATTGCTAGAAATAGAATTGTTGTGTTGGAAATTGTATAAATTTATTCTGTAGAAACTATAAATATTCACACATGTAAAAAACGATTTCCATTAACAAGACAAACCGACATTTAAAATCCTGCTGATGATAACACTAACTGGAGTGTTTGAAAATGGTATGGGAATACCAGAAATGTCTATAATTTTTAGAAATTCAATCTGTCTTCTGCATTTCTTTAACCCTTCTTTAACCCTTATAAAAATCTTTTGGTTCAAAGAAAAAAAAAATACAAAAAAAAAATGTACAAATTTTTAAGTTCTTCAAAACGAGCCATTTTTCCCTCGCATTCGATTTTACCCATTAACAAGCTTAACCTTACTATGAACATAAGACATATTATCTACAAACGATTTTAGAAACAGTTCCTGTAGGAAAAAGAAGCGCTTGTAAAATTAACACGTCGCCCTTCCTTGGGTGCCATTCAAATTCTTAAAAATTAGCAAATTTTTAAGTTACGGAACCTTATTTATTTTCAAATATTTATAATTTTAATAAGGAATTCAGTGTTATCTGTAAATAGAGTATCTTTTTGTTGGCCCTTCTTTGGGCGCCATTCTAATTATTGCAAAATTTACAATTTCTTTTGTTTTTTTTCTATTGTGAATATATTTTTTTTAAGTTATGGGATTATCAAACGATATTTTTATATGTTACACATAAAGGGAAATTTATATTATAAAAATAATTTTAAATTGGAAACAATATTTGTTTTTTTAAAATTATTCATTTAATAGCACTTTTATCCATTAACAGGCTTAACCTTACTACGACCATAAGCCATATTATCCACAAACGATTTAAGAAGCACTTCCTGTAGAAGAAAAAAGTACTTGTAAAACAACTAACACGTTGCCCTACCTTGGGCGCCATTCTAATTTTTAAAAATTCGCAAATATTTAAATTAAATAACCTTATTTATTTGCAAATATTAATAGTTTTAATAATGAATTCTGTGTAATCTGTATTTAGAAGAGCTCTTTGTTCGCCCTTCTTTGGGCGCCATTCTAATTATTGAAGAATTTACAATTTCTTTTGTTTTTTCTCTATTGTGAATACATGTTTTTAAGTTATGGGGTTATCAAACGATATTTTTATATGTTACACATAAAGGAAAATTTATATTATAAAAATCATTTTAAATTGGAAATACTATTTGTTTTTTTTTTTTAAATTATTCATTAAATAACACTTTTACCCATTATCAGCACTTCTTGTACAATGAAGAAGTGCTTATAAAATAATTAATATATCGTCCTTTCGTGGGCGCCATTTAAATTCTTAAAAAATCGCATATATTTAAATTACTGTACCTTATTTATTTCCAAATATTAATAATTTGAATAAGGAATTCAGTTTTATCTGCCAACAGAGGCGTTTTTAAGTCGCCCTTTCTTGGGCGCCTTTATAATTCTTAAAAATTCGAAAAACTTTAAATAACAGAACCTTATTTATTTGGAAATATTAAAAATTTTAATAAAAATACAGTGTTATCTGTAACCAGAGGCGCTGTAAATTCGCCCTTTCTTGGGCGTCATTGTAATTATTGCAAAATTCAGATTTTTTTTTTGTTTTTTCTCTATTATCGACCGATATTATTATATGTTACATAAAGGAAAGACCATAAGTATAATAAAAATCCTTTCAAATTGAAAATCTTATCTGCCCTTTTTAAAATCATTAGTTTTATAGCACTTATTTAAAGAAATCTCTATAAATTTGTTACTGGGTTATTTCAGTCTTTGGTTTTAGTCTTATTTTTCCGTATTTTTTTTTTCATCTTCAACATTCTAACCACGAAATTTTGTTGGTTAAACTAGTTTCATACTTTCAAACCCATAGAATAAAGAAACATATGTACAATGTCACATGTGTCACCTACATATATGTATTTTTTTTTCGTTATACATTCCTTTGCAATTGAGCACCTTAAGGATTTCCTGTTTTTTTTTTCTTCTTGTAGTTTGTTGTACGTAGAAATCTTTTTTTTGCTCTAATTTAATCAACTGAAAGCGCATTTTTAGATCTTTCCCGCCATCATTTACTTGAATTTTAAGCAAAGCAATTCAATTTTTGTTTGCTATTCGTTACTTGCTACATGACAGCAGTTACTTTTAGAGAATTGATTTTCAAGTTTTTTTTTTTTCGGGGAATAAAAATGATAGAAACATTTTTTGTTTTTTTGTGTGTTACATGCACAAGAGTGTTTTGTTATATCAAATATCAATCGATTTCAAAAAAAAAAAAAAACTATACGAAATATTGTTGTCAAATATTGTTGAAAGTAATAAAATATATTTTTTTTATTTAACAGAAAAATAATTGCATATAGCATTGATTTCCTGGATTGATAAATAACGAGGTTTTAAACAAATTAAATTTTGTTTTAGAGAATATAAAAAGCATTTGGATTGTTATTTTATTGAAATATATACGACCAAAAATGTTTAAAGTGGTCGGCAACATGTATATAAACAATGTTGCTAAGGATATTTGCGCTAAGAGAGTAATCATTGAGACGTTCTTTAAAAACAAAGCATGAGATAAAAAATTTAAAAAGGAAAAAAGTGAAATTCGACATGCCCGATTCCATGTTTACAATCCATAATACCCAAAAACACAGTTTTATTTACTTTTTTTCAATTAAAAGAATTGTATAAAAATGTTGACTAAAAAATTTTAATTTTGAGTATCTGCAACATGTTACTGTTCAATAATAATTTTGTTTGTATATAATAATTAAAAGCAAAAATTTTATGTAGTTAAATTTGAACTGTCACAAAATGTTAGGATTTTATTTACAAATGACTGCAACATGTTGCTAGGTACATAGGTTAGGTTAGGTTGTAAAAGGCTGCTGACGTTTTACGTCAACAGACGTAGACTCTGAGGCCCATTGTGATACCACGGGACTGTAATAGGTTTCCCTACTAGTCCCTGTCGTTAAACCAGTTTAAGCTTCTTATGAAACTCCTTAGATATTGAATTTTGACATCCGACAAATCAGAAATGTCGTACAGCTCCCTAGAACCCAGTGAAGCAAGTCTCTGACCAGAAAGTGCCGGGCAATGGCAAATAAAGTGTTCGATAGTTTCCAACTCCTCTTCATCCATGCAACTTCGGCAAAAGTCATTCGACGGCACGTTTGACCGCTCTGCGTGCTTCCCTATAAGACAGTGTCCGGTAATTATAGAAACCACCGTCGAAATCTCTCCTCTTGGAAGCGATATCAGCTCACTTGTGCGCCCCTGATTAAGAGAAGGCCAAACCAGTCGTGTTGTCTCACACGTCCATCCATTTGCCCATCTTTGATTAGTCTCCGTCGCAGAACAAAGCCGTAGGTTTTGCTTGCAAGTTTCTAGAGGCATACCAACACATTCCAATTCTGTTGGAACCTGTAAGGTAGTTCCTAGTCTCGCAAGCTCATCGGCTTTGCAATTCCCTGGAATGTCTCTGTGCCCTGGGACCCATATGAGTCGTATGTTAAACTGCTTGGCCATCTCATTTAAAGACGTGCGGCAGTTAAGGGCAGATCTTGTTTTCAGAAACATTAAATCCAGAGACTTGACCGCGGCTTGACTGTCAGTATAGATGTTGACTGCGGTTGTAGACAAGACATTGCAGCTCAACCAGTCAGACACTTCCTTGATTGCCAGCATCTCTGCCTGGTAAACACTGCAATGATCTGGCAATCTACGAGCCAGGCTCAACCCAAGCTCTTCCGAATAGACTCCAAAGCCCACTTGTTCGTGCAGTCTCGATCCATCTGTGTAAAAATTTATGGTAGCTCCACTACCCGGAGTATCCCCCATCCAAGACTCCCTAGATGGTATCATAGTGGTAAAGTGGAGCTCAAAAAGGCTCATAGAGGGAGCACAATCCACATTTTGTGGTGTTGTTATCTTCTTCAAGATCGCGCTATGGCCACAATCGCTGCTCCTCCATTGCAGCGTGCTATTAAGTCGAATTGCCGACGCAGCCGCATACTGCCTACCCAATATGTCCAAGGGTATCAGGTGAAGGAGGATTTCTAATGCAGCCGGAGGTGTAGTACGAAGAGCACCAGTGATGCACATTGACGCCATTCTCTGTCATATCGTGATAAAGACACAGTTCGCTTTTGTTTCTAAAGCAGGCCACCAGACAATGATTCCATACAGCAAAATTGGACGCACCACTGCTGTATAGATCCAATGAACGACTTGAGGGCTAAAACCCCATCGTTTTCCAATGGCCCTTTTACAGGAATACAAAGCAATCGTTGCTTTTCTCACCCGTTCCTCAATATTACGCCTGAAATTCAGCTTCCTATCTAGAAATACTCCAAGATACTTGGCTCCATCTGAGAAGGTGATTTCAGTACCGTCCAGAGAAATAGGATCAAAAGCAGGAATCTTATTTTTTCTTGTAAACAAAACAAGCTCTGTTTTACTAGGATTAACTCCTAGACCACAGTCTTTTGCCCATTTAGACAGATCTTTCAGAGAACCCTGAAGAATGGCCCGCAATGTTGGCAGATGCTTCCCCTTTACCGCTATCGCGACATCGTCAGCATATGCGACAACATGACAACCACGTGCTTCTAGAGATAGTAGCATTGAATTCAGTGCCAGGTTCCAAAGAAGCGGCGAAAGAACACCTCCTTGTGGTGTGCCCCTATTGACAAATCGAGATATGACGGACGCTCCCAATTCAGACGTTATACGTCTATTGGCAAGTAGGTTTTCCACCATTACAGTACTCCTTTACCGAAAGCGATCTCTCGATGGTACCAACGAGCTCATGAAGAGCTGTTTCCGTTGATCGTCCCTTGCTGTATGCATGTTGCTTTGTCGAAAGCAACCTCGGGTCAATCACTCTACGCAAATATGAGTCTATCATTCGTTCCATTGTTTTTAACAAAAAAGAAGACAGACTAATTGGTCTGAAATCCTTCGGAGCTGTGTGGGAACTTTTCCCAGCCTTCGGGATAAATACGACTCTGGTATTCCTCCATTTTAAAGGAATATACGACCAGTTGATGCATGCTGTGTATAGATTATACAGCAACGGGGCTATATAGTCCGACACTTGCTGCAACTCAGCCGGGATTATACCATCAGGTCCCGGGGATTTATAGGGCCTGAAGCTTTTTATCGCCCAGATTAATGTTGGCATATTTATTATTTCCGAAGCAATTTCAGATGCTTGGGCGTCAGAACGTTCCAAAGCTTGAAACGGCGTCATGGAATTGCCCGGAAAATGCGTGTTTAAAAGGAGATCCAGCGACTCTCCACTGGAGGAAGACCACATCCCATTAGGATCTTTCAGGTATCCCAGGATGCAAGGAGAAGAAGCCAGAACCTTGCGCAGCCTGGATGCCTCAGAAACGTCTTCTATGTTTCCACAGAAGTTTTTCCAAGAATCACATTTTGCATTTCTGATCATCTTTTTATGCTGGGTACATAATCTGGTTAGCAAAATATTAATAACTCGTCATCGTTGTAACTTAAAAATTTTTTGTAAAAGAGATCGAATCAGCAAAATGTTAAGATTCAAAATATTCTTATTTGCAACATGTTGCCAGTCATATTATATTCACAATAATAAATTTTTATTAAAAATTATGGTTACAAATCGAATGTAAAAATTAAATTCGAATCATCGCCAAATTGCTGAGAGTTTTTTAAAAGTGTCTGCAACATGTTGCTTGATCAACAGATTTAATACCATCCACTTCGGGGTTAAAAGTTTGTAATTATGTTTGTAACTCTACGAAATATTGGCCTGTGACCCCATAAAGTACATATATTCGGTATCCTTGATAGATTTACGTTACATTTTTTTTTTTTAACAAAAAGTATTAGTCACTCAAAAAAAAAATATTTTACACTCATAAAAATATGATTGAAAAAAAAAATTTCATTATAAAACGTTGCAACTAAGGTCCATTATTATACCCATAGACTAATAAATTCCCTCAATTTGAGTGTTTTCAGAATACACAGTAAAATTAAACCGACCTTTTGTTTAAAGCTTTTATCGTCTAATGTTCCTAAGCAATGTTTCTATACATTATTAATGTTGCTAAACTTTTAAATTCCAAATTCCAAGTTTTCTTATCAAAAATATAGTTTAATGTAAAAATTCGTTCAAATTATAGATTAAGATTGATAGATTTCATAAAAGAAAATACTGTCATTTGTTTTCATATGTATCCAAATCTAAATATTGACATTTTCATATAAAAGTACTGTCGACTCTTAACAGAAAATGTCCATATTTAAGGGAGTTTCTTATAATTCCCCTTTTTACTATTTTCTAAGCCTTCTTAACATTCCTGGAAAGTTAAAAAAAAAGTTTTTTGTGTTTGATACTTTTAAAAAATCCAATTTATTTCCTTTAAAAATTTATTATCTTATAAATCTTATTTTTTTTATTAAACCTTTTGTATGTTGTATTATATATTTTATATTTTATAATGTGGTTTCCTTAACAATTTAAAAAAAAAAAAAAGTTCCTTAACCTTTTTTAACTATTATATCTTTAGTAAAAAATCTTAAAGTCAAATCAACCCCTTTATTATAATCTTCATATATAAATTTTGTATTCTATGTAGTCATATGTGAAGATATTTTAAAGGATATATTTTTTTTTTTGTTTTGTTTTTAATGTTTAGATATTAGGGCGGTTGGAGTGGTCGGTTTTTAAAAAAAAAAAGTATTACTTTTGTGGTGAAAGAAGACGAAATTAGAAGCGATGTCATTTGCTGCTACACAACTAGCAATAAAAAGTTGATTCAAAACGAATCATTATTTATTTTATGACATTTTTAGAAATTTTTAATTTCGGGTTTTTTTCACAGAAGCAAAAAAAATCGTGATATGAATGAATCGGATTAATTTTTTTTTTTGCACTTAACCAATGAATTTATAAGCTTATTAAAATATCATGCAATTTGGGAACAAATTTCATAAAATTTGCTTCATTAGATTTCGTAGTTTCATTACATTTTGTTTATAAAATGTGTGGTTTTTTAACACATGTCACAAGTGACTCGTGTGTTTAGTCTGTAGTTAAATTTTCAAGATGTAGAAAATGCAAGAAAAACAAGTAGAAAAGTTAAATTCGACTTTGCCGAATCTATGAATACCCTCCACAATGCATTTTTTTAAAGGATAGTACATTTTTTAACGTGAAAAAATTACAAATTTTGATTAGAAATATTTTATTTTAACTAAAACACTCTTTATTTGTCATTAAAAAAAAATACTAATTTTATTTTTTGAGTGTAAAATTTTTTTCGAGTGTATGTTTTTTTACTGTAAAAATATTTCTGAGTGAATGCACGTACGTGTGTACACAAAATATTGTAATTTTTGTAAAAGAAAACTAATTTTTTTTGAGTGTAAAATTTTTTTGACTGTAAAATTTTTTTTGAGTGTAAAATCTTTTTCGAGTGTAATTTTTAAGTTACCAATGCTTTTAAAACTAAACAAGTTTGAAAAGCATTGCTTTAAAACTAGTTTAGTATTAAAAGCATTGGTAACTTAAAAATTACACCAATGCTTTTAAAACTTGTTTAAACAAGTGGCATTTAAGATGAAACTAATCTGAAATTCAGGGTTTTGCTTATAACTTTTGAACCACTGAACCGATTAAGCTGAAATTTAATACCAAACAGACCTAAGGAACGGCAAAGATACGTGTCAAGCTTCAGCAGTCTTATTATTGTCTTTCGAAAGTTATAGTATTTTTTATCTCGTAAATTCGGAAAACACCCTTGTCGAAATTTACTCTTTTGCTCATAACTTTTGAACCACTGGAACGATTTGGCTGGATTGCAATACCAATATGACTAGGTAAATGACCAACACATATGCCAAACTTCAGTAGCCTCTGTAAAGTCTTTCAAAAGTTAGCCTGTTTTCTACGGACGGACAGACAGACGGACGGACGGACGGACATCGCTAGATCGACTTAAAATCGATCGAGGATCATTAATATATATACTTTATGGGGTCCTAGACCAATATTTCGATGTGTTACAAATGTAATGACAAAATTAAATATACCATCTATCACTAGAGTGGAGGGTATAAAAATAAGTTTCGCTAAAAAGTTTATTTGGAAAAAAAAAAATAAAAAAAAATTCCGCGGAAAAAAATTTTGACGAAAAAAATCCGCGATTTTTTTTTTGTCTAACGAATGTATTTAAATTTTAGCTTTGAGTAAAGTTTTGTGTAAATGAATAAAGTTGAAACCCTTAATGAAAAAGTGAAAGTGTTTTTTTCTATCTTGTTTACTACTATAACGTTAATTAAATAAAATGTCAATGACGGATAGCGGAACAAACACGACTTCTTTTTCCCGCTTTAAAGTCTTGTCTTTTTTTGTAGGCAAACGGGGAAGAGAAGCAAAACGCGACAAAAGCAAAAATTGTGTAAAATTTTGTGTTAAAGAATAAAGTGCAAACCCTTAATGAAAAAGTGAAAGTGTTTTTTCTATCTTGTTTACTAGAATAACGTTAATAAAATACAGTGTCAATAATGGGTAGTGGAACTTACACGAATCCTTCTTTTACGAGTAAAAATGTTGTCTTTTTTTGTGGGCAAACCCGCAACCCGCGGCAAAAACAGAAATCGTGATTTTTTTCAAAAAGGCGAGACTTAAACACTAAAAACGACTTTGGCAAGAAAAAGTCTGCATGTAAGTTCCCAGTGACATTACATACGGTATTTTTTTGGCTAGCAAAAAAATATTTTCCTGCGATTTTGAATGTCAAGGCCAATTTTTATTATACTAGGCCTAAAACTTAGGTGGTACAGATAAACATTTTGGATTTTCGAAAATTTTTACATAAAAAATTAAAAAAAATACGTCTTACTCTATTTATTTTGATGCGCTGAACACAAATATCAAAAATTTCGAAAATCGGTCAAACGATTTCCTACGTTGAAGAACTTTTTAAAAAAAGTCTCAAAACTACATTCCCCTGACCCTTTCATAATGCTTGAGGCAAACTTTAGTTTAAAACTAATTTCAAGGCACCCATCGGTTAAAGTTTTTGTTCTTCTGAAAATTTTCACCAAAAACTCTAAACGTTGATCGAAGCCATCATGGGTTTTAGTTGTCTGATTTGCCTCAATCTGTGAAATACCTAGTCAATTAAAAAATTTTTGGAAATTTTTTTTTAATTTATTGAGCGTTAAAAAAAAACACAATTTTTGACAAATTTCAAATGCCAATATCTCGATAACTGTTTGATTGATATCAGAATTTTTTGATATTCGTGTCCAGCATGCCAAATAAAAATAATGTGGCGCAATATTTTCTTATTTTACTTTTTTATATAAAAACAAGTAGAAAAGTTAAATTCGCCGAATCTAACAAGACCCTAAACAGTGAATTTTTTAGTGATAGTAAATTTTATAACGTAAAAAAATAACATTTTTGTTTAGAAATATTTTATTTTGTGTAAAATACTTTTTTTTTAAGTAATTTTTGAAAAAAAAAAAAAAATAATTTACTAAATTTTTTTTAAGTAATTTTTGAAAAAAAAAAAAATAATTTACTAAATTTTTTTTTGAGTGTAAAATTTTTTTTGAATGTAAAATGTTTTTCGAGTGTATTTTTTTTTAGTGTAAAATATTTTTGAGTGACAAAAATACGTTCTCAAATATTTTTGTGACTTACCAATGCTTTTAAAACATGTTTAACGGGATTTCAATACGTGAATTTAAGGTTAGGTGAAACTAATCTGATATTCACGGTTTTGCTAATAACTTTTGAACCACTAGACCGATTTAGCTGAAATTCAACTCGAACCAGGCTTGAGTTCGAGTTATAAATATATATCACATGCTTCAGTATCCTCAGATTTGCCTTTCGAAAGTTATCGTGTTTTGTATGTCGTAAATTCACGGAAACCCCTTGCCGAAATTCAGTCTTTTGCTCATAACTTTTGAACCACTGAACCGATTTCGCTGTATTGCAATACCAACCTGATTAGGTAAATGCCCAACATATATGCCAAGCTTCAGGAGCTTCCGTAAAGACTTTCAAAAGTTAGCGTGTTTTCAAAAGGCAGACGGACAGACGTACAGACGGACGGACATCGCTAGATCGTCTTAAAATCGATCGAGAATCATGAATATATATGCTTTATGGGGTCCTAGACCAATATTTCGATACTTATGTATTTTTTGGTATGTAATACAATGCAAGAAAAAAAACACATACTCGCACACACACGGAAAAAAAACGAAGTGAAATGAAGCTAAAAATTTAATTAAACAATTAATTATATTAATTAAATATTTAGTTAATTTTAAATTTAAACACAATTAAAATGTTAATTAATATAAAATTAAAAATGTAATTAAACAATTAATTATATTAATTAAAAATTTAATTAATATTAAATTCAAAAACAATTAAAATTTTAATTAAAATAAAATATACGATATTATTTTCTGTGTACTGTTGTTGGAGGGTATAAAAATCCTTAGCGCTAAATCATAATCTTATTTTCTCAAATTTAGATAATTTTCCCATTTTTTTGTTCACTTTTTTTTTGACTCTCGCTTCTAATTTGAACAACAATCATCAGAAAAGTAAGAAAATTTAAAAAGCTATATTGAAAATAAATTTTAAATTCAATTTTCTAAATTTCTAAAGTTAAAAACACTGCAGTTGTAGCTACAATGTGTTCATTGCAACTTTGAGGTTCGAATCTAGGCTAGGGTCAGTTTTAATAAATTATCAAATCCATCTTTTTTCTTGCAACCCAGAGATTTTTGGTTCAAATCTAGGCAAGGGAAATTGTTTTTATCTGTCATAACATTTATCCCTCCCCAGTTAACCTAAAACCCTTATTCCACCCTAATGTCCACGTTAGTCTTTGTCTCTATATACCTTTCAAGATGACTTAACAACCATTCAAGCGCTTAAGATTATCAATATTCCGTATAAAAATACACAAAAATACATAAAAAGGAAATCAACTGACCATATATAAAAACTTATAAATAAATACTTGTGTATATGGTTAATGAAGTTAAGCGCCACTTTAGATTTTTACGATTGTGTATTCAATATTATATGTAGAAATTATAAAGGATATGGTTAACGGGAAGGATTAAATATTTTTTTATATGAAAGAACTTCTTTTAATGTTGTTTTTTTTTTTTTGGTTTTTAAGACTTTAAATTTAACTTAATTAAATTTTTATGAAGGAAATTGTTGAAGTATGGCAGATGTTAAGAGTTGGAGATATGAGAATTATAAGAGATCTTGTGCAAGGAGGTTAACTTTTAATAAGAGGTTGATTAAAAATTGTATAGAATTGTCAAGTTAAAACAACTATAATTATATTATTGTTATTTTAGGATTCCCTAATTTGTCAGGGCAATCAAATCAATCAAACATTGTTAAGCAACATTGTTTCGCAATATTGTTTAGCAACAGTGTTTAGCAACATTGTTTAGCAACATTGTTTAACAACATTGTTTAACAACATTGTATATCAACATTGTTTAGCAACATTAACAACATGCATTTTGGCAACACAATCGTACAATGTTAAACATATAAAAGTGTTATGTCATCTGCTTGGCAATAATGTTTAGATACAAGTTATTTTAGCGATTGCTCGTAGTTTAAAGCTGATTCAAATTTTCACAACTTATCGCCAAAAAATTTTATAAATTGCAACAGTTTGAGACCAATTTATAATTTTTAAAGAATTTTACAGAAATTGTTGTAAATTTTTCTCCTTTAATTCCTTAAATATTTATTTAATCTTAATTTTAAAACTTTTCATTCACTTACATCGCAATAATATAATATCAAGTGAGTCAGTTTTTCTCATTTTCTTCATATGTTTAATACATATACCATTTAAATACATATACTGGCTCTTATATAAGTAAGAATGTATGTATTTAAATGTAGGTATGTAGGTGCTGTATTATAATACCCAAGCTTATCTTAAGATAATATCATACATGTTAAGTACAAGTTTTGTAATGTTTTCATTAAATTTTAACATCATGTTTCAGTTCTTCGTACAGTTTAAGAACACTATGGTTATAAAGTATACAAAATTTAAAAAAATTATAAAAACAAAGATTTTGGAGTCCATGGGGAAAAACGACTTATTTTATATGAAAAATATCTCAGAATCTGAGACTTTTTCTATATGAAAAATGTCTCAGAATCTGAGATTTTTCTATAAGAAAAATGTCTGAGAATCTGAGACCTTTTCTATAAGAAAAATGTCTCAGAATCTGAGACTTTTTCTATAAGAAAAATGTCTCAGAATCTGAGACTTTTTCTATAAGAAAAATGTCTCAGAATCTGAGACTTTTTCTATAAGAAAAATGTTTCAGAATCTGAGACTTTTTCTATAAGAAAACTGTCTCAGAACCTGAGATTTTTTCTATAAGAAAAATGTCTCAGAATCTGAGGTTTTTTCTATAAGAAAAATGTCTCAGAATCTGAGATTTTTTCTATAAGAAAAATGTCTCAGAATCTGAGACTTTTTCTATAAGAAAAATGTCTCAGAATCTGAGACTTTTTCTATAAGAAAATGTCTCAGAATCTGAGACTTTTTCTATAAGAAAAATGTCTCAGAATCTGAGACTTTTTCTATAAGAAAAATGTCTCAGAATCTGAGACTTTTTCTATAAGAAAAATGTCTCAGAATCTGAGACTTTTTCTATAAGAAAAATGTCTCAGAATCTGAGACTTTTTCTATAAGAAAAATGTCTCAGAATCTGAGACTTTTTCTATAAGAAAAATGTCTCAGAATCTGAGACTTTTTCTATAAGAAAAATGTCTCAGAATCTGAGACTTTTTCTATAAGAAAAATGTCTCAGAATCTGAGACTTTTTCTATAAGAAAAATGTCTCAGAATCTGAGACTTTTTCTATAAGAAAAATGTCTCAGAATCTGAGACTTTTTCTATAAGAAAAATGTCTCAGAATCTGAGACTTTTTCTATAAGAAAAATGTCTCAGAATCTGAGACTTTTTCTATAAGAAAAATGTCTCAGAATCTGAGACTTTTTCTATAAGAAAAATGTCTCAGAATCTGAGACTTTTTCTATAAGAAAAATGTCTCAGAATCTGAGACTTTTTCTATAAGAAAAATGTCTCAGAATCTGAGACTTTTTCTATAAGAAAAATGTCTCAGAATCTGAGACTTTTTCTATAAGAAAAATGTCTCAGAATCTGAGACTTTTTCTATAAGAAAAATGTCTCAGAATCTGAGACTTTTTCTATAAGAAAAATGTCTCAGAATCTGAGACTTTTTCTATAAGAAAAATGTCTCAGAATCTGAGACTTTTTCTATAAGAAAAATATCTCAGAATCTGAGACTTTTTCTATAAGAAAAATGTCTCAGAATCTGAGACTTTTTCTATAAGAAAAATGTCTCAGAATCTGAGACTTTTTCTATAAGAAAAATGTCTCAGAATCTGAGACTTTTTCTATAAGAAAAATGTCTCAGAATCTGAGACTTTTTCTATAAGAAAAATGTCTCAGAATCTGAGACTTTTTCTATAAGAAAAATGTCTCAGAATCTGAGACTTTTTCTATAAGAAAAATGTCTCAGAATCTGAGACTTTTTCTATAAGAAAAATGTCTCAGAATCTGAGACTTTTTCTATAAGAAAAATGTCTCAGAATCTGAGACTTTTTCTATAAGAAAAATGTCTCAGAATCTGAGACTTTTTCTATAAGAAAAATGTCTCAGAATCTGAGACTTTTTCTATAAGAAAAATGTCTCAGAATCTGAGACTTTTTCTATAAGAAAAATGTCTCAGAATCTGAGACTTTTTCTATAAGAAAAATGTCTCAGAATCTGAGACTTTTTCTATAAGAAAAATGTCTCAGAATCTGAGACTTTTTCTATAAGAAAAATGTCTCAGAATCTGAGACTTTTTCTATAAGAAAAATGTCTCAGAATCTGAGACTTTTTCTATAAGAAAAATGTCTCAGAATCTGAGACTTTTTCTATAAGAAAAATGTCTCAGAATCTGAGACTTTTTCTATAAGAAAAATGTCTCAGAATCTGAGACTTTTTCTATAAGAAAAATGTCTCAGAATCTGAGACTTTTTCTATAAGAAAAATGTCTCAGAATCTGAGACTTTTTCTATAAGAAAAATGTCTCAGAATCTGAGACTTTTTCTATAAGAAAAATGTCTCAGAATCTGAGACTTTTTCTATAAGAAAAATTTCTCAGAATCTGAGACCTTTTCTATAAGAAAAATGTCTCAGAATCTGAGATTTTTTTCTTTAAGAAAAATGTCTCAGATTTTGAGACTTTTTCTAAAAGAAAAATGTTTTAGAATCTGAGACTTTTTCTATAAGAAAAATATCTCAGAAACTGAAACTTTTTCTGTAAGAAAAATGTGTCAGAATCTGAGACTTTTTCTATAAGAAAAATGTTTCAGAATCTGAGACTTTTTCTATAAGAAAAATGTTTCAGAATCTGAGACTTTTTCTATAAGAAAAATGTTTCAGAATCTGAGACTATTTCTATAAGAAAAATGTTTCAGAATCTGAGACTATTTCTATAAGAAAAATGTGTCAGAATCTGAGACTTTTCTATAAGAAAAATGTCTCAGAATCTGAGACTTTTTCTAAAACAAAAATGTCTCAGAATCTGAGACTTTTTCTATAAGAAAAATGTCTCAGAATCTGAGACTTTTTCTATAAGAAAAATGTCTCAGAATCTGAGACTTTTTCTATAAGAAAAATGTCTCAGAATCTGAGACTTTTTCTATAAGAAAAATGTCTCAGAATCTGAGACTTTTTCTATAAGAAAAATGTCTCAGAATCTGAGACTTTTTCTATAAGAAAAATGTCTCAGAATCTGAGACTTTTTCTATAAGAAAAATGTCTCAGAATCTGAGACTTTTTCTATAAGAAAAATGTCTCAGAATCTGAGACTTTTTCTATAAGAAAAATGTCTCAGAATCTGAGACTTTTTCTATAAGAAAAATGTCTCAGAATCTGAGACTTTTTCTATAAGAAAAATGTCTCAGAATCTGAGACTTTTTCTATAAGAAAAATGTCTCAGAATCTGAGACTTTTTCTATAAGAAAAATGTCTCAGAATCTGAGACTTTTTCTATAAGAAAAATGTCTCAGAATCTGAGACTTTTTCTATTAGAACAATGTCTCAGAATTTAAGACTTTTTCTATAAGGAAAATGTCTCAGAATCTGAGACTATTTCTATAAGAAAAATGTCTCTGAATCTGATACATTTTCTGTAAGTAAAATGTCTCAGAATCTGAGATTTTTTCTATAGGAACAACTTCTCGGGGTCTGATACTTTTTCTATATGTCTTAGAAAAATCTCTCAAAATCAGTTACTTTTTAACCAAAGTATTTGTGTGTATTTGTATCTGTAAGTTTCTTATTTGTTTGTGTGTGTGTATAAAGATTTCCTTTTACTATTTTGAAAATATTTTTCTTGTGTTTTTCTCCTTATTTTAATTTTATTCTTAATTGAGTGTAGCATTTTTGTTTTATTTTTTTATTTTTTTTACCTTAAACTTAACACATGCAACATATAGTACAACATGTTTAATATATGCATGTTGCAGTCACCCAGTTATACATGAGTATTTTAAATAAGGTGGCACTTATTTATTTGGTTGTAAAGTTTTAATATTATAATTGAGGTGTTTGACTGTTATAAAGAGGGCTCAAACGATAACATCTTTGTGATGTGAAATAAAGTAATTCTCATTTTCTACTTCATTATAATTTCGTTTATATATCTAATTTCAATCTCACAAATTTTAAGTGTGACAAACCGAAGAGTGCTGATGAAGGAAGTGTGGCTTCTTTCGAAAGTGTTGAGTTTTTTCGCCGATTCTTTTGACTTGTTTTTATCCTTTTTACACTTTTCAGTTGAATTTGTTGATCCCCCCTTCAAAATAAATGCCACCCCTTTTAAATATATACACTTTGTTAGGTTGTTATGCATGTCTTTTAATCTGTTGCAGTTGTGTGACACATTTTGAATTTAATGCTTCAGTAATTAATTTGAAAATATCTTATTTTACTTTCGTCTTGTGTTTTTTTGTTTTCTTCTTTCCTTATGAAAAATTATATCACATGTTCAAAGTTTTTAAATTATTTTTTAATAAGAAATAATTTATTGTTTAAAATCAAGTTAAATATCCCAGCAAAACTTTTCGGAGTCATTCAAAAATAACTAGTTCTAGAAGTCCTTCAAAGGTTGTCACGATAAGTTCTCAAAGAGCATCCTGGAACTAGTGATGTCACAACTACTTCTAGAAGTGATCCAAAAGGGTAATATTGTGATTCCAAAGAGCTTTTTTGGAGTAGTTTGGGAACTAGTGATTTGGAACTAGTCGTACATGACTTCTGCACCACTTCCATGAAGCAAATACTGGTTCTCAAATAACATCTTGGAAGCTGTTTCAAAAACTTATAATTTTTTTCAAAAAAGAAAAAAATATATATTTGATTACGCATTTCTCTGTTGCATCTTCTATTTGGAAAAAGTCAAACTTTTTGAAATATGTACAGAGGGGCTAAAAATATTATTAAGTATTGGGTAATTTGTTTGGTATTATTAAGTATTGGGGCATTAGTGCAAATAGGTTTTTATAGATCCATTCAATTACCTTACTACAATCTGCAATATACTACTTTATTTTATACAGCTGGATTTTTTTATTACAAATAGTAAACAAAACTTTCCAATTGTAGCAAAATTAGTAAGCAATTTGAGTAATCCAACTAAGCATATAATCGTATATTTTTTGGTCCCTACAATATTTTTTTTCTTCAAAAATCGCTTATTTTCCTTCTAGACAATTTCAAATTAATGACTAAAAAAATAATACGGAAACAAAAAATACTACTAAAAGGGCATTTACATTGTTATACTTTGTGTGTTGAAATGTTTTATTCAAACAAAATTTTTGTTTGAATTTTAAATAAACACAATAAAATTGAAAAGTCAAAAGCAAAATATTATTTTTTGAAAAATTTCAAAATATTTTCTGATACGTTATACATTTCAAAAAAAAAGTAAATTATACAAAATCCATTATACAAAGTGTGATAATGTAAAACCTGCTCAATTTTGCTCAGTAAAGTGCTGATATTGCGTTATATTTTCAACAAAAAATAATTCAAAATGTTGTTTTTTTGCAAAATAAAAAAATGTACAAATTGTTCCTAGACTGCTTCTCTAGAACTAGTTCTGATGATGACAATTTCAAACAAAAATCATGGGTTAAAGAATAGGATAAAGAATTTGTTCTAGAATGACTTAAAGAACCGTTCCATACATTGGTTCCTACACTACTTCCCTAGAACCAGTTCTGATGGTGACAATTTCAAACAAAAATCATCACTCTGAGAACGAGATAGAGAACTAGTGACTAAGAAGTAGTCGTACATGACTTCTACACCACTTCTATAAAACAAATACTATAAAACTAAAAAAAAAAAAATTGTGCCAAGGACTTGGTAAATTTTAATTTTTTCTGGACTTATAAGGAGTTCACAATTACGACCTTATACCCTGTTCTCACGTACAGCTAAAACCCGTTTTAAACAACAATATTTTTAGGATTTTCTTTGCCATCTTTAATTTTGAAAAATATGTATTGTTCATTATTAATATGTTACGAGTATACCCTAAAATTTTACATTTCTCGTCAGTTAGTGGTTATCTTGTTTCTTGATTATACTAATTTGTTTCCGTTTTTTGTGAACTAAACTTAATTTGTTGTTTTTTAGTTTGCTATTTTAAAATTTGAATTAAAACTATTTTAATGAATTTGTTGAGAAAAAAATTAATAATTTGTTAGTATTTAAACTGGTTACACATTTATGCTCGAACTAGTTTTATATAGTAAAATAGAATTAGTGAATACACAACTTCTAGAATGCATTCCTGAAGTACTTCCACATTCATGCCACAATAGCTTCTTGGAAGTAGTTCGTGTCGTGACTATTTCAAAGAAAAATCATGGGTTAAAGAATGGGATAAAGAACTGGTTCTAGAACTAGTTCTGGTGGTGACAATTTCAAACAAAAATCATGGGTTACAGAATGGGATAAACAATTGGTTCTAGAATGACTTATGGAACCGTTCCAGTGAAGGTGTGATTGTTCCTAGACTACTTCCCAAGAACTAGTTCTGAGGGTGACAATTTCAAACAAAAATCATGACTCTGAGAACGAGATAGAGAACTAGTCGAGCTAAAAAGAAGGACTCTAGCACTAGTTCTGGAAGTCCTCCAAGTTTTGCTGGGATATTATTAAAATTGCATAAAAAAAAATCTTTAAAATGGCTTAAACTTATCAATTAAGATGAGTTATGAATAGAAATATGCACTGAAAAAAAAAATGTGGGAAATGATGATAAAAAAAATATATAACAAAACTTCCTAACAAAAATTTCGGTTGTACAGCACCAGATGAGGGCAAAATATTGTTTTTTTTTTTTTTTTATTACGGGCTTTTTTGTGATTTTACGGGTTTTTTACTAATAAAATTGTAAATTTAAACTATTTTTGACACAATAAAGCTTAAGAGGAATTTAAGTGATTTTGCTAGATTTTTTGCTACCTCCTATTTTACGAGAAGTCCTACACTCAAAATATATTGTAGGTAGAGAATGCATCCCGGGATTTCCCGTCCCGGGATTCCCGGGAAATTTGTCATATTTCATTTCCCGCATTCCCGGGAAATTTGTGCGGGATTCCCGGGAATTTAAAAAATGTACATAAACAAGTTAACTGCTGTATTAAGGTAAATATTTTTTTTAATATTACAAGAAGAAGAAGAATTTTTTAAATAAAAGGGCTTCGGGTATTTATGCACAACAAAATTGAAAATATGCGATTAAAATATGCATATTATACACTTAAAAATTAAAAATATGCATTAAAAGTGATCTTTATGACTTTATATCGACACCACAGACTAAATACAGACTCGACAGTACACTAAGAAAATTATGTCATTAACTGTTTGTAGGTTATTTTAAAAAGTAATCAGTAAAGTTATTTTAAAAGAAAAATCTTTTATTTTATTAAGGATTTTTGTTTTCTACTGTTTCTGTAGTTAAAAAAAAATAATTTACTGTCTTAAAACTGAATTTTCTGTTACATTCAATTTCGGTAGTAAAAAATATCTTCTATAGTTTTACTGTTTTTCAATACAAAATAAGTGAATATTCACTAGTTTTTTAATGTTTTGGTTAGTCATTAAATTAACATTCAAAATTGACTGTAATATGTTTTTATTTCAAATGAAAAAACAGTCGAATGGTTTTTAAATAAACTTTCACTTGTTTTAAGTGAATATTCACTGGAATTTACCTACATAATTTTTTGAGTGTAGAGTTTTATAAGAAAAAATGGGGAAAAACTAATCGATTTTAGGAGAAAACACAGCGGTTGTTAGTCCGTTTTAAGCTAACATGGCAACACTTTCTACGACTTAGGAGTGAGTGAAACAACAAAAACCGATCTGGCATCCATTTTTCTTATGGCGCGTTATATCAGTTTTCTCTTTCTAACCTAATTCGTAGAATAATTGGAAAATATTAACCATATGGTTAAAGAATACTTTTTTGACACCTGTCACTTATGTCGAGTCTGTATTAGTCTGTGTCGACACAGAAATTGAAGATTTTTTATTTTTAAGTCAAAAAATAGTTTGTATAATTAATAAATTTTTTATTTGTAAACAAAAAAAACAAATTGCCAATAAGCCATATTCATAGTATTTATGAACAAATTCTTAAAAATTTATAAACCTTTCATAAATTTTTTCAACATTTTTATTCATAAAAAAAATTATAATATTTTTCAATTCCACATATTAAGAATTATTCATAAATACTATGAAAAAGTTCATATATATAATGAAGAAGTTAACAAACTCTTAAGAATTAGTTCCTAAATTCTATGCATCGCACAAAATATTGTTTTAATCATAAATAATTCTACTTTAAAACTTATTTTCGGTGACTTTTAATTCATATTTAAATTTGTGAAATATTTTCAGTTTTCTTATCTATAAAAAAATAAGAAAATTTATGCAATTTCGTAAAAATCTGCAATAATATGCAAAAACAAATATTTTTCTCTTTTACAAAAATGTCTTTGCCAAAAACAGCAAATTGTATTAAGATTTTTTTTTTTAATTTAACAGGACATTATTTAATTTTTTTTTTTTTAATATTGTGCTCGATTCGGGAGAACTCTTTCACCATTCACCTACTTTTTAAAAATTTGATATTCTTTCGAATTTTAAGATTTTAAATTTTTTTTCTTAAATTAAATATCTAGTTAA
Organism: Pegoplata infirma; assembly: GCA_963921195.1. Classification (NCBI taxonomy): domain Eukaryota; kingdom Metazoa; phylum Arthropoda; class Insecta; order Diptera; family Anthomyiidae; genus Pegoplata; species Pegoplata infirma. The sequence goes on from OY992539.1 coordinate 197,999,873, forward strand.
TATCTTCTATAATTACAAGAAAACAAAATTAAAAATCTTTAAATTCGAAAGGATAACAAATTTTTAAAAATTAGGTGAATGGTGAAAAAGTACTCCCGAATCGAGCATTGTTTTTAGCTTAATTTGTTGTTTTTGTTTTATTACACTGAATTGTTATTTTATTTTGATTTTAAATGTTTTTTATATATTGGCCTTGTTAGACATACTAATTTAGCAAATAAAAAAAAATATAAAAAAAATTGTTAAAAACTAAATAAAAGTTTTAATAGTTTTTAGTGCGGGATCCCGGGAATCCCGGGAAATTCATAATTTTTTCCCGCTTTCCCGGGAAATGTAAAAGTGCGGGAAATTGCGATCCCTAATTGTAGGCAAATGAAAAACATATTTAAAACAAGTGATAATACATTTGAAAACCATCCCAATAATTATTCATTTGTTTTAACAAACATCAACTTTTATTATACCCTACACCACTCTGTGGTACAGGGTATAATGAGTTTGTGCTGATGTTTGTAACCACCCGAAATATTGGTCCTAGACCTACCTTCAAATATACCGATCGACTCGGAATTACTTTTTGAGTCGATTTCAATCAATTGACTTGAAATTTGAAAATTAGGCATCTTTTGGCCCAAGGACGAAGCCTACTGAAATTGGAGAAAATCGGTCCATGTTAAGACCTAGCCCCCATAAAACGCTCCCTTTGGATTCGGCTAAAATGACTCGTATACCCGTATTATAATAGATATCGCTTTGAAATTAAGCAGGTAATAAATGCTTTATATGCAAGAATTACCATTCCAAATTTCAAAGGAATCGGGTCAGTCCTTCTGGTAGTCCCCAAACCACCCTCCAAATATTCACATAATTCCCTCAAAATTCATAAAAATGTAAATATTTGATAAAAATTTTATTTTTAGGTTTTAAACGTGTACTTAAGTAACTTTATCAAATCGGAATATAATTGAACTTTTGGACTTAGTCCCCCATATAAAAATTTGGACCGATATATCGCGATATTCAGTTAAATCGGTAATTGACAAAAAAAAAAACAATTCCACTAAAATTTGACCTGTGTGTGTTTTTTGTATACTAAATAAAGATCTAACAACGACAGATCCAATCGGTTCACGTTTGGACTTGGCACCCATTTTCCGGGAAACACTGGTGTAGGGTATCATATAATTGGTCTTGACCGGCTATAACTTTTTTACTTGTTTTTTATTGTTAATACAATTTTCTTAGATAAATAACATTAAATATTAAAAAATAACGTCACTTTCATTTTTTTACCAACAAATTCGAAAAAAATAATCTACGAAAACATTTAAAATTAATGATTGTTGTGTTATTTTTACCAACAAATTAAAAAAAATTCCTACGTAAACATTAAAAACTATTTATTTCGTAGGTTATTTTAACAATTTTTCTATTGAATTTTATTTTAAAAAATTTTTAATAAATTTTTTTGGGAATCGATCCCGCAATCAACTACATTCTGGCCAGACACTCTACCCATCGTCCCAAAGTCACTTGATACAAACATGTTTTTATATTTTTATAAATATTTTTTTGAATTTTATATCTACCAAAAAATAACCAACACAAGTAGGTAAAAACTAATGATATTTCCTTAAAAAATAACAAAGATTAAGAAAAAAATAACGTACACAAATCATTAAAAATTAAAGAAAAATCACTTACTTACAGAACAAAAATAAATGACTTTAAAAATTGAATGAAAAATTGAAATAACGAAAGTCTTTATTTTTTATGTTTGTTATTTTTGAAACAAGGAACAGAAACTGTCATTTAAAAAAAGCTGAACATTGAAGAAATGCTTTTTCTTGTAAAAACGATAAAACGTAAAAATTTTTAAATAAACTGCAAACAGTTAATGACATAATTTTTTGAGTGTAGTAAAAATTAGGAGCTTTTTTGAAATTTTACAAGTTTTTGGCAAATAAAATTGTTAATTTTATCTTTTTTGACGCGATAAAACTTACAAGGAATTCTCGAGACTACTTGATTTTTTTTTTGTAAAGTTACCTTGGAATTTTGTACATTTACGAAAAAAGTGGTAAATTTCGATCGAAAATTTGTTGTAAAAATTAAATGTCTTTCAGTTCTGGGCTTATTTTGTTTTTATGTCCTCCATATGTCTTTCAATGAAGTTAATTTATTAAAGCTTTCACTGGTCATTTCTATCCATTTTTTAAATTCATAACTTTCATTAAAAAACAAACACATTTCTTTTTTAAGATTTGAAAATATTTTTTCTTTACGGTTTTACTTAATATTTTTCCTTAAAAGATTCATATTACTTTCAGTTAATATTAACATAATGGTGTCCATTATATACCAAAAAAAAAAAAAAACTTTTTAACATAAAAGTTTTAATGATGTAAATAAAGTTGGTTTTTTTGTATACCTACACTCAAAAAAAAAAGTTTGTAAAATGACATAAAATCCCCGTGATTTTACGGGGCAGGTTTTGTTAAATATGTACTAGCAAGAATCCCCGTAAAGTTACGGGGATAATTTGTAAATTGATTTAACAAAAGAAAATGTAAATTTACAATTTTTTTTGTAAAATATCATCTTCGAGGTGAACATTTTTTTTGTAAATTTGCAAAAAATTTGGTAAATTTACAAAACAAAATTGTAAACTTACAGAAAAAGGTTGTTATTTTACAAGGAAAAATAGAAAATGAAAAAAATAAATTGTAGATTAACAAATTATTTGGTTAAACTACTGTTTTTTATGCAAAAAACTTGTATATCAAGAAATCTTTTTTAAATTTCAACTCAGTGAAACTGAAATAAATGTTATAAAAAACCGGCAGTTTTTGGAATTAAGAAAAACTGTAAATGCAGTTGTGTAAACAAGACCTTGAACCATCACTGAGCAATGTTTAAGGATTACCCCACTTTATCCGTAAAAGTTACAGAGGGTTAAAGTTGAAAAATCGATAAAAATGGCTTGAAATAATCCATAGTTTTTACATTATTTCGCTTTTTTTTTAAGTTCTCCTTATATTTCAATCTTTTCCGGCATAACACAAAGTCAGTACATATTAGAGATTATTTTAATGTTGGTTTGATAGATGCTTCATCGCTTGGTAAGAAGTTATAAGACGGTTAAATTTTGAAACCAAAAATTAAGAGTTTTTAAATTTTCGAGGTTTTTTGATCAGGGATTTCGGCCCCCTCTATAAAATGAAAAAAGTTGAACTAGAGTTGGTAGCTGTTGTAATTCTTAACATTTTGGAATTAATCCCGTTAATGTGCCACGAATAGTTAAGGAGTTTCAGCAGATCAAAGTTCGCAAGAAAAAACGTAATTTTTTTAAAATACCAGTTTTTCGCGAGGCACATTCGCGGTTTCATTCGAAATTTGGTGGACTCTTGCGTAAACCGAGTTTTTTGTGAGTTTACATAAAAAAATCACTGGCGGGTTTATAAAAAATAAATTGCAAAAATTTTATGGCATTTTTGAAAATTGTGCGAAATTTGCAAATCTGTTTCCTATTTTTTTTAGTAGCAATTAATGCATCATGTTCATTTTAATACACCAAAAGACGTGCCTTAACGAGTAGAACTGATTTACTTTTTGACTTTTTACTTTAAGCCATTCTGAGCGGAAAGCGCGATGATTTTATCTAAACCTGTTTTGATCTGGCACATCCAAGGCTTTACACGAAATCGGATGAAATTTTTTTTAAATGAAAGCCCACTTGATGTGTCATCATAAAATCACAGGCGGGTTAAAAAATTTTGATGATTATAGATTTTTTGGACCATATTAAATTTTCTTGTTATAAAAAAGCATCACCGATTTTTTTTTAACTACTGGTACAATGATACGATTTTCCGTCATTTTCTTCAGTAATACCAACGCGTATTGCCTAAATATGTTATAAAAAATTGTGAAACTTTTCTTTTACCGCGAATTAATCGCGATTTTAGGTACTTAGATATTTTTTTTTTTAAATCGTTTGGTCATTAAAGGGTTAAATTTATATCATAAATTTTAGAAGAAATGATATATCCTGGCATGTTTTAATAACGCAAGCAACAAATGTGTAGAAAATAAAATCTTTAAAATATTTTTAAGATTTTTAAAACCGCTAAATCTTAAAACCGCCATAACTTTTGACCCCCTTGCGCGATTTAATTGACGCGAACGAATTTCTTATTCTTAAATAGCATTTAATATTTATGCCAACTTTCATCGATGTGCCATCAAAACAAAAATCACATCTTTTTTAACTCAAAATTTAAGTCTAAAACGGAACTCCTCATATTTACAATAAAAAGTGGTAAATTTACAATTTTTATTGTATATGTACCATTTTTCCTTATTTTTTTGCCGTAAAAACAGTAGTTTAACCATAAAATTTGTAAATTTACAATATTGTTTTTGTATTTTCTATTCCATTTTTGTAAAATTACAACTTTTTTCGTAAGTATACAATTTTGTTTTTTAAATTTTCATATTTGGTTTGTAAATTTACAAAAAATTGGTTTATTTACATATTGGTTTTGTAAATGGAAACATCTTATTTTTCCTTCTTCGGCAGCTGGAGTAGCACTTCAACAACCTGAAAAGATTTTTTTTCACTTGAGCACTTTTAACAAACTTTTTAATGTATAACACTGCACTTTTTTATTTTTTTTTCGACATTTTGTTTTTCTTAAGTAGAACATATGAGAATTGCGAAGGAGGCTACACAAGAAATTTCTTATATTTTCAGGAAAAATTAGTCAAAAAATAACAATTTTTTTTTGAATTTTTAATTATTTTCACAAGTATTTTTAAAAAATCGGAAAAAAAAATGTTGGATATTGTAGATTGGATGTTTAAGTACAGTTAAAATAAGAAAAATTTGATTTTTCATAATTGGCAGCTTTCTATTGACATTTTAGGTACCAAATTTAAAAAAAATTACCAAAAAAATATGGTAAAATCACCAAAAAAAAATGGTAAAAATACAAAAAAAAACTAGAACAATTATATAGTAGAAACACATAAAAATTGTGGTATTTTACTTAACGCAAATTACAAAAAAAAATGGTGTAAAAATTATTTATAAAAAATAATTTTTAACTAAATTTTTTACTCCAAAACGCAAAAAAAAAATCTGAACTTAGAAAATTTTTGCGTGTTATATTGTTGAATAATTAATTTTTTTTTTGTAAAACAACATTATTTCTAGTAATAAAATAAGTTTTGTAAAATTATATTGGAATTTTGTACTTTTCAATACATACATTTCAAACTGAAAACCTTGTAAACGATCTTAAAAAAAAAAATTTTTTGTAATAAAACATTTTTTTGGTAAAAAGACTAAATAACATCAAGTAAAATTATGTTGTACAATTACAGTTTTCTTGTGTAAAAAAACTAAACACCTTGTAATATTTTTTTAATTTGTAAAATAATTCACTTTTTTGTAAATTTACCTAAAAAATTTGTAAAATAAATTTACCAACATATAATAGTAAAATTACAAAGCAAACTGTAGTTTTCGTTTTATTAAATATACAAAAATTTTTGTAAAAAGACAAAAATATTAGTAAAATAGAATTACAAGACCTTTTACTTGAAAATTTACAAACTTTTTTTTTTGAGTGTACTCTAAAAAGCAAAACCTTTTTTTTTATAATTTTAAAGAAAATATTTTAAAGATATTTTTTGGAAGAGATGGTAATTTAGTTGTAGTAGTTTAAATATTTTTTTTTTTACAAAAAAAAAGAAAATATATTTGACTGACAAGGGAAGTGTCCAAGCGTCACTTTCCGATCTTCATGAAACTTACAGGCCTATTCTCAGTTATGCCTGGTTATGACTAATTTTATTATTTTCAAACTTCATATTCCCTGTGTTTGTTGTAAACAAAATCATAAAAAGTCTCAAAATTTAAAATTATTTGTCAATTTTGAGACGATATAGGTAGCAGGTCTTTATTGTTTTGAAATTTTCAAACAAAATTTGATTTTTTTTATGATTGTTTACAAAAACCACATGGAAAAAATTGAGTTATGATTGAGTTATGACTTTTTTTGTGAATAGGCCCCTTAATCTCCAATTAGTTTTTAGGTGTTGTCGATTTGTATAGGTGAATCGACCTAGTTTTGATTTTTTTTTTGTAATTTTCCCCTATTTGATAAAAATTAACATAGGCATAAATATTTTAAGATAAGTTATTTTGCAAAGAAAAAAAAATGTAATTAAAAAATTCGTAGATTTAATTAAAAAATTAATTAAATCCGGACCAATCACTAAAATGCGCATATAAATTAAAAATATGTGTATGTCGTTAATGCGAAATAATGTAAGAGACAAAAAAGTTGAAAGAAATTATGAAGTGAGGAGAAATAGTATTGTAGTGTTGGAAACTGTTAAAATTTATTCTGTAGAAACTATAAATATTCACATGTACAAAAAGCAATGTCCATTAACAAGACAAACCGACATTTAAAATCCTACTGATGATAACACTAACTGGAGTGTTTGAAACCGGTATGGGAATACCAGAAATGTCTAGAATTTTTAGAAATTCAATTTTTCTTCAGGATTTTTTTAACTTGAACACTAAATGGATACTTAGTAAAATGAAAACTTAAGGCTGAGTTAGGCACCCGTAACCGTAAACTAGCGTAGCGTAGCGATCAAAATCAAATAGAAAATCACGTAGACGTCTGCAAAGAAGAATAACTGCTCTCATTTGTTCTCATATAACGAAAAACTCTCTACGCTACGCTAGTTTAAGGTTACGGGTGCCTAACTCAGCCTTTAATACTACAAATTAAAAAATTTAATTAAAATTAAAAAAAATAATATTTTAATTATCTAAATTAAAAATTTAATTAAAAAAAATTAAGAGACCAATTAAAATTTTAATTGTATAAATTAAAAAAAAAATAATTAAAAATATTTCGTTTTTAAGAAATAAATAATTAAAAAAAAAATTTTAAATAAAAAGATTTAAAAAATGTTTCTTTAAACTTTACTAAATATATATGCCGTAAAGACATAGTCAGTGAGACAGTTTCATAAAGTTGATAATAAACCTTTTATATACATATACGTAAAACTATAAACAAAACGAGAATTCAGAAAACTATATCAGAAATAAAAAAAACTTCAACAAACTCTTAATACTTATGTATTTGTGTATAAAACCATGGATACTCGCAAACACACGGAAAACAAAACAAACAAAAAATAAGTAAAGCTAAAACTTTAATTAAACATTTAATTATATTAATTAAATACTTAATTAATATTTAATTAAACTATTGATTATATTAATTAAAAATTTAACTGATATTAAATTAAAAAACAATTAAAATTTCAATTAAAATATAATTTACGATATTTTTTCTGTGGAGTTAGTTAAAACACGTGTCTCTCTAGCAGAGCTCATCTGTTTGTTGTTGATTGGACAGCGGAAATCACAATATACTATAGAGATTCATTTTCTTTTGGTGAATTTTACGTATGTGGAACAGGATTTCATTACATACTCCAATTTTTCTTCTACCCATACCTATATTTCTGGAGCTTAACATAAAGACTGCATTTATATGGGGGCACCCCATGATAAATCTTCCTTTAAAAAATGTCAAAGGAGGTTTTCATAAATGCACAAATGTTTTTTATGTGTTATAAAGGTTTGTATGAAAAACTTTTTCTTAAAATTTATCTTATATACAGTGACTCAAACCGATAATGGAACATACCAATAAAACCCAAGTAATGAGCTTGAAGACGTAAAATCGAATCAGTGTGTGGCGAAAACCTCATTATTTTAACATCGCAATTTCATAAAAGCAATAAAAATTGATGGTTTTAACCAAAGCCAGGTTTCATTTCATCGATGAAACTGATGTCATTAAAGTTTCTGTCAATAAAAACTTACATAGAAATAACGAAAATATTTATAGATTGAGTTTTTAAAATTTGAAACATTTTACGAAATTTTTCATAAATGCATGAAAATATTCATTGATTAAAGGTTGAATAGCAGTAAGTAAGTGAAGGAAAATTGCAGCCTTAGTCCCCAGCCACACCTAACATAATAGGTTAGGTTAGGTTAGGGTGGCGGTGCCAGATGGGCACTCCGCATAGACCAATTGGTCCATAGCGATACCACAAAACTTTTTCCGCTTATCGATGTAAACTTAAGTCGGCCTAAGTGGCAATATAGTATCTTTGGAAAATGGCAACACCTAACATTTGTGTCTACAAAATATAGACCATGTTCTGGCAAGGTTGCAAAATAAGTACTTAGATCAGAGTTGATGAAAGAGAGGAGGACGAATGATGATGAAAATTTAATTTATTCACCATAATGCAATTTCACCTTCTTCTGTACGAAAAAACAACAGCAACAACCACACAAGAATTGAAAAACCATGATTTAGTTGATACTTGCTTAACAGCCAACTTAGCGTATCGGTCTAGAGTGATCGTACCTAAGAGGCAGTTAATAGCAAAAACATTACAGATCATGGGTTCAATCCCTGGCGGCTGCGATCTGTTAATAATTTTCACATATAGAATATAATTGACTATTAACTGAATAAATTTGACATTAAAAGTTTTTCTGATGATTATAATAACTGGATTATATGAAACTAGTAAAAAACGAACCAGGATGTCTTAAATTTTTAGAAAAATAAATTTTTCTTTCACACCTTTCTCAATTCAAACCATATATAACATGATTAAAAAATTATAATACATAATTATAATTAGAGCCTGAGCTCAACTGTCTTTACAGAAAAACAAAAATTTGTAAACTAAATACAATGACCTTCATTGCGAATTGTTTCAAGCTCTTCAGGTCTATTCTCGTAATTTCCTCCAAAGTCTCGAACTGTGAACTTCCTATAATTGATTGTAGAGTTCGTGCCAAAGCCGGGCAGTGACACAGGATGTGTTCAATGGTCTCCTCTTTTACAGCTTGAGTCCGCTTGCGATATATCACCGAAAAGATATTGCGGCAATACGGAAATTTATCGTTTCAATAAAATATCAAAGTAGTATTTTTATTTTATCGCCGTTTTCTCATACGAACGATATTTTGGCGATAAACAAAAAAAATTATTGAAATTTTTTTTTTCTTTGTCAATTTAAAATAAAATAATTTATCAAGCACAACAAAAAAATCTTTGAAAGAATATAAAATTGGCCGAAATCCATAAATTTGCGTTCAAAGATAAAATAAAAAATTCAGCGAATTTTGCGGATATATTTTTCAGGTGTTTTTAGTCCTGTTAACATGACCAAAATATGAATGAAAAAAATAATGTCTATTTTCAGCTTCAGGGAATCGATATAGCTGTATCGCCGGTTTATCATTTTAGTGATATTCCGGCGATACATACAAATCTATTACTTTCCGTTTATACGATTATCTGGCGATATTGCCCTTTTATCGCCAAGACGAATCGTTTTCGTATCGCCGGAATGTATTGCTGTCGGGTAACAGTTTCTCCCGAAAGGTGTATCACCGGCGATACGAATTCGATAATTTCCGCAATAACATTTATCGTATCGGCAATACAAGCAGCGAATCGATGTCGTATCGTTTTGTTTGCATTTGTCACATGTTGGGCATTTTAATTTTTGACCACCACAAGAAATTGTTGTCTACAATATATCACAATGTTTTAGTAACGTCACGTGTAACCGTCACTGACATTTTCTTTAATTTACGTGATCGAAATAATCAGGTTTGGAATCGGGATTGTTAATAATCACGTTTGGTATAGTTATTTTTGTCTGTATCGACTTATCTACTGTTCCATTATAGTTTTGATCCACTGTTTATATTTGCCAAAATATATATATATATATAAAATTAAATATAAAACAATATTCAGCTACATGCATTCAAACAAAAATAAAAACAATAAAAATATCTGCAAACAATTTTGTGTTGTACAAAAAAAAGAACACAATTCAAAGTTATAAAACAATTGTACCAGAAGCAGGTGTTTGGTACCTAATTTTCTGTAGAGAAATAAAAAAAAAAGTATAAAAAAAAGTTAAATTTTCAAAATAAAACAAAACGTGTTTTACTAACAATTTTTTTTGTTGTTGTTTGCCACTTCAAGTAGCACGATGAAAATTTTTTATTCATATTTTTAGTTGGACACAATCATAAAATTTGTTTCAAAATTATATTACGTTTTAAGAATTGAAATTAAAATAGAATCACTTGCGCATATATCCGGCATTGTATAGCAAATGTACCTGAATTTTTAAAGGCTCTTACTAAGTTTGGTGCCCAACATGGAGCGCCAAACTTTGTTAGCTCAATATTACTTTGGCTTTTATTCGGATTTTACCGAAACTAAAAATATTCACATATATAAAAAACAGTTTTCATTAACAAGACAAACCGACATTTAAAATCCTACTGATGATGACACTAACTGGGGTGTTTGAAACCGGTATAGGAAATACCAGAAATGTCTATAATTTTTAGAAATTCAATTTTTCTTCTGCATTTTTTCAACTTGAACCCTTATAACAAATATAATTAGAGCCCGTGCTCGATCTGTACTTACAGAAAAAATCAAATAGAAGTATCATACGATTTCTTAAAAAGTACTATCCTGGAACATATTTTTTATTTTAAGTATTATTTTGATATTTTTTATTAAACAAAAAAAAACTATTCAGGTACTTTTATAAAAAAATATGTTAAGAGTTTTCTTTTAACAAAAAATTACTATTTTTATACCTTTTATCAAAAAAGTACTATATTTTTAAAGTACTATTATAACACTTTTTATCAAAAATTTCATGGTACATACTTATTGTTTACAAATACTTCTTTTGTACTTTTTATTTAAAAGTACGTTTTTCAAATAAGCATCATTTTGGCCCATTTTGTTAAAAAGTACTATTTTTTACTTTTGATAATTATTTTTTATTCAAAATACTACAATTTTTATTATTTTTATAAAAAAGTTTTACTTTGTTAAAAATTAGTATTGTTTGCTTCTTTTTATAATAATAAACCAACAAAAATCATTAAATTTTTATTAAAAAGTACTATTTTAGTACTATTTATTTATTCTAAGATTGGTACCACAATATCGTATACCGATGATTTTATAAAAATAAGCCAACCAAAAATCATTCATTTTTTGTATTTTTATTAAAAAGTACCTACTACTTTAGTACTTTTTACTAATTCTAAGGTTGGTGCTTTATGAATGCGGGAGAAGGGAAACCTTTCCATGATAGTATATTATCCATTTTCCTTTAATTTTCGGAAAATTTAGTATTGAGTACATGATATGGATTTTCATATGGGGTTTTGCCCAATAAGAACCGAATGCTTAAATAAAATAACGCACCTTGTGTGTGAAAACACTAGTGCCCTGTTATACAGCTTTAACAGGGGCTCCCGCAGGCTAGTTGGTAGTGTGCTAGCCTTCAAACGTGGGGGTCGTGGGTTCGATTCCCACCAGAACCATTGGTTTTTTTTTATACAACGAGACGACGGTCATTGTTACCAGTTCTCGGTTAGGTTGAAATTATTAAAAATTAGTTGTAAATAAATAGAAAGAATAAATAAAATGAATTGATCATGTTATCAAAACCGCCCGACAAAAATGAAATAAAGTCGTTGAACACGAACTGGATAAAATACGTTTGAAACTAGAGACTAAATTTAGTAAAACTGCATTTACAGTTTTTGATTTCGTGATCGTGTTTTCTTTTAAAAGGATTTCATAGTTTTAGAGGATTAAATTTTATAATTTTTTTTTAATATTTGTACTTGTCCGGATGCCACTATTGATAGCAAATGAAAGAGGAGGATCTCCCCTAAATTTCCTGTTTCATTAATTTTACATATCCGGAAGAAGTAGTCAAATTATGTCCACTCAAAAATGTGTCTTTCAATATAATTCAAAATTTTCAACAAAATATTTTGATAAAGTTTTTAAATGACTTTATTCACATCCTTTTATCCTGATATGGCAAAATTGAAAAATAATAAGATTAGGGGAGATCCTCATCTTTCATCTGCCGTCACCAGTGTCATACTAGGACAATTACAAATAGTTCAAAAATATATTACAAAATGTATTCTTTAAGACTTTGAAGTCCTTTTAAAAGTAAACAGGATCACGAAATGAAAAACTTTAAATGCAGTTTTACTCCATTTTATCTCCACTTTCAGACGCATATCATCGGGTTCATGTTTAATATTGGCTGTCGGACGGTGTTATTATATATATATACAGCTTTAACGTGCAACGGCCTTTAAACAAAAATAGATTCATTGAATGCAGTATTTTCTAAATATTTTTTTTACAAAAATTAACCTGCTCAGTCCGTCTGTCTGCTGGAATGGCGATCCTGCAAAAATGTGATACAAAGACGAGTTTATCAAAACTACAGATACTTTTCGATTAGGGCGGAGTGATTAGTATGGAAGGAAAAAAATCTTAATGGGCGCTTCACGTTTCTGATTCTTGGGATTGTACTGAGCAAAAAAGTCGACTAGACCATACGTCTACGGTGAAAATCGAGCTTCCAATTTTTGACTTGCAGTTTTTTCTCAGACTTTATTTTTTTTGGAAAATTTGCAAATTTTCTTGGGCTCATATTTCGTAAACCATTTGAAATTTTGACTTCTTTACAAAAGTAAGGTTGTAGCTATTGTCTCGGGCTACAAATTCTTTGAACATATGACATAGAAAAAACTTCGTTTGCATGGTCAAAAAGTCGAAAATGTAGAAAATTCACCACTTTTTGTCACGTTTTTTTGTATGTTTTGGCCACTTACAGCCAAACCAATGAGAATTTCGATCCAATATTTAGACAATAGTTAAAAACTCTCTAATACATCGCAAAAGCATTGGAAGGCTCCTTCAGCAAATTTTTGCACTTTTGCACTTTCACAAGGCTTTTAAAAGTTCATCAGGCAGTTTTGGCATTGTGAAAGTGCAAATTTTTGCACTTTTGCACTTTCACAAGGCCAAAACTTGTGTGCCCTAATCTTTTTAACAATTCAGCAAGGCCGAATTGATCATTTCCATCTTTTACCGCCATTCGAGGCTGAGAAGTCAACATGGCTCTGCATTTGTTAAGCACATTTGTATAACCAATGTACATATATTAGGGTATTCAATTAATCGAGGTTCTTGTTTAATCGGTTAATCGAGCAAATAATTAATCGGGGTTGAGATTTAATCGGTTAATAATCGGTTAAATTTGAATTATTCGATTAACCGAATAATATTAATTTAAAATTTAAATTGAATATAAAACCACGAATTGTATGTATGTACTTTTAAAAATCTTATTATAAACAAGATATGTATATCCCCTATGCCAAAGCTTCAAATATCCCCAACAATCTCAGCCCAAGTAAAGAATTTTTGTATGGCATCCTGAAAAATGACCTAATTTTTATAAAAAAGAAAAATTGCCCTAAAAATATTTCAAAAAAATTGTTTGGTTTCCAAATTTGTTTCTTTTATTTTTTAGTGCTAAAATTACAATAATTTCATCGGTGAATATCTCCGTGATTAAAAAAGATATCTGAAGGATTCCAAAAGTATTTTTTTCAGATGTGCCAAACTATTTTCACATCTAACAATATTTCGCGGTTTTATAGGGCCCCAAACATTGCGAAAATCTGAGATTATTCACACTCTTATGAAAATAATTTCAGTTTACTACTATAAATTGAAAAATTATTGAAAATTATTGACTCCCTTTTTTTAGAGATCAGTATTGTAAATCGAAATCCTAAAGCCAGATTCAGATTACGCGCATGAAAAACTATTAGAAAAATTTATTGTGCTGGAAATGTATAACAAATTGGCTAGGGTCACCAAGTTAATTTTTTTAAGGGAAATATATTTTTAGGGACTCGATAAAATACTTTCTTGACGACAATTTTACACATTGATAAAAGAGAGTTGATTAATTTTTTTTATACCTTAACTTCTTTAAGCAGAACTGTATTTTGCAGAACCTTAAACAGCAAAAAATAACCAAAAGTAATTAAAAAAAAGAAATTTCGGTTAATCGGTTAATCGACACAAATTAATCGGTTTATTTGTTATTTGAAAATTGGCAATTTTGAATTATTCGAACAGTTAATCGACCAAAATTAATCGGTTAACCGATTAACGGTTAATCGATTGAATACCCTAACATTTATAATACACGTGTATGAGTATTGAAAGACAACAAATGTATTAATATGCATGTATGTATATTTTTTGCAATATCTCCAAAAGTAGAACAATATGCAAATTTTTTTTTTACCAAATTTTAAAATATTTCTGTATTTTTGTGTTTTATATTTTAATAACAAAATTTAAGTGAAGAGATATTTTTTGAGTGCTATAAGAGGTTACAGACAGATAAGAGTGGTCCGAAGTGCATTTAACAGAACCGTTAATCAAAAATTTTAACAGGCAGAAGGACGGACAAAATCCATAGTGCTTAATCATTATAAAATTTCTTCAAAAATACTTCATTTCCCCTTTGTAAATTTGTATATTTTTAGTGTAAAAATTTCAGAATGACAAATTTTTCATATGAAAATACTTTCAGTTTAAAGATTTCCTTAAGAAATATTAATTGATTATGATAAATTTTTCGTTAAATTTTACGGCATATTTTATAATTATGAAAAGTTGAAGGTGGAGAAATTTGTTATAGAAACATATATTCTGCCTGTCTAGCCTACTTTTTCTTTCATCTTATTTATTAACCCTTTGTCTAAATGAGTTTTTAAATTATTTTTTTCTTTTAAGTTTTGAATTGGATTTTCTTAAGGCTTATTAGAATACTTATTTTTAAACTTTTTTTTCATGTTGTTGTGTTAATAATTATTATTTTTTCATAACCTACATTTGAAATAAATATAAATAAATATTAACTTTGTGATATCATAAGTAACACCTTGAAATATTGATCGAAGACCACTACAAGAATACAACGCTCATTTACTACACCATTTCGAAAATATCAATTGTAATTCGAAGATTTTATTTGTTAGGAATTACATCTGTAAAGATGTAATGTAGACATTCAGTAGATAAGAAGTACTTCTTAAAAGGTTCCTAAAAGCTTTTCTCAAAAAAACGCACATCCATTATCTTATACTTTATAAAAATTGATCCTCAGCTCTAAGGTGGTGATTTAAGCGACTGCGCCATACACAAATATCCAGATATTCAGGAGATAAGAAGTACTTCTGATTTTTATACAGCTTTCAGCTACTTCCAGGAGAAGTTCTAAATATCTACATAATTTTGTGTTGGGCTGTGGCGAAAATCACCACTTAAGTTCTGAATATCTACAATGATGTCTTTTTTTTCAAGGAGAGCATGTAAAATTCGACCTAGCCTTATTTTTCATTCTTGCTTGTTTTCATTTTAATTAGGTGTAAAGTTAATTAACATTATAAGGTCGATATTATATTCAATAGATGGATGCTGCGAAAAGGTGTTTTATTTTTAAAACAATTTTATTTATTTATTTTTTTTTGCTTGTAGAAGAAAATCTTTTTCTGATTTATGTTTATTTATTAATATTAATGTTTATAAGCCTCAGGTTCTTTAACGAAAGTTTTTTGACTTGTGTTGCAAAATAACCTTGAAATTTATAGAATAGATTTGTGTTATATAAAGTTATAAGTAATTTATTACAGAATCTTGTTGTAAATTTAAGCATATAGAGAAATTTAAAAAATTAAGACATTTTTTCTATATAGAAAAAGTCTCAGATTCTGAGACAATTTTTCTATATAGAAAAAGTCTCAGATTCTGAGGCAATTTTTTTTTTAGAAAAATTGTCTCAGAATCTGAGATTTTTCTATATAGAAAAATTGTATAGAAAAAGTCTCAGATTCTGAGACAATTTTTCTATATAGAAAAAGTCTCAGATTCTGAGAAAATTTTTCTATATAGAAAAAGTCTCAGATTCTCAGACAATTTTTCTATATAGAAAAAGTCTCAGATTCTGAGACAATTTTTCTATATAGAAAAAGTCTCAGATTCTGAGACAATTTTTCTATATAGAAAAAGTCTCAGATTCTGAGACAATTTTTCTATATAGAAAAAGTCTCAGATTCTGAGACAATTTTTCTATATAGAAAAAGTCTCAGATTCTGAGACAATTTTTCTATATAGAAAAAGTCTCAGATTCTGAGACAATTTTTCTATATAGAAAAAGTCTCAGATTCTGAGACAATTTTTCTATATAGAAAAAGTCTCAGATTCTGAGACAATTTTTCTATATAGAAAAAGTCTCAGATTCTGAGACAATTTTTCTATATAGAAAAAGTCTCAGATTCTGAGACAATTTTTCTATATAGAAAAAGTCTCAGATTCTGAGACAATTTTTCTATATAGAAAAAGTCTCAGATTCTGAGACAATTTTTCTATATAGAAAAAGTCTCAGATTCTGAGACAATTTTTCTATATAGAAAAAGTCTCAGATTCTGAGACAATTTTTCTATATAGAAAAAGTCTCAGATTCTGAGACAATTTTTCTATATAGAAAAAGTCTCAGATTCTGAGACAATTTTTCTATATAGAAAAAGTCTCAGATTCTGAGACAATTTTTCTATATAGAAAAAGTCTCAGATTCTGAGACAATTTTTCTATATAGAAAAAGTCTCAGATTCTGAGACAATTTTTCTATATAGAAAAAGTCTCAGATTCTGAGACAATTTTTCTATATAGAAAAAGTCTCAGATTCTGAGACAATTTTTCTATATAGAAAAAGTCTCAGATTCTGAGACAATTTTTCTATATAGAAAAAGTCTCAGATTCTGAGACAATTTTTCTATATAGAAAAAGTCTCAGATTCTGAGACAATTTTTCTATATAGAAAAAGTCTCAGATTCTGAGACAATTTTTCTATATAGAAAAAGTCTCAGATTCTGAGACAATTTTTCTATATAGAAAAAGTCTCAGATTCTGAGAAAATTTTTCTATATAGAAAAAGTCTCAGATTCTGAGAAAATTTTTCTATATAGAAAAAGTCTCAGATTCTGAGAAAATTTTTCTATATAGAAAAAGTCTCAGATTCTGAGACAATTTTTCTATATAGGAAAAAGTCTCAGATTCTGAGACAATTTTTCTATATAGAAAAAGTCTCAGATTCTGAGACAATTTTTCTATATAGAAAAAGTCTCAGATTCTGAGACAATTTTTCTATATAGAAAAAGTCTCAGATTCTGAGACAATTTTTCTATATAGAAAAAGTCTCAGATTCTGAGACAATTTTTCTATATAGAAAAAGTCTCAGATTCTGAGACAATTTTTCTATATAGAAAAAGTCTCAGATTCTGAGACAATTTTTCTATATAGAAAAAGTCTCAGATTCTGAGACAATTTTTCTATATAGAAAAAGTCTCAGATTCTGAGACAATTTTTCTATATAGAAAAAGTCTCAGATTCTGAGACAATTTTTCTATATAGAAAAAGTCTCAGATTCTGAGACAATTTTTCTATATAGAAAAAGTCTCAGATTCTGAGACAATTTTTCTATATAGAAAAAGTCTCAGATTCTGAGACAATTTTTCTATATAGAAAAAGTCACAGATTCTGAGACAATTTTTCTATATAGAAAAAGTCTCAGATTCTGAGACAATTTTTCTATATAGAAAAAGTCTCAGATTCTGAGACAATTTTTCTATATAGAAAAAGTCTCAGATTCTGAGAAATTTTTTCTATCAGACATTTTTTCTGTAAAAAAATTCTCAGATTCTGAGTACTTTTTGAAAAAGTACTTTTGGAAATTCCGATTCTAAGGGGATAAAAAGGGTAAACAATTGAACATTGGTATTTTTTTACCTCCTGAAATAATGTCCCTAGAAACTTTAAATGTAAAATTATAGATCCTCTATAGAAGAAATCCTTTTGGAAATTCAGATTTTCATGTGGTAACTTTTGGTACTTTTTTTGGTACTTTTTTAACTCAAGTCTAATGATTACTTAATTCATCTGTCGGCAAATCATATTTAGAAATTAATTAAAAATTTATATTTAAGTAAACCATTTAAAGTCATAATCAAAATAACTCTTTGATGACAATTTATCTGGAAAATCAAATATATTTTTGCTAATCTTGCATTTAATAGCTCTCTAAAAATCTTAAATAACTTTAGCAAAATAAATTTCCAAAATAAGAAATAAAAAAAAACTTATGCACAATTTTATTAACAAGTTATTTTTTGTATTTAATTGAGATTTTCTTTATATTTGTATGTGTAAGTAAGTGTGTATTTCTTTTTCTTTATGTCTTGGCCATAATTGTCTTTTACTTATTATGACCATAAAGATTGAAGAGTTTCTTAAGTACTTTGTTGGTCATAAGTATCTGTTTGGTCTTAAATAGAAAATTATATAAAATACAGACGTATTTACACACTCATGCACATATAAAGTTACAAACACTTATAAATGTTAAAATGACAAAGATTTGTGATGAATTATCGAGAAAAAAAGGAAAAGGGAAAACAACTTAATTACCAGTACATGCATATTAGTATATTTCGGATATTGAAAAGGGTGATATTTATATTACAGGAGAAATAGATCCCCTAAGGCTGAGAGTTTGGAGAGTTTATAATGACGTAAAAAGGCGTTCTGTGGTACTTTTTATATTTTCTGAAATAATGGTTTTGGAAACTTTGAATATGGAATGTAGAATTGTCTAGCAGAAACACTTTCGAAGAAAAGTAATTTTTAGAAATTCCAATTCTAGGAGGAAAACATTTTTTTAAAAAGGGAACCTTGGTACTTTCTATATTTCCTGAAAAAAGTACTTTTTGAAAGTACCAATTCTGATCGTTAAAAGGGGTAAACAAGTGTGACTTGATCCTTTCTAGATATCCTGAAATAATTTTCTCAGAATCTAGAAAATTTGAGTGTGGGATTTTCCACCAGAAAACAATTTTAAAAAAGTAATGTTTAGAAATACTGATTTCAAGGGGTTTTATATGCCCTCAAATTTTGAACGAAAAAAACATTCTGAAAAAAGTACTGTTTTCTTACGTAGGTACTTTTTTAAACTCCTGTAATAATGGCACTTTTTCAATCGCCTGAAATCATGGTAACAGTAATTTAAAACGTAGAATCTTGCAATAAAAAAAAAACCTTATAAAAAAGTACATCTTGGATATTCCGATTATAATGGGAAAAAAAGTGCATTCTAGTTTCCATATTAGTGTTTCTAAATTAAAAATGTTAGCATTCGCCAAAAAAATATTCTGACTTCTGTAAATTTTATAAAAAACTCTGGTACTTTGCATTTTGGTACTTTTTTTAACTTCTGCAATACTGGTCACAAAAACTGGATTTTTGGAACAAAACATTCAGTTAACAGAAGTTTAAGGAAATTCAATGCTAAAAGGGTAAAAAGTGGTAAACAATTTACTTTGGTATTTTTTTTGTGTTACTTTGGTACTTTTTATATTTTCTAAAGTGATAGTAACAGAAACTTGGAACTTGAAATTTTAAATGGGGGATCCTCCGTGGGAAAATCTGAAAAAGTACTTTTTGTAAATTCGGGCTGTAAGTTGGTACTTTTTCTATCTCCTGAAATAATGGTCATAAAAGCTTAAAAATGGCAAAGTAGTGCCAAAAAATATAAACAATTAAAAAAGTTAAATTGGACTTGTCGAATGTATGGTTACAATCCGAAATGTAAAAAAGATTATTACAAAAAACTTTTTTAAAAAATTTTTTGAAATGAAAAAAAAAATCCGCGAAAAATATTTTTGAATTAATAAAGTTGTTAAAAAAAATAATTTTGAGAAAAAAAATGCAAAAAAAAGTTTTTCGGCAAAAAAAAAATTCTAAGAGGGTAGAAAACTGTACTTTTGATACTTTTTATATCTATCTCCTGAAATAATGGTCATAGAGACTTGAAATTTGGACTGTGTGTTTACCTCCCGGAATATAGAACTACTAAGGCTGGATTTTTGCCAATAATGATTCTAAGGGGGTAAAAAGGGTAAAAAACTGTACTTTTGGTACCTTTCACATTTCCTTATACACTCAAAAAATAAAAACTGTAATGTTAGCAAAAAAAGCTTGTAAACCTACAAGAAAATTTGCTGATTTTGAACCCACAATTTTTTTGCTAAAGTTAGCAAAAATGTTTGCCAATAATTAGTTAACAAAAATTTTTTTTTTTGACACATTTGAGGACCCCATTGGGTTCGGACCCGATAGGTCCAGACCCCGATGGGCCTAGACCTAGTTGGGTTCCTTAAAAATCGTCATAGTTTTTGATCCAAAATTTGTGTCCGTTTCGCTCTACCTTGCTTAGTTTTTGAGATACGTGATTATAGGGGACCACTGGGGTCTTGAGAATTAAAAAACTCGATAACTTAAAAAATATTACTCGGAGAGCTTTTGACTATTTTTCGGTCTTGTTCTACGTATTGAGGGCTACAAAAATGCTTTTGGACTTTTTGTTGTGTCGGCAATATTTACCGAGATATGAGCATTTTAAAATTTTCGGGAATGCTAACTTTTTTGGATCCAAAGTTAGGGCCCATTAGGGTCCACACATGTGAAGAGGACCCGCGAAAAAAAAATTAGTAAATCTACTAACGTATTTTTTTGAGTGTATTATGGTATGTACTAAAAACTTTAAATTTGCAATGCAGGTTAACCTCTCGGAAAAAGATTCCCTGAGGCTGGGTTTTTCCCAATGTTGATTCTACGGGGGTAATATGGGTAAAAAAGTGTACTTTTGGTACTTTTTTTTATTTACTGAAATAATGGTCACACAAACTTGAAATTTGGAAAGTAGGATCCTCTGCTGAAAAAAACACATTTTGAAAATTTGGATTCTAAGGGCGGTCAAAGGGATAAAAAGTGTTCTTTTAGTACCTTTTGTTATTTCTTGATATAATGGGCATAGAAGCTTGAAATTTGGAATGTAGAATCCTGCAATTAAAACAACATACTTTTTGGAAAATGCGTTTTTATAAAAGTACCTTTCATAAAAAGTACCTTTTATAAAAAGTACCTTTTATAAAAAGTACCTTTTATAAAAAGTACCTTTTATAAAAAGTACCTTTTATAAAAAGTACCTTTTATTAAAAGTACATTTTTTAAAAAGTACTTTTTATAAAAAGTACCTTTTATAAAAGCTTTTATAAAAAGTACCTTTTATAAAAAGTACCTTTTATAAAAAGTACCTTTTATAAAAAGTACCTTTTATAAAAAGTACCTTTTATAAAAAGTACCTTTTATAAAAAGTACCTTTTATAAAAAGTACCTTTTATAAAAAGTACCTTTTATAAAAAGTACCTTTTATAAAAAGTACCTTTTATAAAAAGTACCATTTATAAAAAGTAACTTTTATAAAAAGTACCTTTTATAAAAAGTACCTTTTATAAAAAGTACCTTTTATAAAAAGTACCTTTTATAAAAAGTACCTTTTATAAAAAGTACCTTTTATAAAAGTACCTTTTATAAAAAGTACCTTTTATTAAAAGTACCTTTTATAAAAAGTACCTTCTATAAAAAGTACCTTTTATAAAAAGTACCTTTTATAAAAAGTACCTTTTATAAAAAGTACCTTTTATAAAAAGTACCTTTTATAAAGAGTACCTTTTATAAAAAGTACCTTTTATAAAAAGTACCTTTTATAAAAAGTACCGTTTATAAAAAGTACCTTTTATAAAAAGTAGCTTTTATAAAAAGTACCTTTTATAAAAAGTACCTTTTATAAAAAGTACCTTTTATAAAAAGTACCTTTTATAAAAAGTACCTTTTATAAAAAGTACCTTTTATAAAAAGTACCTTTTATAAAAAGTACCTTTTATAAAAAGTACCTTTTATAAAAAGTACCTTTTATAAAAAGTACCTTTAATAAAAAGTACCTTTTATAAAAAGTACCTTTTATAAAAAGTACCTTTTATAAAAAGTACCTTTTATAAAAAGTACCTGTTATAAAAAGTACCTTTTATAAAAAGTACCTTTTATAAAAAGTACCTTTTATAAAAAGTACCTTTTATAAAAAGTACCTTTTATAAAAAGTACCTTTTATAAAAAGTACCTTTTATAAAAAGTACCTTTTATAAAAAGTACCTTTTATAAAAAGTACCTTTTATAAAAAGTACCTTTTATAAAAAGTCCTTTTTATAAAAAGTACCTTTTATAAAAAGTACCTTTTACAAAAAGTATCTTTTATAAAAAGTACCTTTTATAAAAAGTACCTTTTATAAAAAGTACCTTTTATAAAAAGTACCTTTTATAAAAAGTACCTTTTATAAAAAGTACCTTTTATAAAAAGTACCTTTTATAAAAAGATCCTTTTATAAAAAGTGCCTTCTATAAAAAGTACCTTTTTTAAAAAGTACCTTTTTTAAAAAGTACCTTTTTTATAAAGTACCTTTTATAAAAAGTACTTTTTTATTTCCTGAAATAATAATAAAAACTTTTTGTATTTCCTGAAAAAATGGTCCTAGAATCTTAAAATTTTGTTCATTTATAATTTTTTTCACCCAATCTACACTCGTAGCGTTATTTTCCTTCAAACACCAATAAGTTTCAAATATAAATATTTACCGCCCTAATAAACAATCATATAAATTTTATAAGTAGCAAATCAAAAACAAAAACTTTATCTTTTGGTTTATACGACTTTTGTTTTAAGTTGCTGTTGTTTTTTTGATTTGTTGTTAAGTAATACATAAATATATATGAATTTATATGTAATTAATTGCTTGCATAAGTGTTACCAATTATTACCACATTAAACACATACAAATGATTGATTATTTTGTAAATGTTTTATAAAATTTGTGTCTTCCCTTTTTGTGAAAATGTTGTCTTTAACTGATTAGTATTCATCATCATTATTAAAATCATCATCAATGCCATAATATTTGGTATTTGAGATATTTAAGTTTGAAATTTATAAAGGCGTAATCAAGCAGTTAGAGCACAGATTATTTTTTTCTTTTGGAGAAAAAATTTTTCAAAGGAAAAATGTCTCGAAATGTTTAAAATTTGTTTGAATGCAAAATGTCACAGAATGTGAAAATTTGTCTTTTCTTAATTTTTTTTTATGAAATTGCTCTTATTTGTATTAAGTGGTAGTCTAAATGCGGTACTAATGTATGCAGGTCTTTTTTATACACTCCGCTTAGTGATTGAGGATGTACATAAGCTTGTCATTCGGTCTGTAACTCATCGAAATATCGGTTTGGGATCCTATATAAAATGTATATATTTTTGATCAGTTATCGATTCTTAGATATTCTAGTAATGTCCGTCTGTTAAAATCACGATTACGGTAAAATTATTACACAGTTATGACAGTAATTTTACACATTTACTTTTTGTTGCTTTGAGAACTTTGTTATTGCATTTGAGCGAAATCGGTTCAAAGGATTAAATGTTATGAACGAAAATGTAAAATGTTGGTACATTCTACATAACCTCAAATACAAAATGCTTTAACTAAAATGCTGGTGTATTTAAACAAGCACAAACATATTTTTTTTTGCAAAATGTATTTTCGCAGAATTTTTTTTCACCAAAATTTTTTCCGCAAAAATTTTTCATTTTCAAAAAATTTTTGTTTCGTCAAAATTAATTTACTTTTTTTTCAATTTTAAAAAACTCTTTTCACAATTTTTTTTTACAAAATTTTTTTTTACAAAATTTTTTTCTTAAATATTTTTTTTTGCAATAATATTTTTAACATTGTGAATGGTATCCATACATTCGCCATTGCCGAATTTAATTTTTTCCTTGTTTAATATTAATATTATGATTTAATAAAAGATCAATTTAAGCGGAATGTATTTATTAAATTCAAAATATTTAAAATGTAATGTATCGTAAAATATAAGACGAACTATTTAATAATGTTTTAATTAAACAATACAAATTTAATTGATGTAAAACCACATTATATAATCAATAAATCAACTGAAAGAAATCAATTGCAATTTAGAATACTAAAGAAATATATATTGCAAGAGGAAAGTTTTGACTGAAGTGCAAATTTTCTGACCTCATTTTTGAGGTTATCACAATCGCTTCAGTCAATTAACAGATCCAGTGGCTACAATTGTAAATATTCCAACCACATGTTTGAGACTTTCGTAACTGGTTATTCGTTTGTCACAACCAAAATATTTTTATGGCAACCGAATTATGGTAGTGGCAACTGTAATAAGGTTATGATAACCGAAATTTTGTTGTAACAATCGAATGACCAGAAATTAGCATTCTTGTATAGTTTTTTATGGGCTATCAATTAAAAATTTTTATTTTGAGAAAATTTCAGAACCCGTTCTGAAATTTCCCGTTCCTATTCCTATTTTTCCTATGGCAAAAAAATATTTTTTAATCCCCTAGGGGAGGACATGGAATAGGTTCCTTTATCAAAATGTTGCATTCTCTTAACAAACATATAAAAACCCCCATAAAAACAAATAAGAAAATTATAGTCGATCAAGACCAACCATATGATACCCTACACTAGTGTTTTCCGGAAAATAGGTCCGAAGTCCAAACATGGCCCGACTGTATCTATCTTTCGTTAAATCTTTAATTAGCATAGAAAACATACACAACCCAATTTTAAGTGGAATTGGCTGGTTTTTATTGCCAATAGGCCGATTTAACAGAATTTCGAGCGAAATTTTTATATGGGCACTTAGTCCAATTATATTCAGATTTAAGACGGTTTCCGTTGAATACCTACAAAAAAAATGTTATTCAAAAATGTTCTATTTTCACGAATTTTGAGAGATTTATGTGAATATCGGGAAGGTGGTTTGTATGGAGACTACAAGAGAAACTATTCCGATTCCTTTACAATTTGGTATGATTATTTGTGAATGTGAAATAGGATTACCTGAAAAATTTCGAAATGATACATAGTAAAATACGGTTATTAGAGTCATTTACGCCAAATTCAAAGGGGACGTTTGTATATGGGCTAGGTCTAAACATGGACCGATCTTTTCAAATTTCAAAAGCGATCTACCTTGAGTCAAAACAAGCTTAATTGCCAATTTTATTGAGCGCAGAAGTTTACATGGGCAGACGTACGGACGGACATAGCTAAATCGACTCAAAAAGTGATTCTGAGTTGATCAGTATACTTTAGGGTGGATCTAGGACCAATATTTTAGGTAGTCACAAACACCAGCACAAACTCATTATACCCTGTACCCAGTGGCGGGTACAGCTTTTGGGTTTGGGGGGGGATTTTTTTTTTTTAACTTCGAAAAAAAAATTATAAATTTACCTATGTTGGACGGGCAAAAACAGGGATTATTTTTTTGATAAAATCATCAAATTCAAAAGTTTTTGCTGTAGGAGGTTTGTTTTTTCATGATCATAAGTATTTCGTTTAGATCATTTTGTTTTAATTTGTCTAAAAAGAAAATTGTACATTTTCGTATACATAGAAATACTCTCAGATTCTAACAAATTTGACGCATAAAAAGTCAAAATCTAAGACTTCTTCTTTACAAAAAATGTCTCAAAATCTGAGACTTTTTTTGTATAAAAAATTTTCAGATTCTAACTTTTTTCCACAAAAAAATCTAAGATTCTGAAACCTTTTATAGAAAGTATCTTATATTTTAAAGCATTTTTAATATATTTTTCTTATAGAAAAGGTCTCAAGTTAGTATATTTGTTTCGTACTGAAAAAAAAATGTATATTCTGAGACCTTTTTTCTATAGAAAAAGTTTCAGATTCTGAGACTTTTTTCCTAAAGAAAGAGTTTCAAATTCTCAGACCTTTTTCCTATAGAAAAAGTCTCAGATTCTTAGACCTTTTTTTGTGAAAAAAGTCTCAGATTCTGAGACCTTTTTCCTATAGAAAAAGTTTCAGATTCTTAGACCTTGATCTTTTTAGAAAAAGTCTGAGACCTTATTCCTAAAAAAGTCTCAGATTCTCAGACCTTTTTCTCATAGAAAAAGTGTTAGATTCTGAGAGCTTTTTCTTATAGATTTTCCTAAAGAAAAAGTCTCAGATTCTAAGACCCTATTCCTATAGAAAAAGTCTGAGATTGTGAAACTCTTTCTAAAAGAAAAGGTACCAGATTATGAGACCTTTTCTTAGCTATAGTCTAAGTATGAGTATAAGATTCTGTCACTTTTTTTCTAAGATTTTGAGACCTTTTTCCTATAGAAAAAGTCCTAGATTTTGAGACCTGTTTCCTATAGAAAAAGTCTCAGATTCTGAGACATTTTCCCTATAGAAAAAGTCTTTAATTCTGGGATTCTGAGACCTTATTCCTATAAAAAAGTCTTAGATTCTAACAATAAGACCTTTTTCCAGAAGAAAAAGTCTCAGATTCTGTGACCTTCATCCAATTGAGAAAGTTTAAACTTCTGAGACTTTTTTTCAACAAAAAAAAGTCTCTGACTTTGAGACATTTTTCTTTTTAAAAAAGACTAAGATTCTGAGACCTTTTTCCTTAGAATAAGTCTGAAATTAAGAGATTCTGATACCTTTTTCCCATAGAAAAAGTCTCAGATTCTTATGCCTTTTTCATTTCGAAAAAGTCTCAGATTCTTATACCTTTTTCTTTTCAAAAAAGTATCAGATTCTGCGACCGTTTTCCTATAAATAAGTCTCAAATTTTAAGACCCATAGAGAAATACTCAGATTCTGAGACTTTTAGAATTTGTGAATTCTTCTTCAAAAATCCGAAAAAGAAAATTTTTTAGAATGTGATAAATTTTAGAGTTTCTCTGCACCTTTTCTATAAAAAAAAGTCTCAGAATCTGGAAACTTTTTAATATGTCTCAGATTCTAAGACATTTTTTCTTATAGAATAATTCCGAATTCCGACACATTTTTTCTATAGAAAAGTCTCAGATTTTTTACAAAGAAAAAATTTTCAATCCTCAAATATTTTCTTTTAGGGATTTTAGTAGAAAAATTCTCAAAATATAAGTACTATTAAAAGATACCCAAATTCATAATAAGATTGACATATATTTTTTCACAGAAAATTTTCAGATTGAGTCACATTTTTTCCTTTAAAAATTTAAAAATTTTCCCTATAAAAATTTTCAGAATTTTTTATATGAAAAATTTTCGGATTTCGAGATAATTTTCATTCGGAATTTTTTTTTTTAAATTTCCTTCTTTCTTTTTTTCTCCTTTTTCTTCCTTTTTCTTTCTTTTTTTCTTTTTTTTCTCTTTTTTTCCTCTTTTTTTTTCTTTCTGAAATTCGGTCTGGGGGGGGAAATTTCCCCTTTTTCCCCCCCCTTGTACCCGCGCATGCCTGTACCTCAAAGTGGTGTAGGGTATAAATAGAGTTTTTAGATTTTTGTATAGTTCTTCAAGGGGACATTTCCCCCCCCCCCCTGCTTCAACTTTGCCCATTTTCGAAATGTCGAAACTTAAAATATATATAAAAGAGACGATTTTAAGGTTGTGTCGAATTATCGGCCATATCAGTGTTTAAAAGTTTCGTTCTCGCCTTATGAAACAATGTGGACCTTCGGAAAATATCGATAACTCCCGAACTAACAGGCATATCGTCTAGAGCAAAAATACTTGTCGATTTAAATTTAAAGAAGATTATTCGTATTCATGTCGAAATCGTATGTCCATGTCTTCACATATATACCACCCAAAAATTACACGTTTCCAGGTAAAAAATATTTTGCGAATCCGAATTTTTACTAGGTTATTCCGCCGTTGGATAGGCATTAAAAAAACTTTTCATCTCATATGAAAACATCATATAGTTTATCAGAAAGAAATGGCTGAAAATCCAAAAAAACGATTTTTCGCCAATTTTTTAACCGCTAAATCCAAGATATGGCCGAGACACCCCAAACTTAGAATTTTCCTTCTTATATATATTTTAAGTTTCATGCAAATCGGTTCAAAAGGGTTGAGATACCCCAAATTACCATATTACATTCTTATTGTCCCTTAAAATCAAAATCTAAATTGGATTAAAAATGAAATTATTTTTTCACGATTTTTTTAATCCTCTGGAGGCTCACAGATTAAAAATTTCAAGTTTTTCCGGCCTTTATTTGACATCTCACATTTCCTGGAATTCGAAATTCATAAAATATTTGTATTGAAATTGGGTTTCCCTAGATAATCTTTTATATCAAATTATAGTACACCAAAGCACACATTTTTACCCCTTCTATCCATATAAAAATCAGAATTTCTAAATTTTTTTTCGGAAAGTTTTTTTTCGCTAAAGAGTTTTGTGTTTTAATTTTAAAAAGGTACCAAAGTACACTTTTTTACCATTTTGTCTCCTTAAAACCAAAAAGTATTATTTCAGGAAATAAGAGAATTACCAAAGTACCTTTTTGCTCTTTAGAATCGGAATTTTCTAAAAGTACTTTTTCCTGAATGTCCTTTTTTCAAACTTAAAGTTTATTCGGCTATTATTTCAGGAAATAGATAAAGTACCAAAGTGCCCTCCTAGAATCTGAATTTTCAAAAAGTACTTTTTTCTGAATGCTTGTTTCAGTGGATAACACTGAATCGGAGTTTCAAAAATTTTTTGTTAAGATTTTTTTTTCTGAAGGTACCTTCATTTCAAGCTTTTAGTTTTTGGCCATTATTTCAGAAAATCGAAAAAGTACCAAAGTACCTTTTTGTCCCGAAAGAATCAGAATTTCCAAAATGCACTTTTTCCTGAATGTTTGTTTCTGTAGAAAACACATTTACCGATTGAATAATTTTTTTTTTCTCTGCCACTTATACAATTTCCATTAAAACTACAAAATGTTCCTTGGGAATAACATCTTCAATAGTTATTATTTATAATTTTTTCTCTTTGTATTCCACAAAGAACTGTTTTTTTTTTTATATTTTTAATATATTTATTGAATTTATCCTTTAAGCATCATTACTCAATAAAAATTATATAAATAAAAATAAGAAAAAAGTAAAATACATTATGTTTTTTTTTTTCTTTCTTATTCTTGGAAAACTTTTTGACTTTGTTATACATTTATACCTTAATTTTAATAATTGTATCATGGTCATATTGTAAGTTATAAGATTCATTCAATCACAACGATATAACAAATGTTACAATCTATAAAAACATTTATATTTTAGAATAGACTGAGAAAGAAAAAAGAAACTGAAATGAAATAAACTTTCTTTTTATACCATAAGGAAAAAAAAAGTTATGTTTATAAAAGTCTAAATAAATATATTTACAATATCAAAAAATACTTCAAGCCATTTTATATATTTTTTTAAGAAAACATCACTATGGGCCAGACAAGAAATTTTAAATTTATTTAACTGAGGAATTTACAGATTAATAACACTACGTCATTTCCAATTGTATTCTAGAAATTATCAATTGTATTAAACAATTTTTGAATTGTATTTCAGAAATTATCAATTGTTTTTCAGACATTATCAATTGTTTTTGAGAAGTTATTAATTGTATTTCAGAAATTATAAATTGATAATTATCAATTGTATTTCAGATATTATCAATTGTATTTCAGAAGTTATCAATTGTTTATCAGAAATAATCAATTGTATTTCAGAATTTATTAGTTGTATTTCAGATATTATCATTCAGATATTATTAATTGTATTTCAGAAATTTATCAATTGTATTTCAGAATTTTTAAACCTTTGGATTTCATTTTCCGATTCAGCATAAGATTTTACATGGAAAATAAATGCAAAATTGAGTGGCAAGCAAATTTTTTTTAATTTGTAAACTAGTGTTGCCCACAATTTTAATCTTCTGGCCCATCACATTTTTAGTCTACAAATATTTATAACAAAAAAGAATACATAAAAAATAACATCTTTAAAAGAAAAAAAAGAAAAAACAAAAATTCTTTTACAACTTTTATATATTTTTGTATCTTGTCTAAAGAAAACGAGTAAAAAGACATGAAATTTTAGCTTATTGCAGTCAAACTTAACAAATGACCAAAAAAAATTTTATGTCAAAACTTTTTCATACCCATCTTGAGATGAAAAATAAAAACAACAAAACAAAATATTATTTTTTTCGCAAATTATATGGGCAATAATACACGCAGAGAAAAAATATGGTTGCGACATGATCACGGCAACTATACTATGATCTCTAAACCCAGTTATGATTGCAGCAATCAAGTTATTGTTTTTAAAATTGTATTTAAACATTTATATGGTTGTTTTAGACATTTAATAGTCCCTTCAATCATGACAAAATAATTGCTACATCCAAAAGTACAATATGGTTGTTGTAACAATGTTATAGTTAATTTTATTCTCGACACACCAAAAATTGAAACATAATATGATTATAATAATCATTAGATAATCACAACTTAGTGAAAATTGATTTTTGCAAACATTGTCAGGTTTATTCATCAGTTTAGTGTTTTGCCAGCAAGCAGTTAGTCGCAAGGACGCCACGTACAATTAGTTCTTAAAAAATATAAGTCAATTTGAGTTAAATTGGATCAATGCCGAAGGAAATGAAATATAAAAATCTACTTTATATAATTTATTTATTGTGCGGTTAAAAAATAACTTTCCATTTTAAAAAAAAACTTCAAATCAAAAATATTAAAGTGTTTTTTGTGCATTTTTTGTTTACTGAATGTGTTATAATTGCTGACAATAATTTTAATTTTGTAACAAATATATTCTGACTGCAGCAAATATGTATGATTTTGTCAATAACTTAATGGTTTATACAATCATTCAATGTTAGCTGACAAAAATGTTATCGTTGATGAAATTTTTTTTGAAAAATTTTATAAGTTTATTGCACATCATTGATGTAAAACGCAGGTTGCCACTAAATTGAACCAAAATTAATAAAAATGGTTTCATATTTATAAAAACAACATTTTAAAACAAAAAATAAATTATTGGTGTGAACTTTATCAAAAAAAAAAAAAAAAAGTAGTGAAGAATTTCTATACACGTGTGGTATTAAAGCATAATAAGTATATTTTTTCAATCTCAAAAAATAATAAACTGAAATCATATTATGATAATTATATAACATTTAGGCCATTATTGCTGCAATCATATATTGATTTACATTCCTTGTTGCCTTCAATCATATTAACATTATTGTTACAATCATATTCCCAATCATAATATGACGCTCTTAAATCATGATCACCGCAACCATGTTTTTTTTTCTGCGTGTAGTCGTATACCTTTAATATATTGCACACACCGCCAAGAAAAGTGTATTAAAATCTCAAGTTTTTAAAAGGAAAAGAGTTCCAAAATCTGAAAGTTTTCTATAGGAAATATATTTCAGAATTAAAATAATTTTTCTAAAAAATTTTTTTCAGCATTTGAGCATTTTTTTATAGGAAGAATATCTAAAAATCTAAGACTTTTTAAGTTCTCAGAATCTATGACTTTTTCTATATCATTCAAAATTACGATACAAAACCACAAATCTGGACGTGGGGGTTCATATTTTTTTTTAATATTATGAACACAGATGCTCTATCTAGCCATTTAGACATTCCTATTTACAGTTTAATTAAATTCCAAAAACTCGCGATTTTCATTTTGTAAAAATCACAAAAAATTAAAAAATTGGTGTAGTTTGAAGAGTTATAACTTCTTAAGTAAATATCGGATTTTTATAATGGAAATTGAAATTAAAAGCTAAGGTCCTCGACTGTAAACATAAAAGTTCAAATAAAAATTGTGTCATTAAAAAAATCATTCTAAATGCAAATTCATTGTTGGGGTGCATTTTCGTCAACTTTTACCCCTTTTGATTTTTTTTAGTTAATTAACTCTACTAGTGAATTAACTCTACTTTAAACGTAAAAGTTCACAAAAAATGGTCCAACATAAAAATTCATCTTAAATGTAAATGCAAATTTTTAATGCATTAAAAATGCATTTTTTTATTAACAAAATTTTTTTTAACTTTTTCGTTGAAAGTAGAGGATTTTAGCTTTTTTTTGCAATTTTGATTATGAAAATCCGATATTTACTTAAGGTGTTATCATAACACTGTTATGGCTCTTTAAAAATACATTGAAAAACAATTTAGAAAACATTTACTTACAAAATTTTTAACAAGTAGAAAAGTTAAATTCGACTTTGGCGAATCTATGAATACCCTCCACAATGCATTTAGTACATTTTTTAACGTGAAAAAATTAACAATTTTGATTAGAAATGTTTTATTTTGAGTAAAAAACTCTTTTTTTGTATTTTTTTTTTTTAAAGAAACGTTACTATTTTTTTTTTTTTTTTGAGTGTAAAATTTTTTTTCGAGTGTAATGTTTTTTTTACTGTAAAAAAACATTACACGTACGTATGTAAACAAAATATTGTCATTTTTGTAAAAAAAAACTGAATTTTTTTTGTGTAATTTTTTTTTTTAGTGTAAAATTTTTTTTGAGTGTAAAATTTTTTTGGAGTGTAAAATTTTTTTCGAGTGTAATTTTTAAGTTACCAATGCTTTTCAAACTAAACAAGTTTAAAAAGCATTGCTTTAAAATTAAATAAGTTTGAAAAGCATTGTTTAGTTACCACCAATGCTTTAAAAACTTGTTAAAACACGTGGCATTTTAGATGAAACTAATATGAAATTCAGGGTTTTACTTATAACTTTTGAACCACTGGACCGATTGAGCTGAAATTTAATACCAAACAGACCCGGGGAACGGAAAAGATACCTGCCAAGCTTCAGTAGTCTCATTATTGTCTTTCGAAAGTTATCCTGTTCTCGTAAATTCGCGAAACAACCTTGCCGAAATTTACTCTTTTGCTCATAACTTTTGAACCACTGGACCGATTTGGTTGGATTGCAATACCAACCTGACCAGGTAAATGACAAACACATTTGCCAAACTTCAGTAGCCTCTGTAAAGTCTTTCAAAAGTTAGCGTGTTTTCTACGGACGGACAGACAGACAGACGGACGGACGGACATCGCTAGATCGACTTAAAATCGATCGAGGATCATAAATATGAGGAGTTCCGTTTTAGACTTAAATTTTGAGTTAAAAAAGATGTGATTTTTGTTTTGATGGCACATCGATGAAAGTTGGCATAAATATTAGATGCTATTTAAGAATAAGAAATTCGTTCGCGTCAATTAAATCGCGCAAGGGGGTCAAAAGTTATGGCGGTTTTAAGATTTAGCGGTTTTAAAAATCTTAAAAATATTTTAAAGATTTTATTTTCTACACATTTGTTGCAGGCGTTATTAAAACATGTCAGGATATATCATTTCTTCTAAAATATATGATATAAATTTAACCCTTTAATGACCAAACGATTTAAAAAAAAAAAAATCTAAGTACCTAAAATCGCGATTAATTCGCGGTAAAAGAAAAGTTTCACAATTTTTTATAACATATTTAGGCAATACGCGTTGGTATTACTGAAGAAAATCACGGAAAATCGTATCATTGTACCAGTAGTTAAAAAAAAATCGGTGATGCTTTTTTATAACAAGAAAATTTAATATGGTCCAAAAAATCTATAATCATCAAAATTTTTTAACCCGCCTGTGATTTCATGATGACACATCAAGTGGGCTTTCATTTAAAAAAAATTTCATCCGATTTCGTGTAAAGCCTTGGATGTGCCAGATCAAAACAGGTTTAGATAAAATCATCGCGCTTTCCGCTCAGAATGGCTTAAAGTAAAAAGTCAGAAAGCAAATCAGTTCTACTCGTTAAGGCACGTCTTTTGGTGTATTAAAATGAACATGATGCATTAATTGCTACTAAAAAAAATAGGAAACAGATTTGCAAATTTCGCACAATTTTCAAAAATGCCATAAAATTTTTGCAATTTATTTTTTATAAACCCGCCAGTGATTTTTTTATGTAAACTCACAAAAAACTCGGTTTACGCAAGAGTCCACCAAATTTCGAATGAAACCGCGAATGTGCCTCGCGAAAAACTGGTATTTTAAAAAAATTACGTTTTTTCTTGCGAACTTTGATCTGCTGAAACTCCTTAACTATTCGTGGCACATTAACGGGATTAATTCCAAAATGTTAAGAATTACAACAGCTACCAACTCTAGTTCAACTTTTTTCATTTTATTGAGGGGGCCGAAATCCCTGATCAAAAAACCTCGAAAATTTAAAAACTCTTAATTTTTGGTTTCAAAATTTAACCGTCTTATAACTTCTTACCAAGCGATGAAGCATCTATCAAACCAACATTAAAATAATCTCTTATATGTACTGACTTTGTGTTATGCCGGAAAAGATTGAAATATAAGGAGAACTTAAAAAAAAAAGCGAAATAATGTAAAAACTATGGATTATTTCAAGCCATTTTTATCGATTTTTCAACTTTAACCCTCTGTAACTTTTACGGATAAAGTGGGGTAATCCTTAAACATTGCTCAGTGATGGTTCAAGGTCTTGTTTACACAACTGCATTTACAGTTTTTCTTAATTCCAAAAACTGCCGATTTTTTATAACATTTATTTCAGTTTCACTGAGTTGAAATTTAAAAAAGATTTCTTGATATACATACTTTATGGGGTCCTAGACCAATATTTCGAGGTGTTACAAACGGAATGACAAACTTATATATACCCTCTATTACTACACTCAAAATAATTCTACAGTAAAAGGTTTAGTAAGTGATATTGTACCAAAATCTACTAATTCGTTACTAATTTTAGTATCTTCAAAGTACTAACATTAGTAATTTTTACTGGATTTGACTAATATTAGTTAAAAATTTTAGTATTGGTTACCAATTTCTGCACTAGGTCCTTTTGGACTAAAATTAGTTAAATTTTTAGTATTGAATACCCACGTTTTTTTTTGGGTGTAGAGTGGAGGGTATAAAAACAAAAAAATCTATCTTTTTTTAATTATTGTATGGAAAAAACTATTAAAATTTAAAAAACTATATGTATATTAAAAATAGAAGACCTTTGTGTCCCATGAAAATGATGACTGACTGTGTTTAAAAAAATGTTGTACTTTAATAACACTGCGTGACAAAACTAACCACTATTTTAGAAAACAAGAGGTACGACCATCATTTCAATATATTTCGGACATGCTGAATCGAATGGCGTACTCCGTTTTTCGATGTATGGTACAGTTTTCTTGTAAAATGTCATTAAAGATTGGCTGATTTTCAGCTGCTTTTTTAACAAAAAAAATTCCAAAGCTAATGATTTTTAAATTTTATGGCATGGAAAACAAAGATATAACTTGTAGCAATATTTCTAATATAAATCTGGTTTAAAGCTTTTCATCTTAAACCCTTTAATTCGCGGATTTCTTAATTTTTTTAAATTTTCGCGAAATTAACCGCTAAATTGGTCTCTGATAAAAAACTTGCACTTTGTGGATCATAAAGGCGTCCATGACACTACGAATAGTGGACAAAAAAAATCTATGTTATATGGACCATCATGAAGAAAATCGCGAAAAACCGTTTTTTTGTATATGGCAGCATCACTTTAGGAGATGATTTGAGGCTTCATCTTTTAGTATATAATGTTAGAACCTTAAACAATGAACTGACCCAAAATTTGTCCAAAAAAGTTTTCATTTGCAAAAGTTATCTTAACAAAAACTGTTATTTCAGTGTTTGCGATACAATAATAAAAAAAACGGTTTTTCGCGATTTTCTTCATGATGGTCCATATAACATAGATGTTTTTTGTCCACTATTCGTAGTGTCATGGACGCCTTTATGATCCACAAAATGCAAGTTTTTTATCAGAGACCAATTTAGCGGTTAATTTCGCGAAAACTTAAAAAAATGAAGAAATCCGCGAATTAAAGGGGTTAAGATGAAAAGCTTTAAACCAAATTTATATTAGAAATATTGCTACAAGTTATATCTTTGTATTCCATGCCATAAAATTTAAAAATCATAAGCTTTGGAATTTTTTTTGTTAAAAAAGCAGCTGATAATCAGCCAATCTTTAATGACATTTTACAAGAAAACTGTACCATACATCGAAAAACGGAGTACGCCATTCGATTCAGCATGTCCGAAATATATAGAAATGATGGTCGTAACTCTTGTTTATTTTTTAGTGTTCCGCAGTGTAATATGTTATCTGAAAAAAAAATCAAAAGGGGTAAAAGTTGACGAAAATTCGTTTTTTTAATGACAAATTTTTTTTTAAGTTTTATGTTTCAAGAAGAGGACTTTAGCTTTTAATTTCGATTCCGATTATAAAAATCTGATACACCACTTTTTTAAATTTTCTGTGATTTTTAACAAATGAAAATCGCGAATTAAATCGGGAGTTTTTGAAAATTAATTAAACTATAAATGGGAATGTCTAAATGGTTCCATATGGTATCTTTATACACAATATGAAAAAAAAAAAAAAATGAAGACACAAGGTCAAAAAAATAACCTTTTTCTCGTTCTGTTTGATGGAAAAGGTGATATAGAAAAAATGTTATAGAATCTCAGACTTTTTCTATTGGAAATATGTTTTTCTATTGGAAATCTGAGCCTGTTTGGAGATTTTGTTGGGTGTTGTTATATCAAAAAATTTCTTTTTAGTACACAAAGAAACCAAAAAAATAAGGAGATAAGTTTTTTTTTACAATAAAACTTTCATTTGGTTAAAAGTCCTCTTTTTTAAAAGTATAGTTGTATCGATCGGGACAAGTGTCATTACATACCACTATATTTTAGAAATTTTCAATAGATATCACAGTACATACCTGCAAAGAAATGTAAAAAAAATAAATATTAATTAAATTTTTAAAATGAAAGGTAAAAAAAACTAAAAAAATCATATTAAAGAAATTAAAATTTTGGTATCACTGCGTATGAGTAATATTTAATGTTATATTACATTTGTTTGTATGACAGTGCGTATGAATAATTTCTAATATTGCGCATACGCACAGTGATCCCCACAAATTACAATAGCTTACAGATATTTTGATCCACAAGTTTTAATTAATTTTCCATTTAATAAATGTAAAACTAAAGTCTAAAGTTTCAAAAGTGGAAAATTTTTCGAAATATCGCTAATTTTTTAAAATTTTAACTTTTCAAAACTTTTTAAAAAAGTGGTTTTAGTTAAATAAAAATATCAAATTAGTGGAATTCATTTCTTTTTTGGTTTTATATCTAAGGTAATTAAATGCCTCATCAATTTTACAATCTGATTACACTGTGCTACAAATTTGGGGTCTTTGAGTGTATCTTGGACGGGACCAAAAAAATTAAAGTATACCAAGACCAAAACCCCCAACGGGTTTTGAAAACTTAGCTCGAATTCTTTTTTATGACCTACTGAAGTTTTTTTAATTTTTTTCAAAGGCATTTTGAATAAGTCAAAAAAAGTATTAAATCTAATTCTGAGATAAATAATCTTAAGATGTGTCTTCAGTAAAATTTGATGGCTGTTTTTTTCTTAGAATATATTAACCCTCTACCTCCCATTTAAATACCCTCTACTCTAGTGATAGAGGGTATATATCAAATTGTCTTTTCATTTGTAATTTCATAGGACCCCATAAAGTGTATATATTCATGATCCTCGATCGATTTTAAGGCTATCTAGTGATGTCCGTCCGTCCGTCTGCCTGTCTGTTGAAAACACGCTAACTTTTGAAAGACTTTATGGAGGCTCCTGAAGTTTGGGATATACGTTGGGATTTTACCTGGTCGGGTTGGTGTTGCAATCCAGCGAAATCGGCCCAGTGGTTTAAAAGTTATGAGCAAAAGACTGAATTTCGGCAAGAGGTTTTCGTGAATTTACAAGAAAAAAAACACGCTTACTTTCGAAAGGCAATTCTGAGGATGCTGAAGCTTGGCATATATAATATTTGTCGTTCCCATGCCCTGGTTCGTATTTCAGCCAAATCGGTCCAGTGGTTCATAAGTTATTAACAAATCCGTGAATTTCAGATTAGTTTCACCTTTAAATTCACGTGTTGAAAACCCGTTAAACATGTTTTAGAAACATTGGTAAGTCACAAAAATATTTGGCAACGTATTTTGTCACTCAAAAATATCTTAACACTAAAAAAAATACACTCGAAAAAACTTTTACACTCAAAAAAAATTTAGTAAATTATTTTTTTTTTCAAAAATTACTTAAAAAAAAAGTTTTTTACACAAAATAAAATATTTCTAATCAAAAATGTTATTTTTTTAAAGTTAGAAAATTTACTATCACTTAAAAAGGGCATTGTGGAGGGTATTCATAGATTCTGCCAAGCCAAATTTAACTTTTCTACTTGTTTATATATTTATTTTGAGTTTCAGGCAAATCGGATCATAAAGGTTGGAATCTCTCTTGTAATCAGATTGAAATATTGATAAAGCAATAACTTACCTTTTAATTAAAACAACAAAAAATATAAATCCACCGATTTGTTTCGGTGATATTTTAATTTAAGTAAAACCACTTTTTTAAAAAGTTGAAAACTTGAAAAGTTAACAATATCTCAAAAACTATGCTACTTTTAATACTTCGGAATTCATTTTCAGGTTCGGCGCTAGCTTTTTTAAGAAAAATAAATGCAAAATGTCGTGGATCGCAATTTTACAAAATGTTTTGAATTAAAATCTCTGTAAACTAGTGTAATGTTTTATGACTAATTTTTTTGATAAAATCATATGTGTTGAAACCACAAATTTATGGTCTATGGTTTAACCACAATAGTATTAAATATTTATTTAAGAGGTTTTATGGAAATTAATATTTATAATGAAAACAACAAAATCATATAGAAAAGGTAAATCATTTTACCAAGAAATGCAAAAAAGGAAAAAAACGAGAACATTAAACCTTAAAAATATTTATAAATTTCTTTTTAAATAAACATAACTTAACTTATCTACTGTCAATTTGACATATGAAATAAATGACAGAAATCGTAAACTACATAAATTCATACTAACGTACACATTTGTAAATATAAACATTAAGAATTCAAGTGAAATGTTTTCAAAGCAAAAAAAAAAAACTGAAACAAAATTCCCATTTGACATATGAAGTTTTAATTTATGAAGTCATAGGACGAAAAATACATAAAAAAAAAATAAACAGAAATCTAGTTGAGTATGTAATATATGGAAAGAGGTTAAATTTTTTTGGCTTTCAAAAAAATTTTGTTTTGGTTGCGGCATAAACAAGTATGAAATTGTAGCCTACATATTTTGACATAATCGACTTTTTGGAAAAAAATTCTTATTTAGAAAAAAATACAGAAAAAAACTGTAGCGAAATGTTTAGGAGTTTTTTTTTTTGTGTGAGAAAACAGTGGTTTAGAGGGGAATTTTTGGAAAACATTATGTGGATAAGATAATGTGACGCAGAGGTTAAAATGTAGATTACAAAGTCTATTGTAATATCATATATAGAATAATTCTGATCCTGAGAACTTTTTTCATGTAGTAAAAGCCCCGGAATAAGGGAGGTTATTTTTCGGGCTGGAGGTTTTCAGATTTTAAATTTAGTTAGTTAGTAGGACCATTATTTCAGAATATAGAAAAGTACCAAGTTCACTTTTTACCCTTTGTAGCTCCTTGCAAACAACATTTTTTAAAAAGTACTTTTTATAGAATACTTTTTTCGCTAAATGATACCACATTCAAAATTATAGGTTTTTAGGGCCGATAAATCAATAAATCTAAAAAGTCCTTTTTTCCCTTACAATCACGTATTTTTTCAAGATTCTAAAACTATTATTTCTAGAAATATAAAAAGTACCATGCGTACATAATTTTAACATTTTTGCCGTATTGCAGTTTGAACTTCCAAAAAGTACTTAATTTTTTTTTCGCTAAGTCCCAATTCAGACAGGGCAATTTTAATTGCCGCAATTCTGATTTTATAGTGTATCGGAGAGAGTGGAAAAATCCTACATCTCTCTCTGATACACTATAAAATCAGAATTGCGACAATTAAAATTGCCCAATGTAAATACGCACTAAAGAATTCTAAATTTTAGATTTCTAGAACATTTTTTCTGGACATATAAAATGTAACAACCCGAGTAAAAAAGTTTTGATATAATCACATAATTTTTAATCTAACTTTATGTAAATTTATCTATCATTTGATCCCAAAAATGGAGGATCAAACATATATGATTATATCTTATCAGATCAAATTTCATATAATTAGATATAATTTGATCCCAAAACTGGAACGGTAAATTTCATCCAATCTGATGTTGAAGATCATATTAGATCTAATATGATATAATTATATATTATATCTTATTAGATCTAATTTTTTAATAATATCAAATTAGATATTATCTACCGTTCCATTTTTGTTATATAATTATATCTATTTATATCAAATTCGATTAATAAGATACTCTCATATATTTTTGGATCCTCCATTTTTGGGATCAAATGGTATATGGCGCCGTATTCTTTTTTTTAGTCGGGAAAGCATACTTTTTATATATAGAAAAAGTCTGATACACTGAGACATTTTTCATGTCTGAGACGTTGTTTTTCGTCTATTATTCATTGTTTTCGTATATTTCGGACTATTATTTTAGAAGATAGGAAAATTGCACGCTTTTTTTCTCCTTGCAATTGAACATTTTCAACATGTACTTTTTTCCGAATACTTTTTTTTACTAGAGGATCCTACTTTCAAAAGTTTCCAGGACCGTTATATCAAGAAATATAAAAAGTACCAAAGTACATTTTTTCAGAATACTTTTTACCGCTAGAGTATCACGCATTCAATATTATCAAGAAATATAAGCAAAGGCAAAGTTTATTTTTTGCACAGTATCAACTCAAAATTCGGTTGCTCCTACTACATTTTGCTGTGGCTAATGAATTTTGAAATTATTTCAATTAAAAGACAGTTATACTCACAAAAAAACCTTGTAAAATTAAAAAAAAAAAAGTTTTCAACTTTTTTTTTGCTACCTCCTCCCGAGTAAAAATAAACATATATTACAATATATTACTTGATACAAACATAATAAATTATATATGATTATACATCCCTGAGATATTTTCTAAATTTTTTTAATGCAGTCATATGTATATAATTTAATCATGATTCGGATTAAAAGGTGTACGGTTGATATAATTATATAAAATTATATGAGGGTCAATACAAAATTTTGTTTTTCTGTATAATTTAAGATAACATTATATATAGCTTATTCTGTTCCATATAAAACTATATATGTTTCCAATTAACAAAAAATTTTCTAAGTTTTTTAGGCAAACTATACAAATTTTTTTTAAATGTTCCTAAACATTTCCTTGTTAGGGTTATGTATATCACCTATCTGGTTCGAAGCGTACCCAAACATTTTTTTGTTTTTGAAAATCATATGTTTGGTGAATGTATCGTTGACCTGTGGTGTATCTTAACCCAAACCAAAAAACACCAGGATTTTATATGTTTTTGTGCAATTAGATCTAATTAGATCCACCAATATAAGGCAATGTCTGGTCAAAACTCGGATGAAATCAAATCATATTTTATACAAGTAGATCTTTTTTAATGCAAAAACATCCACCATTATTCGGATCAAATTGCGTATTAATATATATTGTGTCATATATCATTATATATTGCATCATATAAAAATTTTTACTCGGTCTATTTGACAAGAATTTCTTGTTATTTAACAAGCTTTTTACCAATAATTTTGTAATTTTACAAGCTGTTTACCAATAAAAATTGTAAATTTACAATTTTTTTCACGCGATTAAAGTTACAAGGAGGTTTCGTGACCTTACTAGATTTTTTGCTGCCTCCTATTTTACGAGAATTCCTAGTAAAAATAAGAGCTTTTTTGTAATTTTACAAGCTTTTTTCCAATAAAAATGTAAATTTACAACTTTTTTGGCGAAATAAAACTAACAAGAAATTCTAGTAAATTTACTAATTTTGTTTTGTAAAAAAATCTTGGAAGTTTGTAAAATTACAAGAAAAACTGTAAAATTACAAAAAAATTTAAATTTCGATCAAAAAATATTTGTTAAAAAAAAGGAAAACTGTCAAATACTGGTAAAATGGGATTACGAGACTTTTTCTTGTAATTTGACAGTGTTTTTTTCTTCAAGTGTATTAAAAAAACTTAGTTGTAACAACCGAAATTTCTTTGTTTTAATCTTAATAGAAACATTATTTTACCATTTTGATTATTTAAACAATTTTCTTTAACATTGAAATTTCCAAAAAGTACTTTTTTCTTATTTTCGAATTTAAAATTTTCTGGGACATTATTTCAAAATATATAAAAAGTACCACTTTTAACCCTTTTCAAATCAAAATTTCAAAAAACTCAACCTTAGAGTTTATCAGATTTTTTATAAAATTTTGACTATACTATTTAACAAAAGACCATAGAATCTAATAATTTGACATATATGATCCTCGAGTAAAACTTACATCCAAGAGAAAAACAAATTTAGGAAGTTACACTTTTTAGGGTAAACAATGCACAGTAGTTTACAATAGATTTTTTTGGAAATAATTCGGCCATTCAGTAAGTACTAGACCGCTTGCAGCGAAGTACCCCACATGTCCAATAAGGGCGCCTCCAGGGGCCCCTATAGTGGGACACCTTTTGCATACAAATGTTTTCAGTGCTTACCAATTTGTTGTTTATTATCCGATTTAATATGAAACTTGAATTTTTTTAAAGCGCTAGTAAATACCTAAAAAAACATGCTTGAAGTAGTCGTTATCCCTTTTACTTTCCGATTTATAGCCATTTGAATGGGGAAAATTGAATTTTTTTCCGATCCTGGTCCAGTTTTTCGGCAATAAGTTGGTCCCTAACGTCCAATTTTTTCAAACCATAATTTTTAACACAAATTTCAACTTTACCCCCCTGGGAAAAAGTGCACTCCTTTGTTGAGCCTATTAAAGCAAACATAGATTCTTTGATATGTAAGTAGCTTACAATATGAATAGCTAATAATCCCCGCCTTTAATATAGGCGTGGCAGAAAAAAATGCAAAAAATCAGGCTTTTTTGAAATTGTTAACAAACAAATTGAGAATTGGGGGATTCCTTTCATCAAATATTTATATTTTGTTTTGTGTTTACATTTACTTTAGTAAGACCTATATAAATTTAAAATTTCATTACAATATTCTGAAAAACAAAAATTTTATTGCATATTGAAAATTTACTTGTTAAAATTTCGCCCAATATTTTGAAAAAATTTTTATTTTGTATGGAAGCTCCCCTTAGGAAGTGGAGTAAGAGGGTATGTATGTTCTGAAAAAAGGTTGGGGGAAAAAATGGGGGTCGGCCATACATTGTACCCCTCTAGGGTGAACCATGTGAGGGCTATGAGCTGATGTCCTCAAAAAAAAAAAATTAAAAACAACAAAGGTATGGGGACCACCTTAAGGGTTGAAAATTGAAGGTAGGTATGTTCTGAGAAAATGTTCGTATTGAAAAAATATTGGAGGTCGGTCATATATTTCAATCGTCCAGGGGCAACCCTAAGGCAGTTAGAGCGGTGGGGGCAAATTTCATAAAAATGGCATTTTGGTTTGGAGCCCCCTTAAGGAGTGGAGATAGGAAGTAGGTTTATTCAGATAAAATGTTGTAATGTAAAAATTAATGGGGATCGGCCTTACATTGTACTCCTCAAGGAGCGATCCCGAGGGGCCATTTTCGTGTTTTTTACCCCCACCTTTGCTCCGATAAGAA
Source organism: Pegoplata infirma (assembly GCA_963921195.1). Taxonomy (NCBI): domain Eukaryota; kingdom Metazoa; phylum Arthropoda; class Insecta; order Diptera; family Anthomyiidae; genus Pegoplata; species Pegoplata infirma. The sequence goes on from OY992539.1 coordinate 198,043,515, forward strand.
GATATTTTCCCCACAATTGCCTCGGAGTATGGTAATGAGATATTAAAACAATTTAAAGTTTTCTTTGCATACAAAAAATTGGTGACCAAAAGAATTGGAGGTCAAAAAATTCAGATTTCTTCTACTGTATTACGGAACTCTCATTTTTGGTTTGATTTGCTGGAAAAATTAGTTGATTACTAAATAAAAACTATTTTACAATTTTTAAAATTTTTTGAACTTAAAAAAAATCGACTTAAAAATATTTTTTGAAAAATGTCTATACATAATTTAATTTTTCAGATCGACCCTCGTAGTACATTTATTATTTACTCAATCTGGACGCTATCAAGCTTAAATAAAAGCTTTATAAAGTACATTTTTTTTTTTTGAGTTATTGTTACTATTCAGAGACTTAAAAACCACTGTTTTCCGTTTAGAGTTTTTTTGTTTATCATTTTGGCTTTGGTCACGGTTTTTAGTTGCACACATTTACAATCAAATCATCACAAACACAAATACAAACAAAAAATATAAATAAAAAAGCTCACCCATACATTGAAATACAATAAAAAAAAACGTTTGATTAATGTTTGCTTCCGATTTGCATAAATCTTACTTTAGCATTTATAGTAAAATTTCTGCAATACCAATACCTTCACACTAACAAACACTTTTTCTTTCTTGTAGCAATTTCTTTTCATGTGAGTGTGTATGTGTCTAAATATGTGGGCAGGTCGGAAACAAGAACTTTCTGTTTATAAAATTTTTCTTTTTTCAAACTCCCCAAACATTGTAATTTTTTTCACGTAACCAAATTCTTTTGGCTACCACTATTTCGAGTTTTTTTTTTTTTGCTTTCGTTATAAATTATTGTCGTTTTCTAAACGGGGAAAATGAACAAAAAAAACGTTACATTTGAAATCTAGTCTACCAGCGATTTATTTTTTTGCTGCTATTTATTTTTTTTTTCATTTGCAGTGAATGTCCTCTTGGGGGTTTTACGTTTTACTATTTTTTTTTGATTCTCCAGACTTTCCCTACAATCATAATGGTAAACATTAACCAGCCAAGGAATTATTGTACTGCCAAACAGAACAAGCATATCAAGTTACCGCAAGGCAACAGAAAAAAAAAATAGAAAGTTGCCAAAAAAAAGAAAAAAAAAAGTATAAAAACGTTTTATAGGCAAAGGTGTTTTATACAAGTTCCATTTTGTTAAAGACGAGTGGTATAAAATAAACGTACGTTTGTTTTTCTATTCCTTTAAACTTCAATATCTTCCTGTCGTTGTATATTTTATGTCCTTTGGGTTGTAAAGTATTGTTGTGGCGATTGCTTTTTGTAGTATAAAAATCGCATTACAAATGAGAGGTGAACAATTTTAGACAAAACAAATCTACAAATCTTTTTTTTTTTTTGGGGGCGAGAGGGGGGTAGGAAATAAAATTGTAAAATTTTAAATAAGGTCAAAGTTTTAGAAAAAAGAAAATTAATGATATTTATTGAGACAGAGATTTTTATTTTTCTTAGAATTTAAGATATTTTTTTAGGGAAAAATATCTCAGATTCAGAGACCTTTTCTATATGGAAAAATGTCTCGCAATCAGATTCCAATACCTCACCTCAGAATCTGAGACTTTTTCTATATAGAAAAATTGTCTCAGAATCAGAGACTTTTTCTATATATAAAAAAATTTCTCAGAATCTGAGACTTTTTCTATATAGAAAAAATGTCTCAGAATCTGAGAATTTTTCTTTATAAAAAAAGTGTCTCAGACTCTGAGACTTTTTCTATATAAAAAATGTATAGACTCTGAGACTTTTTCTATTCAGAAAAAATGTCTGAGAATCTGAGACTTTTCTATAAAGAAAAAAATTTCTCAGAATCTGAGATTTTTTCTATATAGCAAAAATGTCTCAGAATCAAAAACCTTTTGTATATAGAAAAAATGTCTCAGAATCTGAGACTTTTTTGTAGAATCTGAGAATTTTTCTATATAGAAAAAATGTCTCAGAATCTGAGAATTTTTCTATATAGAAAAAATGTCTCAGAATCTGAGACTTTTTCTATATAGGAAAAATGTCTCATAATCTATGTTTCTATGTAGAAAAAATGTCTCAGAATTTGAGAATTTTTCTATATAGAAAAAATGTCTCAGAATCTGAGACTTTTTCTATATAGAAAAAATGTCTCAGAATCTGAGACTTTTTTATATAGAAAAAATGTCTCAGAATCTGAGACTTTTTCTATATAGAAAAAATGTCTCAGAATCTGAGACTTTTTCTATATAGAAAAATGTCTCCGAATATGAGAATTTTTCTATATAGAAAAAATGTCTCAGAATCTGAGAATTTTTCTATATAGAAAAAATGTCTCAGAATCTGAGAATTTTTCTATATAGAAAAAATGCCTCAGAATCTGAGAATTTTTCTACATAGAAAAAATGTCTCAGAATCTGAGAATTTTTCTATATAGAAAAAATGTCTCAGAATCTGAGAATTTTTCTATATAGAAAAAATGTCTCAGAATCTGAGAATTTTTCTATATAGAAAAAATGTCTCAGAATCTGAGAATTTTTCTATATAGAAAAAGTGTATAGAAAAAGTCTTTTCTATATAGAAAAATGTCTTAGAATCTGAGACTTTTTCTATGTAGAAAAATGCCTAAAAATCTGTGCCTTTGTCTATATAGAAAAAATATCTCGGTTTCTGAGAATTTTTCTGTATTGGAAAAACGTCTGTGAATCTTACATTTTCTCTATATAGAAAAATTGTCTTAGAATCTCTTCCATAATTTCTTTAAATTTCCAATACCAAATTAAATTAGTGTTTGTAACAACTTAATTTCGCCTACTCATATAAAACAAAATTTTATTACAATGCCTTTGTCATGATTATGATTACACAAATCTTAACCAGTTAAGCAGAACTAAAAAGAAAAACAACCAAAAAAGTAAAATTACCAACTCAAAACGAAAACGAGGCTCAAACATTACTTAAATACTAACTGCTTTAAGCTTTTTGTATCAAAAAAAAAAACTCCTTTTCAAACACTTTTTGCTAAATAAAGAAAAAAACTAAAAGCAGGGCAAAGAAGCAGAACCAGAGCAATATAACTTTGAATTATTTTCGGTTGTAACGACTTTTAAATACCATACACTTGATTTTGGTGCAAAAATAAATTAATAAATTAAAATATTTTAAAAAATATTTTTAATATTAAACTGGAAAAGATTTTTTTGTAACAGGCATATTAGGCCTTTAGTTGAGCCAATTAGATTTAGCAGCCTACCAATACTTTCCTGAGAGTTGTGAATCTATCGATCTTAAATAATAATCACTTAATTTTTAGTATTTTTATCCAACCACCATCTATATATGTTCTCTCTCAAATAACCAATTTAGCTACTGCAGTCGCAAAAACAACACAACCTCATTTTTGAGGTTGTCACAGTTACATTAAGGTTTTCATAACCACATTTCGGACATCACAACAAAATTAAGGTTGCAAATATCGTAATGTGCTTATGGAAACCACAATTTAGTTGTGAAGAACGAAAAAGCGGTTTCGACAACCTCAAAGATAAAGTCGACAGTTTCTTTTAAGATCTTTTAAATTTCCGCAAAATTTCTAATTTAATTCAGTTAACCATTAAGTTTAACCTCATTTTTAGCGTCATTTTTGATTAAATAGGCGTAAATCGTAAAAAACTGAAAAAGTAAATTTCGACCGGACAAATTGACCCCCCTAAAAATGAGTTGGGGCCACTAAAAAAAATACTTGTCGAATTAATTTTTGTTCTGAACAACATATCCAAATTTCATGAAGATCGGAGGTTGAAACCAGGGAGACTTTCCTTGTTAGCCAACAATTGCTGGCATCTGCTAATGCTATACTAACTCTGCTTATAGTGTGAAAAATACCAACATTTTTGAGGTTTCTTTAAATTTTCACTTATAACTTTTGAACCACTAGACCGATTTCGCCCATTTTTACTAATAAACATTCAAGGACGAAGACAACAATTTAAGCATATACATAACGACTCAAGACATTATAGTTTTTGTTAAAATTACATGATAACAGACAGATGGATATCACATGATCGATTTAAAATCGAACGAAGATAACGAATATATATAAACATTATCCTTGACCAATATTTCGATTTGTTACAAACATAATGACAAACCTTTATATACCATCCATCACTAATTGTAAGTGTAGGGTATACAAGACAAAAAAACTGAAAATGAAAACTACCAACACCCATAAGCTTTAATGGTGAAACATAAATCATTGAAACTGACATTTCAACATTTGTAGAATTGTTTAGGAAAATTTGTTTGTGTGTGTAATGTATATGTGTGAATACATATGAGTAAAAGTGTAGAAAAAAACTATAAGTATGAGTTTTTGCGTATGTATGTGTGTGTAAAAGTGAGTGAGTGTAATGCAAATGAACAATTTGCGTAAGCTTTTTAGACATTTTCAAACAAAACTTACTATAGAAAAACAACAATAATAGCAGCTACAACAAAACTATAACTACAACAACAACAATATCAGCCAGAAGACTAAACAAACGAACACAAAATTACAAACAAACATTCGTATAAAACCATTCGATTCTAAGGCTGCTGTAAATGTATGAGTGTAAAATTTAGCAAATCTCTAAAGGGGTGGAAGAAAAAGTTTCAGTGAAACATTTTCCGTAGAAATTTCAGATGAATAGAAAACAGTTTCAGATTCTAAGAAATTGTTTCTTGTCCCAGAGTGAGATTTTTCCTTCTAAAAAATGTGTTAGATTCTGATTTTTTCTGAGATTTTTTCTATATAGAAAAAGACTCAGATTCTGAGACATTACCAACTAGCCTACGGGGGCCCCCTACACTTTTTCTATATAGAAAAAGTCTCAGATTCTGAGACATTTTTCTTATAGAAAAAGTTTCAGATTCTGAGACATTTTTCTTATAGAAAAAGTCTCAGATTCTGAGACACTTTTCTTATAGAAAAAGTCTCAGATTCTGAAACATTTTTCTTATAGAAAAAGTCCCAGATTTTGAGACATTTTTCTTATAGAAAAAGTCTCAGATTCTGAGACATTTTTCTTATAGAAAAAGTCTCAGATTCTGAGACATTTTTCTTATAGAAAAAGTCTCAGATTCTGAGACATTTTTCTTATAGAAAAAGTCTCAGATTCTGAGACATTTTTCTTATAGAAAAAGTCTCAGATTCTGAGACATTTTTCTTATAGAAAAAGTCTCAGATTCTGAGACATTTTTCTTATAGAAAAAGTCTCAGATTCTGAGACATTTTTCTTATAGAAAAAGTCTCAGATTTTGAGACATTTTTCTTATAGAAAAAGTCTCAGATTTTGAGACATTTTTCTTATAGAAAAAGTCTCAGATTCTGAGACATTTTTCTTATAGAAAAAGTCTCAGATTCTGAGACATTTTTCTTATAGAAAAAGTCTCAGATTCTAAGACATTTTTCTTATAGAAAAAGTCTCAGATTCTGAGACATTTTTCTTATAGAAAAAGTCTCAGATTCTGAGACATTTTTCTTATAGAAAAAGTCTCAGATTCTGAGACATTTTTTTCTATATAGAAAAAGTCTCAGATTCTGAGACATTTTTTCTATATAGAAAAAGTCTCAGATCCTGAGACATTTTTTCTATATAGAAAAAGTCTCAGATTCTGAAACATTTTTTCTATATAGAAAAAGTCTCAGATTCTGAGACATTTTTTCTATATAGAAAAAGTCTAAGATTCTGAGACATTTTTTCTATATAGAAAAAGTCTCAGATTCTGAGACATTTTTTCTATATAGAAAAAGTCTCAGATTCTAAGACATTTTTTCTATATAGAAAAAGTCTCAGATTCTGAGACATTTTTTCTATATAGAAAAAGTCTCAGATTCTGAGACATTTTTTCTATATAGAAAAAGTCTCAGATTCTGAGACATTTTTTCTATATAGAAAAAGTCTCAGATTCTGAGACATTTTTTCTATATAGAAAAAGTCTCAGATTCTGAGACATTTTTTCTATATAGAAAAAGTCTCAGATTCTGAGACATTTTTTCTATATAGAAAAAGTCTCAGATTCTGAGACATTTTTTCTATATAGAAAAAGTCTCAGATTCTGAGACAATTTTTCTATATAGAAAAAGTCTCAGATTCTGAGACAATTTTTCTATATAAAAAAAGTCTCAGATTCTAAGACAATTTTTCTATATAGAAAAAGTCTCAGATTTTGAGACAATTTTTCTATATAGAAAAAGTCTCAGATTCTGAGACATTTTTTCTATATAGAAAAAGTCTCAGATTCTGAGACATTTTTTCTATATAGAAAAAGTCTCAGATTCTGAGACATTTTTTCTATATAGAAAAAGTCTCAGATTCTGAGACATTTTTTCTATATAGAAAAAGTCTCAGATTCTGAGACATTTTTTCTATATAGAAAAAGTCTCAGATTCTGAGACATTTTTTCTATATAGAAAAAGTCTCAGATTCTGAGACATTTTTTCTATATAGAAAAAGTCTCAGATTCTGAGACATTTTTTCTATATAGAAAAAGTCTCAGATTCTGAGACATTTTTTCTATATAAAAAAAGTCTCAGATTCTGAGACATTTTTTCTATATAAAAAAAGTCTCAGATTCTGAGACATTTTTTCTATATAGAAAAAGTTTCAGATTCTGAGACATTTTTCCCATAGAAAAAGTTTTTCTATTGGAAAAGTCCAGGATTCTGAGACATTTTTCTATAGAAAAAGATTCAGTTTCTGAGACATTTTTTCTATAGAAAAAGTTTTCTATAAAAAAAGTCTCAGTTTCTGAGACATTTTTCCTATGGAAAAAGTATCAGATGCTGACACTTTTTTCATTACAAAAAGTTTCAGATTCTAATACATTTTTCCTATAGACAAATCTTAGATTCTGAGACATTTTGGCTGTAGAAAAATCTCAGATTCTGAGACATTATTACTGTAGAAAAAGTCTCAGATTTAGAGACATTTTTCCTATAGAAAAAGTCTCAGACTCTGAGACATTTTTCTTATAGAAACAGTCTCAGATTCTGAGATATTTTTCCGATAGAAAAAATCTCAGATTCTGAAACATTTTTCCTATAGAAACTGTCTCAGATTCTGAGACATTTTTCTTATAGAAACAGTCTCAGATTCTGAGATATTTTTCTTATAGAAAAACTCTCAGATTCTGAGACATTTCTCCTATAGAAAAACTATCAGATTCTGAGACAGTTTCCCTATATATGTGGATTTTGAGAAATGTTTCCTATAAAAAATTTAAATTTCGGAAAAAAGCTTTTTCCCCAACCTAACTGTTAGTCTACCATATGCTTGTTTAAGTTTGGATAAGAGAAAATATGCGTGCGTGTGTGTGTGTGTGTTTGTATGAATTCCATAAAAGCCCATAAGACTTGTGGTTTTTTGCTGTTGTATTAGTGTTAGTATTATTTGCTGGGAAGCTGTAACATATACCAGTGGTATCAAAATACCCAAGTGACCCAAATAAATCATTTTGCAATTGAATGCCACTGACTGACGAATGACTAAGCATGTGAGCTAGCAGACATTATGTTTAGCAAAAAAAAAAACAACAAGAACAAAACTTACAATAACTAAAAAAAGAAAAACGTTACTTAAAGCCACAACTGACCATTTCGTAAATTCATGCAAAAACTCACACACATACATAAATGAATGTGTTAAAGTATGTGTGTTAATAAACTATTATATCTGCTATAAACACAGAAAAAAGTGTTACTTGTTTAAACTTTTGTGACATAAAAAAAATCGTCCGTATGGAAGAAAAATTTCTTAATCCATAAATTTCGCATTTTTAATACTACACGATTTACAGATGTAATTCGAAATGGATCAACCGTTATTCAAAGATTCTACTTGTAATTTAAAAATTTCATTTCCTAAATTCTACTTTTAATTCGAAAATTCTATTGGTAATTCGATTATTCCATTTGTTTTTCAAAATTGGAATCTTAATTCGAAAATAATCTATTGTAAATCGAAAAAAATCAATTGTAATTCGAAAAACATTAATTGTAGTACGGAAAAGATTAATTGTTAATCAAAAAAGATAAATTGTAAATCGAAAATGATCAAATGAAATTCGAAAAGGATGAATTTTATTTCAAAAACGGTCAATTGAACAGTTCCTGCGAATAAGGACGAATAGACCATTTGAATAATTTTACAAATGACGATAAAACCCATTTGTAAATTTTAAATGGAATCTTCTACAAGATTCCATTTAAATTACAAACGAAATCTTTGAATTAAAAACGTAATCTTAGAATTTCAAGTATAATTTTCGAATTACAATTGATATTTTTCGAATAACATCTGGCGAAGTAGTAGAAAAACTGTTCGCCCTCGCCCTCGCCAACCAAAACTTTTTTTTAATTTCACTCTAATTTTTATAAAAGTACATTTAGCCTCAAGCGTTTTTTTCTGGTTTTGCTTGGTTTCAGCATGATAGTGCAACACCATTTTCCCATCCTTTTATATTTCCTATTCATATTCATTCATGTTGTCCATGTGTTCGTTCATTTAGATTTGTGAACTGATCCATAAACAGGATGTTAGTCATTGATTTAGTCACTTTCTCACTTACATATGTACATACATATGAATGGCCTAAAGTTTATGAACTATAAACAAAAAGGAAACGAGTAAAAAAAGTTATAAACAGTCTTGCCGAATGTATTGGTACCCTCCACAAAAAACTTCTGGCAAAAATTTTTTTTGAAAAAAATTATATAAAAAAAAAATGTAAAAAAGTATCTGAGGAAAACATTTTTGGTGAAAAAAAAAAATCCGCGAAAAAATTGTTGGGTTCCAAAAATGGAAATAGAGAAAAATGAAGAAGAGGATAAACAAAAAAAAATTAAACAGTTCAAAAACGTGTGTGTATGTGTGATATATGATAATAAAGTTATAAATTATATTAAAACAAAAAAGAAAAAAAAAAACTAGAAAAAATATTGGATGGTCACGACAGACCATATAATACCCTACACCAGTGCTTGCCGGAAAATGGAGTCAAACCCAAACATGGGCCGATTTTAGTCCAATTAGCTAAAATTTCTTGCCAATAGACTTTAACTAAATATCAGGCGAAACTTTTATAAGGTGTCTTACAAGGGAAGAACCGTTATACACCGATTTGCCTGAAACCTAATATATAAGCGAGGAATTTAGTGTTGTGCTGTCTGGACTTATCGGATATATAAAAAATTTAAAATTTCATTGCCACCTTATGAAAAATTCGATCCTCCGGAAAAAATTTCGATAACTCCCGAACTAACACGACTATCATCAAGAGCAAAAATGCGTGTCAACTGAAATTCAACAAAGTTTATTACATATTTATTGATATAAATGGTATATGCATTCATATAAAACCCCTCCAAAAATTAACACATTTTCGTGAAAGACAACATTTTTAAAACCCTAAATCCGCGAAAGGCCGATAAGCCGAGACAACCTAACGCTAAAATCTTCTCGTTTGGATCAAATAACACTGTACAACACAAAAAAAATTACAAGGTCAGACCAAAAAAATTTGATAGAAGAGACAAAAAAAATATATGTGTATCGGCGTTTTGAAAGCTTACATCTGGGTTTCATTTTAGGGGGAGGTAAAGTTTCCCCCAATTGCAAATGTTGTATTGTCAATCGTCAATGAATATCGAGTTTATTTTTTTATTTTAATGCTAAAATGCGGAGAACATTTTTGTGGAATATGCTAACCGTCTAACTCCTCAATTTAAGGGTATTTTTTGTCCTTCTTTTCTTTTCGAGTTTATTTTTTTATTTTAATGCTAAAATGCGGAGAACATTTTTGTGGAATATGCTAACCGTCTAACTCCTCAATTTAAGGGTATTTTTTGTCCTTCTTTTCAAAAAGAGCAAAAAACACCATTAAAACAGGGATTTAGGGGGTTTAAATGCTCCGCAAAAATATTCGCAGTGAAATTTTACTACAAGTCCTTGCCCAGCAAAAACTAGGTAATTGGTTGTCAAAAGTAATGACTGCCACTTACATTACTTATACCAACTACTCCTTACCCACTGCATTACTTTAGTCCGAAAAGCAACTAGTGGCTTATATTGTAATATGTAAGTACTTATTTGCAATAATATAAATAATAAGTTATTGAGAATGTTAAAAATAAATACTTATTTGCAAGTTCACTTGGGAAATTAAGTCCAATCAGAAAAAAAGCAATATTTGTTTTACATTTTTAGCTTAAAGTTTCGCGAAAACGAATAATCTAATGATAAATAGTTATTTAAAACTCTGTTTGCAACTATTTATTTTATTCCTTATAAGAAACTACTTATTTTACTCGTTATAGGTAAGTAGTTATTTATCTCCCTACTCGTAAGCATGTAGGCACTAATTATTTTTATCTCACGGCCTTTATAGAATAAGTAGTGTTTCATGCAATGAGTAAGTACATAATAATAATTATTACTAATTACTATACTCATTACTAGTAATGCAAAAATTTGCTGGGTGAATACACCAAAACGGAAAACTCAACCAGAAAGTCAGAAATAAGACACAACAAAAAAAGCTTAAGGTTAATTTCGCATTTATTAAGAAAATCGAGTAAAGCTTACGTTTAAAGTGACTTTAGCAAATTTATGTAAAATATTACGGAGAACATTTTTGTAGAATATGTTAACCCTCTAACTCCTCAAGGTTAGGGTCCTTTTTGTATTTCTTTTCAAAAAGAGCAAAACACAATATTAAAACAGGTACTTAAGGGGTTAAAATGGTCCGCAAAAATATTTTTCGCGAAAGGGACATATGGTAAAATTTCACGGCGAATATTTTTGCGGAACATTTGAACCCCTTAAATCCCTGTTTTAATGGTGGTTTTTGCTTTTTTTGAATAGAAGGACAAAACAGACCCTTATCTTGAGGAGTTAGAGGGTTAACATGTTCCACAAAAATGTTCTTCGTAACATTTTACATAAATTTGCTGAACACACCATACACTTTAAACGTAAGCTTTACTCGATATTCAATAAAGATTGACAATACAACATTTGCATTTGGGAGGAAAATTTACCTACCCCTAAAATGAAACCCAGATGTAAACTTTCAAAACGCCGATACACGTATATTTTTTTTGTCTCTTCTATCAAATTTTTTTGGTCTGACCTTGTAATTTTGGAAAAAAATTGATTTTGTTGAACAGTGTAATTGTCTAATTGTATTATTTTAGATACACAAATATAAAACATAATACAATTAGATCCGAATTTTGGTCACATCCAAATAAATCCAGTTGATCTTATTTTATATAAATAAATATAGATGTATATAATTATACAAAGTCATATATATTTATGTACAACCTCAGATAAGAAAATGGAGCCACATTAAATCTTAGATATAATTAGATCTGAACACATAAAAATTTATATATATTTTAATATGATTGTATCAAATTATATATTTTTATATCAAAACTTTTTTACTAGGGTGTATTCAGATTTAGTTAGTTTGTCATGGTAAAACAAGCACATTTTAAATCCATATTTATAAAAGAGTGGGAAGAATGAGTTATAACTCATGTATACAATCACTGACCAGCCAAAACCAATAAAGTTTAAGACTTGAAAATTGAAATGGTTCGCCTCCCGACAACAACACCCACTATGCGGGATTTTGAGATTGATCTCAGATCTCATATATGATCTCAGATCTATCTGAGATCTATCTCTGATCAGAATCTTAGATTTTTTCTATTGCAAAAATTTTAAGAATCTAAGACTTTTTCAATCGGAAAAATGTCTCAGAATCTGATACTTTTTCTTTAGGAAAACTGTTTCAGAATCTAAGACTTTTTCTAAGGAAAAATGTCTCAGAATCTGAGACTTTTTTATAGGAAAAATGTCTTAGTATCTGAGACCTTTTCTATATAGAAAAAATTTCTCGAAATCTGAGACATTTTTCTTATAGACAAATTCGTAGAATCTGAGACATTTTTCTTATAGACAAAGTAGTAGAATCTAAGACTTTTTCTATATAGAAAAAAATTCTCAGAATCTGAGACTTTTTCTATATGGAAAAAATGTTTCAGAATCTGAGACATTTTCTATATAGAAAAAATGTTTCAGAATCTGAGACTCAAAATCTGAGACTTTTTCTATATAGAAAAAATGTCTCAGATTATTAATAAAGGACTTTTTCAATAGGAAAAATGTTTCAGAATCTGAGACTTTTTCTATAGGAAAAATGTCTCAGAATCTGCAACTTTTTCTATAGGAAAAATGTCGCAGAATCTGAGACTTTTTCTATAGGAAAATTTGTCTCAGAATCTGAGACTTTTTCTATAGGAAAAATGTCTCAGAATCTGAGACTTTTTCTGTAGGAAAAATAATTAGAATCCAAGTTTTTTGTTTATAGGAAAAAGGTCACACAATCAGAGACTTTTTCTATAGGACAAATGTCCTAGAATATGAGATGTTTTCTGTAGGAAAATGTCTCAGAATCTCAGACCTTCTTAATGGGAAAAAATGGATCCGAATCTGTCAGTTTTTTGATAGGAGAGATTTCTCAGAATCTGAGTCTTTTTCCATATAAAAAATGGCTCCAAATCCGTGATTTTTCTATAGAAAATGGGCCTCAAAAATCTTTCACTTCTACTATTGGCAAAAATTTCTCAAAACCTGAGACTTTTTCTATACTTTTTATAAATGTAAAATGTCTCCGAATCTGAGAAACTTTCTATAGAAAAATGTATCAGAATCGGAGACATTTTCTATAGAAAAATTTTTTGAGAATCTGAAACTTTTTCTTAATCAAAAATGTCTCATAGAAAAGATGACTTAGAATATGAGCCTTTTTCTATAGGAAAAATGTCTCAGAATCTGAGACTTTTTCTATAGGAAAAAATAATTTTTCTACTGAAAATTTTTCTATTGGAAAAGTGTTACAGAATCTAAAACTTCTTCTATAGAAAAAATGTCTATAAAACTTATGCAAAATGTTTCAGAATCTGAGTCTTGTTTTATAGGAAAAATTTCGCAGAATCTGTAACTTTGTCAAAAGGAAAAAATTCTCAGAATGTAGGACTCTTTCTATGGGAAAAATGTCGCAGAATCTAAAACTTTGAAAAAAGAGTCTAAAAATGTTTCTATAGAAAAAAATTTTCTCTATAGGAAATATGAATCATAGAATTTTTTATGGGTAATAAAAAAAATGTCTCAGAAACTGTGACTTTTTCCGTAAAAAAAAATTAGAATATGAGACATTTCTTATACACAGAAAAAAATAAAAAAAATATTTAATTAAAAAATTCGTAGATTTAATTAAAAAATTAATTAAATCCGGACCAATCACTTAAATGCGCAAATAAATTAAAAATATTTGTATGTCGTTTATAAAAATAAATGGATATTTATTTAATTAAAAACTTAATACTATAAATTAAAAAATTTAATTAAAATTAAAAAAAAAATAATTAAAATTTTAATTGTATAAATTAAAAAAATTAATTAAAAATATTATATTAAAAAAAAAATAATTTGTAAAAACATTCTTTTTGAATAAAATAGTTTAAAAAAAATATTTCTTCAAACTTTACCAAATTTATTTATGCCGTAAAGACATAGTCAGTGAGATGATTTTATAAAGTTGATTATAAACCTTTCATATACATACACATAAAATTATAAACAAAATGAGAATTCAAAAACCTATGTGAAAAATAAAAAAAACTTTCAACAAACTTTTTATACTTATGTATTTTTTTTGTATGTAATACAATGCAAGAGAAAACACACACTCGCACACACGGAAAACAAAACAAAAAAAAATAAGTAAAGCTAGAAATTTAATTAAACATTTAATTATATAAATTAAATACTTAATTAATATTAAATTTGAAAACAATTAAAATATTAATTAAAATAAAGCTAAAAATTTAATTAAAAAATTAATTATATTAATTAAATGTTTAATTAATATTCAATTAAAAAACAATTAAAATTTTAATTAAAATAAAAAATACGATATTATTTTCTGTGTTGGCCCTTTCTAAAGAAAACATTTATACGATTCTGAGACTTTTTCGATAAAAAGTGTCTCAGAAATAAAATGTTTCCAACAGTTTCTGCATAAAATCAATATCGATTAATTTCAATTTTTGTTTGTTACTATACTAATTAAATTTTTTTTTTAAATTGTTGTGTTTAATTATTTGCCCATTTCATTTTTATTGTTTTTAAATCTGTCTGTTTCTCTGTCTTTCTATGAATAAAGAGGATTGTGGTCATTGTTAAAGTAACCACTTTTGTGGTTTCATTTATTTATTCAAAACACTCATATCATTAAAATTAAAACCCTACATTCCACTACAGTATTAAATGATAGAAGATTTATTCGCAATGAAAAAAAAACTAATACTCGATTAACATTTTCAAATTGTATGAAATGTCACGACTAGGTGAACTGGAATGAATTAAACAGATTATTGAAGGTGCAAGTGTATAATTTAATGAATTTTCTTAGAAAAAACGATTTTAGAATTATAATAATGATAACAAAATATAAACAAATTTAAAAAATTATTTAATTTTAATATATTTTACTACTAATAAACATCATATTGGGGCACCAAACACATTATTTTGCGGAAAAATCATAGTATTGATAGATATTATGATTTTGATATGGGATAATATCCCATTGATAGTTGTAGTATACACCCAAAAAAAATGTGGGTATTCAATACTAAAAATTTAACTAAATTTTAGTCCAAAAGGACCTAGTGCAGGAATTGGTAACCAATACTTAAATTTTTTACTAATATTATTCAAAACCAGTAAAAATTACTAATTTTAGTACCTTGAAGATACTAAAATTAGTAACTAATTAGTAGATTTTGGTACAATATCACTTACTAAACCTTTTTCTGTAGAATTATTTTGAGTGTAGGGTTTTTATATTTGCTAAATACTCTTGACAATGGAATCTGAAAAATTCTGAAACATGTGTCGATTAAGTCTTACAAAAACTACCAACATAAATAAATTTAAAACAGAAAAATAATTTTCTTGAAAATTATTCTATGAGAATACCATAGTTTTAATTTGTAAAGGAAATAATGACCTCTAGCTAGAACAAACCTACTCAAAATATGATTTTTAAAGGTTGAATAAAACAATTTTTAGTTTTAAATAAAAATTAATCAGAATTTGTATTAATCACAATTTATTTTGTTGTTTGTGTTTTTGATTGAAGAAGAAAATTGTGTCTTTTAATTCGCCATTTTCGTTCGAATTTTATATTTTAAATTGAAACCCAGGAACCAACAGAACAACCACCATGGCCAAATAAATAATTTTTTTATTAGAATTATATTTTAAATTAAAAAAACGGCTACAGTTTGCCTTCTTTGTCCCATTGTGCACATATGTTATTATTTAAAACAAAAACACACATACATACATTTTGTCTTATAAATTTTTAAGCTGTTAACAAACAATTATTAAAACTCTTATATAAATTTATATACATAATACATAAACCCGACTAAAAAAAAGTAATACGGCGCCATATATCATTTAATCCCAAAAAAATATACGATAATATCTTATTAGATAAAATTTGATATAATTATATATAATTAGATCCCAAAAATGGAACGGTAAATATTATCTAATTTGATATTATAAAAAATTTGATCTAATAAGATATAATAATATATAATTATATCAAATTAGATCTAATATGATCTTTAATATCAAATTGGATGAAATTTACCGTTCCATTTTTGGGATCAAATTATATCTAATTATATCAAATTTGATCTAATGAGATATAATCATATATGTTTAGATCCTCCACTTTTGGGATCAAATGATAGGTCAATTTATATATTATTATATTAAAAATTATATGATTATATCAAAACTTTTTTACTCGAGAATATAAGAAAATTATATAAACTTATTTATATTTATACATACATATAAAACAATAATAACCAAATCAACAATACAAATTGATTGCTTAAGTAATTCATTCAAATTGTTAAAATTTTGTCAAAAATTTTTGAAACATTTTTCGGTTGTACGTTTATAATTTATTTATGTCATGCATACATAAATGCAGTATTTTGAAAAGCACTTATCAAATTTACTACAACACTTATAAATAAACCAAAAACTAAACAAACACATACATACAGTTTTACAAATTTAAACACACACAACACATAGAGAGTTATATAAATTCAAATACACACACTCATATATCATGTAGCATTTACATGATCAATATTTCAATTTGAAATTGAATAAAATCTAAAAACAGTCAGTTATCATAATTTTTTGTTTAGTTTTATTTTGAAAAAACAATATATAAAATAATCAAATACAAACATGATAACTCACAAATATTGTCAAGCACTTACTAACACAAACATGTATACAATATATTGGGTGGAGGTAAAAAATTATGGGCGTCTTTTAGTATTGAGATATCCAACATATCATATTCTGATATAGAAAAATTTCATACACAAAAAGTTTCTGATTTTCAGATATTGTTTCATATAGAAAAATTCTAAGATTCTCAGACATTTTTTCCATATAGAAAAGGCTCAGATTCTGAGAGATTTTTCCTATAGAAAAAGTCTAAAACTATAAGACATTTTTCCTATATAGAAACAGTCTCAGATTTTGAGACATTTTTCCTATACAGAAAAAGTTTCAGATTCTAAGAAATTTTTTCTATATAAAAAAAGTCTCAGGTTTTGAGAAATTTTTTCTGTATTGAAAAAGTCTCAGATTCTGAGAAATTTTTTCTAAATAGCAAAAGTCTCAGATTCAGAGACATTATTTCAATATAAAAAAAAATCCTTTAAGAAAAAGTCTCAGATTCGGAGTTATTTTTCCTTAGTCTCAGTTTCTGACTGATTTTCCTATATAGAAAAGTCTCCAATTCTGAAAAATTTTTCCTACATAGAAAGTCTCAGATTCTGAGACATTTTTTCTATAGAGACACTTTTCATACAAAGAAAATTCGTAAGATTCGAGACATTTTTCGTATATTGAAAAAGTCTCAGATTCTGAGAAATTTTTACAGTAAAGTTTCAGATTCTGAAGCATTTTTCCTATATAAAAAAAGCGTTAGATTCTAAAACATTTTCCCTACACAGAAAAGTTCTGAGATTCTGTTACACCTTTCCTATATAAATAGAAAAAGTCTGAGATTCTGAAGCTTTTTTCTTATATAGGAATAAGTCTCAGACATTTTCCCTGGGCACAGATCCTGAGATATTTTTCCTACATAGAAAAGTCTTAAATTCTGAGACATTTTTGCAATACAGAAAAATTTTTAGATTCTGCTGCATTTTTCTTATATCGGCCATTCTAACAGACATTTGGTGATTTAAGACATTTTTTGTCCGAGGGTCTTCCGATTTTTGTTATATCTTTTATACAGATTCTCTATGGAGCCACTTACAGATTTCATTCATAAGATTGGAAATATTCGAAAAACTCGCGATTTTATTTACGATTTTCGTTTTTTAAAAAGTCAAAAAAAAAAAAAATGCAAAATCTGTGTAACTTTGGGCAGCTATATTTTCTAAACTACTTATCGCATTTGAACAGATAAAACGATTTTATAATACTTTTACTACACACAAAAAAAAGCCTTGTCAAATTACTAGGAAAAGTCTCGTAAGCCCATTTTACCAATATTTTACAGATTTTCTTGTTTTTTTAACAAACAAATTTGGATCGAAATTTACAATTTTTTTTGTAATTTTACAAAAAAATCTAGTAAATTCACAAGAATTTCTTGTAATTTTAATTGCGCCAAAAAAAAAAACTGTAAATTTACAATTTTATTGGTAAAAAGCTTGTAAAATTACAAAATTATTGGTAAAAAGCTTGTAAAATTACTAGGAATTCTCGTAAAATAGGAGGTGGCAAAAAATCTAGTAAATTTACGAAACCTTGTAAATTTTATCGTGTCAAAAATTTGTTAATTTACAATTTTATTGGTAAAAACCTTGTAAAATTACAAATTATTGGTTAAAAGCTTGTGAAATTACTAGGAAATTTTTGTTAAGTAGGAGGTAGCAAAAAAAATTACAAGTTTTTCTTGTTATTCTACAATTTTTTTTTTTAGTGTAATATTGTATAAGTCTTTTGGTTTGATTGTATAAAACTTTTAACAGCTTAATGGTTGTATAAAAGTTTTAAAACCCAACTTTGTATACATTTTTAAAAAATAAGAAAGTATAAGAGTTTTCAAAATTCCAACTGTATGAGAGTTTTGATGGTTTTAAATACTAAATATTAATAAAAATTTTAGTAGAAGTTATTTCGGTGGTTCTTAATACCACAATAAGACTTTTAAAATTACTTTTTAAACCAATATAGTATAAGTTATTATTATTGTCTCCAAAAAATTTAGAACCTTTGGTAATAACACCGATTGCATTAGACTTTAACAAACACGTATAAGATTTAAAGACCCACAAATACATAAGATTTTAAAATCACGTCTCCATTAAAAATTTTAAAACCACAATTTCCGGAGACTTTAAAATACCTTCTTTGTATAAGACTTTTAAAATAGCTTATGAAAAGTTCGATTGAATAAGATTTTAATGCTTAAAATAATTGTGGAATACTTACGACTGCTTATACTTTAAAAACCTAGGTGGACTAAATCTTTTTGTAGTTGTTAATACCTCGGTCGTATAAAACTTTTAAAATCAGGTCTCTATTCAAAATTTTAAAACCACAATTTCCGGAGACTTTAAAATAACTTCTTTGTATAAGACTTTTAAAATAGCTCATGAAAATTCCGATTTTACAAGACTTTTAATGCTTAAAATAATTGTGGAATACTTATGACTGATTATACTTAAAAAATCTTGGTGGATTAAATCTTTTGATAGTTTTTAATACCTCAGTAGTATAAAACTTTTTTAGACTACGATAGCTTAAGATTTAAATAGTTTTTTCAATAACGACTGTAATAAAAATTTCAAAAACGAAATCTTATTATATTAATAAAAAAACTTTGTATAAAACTTTGAAAAATCGCTTTTTGATGAATTTAGTAATTGTATTATAATTTTTGCGGAGAAGACTTTTAAGACCGTAAATATAAAAGTCTTTTAGTAGTTATAAAAACCCCGATTTTATAAGATACCGATTGAATAGATTTTAACAGACCGCGGGCGTATAAGATTTTAAATGTTTATAATAATGACTGCAAAAAGTTTTAAAACCAAAATTTTATGATAATTTAAAAATCACCTTTGAATAAAACTTTGAAAATTCACAATTGTATTAAACTTTTGAAATTTTCGATTGTATAAGACTTTTGATTGTTCTAAAAATTATATAATACTTTTAGCAGATAAGACTTTTAGTATATTTTGTTTGGTAGTTTAAAATACCTCAATTGTATAAGACCCTGATTGATAAGACTTTTAAGCACCACGATCATAAAGGCTGTAAAAACTGCAACTGTGTAAGACTTAACCACGAATGTCTCAGAAACTAAGACTTTTCTATTTAGAAAAATCTCTAAGAATCTGGCACTTTTTATACCCTCCAACTACAATATAGGGGTAATCTCACTTTGTCATTCCGTGTGTAACGCATCGAAATATCGGTCGGGGACCCCATAAAGTATATATATTATTGATCAGTGATCGATTCTACGACATTCTAGCGATGTCCTTCCGTCCGTCCGTCTGTAGTTAACACGATGCAGTCCAAAATAAAAAAGCTAGACCCCTCAAGTTTGGCATAAAGATGTCTTATGCTCCTAGGCAGGTTAAGTTCGGAAATGGGCCAAATCGGACCAGGGGGAAAAAAGTTCCCCTTTGAAGAACTGAACCAACCTCTTAAAAATGCTCATCTTTTTGACGTTTTTTTGTATTTTTGTGAACCAAATGAGACATTTTTATGTTTGTAAAAGTTTATAGTCCAGCGCTTGAACCCAGGGGATTAAAAAATGTCGCTTTTTTTGCCCCGCCCCTTTTTTAAGGGCGTGGATAAAAAATTATTTAAATAATTATAAAACTATAATACTTTAGTACACAAAGCAGACACAAATGAACTTGTTAACATATATCATGAGGGCCAAGAAGTCATCCCAGCTCACCGACCCCTCTCCCCCTTAAAACAACGCCCCTGTCAACATTTTTTTTTATTTTTTTATATGTTGGAGGGTATAATAGATTTGGCACAGCCGAATTTGACACTCTCAATTTTTCTATATAAAAAATAAATTTCTCAGAATCAAAAATTTTTGTGTATGGGAAAGATTTCTTAAAATTTTAGACCTTTTCTATATAGGAAAAAGGTATCAGGATCTAAGACTTTTTCTGTATAAAAAATATATGTAGTTTTTTTATAAAAATTCTCCAACTCTGAGACATATTTCCTTTTGTAAAATAGTCAGATTTTTAGGCATTTTTGCTTTTAAAAAATTTATAATAATCTGAAAAAAAAATGTTAAAAAAATTTTGAGATTCTGAGATACTTTTTATTTCTTATTGTTAGTCTGAGACGTTTTTCCTTCAGAATTATTTCTTATATTTCCCATGAGTCTTAAAACTTTTTTATCCACCTAATAAAGTACACAAATTTTTTAAACAAACTAACAATTCCACAGTAGTACTGTGACATCAGTAAATTTGTTAGAAACGTAATTTCAATTTGGATTTTAATACGATTAAATGTATCAATTTCAAAACAATTTACAAAATATAAAAGTCAACTTTAAAACTATATATTAAGGGAATTCGCTATAGAAACTTTACCCCCTAGTAAAAGTGGAAAATATTTTAAAATATATTTTTTAAGAGCGGTAATATTTTAAATACCCAAATTTATTTTTTAAGAGCGGTAATATTTTAAATACCCAAAATTTTAAAAATTAAGTTTTAAACTCGTAACAAATATGTTTTAGTTTAGAGGATTGAGATTTATTAGGCCGACAAAACTTAAAAAAAAAACAAACGTTGGAAAACCGGGATTAGTGTATACTTTCCTAAGGGGATGAGTTATGCTGAATCCGAATCTGTACTCAGAATTTCTACATGACATCAGGTTTTCGAGACAACTTAGCTTCAAGGTAAAAAAAACCTTGATTTTCACCATTTTCGAGAAATTAAAAAAAATCATAACTGAATAAAAATTATTGAATAATTTTTTAAATTTTTCATGTTTAAGCTTGAAAAATTCGACTTAAAAATATTTTTAAAAAATTTCTCAACAAGGTGTTTTAATAATTTCAATTTATTTCGACCCTCGTAGCACATTTAATATTTACTCAATCTAGACGCCAGTAAGCTTAAATTAAAGCCTGATAAATGACCTACACAACAATTTTTACAAAAAAATAATTTTTTTGATAAAAATTAGGTCCATTATTGTTAACTTTGTCGTTGACGAATTATACTCGAATCTACTATATAGTCGTACGTTGACTTTTTGCGGCCACAGTATAATATACAGGGGGCATTTTCAGAGAAATTTAGAATCAAATATTCATGAAAGTTGGTACTTTCAAACTTTCGTAGTGAATACCCTTTATATGTAAGTAAAAAAGGGCCTTCTGCATTCTGCATGCATAAATGTATCTAATTTGACTATAGACAATAAATGATGATAGAATTGTTGTCATCACTTAACAAATTTTTATTTTGTATTGACATTTCTATTGTGTATATTTTGTAGGTTAGAAAAGTTTTACCAAAAAATTTTTAGTTATTATGATGAGTAAATGTAAAATTTAATAGTAGCAAATTGTCAACAAATAAATAAATATTAGATTTGTGTAAACAAAATAATGAATTATACAATCAGAAAAGTTTTACGGGTACTGCATGTAACTGTAAATGCTCGGATTATGTTTAAAACACCATCTAGTGAGGGACTCAACTACCTTTAAAAAGTGAACAAGCTTCTAATCTGCTATTCATAAAAAACATTCTCCTAGACTATGAGTGTGAAGGTCGTAGGTTCGATTCTCACGACAGACCTTGATCTGTTTTCCAACAGCGAGACGATCGTGTTTTTATTTACAAGTAATTGGGCAGGTAAATTTAGTATTTTCTATCAAATTAAATACAAATTCAATAACTTTATTCAAATCCACCATAAGTATTCCTGTCCCGTTTTATTTTTCCTTTAAAACCTACAAAAATTCATAAAAACACCATTAATTTTCCTATACCCTAAAGAATTCTTTACTTTAAAAACTCCCACTCCACTTCATTAAACACCAAATATAATCTTTACAATAGCAAAAAAAAATATATAATTCTCATTTAATGTCAGTTATTTAGATGATTTTTAGTTGATTTTAAGTTGTATGTTCTTCTATTAAAAGTTTCAATTAAGTTTCCATGTCATTTCACTTTAAAATAAAATAAAAAAAAAACACAAAATACACTTACAAATGTAAGTATTTTTTAACTTATTAAAAAAGTTTGCAAAAAAAAAGTAATAATACAATAAAATATCTTTAATAACAAATAGTCACGGAGTCTTATAAGTAGACTCATAATACTCATGCAATGCTGAGTTGAAATTTGGCTAAGACTACAATAATATGATGGACCCTCAGTTACACCATTGACACTTAAACAAGCGAAATGAACTATTTTTAAATTTAAAAATCAAAAATTATAGAAATAACAATAAAAAATTACAAAAACAATAACGGGAAATCTATCGAAAGCCTTTTTTAATATTACTTTTAAAACTCTTATACAACCTAAACCAATTGTAGTTTTCAAAAATCTTATACAATATTGGTATTTAAAAGTTTCCACAGATTGAGTACTTAAAAATTTCTATAAAATCGTGGATCTTGAAAGACTTATACAAATAAACAACCCTAGACAATTGTGCTTTTTTAAAAGTTTATAAAATCTTGATTGATGAAAAATAAAAAATATTTAAACAGAAGAACTGATAAAAGTCTAATATAATCTCATATCATAAAATTCTTATACAATCTTACGCAATTGTGGTTTTCAATCTTTCACAGTTTTTTAAAGTTTCAAAAAATTGTGATCTTTAAAAGTCTTATACAATTGTTGCTCTTTAAAAAACTTATTTAAAGGATCGATTTTAATAACCTGATGGCGTTTTCTTTTTTGAAAATATACCTTTGGGTATCCAATTCTGTTCACATATGTCAACCAGAAGCCTTATCAAAACATTTTGTACTTTTTGGTTTAGTGAAATATACCAAAATTGTCTGGGTGTCCTTACCTTTCCGCTTATAAATTTTGCACGGTTGAACCGATATCGCTCAAATGCAATACCAAACTTCTTGATGGAATAACAAACAAATATCTTTATTTACAGTCGTAAAAGCGTTATATTTTGGCCGTGATCGCCATTTCAACAGACAGACGGACATTGCTAGAATATCTTAAAATCGATCTCTGATCAATAATATATATACTATATGGGGTCTGATTTCATTGAGTTACAAACAGAATGACAAACTTATATATACCTTCTATGACTAAGTAGAGTGCAGAGAAGTGCCACATTTTTGCCAGAAAAGAAAATGCCATTAGACAATAGTGCTTTTTGAAAAGTATTATACATTTTGTAGGTTTTATAAATTTTATAAAATTCTTTTAATTCAGAACTATAAAAAGTATTGTACAATATAAATATATAACTCTTATACAATCTTTGTTAAAAAAAAATTGTTCAAAGTCTTAAACATTGTATACAATTTTAAAGTCATGATTTATAAAGTCTTATATAGTTGAGGTTTATAGGTCTTAAACAGTTGCGGGTTATAGAACCTCATACAATCGTGTTTTTAAAAATAATTTTACAATTTTAAAAGACTTTCAAATATCCTTCTTGTAAAAAAAGCTGGTAAAAATAACTATTTTCCAATAGAAAATGGACAGTAATACTATCAAAAGTCTTATACAAGTTTTATCGCATTTTTAGAAACTTATTGTAGTTGTTATTTTTCAATCTTTCTTATTTTAAATACATAAAAAACACTGTCCTCGAGTTCAAAAGATTTTAATAATCTTTTAAAGCTAGTATACAAACTAATGCGAAACTACAAAAATCAAACCATCATGGTTTTTAAAACTACCAAAACACTTATTTTGGTTTTAAAAGTATTATATACCAATCGTGGCATGAAAAATCTTGTTCAATCTAAATATGCAAAAGTCTTGGCGCCTTAGTAGGGTACTTAGTAGCGTGCAAGCCTATGAGTCTGGGGGTCTTGGTTTCGATTCCAAACAGAGGGTTGGTATGTTTCGCTACAATGAGACAATGTTCATTGTCACCCGTCTCGGTAAGGTTAATTGATTTGATTGATTGTATATGATTTGTAATTATATGTTAAAAATTCAATAAATAAAAAAATGTAAAAGTCTTATACAATTGTTATGTATTATTCTTCGACTCGAGCTCAAAGAATTTTTACTTATTTTATACAACTCTTATACAAACTAATAAGATTATATAGAAACTACCAAATATCAAACAATCAAGGTGTTTGAAACTACCAACACACTTATACTATGTAGGTTTTTACAGTATTATCCACCAAAATCATTATACATTTGCGGATTTTAAAATTGTGGCATTAAGAACTTTAAAAAGTCTTGTTCAATCTAAATATGTAAAAGTCTTAAACAATTGTTATGTTAATAAGTCTTATACGTTGAATTAGACAATTGTGATTTATAACTATTTTACAGTTTCGGGTTACAAAACCTTATACAATCGTGGTCTTTAAAAGTCTTCTGCAATATTAAGAGTCTGAAAACAGTTTTATGCGAGCTGGCCAAAAACAACTAAAGGTACAATACATTCAAAAGGTTTAGCGCTTCCAAAAGACTTAAACGGCCGCGGTATTTAGAAGCATCAAAAGAATGCTAGTTACATAAAAAACACTCGAAGTATTTTTATTTATTTTTTTTAACTCTTATACAAACTAATGCGATTATATGGAAACTACCAAAGATCAAACAATAAAGGTATTTTGAACTACCAAAACATTTATACTATTTAGGTTTATAAAGTATTATCTACCAAAAGTTTTATACATTTGCGGGTCTTAAAAGGTTTATACAATCGTGGCATTCAAAACTTTGAAAAGTCTTATTCAATCTAAATATGTAAAAGTCTTATACAATTGTTATGTAGTATTCTTCGATTTTTCTAATTTTAAATACATAAAAAAACACTGGTCTCGAGTTCGAAAAAAATTTATGTATTTTTTTAAACTCTTATACATACTAATGCGACAATATATACACTACCAAAGATCAAACAATCAAGGTGTTTAAAATTACTAACACACTTATACTATCTAGGTTTTAAAAGTGTTATACACCAAAACTCTTATACATTTGTGGGTCTTAAAAGGTTTAAACAATCGTGACATTCAGAACTATAGAAAGTATTGTTCAATCTAAATATGTAAAAGTCGTATACAATTGTTATGTTAACAAGTCTTATACGTTGAATTATACAATTGTGATTTATAACAATTTTACAGTTTCGGGTTACAAAACCTTATACAATCGTGATCTTTAAAAGTAGATAACAGTATTAAAAGGACTTGTAAAATCTGGTCAAACATAACCAAAGGTACAATCCATTCAAAATGTTTTTCGCTTTCAAAAGTCTTTTATGGCCGAGGTATTTAGAAGCATCAAAATTTTTATATAACAGACAATGGAAAAATTACAAAAATATAAACGGAAAAACTTAAAGCCTATGGTAACAGCGTTTTTTTAAGTTTTATACAATCGTGGTTTTTAAAGTTTTATATATAATTATGCAATTGTGGTATTTAAAAGTCGAATAAAATCGGGGTATATATAAACAGCCAAAACACTTATCTGCCATAAAACTATGGTTTGAAAGTATTATTTACCAAAAGAATTATACATTTGCAGGTTTTGAAAGTCTTATACAGTCTTGGTACGCAGAACTATTAAAAGTTTTGTACTATCTTAATTTGTATGACTTATATAGCCGTTGTATTAAAAAGTCTTATACGTTGCATTATACAATCATGATTTTAAAAGTTTTGTACAGTTGTGGTTGTTAAGTCTTATACTTTAGCGGGCTATAAAACCTTAAACAATCTTGGTCTTAAAAAATATTTTACAATATTAAAGGAATATTATATGATATGTTCCAAAAAACCAAAAGTCTTATACTGTCGCAGTATTTATAATCATCCAAATCTTTACGCAATACAAAATTACTAATATAAGAACGTGAAAACTATTATATTACAAGTCTTATGTAATCTAAATAATTAAAAGTCTTATGCAAACATTGTTTTAACAAGTCTTATACAAAGTCTTATACGTTCTATTGTACAAGCGTGTCTTTTGATTTTTTTTGGCAATCGTGATTTAAATAGTCATATAAAATCGTTTTTTTAAGTCCTATTTTATTTGGGATTAAAGGGGTTCTATGATTGTGGTCCTTAAAAGTCTTACACAATCGGGGTAAATCGAAAAACCAAGTGTCTAATACAATCGAGCTCTTTAGAACTACCAAGAGACTAATACTAGCTTTGTTAAAAAGGTCTTATACACCAAAGAAACTACCAGGAATTGTGGATTTTATTTAAAACAAATAGAATCATGAGTTTTTAATATTTTATACAATTTATGACACAAAAAAATTTAAAATTTTAGAAATCATGTGTAAATTTTTTATCCATTATCACATTTTGTAAACAGTGTAGTTGCCTGTTTAGTTTGGAAAATTGTTAGTTTAACAATTTTAATGCTGAATGGTTTTTGTTATATTATTATTTTTTTTTCGCTTTTTTTTATTGTAACAGAGTATGATGACGTTAATGTCATAGTCATCATTTTTGTAAAGTTCGTTTTTTTTTGTGATTTAGAAAAAATATAAATTTGAAATATTTCTACTTATTTTTAAAAGTCATGAAGAAGTTTTTCCTTTCTTTAGCAGCCAAAAGCTAAAGTATAATAATACATAAAATTCTTAGAAGTTTTAGCAGTTGTTGTCGTGAAATCGTTAAAGAAAATACACATACCTGCGTATAGACGGGACTTTGGTTTTGGTAAAAGAAGCCGCAGGTAATTCGATAAAGCGTTAAATTTTGCACTTAAAATAGTTTTTTTTTTTTGTTTACAAAAGTTATAAGCACAGTAGTTAAAAGGTAGTTATTTAAAAATTAAAAAATCATGTATAATTTAAATACGAAATTAAAATCAGTTAACAAGCCTATTAACTTAGAAGGGACTTTGGGAAACACCACATGTTCATTCCTAGGTATCACAATCTCATTATATGGAAGTTTCTTAAACATCACCTGTTTATATTAGATATTCAAATAATCAAAAGTCTTATACAATTGGGGTTTTATGTCTAATTTAAACGAGGCATTAATAATAATTTACTATTTAGGCGAGGTATTAAGAAATATTAAAAGTTGAAAAGGTTATTCGCTTGATAAAAAACTCTTATACAGTAGCATTTATTAACAAAAGTTTAAATTAATGGGTTTTAATATGCGATACAAGATTTTTCTAAACTACCAAAAGTCTTATAAAACATAGACATTGATCTCCCTAAAATTTTCAAAACTCTTATACTGTTGTTTTATGATTAATCTTAAATTAATACAATTATATTTTGTATTAACTATCACGACTTTTTTACAGTTAAGTTTTTCTTTAACAAAACTCTTATACTCTCATGGTTTTGAAACCCATAAATATTTTTATAATAAATTGATTTCAAAACTTTCTTAAGGTTTTTGCAATCATGGATTGTAATCTATCAAAACTCTTATAAAAGCATAAAGTTTTAAAAACTAAATCGGTGTTCTCTAAACTGTTAAAAGTCTTATATAAAATATTAAACATTTTACAAATTTGAGTTTTTGATTGCCATAACTCTCGGTTAGGCTAGGTAAGGTTGTAATTGCCTACATGCCTACCAAATTAGAAGGGGCTTTGGTGAGCATTACTTATTCATTCCTAGGTATCACAATCTCATTATGTAAAAGTTTCTTAATCATCACCTGTTAAAATTCGATATTAAAATAGTTATAACACGTTTATAACAGCTATCAAAAGTGTTATACAATCGGCGTTTTATGTCTAATTTAATCGAGGCATTAATAACTGCTTACAATTTAGACGAGGTATTCAGAAATACCAAAAGTTTAAAGGTTATTCGTTTGTTAATAAACTCTTATACAGTAGCGTTCTTTAAGAAAAGCTTAAATTAATGGGTTTTAATATGAGTTACAAGATTTTTCAAAACTACCAAAAGTCTTATACAACACTGACATTGATTTCCTTAAAATTTGCAAAACTCTTATACTGTCGTTTTATGGTTATTTTTAATTATATACAATTATTTTTTTTATTAACTATCACGATTTGTTTATAGTTAAGTTTTTCTTTAACAAAACTCTTATACTCTCATGGTTTTGAAACCCATAAATATTTTTATACATAAATTGATTTCAAAACTTTCTTAAAAAGTCTTATAAAACATTGACATTGATTTCCTTAAACTTTGCAAAACTCTTATACTGTCGTTTTATGATTATTTTTAATTATATACAATTATGTTTTTTATTAACTATCACGACTTGTTTACAGTAAAGTTTTTCTTTAAAAAAAAACTCTTATACTGTCATGGTTTTAAAACCCATATTTTATACATAAATTGAATTCAAAATGTTCTAAATTTTTTTGCAGTCATGGTTTGTTATCTATCAAAACTCTTATAAAAGCATAGAATTTTAAAAACTAAATCGGTGTTTTCTAAAATGTTGAAAGTCTTTTATAAATTTTATATTTTGATTGCCATAACTCTCATACACTTGTGTTCTTGATATCAATAAACTTTTATACAGTAGCGTTCATTATATTTATGTGGTCGTGATTTTTCAAACGTTTCAAAAGTCTTACAAAACAATGATTTCCTTAAATTATTAAAACTCTTATACTGTCGTTTTATTATAATTTTATGTATTATAAAATCAACAACGCTTTATACAAACAATAATGTTTTTAACAAAAAAAAAAAAAACTCTTATACAGTCATACATATACATAAATTAAATTTTACACTGTCTCAAGTTTTTTTCAATCATGGTTTTAAATCAATCTCAAAACTCTTATAAAATCGCATTGTGTTCTCGACATCAATAAACTTTTATACAGTAGTGTTCATTACATGTAGTCGTTATTTTTTGAAACTATCAAAATTTTTACAGAACTGATATCCTTAAATTATTTAAACTCTTATACTTTTGTTTTATAATCATTTTTAATTTTAGAAACTCAATAACGCTTTTTTGCAAACAATAATGTTTTTTACAAAAAAAAAACTCTTATACAGTCATTGCTTTAAAACATATTAACTAACATAAATTGAATTTTAAACTCTCTAAAGGTTATTCCAATCATGGTTTTAGATCTATCAAAACTCTTATAAAATCAGAGAGTTTCAAAAACTATCAAAACGCCTAATAAATCATCGCTTTCTAAACTTTAAAAATTATTACTTAACCGTAAGACCTTCAAACTTTTAAAAACTCTTATACAACCGTGTTTTTTTGTTTATCAGTTGTCTTATACCATACAATTGCTTAAATTTTGACAAATAATCCTTTCCTAGCCACTGTTTCCGGTTTCTGCAGCAACAAATATTAGTAACAGTGGCAAAAAAAAACCTTGTTATTTTGGTAAGCGATTGAAAGAGCGTAATGCCACTCATTCTATATAAAGTTATTTATTTTTGCATTTATATGACCAAGTCTAAATGCCAAAAGTTTTTGCCATTCGTTTTTTTTTTTGTTGTTGTTTTGTTTTCTACCAATTCCAAAAGTAAAATTACAAACAACTTTTCTAACCAATCTACCCAGAAGATTTTTATCGTTTTGGGTGGGGCGAAGGCGTAGGTAGGTTAGCAGTTGCACTTACGGTACCGCAGAAGATGATGAAGAACCCATGCTTTTTTTTTTGTTATTACTGTTTTGCAGATACTTGTACCTCGTTAACTTGGCCTATCTACAAAAGCTTAGTTACTCTACAAGCAAACTGTTACATTAATTTATGTTCACATTATTATTATAGTTTTTTTTTTGTGTTGTTCGCGTTCTGGCTACCTCATTATCATCTCCTCACCCGCCCACACTCCTTCAGCACTTTTACAATACAAGATATTTTTCATTTGTGCAACTTTTATGCAATGTAGTCATAAAATGTCTTTTCTACTTCATTTACACCATTTCGCGTTATGGGGTGCTCATAACAAAAATTTACTGCCTGTTTAAGTTTCAACTGCTACTCCGTCTGCCTCTTGCGCTCTCCTTTACTGACTTTATCTTGCAACAAAGTTTCTTATGAATTCATCTATTTAGTGTGAAGTGTTTTGTTTGTTGGAGTGTGTTAGTGGCAATACTAGAAGTCGAAATTGTGGCAACACAGTAGTAAGTAGAGTAGAGTTTTGTACCTTCTAAAGTTGCAAAGTGCTGTCGTTGACATTTTTCTACTTTATTTGTGGCAATGAATAATAATGAATAATATTTTCTTTTCTATTATGTGTAGTTTTTTTTCTCTCTCTTCATCTTTTCATTTTCTGTTGTATGAACGTTTAAATATATATTAGGGTGGCTTTAAAGTCAAACAAAAATTCAGATTTGACCAAATTTTTCACTAAATATTGGTTCAAGAAAATGTTTCAAAATATCTGAATTTTTGTTTAAATTGACAATTTCATAGAGTTTTAAACAAGCTTTAAGTTTAACTTAATTTGAGCCAAATCAGAACGCCATGTGCCCTTGTATGACACACATGCTACCTGCAAATTGCACATCTGAAATGTGCAATGTATGACAAGTGTCACATTTGAAATGTGCCGTGTGTCATACAAGGGCACATGTGCCTGTTATGGGCTCATGGCACATTTAATATGATTTTTTATACCCTCCACTCTAGTGATTGAGTGTATATATAAGTTTGTCTTTCCGTTTGTAACACCTCGAAATATTGGTCTAAGACCCCATAAAGTATATATATTCATGCTCCTCGATCTATTTTAAGACGATCTAGCGATGTCCGTCCGTCTGTCTGTCTGTCTGTCTGTTGAAAACACGCTAATTTTTGAAAGACTACGGAGGCTTCTGAAATTTTGCATATATATTGGGCATTTACCTGGTCACGTTGGTATTGTAATCCAGCGAAATCGGTCCAGTGGTTCAAAAGTTATGAGCAAAAGAGTGAATTTCGACAAGGGTTTTTCGTGAATTTACGAGATAAAACACACAATTACTTTTGAAAGGCAATTCTGAGGATGCTGAAGCTTGGCATATATAATTGCCGTTCCCCTGGTCTAGCCAGCCAAATCGATCTAGTGGTTCAAAAGTTATTAGCAAAACCGTGAATTTCAGATTAGTTTCACCTTAAATTCATTAGTTGAAAACCCGTAAAACTTGTTTTAAAAATATTGTTAAGTCACAAAAATATTTTACAGCGTATTTATGTCACTCAAAAATATTTTAACACTAAACAAAAGAAATACAATCGATGAAAAATTGCGACCTGTATCGTGTTTACAACGTTTACATGGACAGACAGACAGACAGACGGACGGACGGACATCGCTAAATCGACTCAAAAAGTGATTCTGAGTCGATCGGTATACTTAAAAGTGGGTTTAGGACCAATATTTCGGGTAGTTACAAACATCAGCACAAACTCATTATACTCTGTACCACAGTGTGGTGTAGGGTAAAAATAGTACTTTTTTAGAAAAAATAGTACGTTTTTAGAAAAATTGTACTTTTTTGAGAAAAAATAGTAATTGTTTTTTTTTTTTTTTAATAGTACTTTTTTTTAAAAAAATTTGTACTTTTTTTTACAAAAATTGGCACTTTTTTTTTAAAAAATAGTGTTTTTTTTAAATATTACTTTCTTTGAAGAAAAAGTCATATTTTTGGAATAAAAGTATTTTTTTTTTGGGAAAAATAGAAAAGTACTATTTAAAAAAATTGCAATTTTTTAGAAAAAGTAGCACTTTTTTGATAAAATAGTGCTTTTTTAGCAATGTACCATAGAACCTTTAAGAAAAAATGTACTTTTTCTGGGGAAAAAGTACTTATTTAGAAAAAATAGTACTTTTTTCCTAAAAAAAGTATTATTTAAGAAAATATAGTACTTTTTAGACAAAAACCCCTTTGGACAAAAAAGCACTTTTTAGAAAAAAAGCAATTTTTTACTATTTTTTTAGAAAAAATTACTTTTTAAAAAAAATCACTTTTTTTAGAAAAAAATTACTTTTTTTTAGAAAAAAATTACTTTTTTAGAAAAAAATTACTTTTTTAGAAAAAAAATACTTTTGCTAAAGGTACTTTTTTCATATTTTTAATTTTCACTTAAAAATACTTCATTTCAAATTTCAAGTTTCGTTACTATTATTTCAAGAGTTAAAAATGAGACAAGGTACACTGTCTTACCCCTTTTTCAATTACTTTAAAATGTTAGGTTATTTCAAAAGAAAGAAAAAGTATCAAAGTACACTTTATTACCCTTTTTGGAATCGGATCATCCAAAAAGTACTTGTATCAATTTTTTTTTCTCTGAAAAAAACAATTTCGAGATTTTCAAACCAAGACAGTACCAAAGTACACCTTTTTACCCGCTTAAAAGTACTGTTTCAAAAATTATCTTTTTCTATTTTTTAAATTTTAGGTTTCTTTAACCATTATTTCAGGCGATAGAAGAAACGTATAAAGGACCAACTTTTTATCCGTTTTGCACCATTGCAATTAAAATTCACAATTTTTTACTTTTTTTATTTTCAAAGAAATATATGACATTCAAAATTTCAAGTTTCAATGATCATTATTTCGGGTGATAAAAATGTACCGAATAACACTTGTTTAACCATTTTAACAAGTACTAAAAGTAATTTTTTCCCCCTATAGAATCGGACTTCCAAAAAACCAGTCTTCGTGGATCTATTTTCCGTCTGGTGAATTTATATTCCAAATTTCAAGTCTCTAGATTAAAATATTTGGGATGTGCGAGGATGTATGAGTATGTCAGTCAGCGACCTGAATCTTTTACATATATAGATAGACCCTGGCACAATCATCAGCGCTCTATGAGCGCACACAATTGGAATGTCGGATTAAATAGCTTTTTTGTAAACATAAAATTAAAAATGAATGTAGAATTACAAAATTCTTACAGTAAAAGTATCCTACTGACTCGCCGCCAACTTTTGGCAATTGCTACCATCATCAGCGCTCTTTATTCATCCACACTTGTAGTGTGAGATACAATTAACAATTTTTTAATAAAAAAAATATGCATTTTTGTAAAAAAAATAATTTTTGCATAAAAATTTTTTTAACAGTTTTTATTCAAATCAGTTGTTTTTAAACCCCTTAACAGAAGTCTTATAATTTTCTTTTTCAATTTTGTCTAAAATTCGGAATCTAAATATTATAACCACCCTATTAAACACACACACAAACACAATGTATATTTAGAAAAGTGTTGCAATTTTCATATAATTTACGTTTTTATTTCTTTTCTTTTTTCATAATTTTTTTTTTTCTCTCATTTTTTTTATTTTCCTGTCTCTAGAAAAATAATAATAAAACGAAGAAGAAGATTGGAAAATTGATTAAAATTTATGAATTATTATATGAAACATTATAGAAAATTTATTGAAATTATTTGTAAATTAAAAAAAAAAAATGCAGAAAAAGAGGTCATACTATGCGTATAAGCATTATATAGCAATAACTAAAATATTAATCATACGTATAAGAGAATTTTTTTATGGAAATTTTGATAACGCAAGTTCGAGTCTCATACCACATTTACTATTTACACAATCTGGACGATATCAAAGTTAAATTGAAGGCAGATAAATTATTTAAACGACAATTTTCAGAAATATTTCTCGTTTGATAAAAATAGAGTAGAATAAACTTACCCACAATAACAATAACATTTAAAATTATGGTGTACGTACCTGTAAATAAAGAGAAATTTTGAAAACAGTTAGTTAAATCTTCGTAGAAACGATTAAAAATTTAATTGAAATTACTAAATGATTTGTATACGTTTTCTTATAGAAAAAATGTCTCAGTATCTGAGACTTCTTCTATATAGGAAATACTCTGAAACTTTTTCAATGCGAACAATTTGTTTAAATCTGAAACTTTTCCTATATAGAAAAAATGTCTCAGAATCTGAGACTTTTTCCATATAGAAAAAATGTCTCAGAATCTGTGACTTTTTCCAAAAAAAGTCTCAGATTCTGAGACATTTTTATACCCTCCAACTACAGTATGAGGGTATACTCCCTTTGTCATTCCGTGTGTAAAGCATCAAAATATCGGTCTAGGACCCCATAAAGTATATATATTTATGATCAGTGATCGATTCTAAGACATTCTAGCGATGTCCGTCCGTCCGTCTGTCCGTCTGTCCGTCTGTAGTTAACACGATGCAGTCCAAAATAAAAGAGCTAGACTCCCTAAATTTGGCACGAATATGTCTTATGTTCCTAGGCAGGTTAAGTTCGTAAAGGAGCAAAATCAGACCAGGGGGAAAAAAGTTCCCCCTTGAAGAACTAAACCAACCTCTGAAAAATACCATATTTTTACATGATTTTCTTTGTTTTTGTTTAACAAATACAACATTTTTATGCTGCAAGAAGTTCAAAGTCCTGCATTTGGACCCACAGAATTAGAAAATGTCGTTTTTTCGGTCCGCCCCCCTTTTATGGGCGTGGAAATTTTTTTTTTTTTTAAATAATGATAAACTTGTATTTCTTTAGAGCAAAAAGTATAAGAATGAATTCTTAAACACATATTCGAGAAGAAATGCCCCCCCCCAATTACCACTACCGACCCCCCCCCCCCAAAAAAATAAAACGACCCTGCAATTTTTTTTTTATTTATTTGCATGTTGGAGGGTATAACAGATTCGGCACGGCCGAATTTAACACTCTCACTTGTTTCTATATGGAAAAAGTCACAGATTCTGAGACATTTTTTCTATATGGAAAAAGTCTCAGATTCTGAGACATTTTTTCTATATAGGAAAAGTTTCAGATTTAAACAAATTGTTTGCATTGAAAAAGTTTCAGAGTTTTTTCTATATAGAAAAATTGTCTCAGAATCTGTCTCAGAATCTGAGACTTTTTCCATATAGAAAAATTGTCTCAGAATATGAGACTTTTTCTATATAGAAAAATTGTCTCAGAATCTGAGACTTTTTCAATATAGAAAAAATGTCTCAGAATCTGAGACTTTTTCTATATAGAAAAAATGTCTCAGAATCGGAGACTTTTTCTATATAGAAAAATTGTCTCAGAATTTGAGACTTTTTCTATATAGAAAAATTGTCTCAGAACCTGATTCTTTTTCTATATAGAAAAATTGTCTCAGAATCTGAGACTTTTTCTATATAGAAAAATTGTCTCAGAATCTGAGACTTTTTCTATATAGAAAAATTGTCTCAGAATCTGAGACTTTTTCTATATAGAAAAATTGTCTCAGAATCTGAGACTTTTTCTATATAGAAAAATTGTCTCAGAATCTGAGACTTTTTCTATATAGAAAAATTGTCTCAGAATCTGAGACTTTTTCTATATAGAAAAATTGTCTCAGAATCTGAGACTTTTTCTATATAGAAAAATTGTCTCAGAATCTGAGACTTTTTCTATATAGAAAAATTGTCTCAGAATCTGAGACTTTTTCTATATAGAAAAATTGTCTCAGAATCTGAGACTTTTTCTATATAGAAAAATTGTCTCAGA
Organism: Pegoplata infirma; assembly: GCA_963921195.1. Lineage (NCBI taxonomy): Eukaryota > Metazoa > Arthropoda > Insecta > Diptera > Anthomyiidae > Pegoplata > Pegoplata infirma. The sequence continues at coordinate 198,079,403 of OY992539.1, forward strand.
ATCTGAGACTTTTTCTATATAGAAAAATTGTCTCAGAATCTGAGACTTTTTCTATATAGAAAAATTGTCTCAGAATCTGAGACTTTTTCTATATAGAAAAATTGTCTCAGAATCTGAGACTTTTTCTATATAGAAAAATTGTCTCAGAATCTGAGACTTTTTCTATATAGAAAAATTGTCTCAGAATCTGAGACTTTTTCTATATAGAAAAATTGTCTCAGAATCTGAGACTTTTTCTATATAGAAAAATTGTCTCAGAATCTGAGACTTTTTGTATATAGAAACAAGTAAAAAAGTTAAATTCGGCTTTGCCGAATGTAGTGATACCCTCCACAATTTCAAAAAGATTATTGCAAAAAACTTTTTTTTTTAAAGGAAATAACTTAAAAAAAAAAAAATTGAAAAAAAAATTTCCGAGAAAAAAAATTTTTGTTAAAAAAATCCGCGATTTTTTTCTTTTTTTGTCAAAAAATATTTTCGTACATGTTTAAATATCATTTGGTGTTCAATTATGTTCACATATGTCAACCACCAGCCGAATTAAATCATTTTGTATTTTTAGGTTATGTTGAATGTACTAAAATTTTTGAGCTGTCCATACATTTTCATAACTTTTAAACCGGTGAACCGATATCGCTCTAATGCAATACCAAACTTCTCAGGAGAACTTCCAATAAATATGTTAAGTTTCAGTCATATCCGTGTAGTATTTTGGTCGTGATCACCATTTCCACAGACAGACGGACAGACGGACATCGCTAGAATGTCTTAAAATCCATTGGGGATCATGAATATATATACTTTATGGGGTCTCAGACCGATATTTCGATGAGTTACAAACGGAATGACAAACTTATATATACCCTCTATCACTAAGTGGAGGGTATAAAAAGGTCTCAGAATCTGAGACTTTTTCTATATAGAAAAATTGTCTCAGAATCTGAGACTTTTTCTATATAGAAAAATTGTCTCAGAATCTGAGACTTTTTCTATATAGAAAAAATGTCTCAGAATCTGAGACTTTTTCTATATAGAAAAAATGTCTCAGAATCTGAGACTTTTTCTATATAGAAAGAATGTCTCAGAATCTGAGACTTTTTCTATATAGAAAAAATGTCTCAGAATCTGAGACTTTTCTATATAGAAAAAATGTGTCAAAATCTGCAACTTTTTCTATATCGAAAAAATTTTTCAGAATTTGAGATTTTTTCTATATATTTTTTCTATTTCTCAGAATCTGAGATTTTTTCTATATAGCAAAAATGTCTCAGAATCTGAAACTTTTTCTATATAGAAAAATTGTCTCAGAATCTGAGACTTTTTCTATATAGAAAAAATGTCTCAGAATCTGAACAATTTTCCTATATCGAAAAATTATTCAAAATTACTTAAATTTTCTTACAAATTCTTAAAAATTCTTCCTCTACATAATTCTTACAACAAAAACTAATTATTTTAATTGTCCAAAATACCATGAACTCTTCTATAATTGTGTTCAACAGTCAGTCAGTAAGTCATGATCAAATCTAAAAAAAAAATGTAAAACTTATTCACACCATAACATGCCAAGGCACAATTAAAAAAAAAAAAAACTCAAATATATATTTAGATACTTAAGGAAATATTCCACAAAAATATGTTTCTTAAAGTTATAAAAAAACATTAAAACTATTATATAAAATCCTAAAGTTTATCAAAGTTATCAGGAAGGAAAAGATGAGCAGAAGAAGTTATAAAATAGAAGAACTAAAAAAAAAAACTTTTGACCAATCATGCTGCAATTCCGTATTGTTTTAAAAACTATAATTTCAAAAAAAAAAAAATATAAACCTCACAATATGCTAAAAAAGAAACTAAAGCAGATAAAAATAAAATAAAATTATCGTTATAAAATAAACCCAGCAACAAAATAAAGGAGTGGCTAAACAACAATTTCCTTTTAATTTAAAATCCAACTTTCAAAACCAAAATCAAGAAACAAACATAATATATCGTCCACTAGGCTATAAGAAGTTCTCTGAAAATTCTCAAAAATTTTGAAACTGCTTGGTGTATTTGTGTCCCAAGAAAACTTCACAATAAAAATTTTGCAAAAAAAAACTAGAAAATCTTGCACATAGAACGATTTGCAGACCTAACGATATATTCTATTTCTAATGCAAAAAAAAAAAAATAACAAAATATCCCCAAAAATCGCCAATATATAAGATTTTGTTCAGTTTTTAATTTGACAGACATTTTTTGCTTAGACTTTTTCAATTTTTGTGAATTGTGTTTAAAATTTTTTAAAAGAAATTTATTGTCGATTTTGCTCGGTGGAAGTCCCCAACTTTGCGTATAGATTCCCAAGTCTGACAGCCCTGCCGTTGAGCTCAGGAAACGCTAACCTTTGTGTTTTAACTCTGTTTAAAATTTATTAAAAATTTTAAATATTATCCCTTCACGAAAATCTCGCTTTAGTAACCATTTTCTTTGCTGGACATCATTACTAACGTAACGTCTTTGTGTAGTGGTAGTTATTTGTATAGTTGTGTATGTACACTACATGTATTTGTATATAAATGTACCAACTGGTGTAAAATGTTATGGTCACTTTTGCATTTTAATACTTGATACTCATATTTATTAAAACGAAAATGAAGAACAAAAAAAGCAAAAAACAATTCAAACGATATTAGAAAAAAGGGAACATAGTTTTTTTTGTTGTTGAGCAGAAGGGGAATATAATATTTAAAACTACAAATGGTGATGTTAAACAGAATGTGACCAACTACGTCCTCTTAGTTATTGTTTCACAATTTAAAGTTTTCGTCCCTTTTTTAGAAAAGAGGTACTATTTTAGAAGAGAGGTTCTTTTTTTTGAAGAGGTACTTTTTTAAGAAAAAAGGTACTTTTTCAGATAGGATGTACTTTTTAGTAAAGGGTTACTTTATTAAAAAAGAACGCTATTAAAATACCCCCAATGAAATTTTTCCCACACAGAAAAATTAAAAAATCCCCCAACAAAAATGCTAAAATTTTATTTGAGGTTTTTTTCATTTATTTTGGGGGTTGTTTCATTATTGATTTTGCGGTTTTGTTCATTATGAAACAAGCCCTAAATGAAAAAAGAAATAAAAAAAGGCGTACGGATATAGCGCCCAAGGTCTTATCGCCCAAAACCGTAAATGTCATATCGCCCAAGCTTCGACATATAGTCCAAAATGATAGGTCTAAAATCGTTATTTCTCCCAAAACAAAGTTGTCAAAAAATCCAAAATATTGCGAAATGTCGAAATTACGACTTCTATGAATTGTTTTTTTGTAATAAAGTTTTCTGCTTAGGCGGCCTTCGGCCGGGCTTTGGGGTAAAGGCCTGCTACCCTAGAAAACTTTACTTTGCGGAGAGAGTGGGTTTAATGCATGAAGTTTGTAACCCCTAAGCGCGACCGAAGGCCAGCTACGCATAAAAATTTTAAAATATTAAAAATGTTAAAAAAAAGAATATTGGTGAGTTTTTGGGCGCTATGTCCGTACGCCATAAGTGATTTAAATTTTTTTGGGCTTAATTTCATTTTTTTGGGGATAATTTCAATGGGGGTTTTTCATATGTTTATTTGGGAAATATTGCATATTGCATAAACCCAAAATTTGGTGTTTATTTCATTTTTATTTAGGAGTAATTGCATTTATTTTGGGTGTAATTTCATTATTTTTATTTGGGGCGTATTTCATTTTATTTGGGGATAATTTCATTGTGGGTTTTTTCATTTTCTGATTTGGGGGTAACTTCATTGAGGGTTTTTTCATAGCGCCTCAGAAAAGATGTACTTTTTAAGAACAGAGGTAGTTTTTTTAAAAATATGTACAATAAAAAATTTCCAACTTTTTTAGAAAAGATGTGCTATTTTCAGAAGAAATGTAATTTTTTTTTAAAGAGGTACTTTTTTTTTAATAAAAGAGGTACTTTTTCAGAAAGAAGGTACTTTTTTAATAAAAGAGGTACTTTTTCCGAAAGAAGGTACTTTTTTTTAGTTAAGGGTTACTTTTTAAAAAAAGGTATCAGGGTTGGCTACCGAAACGAATAACGGTATTGGTAACGGTATTGGTATTACATATTTTTTATATCGGTAACGGTAAAGGTAACGGTATTTTCGATTATTTCGGTAACGACAAACCGTTACCGAAACATCGATACCGGTTCGTACCGGTATTATGAAAAAATTTACCCAAAATGTTAAAAAGTCACAAATTTGTTAAAAACACGTAAAAAATCCAAAAAAAAAACTTAAATTTATAGCATTTTTAGCACATAAGTAAATAGCAGTATCATATTATTTTAATTACCTCAGAATTTAATTAAAATTTCACCTTGTAATTCAACGAATAATTTTTTGGTTTTTACGTGTTTATGAAATGTTCTGCGCAACCAGCAGAAAAATCTCCATATTAGCCATGAGAAAAATCTGCATTTTAAGCTATTTGGGAAATATGTTGATTTTAGCTGACGCGGTTTGCTAAATTTCCGTCTGGATAAACTAGGTAGAGTCTGTGAAAAAATCTGTCAAGCAGAAAAATCAGCTGATTTCAGATAAATAGCCGAACATCGGAATTATATTTAATTTAAGTAGAAAAGACTTATAAAAAAAAAAAAACTGTTTCAAAGGAAGCGATAAAGAACTAGTAAGAGTATTTAACAAAAGAAAACACAAATATTGACTGGGACATTTCCGAAAGGAAGGAGAAGAAGGGGAAAGCCGCAGTTCGGGGGAAAACTAGATCACAAGAAATTAGCAACAATATAATTTTAAAAAATAAAATTTTCGATTTATTTTTAAAGTGACAATTTTTTTTTTCAGTAAAATTTTTTTTTTCAGTAAAATTTTTTCAAGAAAATTTTCTTTAAACAGGACAACTAAATATTTCTCTAAAATTTAGTTAAAATTTCCATTTTAGCAGAAAAATCTAGTAAAAGTTTTCTAATTCAAACTTTTAACACTAGAGATTTGGCACCATTCAGGTTTTTCTCTTCTTTCATCTTCCCATTTAAGAAAGTTTACTCACTTTTCTCTTCGGAATTTTTAGATAAATTAGGAATGTGATCATTGGTTGTGTCGATTTCGACATATTCTGTGTCTAAATTTACTTAATTGTAATGTGATCATTGGTTGAACCGATTTCCTCATTGTTTTTATCCAAATAAAGATTTGCAATGAACTAAAATTTTATGTTTTATTTTACGTAAATTTAAAATATTTTATCTGCAAAAAAAATTTAAATAAGTAATATTTAGACAACCGAAACAAAACCGTTATAATACCGGTAAAATCCGAATAAAGGTAAAGGTGGTTTTTTTATCGGTAACTGAATTTAAAGTTTTTTATTTCGGTTTTGGTAACGGTAACGGTAGTCAATATTAAAGGGTTTTTAATCGGTAACGGTATTGAAAGGGTAACGGTAGCCAACACTGAAAGGTATACTTTTTAAAAAAAGAGGTACTTTTCCAGAAAAGATGTACTTTTAAAGAACAGAGGTAGTTTTTTAAAAAATAGGTACAATAAAAAAGCTACTGTTTAAATTACACAGCGACAAGTAAAAAGTGTTAAATTTGGCTGCAAAGGGACAATATTTGTTCTTTTTTTAAATGGAGATACTTTTTTTTTTTAAATAATTTTTTCAATCGTGGTATTTATATTTTATTTTTTAAAATGCACTTTTTCAGAAATGTTCTTATTACCCAACAACAGGTTCACCATCCCAAATGTAAATGTAAAAAAATAGAAAAAATGAGGCGGGGGGTCAATGGGCGACGTTGGGGGATTATTCCCACTCGCAATAAATGCAAACAAATTTAATGATTGTTTTAGAAAAATGTTAGATGCAAAAATTAATAGAAGTCAGATTTACATTTTACCCCTCTAGAAGGCACTGTAGATGAGGAAGGAGCTGATTTAGTAAAACTAGCTTAAAAAAAATAAAAAAATAAATTGTGGTACCGCATTAAGGGTTGAAGATAGATAGTTGATACGTTTTTTGAGAAAATGTTGGGGTTAAAATAATTTTGGGGGTCGGTCATACATTTGATTCCCTTAAGGATCTGACGTAGGGAGTAAGTTTGTTTAGATAAAAAATATATGGGTGTAAAAATTAATGGAAGTCATTTTTATACTACACCACTCTAGGAACGAATAAGTGGCATTTGTGGAGGTTTTTGTGTTTTTTTTTTTTAACCTTAAAAGCCACTTTTGCTATATTGAGAAGCCATTTGCCCGCAATTGCCTCGAAGTTGCTCCCAAAAGCTTAGGTTATATTGTAAGGGGCTGCTGACGTCAGACAGACCCTGAGGTCTGTTGTGATACCACGGGACTGTAATAGATTCTTCTATTAGTCCCTGCCGTTAAACCAATCTGAACTTCTTACGAAACCCCTTAGACAATTAAATTTGACATCCGACAAATCAGAAAGATTGTGCAGCTCCCCAGATTCCAGTAAAGCAAGTCTCTGACCAAAAAGTGTCAGGCAATGGCAGATAAACTGTTCGATAGTTTCCAACTCCTTTTCATCCATACAACTCCGGCACAGTCATTTGACGGCACATTTAACAACTACGCGTTCTTCTCTATAAGACAGTGTCCGGTAATTACAGCAACCACTGTCGAAATATTTCCTCTTGGAAGCGATATCAGGTCACTTGTGCGCTTCTGATTAAGAGAAGGCCAAATCCGTCGTGTTGTCTCACACGTCAATCCATTTTCCCATCTCTGATTAGTCTCCGTCAAGGAACAAAGCCGTAGATGTTGTTTGCAAGTTTCTGGAGGCATACCAACACATTCTAATTCTGTTTGAACCTGTAAGGAAGTTCCCAGTCTTGCAAGCTCACCGGCTTTCCGATTCCCTGGAATGTATCTTTGCCCTGGGAGTCATATGAGTCGTATGTCAAACGTAGTCTCCGTCGCGGAACCAATTCTGTTAAAAACCTGTAAGATGGTTCCCAGAATTGCAAGCTCAACGGCTGTGATCTGGGACCCATATGAGTCGTATGTGAAATTGCTGTCCCATCTCATTTTAAGACGTGCGGAAGTTAAGTGCAGCTGTCTTTTTTTTAGAAACATTGACTCCAGGGACTTGACCGTGATTTTGACTGCAGTTGTATACAATACATTGCAGTCCGACCAGTTAGCCACTTCCTTTATTGTCAGCATCTCTGCCTGGTAAACACTGCAATGATCCGGCAATCTTCGAGCCAGGCTCACTCCAAGCTCCTCCGAATAGACTCTAAAGCCTACTTGTTCGTGCAGCCTCGATCCATCCGTGTAAAAGTATATAGAAACTCCACTACCCGGAATACCCCTCAACAAAGACTCCCTAGATGATATCATAAAGGTAAAGTGACGGTTAATAAAGGCTCATTGAAAGAGTCGACATTTTGTGGACTCTCGATCTTTTTCAATACCTCGCTATGGCCACAGTCGCTGCTCCTTCATTGCAGTGTGCTATTAAGTGGAATTAACGACGTAGCCGCATACTGCCTACCCAATATGTCCAATGATATCAGGTAAACGAGGATTTCTAATGCAGCCGTAGGTGTTGTACAAAGAGGACCAGTAATATACATTGAAGCAATTCTCTGTACCCTCGTAATAAAGACACAGTTCGCTCTTGTCTCTAAAGCAGGCCACCAGACAATGATTCCAGAATTGGAAGCACCACCGCTGTTTAAATCCATTGAACGACTTTAGGGCTAAAACCCCATCGTTTTCTATCGACCTTTTTACAGGAATATAAAGCAATCGTTGCTTTTCTCACCCATTCCTCAATATTACGCCTGAAATTCAACTTCCTATCTAGAAATACTCCAAGATACTTGGCTCTATCTGAGAAGTCGATTTCAGTGACGTCCAGAGAAATATCAAGAACGGGAATCTTATTTTTTTTTGTAAACAAGACAAGTTCTGTTTTACTTGGATTAATTTTCAGACCACAGTCTCTTGCCCATATAGACAGATCTTTTAGAGAACCCTGAATAATGACCCTCAATGTTGGGAATGTTCTTTTACGCTATCGCGACATCGTCAGCATATGCGACAACATGATAACAACGTGCTTCTAGAAATAGCAGCATTAAATTCAGTGCCAGGATCCAAATCGAGATATGTAAGACGTTCCCAATTCAAACGTTATACGTTTATTGGCAAGTAGATTTCCCACAATTAAAACGATTCACTGCTTCACTCCCAGACTAGACAATGCCACAATTATCGGGTCTGGGCTTTTAATAAGCCCCCTTTATTTCAAGAAAGGTCACCATAGCGTACACTCAGAAAAAAATTAACTAAAAAATGGAAAAATTAACTAAATCCAAGGAAAATTGATATTGATCTAACTCCATTGCCATGTATTCCTACTTTTAAGTCCATATTTTTCTTAAAAATAAGGACCAATTTGAACTAGAAAGTGGGAAAAAATTTCCCATTTTTAGTTAAAACAAGTAAGAGTATTAAATTCGGCTGTGCCGAATCTTTTATACCCTCCAACACGTTTAAAATTAAAAAAAAAAAAATTGCAGCGGAGTATTTTTTTTTGGTGGGGGGGGGTCGACATAGTTGGTTGGGGACACCTGTTCCCCCGCTATATATGTTTACAAATTATTTGTTTATGATATTTACGCTTAAATAATAAATTTGTATCGTTATTTTTAATTAATTTCTATAACCACGCCCCCAAAGGGGGGCGGCCTAAAAAAATCGAATTTCCTAACCCAAGCGCAGGTCTATGAACATAATATGACACACAAATGTTATATTTGTTGAGCAAAAATTAAAAAAAAACTCGTAAAAATATCGTATTTTTCAGGGGTCGTTTAAGTTCTTTAAGGGGGAACTTTTTTTCCCCTGTTCCGATTTTGCCCATCTTCGAACTTAACCTTACCAGTAAAATAAGAGATATACTTGCCCAATTTCAAGGGTCTAGCTCTTTTGGTTTGGACTGCATCGTTATTTCTACAGACGGACGGACGGACGGACATCGCTAGAATGTCTTAGATTCTATCATGGATCAATATTATATATACTTTGTGGGGTCCCCGACCGATATTTCGATGTGTTACACACGGAATGACAAAGTGAGTATACCCCCATACTGTGGTTGGAGGGTATAAAAAAACATGAAAACATTTCTGAGGAAAAAACTTCCTCAAATTAAAGAAGATAAATATGAGGCATTCCATACCAAATGTCCAGCGAAAAAAAACATGTGTACCGTAAACTTCTGAATAGGTGGTATGGATAGCCCTATATGGAACTTAGAAAATTGCGTTTTTGGTTTTTCAATTTTTCAAAAACTGGGCTTAGGAGGCGTGGTCAAATATTGGAAAGATGGTTAAATTTATGGCGAGTTGCCTTGATTAAATATTTATCACATTAAAACGGAATGCACCACAAATCTCAAAAAGTCAATTTATTAAAAATCCGGCCACTTTTTTTTTTCTTTTTTATTTATTTTTTTAAAAGTTTATATGTTTGTCCATCCACACAAAAAAATCAGAAACACGTTCATCTTTTTTTTCGAGAAAATCGCATTTGAACTTTAAATTTCATAACAATTTAGTAATTTGCTTGTATTTTCTTGTGTCAACAGAGCGTATGACGAATATTTATGCAATTAATATTACTCATTCGCAACTTTAAAACAAAGAAATTCAAGCAAATAACAAAATTGTTATGAAATTTAAAGTTCAAATGCGATTTTCTCGAAAAAAAAAGATGAACGTGTTTCTGATTTTTTTTGTGTGGATGGACAAATATCTACACTTTTAAAAAAATAAATAAAAAAGAAAAAAAAAGTGGCCGGATTTTTGATAAATTGACTTTTTTAAAAAATGGAAAATTTCAGAACGGGTTCTGAAAATTTTCCAAAAAAAAATTTTTAATCGATAGCCCATACAAAACTATATAAGAACGAAAATTTTTGACATTGTGGTGCATTCCGTTTTAATGTGATTTAATCAAGGCAACTCGCCACAAATTTTACCATTTTTCCAATATTTGACCACGCCTCCTAAGCCCAGTTTTTGAAAAATTGAAAAACCAAAAACGCAATTTTCTTAGTTACATATAGGGCTATCCAAAGAACCTATTCAGAAATTTACGGGACACATGTTTTTCTGTAGCGGGACATTTGGTGTGGAATGCCTCATATGATGAACTAATTGGTAGTAAATTACGGCTTAAAACTGATTTTTTGAACGAAATTCTTTTTTAATAAATACGTTAAAACGAAATTTTTTTTTCCTATATTTAAGAAAAATTTCTTTGGCGGTAAGAATTTCTTCCATGTATTAGGAATTACATTTAAGGAAAATTATGAACTATTTAACAGTACATGAACCAACATTTTTTCCTAACATTTAAGAAAATTTTCCAACTTTTAGGTAAATTTAACTAAATTGTGGAAAAATTTATAAACTAATTTGAAGAAAGTTTTTCCAAAGTTTAAGTTAAGTCTTTTTTTTTTTGAGTGTAGTCAAATTTGAATGCGGTTCTTTTCACGGAACGTGTTAACCCTCTATCTGAATTTTTAGGTGCCATTTTAGTCCTTTTTTCAAATATTCTCATTGAACACAACTAAAACGTGGGTTAAAGGGTAAAAAATGTTCAACAAAAATATTACCGAATGCGATCCCTCGATGTTACCAACGAGCTTATGAAGAGCGGTTTCCGTTGATCTACCCTTGTTGTATGCATGTTGCCTAGTCGAAAGCAACCTTAGGTCAATCACTCTAACGCAAATATGAGTCTATCATTGTTTTATTATCTTAAAAGAAGACAGACTAATTGGTCTAAAATCTTTTACAGCTGTGTGGGAATTTTTCCCAGCATAAGTTTGTTGGTCCCATTAAGTTTGAGTAAGACGATACTTTTATTCTAAGTATGTGCTTCTTATATTTTTGGCATTCATGTTTAAGAAATAGGATCTTTTTTTATTATACTGGTCATAAGTAATAAAGTATTAGAAAAATAGGTTGTTAATATGCATGGCCATATGCCACTTGGTTTTTTTTTGTTCATCTCTTTTTGGACAAAGAATATCTTTAACTATCTATTGGTAGGTATCTTGGCAGTTTGAATGAAATGTATGAATGTCTGCGTATGATTTTCAACTGACTTCAATGATATTTAAGTACTGTGTTTAAAGGCGCATCACTTAACTAAGGTTACAAAATATATATGTTTGTATATAGTTTTTAGGTCTTTATGGGTAATCCCCCACCCCCCAACAACTTTCTTATGGAAAAGTTATGGTTATGGGTTGCTTTATGTATACAATTTCCTAAACATTTGAATTATGTGTGGATAGTATTCAATTTTTTTGTAGTATAATTTTAGGGGGTTTGTGTATATTTTTTCTGTTTAACTGCTGTTATTGTTTTTATACTTGATGCATTACTTGACTGAGACAATATGCTGTAAGCATTTTATTTGGCATCATATTACGCTCAATGAATTTTATGGATTTTTCTTCTGTGTTTTTTTTTTCCTTAATATGCTAAAGTTTTGTTTTGGGGGGGTTGAGATACAGGGAATCCTGAGTAGACATAAAATCTCTATAAAACGTTTCATTATTTGTCTCTGTTCTTGTAATAGGATATTGTTATGAATATATGGTAGACAAATTTTTATGTATTTTTGAACATAAATTTTGAAAACAAAAAAAATGTGAAAAAAAAAATTTCATATTCAGTTTTGTGGCCAGAAAGTTAAAACAATTTATTGTTATTTGACTTATTTAAGCATATTCAAAAGCAAATGAATTTAAATGTTTTGGAAATTTAAGATAATTTTTTTTTCCCGTTCAAAAAAAAATTTAAATAATAAAGGAGATTTGTGAAAAAAAGGAGAAGGTGTCAGATTCATAGACATTTTTTCCATAGGAAAAGTATCAGAAAAAGTCTTAGATTCTGAGACAATTTTTCTATATAGAAAAAGTCTCAGATTCTGAGACAATTTTTCTATATAGAAAAAGTCTCAGATTCTGAGACAATTTTTCTATATCAAAAAAGTCTCAGATTCTGAGACAATTTTTCTATATCAAAAAAGTCTCAGATTCTGAGACAATTTTTCTATATAGAAAAAGTCTCAGATTCTGAGACAATTTTTCTATATAGAAAAATTCTCAGATTCTGAGACAATTTTTCTATATTGAAAAAGTCTCAGATACTGAGACAATTTCTCTATATAGAAAAATTTTTCTATATAGCAAAAGTCTCAGATTCTGAGACAATTTTTCTATATAAAAAAAGTCGCAGATTCTGAGACAATTTTTCTATATAGAAAAAGTCTCAGATTCTGAGACAATTTTTCTATATAGAAAAAGTCTCAGATTCTGAGACAATTTTTCTATATAGAAAAAGTCTCAGATTCTGAGACAATTTTTCTATATAGAAAAAGTCTCAGATTCTGAGACAATTTTTCTATATAGAAAAAGTCTCAGATTCTGAGACAATTTTTCTATATAGAAAAAGTCTCAGATTCTGAGACAATTTTTCTATATAGAAAAAGTCTCAGATTCTGAGACAATTTTTCTATATAGAAAAAGTCTCAGATTCTGAGACAATTTTTCTATATAGAAAAAGTCTCAGATTCTGAGACAATTTTTCTATATAGAAAAAGTCTCAGATTCTGAGACAATTTTTCTATATAGAAAAAGTCTCAGATTCTGAGACAATTTTTCTATATAGAAAAAGTCTCAGATTCTGAGACAATTTTTCTATATAGAAAAAGTCTCAGATTCTGAGACAATTTTTCTATATAGAAAAAGTCTCAGATTCTGAGACAATTTTTCTATATAGAAAAAGTCTCAGATTCTGAGACAATTTTTCTATATAGAAAAAGTCTCAGATTCTGAGACAATTTTTCTATATAGAAAAAGTCTCAGATTCTGAGACAATTTTTCTATATAGAAAAAGTCTCAGATTCTGAGACAATTTTTCTATATAGAAAAAGTCTCAGATTCTGAGACAATTTTTCTATATAGAAAAAGTCTCAGATTCTGAGACAATTTTTCTATATAGAAAAAGTCTCAGATTCTGAGACAATTTTTCTATATAGAAAAAGTCTCAGATTCTGAGACAATTTTTCTATATAGAAAAAGTCTCAGATTCTGAGACAATTTTTCTATATAGAAAAAGTCTCAGATTCTGAGACAGTTTTTCTATATAGATTCTTCTCAGATTCTGAGACAATTTTTCTATATAGAAAAAGTCTCAGATTCTGAGACAATTTTTCTATATAGATTTTTCTGAGACAATTTCTATATAGAAAATAGAAATAGAAATTTTCTCAGATTCTGAGACAAAAAGTCTCAGATTCTGAGAAAATTGTTCTATATGGAAAAAGTCTTAGATTCTGAGAAAATTTCTGTATAGAAAGAGTGTGAGTTTCTGAGACAATTTTTCTATATAGAAAAAGTCTCAGATTCTGAGACAATTTTTCTATATAGAAAAAGTCTCAGATTCTGAGACAATTTTTCTATATAGAAAAAGTCTCAGATTCTGAGACAATTTTTCTATATAGAAAAAGTCTCAGATTCTGAGACAATTTTTCTATATAGAAAAAGTCTCAGATTCTGAGAAAATTTTTCTATATAGAAAAAGTATCAGATTCTGAGAAAAATTTTCTATATAGAAAAAGTCTCAGATTCTGAGACAATTTTTCTATATAGAAAAAGACTCAGATTCTGAGACAATTTTTCTATATAGAAAAAGTCTCAGATTCTGAGACAATTTTTCTATATAGAAAAAGTCTCAGATTCTGAGACAATTTTTCTATATAGAAAAAGTATCAGATTCTGAGATATTTTTCCTATATAGAGAAAAAAACTGAGACAAATTTCCCTAAACTGATGACAACATTGTTGTCTTTAACAACAACTATATATATAGTTCAAACCAAAACAAATTACTAACAACACAACCATGAAAAGAAGCAGGATCGCCAAAAAAAAAGAACTGATAAACTTACAATAAAGACATCAACCCAACAAAAAAAATTCTAAAAACCGTATCGCAATAAGAGGAGGACAAAAAAAATTCCAATGAAGCAAAAAACAAAAACAGACTTTGTAATTGTGTATTAAGACTAGACAACTGCAGGAAGAATAACAGAAAATACCCAGAAAAATACAACAAAAACAAAAATAAACAGAAAAACCAAAAAGAAAACAACAAAAATAACAGCCTTTTTGTCATCGTAAACCATAACAACACACAACTTCAACCAGGATGTATGTGTATGTTTGAAGGAGTATGGCTAGTTACAACTACATACAAAACATATTCATATATGATTAATTTGTAAAGGATGTTTGGGTGTATATATGTATGAATCTGTGTCTAAGCATGATATACTACTCTAGACATATGGTAAACATGTCATATTGGCAACACTGTTGTTATATACATCAGCATACAAAACATCAACAACACCAACAACATCTCTAAAACGGAACAACAGCAAAAACATCAAAATAGATGACATACATGCCATGCAATAGCAACATTTTTTGTACAGACTTAAACAGACTTTTGTGTCAATTAATAAAAACAAAAAAAGAGAAAACACAACAAAAAAAATATGGAAAATGCCACCACACACAAATTAGTCTCAATGTGTACTAATGTATGAAAATAACAAAAGTACTTTTTGTTAAAGAGTTGTAGATGAGATGATTTAAAACAAGTTTAAAATCATGTGTGGAGTAGAAATTAGTGCTATAAATAAACATGTAAATAAAATCAAAACAAAACAACTGGTAAATGTCTGATGAATTCATTAACATTGACTTTAATACACTTAAAAACAATGTAAAGCTGGTAAGAGTTGTAGTTTTTAAGATGACAAAACAGATTTTTATCAGATTTTTTCCTTATTGTTAGACGTTTTTCTTGGTTTTTTCTTAATTTTGTTTAAAAAATCATTGATTTTTTTCTAGTTTTTTGAAAAATTTCATTTTGATTATGAAGTTTTTTGGTGTTTTCCTGAAATTTTCAAAATTTTGTTTCTAATGTGTACTAAACTTTCCTGAACTCTTCATAATTTTTCAGTATTTTCCGAACTGATTTTAATAACCCAAAAAATTTCTAAATTTTAAACTTTCCGAATTTAATTTTTCATGTCTTAATTTTTTGTGCTTTTTATATTCTCCAACCACAGTATAGTTCTCTGTGCGTATGAGTGATATTCCAAATTATAATTGTTTATACGCACCGTAGTAAAAATTAAAAATTAAATAAAATATTGATCATACGCACTATCAATAAAATCTCATTTACTTACATAAATTTAATTTAAAAAAAACGATACAGTGGGTTACAATTAGAGTTTTTCTTTTCCCGGACTTTTTCATTTTCCGGGAAAGCGGGATCCATTTTTAAATTTCCCGGGATCCCGGGAATTCCCGCAAAAACTAAAAACCCAAAATTTTTGTCAAAAAAAAATATATAAAAACCTTATGAAAGCGATTACACTATTTATAGTGTTTATTAACACTATAAAAATCTTATTTAGTACCTTTAAAACAAAAAAATAATAAGTTTCGAGAAAAAAATAACAATTGTTGCTAACTAGTTTTTATAAAAATATGGCCCAAATATGTTGAAGTCATTTAAAAGTATTTTTAAGGGAATATGTTACTTCACATCGCTTTATCTGTTTTAATAATAAAAATTCATCATTTATTATAATTCATCTCAGTTAATTTTTACAATTGGTTATCAACGCTTTGCCTCTAAAACACATTGAAACTGATTCAGAGGAATTTCTCAATTATGTCTCTGAAACTGAATGTAACTGTTTTAGAGAAATGAAATTATAAGAAAATTTACACCAAAAACTATTCAAAAAATTATTTAAAAAATTAAAAAAAAAAAAATGCTGGTTTCTAAAAGAAAACCCCAATAATTTCAGAGTTATTCCTTACAAAGATTTTATATCAATTTATCGATTTAAAAAGAATTATGTACAGAGATATAAATATTTCTATAGAAACAAATAATCATACTGCAAATTTTTCTAATGCTGGTCTCAGAAAGAAAATGTTTCAGCTTCTGAAAAAAAAGAATCAGGTTCTGATAATTATATCCTATCGAAGATATAGATATTGTGAGACTTTTTTCATTTCGTAAGTCTCAGATTTTATGACATTTTTTAGTTAGAAGGTCTCTCTTTGGGCTCTCCTGGTCCCTGCGTACGTTTCTGCCATCAATTATCAAGAATTTTAATAAAATCTCTAAAAAAATCACATACAAAATAATCAATAGAAGTCGAAAAATCAACAATTTCAAAGAAACTAAAATTCCCGGGAATTCCCGCTCTATTTCCCGGGATTTCGGGATTGAAAATTTACGGGAATTCCCGGGAAATCCCGTCCCGGGAATTCCCGTGAAAAACTCTAGTTGGATTGCATCGTGCTTTATTACAGACGGACGGAACTGCAAAGAACATCTTAGAATCGATCATGGATCAATCTATATATATAAAAATGGATGTGTGTATGTATTAGCATGTCCCGAAATCGGGAAATTTTAGAATTTCTTTAGGGCATACCCCTAGAATGATGCTTAATAAAGAGCTGATTACGGGAAAAATAATTTAAAAAAATTTGGAGGTCATCTTCAGGGCGCAACCAGCGCTTAAAGTTTGCATCTGTGGTGCATTTGGTCAAAAAATTTTAATTTTTTTTATTTTTAAAATTGGTGTCAAAAGTTTCGTTAGGTATAGTACTTTCGGGAAAAAATATTTATAAAGTTTTCATGGAGCAATTTTGGTCCAGTGCAACGTTATGAAACTTCGAAAATACATAGTTTATCTCATATTTTGTTAAGTTTTTGTAAAAAACAGCTTTTTATACAAAGACTTGAACATAAACTCCATTTTATACAAAATCTTAAAAGAACTCTTACAAACTCCGGTTTTTACAAACACTTAAAAAAATATTTAATAATTTACACCTTTTCAAAATTTCAAAATGTTGTGCTGGACCAAAATTGCTCCATGAAAACTTTACAAATATTTTTTACAGAATGTACTCTACCTAACGAAACGTTTGGCACCAATTTTAAAAATTAAAAAAAATATTTTTTTTTTACCAAATGCACTACGGATGCAAACTTTAAGCGCTAGTTGCGCCCTGAAGATGACCTCCAAAATTTTTTTAATTTTTTTTCCCGTAATCAGCTCTTTACTAAGCATCATTGTAGGGGTATGCCCTAAAATTTTTCATTTTCGGGACACGCTAGTATGTGTGTATGTGTGTATGTATGTTCCGTATGGACTCGAAAACGGCTGGACCGATCTTGATGAAATTTTCAGGGAATATTCAGAATAGCCTGGGGAGTAACACTGTGCGGTCAGATTTTTGATTTTCTGATTGTGGGCGGAGGGGCGTGGCAGAATATAATTTTTACATTGTACCACTAATGACATCTTTATATAAACAAAACGGATAAACCGATTTTGATGAAATTTAAACCAAAGATAGTACCAACCGAGTACTATCTGTATGCCATTAGAGTGTGATCGGACAAGTAGGCTTACAATGCCATGCTTTTTTGCCTGTGGGCGGAGGGGTGGTCAAAATCGAATTTTTTCCAAGTATTAACTTTGTGCCAAATTAGAGCGTGATCGGACAAACGGGCGTAAAATGTCATGTACCATTTTATTGAATTGAATGTTATTTTTGTATGCTCCGCAATAACGCAAAACTGTTGATTCGATTTTAATTAAATTTTCAGCACTGATAGTGTTAAACCAGTGCGGAACTATAGGACATATACACGTATGCAGGATTGTTTTTTCAGGGCCCAACAACAACAAAAAAAATTGTTGTTCTTTTTGTGAGATTTGTGTTTTTAAATAAATATAAAAAAAAAAAAATGTTGTTGTTGTTGGGCCCCCCTCTGAATACGTCGTTGATAGGACATGTTATACTACGATTGGAAAAAGGGGCGTAAAATGACACGCCGCTTTGTACTATACTGGACGTTGTCTGCCTGTTTCGCAATCACGGAAAAACAGCTGAACCGATTCTCTTGACAATTTCACTACAAACAGTGCTAACCAAGTGTATATGTAGGCCAAATAAGATCGTTGTTGAATAAAGGGATCAAAATTGCAACGCCCTTTGTACTATACTAACCACGATTGAACAAAGAGGCGTAAATTGCCACGCCCCTTTGTTTTAAACTGAACTTTATATCTGCCTGTTTTAAAATCACGCAAAAACGGATAAGCCAAATCTGTCGCTACTGATAGAACTAACCGAGCGGGAACTATAGGTCATATGTAGAGCGCGATTCGGCAAAAGGGTATAACATGTCACTCCCGTTTTTCACAAATAAAAAGTTATTTCCTCCTCTTTCGCAATCACACAAAAACGGCAAAACTGATGTCAATGGAATTTGCAGCACAGATAGTACTAATCGTTAAATGACACGCCCCTTTGTACTATACTTAACGTTATGTCTGTCTGTTGCAAAATCACGCAAAAACGGCTGAACAGATTTTGTTGAGATTTCTCTACACTCAAAATAATCACTCTGTTAAATTACAGAGATACTCTGCTGAGCCAGCAGAAAATACCATAGATTTCCAACCAGCAAGATTTTTTCTTATTTTACGAAGAAAACTCTGTAAAATGATTTCGATAAAAAAAATTGTAAATTTATAGAATTATCTGTAAAATATTGATAAAACCGAAAAGAATTTTACCAAAAAAACTCTGTAAATTTACAAAGTTTTAGGTAAATGCATTTTATGAGTTCAAAATTTTATTTTGACATTAATTAAAATAAAAAAAAATTAAACTAATTAAAATTTTAATTTTGTTAAATTTGCCCGCTTTAATGCTTTCAAATTGTAAATTTACTTTTTGATTTTTGTGAATATTACGAGTTCTTAACAAGTAACTCCAATTTTACACGTCATCATATTGATTTTACAAAGTTAAATGTAAAATAACAGATAAAATTTTGTTTTTCAAGGAAATACAAAGTATTTTCTTAAAATCTGTATTTCGACAGATAACTTTGTCAAATATCTGTCGAATTGAGATTACAGTCATTTTACAGAGTATTTAACAGAGTAATTATTTTGAGTGTATAGATTGTGTTAACCGGGGGTGGAACCAAAGGTTAAAAGCTGGACCCAGACCCGTGCTTTAATTTTGTCCGACACTAATTAAGATGCAATATAAAACAGTGTTTTTCTTAGGACCAGCAAGGCGGACCGGGTATAGCTAGTAACATATATACCTTATGGGGTCCCCGACAAATATTTCGATGCGTTTCACACTGAATGACAAAAGTGTGTATACCTACATACAGGGCCGTCTTAAGGTATGGCGGGGCCCTTGGGCACACAAGAATTTGGGGCCACGCTGGAAAGTAAAAAGTCGCATGACAATAAACATTCTTTGGTACACATTAAATTCATGTTATAACCTGTTTTAAGAAAAAGAAACTTAAAAAATATTTTGAGAAGGGATGTTCTAGCTCGAGGTCATTTTTATTTACTAATAGCAATTTATTTACTAATAGCAATTTGGTTTTTACAACCTATTTTCTATCTCAGAATCTAAAACTTTGTCTACACTCAGGGGGCCCCCGTAGGCTAGTTGGTAGCGTGCTAGCCTTTCAACGTTCGATTCCCACCAGAGCCTTTGGTTTTTTCGCTATAACGAGACGACGGTCATTGTTACCAGTTCTCGGTTAGGTTGAATTTATTAAAAATGAGTTGTAAATAAATAGAAAGAATAAATAAAAATAATTGATCATGTGATCAAAAACTATTATTATTATTATATTATTATTACACTCAGAAAAAAAAATAACTAAAAAATGCGAAAATTAACTAAATCCTAGGAAAATTGATAATGATTTATCTCGAAACATGTACTATCGTTTAGGATTGGTGACATTTTGAAATAAAAAAAATTTTAGACCCACCTTAACCCACATGCATAATTTCTAGATCAAAATTATCGTCATCATTATTATCACTTGTTTTAAAAGTAAAAAAAGTGAGTTGTATGATGGTTCATTATGTTGAACATTATCAAAAAAAAAAAAAAGTGAACTATGGAATGTCTGAGCTGTCAGTCAAGTTAGTAGTACTATACTAGAAAAAATTAAGAGGGTATTGGTTTGTAAATATTGTAGGGTAGTCAACAAATATATGGGTCATTTAATAAAATTTTAGTTATGAACCCTACATTTCCATAAACTTTTTCCCACTTGTTAAATTTAAAAACACCGTTAGACTTTTCTGATTTCAATATATTTTCCGTATTAAGTGAAAAAAAAAACTCATTTTCGTAGTAATTTTTCTTAAAGAAAAAAATCACAGATTCTGAGGAACTCATTTCATAAAGAAAAAGTCACAGAATCTGAAATATTGGAGGAAATCTGAGATTCTAACATATTTTTCTTTAAAAAAAAATTTAAATGCTACAACACATTTCAGAAAATTTTATGTTTTCAGGATATTATATTTGGAATGCTTCATATTCATGCATGATATAAATATGGCTAGTCAAACGTTGTGTTTTTTTTTTTCATAAGTTTAGTTATTCATATGTATGTATGTAGTCACATGTACATTCATCTACATAAGCAGTTAATTATGCATAATATGCGACTTGTCTGCATTAATTTGTTAGCTTTGCAGCAACAAAATAAATTGCAAAAAAAGAACAAACATAGAAGGGAAACAACAAAAAAAATGTTGAACAACAACATCATCATCAGCAGCAGCAACAACACAAAAAAGGAAATAAAAAAATAAAGACAAAAAACATTATATGATGCAAAAACAAAGCAAATGAGAGTTAAACAACAAAAAAATAAATAAAAGAGTGTGAGTGATATATGGTTATCACACTTTTAATATACAGGACACAGACACATATTTCTTCACACATACACATAGCACCTCATTTTCTCTTTTCTCTCCCTAGAAATAGTATCATTGTAGTATTATAC
Source organism: Pegoplata infirma (assembly GCA_963921195.1). Lineage (NCBI taxonomy): Eukaryota > Metazoa > Arthropoda > Insecta > Diptera > Anthomyiidae > Pegoplata > Pegoplata infirma. The sequence goes on from OY992539.1 coordinate 198,100,416, forward strand.
GAACAACAGCAATAATAATTTTTATTTAAACAATGTATTACAGCAACAACAAAGGATAATAAAATTCTAATTAAATTCTTTTTTTATGAGTTTTTTTTTTCTTTTTTTTTTTGCACAACAATGCCATGTTTTAAAATGTGTATAAGGATTCGGATTCGTATCATTTCATATCCTTTCTACTGTTTTTTTTTTAGATTTTTCTTAATTTTTGTATTTAATATTATTTGTATTCTATTGCATACAAAAGGCATTTCAAAGAATTGTTAACAGTAGGGGAATAAAATGTAGCACACGTTTGATAAATTTTAAGTGTTTGACTTGACGGTTTATAAAAACAAGTAAGATAGTTAAGACCGACCATATGATACCCTTCACACGTGTTTTCCGGAAAATGGGTCCCAAGTAAAAACATGGACCGATTTGATCTATCTTTTGTTAGATCTTTAATTAGTGTAGAAAATAAACACAGACCAAATTTTAGTGGAATTGGCTTATTTTTATTACCAATAGACCAATTTAGCTTAATATCGGTCGAAATTTTCATAGAAGGAACTAACAAGGGAAGTCTCCCTAGTGTCACCTAGTGTCACTCTCCGATCTTCATTAAATTTAGATATGTTGTTAAGAACGAAAATTAATTCGACACGGAGCGGCCCAAACTCATTTTTAGGGGGATCGATTTGTATGGGGGGAAATTGACCATTTTCAGTTTTTTACGATTTACGCCTATTTAAACAAAATTAATATAGGCATGTGTGGTATCAGATTATAGGTATTAAAAATATCTATCTCGTGGTGCTAACAACGGGCCAAAGAAGATAATATTTTTCGACTTATTAACAAAAATGTCCTAAAATGTTGGTATTTTACTCAATATGACGAAAATTTGAGTATTTTTGGACACGTTCTTAACACACGTAGATAGGTTTTCAAAAGACCTTTCATTTTGTATGTAACATGACTAGGTTTCTTTGCATAATATAGGAGATAAACGAAAAAAACTGAAAAATGGTCTTGTTTTCCCCCTCCTTTTTATACCCTCCAACTACAGTATGGGGGTATACTCACATTGTCATTCCGTGTGTAACGCATCGAAATATCGGTCGGGGACCCCATAAAGTATATATATTATTGATCAGTGATCGATTCTAAGACATTCTAGCGATGTCCGTCCGTCCGTCCGTCTGTCCGTCCGTCCGTCTGTAGTTAACACGATGCAGTCCAAAATAAAGGAGATAGACCCGTCAAGTTTGGCATAAATATGTCTTATGGTCCTAGGCAGGTTAAGTTCGGAAATGGGCCAAATTGGACCAGGGGGAAAAAAGTTCGCCCTTGAAGAACTAAACCAACCTCTTAAAAATGCTAATTTTTTTGAGTTTTTTTTTGTATTTCTGTGAACCAAATGAGACATTTTTATGTTCGTAGAATATTATAGTCCTGCTCTTGGACCCAGGGGAATAAAAAATGTCGCTTTTTTTACCCCGCCCCTATTTTAAGGGCGTGGATAAAAAAATAATTTAAATAATTATAAAACTATAATACTTAAGTGCACAAAGCAGACAAAAATGGGCTTGTAAACATATACCGCGAGGGCCAATGAGTCACCCCAGCTCACCGAACCCCCCTACCTTGCCCCCCTTAAACCAACGCCCGTGTCAAAATTTTTTTTATTTTTTTTACATGTTGGAGGGTATAATAGATTCGGCACAGCCGAATTTAACACTCTCACTTGTTTCCCCTCAAATATGAATTTAGGCCACTAAAAAAATACGTGTCCCTTTATATTCCATAAAGATAGGCGGGTGACACTAGGGAGTCTTCCCTTGTAAGTCCAAAAATGGTCCAATTATATTCAGATTTAATTAGATTACCAAAGTACACGTTTCACACATACAAATAAAATTTCAATCAAATATTTTGCATTTTCATGAATCTTGAGGGAATTATGTAAATATCGGGAGGGGGTTTATATGGGGACTACTTATACGATTCCTTAAAAATTTGGAATAGTGATTTGTGCATACAAAATTTGATTTCCATTTAGTATTACTACTGCATCAAATGACAGGAATATAAAACAGAAATTAAGAAAAAAAAATTTTGCATGTCCCTGCAATCCTTAAAAAGTGTATCCTTGAAGTCCTTAAAGTGTTACAAACAAATACCACCAACAGTTCTTCAAGTCTCAAAAATGCGGTCAAAATCTGCTGCAAAACAACACATTTTTATTCAAATTTAAATAATTTTTTTGGATATTCGCCATTTTTCCATATAATCAAAAATTTAAGTCGAATTTTTTGCAAGTTTACTTTCGAATACCTGAATAAAATTTTGTATATGAGTAAAGGTAAGTTGTATCATAAAGCTAATGCAAAAAAGTTGACAAAAAATATTTTAACGTTTCCTGCGTAAGCAAATGTAAAATTTTTTTGTGTCAAAAAAAGTTCACAGTCATGGATGTGGACCCAGCGAGTAAAAAAAAAATAAAAAAAGTTTGACCCGCCCTCTTTTGTGGGCGAGAAAATAAAAAATGTATTTTAACAATGATTTATTGGATTAAGTAATTGCAAGATCATAATAAATCCATTTTATATAACCTACGGCTCCCGCCAAACCTCCCCGCAAAAAAAAACGCCCCTGGATTTTTATACCCTCCCTTCTAGTGATAGAGGGTCTGTGTTTGTCTCGAAATATTTTTCTAAGACCCCATAAAGTATATATATTCATGATCCTCCTTCGATTCTAAGACGATCTAGTGATGTCCGTCCGTCCGTCTGTCTGTCTGTTGAAAACACGCTAACTTTTAAAAAACTTCACGGAGGCTCCTGAAGTTTTGCATATATGTTGGGCATTGACCTGGTCAGGTCAGGATTACAATCTAGCGAAATCGGTCCAGTGGTTAAAAAGTTATGAGCAAAAGAGTAAATTTCGGCAAGGGGTTTTCGCGAAACACGATTACTTTCTAAGGACAATTCTGAGGATCCTGAAGCTTGGCATATATATTTGCCGATCCCCTGGCCTAGTTCATATTTAATTTCAGCCAAATATGTACAGTGGTTCAAAAGTTATTACAAAAACCGTAAATTTCAGATTCTCGTCACGTTAAATTCACGTGCTGAAAAACCGAGCCTTAAAATAACAAGCTTTAAAACCACTGGAAAGCCACAAAACAACTTTAAAAAGTATTTTTGTCACTCAAAAATATTTTTACACTAAAAAAATTTACACTCGAAAAAAAATTTACACTCAAAAAAAAAAAATTTAATTTTTCTTTTTTTTTACAAAAATGACAAAAAAAAAAAAGTTTTTTACTCAAAATAAAATATTTCTAATCAAAATTGTTAATTTTTTTTACGTTAGAAAATTTACCATTCTTTAAAAAGGGCATTGTGGAGGGTATTCATAGATTCGGTCAAGTCGAATTTAACTTTTCTACTTGTTTTTATTTAATTTTGTTTACGTTTTGGAGGCTATAAAAGATTCGGCACTGCCGAATTTAACACTCTCGCTTGTTTTAACTTAAAAAATCAAAAAATTTTATTTAATCCGATTGGGTTTAAATTTGTACCACATAATTTTTGGGTCTAGTAGAATGAAAAGTTAAAAAATTAAAGAGTTTGTGTTTTAGGTTATGCGGAATGTACCACCTCGAAAATGTTGGTCTTTTGATTTTCCATCACAACTTTTGATCTGCTAAACAGATATTGCTCATATGAAATACCAAACTTTTCGAAGCAAAAGACATTTCAAGAGACAAACTGACAGACTAAAACGGCTAAAATGTCTTAGAATCGAGCACTGATCAATAAGATATTTACTTCATGGGGTCCTAGACCAACATTTGGATGTGTTACATACGGAATGGAAAACTTGTATATACCCTCCAATACTAGAGTGTAGGGTATACAAATATTTCTCGTATTTCGAAATTATTATACCCTCCACTCTAGTGATAGAGGGTATATATAAGTTTGTCATTCCGTATGTAACACATTGAAATATTGGTTTAGGACCCCATAAAGTATATATATTCATGATCCTTGATCGATTTTAAGTCGATCTAGCGATGTCCGTCTGTCTGTCTGTCTGTCTGTCCGTCCGTCTGTCTGTCTGTCTGTTGAAATCACGTTTTTGGCAATACTCCGAAACCGATTTAAGCGCTTGGGGTACCAAAAGTTGCGTAATTTTCCCAGGCAAAAACTGATGTATTTTTTTTTTAAATCGGTTAAGTATTTTAAAATTTATGAGCGAATTACTAAAAAACACATATTTTTTTTCAACATAACCCTAAATTAACTCATATTTTGTGTGATCCATAAGAAAGAAAACGGAAATGAAAAAAAAAAAACTGAGAAAAATAAAAAAATCTTTACAAAAAAGCTTTAAAATATGTAAAACAAAATCTAAATTTAATTAAAAAAAGTTCGTTAAGTAATAATAAAAAAATTATTGGTTATTTTTATAAAGCATGTGTGTGTGTGTGTCCATTTTTTGCTTCGTCATATTAACGGGGTTGCCAGACTTTTTTTTGGCTTTGTCGCCAAATCGGATGTAAAATATCGCCAAAATTCAATTTTGTTCAGATTTCTTAAAAAAAAAAATATTTTCATTTAAATAAATAAATTTTGTTAAATAATAAAAGACAGAAATAAACTTTATGGCAAAAATCGCCAAAAATCCGGAAAATTTATATATATAAAAGAGTAATATGACTGACTGACATACTCATTCATCATCGCCCAGCCCAAACCGCTGAAGTTAGAGACTTGAAATTTGGACTGTAGTTTGACCTTCCGGAATAAAGATCCACTAAGTCTGGATTTTTGCCAATGTTGATTCTAAGGGGGTAAAAAGGGTAAAAAACTGTACTTTTGGTACTTTTTATATCTCCCGATATAATGGTCATAGAGACTTGAAATTTGGACAGTATGTTCACATCCTAGAATATAGATCCAGTACGGCTGGATTATTGCCAATGTTAATTCTAAGAGGGTAAAAAGGGAAAAAAATCTGTACTTTTGGCACCTTTTATATTTCCTTAAAAAATTGTCACATAGACTTGAAATTTTGACTGTATGTTCACCTCCCGAAATAAAGATCCCCTAAGGCTGGGTTTTTGCCAATGATTTTTCTAATAGGGTAAAAAGGGTAAAAATATATATTTTTGTTAGATTTTATATTTCCTTAAATAATGGTACTAGAAAATGGAAATTTGCAATGTCGGTTCACCTTCCGGAAAAAAGATTCACTAAGGCTCGGGTTTTGCCAATGTTGATTCTACTGAGGTAAAATGGGTAAAAAAGTACTTTTGGTACTTATTTTTATTTACTGAAATTTTATTCAAACTTGAAATTTAGAATGTAGGATCTTTTAGTGAAATAAAACATTCTGGAAGAAGTACTTTCCGAAAATTCTGTACCGTTTTCAAAATGTACCTTTTATAAAAAGTACCTTTTATAAAAGGTTCCTTTATAAAAAGTACCTTTTAAAAAAGTACCTTTTATAAAAAGTACCTTTTATAAAAAGTACCTTTTATAAAAAGTACCTTTTATAAAAAGTACCTTTTATAAAAAGTACCTTTTATAAAAAGTACCTTTTATAAAAAGTACCTTTTATAAAAAGTACCTTTTATAAAAAGTACCTTTTATAAAAAGTACCTTTTATAAAAAGTACCTTTTATAAAAAGTACCTTTTATAAAAAGTACCTTTTATAAAAATTACCTTTTATAAAAAGTACCTTTTATAAAAAGTACCTTTTTTAAAAAGTACCTTTTATAAAAAGTACCTTTTATAAAAAGTACCTTTTATAAAAAGTACCTTTTATAAAAATTACCTTTTATAAAAAGTACCTTTTATAAAAAGTACCTTTTATAAAAAGTACCTTTAATAAAAAGTATCTTTTATAAAAAGTACCTTTTATTCAAAGTACCTTTTATAAAAAGTACCTATTATAAAAAGTATCTTTTATAAAAAGTACTTTTTATAAAAAAAACTTTTATAAAAAATACCTTTTATAAAAAGTACCTTTTATAAAAAGTACCTTTTATAAAAAGTACCTTTTACAAAAAGTACCTTTTGTAAAAAGTACCTTTTATAAAAAGTACCTTTTATAAAAAGTACCTTTTATAAAAAGTACCTTTTATAAAAAGTACCTTTTATAAAAAGTACATTTTATAAAAAGTACCTTTTATAAAAAGTACCTTTTATAAAAAGTACCTTTTATAAAAAATACCTTTTATAAAAAGTACCTTTTATAAAAAGTACCTTTTATAAAAAGTACCTTTTATAAAAAGTACCTTTTATAAAAAGTACCTATTATAAAAAGTACCTTTTTATAAAAGGTACTTTTTATAAAAAGTACCTTTTATAAAAAGTACCTTTTATAAAAAGTACCTTTTATAAAAAGTACCTTTTATAAAAAGTACCTTCTATAAAAAGTACCTTTAATAAAAAGTACCTTTTATTAAAGGTACCGCAAGTACACTTTTTGGTACTTTTTTATTTCCTGAGGTATAAATAAAACAAACTTTTTTGTTTTTTAAATCATCACATTGGTGGAGGGTATTTAAAGATTCGGCACAGCCGAATATAGCTTTCTTACTTGTTTAAGTTTTAAATTGGTACAGAACCTAAGATATACCAGTCTCTGGCACAGTATAAAATTAAATCCAATCAGATCTGCTCAAATCACAGACTTGGTCTCGATTTTCCGGTTTTGACCAGATACATTATTAATCAGACCTGTTCTGGTCCATTTTGTATTTTATGTTTCCAGAAATAATGATCCCTAGAAACTTTAAATTGGAAATGTAGGATCCTTCGAAAGAAATAGTATTCCGAAAAATTACTTAATGGGGGTCTAACACATTTGGTACTCAGAGAAAACATTTTAGTTGTGCCAGCCGAATTCGTCGTTTAATAACAACAACCGAAATTTTTGGTTGGCTCTAAATTCCGCTGGCACAATTAAACTGTTTTCTCTGTGTATGGACTGCCTTGTGGTTTCCACAACGGATAGATCAAAAATATACATTATGAGTCCTATACCGATATTTCCCCCCTGGTTTTGAAATCGGCGTGTATAAAACATCTTAATTAATAACAATGCTATATTTTTAAACCTTTTTTTTCTCAACGACTGAAATATATCTCTTGGGTTTTTAGTTCTATTGTATGCAATTTTAACCAAATTGTTTGTGTTATCAGTGAGTGGCAACAGTGTTGTTTTGTCGTTATTATAAACTACTTTTTGCCCATTATATAAATATATAAATGTGCAAAAAATACAAATACACACTAACTAACATGTTCTAACATACAAAGAGAAAATACATAGACAAGTACGCATACATAGAGCCACCATTAGTCTGCATTCTGAGGAATCGAGATATTACCGATTTCCCGAATCTTTTCCATATTTCCAATTTCCGTTCTGGAGGTATTAACAAAATCAACAAGTTTTCCGACATAATTCTCAAATTATTTTTTTTAGGATGGTTTTGCAGAAATCAGTTCCTATAACTGAATAAATGAATTTTATTTGCATCAATCGAATATCGGTGTGCTTATATAAATATCGGTTGTCTGAACTGAATTTTCGGGTTTTCCGATATAAATCTTATATTATCTTTTCAGTTGATTTCGCCGAAATCAGTTGCTACAACTGAATAAATGATTTTTGTTTGCAACAATCAAATATCGGTTTGCTTATAAAAAATATCGGTTGTCTTAACTAAATATTCATTTTTTTACCAGATAATCAGTTGCTTTAATTAAATATCAGTCGTCAGATTGGAATCTTGATGGTTATAAGCGAAAATTAATTTGACATAACCAGACATCATAATTCAGAAGTGACAAAAATTAATCTGAATGTTTTAGTAATTTCAGGAGGAACGTAAGGATCGAAACCAGGAACACCGGAACAGAGAATATCAGGAATCTCGGTATAATGGTACCAACCGTCGTCTCTACTTCATACATAAAAAAATCTTTAAACACACACAATTTGATTTCTCTATAAACGTTTGTTAAAGTGTGATATCCTTTCTCTCAGCACAATACTAAAAGAAGCCGTTAGTCTGCAGAGAGTATTATAATCGTCTCATACATACAAATACAATAGGGACAAACAATTTAGAGTGAGCCTAAAATATTAATTTGTTGATAATTATAATTTAGAAAGAAAAAATAATTGATCCATGATCGATATTTTTTATGGTCCTAGGCAGGTTAAGTTCTTAAATGGGAAAGATCGGACCAGGGGGAAAAATTTCCCCCATAAAAAAAAAACCAGCCTCTGAAAATCGAAATTTTGTATTTTTTAAGCAAATAAAACAATTATATGTCAGAAGAAGTTTGAAGTCCTGCAAATGGACCCGGGGGATAAGAAAATTAAATTTTTTGTTCCGCCCTATTTTGTGGGCGTGGTCATAAAATGAAAGTTATAATAATGATAAAATTGCATGTGTTTAAGTGCAAAAATCGTAATAAATGAATTTGTTAAAATTTATAGCGTGACAAAAGCTGTGACCACTGCTGAACCTCCCCATCTCAAAGAAAACCCTGCATTTTTTTATTTCGTTAATATTTTTACATTTAAGAGGGTATAAAAGATTCGGCACAGCCGAATTTAACGCTCTCGCTTGTATTCATTTATTTTTCAAAATATTCAGCCAGGAAAATGCCACCGACGAATCTACCCACAAAGTAGGAAATATTGGAAGTTCCAATTCAAACGGTGCGAAAAGGTGTAAAAAGTGTTCTTTGGTACTTTTTACAAAACATTTCACAACAAGTACTTTTTGCAATGTGGTACAAAAGTTTTCTTTGGCACTTTTCCTTTCTCCTAAAAATATGTTCAAAAAACTTAAAATTTAAAATGTAGGATCCTACAGGAAAAAAAATCTGAAAAATGTACATTTTGGAAATTTGGTTTTGAATGGGATATAATATAAAAAGGGTAAAAAATTATATTTTGGTACATTTCACAAAAAATATTTTTTTGCAATGTAATAAAAAAGTGTTCTTTGGTACTTTTTCTGCATTTTTTTTATACTTTGTTAATATTTTTGCATGTAAGAAGGTATAAAAGATTCGGCAAAGCCGAATATTTATAAGGCTCTAACTTGTTTTCATTTATTTTTCCGAATTTCCGATTTCTAACGGTGCGAAAAGTTGAAAAAAGTGTTCTTGGTACATTGGTCAAATATAAATGGATCGTCTAGCTAAAAAAAAACATTTCACAACAAATACTTTTTACAATGTGCTACAAAAGTGTTCCTTGTCACTTTTTTTCTCCTAAAAGTATGTTCAAAAAACTTAAAATTTAAAATGTAGGATCCTCCAGAAAAAAAATAATTCTGAAAAATGTACATTTTAGAAATTTGGTTTTGAATGGGATATAAAAAGGGTAAAAAATTCCACTTTTGTACATTTCACAAAAAGTACTTTTTGCAATGTGGTAAAAAAGTGTTCTTTGGTACTTTATATGCATTTTTTTATACTTTGTTATGATTTTTACATGTAAGATGGTCTAAAAGATTCGGCACAGCCAAATTTAACGCTATGACTTGTTTTTATTTCTTTTTCCAAATTTCCGAAAAAAATTTCCGATTCTAACGGTGTGAAAAGTTGAAAAAGTGTTCATTGGTACATTGGTCAAATATAAAAGGATCGTCCAGCTAAAAAACATTTCACAACAAGTACTTTTTGCAATGTGGTACAAAAGTGTTCTTTGGCACTTTTTCTTTCTCCTTAAAATATGTTCAAAAAACTTAAAATTTAAAATGTAGGATCCTTCAGGAAAAAAAATTTGAAAAATCGAAATTTGGTTTTAAATGGGATATAAAAAGGGTAAAACATTATATTTTGGTACATTTTACAAAAAGTACTTTTTGCAATGTGGTAAAAAAGTGTTCTTTGGTACTTTTTCTGCATTTTTTTATACCTTGTTAATATTTTTGCATGTAAGAAGGTATAAAAGATTCCGCAAAGCGGAACATAACGCTCTCACTTGTTTTAATTTATTTTTCCAAATTTCCGAAAAAAAAAAATCCGATTCTAACGATGTGAAAAGTTGATAAAGTGTTCATTTGTACATTGGTTAGATATAAATGGATCGTGTAGCTAAAAAAAACATTTCACAACAAGTATTTTTGCACTGTGATAAAAATGCTTTCTTTTGTACCTTTTCTATCTTCCAAAAATAAGTTCAAAAAACTTGAAATTTAAAATGTATGATCTTCCAGGATAAAAAAATTCTGAAAAATGTACATTTTGGAAATTTGGTTTTGAATGGGATATTAAAAGGGTAAAAAATTCTATTTTAGTACATTTCACAAAAAGTACTTTTTGCAATGTGGTACAAAAGTGTTCTTTGGCTTTCTTTCTGTCTCCTCAAAATTAGTTCAAAAAACTTGAAATTGAAAATGTAGGATCTTTCAGGAGAAAAAAATTCTGAAAAATGTACATTTTGGAAATTTGGTTTTGAATTGGATATAAAAAGGGTAAAAATTTATACTTTGGTACATTTTCTATCTTTTGAAATAATGATTCTATAAATTTAAAATTTGGATAATGGGCCCATTCTGCGGAAAAATATTCTGACAAAGGTACTTCTTTAAAATTTTGATTCTTAGGAAGGAAGCTTCGATTGTTTATATGGGATATAAAAATGGTAAAAAAAATCTATTTTGGTACATTTCACAAAAAGTACTTTTTGCAATGTGGTAAAAAAGCGTTTTTTTTTGTTCTTTTTCTATCTTCTAAAAATAAGTTAAAAAAACTTGAAATTGAAAATGTAGGATCTTTCAGGAGAAAAAAATCTGAAAAATGTACATTTTGGAAATTTGGTTTTGAATGGGATATAAAAAAGGCAACAATTTCTATATCTTGGTACATTTTCTATCTTTTGTAATAAATTCTATAAACTTTAAACTTGGATGATGGCACCAATCTGCAGAATAACATTCTGACAAAGGTATTTCTTGAAAATTTTAATTCTTAGGAAGGAATTTCCGATTGTTTATATTTTGCATCTATTAGCAGAAAAAAGTACTTTTTGGTAAATTCATGTTTAAGCGGCATAAAATGGGCTAAATTGGTACTTTTTATATCAACAAATGACCTTAGAAACTTAATATTTTACATAAGCTATTCTTTGGCAGAAAAATTACATTTTAAAAAAGTACTTTTTGGTAATTTTTTATAAGTATTTCGACTTTAATTAAACAAGGTAGCCGAGGAACTTGAAATTTGGCATGCAACATGCTTCAGCAGTGAAAACTTTTCAAAAAAGTACATTTTAGAAAATTCAGATTTAATGGGAGAAAATTAGTGATAAGTTTGAAAAATTGTATTTCTTATATTTTCTAATTTTAGTAAAAGCTTAATAATTTGCATCCACGATCACTCAGTAGAAAAATGATTGTGAAGAAAGTACTTTTTTAAATTCCCATTTCTGGGGGCTAAAATCAAATAAAAATTCCTTTTGGGAATGTGGATTTTAATTGGATATTAAAAGGATAAAAAATTGTTCTTCGGTACACATTTTACCCTTTGGTAAAATAATGGTTCTAGATTATCGAAATTTAAATTATAGGACCATCCTCTGGAAAAACATTCGGACAAAAGTACTTCTAACAATAAGACAACAATGATTCTTACAAGGGAAGTATCTCAACCCTTATGAACCGATTTGCCTGAAACTTAAAATATATATTAAAGAGACGATTTTAAGGTTGGGGTGTCTCGGCTTATCGGCCATATCGGTGTTTAAAAATTTCGTCGTCCCCTTATGAAACCATGTGGACCTTCGGGAAAATTTTGATAACTTCCGAACTGATAGGAATATCGTCTAGTGCAAAAATACGTGTCGACTTAAATTTAATAAAGATTATTACTTATTCATATGGATATCGTAGGTCTATGTCTTCACATAAATACCCCCCAAAATTTACACATTTTCCTAAAAAAAATATTTAAAGAAGACGAATTTTTAGAAGGCTATGCCACCATTGGATAGGCAATTAAGAAACCTTTCTTCTCATATAAAAACATCATATAGTTTCTTAAATAGAAATGGCTGAAAAATGCAAAAAACGTTTTTTTCCCTGTTTTTTGACCAATGTTTTGAACCCATAAGTCACCGATATTGCCGATAAGCTGAGACACCCCAACCTTATAATTGTCTTTTTTATATATATTTTAAGTTTCAGGCAAATCGGTTCATAAGGGTTGAGACACTTACCTTGTTAGAGTATAAAAGAGTGTCCTGTGGTACCTTTTGGAACTCCTGATATTAGGTGCATAAAAATTTTATATTTGGAATGTAAGATACTCCAGCTGAAATAAAACATTCTAAAAACAAACTTTTGGGAAGTTCCGATTCCTTATATTTTGCATCTGGCAGCAGAAAAAATTGCGAAAAAGTACTTTTTTTGTAAATTCCTATTTTAGGGACATAAAAAAGGCAAAATTGGTACTTTTTATATCTATTGAGCTGATGAGCTGAGAAACTTAATATTTTGCAAAACGGCTTTTTCTCTAGCAGAAAAAAGATATTTTAAAAAAGTACTTTTTTGAAAGTTCTTATTTTAAGAGGCAAAAAGAGAAAAATTGGTAATTTTTCTTAAGTATTTTCAATACGATTTAAAAAAATTAGCATAGGAATTTGAAATTTGGCATGCTCCAGAAGAGGAAACCTTCCAAAAAAGAACATTTTAGAAAATTCCGATTTAAAGGTGGAAAAAAGGAATGACAAGTGTTGAAAATGGTACTTTTTATATTTTCTTGAACTAATATTCCAAGAAACTTAATATTTCGCATCTAGGATCACCCAGTAGAAAAATGATTGTGAAGAATGTACTTATTTGTAAATTCCCATTTTAAGGAGTTAAAAATTAATAATGTGTCAAAATCGGTACTTTTCATATCTACATATGGGGCATTCCATGTGAAATCGGAAACTTTGAAAAACTTTTTTTTTTTTAGATTTTCCCAATTTGTTTACAGTTTTTAGTACCCTTCGAAAACTCCTTCGTGGTAAATTTTCAGATTTTTTTGATGACCCGTTCAAAAGATATCGAATTTTTAAAAATTGGTAGTTTGTTCCTTTACTCAAATTTTTTTTTTCAAAATTTTTGTTTTTTTACGCACTTTCTACAAAAAAATCCCCAAAAAATTCTTAAAAGCGCTCTAGTATGCGATTTTTAAGTTTTAAAATTTAAATCTCATTTTTGAAAATGTTTGTACTCTTCGATTTTTTTGAAATTTTTTTTTGTAAAACTTCTATCAATTCTACAAATTTTTTGCCCAGGAAGATCGTGGGATAACGATTATAACTATTTTTTAAAATTTTTTGAAATAATTTTATTGTAATTTTCCAATCTTAAAATCATTTCTACTGCTCCAATTGTGCGTCATAGAGGGGTCCTTTATAAGACCGACCCCCATTAATTTTTACGTCTTAAGATTTCTTTGGAACAAACTAATACCCTATCTCCAATTTCTAAGGGGCTCCCACACAAAACGACATTTTTTAAAATTTGTTCCAACCGCTCTAATTGCCCTAATAGTGCCCTAAGAGCAACAAAATGTATGACCGACCCACAGTATTTTTTTAGTCCAAACATTTTCTCTGAACACACCTACCCTCTATCTTTAACTGTTAAGGCGGTCCCCATACAATATTTTTTATTTTTTGTAAATATGTTTTATTTAATCAGCTTCTACCGGTCCAATGGTGCGTCTACTGGTCCAATAATGCGTCATTAGTGAGACCGACCCCCACTTATTTTTACCCTACAACATCTCCACTCTCTAAGTAGGCTCCCATACAAATAACAGTTGGAGCAAATTTTATAAAAATGTAATTTTGTATGGGAGCCTACTTAGGGAGTAGAGATAGGGCGTAGGTATGTTTTGAAAAAATGTTGTAGGGTAAAAATAAATGGGGGTCAGTCTCAGTAACGACCCCTCTCGGACGCACCATTGGACCGGTAGAAGCTGATTAAATAAAACAAATTTACAAAAAATACAAAAAATTGTATGGGGACCGCCTTAACAGTTAAAGATAGAGGCTAGGTGTGTTCAGAGAAAATGTTTGGACTAAAAAAATACTGTGGGTCGGTCATACATTTTGTTGCTCTTACGGCACTATTAGGGCAGTTAGAGAGGTTGGAACAAATTTTAAAAAATGTCGTTTTGTGTGGGAGCCCCCTTACAAATTGGAGATAGGGTATTAGTTTGTTCCAAAGAAATATTAAGACGTACAAATTAATGGGGGTCGGTCTTATAAAGGACCCCTCTATGACGCACCATTGGAGCAGTAGAAATGATTTTAAGATTGGAAAATTACAATAAAATGTTTTAAAAAAATTTTAAAAAATTGTAATAATCGTTATCCCACGATCTTCCTGGGCAAAAAAATTGTAGAATTGATAGAAGTGTTACACAAAAAAATTTCAAAAAAATCGAAGAGTACAAACATTTTCAAAAATGAGATTTAAATTTTAAAACTTAAAAATCGCATACTAGAGCGCTTTTAAGAATTTTTTGGTATTTTTTTTTTTTAGAAAGTACTTAAAAAAACAAAAATTTTGAAATTTGGACCATTATTGAAGAAGTTATGATTAAAAGAAATTTTCGTAAAGGAACAAACTACCAATTTTTAAAAATTCGATATCTTTTGAACAGGTCATCAAAAAAATCTGAAAATTTACCACGAAGGAGTTTTCGAAGGGTACTAAAAACTGTAAACAAATTGGGAAAATCTAAAAAAAAAAGTTTTTCAAAGTGTCCGATTTCACATGGAATGCCCCATATGTACCTTTTGTAAATTCAGATTTAATGGTACTTTGGTACATTTTATTTTTTTTGAAAAAATGGTTCTAAAAACATAAAATTTGGATTATAGGACTATGTGGCGGAAAAACATTCTGACAAAAGTATTTCTTCGAAAATTTTGATTCTTAGGGTGTAAAAAAGTGTACTTTGGTACTTTTAGAAACTCATGAAATAATATCAATGAAAATTTAATATTTAGAATATGGGATACTCTAGCTAAAAAAAAAAGAATTCTAAAAAGCAGACTTTAGGAAGTTCCGATTCCTGGGGGTAAAAAGGGGCAACAATTGTACACTGGTACTTTATTCGATAACCTTAAAACAGTTGTCCACAAACTGTTTTATCAACAAAAAAGTATTTATATCTCAAAATTGTTTCCACCAAATCAATTTATTCCCTCTAGTCTATTACTTTTCTACATAAAATGATAAGTTTTTTTAAAATGTGGTTAAGTCTGTTTTTTTTTTTTTGTTTTTTTGGTTCAATGTGTTGGTTGGTTTTCATTTAATATTTTTATTTATATCCTTTTACTATCTCTACCATTGCAGTGTTAGTATGTAGCAGTTTTTTGAATGCAATTTTAATTTAATTTAAAATATTTTTTGTTTCCTTTTTTTAAACACTGCATTTTGTTAAGAGTTCAGTATCTAGGTCTTTTTTTTCATTCGTCTTTTGCAAGATTAATGAAAATCCTTAACTATGGTTGAAATTTTTATCTTTTTAAAAAAGAGAAGGAAAAAAACGTTGGCAAAAAGAAAACATTTTAAATTTGTTCTTCAATTTATAACAAAAGATTTTCTTTGATGTGGCTGTATTTGCAAAAGTTGAAGTTGAAAATTATTTTTTGAAAATTAAACATATGCATAGAAGGGCGATACTACATTCTATAGAGTATTTTAAATTTTGGGAAAATTTTTCTTATAGAAAAACTCACAAATTCTGACACTGTTTTTCCTTAAAAAAATGACTAACAAGCGATTTTTAGAAATTCCAATTTAAAATGTAATTTGGTACTTTTTTCAGGTGGGAAAATTGTCCTTTTTTGAACAAATGGTACTAGAAACTTAATACATACTTTGAACCTTGGTTTGAGCCTTGGTATTTTTTGCCAAAAATGGTACCCTTTACATCTAATGACCTAAGATACTAGGAACTAAATAGTTTGCATGTAGGAACACAGAAAATAATATCTTATATTTTATTTTAATTAAAATTTTAATTGTTTTTTAATTTAATATTAATTAATCTTTTAATTAATATAATTAATTGTTTAATTAAATTTTTAACTTTATTTTAATTAATATTTTAATTGTTTTCAAATTTAATATTAATCAAGTATTTAATTTATATAATTAAATGTTTAATTAAATTTCTAGTTTTACTTACTTTTTTTTGTTTTCCGTGTGTGTGCGAGTGTGTGTTTTTTGGTACTTTTAAATATGTCTAAATCTAATACGCCTCAGAACTTGAGATTTGGCATGTAAGTAGGATAATCCAGCAAAGGAAACATTACAAAAAAAATCGATTTTGGGAAATTCCGATTTAAATGTGGAAAAACGAGACAATGGTACTTTTTTATTTGTTGCACTAATGGTCCTAGAAACTTAATATTTTTGGAAATTCCTATTTATAGCGGTAATAAAGGTAATGGTATTTTCTATATTTTCGAAACTAAAGGCCTTAGAAACATTATGTTAAGCATTCAGTAAACTTTCATTTGAAGGTAGTAGAAAAAAAAAATAGAAAAAAAAAAATTGGTACTTTTTACAAGAGCAAAGAAAACTATCACAAAAAGTACATTTTGGGAACTTCCGGTTTAAAGGGAGTAAAAACAGTGATAATCAAGGGCAAGATGGTATTTTTTATATTTCTGAAAAAATTATCCTATAAACTTTATATTTGCATCTTCGATCATCCAGCAGACTAATTATCATGGAAATTAACTTTTTGTAGATTCTCATTTTAGGGACATAAAAATAGCAAAATTGGTACTTTTTGTATCTACTGAAATAATGACCCTAGAAATTTATTATTTTGCATGAAAGATCATTCAGCAGGAAAAAAATTTGCATAAAAAAGTACATTTTTGTTAAAAAAATTACCAAAAAAAGTACATTTTTGGAATTTTTTTAAGGGGGAAAAAGTGGAAAATGAAATTAAACAAAGAACACGACATTTGCTAAGTCTATTTTGAGAATTTTAAAATTAAATAGATTAAAACGGAGAAAGTGGTACTTTTTATATGTTCTGAATTAATGATCCCAAAAAAACTTATACCCTAATTTTGTAAAACGCAACGCGATACGTTGTAAAAATTTCAATGCAAATTATTGTTCTAACAACAGCAATTTACACAGAAAATTTGACAACGCGGCGTGTTGTTTTTTACAAAATTGGGGAGTTAATATTTGGCATCAATCAGGATCGAAAAGTGATTTCGAAAAAAAGTACTGTTTTGCAAATTCTTATTTTTTGGGAGTTAAAGAAGGATAAACACGTAAGACTGTTAAATTCGGCTGTGCCGAATCTTTTATACCCTCCAACATGTAAAAAAATAAAAAAAAAAACAAGTAGAAAAGTTAAATTCGACTTTGCCGAATCTATGAATACCCTCCACAATGCCTTTTTTAAAGGATGGTACATTTTTAACGTGAAAAAAATTAAAAATTTTGATTAGAAATATTTTATTTTGAGTAAAAAACTCTTTTTTTGTCATTTAAAAAAAAAAAGGAAATTAATTTTTTTTTTTTTTTGAGTGTAAACTTTTTTCGAGTGTAATGATTTTTTTTTGACTGTAAAAATATTTCTAAGTGAATGCACGTACGTATTTACACAAAATATTGTAATTTTTTTAAAGAAAAACAAAATTTTTTTGGAGTGTAAAATTTTTTCGAGAGTAAAATTTTTTTCGAGTGTAATTTTTAAGTTACCAATGCTTTTAAAACTAAACAAGTTTAAAAAGCATTGCTTTAACAAGTTTGTACAGCATTGTTAAGTTACCACCAATGCTTTTAAAACTAGTGGCATTTAAGATGAAACCAATCTGAAATTCAGGGTTTTGCTTATAACTTTTGAACCACTGGACCGATTGAGCTGAAATTCAATACCAAACAAACCTAGGGAACAGCAAAGATATATGCCAAGCTTCAGCAGTGTCATTATTGTCTTTCGAAAGGTAGCGTGTTTTTTATCTCGTAAATTAGCGAAAACCCCTTGCCAAAATTTACTCTTTTGCTCATAACTTTTGAACCACTGGACCGATTTGGACAGACGGACATCGCTAGATCGACTTAAAATCGATCGAGGATCATGAATGTATATACTTTATGAGGTCCTAGACCAATATTTCAAGGTGTTACAAACGGAATGACAAACTTATATATATACCCTCTATCACTAGAGTGGAGGGTATAAAAATTCAGGGGCGTTTTAATTTTTTATTTGGGGGGGGGGGGTTTGTGTCGGTATTGGTAATAGGGGGGGCAAATTTCCTCTCGAACATGTGTTTAAAAATTCGTTCTTATGCTTTTTGCACTAAAGAAATAAAAGTTTATCATCATTAAAAAGATTTTTTTTGTCCACGCCCCTAAAAGGGGGGCGGACCAAAAAAACGACATTTTCTAATTCTCAGGGTCCAAATTCAGGACTTTAAACTTCTCGTAGCATAAAAATAGTGCATATGTTAAACAAAAACACAAAAAATCATGTAAAAAAATTATATTTTTCAGAGGTTGGGTAACCCAACTTGGGTGTGTTTTTCAAGATGGAACTTTTTTCCCCCTGGCCCGATTTTGCTCATTTACGAACTTAACCTGCCTAGGAACATGAGACGTTTTCGTGCCAAATGTCGGGAGTCTAACTCTTTTATTTTGGACTGTATCGTGTTAACTACAGCCGGACAGACGGACGGACGGACGTACAGACGGACGGACATCGCTAAAATGTCTTAGAATCGATCACTGATCATTAATATATATACTTTATGGGGTCCTAGACCGATATTTTGATGCGTTACACACGGAATGACAAAGTGAGTATACCACCATACTGTAGTTGGAGGGTATAAAAAGTGCAATATTAGTAAAATCCTTTGGCAGAGAAAAAATATTCCAAAAAAGTATTTATTTGAAGTTGTAAATTCAAGAGTAAAAAGGTACTTTTTCAAAGGTTTTAAACTATTAGGCCTAGGAACTACAGATAGAAAAAGATTTGAAAAATTCCGATTTAACATCAGGGAGAAAATTGCATATTTTCTATTTTTAAAGAAATGGTCCAAGAAACTTTGTATTTTGCATCTAAGATTACTAGACAGAAAAAATTGTGAAAATTCCTTTTTTGTAGGCTTAAAAAGGGGAAAAGTGGTACTTTTTGACATTGTCACATTTCCATATGCTTTAAACTTATAATCCCAAAAACTTGAGATTTGCCAAAAAAAAATTTCCCTTTTAAAGAAGTTCTAAAAACGGGGAAAAGGTACTTTTTATATCGTCTGTAATAAATCTTTAATAAAAATGTTCAAGCCCATATGGAACGGAATGAAACACAAATGAAACGAAATGCCATAGATCAGGTACCAAAATGGAGCGAAATGGAATTGGGTACAAAATGGGATAAAAGATGGAACGAAATGTAATGAGACATGTAATTAAGTAAAATAGAACAGGTACAAAATGGAATGAAACTTGCGAAAAACCTGTTTTTTATTAATTTTTTTAACGTTTCCTTCCCCTTCTTAAGATTCTAAGAAATTTTTTCCTATTTCAAAAGTTTTTCAGCAATATTTCTTTAATATATCACTAAACTGTTGTTTTAAATTTTAAATGCACCATTTACTTAATGTCAACTTTTACCTTTTTCAATATTCATATGTCATTGTTTAAATATTTTAAACATTTTTTTTGTTAAACGTACGTATGTGATTTAACTTTATGAACGTACAAATTCCAAAATCATACATATTAAATATCCCATCTTGCATTTTAGTAATATTATTTTATGGAAAATTTCTTATAATACTCACATTTTTACTTAAACCATTTTATTGCATATGATTGCTAAACAAAATATGTTAGATTATAGAAATGTCAACATTTAAATAATGCAAAATAATACAAATGTAGAGAAGAATGCAAAAAGGAAAAAAAATACAGAAAAAATTCAAAGAATTTTTTTCAATATTATTTTATTTATTTTACCAAACAACCTAAGAAATATACTAAGAAATATTAGCCACATCAGAGAAACATACTGAGTGGTCTGCAAGAGTCGTTTTGTGGTATATAAAATCGGTTTTATGGAGTAAATTTAAAATTTAAAGCAATTTTGTTGTGCAATCTAAATGCGTTACAAGAAATTTGCAGGCAAACGTCTCAAATTTACATAGAAAACAAATAAGATGTTAAGTTTGAAAAAACATATGAGGCATTATTTAGAAACTGCCCAGTTATAAGAAGGTTTTGTCGCACAGTGGTGTTAGAAAAAAAAAAAACAAAAAAAAAAGGATAAAAGGATTTTATAAAATTTTGTAAAGAGAAAGTACACAGAAAAAAATAAAAAAAAAATTTATTAAAAAAATCGTAGATTTAATAAAAAAATTAATTAAATCCGGACCAATCACTAAAATGCGCATATAAATTAAAAATATTTGTAAGTCATTAATTAAAATTAAATGGAGATTTATTTAATTAAAAACTTAATACTATAAATTAAGAAATTTAATTAAAATTAAAAACAAAAAATAAAGTTTTAATTATATAAATTAAAAATTTAATTAAAAAATTTTTAGAAAACGATTAAAATTTTTAATTGTATAAATTAAAAAAAAAATAATTAAAAACAATAAATTTTTTTTTAAAAATAAATAATTTAAAACAGGTAAGAAAGTTATGGTCGGTCAAGAACTGCCATATAATACCCTACACCAGTGTTTCCCGGAAAATGGGTCCCAAGTTCAAACATGGACCGATTTGATGTATTTTTTGTCAAATCTTTAAGAAGATTAAAAAAACACTCACAAACAAAATTTGAGTGAAAAAGGCTTCCATTTGTGGCCAATAAACCGATTTAACTAAATATCAGCCGAAATTTTCATATAGGGCCTAAGTCCAAAAATGGTCCGATGATAATCAGATTTTATAAGGTTATTAAAGTACGCGTTTAACATACACAAACAGAATTTTAATTAAATATTTTCTATTTTCATGAAATTTGAGAGATTTATGTGAATTTTGGGAAGGTGGTTTGTATGGAGTCTATAAGAAGATCTGGTCCGATTCCTTTGAAATTCGGAATTGTGATTTGTAAATATAAAATATGTTTTCTTGTCAAACTTCGAACGGATATCTTTTATAATACGGGTATTAGAGTCATTTGAGGCAAAATTCAAGAGGACATTTTTATAGGGACTATGTCGAAACATGGACCAAGTTTTTCCAATTTCAATAGGCTTCGTCCTTGGGCCAAGAAAGGCTTAAGTTTAAAAAATTATGTCATTAACTGTTTGTAGTTTATTTAAAAAAATTTACGTTCCCAGCAGAAATTTTGCTGAACGTTCAGCAGCTTTTGGAAGGGGAACTTGAGTAAAGGAGCGCATCCAATTGCGCTGAATTCATGCATGATTCTCTAAGGCGATGTCCCACTTTAGAGCGCTAGTTGGATACACAGAAACAGCGCTCTTTAGATGCACTGAAATCACGTGTCTTTAGAGCGCTGATTTAAGCAGAATAAAGATGCTGTAAATTCATGTATCTTTTTAGCGCTGATTTAAGCAGATTAAAGATGCAGTGAATTCATGTATCTTTGTAGAGCTGATTTAAGCAAAATAAAGATGCTGTAAATTCATGTATCTTTTTAGCGCTGATTTTGTAATAAAATTTGTATTTTCTAAAATTAAAGTTCTAAAATTAAAATGTAAAAATGAGATAAAAAACAAAAAATTTACCAATAAATGAAAAAATATTCAAAAGAAGTTATAACAAATGTATCTTAGTTTTTCTGTTTTTTCGTGATTAGAGTTTGTGTTTAATCCAAATCGGTTTATTCATCGAAATAACAAATAAGCATTGGCTGTTTTTTGGTTGGCCTATTTATCATCATTTAAAATGTGTTAAAGGCCTCTGATATGTCTTTCAAAACTTTTCAAATCACATGATTTTTTTCGAATCACATGAAATCGAGTTTGGTGTTTGTTTATGGGTTCATTCAAAGTCAGACAAGGAAAAACAATAAAATTTAAAATTCGTTATTGATAAAATTCAATTTTGAATTTTTCAAAAAATTCAAGAAAGAATTTTAAATATAATTCTTAAAAATTTTATTTTAAATTCTTAGAAGAAATAAAATTCAAAAAATTTTATTTAAAATTCTTTAAAGAATTTTATTAATTAAAAAAAAGAATTTTATTTCCATAATAACAAATATATTTTGAACAAATAAATATTCAAACCAAATGTAAAATAAAATTAAACCAAAAATAAAATTCAAAAATAAAATTCAAACCAAAAATAAAATTCTTTTTTTTTTGAGAATTTTATTTTTGGAATTAATAAAATTCAAATGTTTTTGAGAATTTTATTTAAACAAAAATTTTATTTCAAATACCTTATGAATTTTAAATAAAATTCGAATTTTTTCCTTGTCTGTTCAAAGTTTAAATCAAATAACTAAAATTTAAAAAAATATAACAAAAAAATTCATTCGTTTTACTTTACAAAACTTTATTTATGTGAAACAAAATGAAAAAAAAAATCGGAAGTGAACATCAAAAAAATATAGGATATTTTCATTTTCACATTTTTTATGGGATTTTTTTTGGGAACAGCGGCCAAAGATGCTATGATTGAAGCGCTCTTTGCAGCGCTGATTAATGCGCAATAATGATGCAGTCAAATCATGTGTCTTTGCCTAAAACTCATGTTTTTTTATTCAAAAAGTGTTAAAAATATTAAAAAGGAAAACAAGTGTGAAATTTTATCAAAAAATAATTACACATTATAAGTTTTATATAAAAAATCTTAAAAAAAAATAAAATTTTTTCCCCTTCCTTTTACTGCACCCCTAAGAGCGCTCTTTGGATGCGCTACGGTATGCTATAAACAGATGCTGTGTCGCCAAAATCTCGATTTATTTCTGCTGGGTTTAGTCGTTTTTAAAAGAAAAAACATTTGTTTCATGTTCAGTTTTTATTAATGACTACTTCTGACCTTTGTTTCAAAAATAACACACTAAAAAATAAAGTCTTTCATTAGCATTTAATTTTTAAAGTCATTTATTTTTGTTCTGTAAGTAAAAACTACTGATTATTCTTTAAATTTTTAATGATTTGTGAAAGTATTTTTTTTTTTTTAAATTGTTGGTATTTTTTAATGAGATATCATTATTTTTTACCTACACAAGTAGGTTATTTTTTTGTAGAAAAAAAATCAAAAAATTATTTATAGAAATATAAAAACATGTTTGTATCAAGTGAATTTGGCACGATGGGTAGAGTGTCTGGTCAGAATGTAGTGATTGCGGGATCGATTCCTCAAAATTACGTATAATACCGGTTTAACACATACGGGCAGTGAATTTTTTATTAAATTCAAATTTTTGAGATGTTAATGTGTTTTTAATTAATTGATTTTATTAAAAAAAATATATAGTGCTGCGAAAATTAATATTTTTTCGACAATCTACATCCTTAAAACAAATATAATCTAAAGAAACAAAATTTTAAAATGTGAAATGATATAAATAAATCTAACCAAATCCTATGATTTAATAAATCAATATTGCCCGCAGAGAAGATACATGTTGCAACAACCATAAAGGAGGGAAAACATAATGTGATTGATAACTTTTTTGATAGTAGCGATCATATTATGATCTATGCTAATCATAGTATGATAAAAAATTGTCATTTTGTGATTGTAGGTGATCATAGTATGATTGTCACAATCATATGATCTCCCCCATGGCTCATTTTAATTGCGTTGTTTTTTTTTTTATCAATATTGTAAAATTTCGATATTTTTATAAGAATTTAGAGTAGCATTTTCAAGAAAAGTTCTTATAAAGAAAAGGCTAGAGCGAAAAAAATGGCTAGATCTTCCGGCTAGATATAATCTAGCCATTTTTTTATGGCTAGATGAAAATATAACCGCTAGATCTAGCCGGAAAATGGCTAAAATGGCAACCTTGCTGGGATCAAGTAAAATTTTTGGTTTTTTAAAGTCAAGAAATTTGTACTTTATTTGCAATTTTAATATTTTTTTAATTATATTGAACCACTAACATTTTAAGAACGTAAATTTCATAAATTCGTTTTGTTTAAAACAATATAAAAGTGTTTTTTTTTTTTAGAAAACAAAAAGCCTTTTTTTCAATTCCTCTTTCAACCTTCATTCTTTTAATCCATGCAATTAATGTTTGAGTGTTTTAGGTGCATGCCTACCCCCTGTTCTGAGTCGATCGGTATACTTAAAAGTAGTTCTAGGACCAATATTTCGGGTAGTTACAAACATCAGCACAAGCTCATTATACCCTGTACCACAGTGTGGCGTAGGGTATAAAAAGCATGTTTTTTAAATAAAATAGTTTAAAAATGTTTCTTCAAACCTTAACAAATATATTTATGCCGTAAAGACAATGTCACTAACAAGGGAAGTCTCCCTGGTGTCACCCTCCGATCTTCATGAAATTTGGATATGTTGTTAAGAACGAAAATTAATTCGACACGTATTTTTTTTTAGCGGCCCAAACTCATTTTTAGGGGGGGTCGATTTGTATGGGGGGAAATTGCCCTTTTTCAGTTTTTTTTCGATTTACGTCTATTTAAACAAAATTAATATAGGCATGTGTGGTATCAGATTAAAGGTATTAAAAATACCTATCTCGTGGTGCTAACAACTGGCCAAAGAAGGTAATATTTTTCGACTTATTAACAAAAATGTCCTAAAATTTTGCTATTTTACTCAATATGACGAAAAGTTGTGCATGTGTGAACAAGTTCTTAGCACACGTAGATAGGTTTTCCAAAGACCTTTCATTTGGTATGTAACATGACTAGGTTTCTTTGCATAATATAAGAGATAAACGAAAAAAACTGAAAAATGGCCTTGTCTTCCCCCCTCCTTTTTACCCCCTAAATATGAATTTGGGCCGCTAAAAAAAAATACGTGTCCCTTTGTTTTTTCTGCTCTACAAAATAAAACCAATTCCATAAAGATCCGCGGGTGACACTAGGGAGACTTCCCTTGTAAGACAATTTTATAAAGTTGATTATAATCCTTTCATATACATATACATAAAACTATAAACAAAATGAAAATTCAAATAAATATACAAGAAACAAAAATAAAAATTTTCAATAATGTTTTATACTTATGTATTATGTAAAACAATGCAAGAGAAAACCACATATTCCCACACACAGAAACCGAAACAAAAAATTACTGAAAGCTAAAATTTAATTAAACAATAATTTATATTAATTAAATACTTAATTAATTTCAAATTAAAAAAGAATTAAAACGTTAATTAAAATAAAGTTAAAAATTTAATTAAACAATTAATTATATTAATTAAAAATTTAATTGATATTAAATAAAAAAACAATTAAAATTTTAATTAAAATAAAATATACGATATTATTTTCTGTGAACTTACAGTGTAAGGCACTGTACATTTTCGCTATATTTGCATGTACGGTAGGAAATTGAATAAAGTACTCGTATATCGTTTTTTGTTCCACAGTTTCAGGTTTCACACACATACATACAAATACATCTTCATCACTATACAAATACTTATGCAAATTCTATTTGTGATGATGTTGAGGCAATAGTTTTCCTTTTTTTGTTGTAGCAAAAATAATATTAGTAGTTGCTTTGAGAATGTTTAGAAACCTAGAAACCTGCCTTAAAATCTTTTTGAATTTCGATAAAATAGAAAATGTGGAAACAATAAGTATAAGAGAGAAACCCTTTGGAAAACTCAATTCAGGATTTTTGAGAATTTGCCATTTTACAGTACCCAAGGGTACTATTGTTCTTATACAGTGTGTTCAATAGTATTTTTATGTGTATTTTACTAGAAATTGTTGAAAATGCTTTTTATTTTATGCTACTTTATGGTTTGTGTTTGCTATTATTAAGAATTTGGAATGCTTTGTTATGTTAAGATTTTCTGTGGGAAAATGTGTCGGAATCTGAAACTTTTTCTAAAAGTGTCCCAGAATGTAAGATTTTTACTATAGAAAAAAATATTTTAGAATCTGAGACTTTTTCTATTAAAAAAAATAATTTTTATATACACTCACAAAAAAACCTAGTCAAATTACCAAAAAATGCACGCAATCCCATTTTACTAATAGTTGACAGCTTTCCATGTTTTTTAACAAAAAATTTTCGATCGAAATTCACATTTTTTGTTTGTAATTTTACAATTGTTTTTGTAATTTTACAAATTTCCAAGAATATTTTACAAAAAAAGTCTACACCATTTACAGATGTAATTCGAAAAAGATCAATTGTAATTCGAAGATTCTAATTGTAATTCGAAGATTCCATTTGTAATTCGAAGATTCCATTTGTAATTCGAAGATTCCATTTGTAATTCGAATACTCCAATTGTAATTCGAAGATTCCATTTGTAATTCTAAGATTCCGATTGTAATTCGAAAAAGAACAATTGTAATTCGAAAAAGATCAATTGTAATTCGAAAAAGATAAATTGTAATTCGAAAAAGATCAATTGTAATTCGAAAAAGATCAATTGTAATTCGTAAAAGATCAATTGTAATTCGTAAAAGATCGAAAAATATCAACTGTATTTCCATTGATATTTTTCAAATTACAATTGGAATCTTCGAATTACAATTGATCTTTTTCGAATTACAATTGATCTTTTTCGAATTACAATTGACCTATTTCGAATTACAATTGATCTTTTTCGAATTACAATTGGAATCTTCGAATTACAAATGGAATCTTCGAATTACAATTGGAGTATTCGAATTACAAATGGAATCTTCGAATTACAAATTGAATCTTCGAATTACAAATGGAATCTTCGAATTACAAATAGAATCTTCGAATTACAATTGATCTTTTTCGAATTACATCTGTAAATGGTGTAGTCAATTCACCAGAATTCCTTGTAAGTTTTATGAAGCCAAAAAATTTGCAAATTAACAATTTTATTAGTAAAAAGTTTGTAAAATTACAAAACAACTTGTAATTTTTACTAGGAATTCTCGCAAAATAAGAGATAGCAAAATGGACAATGGACAAAGGACAAAGGACAAAGGACAAAGGACAAAGGACAAAGGACAAAGGACAAAGGACAAAGGACAAAGGACAATGGACAATGGACAATGGACAATGGACAATGAACAATGGACAATGGACAATGGACAATGGACAATGGACAATGGAAAATGGACAATGGACAATGGACAATGGACAATGGACAATGGACAATGGACAATGGACAATGGACAATGGACAATGGACAATGGACAATGGACCATGGACCATGGACCATGGACAATGGACAATGGACAATGGTCAATGGACAATGGACAATGGACAATGGACAATGGACAATGGACAATGGACAATGAACAATGGACAAAAGACAATGGTCAATGGACAATGGACAATGGGCAATGGACAATGGACAATGGACAATGGACAATAGACAATGGACAATGGACAATGGACAATGGACAATGGACAATGGACAATGGACAATGGACAATGGACAATGGACAATGGACAATGGACAATGGACAATGGACAATGGACAATGGACAATGGACAACGGACAATGGACAATGGACAATGGACAATGGACAATGGACAATGGACAATGGACAATGGACAATGGACAATGGACAATGGACAATGGACAATGGACAATGGACAATGGACAATGGACAATGGACAATGGACAATGGACAATGGACAATGGACAATGGACAATGGACAATGGACAATGGACAATGGACAATGGTCAATGGACAATGGACAATGGACAATGGACAATGGACAATGGACAATGGACAATGGACAATGGACAATGGACAATGGACAATGGACAATGGACAATGGACAATGGACAATGGACAATGGACAATGGACAATGGACAATGGACAATGGACAATGGACAATGGACAATGGACAATGGACAATGGACAATGGACAATGGACAATGGACAATGGACAATGGACAATGGACAATGGACAATGGACAACGGACAATGGACAATGGACAATGGACAATGGACAATGGACAATGGACAATGGGCAATGGACAATGGACAATGGACAATGGACAATGGACAATGGACAATGGACAATGGACAATGGACAATGGACAATGGACAATGGACAATGGACAATGGACAATGGACAATGGACAATGGACAATGGACAATGGACAATGGACAATGGACAATGGACAATGGACAATGGACAATGGACAATGGACAATGGACAATGGACAATGGACAATGGACAATGGACAATGGACAATGGACAATGGACAATGGACAATGGACAATGGACAATGGACAATGGACAATGGACAATGGACAATGGACAATGGACAATGGACAATGGACAATGGACAATGGACAATGGACAATGGACAATGGACAATGGACAATGGACAATGGACAATGGACAATGGACAATGGACAATGGACAATGGACAATGGACAATGGACAATGGACAATGGACAATGGACAATGGACAATGGACAATGGACAATGGACAATGGACAATGGACAATGGACAATGGACAATGGACAATGGACAATGGACAATGGACAATGGACAATGGACAATGGACAATGGACAATGGACAATGGACAATGGACAATGGACAATGGACAATGGACAATGGACAATGGACAATGGACAATGGACAATGGACAATGGACAATGGACAATGGACAATGGACAATGGACAATGGACAATGGACAATGGACAATGGACAATGGACAATGGACAATGGACAATGGACAATGGACAATGGACAATGGACAATGGACAATGGACAATGGACAATGGACAATGGACAATGGACAATGGACAATGGACAATGGACAATGGACAATGGACAATGGACAATGGACAATGGACAATGGACAATGGACAATGGACAATGGACAATGGACAATGGACAATGGACAATGGACAATGGACAATGGACAATGGACAATGGACAATGGACAATGGACAACGGACAATGGACAATGGACAATGGACAATGGGCAATGGACAATGGACAATGGACAATGGGCAATGGACAATGGACAATGGACAATGGACAATGGACAATGGACAATGGACAATGGACAATGGACAATGGACAATGGACAATGGACAATGGACAATGGACAATGGACAATGGACAATGGACAATGGACAATGGACAATGGACAATGGACAATGGACAATGGACAATGGACAATGGACAATGGACAATGGACAATGGACAATGGACAATGGACAATGGACAATGGACAATGGACAATGGACAATGGACAATGGACAATGGACAATGGACAATGGACAATGGACAATGGACAATGGACAATGGACAATGGACAATGGACAATGGACAATGGACAATGGACAATGGACAATGGACAATGGACAATGGACAATGGACAATGGACAATGGACAATGGACAATGGACAATGGACAATGGACAATGGACATGGACAGACAGACCGAGCGATTTTTATTTTTTTTTGATATTCGTGCTCAGCGCATCGACAAACATGATGTGTCGAATGATAAACATTTTTTTAATTTTATTTTTAAAAATTTTTAAAAAATCCAAAACTTTGACCGCCGGCCGCCACGGGTTAATTTAATCCGACTGACCTCAAATTTGTACCACATAAGTTTTAGACCTAGGACAATAAAAATTTGCCCGGACACTTGGGAAAATCGAAAGTTGACAAAAAAAATGCCAGTCTAGCGTTCCAATCGCATAATATTTTTTTTATATGATGTGTAGCTGAATTCTATTTTTTTGGGGAATAAGACATCATTAATAGACAATTGGTGGACATGGACAGACAGACAGACCGAGCGATTTTTATTTTTTTTTGATATTCGTGCTCAGCGCATCGACAAACATGATGTGTCGAATGATAAACATTTTTTTAATTTTATTTTTAAAAATTTTTTAAAAATCCAAAACTTTGACCGCCGCCGCCACGGGTTAATTTAATCCGACTGACCTCAAATTTGTACCACATAAGTTTTAGACCTAGGACAATAAAAATTTGCCCGGACACTTGGGAAAATCGAAAGTTGACAAAAAAAATGCGAGTCTAGCGTTCCATACGCATAACATTTTTTTTTCATATGATTTGTAGCTGAATTTTATTTTTTTGGGGAATAAGACATCATTGATAGACAATTGGTGCACTAAAGGTTAATGCGATTGAGCAAAAGAGAGCAGAATTCTTAAGAGCAATGTTTAAGCCTAACCCTCGACTTATTTTTAAGTCGCTATCACATCGGTTTCATCCGTGGCGATTTTTCTAAACTTTGACCTCAATTTTCTCAAAAACCTGATGTGATGGAAAAGTTTGGAGACCAGATTTGTGATCACTAGAACAATTGCAACAAGGTCGAGTACCAGTCGCATTAAGTTTTTTTTAAATGTTCAGTAGTGTTATTTTTCTGTTTTAAATTTATTTATGTTGGTCATTTTTGCAAGACTTAATCGACACGTGTTTCGGAATTTGTCAGATTCCATTGTCAAGATTATTTAGCAAATATAACCAACTAATTTTTAATAGATTTTTTCTAACACATACCGTTTTTTTTCAAATATTCGTTGCTAAAGTCAAAAAACCAACTAATTTCGCACTTCTGGTGGTCCACTTTTACATAATCTACCAAAAAAAGACTTTCATATAACATGGACCTTCTGATTCCAAAACTAAATGAAGTCCTATTTTTTTGGAAGCATCGTAAAAATATGTAACAAAAGTGCTAAGTTATTGGTTTTTTGACTTTTTAATAGCGAATATCTCAAACACAGTACGTGCTAGAAAAATTTTGATCACAATTTTGGATTCAGTACAGCAAAGAATCAATTTGATATTTCACTGGGACGTATATGTTGACGAACAGTGTACTTATTTAGCAATAACTCGAAAACAGGAATAGCTAGAGCTAGGTCTTTCGTGTTAACGATTTTTAAAGTTGTAAATAAAGAGGAATGAAATTCCATTATCCGATTTTGTCACCATTTGTAACAAAACCAAAACTCGCTGCGAGAGGGGTATGTCTTATACTTCCCTTTTAAATCAATGCTGCTATTTTTAACAATTTCTGCAACTTTTTAAATCCTATAATTTAAATTTTCTTAAATTTATTGTATAAACTGTATCATTCTTTAAACTTTATTTTTTGTTTTATTTAAATACATTGTTCTTTAATATACATATTCTACCTAAATGAAACTTTATTACCCAGGCACTTCGTTTAATAAACGTAAAAAGATATTTAAGCCATTTTATGTACTTAAACTGCAAAAATTGTAAATGTAAAAAAATACAAAAAAAAAAAAAAAATACAGAGATGAGCATATGAAATTGTAATAAAGTATGAAATGTATAAAGTTTAAATTAAAAATTGTTACAATACGTAACTTTTTTAATTTAAATTTAATTCGAAACTTTAACTCCGGCGTCCATTAACATCCTGTTTGCTCAGTTAAAAAAATACGCATACACACAGATACACAGACAGACAGCCGAGATAGGCAAAGATCTTATTTAAGGCTATATTTATAAATGTATAAAGCAGACGTAAAACACACTTTTACACTCATTTATATATATGTATACAAAAAAATACTTATACAAATACATTAAAACAGTTAAGGAATGTAGATAAAACCCACCGTTAAGTGTGATAAACTTTCAAGTGTAAGTTAATACGACTTTTATATGTATCATTGAAAATTTACACATACAGACATACATATGTATAAGTGAAAAAGAGAATTCACAACAATTGGGAAAGAGGGTATAGGGATAGAGGGTTCCGTGTCGAAATTTTAAGTCGATCCTGCGAAAACCGTCTGTGTGTTGAAATCCTTATTTTTGGCGATAATACTAATTGTAAGCCGATTTAAAAAAATTTAGACACTAATACTTGTGTAGTTCCTACTTCAGATGGTTTAAGGGTTCTTTATTGAGATGGGTCAAGTAAATCAAAATATATGAGTAAAATCGTTAAATAAAAGTCCGGCTTCTCTTAACATGACCTTAAAATATAAGATGAAATTTTGTGAAGCATAACAAAGAAAACTAAAGCCAAATAAACTAAGAAAACAAGACAAAATTTTTAAAAAAACAAGTAAAAAAATAAAATTCGACCTCGCCGAATGTATTGATACCCTCCACAATGTAAAAAATTTTATTTGCAAAAACAATAAAAAAAATTTTTCTAAAAAAAAAAAATCTGCAAAAAAAATTTTTAGGTAAAAAAATACGCGAATTTTTTATTTTTTTTATTTTAAATATGTTTGTACTTGTTTAACTACCATTCGGTGATCAATTCTGCTCACATGTGTCAACCAGGAGCCGAATTAAAGCATTTTGTATTTTGAAGGTTATGTTGAATGTACCAAAATTTTCGAGGTGTCCTAACATTTTCTTTCATAAACTTTGAATCGCTGAACCGCTTTCGCTCAAATGCAATACCAAACTGCATAGGGCAACAACTAGTAAATATGCTAAGTCTTAGTCATATCTGTTTAATACTTTCGCCGTGATCACCATTTCCTCAAACCAGGCGCGGATCCAGGAATTTCATTTGGGGGGGGGAGATTTTTTTTTACCCAAAAAAATTTTAGGCAGTCGGAAGCAAAAAAGTTTTCTTGGAAGGGGGGGGGGGGGGTGTGGCTGTGTGTCTGTGTGTTTTTTTATTGTTAATATTCAGTAACAAACTGAAAACCAAAAAAAAAAATATATATTTTTTTTTAATGTATGCAAAAAAAATACATAAAAACTTCAAAAGAATTTAGAATAAAGTTCTTCAATTCTCAGATCGTAGTTTCTGTAGAAAAACTCTCAGATTCAGAACTTTGAATCTATGATTTCTTATACTCTTTTCTATAGAAATAACACAGGCAACAAATTTTTAACGCACAAACCAGAGTATACTTTTCTAAGCATTTGACTTTTTAGACTACTACACATCAGGTTTTATAAATAAAGGTGTATTCGTGCACTTACGGTCAAAAATAAAACATTGGAAAATTACAAGAAAAGTTTGCAACTTTTTTTTTTTTTGCTACCTCCTATTTGACAAGAATTCCTTGTTATTTTACAAACTTTTTACCAATAGTTTTGTAGTTTTTCAAGCTTTTTACCAAAAAAATAGTAAATTTAAAATTTTTTCGACGCGATAAAACTAACAAGGAGGTTTTCGTGATTTTACTAGATTTTTTGCCACCCCCTATTTTACGAGAATTCCTTGTAAAAATTACGAACTTTTTTTGTAATTTTACAAGATTTTTACCAATAAAATTGAAAATTTACAACTTTTTTGACTTAATAAAACTTATAAGAAATTATCGTAAATTTACTAGATTTTTTTAGTAAAAAATCTTGGAAATATGTAAAATTACAAGAAAAATTGTAAAATAACAAAAAAAAATTTAAATTTCGATCGAAAATTATTTGTAAAAAAACAAGGAAAACTGTCAAATATTGGTAAAATGGGACTCAAGACTTTTTCTACACCATTTACAGATGTAATTCGAAAAAGATCAATTGTAATTCGAAGATTCTATTTGTAATTCGAAGATTCCATTTGTAATTCGAAGATTCCATTTGTAATTCGAAGATTCCATTTGTAATTCGAATACTCCAATTGTAATTCGAAGATTCCATTTGTAATTCGAAGATTTCAATTGTAATTCGAAAAAGATCAATTGTAATTCGAAAAAGATCAATTGTAATTCGAAAAAGATCAATTGTAATTCGAAAAAGATCAATTGTAATTCGTAAAAGAGCAATTGTAATTCGTAAAAGATCAATTGGAATCTTCGAATTACAATTGATCTTTTACGAATTACAATTGAAGGGCTTATTGTAAAAACTCGATAAGCAACATTTCATTTTATGGTGGTTTTTGCCCTAAAACTTTAAAAATAATGTAGAAAATAGAACTTTTGCAGCACTTTTATTCTCAATATACTTGTACGAAGGGCTAAAGCAAGACTTCTGCCAAAAATATGTCAATGAAACATCAGCAGAAGGCGAAAAACACGAAAAAGTAAAATGTTGCTTATCAAGTTCTTGCAGTAAGCCCTTCAATTGATCTTTTACGAATTACAATTGATCTTTTTCGAATTACAATTGATCTTTTTTGAATTACAATTGATCTTTTTCGAATTACAATTGATCTTTTTCGAATAACAATTGGAATCTTCAAATTACAAATGGAATCTTCGAATTACAATTGGAGCATTCGAATTACAAATGGAATCTTCGAATTAAAAATGGAGTCTTCGAATTACAAATAGAATCTTCGAATTACAATTGATCTTTTTCGAATTACATCTGTAAATGGTGTAGTAATTTGACATTGTTTTTTTTTTTGAGCGTATAACGTCTTGAATATGGCGAAAACAGGGGTTTTTTTAACTTTAAGCGAAAATGTCTCAAAAACCTGATGTGATGGAAAAATTCTGAGTACATATTCGGATTCAGCGCAACTGAAAAGCGTACTTTTGTTTCGGTGTTCCACCTTTTTCAAATTTTGTCGGCCTGTGTAATCTGAAATTCTGAGACATTATTTCTATAAATTATTTTCCAAATTCTGATATACTTTTCTTATAAAAAATCTCTAATATAATTCTCATATTTTAAAATATTTCTCAGATTTTAAGAACTTTTTCTTATACAAAAATCCTCAGATCCAGAAACATGTTTCGGAAAAGAAAACTATCAGATTCTTATAAATTATCAATTTCTGGAACATTTTATTAAGAAATTTTTATACACTTTTCTAAAAATAAAATCTTAAATTTTATATAGTGCCATTTTTCGATAGAAAAATTTTACGGTTTTTTTGCCATCTAATGCTTTATAAGGCAGTTTCTTAGATTCTGAAACATTTTTCATATAGAAAAATTATTAGGTTCTAGACATTTTTCAAAGGAAAATCCTTAGTCACTATTTAAAATAATATTCAGAGACACATTTCCTATAGAATTCTCAGTTGCTGCGGGATTTTTTCTATAGAATTTAATTTGAATAAAAAAATTCTTATCTGAATTCAAAAACTTAAGTATCAACATATTTTCTTAAGATAAAGTCTGGAATTCTGAGAAACTTTTCTATAAAAAATATTTGAGATTATACCTTTGCATAAGAAAATGATAAGGAAAGTGATTTGGTTGGAAAATGTACACGACTCAATTGTCATTTAAGTTTTTCATATGCAATTTTTTTAATTCTGAAACATTTAATCCTTAGGATGTTACAAAATTCCTTAGGATAAAGGCTATGTGTGCTGACGTAAATCATCAGCTCACATACACCTCTCCTCAGAATTTGTTGCATTCCGGTCATTTTCATTCTTTCTTTGTTCCTTTCCCTTGCTTTTTCCTTTTCCTTTCTTTTTTTCCTTTTCTTTTCTTTTCTTTCTTTTTTTTTCTTTTTTTTTCTTTTTTTTTTTGAAATCATTTTGGGGGGGGAGAAATCCCATTCTCCCCCCCCCCTGGATCCGCGCCTGCCTCAAACGGAAAGACGGACATCGCTAGAATGACTTAAAATCGATCACCGATCAATAATATATACACAATATGGGGTCCTAGACTGATTTTTCGACGAGTTACAAACAGAATGACAAAGTTATATGTACCCTCTACCACTAACAATAAGTGAAGTGTATAAAATCGAAAACAAGACAAAATCTTAAAAAAAAACTCGATTGCGATTACCCAAACTTGTTTGTAACAACTTAACTTCTGTTGATTCAAATAAATTTTGGTAATCGGAACCCAAAATTACAGTTGTTGCAATCAAACCATTCAGTTGGGTCTTAATTCGGCTTTCACAACTAATCTATTTTCTATTTGTATGTGCTAGAAAAATTTGGATGGCAGATTTGGTATCAGGAGAGCAAAATCTATAATAATTAGTGTGATATTTCACTGGGAGATTTTTGTTGCCGAACAGTGTATTAACAATGATATTCTCATTGAATAATATTCAAGAAAATAATTTTTCTGTTTTAAATTTATTTATGTTGGACATTTTTGAAAGACCTAATCGACACGTGTTTCGGAATTTGTCAGATTCCATTGTCAAGATTATTTAGCAAATATAAAAACGCTATATAATAATAATAATAATAGTATTACTAAGGGTCCCAGCAAAACTTAGATTACCAAATAAGGTGTAAAATAAGGTATAGGATTGCTTATTTTATACATTGCAGCATTGATGATTTTAACAGGGGATGAGACACAAAGTAATGCATCCACATTATAACAAAGAATACCAGTAATGTATAAAATAATTGATCAAATTTATAGCAAAGCATACGAGTAAGGTATAAAATATAGCATACCAGAATAAAATATATAAGGTGTTACGAGTAGTGAAAAAGTAATTTTGTATTAAATTTACTCACGTGATTGTAAGTAGATAGAATATGCTCGTGAGTGAGTGTGTGTCATTTGAAAGTATCGGTCGTGAGCCCATCTCTAGTTTAAACTTATGCATTTTTTTTATTAAATATTTATTTTTTATGTTATTGTAATGCATTATGCATCCAAATATAATTAATGAATTATTTCAAACTTTGAAATAATACTTAATGTAACCAAATATAAGTCATCCATATAATATGAAATACATTTTTTTTCAATAATCATGCATTACGTAACAAATAATTAGTAAAGCATTATTTTTCACATTAAAATAATACGTTGTGGAACAAATGTTTGGTAAGACATCCCAAAATAATGTTACAAATAAGGTATATACATTACCTGGTAATGTGTTATATAATCACCACCCATTACCAAAGTTTTGCTGGGGTAATCAGATGTATGACTTTTTTAATATTTGTTTGTTGGTTAGTTGACGATCGTGGATAATTTTAGTCTTCTAATTCACAATGAAAATAGAGTCGAATTATTAATATTTTAGTTTGATCATTAAAGATTTGTCATTGAAATCCTTTTGCTACTTGTAGTAAAGGGTTTTTATACTTGCGAAATAATCTTGACAATGTAATCTAACAAATTCCAAAATTTGTACAGAAAAACACAACTTTTCTTTCCGATAAATGTCTCTAATTCTGTGAATTTTTTTAACCCATTTCGATCCTCTGTTCGATTTTTCGAACAGTAGAGAACACCTTTTTCAAAAAAATATTTATGTATGAAAAAGGTGGAATTTCGGGTAAATATGGTTACGAATGTTAAGTCTCATCTTTCTGCAATTAAAAGAAATGCTCCCACTTGACATCTGCAATTTATATGTCTATGAAGTGCAATGCAAATCAGCACAGAAATTTTTTCAAGCAAAAACGAAAATTTAGCATTTTCTAATTTTCGGCTTTTCATTTTTTTGATTAATTTTAATTTTTTTTAGATTTAATTTATTATCAAATCTTTCAGAAAAATGTTTTAAAATTTAAAATTTTTCTTTAAGAAAAACGTTTCAGAACCTGAGGGTTTTTCTAAATAAAAAAAATGTCTCAGAATCAGAGACTTTTTCTATAAGAGAAATGTCTCAGAATCTGGAACTTTTTCTATACTAAAAATGGTTCAGAATCTTATACTATTTCTATACGAAAAATCAAGACTTTTTATGTACGAAAAACTTCTAAATCCTTACCATACCATATCTCAGAATTTGAAACTGTTTATGCACGTAAAATTTCTATGAATTTCAGACTTTTCTGAGAATTTTTCTATAGGAAAAATGTATCAGAATCTAAGAATTTTTCTTAATGAAAAATGCCTCAGAATCTAAGAATTTTTCTATAGGAAAAACGTGTCAGAATCTGAGAATTAATGTCTCAAAAATGTCTCAAAATCTAAATGTCTTAGATTTTGAGAATTTTTCTATAGGAGAAATGTCTCAGAATCTTAGAATTTTTCTATAGGAAAAATGTCTCAAAATCTGAGAATTTTTCTATAGGAAAAATGTGTCAGGATCTGAGAATTTTTATATTGAAAAACTGTTTCAGGATCTGAAAATTTTCCTGTAGAAAAAATATCTCAGAACCTGAGAATTTTTCTATAGAAAAAAGGTCTCAGAATCTGAGAATTTTTCTATGGAAAAAATGTCTCAGAATCTGAGAATTTTTCTATAGAAAAAATGTCTCAGATTCTGAAAATTTTTCTATAGAGTTTTTCGAGAATTTTTCTATAGGAAAAATAGCTCATCTGAGAATTCTTCTATAAGAATTCTTCTATAACAAAAACGTTTCAAAATCTGAGAAGTTTTCGATAAAAAAATGTCTTAAAATCTGAAAATTTTTCTATAGGACAAGTGTCTCAGAATCTGGGAATTTTTCAATAGAAAATGAAATTCAATAGAATCTGAGAATTTTTCGATAGAATTTTCTATAGGAAAAAATATCTCAGAATCTGAGAATATTCTATACAAAAAATTTCTCAAAATGTTTCTATAGGAAAAATGTCGCAGACTCTGATATTTTTTTTTTGGAAAAATATTTTGGAATATGAAAATTTTTCTTGGGAACGTGTCCCGCGTGCAATAATGGTTAAAACGGTAAAAAAAACTCATTTAAAATTTATTTTTTCCCCAGAAAATATAATTAATTTTTTTTTGTTATAAAATTCACATTAATTCATTAATAGATTTCAGCGATCAATAAACATCATAACATTTCGTGTATGTACTTACCTTCTGCGTTATCAATTTCATTGTACATCTAAACAGGCATATAATCATTTAATTGCCACTTCATAACAACAACATATTGTTGCAAGTAAATATGTTGTTGAAATCAGCATACAATAATGTTGTTGAAATTACATTAAGAGCTGTATGACGAAGATTTTGTAGTTTGTAGTAGTTTTGTAGAATTTTAAGTAGCTTTAACATTCATATGGGTCTGGTAATACAACTACTTATGCATCATTTGCCAAAA
The DNA here is from genome assembly GCA_963921195.1 of Pegoplata infirma. Classification (NCBI taxonomy): domain Eukaryota; kingdom Metazoa; phylum Arthropoda; class Insecta; order Diptera; family Anthomyiidae; genus Pegoplata; species Pegoplata infirma. The sequence goes on from OY992539.1 coordinate 198,139,437, forward strand.
ATACCTTAACAAATTTGTATGAAGATTTTATTTATCTAGCTGGAGGTTTGTGCATGCGAAAAACGGCAGGTTATGGTTGATTATAATTGACTCTAATATCGCATCAATAGGAACAAAAATGTCTGAAACAAGTTCCTAGCAATTGTTTGAATTTTCTTTTTTCCAATACTAAAACAATGTCTAAACAGCAGTAAATGTACTTGGATACGTCGTTACACACCACGTTTGATAACTTTGTTTTAATACTGATTAAGAGTTTTTGGAGTTTGGAATATGATACACTTGATGATTTGATGGAAACAATTTTACAGTTTACATTAGATTTACAAAAAAAAAAAAACTTTGTTTTTAAATGTTTACACGAACGCACACACTAAAATACACATGTTCAAAAATTTTTGCAATTGCATTACTGTTGGTTTTTTTTTATGTGTGTAAATATTGAGTTGTTATGTGTTGAGAACCTGTAGGAAATTTTTGGAATTTAAGAGTCGATTCCATAACACGTTTTGAAAGTTTGATACAGAAATTTGTAATTTGAACAGAACGTGTTATGGAAATAGCACTTGATTTAAATACTTTATGAATTCAGCAGAATTTTTTTTTCAAATACGGGTTATATACTCAGAAAAATATTATTTTTCATAATGAGCCAATAAAAAGTTTCATAAGATCAATGATTTTTTCGTGAGGGTCTTGATTTTTTTCATTAAGTTTATGAAAAATTTCATTGCATAAATGAAAATAATCATTAATTGTATAAATCTTTTCACTACGAAACTTTTTCATTAAATATATGAACATTTTCATTACTTTTCATAAATTTTATGAAAAAATAATATGAACACATAGATATTTTCTAATCCACTTGTTGTTAATCGTTAAAAGTTGAAAAATACAAATTTCTACCGCTAAAAAAATAAGTGCCGAATTAATTTTTCTTCTAAACAACATATCCGCATTTCATTAAGATCGGAGGGTGACACCAGGGAGACTTTCTTTGTTAGCCGAATCTGTGAATACCCTCTTGACAAAGTCCTTTTTACAAGAAAATAATTAATTACAAATTCATTACAAATATTTTATTTTGAGTAAAAACTTTTTTTAGTCATATGTGTAAAAAAAATTCAAGTGCATTTTTTTATTTTTGTAATAACTTTTTTTTAGTAATTTTTGAAAAAAAAAAGTGTAAAATTTTTTGAGTGTAAAACTTGTTTTCGAGTGTAAAAATTTTTGGAGCGACAAAAATACTTTGCAAAATATTTTTGTGGCATACAAATGTTCTCCACAGTTTATTAGCGTGTCTTTTAACAAATGAATTCAATCCGAAAGTCAAAGTTTTTTTTCATAGCTTTTGTACTGAACTGGACTGATTTTATTGAAATTCAATACAAACGTGACCAGGAAATCTATAAATATACAGTGCCGGTCAAAAGTAATCACACAGAGAGCTAAAGTAAATTCTATTTGTTAATGGCAAAATTTAAAATATCACACCTTTTTATTATCAAACGAGAATTTTTTTATAAAGTGTATTGTAGGTAATTTATTTAGCTTTAATTTATGCTTTGTGGCGTCCAGATTGAGTTAATAATAAATGTACTACGAGGGTCGAACAGGAAAATGATAATTTTTATAGACATTTTTTAAAAAAAAATTAAAAAATATTTCTAAATTTGTTTTTTCAAGTTCAAACAACAGAAATTAAAAAAAACTTCGCTAATTTATATTTATTTATCAACTAATTTTTTTAATGACCCAGAAAACTTAAAATTTTGTAAATGCTGTAGAAGAAATCCGCATTTTTTGACCTCCTGTTCTTTCGATCACCAATTTTGTGCAAACTTAGAAAAAGGTAAATTATTTTAATTTTTCGTTACAAATTAAAAAAATCTCTATAAAAAATTATTAATTTCCAGTTCGACCCTCGTAGCACATTTATTATTTTTCAATTTTGTGTTTAACAAATTGCATCTATTATAGCATTGTGTTCATACTTTTGACCATCACTGTATGTGCCTTATTTATATCGAGGGCCTATATTCAAAACCCTCTATCTAAAAAAACACAACTTTTCAGGAGAGCCAAAAACCGTTTTTTCGCGTATTGTTAGAGTAATTAAAATTCGATATTCTACAATATTTTTTTAAATCAACTACTGAATCTCACATATGATTCGTTTTTAAAATTTTGCACTATTGGGGATTTTAGAGCATAGATAGAGGGTTTTGTTTCTCAAAAATATTAAGTACATGAATGAAAATGATCAGATAGAGGATTTTGCATTTAATAAAAATGAATTATTATGATTTCATTTACGACATCGCTTAAATTTTAACGTAATTTTTTAATGATAACGGGTTATAAATAATTCCGAAATAGCGGTTTGGTCCAAACGTGCGGATTTTTAAGACGAAAATTATTTTTTTACCGAGTTCGTCTCAAAAGTTGACGAACTGTTGAGTATGTTATGTTAAAAATAGTAAAAAAAACTTAAAAACACGATTTTGGTCCACAGATGCTGACCGGCATGTCGCGATTTTTAAGATTAATTTTTTTTTTCATAATGTACACCAGACATCCAAATTTTGAGCCATATTTTTCAAAAAAGTCAAACAAGAGTTTTCAGAAATAACACTGCGTGACAAAACTAACCACTATTTTAGAAAACAAGAGGTACGACCATCAAAGCTAATGATTTTTAAATTTTATGGCATGGAAAACAAAGATATAACTTGTAGCAATATTTCTAATATAAATTTGGTTTAAAGCTTTTCATTTTAACCCCTTTAATTCGCGGATTTCTTCATTTTTTTAAGTTTTCGCGAAATTAACCGCTAAATTGGTCTCTGATAAAAAACTTGCATTTTGTGGATCATAAAGGCGTCCATGACACTACGAATAGTAAACAAAAAACATCTATGTTATATGGACCATCATGAAGAAAATCGCGAAAACCCGTTTTTTTTGTATATGGCAGCATCACTTTAGGAGATGATTTGAGGCTTCATCTTTTAGTATATAATGTGGGAACCTTAAACGATGAACTGACCCAAAATTTGTCCAAAAAAGTTTTCATTTGCAAAAGTTATCTTAACAAAAACTGTTATTTCAGTGTTTGCGATACAATAATTATAGTTTTTGTTAAGATAACTTTTGCAAATGAAAACTTTTTTGGACAAATTTTGGGTTAGTTCATTGTTTAAGGTTTCCACATTATATACTAAAAGATGAAGCCTCAAATCATTTCCTAAAGTGATGCTGCCATATACAAAAAAACGGTTTTTCGCGATTTTCTTCATGATGGTCCATATAACATAGATGTTTTTTGTCCACTATTAGTAGTGTCATGGACGCCTTTATGATCCACAAAATGCAAGTTTTTTATCAGAGACCAATTTAGCGGTTAATTTCGCGAAAACTTAAAAAAATTAAGAAATCCGCGAATTAAAGGGGTTAAGATGAAAAGCTTTAAACCGAATTTATATTAGAAATATTGCTACAAGTTATATCTTTGTATTCCATGCCATAAAATTTTAAAATCATAAGCTTTGGATTTTTTTTTGTTAAAAAAGCAGCTGAAAATCAGCCAATCTTTAATGACATTTTACAAGAAAACTGTACCATACATCGAAAAACGGAGTAAGCCATTCGATTCAGCATGTCCGAAATATATAGAAATGATGGTCGTAACTCTTGTTTATTTTTTAGTGTTCCGCAGTGTAATTTGTTGACAAATTCATGTGTAGCATGCAAAAATTAGTATGAAAATATGTAATGCACGATGAAATTATTCAAAAACAAGTGAGAGTGTTAAATTCGGCTGTGCCGAATCTTTTATACCCTTTAAAATGTAAAAAAAAAAACATTAAAAAAATTTCAGGGTCGTCTTTCTTTGGTGGAGGGGGGGGGGGGTTGTTTTGGTGGTTTGGTGGGAGACATTGGGGGACACCTTGTCCTTGCGATAGATGTTACCAAATGGATTTATTATGATTCTTCCAATTATTTAATCCAATTAATAATTATTAAAATATATTTTTTATATTCACGCCCACAAAAGGGGCGGGCAAAATTTTTTTTTATCCGCTGGGTCCAAATGCAGGGTTTTGAGCTTCGTCTGACATAAAAATGTTGCATTTGCTTAAAAAAAGTACAAAAAGCCCTGCAAAAAAATACCGTTTTTCAGGGGTTGGTTTAGTTCTCCAAGTGGGAACTTTTTTCCCCTTGGTCCGATTTTGCCCATTTCCGAACTTAACCTGCCTAGGAATATAAGACACATTCGTGCCAAACTTCGAAAGTCAAGCTTTTTTATTTTGGACTGTATCGTGTCCTCTACAGACGGACAGACGGATGGACATATCTAGAATGTCTTAGCATCGATACTGATCAATAATATATATACTTTATGGGGTCCTAGACCGATATTTCGATGCGTTACACACGGAATGACAAAGTGAGTATACCCCCATAATGTAGTTGGAGGGTATAAAAATAATCTCGCGAGGCACTATTTTAATTGGTTTTGGCATGCTGAATACATATATAAAAAACTTTCTTAAAACCGTCGAGCGTTTCTCGAGATATCGCCATTTGAAATTTGGCAAAAAATTTTCAAAATTGGTGCTCAGAAACTTTAAAAAAAAATGTCAAAAAGTGATTCTAATAACTACTTATTTTACAGAATTTGATACAAACTTTCTTTTAATTGTAATTGAAGCCAAATCAGACCATTATAACCCATAACGCAAATCTGATCTGTGGCCCTTTTGATCTAAGGGCAGCAGATCAGATTTGGTCCACGGGTTAAAATGATAAAATTTGACTTAAATTAATTTTAAATAAAAGTTTGTTTCAAGCTCAAAGAAAGGGTCAAGGAAACAAATCTTCGAAATTTGTGTTAAAAATTTTTTAACGTACACTCAAAATAATCACTCTGTTAAATTACAGAGATACTCTGCTGAGCCAGCAGAAAATACCATAGATTTCCAACCAGCAAGATTTTTTGTTATTTTACGAAGAAAACTCTGTAAAATTATTTCGATCAAAAAAAACTGTAAATTTACAGAATTATCTGTAAAATACTGATAAAACCAAGAAGAATTTTACCAAACAACTCTGTAAGTTAACAAAGTTTTAGTTAAATGCATTTATGAGTTCAAAATTTTACAAAAAAAAACTGTAAATTTACAAAGTTTTAGTTAAATCCATTTTATGAGTAAAATTTCTCTGCTTCAAAAACAATTAAACATTAAAATTAAATTAATTAAAATTAAAATTTTGTTAAATTTTTCCGCTTTAATGCTTCCAAAATGTAAATTTACTTTTTTATTTTTGTGAAAATTACAAGTTTTTAGCGAGTAACTCCAATTTTACAAAATTTTGTTTTTCGGTCACAAGAAATTACGAAGTATTTTCTTAAAATCTGTATTTCGACAGATAACTTTGTCAAATATCTGTCGAATTGAGATTACAGTCATTTTACAGAGTATTTAACAGAGTAATTATTTTGAGTGTAGGAAACAACTTGCAAACATTTAACGCGTGGGTAAGAGTTCCCCCAACGACTTCTTATTACTCAAAATCTGAGACATTTTCATCGGAAAAATGTTTAATAACACAGTGATACAAAATCGAACTTTCGGAATCGGAATGGGATGAAACCAAAAGCAAATGAAAGCTGACGTTTTCCATAACAAAACCCACAAGGCCTTTTTTTAGGTCAGAGCTAGATTTTATTTTACACGCATTTAAAGTTGGTGATTTTAAAGCATTTAAAGTTTGTGTGTACTAAACATATCCTACTTTAAAGGCCCCTGGTTGTGCCCTTATTGAACATGTAGGGTCCAGTTTCCAAACTTAAGCTGAAAATTTCTTTAGCTATGACTGGTATGAATTTTGCTGCAATCGGTCCAGTACCTATTTACTGAATAGCCAAATTATTCAAATAAACCACAAAACACCGTTGCGTATGATTGTTATTTAAAGGCAATTATTAACATAAAACACTGGACACTAGGGATGCCAAACGGGAAATCCCGAATCCCGAAATCCCGGGATTTTTGGGGATTGACAAATCCCGAATCCCGGGATTTTTATTTTTTAATCCCGGGGTTTTTCAGGATTTTCCGGGATTGACAAATCCCGAAAAATCCCGGGATTTCGGGATTTTTTGTTAAATTTCGTAATCAAAATTGACTATTTCTTCAGTATTTGTTTTACAATTTGAACAAAATTGATATTGTTTGAAAGGTCTTTGAGATACCTTTCAAAAGAGGCATGTTGGGCTTAAATTCTCTTGCTCTTTGGGAGGTAAATCACATTTTTAGGGCGGATTACTCAATACACAGTTTTTATGAAACAGTTAAATTTCGCCGTGAGTTATTCTAAGTATAACGAAGCTTTTAGTATTCCAGCTGTAAAGTTTCTATTCAACAGTTTTTGTTCTTATTTGAGCGTTATAAGTTAGGAAATTGAATACATCTCTCCGATCTAATTTTTGTTAAAAACAGCAGCGAAAAAAAAAATGAACAGGGGTGTGTTTTGCGACGGCGTCGGAGTCAAACACTGGGGACAACTTACCCTTGCCAAAAATGCTAACAGCTTTATTAATAAAATTTTGTATTTATTTAAAGAAATATTTTATTAATTTTTAAATACCTTGTAACTTAAAATTTTGACAACAAAATACATTTTTAAAAAAGTTTTTTTCAGAAGTAAATTTAAATCCAAATAGGGAAAATTGTTTCCCAATGAGCGTGTTCAGCAGAGAAACCTGCTACTCAACAGTTGAGATGTAGCATGTTTTGATTAGTTGATTCTGCTGAACACAATTTTTTATGAATGTTTTAAAATATTGGAATAAATGATTGTTTTTTTTTATATTTTCATTTTTTTATCTGTGGAAATTACTTTTTTATGATATTTTTGTTTATTTCCTTAAATAACGTCAAAAAAAAAGAAATAATTTCAATAAAACAGCTTATTTATCAGTTTGTGATCAAATGTAGCATAATTTGTTAACGCTACCAGTGATGAGAAGCGCTCACTTAACATGTTGACTGAAATGTCAAAAATTAAACCGTTCAGCAGAATGTTGAGGAGCAGCTTGGTAGCAGCTTTCTCTGCTGAACGTACCCAATGTCTGCTTTTGCCCTTTAACGAACTAATGACCATAAGAAATAAACTGCAGGGTCTAGTTTGGACTGCATCGTGTCTTCCACAGACTTGGAGCAGTACCAGTTGAGTTAAGTTGTTCCTAAATGCTGACCCAGATGCCGTTAAGTGGCTCAAGAATATTGACATCAATATCTAATTCTTATCTATATTCTTTTTCATCAAAATATGCTAAACTTTGTTGTAGAATCTGTTAAACTCGTAATGCTTATATTTCTAAAATTAAAATCGTTGTGTATCAGTGCAATACGATAAATAAGTAATTAAATATTAAATTATATATATTTTTTTTTAATATAACGTTAAAAAGTTTAATTTTAATAAATCCCGAAAAATCCCGAAATCCCGAAAAATCCCGGGATCCCGAAAAATCCCGAAAAATCCCGGGATCCCGGGATTACGATTTCAAAATCCCGAATCCCGGGATTTGTAAATGTCAATCCCGTTTGGCATCCCTACTGGACACCGTTGCGTATGATTGTTATTTAAAGGCAATTACAATATTAATCATTCGCCACTAATTCAATTTTCAAGCATTTATTATTATAATTATAATAAAAGTGCACTAACTTTAAATGCGTGTAAAAAAAATCTAGCTCTGAACTGGAAAAAAGCCTTGAGGGGTTTGTTATGGAATATGTCATCTTTCATTTGCTTTTGGTTTCATCCTATTCCGATTTTGGGTGTTGCACAGTGTAATCTAAGGAGTTTTTTAAAGAAGCAGTGTCTCCAAATCTGTGATATTTTCTAAAGTTTCAAAATCTAAGACCTTTTTATTTTTTTCCTCTTGGGGCTTTTCAAAGAACTGTAATCAATTTACAAAAATCATGTTCAAATTAAGTCTTTAATATTTTTTTTAGACATTTTTAAAATTTGTTCAGCACTATTTACCAATAGTTTAGCTAACGAATAAATTGGGTTGTTTACAAACATTGAGTTTATGTGTTTTTTCGCTATATTGTTGAACAGTGGGATGTGCAGTGAAAAAAAAAATTAAATAGATACAATTTTAAACATTTCGATCAAAAAGTTTTGAAAAATAGAATAAACCTTTTTTTTTTTAAAAAAAGTTCAGCTTTTTAATTTTTAAGGAAATGGTCTTTGATTTTGAGATGATTTTTTCAAAAGCAAAATATCTGAAACTTTGAAAATGTTTTTCGATAAAAAAGTCTTGGATTGTAAAAAATGTCTTTCTGTTGAAAAAAGGCTCAGATCCTGTAGAAAAAGTCTCATATTCTGAAACATGTTTCCTACAGTAAAATTCTCAGACTCTGAGACATTTTTTCTATAGAAAAAGTCTCAGAATTTAAGATTTTATTTAAATATTTTCTGGGAAAAAAACTCAGCTTCTAATTTTTGTTAAAAAATATACGAAAGTATTGTTTTTCATCAAGATGCCCTTGAATAAGATAATTTTTTAACGAACCACGTTCCTTGACCCCACTGTAACATTGTTTAAAATTTGTGAAGTGTATGCAGTGTAACAGTGTGTGTATGTGCGAATAATATTTTTTTAGTGTATTTGTAGTTGTAAGGTAAACGATACTGAATATTGTTGTTGGTTTTTGGTGAATGAATTAAGAGTTTACTTGAATGTTGTATGTATTGAATTTGCTATTTGGTTTTTATGGTCTGAGGTTTCCCTGCAGTCGTCCTCGCCCCTGTCATCGTTGTTGTTATTATTGTTAAGCTTTTAATGCATCCACAACTCATTTGTGGTGTAACAGCAACAACAATATTTGTTAGTATACAGTCAGAGGAAAACAATAGCAAAAACATCTAAATCAACAATGAAACAATGCAGAAATTAACACTAAAATGGAATAAGAGACAATTGCAAGACACATTTGAGACACTCTTAAATGTAGAAAAAGTCTCGGATTCTAAATAATTTTTCTTATAAAAAAGGTTTAAGATTCTGAGACATTTTTTATAAGATTCAGATTCTGAGACATTTTCTTATAGAAAAAGTCTTAGATTCTGTGACATTTTTCTTCTAGAAAAAGTCTCAGATTCTGTGATATTTTTCTTATAGAAAAAGTCTCAGATTCTGAGACATTTTTCTTATAGAAAAAGTCTCAGATTCTGAGAGATTTTTCTTATAGAAAAAGTCTCAGATTCTGAGAGATTTTTCTTATAGAAAAAGTCTCAGATTCTGAGAGATTTTTCTTATAGAAAAAGTCTCAGATTCTGACAGATTTTTCTTATAGAAAAAGTCTCAGATTCTGAGAGATTTTTCTTATAGAAAAAGTCTCAGATTCTGACAGATTTTTCTTATAGAAAAAGTCTCAGATTCTGAGAGATTTTTCTTATAGAAAAAGTCTCAGATTCTGAGAGATTTTTCTTATAGAAAAAGTCTCAGATTCTGAGAGATTTTTCTTATAGAAAAAGTCTCAGATTCTGAGACATTTTTCTTATAGAAAAAGTCTCAGATTCTGAGAGATTTTTCTTATAGAAAAAGTCTCAGATTCTGAGAGATTTTTCTTATAGAAAAAGTCTCAGATTCTGAGACATTTTTCTTATAGAAAAAGTCTCAGATTCTGAGACATTTTTCTTATAGAAAAAGTCTCAGATTCTGAAACATTTTTCTTATAGAAAAAGTCTTAGATTCTGAGACATTTTTCTTATAGAAATAGTCTCAGATTCTGAGACATTTTTCTTATAGAAATAGTCTCAGATTCTGAGACATTTTTCTTATAGAAAAAGTCTCAGATTCTGAGACATTTTTCTTATAGAAAAAGTCTCAAATTCTGAGACATTTTTCTTATAGAAAAAGTCTCAGATTCTGAGACATTTTTCTTATAGAAAAAGTCTCAGATTCTGAGACATTTTTCTTATAGAAAAAGTCTCAGATTCTGAGACATTTTTCTTATAGAAAAAGTCTCAGATTCTGAGACATTTTTCTTATAGAAAAAGTCTCAGATTCTGAGACATTTTTCTTTTAGAAAAAGTCTCAGATTCTGAGACATTTTTCTTATAGAAAAAGTCTCAGATTCTGAGACATTTTTCTTATAGAAAAAGTCTCAGATTCTGAGACATTTTTCTTATAGAAATAGTCTCAGATTCTGAGACATTTTTCTTATAGAAAAAGTCTCAGATTCTGAGACATTTTTCTTATAGAAAAAGTCTCAGATTCTGAGACATTTTTCTTATAGAAAAAGTCTCAGATTCTGAGACATTTTTCTTATAGAAAAAGTCTCAGATTCTGAGACATTTTTCTTATAGAAAAAGTCTCAGATTCTGAGACATTTTTCTTATAGAAAAAGTCTCAGATTCTGAGACATTTTTCTTATAGAAAAAGTCTCAGATTCTGAGACATTTTTCTTATAGAAAAAGTCTCAGATTCTGAGACATTTTTCTTATAGAAAAAGTCTCAGATTCTGAGACATTTTTCTTATAGAAAAAGTCTCAGATTCTGAGACATTTTTCTTATAGAAAAAGTATCAGATTCTGAGACATTTTTCTTATAGAAAAAGTCTCAGATTCTGAGACATTTTTCTTATAGAAAAAGAGACATTTTTCTTATAGAAATTGTCTCAGATTCTGAGACATTTTTCTTATGGAAAAAGTCTCAGATTCTGAGACATCTGTCTGTCTGTCTGTGGAAAATGCTGTCACGGACAAAATATTGCACAGAGATGACTGAAACTTGACATATTTATTGGAAGTTCTCCCGAGAAGTTTGGTATTGCATTTGAGCGATATCGGTTGAGCGGTTCAAAAGTTATGAACGAAAATGTAAGCACACCTCAAAAATTTCAGTACATTCAACATAACCTAAAAATACAAAATGCTTTAATTCGGCTTCTGGTTGACATATGTGAACATAATTGAACACCAAATGGTATTTATACAAGTACGAACATAGTTTATGACAAAAAAAGAAAAAAATCGCGTATTTTTTTTTACCAAAATTTTTTTCACGGAAATTTTTTTTCAAAAATTTTTTTTCAGAAGTAATATCCTTTTAAACAAAGTTTTTTGCAATAATCTTTTTGAAATTGTGGAGGGTAGCACTACATTCGGCAAGACCGAATTTAACTTTTTTACTTGTTCTTATAGAAAAAGTCTCAGATTCTGAGACATTTTTCTATAAGACATTTTTCCTTTAGAAAAAGTCTCAGATTCTGAGACATTTTTCTTATAGAAAAAGTCTTAGATTCTTAGACATTTTCTTATAGAAAAAGTCTCAGACATTTTTCTTATATTAAAAGTCTCAGACTCTGCTATATTTTTCTTAGAGAAAAAGTCTCAGATTCTGAGACATTTTTCTTATACAAAAAGTCTCAGATTCTAAAACATTTTTCTTAAAGAAAAAGTCTCATATTCTGAGACAATTTTTTTATAGAAAATGTGTTAGATTCTTATTTTCTGTTCGTTTGAGGGTTAATAACAACCAGTTATACAATTTAACATAAATCTACCTGGTTTGTTTTTAACAATTACATGAAAACATCATCACTATTATCAACAAATCATCTCCTAACAATATCAGCTTGTAATATCTACCAAACTACACTCGAAAAAATGTATGAAAAAAAAATTTTTTGGAAGAATTTTTTGCCATTTAAATTTAGAAAACAACTAAATTTTATCTGTCATTTTTTTTTACATGTTTGAGCAGTTTGATTAAAGTGTAAAAAACTGGATAAAAGAGTTTATTTCGAAAAAAGCTTTCTTTAAGCTTTTTTTAATCATGTTTCCATATGTTAATGCTAGTCAAAAACAATTCACTGTTATTCTCAAAACTTACAATTCAAATATACTGATTACTTTTTTAATTGCAATAATTAAATAAATAATTGAGGATTTTATTTTTTTCAACAAAAAATTTAATCACAACAATTATTTTCATTAATTATGTTTACTCTTTATTCCACTGTCATTTCATCCACAACTGTTTAACATATTTCATCGTTAAAGTCAATTGTTTTACAATTTCTATGAACTCCTAAGTTCTTATCAAATATGATTTCATTTGCTGCTTATATTTAATATTAATAATGACAATTGTTTATTTTCATATAAATAATATTGCTGGAAATTTTCTAATATACAATATGAAGTTGTTGGTCTTAATAATAATTATATATTTATGCACACTTTCATTAGAATCTTCAATATATTTATCAACATATTTCAATATTATTTATCAATGTCTGTCAAGTTGCTTTTAAACTATTTGTTTATTTAGGTCAAATTGTTGTTGATTGTTAATTTTTAAATATCGAATATAAAACTTGAATTTGAAAAAGTTCAACAATATGCCTTGAATTCGAACTGCAATCAATAACTGATATTAATAATAATTTTCGAGTAATTATTCTGAGTTCAAATAATTATACAAACATCTGGAATTATTATATGGAAATCATATAGTATTGTGGTGCTTATAATATGAAGACGGTATGGCATTTGAATGGTATACTTAAGAGATTTGAAGTAAGTTATTTGGAATCGAAATAAATACAGTGGAGTATGGTTGCAGCGAACTCATTGGTACCGAACATTTTTGTACTTTTTCGGAAAAAAATAATTTAATCAAAAGTAAATATTTTAAAATTAAAATCAAACGGATTAACCGGTGACGTCCTTTAAAAAAATACGAAATTTTTTTTTTGAAACGACGACATTTTTTTTTTTTAAAGGTGATATTAATTAGTTTGAAAATAGTATGTAGTAATACCAAAGTTATCCTCTATTATCACAACGGACCTAAAAAGTCTATGAGTGCTGACGTAAAGCGTTAGCAGCCACTTAAAACCTAACCTAAAATTATTTGGGTTGGAGAAATTGTTCGTCATATTGTTCGTGTGTATTTTAACCGTGCTTCACTTTAATTTTGAATATTAAGGTGTGTTAGTGTGATGAAATTTGAAAGCAATAGAAATTCTTGTAGACTCCGTGGCGTATGAGTGTTGTATAAGAAAACTTAATATAACTCATACGTACCGTAAAATAACAATAAACTATTTACAGATCGCTCATTTACTTGTATAGTGTCATAACTCAAAATGTTTGATTTTACAGAAAACCTGTTTAAAGTTTACAATTGAAACTTGGTTTACGTTGCAAAAGGACCGTAAGTAGGAAATGTTATAATGCCGTGTTCTCTTCTCAAATAGTGAGTTTAAAAGATATTATTTAGGGATGTGCGATTAATCGATTAATTAATCACTTCGATTAATCGAAATCCTGATTAATCAATTAATCGATTAATCATACTTTATGATTAATCAGAACTATGATTAATCAAATAATTTAAATTTTGATTAATCAAAATTCATGATTAATTGATTAATCAGGAAGTTGAATATTCAAAATTTTAATAATTGAATATTTTGTTTTGTTTTTATATTGTTTTGTTTTTATATTTCAAATTCTATGACTATTGAACATTTTTTAGAAAATGTATTAAATTTTAGTCGAATGTACTTTAAGGCGTTCTTTTCAGCTCACAATGCGGATATTACCACGGTCTCTTCATGCTACAAAATAACATAATCTAAAAAATGGATGTGCCTCCCAATCATTTTTAATTAAAACAAAATTATTCATTTTGTTGTATTGCACACTAGCAGGCCCGCCCGGAACTTTGTCACCGGTAATAATAAATACGGAATTAAAGAAGCATCAGGATTAGAGTCCCCATTTCTAAAGTTGTCCCCTGCAGAATCCTTATTTTATTAAATTTTTATCGTAGAAGTCTTAAATAAAAACTATTTAAAACAAACAATAAAATTCAAACAGCCCCGTTTAGCCCGGAATCATGTTCGTTCCGGTAAAACAATTTCTTGAACATTTTCGAGCTCTTATATCGTTATTATTGATATCATTTCATTCCCCGTATCATTCCATTTCGTTCCCCGTTCAATTCAATTTCGTTCCCTGTTCTATTCGTTTCAATTCATTGCGTTCCATAACATGCGTTGAAGAAATATTGATTTTCTGGGCAGGAGGATCCCGCATTTCAAGTTTCTATGACCAATATTTCAGGAGATAGAAAAGGTTACAAAGTTCACTTCTTTGCAACTATTCGCTCCATTAAAATCGGAATTTCCAAAAAGGCGTTTTCAGAATGTTTTGAAATCGGATAAGTAGTCTTAAATAGTAGTCTTTAAAATGGGTGCGGTCAATGAAACCTACCATAACTCACCCTGAAAGAGATTTATAAATATTAGTGAAATCATTTTTGAAACATCATAAAAGGTTTCGTCTATTATAAAGTTTTACGTCGATGAACCCTAGGACTATTCTTAATATTGGAGAAAAAAATGTTTTAAACCGAATTAGTGGTTACGGAGATTTTGAAATTTTACGTTTTTTTAACCAAAACTGGGAGTAGAAAGGGTGTGGTTGATGAAAGCTAGCCCATGTCCACCCTGAAGGACCATTCGAAATGTATATTGGTGATAAAATTTTTGAAATCGGATGAGTACATTCATAATATTTAAATTTTACGTTTTTCGTGCCAAAAGTGAGCGTATAAATGGGGGGGGTCAATGAAACTCAGCATATTTCCACACTAAAGAACCATACTAAGAATTGGTTGAAAAATTTTGGAAATCGTATGAGTAATTTAGGAGATTTTTAAATTTAATGTTTTTTGCCCAAAAAGTGGGCGTTGAAGTGGGCGTGGTCGAAAAATCCTACACTATGTCCACTCTGGAGGAGCACTCTAAATATTGGTAAAAGCATTTTTTAAATCGGATGAGTAATTTCAAAGATATTCAAATTTTAAGTTTTTTGCCAAAAGTGGGCGTAGAAGTGGGCGTCGTAGAAGTAGGTCGATGAAACCCAGCATATATCCATCACGAAGGACCATTCCAAGTATGTATTGGTAAAAAAAATTTTGAAATCGGTTTAGTAGTTTTGAAGATTTTAAAATTTTACTTTTTTTGTCAAAAAGTGGGCGTAGAAGTGGGCGTGGTCGATGAAACCTAGCCTATGTCCGTCCGGGAGGAAAACTTTTTTGAATCGGATCGGAGTAGTTCCGGAGATTACTTTCTACAAACAAACAAAAAAACATTACCTCTTTATAATATTATAGTATAAGTATAATAGTATAAGTATAGAAGTATAGATTATATCCGGGTTATGCACAATTCAACGGCAATTGGCCTCAAAGTGCCAACACAGAGGACCATTTTTATAGAGCCCGTGTAGAAAATTAATTTTGTGGTATTTTAAATGATATCCAACTCATGTACAATACAATCAATTGGCGTCGAAGTGCTGGCAGAGAGAAGTATTTCTAGAGGGATGGAACATGGATGCGTGTTATTGGGCGTCTTACATACATATGTACATATCGTCGGTGCGCCAACCAGAACCGCCATGTTTTTCTCAAAATGTTTTGAAGAGGCTTACAAATCAGCTTTATTTTGACCTTTAAAAAATATTGCACATTTTCTATTTCCATCAATTTTAATTATAAAAAACAGCGCAAAAGTACCAAATACAGCTGTTATTAAAGTCTCTTCAAAAAATGTTGAAATCCACATAGCGGTTCTAGTTAGCACACCGACGATATGTATATTCATTTCCAGATTTGAGCATGGTTAGAGGATATTATTCATAGAATCTCCAGTCTTCCATGATAGATCTAAGAATGAACTTTCGTCATACATTTTGGAAAATTTGGTTGAATATATTGTTGGATTTTGGCATATTAAATTTCGTCCTGTTTATTAATTTATAAATTTTGTTTTCTTTTTTAAATATTTTTTGTTTTGTTTGTCTTTGATTTTGTTTTTTTAAAAATTGAATAAAATTATTCGTTTTCGATTAATCAAAATTCAAATTAGTTGATTAATCATAGTTCTGATTAATCAGAAAGTATTATTAATCGAATAATTGATTAATCAGGATTTCGATTAATCGAAGTGATTAATTTATCGATTAATCGCACATCCCTAATATTATTACGAATTGTTGACACAATATAAAGCAATATATAACAAATACTTCTGTATTGTTTACCCAAAAACGACACATTTTGAGTTATGACACTATACAAGTAAATGAGCGAGATGTAATTCGTAAGAGATCGACTGTAATTCGAGATCAGCTAGTTTTAATTCAATGATTCCATTTGTAATTCGAATATTCTACTTGTAATTCAAAGATTCTATTTGAAATTCGAAGATTACAATTGTAATTCGAAGATTCCAATTGTAATTTATAAAAAATCAATTGTAATTCGTAAAAGTTTAATTGTAATTTGTTAAAAATCAAATATAATTCGAAAAAGATTAATTGTTATTCGAAAAAGATCTATTTAAATTCTAAAAAGATCAATTGTAATTTGAAAAAGATCAATTGCACAGAAAAAAATATGGAGGAAACAAATTTGAGTAATCACTTGTTTAAATTTAAAAACAAAAATTGAGTAATTTTTTAATTGACGCAATTAAAAATTTACTTAAAAATTTTAAAAACAATTTAAGTAAATAATTTAATAAAAATTTAATATTTTTTTTTAATTTTTTTTAAACTCTCATAGTTTTTTGAATTGTCGTTTAGTTTATAGCTTTTTGTGTATATATGTATATGAAAGTTTGTAATCGTCTTTATAAAATTTTCCTATGTTTTTGAGACATAAATATGTTTGGTAAAGTTTAAAAAAAAATTTTTTTTTTTTTTTTTTTTTAATTTAAAACTTTTTTAAACTTAAAAAAAAATAGATACATTTTGAGTAAATTTTTAATTGACACAATTAAAAATTTACTCAAATTTTTTTTCAAACATTTAATAAATTTTTATTAAAAATTTACTCAATACTATTAAATCGTTTACTGGAGCAAAATTGAGTAATTTTTTACTCAATAGTATTAAAAATTTACTCAAATATTTTTTTTATTTTTTTCTGTGTAGGCTGGTGAAGTTCGGAAATGAGCAAAATCCGATAAAGGGGGAAAAAAGAAGAAATAAAAAAACATTTTAAAAAAATTAAATTTTTAATTTTTTCGATATTTGGATATTTGCCAAACAAATGAAACATTTTTATGTCAGGAGACGTTCGAAGTCCCACACTTGGACCCGGGAACTAAAAATAATAAGTTTTGTTTGCCCACCACTTTTGAGGGCATGGATATGTAACGTACGGTTTAAATTTTATTTAAAATGAGGGAAAACAGTGTGTTTATACCCAGTTAGAGTTGGGCGCCAAAAATACCTTAATAGATATTTTCGGTTCGAGTTTTAAATCAGAAATAACACAAAACTCAAATCACGCTCATTGATTCGGGTGTGAAGAAGTCGGGTGGGACTCGTCTATATTTTACGACTAGCAAAACAGTGGTTGGGGGGGTTCTTTGACCTTTTCCACCTGAAAACCGTTACAAATTTTATTTAAAGAGTCCCTTAGCCATAAAAAGGGGGTGAACAACAAAAATGGACCGGTATTCTAAAAAGTTTGGTATCTACTCGGACTATTGCAATTTGAAATTTAAATGGGGTATCTTATTATATTAATTTCTCTATGAAGTTATGGATAGCAGATGTTTGTGCTTCCTTCTGCCTCAATTACCCTCCCTACCAATGTTCTTTCGCAGTAAAATTTTATTATGGGAAAGAACCCAAAAACGCGTATGAATCCTACAACATTACCGCAAAGGAAAACTCAAAGTAGATTTATTCAGACATATTTAATATGTTTATTATTCAAACAATTCAGATAAAATTCATCTTCAGACCTTAATCTGATGTTTATTAACAATTCAGAAATTATTTTCTTTATAATTTCATTTAAATAAATTCAGTGAAACTTAATAAAAAATTTACAAAAAAACGATAAGCCAATAGTATAATTTATATTTAACATATTCCCTAATTTTGCACAGATAAACGTCGATATAAAAAAAATATAATAATTGTGATCTATTCAAAATTTCTCTTCATTATATTCGTTAATAACGATGACCGGATTACAAAATTAAAATGATAAACGCGTAACTAAATTTATTAAATAACGAGCAGTTCAATTTAGTAATTTTTTTGTTTATAAATTCTTTTCATTTTTGTTAAAATTTTCTGTTTACATTCCTGTTAAACAAATATAATTATTAAATATTCTCTTAAAATTTGTGTAACAGAGATTTCGTTTAACAGAGAATTATTTTAACAGAAGCAATACAATTAACAGAATTGAACTAACATAGTTATCCAAAACAAAGAACAAAATAACAAAAGAAATGACTTACATGCAAACGATGAAGGCCTCCAAAGCTGCTGTTAAGATTTACAGTTGATGTATGTACGTTGTTGGTGTAATTCTCCAAATTTAAAAATACTTGTTGTTGTTTTTGTTCTTAAAGTTGTTAATTTTGCTTTCTTTTGCTACTCTTCATATAAAGCCATTTTAAACATAACACATTATTGAATTTGCATTTTTTCTTATTGTAAGATCACAGTGTCTTGATTTTGGCAAAAATTAAGAAAAAATATATTCATGCAAATACTTTTATAATTGAGTCAAATAATTTTGTGAATTTAATTAAATATTTTGATTTATAAAATTTGTATAATTCATTATTTTAGCATGCAATAATTTTACTATAATTTTTAATTCAATATTTAATTTTAAGAACCTTTTTTTTTTCTTTTAACTAAACTGTGATATTACTTTTAAGAAATTTTTACATTTTCATTTTTGATATTTTTTACACTGTGATAGAGATGAATATATAAATTTTCCGATCTTTTTAAATATTAAATTTTACGATTTCAATTTTTAACTTTAACACTACACCATTTTGTTTTGATCCGATACCGATATTATAACTTTTATATTTTCGCGATTTTTACCGAACCGTAACACTGTGCCGTCACAACACGTTTATATGTGCAATTATAATTTTATGAATTTTAAGCAAATGTGATTTATAAAATTAATTTAACTAACACTAAGTATTTTTAATTAATTTTTAAAGGGATTTTTAAGCATTTTCAACACTTTTCTTAATATTCAAATTTTTAACAATTCTTTAACTTTCTAACAAATTCTTTAAATTTTCAACAAATTATATATAATTTCCTCACTTTAAAACTTCACATACCAAATTTCCGTTTACACTTCGTATATAAATTTTAGCAAATTTTTTTCCACATTAATATCACTGCGTGACAAAACTAACCACTATTTTAGAAAACAAGAGGTACGACCATCATTTCAATATATTTCGGACATGCTGAATCGAATGGCGTACTCCGTTTTTCGATGTATGGTACAGTTTTCTTGTAAAATGTCATTAAAGATTGGCTGATCTTCAGCTGCTTTTTTAACAAAAAAAAATCCAAAGCTAATGATTATTAAAATTTATGGCATGGAAAACAAAGATATTACTTGTAGCAATATTTCTAATATAAATTTGGTTTAAAGCTTTTCATCTTAAGCCCTTAAATTCGCGGATTTCTTCATTTTTTTAAATTTTCGCGAAATTAACCGCTAAATTGGTCTCTGATAAAAAAACTTGCATTCTATGGATCATAAAGGCGTCCATGACACTACGAATAGTGGACAAAAAACATCTATGTTATATGGACCATCATGATGAAAATCGCGAAAAACCGTTTTTTTGTATATGGCAGCATCACTTTAGGAGATGATTTGAGGCTTCATCTTTTAGTATATATTGTGGGAACCTTAAACAATGAACTGACCCAAAATTTGTCCAAAAAAGTTTTCATTTGCAAAATTTATCTTAACAAAAACTATAATTATTGTATCGCAAACACTGAAATAATAGTTTTTGTTAAGATAACTTTTGCAAATGAAAACTTTTTTGGCCGAATTTTTGGTCAGTTAGTTGTTTAAGGTTCCCACATTATATACTAAAAGATGGAACCTTAAATCATCTCGTAAAGTGATGCTGGCATATACAAAAAAAACGGTTTTTCGCGATTTTCATCATGATGGTCCATATAACATAGCTGTTTTTTGTCCACTATTCGTATTGTTAGGGATGCATTTTTGAGTCATTAAAAGCAAGTTTTTTATCAAAGACCAATTTGGCTGTTAATTTCGCGAAAACCTTAAAAAATGGAGAAATTCGCGAATTTAAGGGCTTAAATTGAAAAGCTTTAAACCAAATTTGCATAAGAAATGTTGCTACAAGTCATATCTTTGTTTTCCATGTCATAAAATTTATAAATCATTTACTTTGCAAATTTTTTTGTTAAAAAACTGGCTCGAAATCAGCAAATCTTTAACGACATTTTGCAAGAAAACTGTACCATACATCGAAAAACGGAGTACGCCATTCGAATCAGCATGTCCGAAATATATAGAAATGATGGTCGTAACTCTTGTTTATTTTTTAGTGTTCCGCAGTGTATTTAATATTTTTTTAAAAAAAGTAACTTATGATTTTAACGAAATTCACTTTCTACGTGGTTGATCGAATAGCGGTTTAAAATAGGAATGAAGATGTGCAATTGAAGAGTAGTTGAGGAAGGTCAGTTTTTTCATCTACGCTTTGTGCTGACTTTTCGATTCAGCCATACAGTTTAAACACAACTTCTCTCTATCAGAATTTTATAGTGAGATCTAATAACAGAATAATTTTGTGTTACTTTTGATATCAAAAAACTAATTTTGATGAATTTTAAATTTACCTTTTTCTTTCAGACTTTTTATGTAGGTTTATATATTAGCACGGGTTTAACCCTTAGATGAACAGAATTTTAAACAAAAAGGTTTTTATCCAATTCAGGTGTTTTTCCCAACAAAAGGTTTTTCGTTGCCTTCTGAAAAATGGCCGTCCAAGAAAATGGAACCAAAAGCACCTAACTTTCTGCTTAAATTTCTACCCAAAGGAGGAGCTTAAAACTGGTTTTGAGAAAATCAATGTTGATACAGCGATAATTAAGGGATATCTTTAATCAGCGCCAGTTTGATTATCCAAAACTAAAACTTTGTTTTTTTTTAAATTTTCCTTACAGGAAGAGGATGTTTGTCTGTAGAAATGATTTTAATTAGACTAAGATTTTTAGATTAAATAATGGAAATTTTACCTTATTAAAAATTCAGCTAGACGACGTGTTGGCTCCAAAAATGTAAACAGAAAGAATTTCTAAATTAACATTTTTGGCCTAACTAGACTTTATGAAAATCATAATGTCTACTTAATTTTCGGTAATTTTCCAATATTTTACTAATCCAAATCTAAGTACATATGAAAAAAAAAACTAATATAATTGTTGTTCTAATATGAATTTGCATATTAGAATTAAGCCACACCCCAACATATGTTTATGGATAAACAAATTACACTGTAAATTGGTGGCAACATTTGTATAACAGTTTACAAATAATACGTTAAAGCCTTTAGTAAATTTAAATCTTTACTAATGAAAATTTTGAGCGTAAGAAAGAAATCTTATTAAAACAAAAAAAATATTCTGAAAGGTGAAAATAAATTTAAGCAAATATCTCACGTTACAAAACCGGATAATTTGTAGGTTTTACCGTAACAAATTAGTCGGAACTAAAGGGTCATTTCCTTATGTCTTTGGCATGGTAAGTGCCTGTTTTACCGTCACTGTCTTCTAAAAGATAATAGCAATTTCCTACTTTTGATTTAACTTTACATTTTATAAACTTTGGGGCAAGTTTTGCATTGAATTTCTTCTCTGCATCACTTTGAGCAAAGTTTTTTCGAAACACATCTTCTCCAACTTGAAAAGATACAGGCCTAGCACGAAGATTATATTGGTAAGCATTATTTTCATATGCTTTTTTAAGATTTTCGCGAATTTTACTTCTTATTAAAGAAAGATGATCATCACGTTCTATTGTGGTTACAGATTCATCAAGTGAACTGATAGCTTTTAACAATTTGAATGAGCTTCCATGGGTAACCATATTAAAGCCGTACAAAGCGTGGTATGGAGTACATCCTATAGATTGATGCAGAGAGTTTCGCAGGGCACAACTAATTGAGGTCAGATTTGCATCCCACTCTCTCTGATCTTTCTTGAGATATGCTCTAATAGCAGCTATAATTGACCTGTTAACCCGCTCAGAAGCATTACTCTGAGGGGAGTACAACGCAGTGTATAAATGGTGAATACCATATTTGGTCAGAAACGCATTAAAATCGTTTGCTTTGAACTGTGAACCATTGTCACTTATTAAAAGCTCTGGAACACCATAAATATGAAAAATGTTTTTCTCTAAAAATTCTATAATAAGATTACTGGTGAACTTTTTCAATGGACAAAGCCAATGAAACTTGGAAAAATGATCTAAAACGATCAGAAGACCTATAAAGCCTTTTTTGCTTCTAGGATACGGTCCTAGAATATCAACATATATCCTCTGAAAAGGTCTTTCAGAAATTGACATGTTACCCATCTCTGGCCTTAAAATTTTGTTCGTAGCCTTGGTGGTTTTACACATTTCACAATTTCTTATATAATCACGCACACTTGTAACTAAACCGGGCCAATAGAAATTCCTTCTGATTAGTTCCACAGTTTTTGCTATTCCTCCATGAGAAGCTATAACAGAATCATGGGATCTAGATAATATTTCGGGTCTTAAAGCTTTTGGAATCCATAATTTCCAAGAATTTTGATCGAGTTCTTCATTTCCTGTACTATGTTTTGTCCGAATATATACAAAGTTGTCTAAAATTTTAAAATCTGGAAAACTTTCTTTATTTTCAATAATTTTTTCCTTCAATTTTACGTAATCATCATCAGCAAAGTGAGGAGAATCCAAATCTATTTCTGGGCCTATTAATTCTACGCCTGAAACTTCATTTTCATGCATCCTACTCAACGCATCTGGAACGACGTTATCCTTTCCCTTTCTATGGGAAATTGTAAATTTATAACCCTGTAATTTCAAAGCCCATCTGGCAAGTCTGCCCTTGAGATTTGGTTGTCTCATCAACCATACAAGACTACTGTGATCTGTTATCACCTCGAATTCTTGTAATTCTAAATAACACCGGAACCTATCTATTGCTGCAATTGCTGCTAAGCATTCCTTTTCTGTCACAGAATAATTACGCTGCGCAGAATTGAGTTTTTTCGAAAAGAAAGCCACGGGACATTCATGGTTATTTTCATCTAGTTGAACGAGCACTGCACCAATACCAAAATCGCTGGCGTCACAATGAACAAAGAATTTCCTTGAAAAGTCAGGGTTTCTCAACACGGGAGCTGTTGTTAGTAAACACTTAATTTTTTGAAAAGCAATTTGAGCCGAATCTGTCCATTCAAATTTCTTTTTCTTGGAAAGTAACTCAGTAATTGGAAAAGTAATATCGGCAAAATTTTCAATAAAACGCCTATACCATCCAGCTAATCCTAGAAATCCTCGCACTTGTTTTAACGTCTTAGGCTGAGGCCAATTTATAATTGAGTCAACTTTCGCGGGGTCTGTACTGATACCTCCATCACCTATAACATAACCTAGATAATTCACTTTTCTGACACAAAAATGACTTTTATTAATATTTAAAGTAAGATTTGCTTTACGAAATTGTTCTGCTAATCTTACTAATATTGACAAATGAGTCTCAAAAGAATCCGTCACCACGCAAACATCATCCAGGTATCCGAATACACAGTTTTTCAGATCAGGTGGAATAATTTCATCCATAAGCCGACACATTGTTTGTGGGGCATTACATAACCCGAATGGCATCACAGTAAACTGGTAAAGCGGACGACCAGGAATCGTAAACGCTGTGATGGGTTTCGAGTTTTCATCTAACTCAATCTGCCAATATGCATCTTTGAGATCTATTTTTGAAATTATGTTGGCTTTTGGCAATCTAGCAAATATGCCTTCGATGCTGGGTAGAGGGTAAGCATCTTTACGAGTGGCTTCATTAATTTTCCTAGCATCTAAGCATAGTCTAACTTTTCCAGGCTTTATAACAAGCCTCATAGGAGAGCTCCATGGACTGGTACTTGGTTCTATAACCTTTAAGCTTAACATCCTATCAATTTCCTGATATAAAAGTTTTTCAACCGCAGGCGATACTGGGTAAAATCTTTGTTTAACTGCTTTAGCCTCACCTACATCGATTTCGTGTTTTATTAACGAAGTCCTGCCAAGTCCCTGTTTCTCAAAGCTGGGAAACATTGATTTAACAATTTCTAATTGTTGTTTTTGAATCCTATCCAAAGGATAAACATTTGAGTCATTATCTGCATCATCACTATTTTGACTATCTAAGGTTATACCAGAAACTAAACCTGATAAAAGGTTAAAACTTTTGAAAAAATCTATGCCCAATATAAGGCGACAATCTAAGGTTGGTACTAAATAAACTTTCATCTTTTTTATTTCATTTTTATAAGTCATGTCTAAGTCTATTTCACCACTAACTTGCTGAATATGACCATCAGCTGTTTTCACAGTAGACTTTATACGTTTAAAACCAGGTGTTTTAGAAAAATCTTCAGAAGCTAAGTCACTCCCAAGGCAACTAACATTAGCGCCTGTGTCTAACAAACCTAATTCTGTCTTATCCAAAAAATCTACTTTAGCGTATAATCTACCATCTTGCTGATTACTAAAAATTGAGGAAATGAACAACCGTTTTGTTCTTTTAATTTTACGATAAAAATTACGCATTCGTACCGTAGAACGACGATATTTTTTCTTTATTTTCGGATCCAATTTAGGATCAGAAAAAAGCTTATTACGAATTTTAATATAATTACGAAGCCTTTCGTGATATGGGACAATATTGTAAGAATTTTTAACTTTTTCATTGGATTCAGTTAAATTTTCCAAAATCTTAATGTGACTGTTTGTTAAAATCGTTTTTGATAACTTGTCGCTATCGTAAACGTTTTCGTTTGAAATATTTGTATTACAAACATTTGTAAAATTTCTATTCGGGGATATGTCAAAGTCAATGCCAGGTTTATCAAGATCAATGCCGTGTTCGTTGCTTAAGTCTATTGTTTTTTCCTGAAGATCATTATTTTTACAAAAAATATTATTATTTAGATTAAAATCATTGTCAGTTATATTTAACTGAGGATTTATTTGGGGGCATTTCTGGTGTTTTTGAAAGCACCCCTCGGTTGGTTTTCCGAGTGTTTTGAACATTTTGGACAATCTGGTAAGTAAACTTCTTTCAGACCGCAACCATAACAAAATATATTACGTTGTTGGCTACACATATTCCAAAAATGTCCGTCTTCATCACAATTCCAGCATTTTATAACCCTATCTGGCTTAGAAATAGCATTTACGGAATATGGTAACTCATCTTGAGTTTTATCATTATCATTATAAATCTCTTCTTCATCTAAACAATTTAAACCTGCAGCACGTCGGTTGTTATTGACATTCAAAGTATTTTTAGAAAACGTGTAACGTTTAAATGCATCATCCTTAAATAAATTTTCTCTCTTTTGACAGAGTTCTCGCACTTTTGCCAATGAACCACATTCGAGTAACATTTCGTGACGCATTTCAGGACGCAAATTTCGTACAATATTTTCTATTATTTCAGATTCAGTGATCTCATTATGGGGGGATCGATCTGAAATTTCGATTATGGAATCATAAAATGATTCAAACGTTTCATTAGACTTTTGTTTCCTATTCCTTAATTCTTCACGAATATCAAAATTAGAACGATAGTCTTTGTACTCTTCTTTTAAAGCTTCACAGAAAACAGCCCAGGTAATTTCTGGTACTCTTTTGTGAAAACGCCAATACCATTCTCTGGCTCTTTTAGTTAACAAAATATGTAAGTTTTGACAAACGTATGAAAAGTTTCCTCGAAAACTACCCTTTGTTAAAAAAGTTACTCTATAAATAAATTCAGTACAGCTCATGCCGTTATAGGAACCTTCAAAACATACATTCCAGTTTTTAACTACCGCAGTAGCTTTTTCAGGACTAATATAAAAATTATCTGACAGTGAACTGTTATGAACTGGACGAGTTGAATTTTGTCGCAAATTTTCGTGATTTGAAACATCGCTATCCTCAACATCATCATACAACGCTTCATCTGACTGTTGAAGTGGTTGTGGTATTCGTTGAGTCATATTATGCTGCTGCCGTGGAGGCAAATTTGATTGTTGTTGTCGTTGAGACAAATTTTGTTGTTGTTGTAACAGTGGAAGTTGTTGTTGTCGGGAAAAATTTGGTTGTTGTGGCAACAATTGAAGTTGTTGTTGTTGGGACAAATTTTGTTGTTGTTGTTGTCGTTGAGACAAATTTTGTTGTCGTTCAGACAAATTTTGTTGTTGTTGTGACAGTTGACGTTGTTCTTGTGCTAAATTTTCCAACTGTGGTGGTGGCAAATTTTGATGCTGTGTGGGATTAATATTGATATTAGACAAAATTGAGGCAACAGTTTCCTGAATCATATGTTTAATTTGATTCATATCAATATTATTGGAACGATTCGCAGGAAAATGTCTACGAGATCTACCTCGATTCGATCTATTAGAGTTATTCAGCGTGTTATTTTGCATATTAGAGTTGTTTAAAGCATTATTTGCATGTTCCTCCAAATCTAATAAGGGTAATGGATCAGTATTCAGATTATTATTTTCTAATAAATCTGCATTATCGTTAACAGTATTATCACCATTATTGTCAAAAGTATTACCACCATTATTATCAACAGTATTACCCCCATTGTTTATTCGAAGTGGTGTACTATCCGTAGTAAATAACGTGTGGCTTCGGGTAACGCGTTTAGTTGCGGACCCACGCCCTCTAAATGAGTAAGATTTGGGAGATTTTGGAACTTTTGAACCTGGTTGCGCAAGGTCTTTGCTATGGCATAACTTTTGGCAATTTGGACATTCGTTTGAATCACGAAGCCAATTAGTTATACAGTCGTTATGAAAAGTATGTCTGCATTTTGTTTGCAAGCATTCTGACGCAATAGGCATATTCTTTTCACATAGTGAGCAGAGTAAGCCAAGCGACTTATCCACGGCACCAGTATCGTTGGTAGCCATTTTCAGAAAAAAAAAAAAAAATTTCCCGTAAAAAAAAACTAAAATTAAATACAAATAAAAAGTTGAGCAATTTCCCAAAATAATTTGTGTAAATTCTTTAATTACAAATCAATGAAGTTTGAAAAAACAAAAAAATTTAAATAGAAATTGCAAAAATTGTTTTTTCAAATCTAATCAAAATTTTAATTAGTCTAGAAAAAAAATCTAGTTACGGTTAAATTGAAATTCAATTTCAATACAAAACAAATTATAGGACAAAATTTTCCTCATAAACAAAAATGAGTGTAAAAAGTTTTTTAAAAAATAAAAATTTAATAGTTGTACGAGTTTCCTTTATCGTACGGTAATGAGTTGGATCATAAAAAAAAAATGAGAAATTAATGTAGAAGATACCAATTGAAAAAAATTTATGGTTATTTGTCATTTTGATTTTTCCTTTTCGAAAATATCATATCTTTCGAAATGAAATTACTTTGAGGACTAAAACTCGCTGTAGGGAGCAACATTTTAGATATCCATCTAAAACAATTCAAACCAAAGAGATATGTTAAAATCGAAAATATAAAAAAAATCTTTTTCAAACTTTAAACTGTATTTAAGGTTTTGTAAGAACACAAAAAGGAACCTCAGAGAGCCAAATGGTCGAATACTACCCGTACCTATTATCGACAGGTAGCCGAATTCCAATAAGGATCTGAAATTTATTTTGAGTCAACAGACTCTATCAAAAACACAATTTGAAATTTAAAAGTTTTGTAAATTTAAAAAAAATAGATTAAATTTTTGTGCAAACAGATAAGTTATCTGATACACGAGAGATCACAAACAGAATCAAATCATTAGTTAATAACCTGAATCTGCTAATTGCGAGATGTAAAATTGGGAGACCTAGTTTTTTGAAAAATTAAGATATTTTCCTACAAACTATGCCCCACGTTGGGCGCCAAAAATTATGTAACGTACGGTTTAAATTTTATTTAAAATGAGGGAAAACAGTGTGTTTATACCCAGTTAGAGTTGGGCGCCAAAAATACCTTAATAGATATTTTCGGTTCGAGTTTTAAATCAGAAATAACACAAAACTCAAATCACGCTCATTGATTCGGGTGTGAAGAAGTCGGGTGGGACTCGTCTATATTTTACGACTAGCAAAACAGTGGTTGGGGGGGTTCTTTGACCTTTTCCACCTGAAAACCGTTACAAATTTTATTTAAAGAGTCCCTTAGCCATAAAAAGGGGGTGAACAACAAAAATGGACCGGTATTCTAAAAAGTTTGGTATCTACTCGGACTATTGCAATTTGAAATTTAAATGGGGTATCTTATTATATTAATTTCTCTATGAAGTTATGGATAGCAGATGTTTGTGCTTCCTTCTGCCTCAATTACCCTCCCTACCAATGTTCTTTCGCAGTAAAATTTTATTATGGGAAAGAACCCAAAAACGCGTATGAATCCTACAACATTACCGCAAAGGAAAACTCAAAGTAGATTTATTCAGACATATTTAATATGTTTATTATTCAAACAATTCAGATAAAATTCATCTTCAGACCTTAATCTGATGTTTATTAACAATTCAGAAATTATTTTCTTTATAATTTCATTTAAATAAATTCAGTGAAACTTAATAAAAAATTTACAAAAAAACGATAAGCCAATAGTATAATTTATATTTAACATATTCCCTAATTTTGCACAGATAAACGTCGATATAAAAAAAATATAATAATTGTGATCTATTCAAAATTTCTCTTCATTATATTCGTTAATAACGATGACCGGATTACAAAATTAAAATGATAAACGCGTAACTAAATTTATTAAATAACGAGCAGGAGTGTAGGGTATCGAATATTTTACAAAATCGTCGATCAAAACAAAACTGATTAAATTAACACTGATTTTGCGATTTATATAGGCATCTCTTTCACTCGCGTGTATTTAAAGCGGGGGCATTAATGGTTGCCTAAGAAAAGCTTTTATTTGCTTTCTTTATTTTAATTTTAGAATTTACTTATTCTTTTAATGTGTTTTATGTTGTAAAAAATGTAAATTGTTTTATATAAAAATAAAGATAATAAAACTAATCAAAATTGCTCTGCATTACTTATGTAATTTTTAATTAATTTTTTCCAAAAAAATTTAATAAACTGTTATTCATTTTCTTATTTTCGTTTTTTTTTTATTCTAATTATATTCATATGTAATCTGACGGATTACAAAAACACAGTTAACAGAATAATTTTTCAAAGCAATTTTAATTTGTTTAAAGCAAAAATAAATGGATTTGGGTAATTATGCTAGTTCAATTTAGTAATTTTTTTGTTTATAAATTCTTTTCATTTTTGTTAAAATTTTCTGTTTACATTCCTGTTAAACAAATATAATTATTAAATATTCTCTTAAAATTTGTGTAACAGAGATTTCGTTTAACAGAGAATTATTTTAACAGAAGCAATACAATTAACAGAATTGAACTAACATAGTTATCCAAAACAAAGAACAAAATAACAAAAGAAATGACTTACATGCAAACGATGAAGGCCTCCAAAGCTGCTGTTAAGATTTACAGTTGATGTATGTACGTTGTTGGTGTAATTCTCCAAATTTAAAAATACTTGTTGTTGTTTTTGTTCTTAAAGTTGTTAATTTTGCTTTCTTTTGCTACTCTTCATATAAAGCCATTTTAAACATAACACATTATTGAATTTGCATTTTTTCTTATTGTAAGATCACAGTGTCTTGATTTTGGCAAAAATTAAGAAAAAATATATTCATGCAAATACTTTTATAATTGAGTCAAATAATTTTGTGAATTTAATTAAATATTTTGATTTATAAAATTTGTATAATTCATTATTTTAGCATGCAATAATTTTACTATAATTTTTAATTCAATATTTAATTTTAAGAACCTTTTTTTTTTCTTTTAACTAAACTGTGATATTACTTTTAAGAAATTTTTACATTTTCATTTTTGATATTTTTTACACTGTGATAGAGATGAATATATAAATTTTCCGATCTTTTTAAATATTAAATTTTACGATTTCAATTTTTAACTTTAACACTACACCATTTTGTTTTGATCCGATACCGATATTATAACTTTTATATTTTCGCGATTTTTACCGAACCGTAACACTGTGCCGTCACAACACGTTTATATGTGCAATTATAATTTTATGAATTTTAAGCAAATGTGATTTATAAAATTAATTTAACTAACACTAAGTATTTTTAATTAATTTTTAAAGGGATTTTTAAGCATTTTCAACACTTTTCTTAATATTCAAATTTTTAACAATTCTTTAACTTTCTAACAAATTCTTTAAATTTTCAACAAATTATATATAATTTCCTCACTTTAAAACTTCACATACCAAATTTCCGTTTACACTTCGTATATAAATTTTAGCAAATTTTTTTCCACATTAATATCACTGCGTGACAAAACTAACCACTATTTTAGAAAACAAGAGGTACGACCATCATTTCAATATATTTCGGACATGCTGAATCGAATGGCGTACTCCGTTTTTCGATGTATGGTACAGTTTTCTTGTAAAATGTCATTAAAGATTGGCTGATCTTCAGCTGCTTTTTTAACAAAAAAAAATCCAAAGCTAATGATTATTAAAATTTATGGCATGGAAAACAAAGATATTACTTGTAGCAATATTTCTAATATAAATTTGGTTTAAAGCTTTTCATCTTAAGCCCTTAAATTCGCGGATTTCTTCATTTTTTTAAATTTTCGCGAAATTAACCGCTAAATTGGTCTCTGATAAAAAAACTTGCATTCTATGGATCATAAAGGCGTCCATGACACTACGAATAGTGGACAAAAAACATCTATGTTATATGGACCATCATGATGAAAATCGCGAAAAACCGTTTTTTTGTATATGGCAGCATCACTTTAGGAGATGATTTGAGGCTTCATCTTTTAGTATATATTGTGGGAACCTTAAACAATGAACTGACCCAAAATTTGTCCAAAAAAGTTTTCATTTGCAAAATTTATCTTAACAAAAACTATAATTATTGTATCGCAAACACTGAAATAATAGTTTTTGTTAAGATAACTTTTGCAAATGAAAACTTTTTTGGCCGAATTTTTGGTCAGTTAGTTGTTTAAGGTTCCCACATTATATACTAAAAGATGGAACCTTAAATCATCTCGTAAAGTGATGCTGGCATATACAAAAAAACGGTTTTTCGCGATTTTCATCATGATGGTCCATATAACATAGCTGTTTTTTGTCCACTATTCGTATTGTTAGGGATGCATTTTTGAGTCATTAAAAGCAAGTTTTTTATCAAAGACCAATTTGGCTGTTAATTTCGCGAAAACCTTAAAAAATGGAGAAATTCGCGAATTTAAGGGCTTAAATTGAAAAGCTTTAAACCAAATTTGCATAAGAAATGTTGCTACAAGTCATATCTTTGTTTTCCATGTCATAAAATTTATAAATCATTTACTTTGCAAATTTTTTTGTTAAAAAACTGGCTCGAAATCAGCAAATCTTTAACGACATTTTGCAAGAAAACTGTACCATACATCGAAAAACGGAGTACGCCATTCGAATCAGCATGTCCGAAATATATAGAAATGATGGTCGTAACTCTTGTTTATTTTTTAGTGTTCCGCAGTGTATTTAATATTTTTTTAAAAAAAGTAACTTATGATTTTAACGAAATTCACTTTCTACGTGGTTGATCGAATAGCGGTTTAAAATAGGAATGAAGATGTGCAATTGAAGAGTAGTTGAGGAAGGTCAGTTTTTTCATCTACGCTTTGTGCTGACTTTTCGATTCAGCCATACAGTTTAAACACAACTTCTCTCTATCAGAATTTTATAGTGAGATCTAATAACAGAATAATTTTGTGTTACTTTTGATATCAAAAAACTAATTTTGATGAATTTTAAATTTACCTTTTTCTTTCAGACTTTTTATGTAGGTTTATATATTAGCACGGGTTTAACCCTTAGATGAACAGAATTTTAAACAAAAAGGTTTTTATCCAATTCAGGTGTTTTTCCCAACAAAAGGTTTTTCGTTGCCTTCTGAAAAATGGCCGTCCAAGAAAATGGAACCAAAAGCACCTAACTTTCTGCTTAAATTTCTACCCAAAGGAGGAGCTTAAAACTGGTTTTGAGAAAATCAATGTTGATACAGCGATAATTAAGGGATATCTTTAATCAGCGCCAGTTTGATTATCCAAAACTAAAACTTTGTTTTTTTTTAAATTTTCCTTACAGGAAGAGGATGTTTGTCTGTAGAAATGATTTTAATTAGACTAAGATTTTTAGATTAAATAATGGAAATTTTACCTTATTAAAAATTCAGCTAGACGACGTGTTGGCTCCAAAAATGTAAACAGAAAGAATTTCTAAATTAACATTTTTGGCCTAACTAGACTTTATGAAAATCATAATGTCTACTTAATTTTCGGTAATTTTCCAATATTTTACTAATCCAAATCTAAGTACATATGAAAAAAAAAACTAATATAATTGTTGTTCTAATATGAATTTGCATATTAGAATTAAGCCACACCCCAACATATGTTTATGGATAAACAAATTACACTGTAAATTGGTGGCAACATTTGTATAACAGTTTACAAATAATACGTTAAAGCCTTTAGTAAATTTAAATCTTTACTAATGAAAATTTTGAGCGTAAGAAAGAAATCTTATTAAAACAAAAAAAATATTCTGAAAGGTGAAAATAAATTTAAGCAAATATCTCACGTTACAGATATGATAAAATTGTATGTCTTCAGTGAAAAAATCACAACACAAATTAATTTGCCAACATTTTTCGCGATAAGAAGTGCACAATAAAGCGTCCCGCCGACCCCCTTCCTCATCAGCCTAATGACCACTTTTAAACTCATCACTCTAGTAAAATAGGGTATATATAAGTTTGTCATTTCGCTTGTAACACCTCCACATTTTGGTCTAGGACCCCATAAAGTATATATGGGGCATTCCATGTCAAATCGGACACTTTGAATAATTTTTTTTTTTAGATTTTCCCAATTTGTTGAAAGTTTTTAGTACCCTTCGAAAACTCCTTCGTGGTAAATTTCCAATACAAATTCGTGGTAAATTTCCAATACAAATTACAGTTGGATCAAATTTTTTAAAAATGCAATTTTGAATGGAAACCTACTTAGGGAGTGGAGATAGGGCGTAAGTATGTTTTACAAAAATGTTGGAGGGTAAAAATAAATTGGGGTCGATCTCACTAATGACCCCTCTCGGAAGCACCATTTGACCGGTAGAAGCTGATTAAATAAACAAATTTACAAAAAATAAAAAAAAATTTATGGGGACCGCCTTAATAGTTAAATATAGAGGGTAGGTGTGTTCAAATGAAATGTTTGGACTAAAAAAATATTGTGATTTCTTTAAGGGCACTCTCAGGGCAGTTAGAGCGGTTGGAGCAAATTTTAAAAAATTTCATTTTGTGTGGGAGCCTCCTTAGAAATTGGAGGTAGGGTATTAGTCGGTCTTTGAAATGACCCCTCTATGACGCACCATTGGAACAGTAGAAATGATTTTAAGATTGGAAAATTACAAAAAAAAATTTCAAAAAAATTAAAAAAAAAAAACAATAATCGTTATCCACGATCCTACTGGGCAAAAAAATTGTAGAATCGATAGAAGTTTTACATAAAAAATTTAAAAAAAAATTAAAGAGTACATACATTTCCAAAAATGAGATTTAAATTCTAAAACTTAAAAATCGCTTACTAGAGCACTTTTACGAATTTTTTTGGATTTTTTTTTTAAAGTACGTAAAAAAACTTGCAATTTTGACCATTATTGAAGAAGTTTGAGAAATGGAACATACTATAAATTTTTTAAAAATTTGATATCTTTTGAACGGGTCATCAAAAAAATCTGTAAATTTACCACGATGGAGTTTTCGAAGGGAACTAAAAACTGTCAACAAATTGGGAAAATCTAAACAAAAAAATATTCAAAGTGTCCGATTTGACATGGAACGCCCCATATGTATATTCGGGATCCTCGATAGATTTTAAGTCGATCTAGCGATGCCCGTCAGTTTGTCTGTTGAAAATACGCCAAGCTAATGAAGCTTGGCATATATATATTTGTAGTTCCCCTGTTATATTTTAGCAAATCGGTCTATTGCACATTGCCACATTTGGCCAATCTAGCACGACAAAAATCAAAAAAAAAAGTTCCCCGATTTTTATGATTTGTTTGTATGTATTATAAAACATTACTAATAACACGGAAATACTATATAAGAACTTTAATTCTACTCGTTATTAAGACTCGTAATTTTTATTAGAAATTCTCGTAAAATAGGAGGTAGCAAAAAATCTATTAAAGTTACGAAACCTTCTTGTAAAATTTATCGTGTCAAAAAATTTGTAAATTTACAATTTTATTGGTAAAAACCTTGTAAAATTTTTAAATTATTGGTAAAAAGCTTGTAAAATTACTAGGAATTATTGTCAAATAGGAGGTAGCAACATAAAGTAACAAACTTTCTTTGTAATTTTACACAGATTTTTTTTTGAGTGAACAAAAATATTTTTACACTAAAAAAAAAATACACTCGAGAAAAATTTTACACTCCAAAAAAAAAGTTAGAAATTTTTGTAAAAAAAAGTATTTTATTTAAAATAATTTTTTTTTTTAATCAAAATGGTTTCAATTTTACGTAAGAAAATTTTCTATCACTTCAAAAGGTCATTGGGGAGGGTACTCATCAATTCGGTTAAGTCGAAATTAACTTTTCTATTTGTTTGTTTTTTTGGTAGTTGTTCAAAAATTGATATGTTAAATGAGAACTAGATAGTGAATCCCCTTAAGGGTGTTTTAATTGAGTTTGTGATTAGGCAGTGGAAAAGTCACAAAAAATGTTTTAATGACCAAATATATATTTTTTTTTATAAAAATAAACACTCTTTTGATTAGAGTATTTTTCGGACTCGAAGACCATAAAAAAAATTTATTTATGATATTTTCATAATAAATTAGTTATTTGTTTATTTTTATTATAAAAAAATTCCATGTTGTTGATTTAATCGGCTTAAGGTGATTTAATCGGCTTAAGGTCATCCGTTGAAATTCCGGAGGGTATTTATATATATTTTACCAAATAGTGAATCCCCTTATGGGTGTTTTGATCGAGTTTGTGATTAATCAGTTGAAAAGCCACAAAAAATGTTTTAAATAGTTGATATTCCAAAAAATTTCCATTAAAAAAAAATATTTAATCTCCAAATATACGAAAAAAACCTTTTTCGATTAGAGTATTATTCAGGCTCGAGGCCCAAAAAAATTTATTTATGACATTTTCATAATAAATTAGTTATTTATTTATTTATTTTCCTTATAAAAAAAAATTGCATGTTGGTGATTTAGTTCGGCTTAAGGTCATACATTGGAGAATCCCTGATGATGGTCAACAATGATTGACCGGAATATCGGAAAATAAAAAAAATTTTAGTGAAAAATTTAAGTGTTTTTAAAATTCTGGAAGGTATTTATATATATTTTACCAAACCTAATTTATTTTTTATACACACAAAAAAATATTGGCTAAAAATTTTCAATTAAATCTATTGATCAACAAAATTTAAATAAGTCAATCAATGTTTTGATTGAAATTTTTTTAAACATACTAATTTTTTTTCGGTTTAATTTATTTGAATAGAATAATTCAAAAATATACAAAATAATCGGGTTTTACTTTTTTTTATTTTTTGGAACATATAGGAAAGCAAAAAAGATGCATTTTTTGATAATTTTGTCATAACCTTACAATTCATTTGTTAAATCAATCATTATTTTGATTGACTTTAAATAAAAAATTGATCAAATTTTTGATCAAAATCGAAAAAATGTTTGATTAAATAAATTTTCAATCAATCACCTACAATTTGATGATTGGTATAACAGTTTTCTTAATTGGAGGAATTTCAATCAAAAAATTAATTGAATCCGCGTTTTTGTTGATTGAAATTTGTTTCAAATTTTTTCTGTGTACCCTCCACTCTAGTGATAGAGGGTATATATAAGTTTGTCATTCCTTTTGTAACACCTCGAAATATTGGTCTAGGACCCCATTAAGTATATATATTCATGATCCTCGATCGATTTTAAGACGATCTAGCGATGTCCGTCCATCCGTCCGTCCGTCTGTCCGTCTGTCTGTCTGTTGAAAACACGCTAACTTTTGAAAGACTTTACGGAGGCTCCTGAAGTTTGTCATATATGTTGGGCATTTACCTGGTCAGGTTTGTATTGCAATCCAGCGAAATCCGCCCAGTGGTTCAAAAGTTATAAGCAAATGAGTGAATTTCGGCAAGGATTTTTTTGGAATTTACGAGATAAAACACACGGTAACTTTCGAACGGCAATTCTGATGGTACTGAAGTGTGGCATATATATTTGTCGTTCTTCAGGTCCGGTTCGTTTTAAATTTCAGCCAAATCGGTCTAGTGGTTCAAAAGTTATTAGCAAAACCGTAAATTTCAGATTCGCCTCACCTTAAATTCACGTGTTGAAAACCCTTTAAACATGTTTTAAAAACATTGGTAAGTCACAAAAATATTTTACATCGCATTTTTGTCCCTCAAAAATATTTTTACACTAAAAGAAAAAAAAAATACACTCGAAAAAAATTTTACACTCAAAAAAATTTTACACTCAAAAAAAAATTTAGTAAATTATTTTTTTTTTCAAAAATTAGTTAAAATAAAAAGTTTTTCTTTATACAAAATAAAATATTTCTAATTATTTTTTCACTCTAGAAAATTTACTATAACCCGAGTAAAAATTTTCTGGTCTAATCATATATAATTTGAT
The DNA here is from genome assembly GCA_963921195.1 of Pegoplata infirma. Lineage (NCBI taxonomy): Eukaryota > Metazoa > Arthropoda > Insecta > Diptera > Anthomyiidae > Pegoplata > Pegoplata infirma. Next base: position 198,176,440 of record OY992539.1, read on the forward strand.
ACAATCTTATATGAGTTAATATGCTTCCGTATAAATTTATATAAAATTTTATCTATCACTTTGATACAGTTGATCCACTTTATATGGTTAGATATTGCTCCATATATGATTAGATTCGTATTTTGGTTTTGCTCATCAAATTATATAAAAATAGATATTCTAAGATCAATTTGATCTAATTAGATTTGACCAAATTCAGGATCAAATTGTATCAATTTTTATATTTTTTGATCTAAAGTAATACAATTATATATTATTTGATACAACCATTTTACGGATCAAATTAGATCTATTTAGTAAAATTAGCATAATATTTTTACTAGGGTAACTTAAAAAGGGCATTGTGGAGGGTATTCATAGATTCGGCTAAGTCGAATTTAATTTTTCGACTTGTTTTTTTTTAATTTTCATTATAAAAAAATAGTTTTTTGGTCAAAATATTTTTTCACTCAAAAAATCTTAATAATTTTTTTAAAATTTTTTGTACACTAAAAAATGATTGCCAAAGCTTAAGATTTTTTTATTTTTTTAAATGTTTTAAAAATTCTGGAGGGTTTTTCTAGATTTGACCAAATCTAATTTAATTTTTTTAATTTGCTTTTCATCAAAACATTTCAACATTAAGTCGCCCCCTATATTTTGAGCCATCCTAATATGTTTATAGCTATTTACTGAAATTAAAATGTTAGTAACCAAAATCATATGTGAAAACTAATATGACGAAGCTCAAATTTTTGAACACATCTTTGAACACAAATAAAAAAAGCTCCAAAAACATAATTTGTTATGATTGATAAAAAACCACCCAAAAATCCCCCATCAACAAGAAAAACTCATATGTTATAAAATAAACAAAAAAAAAAAAAAACGAAAAGGAAAATTCCCAAAATTTTTTAGAGGAGAATTAATATTCTTGGGTTTTAAAAAGTGTTTAGAAATGAGGGGGTTTTTCAAAAAATTTTTTGTGACACATAGCAATTTTTTTTTGTGCTAACTGCTGTTTGTTTATGTTGAAACAATGTGTTGCTGCTGCTGGTTGGATATAAAACATGGTAAAAGGAAAAAAAAAAAATAACACATGCTGCTTACATATGGTAACGATTTCTTAAAAAAAAATTTGTTAAACTATATTTGTTTAAAATTTTTATTTTTTTTTTTAATTTTTGCACTTTTTAAGTTTTAATTTTTTTTTATTTTTTTTTTTTTTAATTTTTTTATTTATTTTTAAAAAAATTTCGTTTTTACACTTGTTTAAAAAAAATCGTCCTATTGAAAAACACACTCGTTAAAAATTTTTTTTATGATTTTTTTTCTTGCTTTAGCAAACGGACGCACGATAAACTCGTCTCGTCGTAGACTGAAATTTTTACGTTTGCCTGAAAATCCATAAAGGATGCAAAATATCAAATAAAAAAATAAAATATCCAACACACACATCGTTTTTGCAAAAAGCAACAAGAACAACGACAACAGCAACAACACCAGCTACAACAATAACAACAACACTAAAATAGCAGCAGAAAAACGGAGCAAGCAGCAACAACAGAAATAGTAACAACAACAGCACCAACAACAGCAGCCCAAATAAAACGACAGCAATTTAAAATGAATATTGGCAGCAACAGCCAGTATACAATTGTACTAAAAAAAACTACGAACGATACGAATCAAACGACCAAACAGCAGCAACAGCAACATCTATATAAAAGGTATCCTCAACTATTCAACTTATTTGAACTGAACTCTGGGAACTTTTGCAACATGCTCATTTAGTTGTTATTACGGCAAAAGAAAAAAAAAACAAATCTGTATATTGCTGCGTTTTATTTCCCCAAAGTACAATAATGAAAATTCAAACCCCTTCCCCCACCCACTTGCCAGCTCTGCTGCTTTCTGTTTACACCACCCACTTTATAACATTATATTATAGTACTTAGTTCTAAAAGTTTAACATAGATTGCTCGTTATTTTAAAGTACTCATTTATTTTGAAAATTTTATATATTTTCATATTTCTACAGTTGAGTTTCATTCAAATTTAAATTCCAATTGCTGCTATTTTTAGTTTTAACAGTTTTTATGCTCATTTTTGGTTCATGGCAATTTTCAAAATTTTTCCAACTCATTTATTTTGCTACTCAAATTTACCAAAAAAGAAAAAAAGACGGAATAGTTAAATTTCCCTCAGAACCTGTTTATTATTTCAATGCTCTATGAAAAATATAATAATATTTTGCATAGTCTAAAGTTATTTTGAAGTTTGTAAATAAAACTAGGTAATTCTCTCTAAAGTTCTCTTTTTTTAACAACTCTCAGAATACAAAATAAAATTTGCAGCCTAAAAATATTGTTGAAATATGTAAACATATCTAACACCTAAAAGTATGCAATTAATGTCAAGAATGTGAATATTTTCATAATAATTTCTCACTGTTTAACACTCACTTAACATATTCAAAAATTCTGTAAACAATGTTCTCTAAAAATATTTACAAATAAATATCCCTAAATAAATTTCTGTAAATAAATTTCTGTAAAAATATATCTGTAAATATATTTCTGTAAATAAATTTCCTGTAAATATATATCTCAAAATAAATTTCTCTAAATAAATTTCTGTAAATAAATTTCTGTAAAAAGAAATTCTCTAAATTATATTCCTCTCCATATAACTCTATTCATTCACAAATTCTTCTTTTTTCTCTCTCTCTGTCCTCTATTTTACATTTTACAATCATTTCAGCTGCTAAAGTTTTCCTTTTTGCCATCTTGTGTAGGGAAATTTGTTTTTATTGAGCTATTTTATCTTAAACTATTTTGTAGGTTCATTTACATAAAAGCTTATGCTTCTAGATAATTTTAACGTTATGTTCATGCTGTAGCATAGTTTTTGTAGGTGCTATAAATATGTTGTACATAAAGCTTTATAGTAGATTTCCCCACATAAAGCTTTTCTTTTATAAAACTAACAGTTAAAGCAAAATATTCCGTTAAAAATTTTAAGCTTTGAATAAAAGCTTTTTTGTAAAAATGATCAACACTTGGGAAATGACGCCATTCTGTGCTAACAAGGAGAGTCTCCCTGGTGTCACCCCAGCAAAAACTAGGTAATGAGTACCCATTCCCAATTGGATTTCCTGGTAATGAGTACTAATTACTCGCTGTGTTACTTTATACCCCAACAAAAGGCCTTACTTTTAACTTACGATGTAAATGATTTGCAATCTGAATTTTAAAAACCAGTTAAGTTTCCTAAAAATATATAAAAATCAATTTTACTCTTAATTTATTTTCTCTCATTTGATAAGAGCAACTAAACAAACAATGCAGTTGCTTTTCAACATTTCGTAAGCGAGCTAGGAATGAGCTATTATTTGTTAGCTTTTTCGTAAGCGAACAAAGAAGGCCTTGCCTCCAATGACATCGCGATGCATCGCCTTGTTAAAGTAATTAACATGACCAGGGGGGTAATTGTGTAATTCGATTCGAAAGAAACTGTTCGAATTCGGAAAATTTTGATCCTTCCCAGCAAAAACTTCTATTACCAAGTAATTAACTTTGGGGTTTATAACGAAAATGAGTAACTAGTTACGTCCCAATTTCATTCTTAATTACTTTAACAAGGCGATGTCATTGGAGGCAAGGTCTTCTTTGTTCGCTTACGAAAATGCTAAAAAATAATAGCCCCTTCCTAGCTCGCTTACAAAAAGTTAAAATGGTGACTGCATTGTTTTTTTAGTTGCTCTTATTAAATGAGAGAAAATAAATTAAGAGTAAAATTGTTTTTTATATATTTTTATGAAACTTAACTGGTTTTTAAAATTCAGATTGCAAATCATTTACGATGTAAGTTAAAAGTAAAGCATTTTTTGGGGTATAAAGTAACGTAGCGAGTAATTAGTACTCATTACCAGGTAATCCAATTGGGAATGGGTACTCATTACCTAGTTTTTGCTGGGTTTGTAAAATGTAACTCGCTATGAGAAAAATATTTTTTTGTTTATTTTTAGAATAAAAGAATAAACATTAATATGCCAAAAGATTTTCGCTCGAATAAAAATTATTTTAGGTATTTTAAATTAGAACCAAAAATGTCGTTCGAATAGCTTCTCTTTTCGAATCGGAATACACAATTACCCCCCAGGTTTCTTTGTATAGGATATAAACGCAAGAAACTGAAAAATTACCTTATCTTCCCCCCTCATTTTCACCCCCTAAGTATAAATTTGGGCCGCTAAAAAAAAAATACGTGTTCCTTTATTTTTCCAGCTCCACAAAATAAAACCAATTCCATAAAGATCGACGGGTGACACCAGGAAGACCTTCTTTGTTAGTATGCACTATTATTAAACAGGAAAAAGTTTTCAATTTAAATTCTATAAATTTGCACAAATTTAATGTGTTACCTTCATTTTTTGTAAAGCAAAAAAGTTGTTCTTGTGATTTTAAACGTTCGAGCAAATTTTTAATTATCCTAGGCCTAAAACTAGTATGGTACAAATTTGAGGCCAATCGTATTAACACTACTATCGAACAATTTTTGAAATCGGTCGAACGGTTTTTGAGATATCGTTATTAAAAAATTTTAAAATGGCGGGTTTTTCCTACGTTCACAGAAAATAATATCGTATATTTTATTTAATTTAAAATTTTAATTGTTTTTTAATTTATTATTTTTACTTAAATTTTTAATTAATATAATTAATTGTTTAATCAAATTTTAAACTTTTTTTTAATTAACATTTTAATTGTTTTTTTGAAAAAAACGACTATAAAAAAGTTTTTAAAATAATTCAAACGGTTTTCGAGATATTGTTATTTGAAATTTGCACAAATGGCTGTTTTCCCCCACGTTCAAGAGATTTTTTTAAAAAAATCTCAAGATTTCTATCCTCCGACCATTTCAAAGTTCTTTAGACAACATTTAGGTTTAACACAATTTGAGCTAAATCCGACCGTTTTAAGTTTCGGATTTTTAAAAAATTTCCACAAGAATTGTGTTTTTTTTAAACCCTCAAACCACAGTATGGGGGCAGAGTTACTTTGTCATTCCGTGTGTAAGGCATAGTCTTGGATTGGTAAGTTCCGGAAATGAGCAAAATCGGATCAGGGGAAAAACGTTTCCCTTAAGGAACTAAATCAACCTCTAAAAAAACCAATGTTTTACATATCAGAAGAAGTTCATAGTCCTGAAGTTCGATCCACGGGACGAGAAAATGTTATTTGTTTTAGTCCGCCCCCTTTTGTGGGCGTGGATAAACTAAAATAATGATAAAATTGAATAACTATAGTAAAAAACAAGTAAGAAAGTTATAGTCGGTCAAGACCGACCATATGATACCCTACACCAGTGTTTTCCGGAAAGTGGGTCCCAAGTCCGAACATGGACCGATTGGATTTGTCTTTTGTTAGATCTTTATTTAGTGTAGAAAACACTCACAGATCAAATTTTAGTGGAATTGGTTTATTTTTTTGTCATCGGTCTGATTTAACTGAGTATCGGTCGAAATTTTTATATGGGGGACTAAGTCCAAAAATGGTCCAATTATATTCCGATTTGATTAGGTTACTAAAGTACACGTTTAACACCTAAAAATAAAATTGTTATCAAATATTTCCGTTTTTATGAATTTTTAAGGGAATTATGTGAATATCGGGAGGGTGGTTTGTATGGGGACTAAAAGAAGGACTGGCCCGATTCCTTTGAAATTTGGAATGCTGATTAGTGCACACAAAATTTGATTACCTGTTAAATTTTAAAGCGATATCTATTATAATACGGTTATTAGAGTCATTTAAGCCTAGTCCAAAGGGGGCGTTTGTATGGGGGCTAGGTCTTAACATGGACCGATTTTCTTTAATTGCAATAGGCTTCGTCCTTGGGTCAAAACATGCTTAAGTTTCAAATTTTAGGCCAATCGATTGAAAATTACGACCTGTGCCGTGCTTAAACCGATAGATGGACAGACGGACGGACATCGCTAAATCGACTCAAAAAGTAATTCTGAGTCGATCGGTATACTTGAAGGTAGGTCTAGGACCAATATTTCGGGTAGTTACAAACATCAGCACAAACTCATTATACCACAGAGTGGCGTAGGGTATAAAAACTAATAAATAATTTAGAAAGCATTTATAGCGAGGGGAAAGATGTCTGTCACCGACTACCCCCAAAAAATTTTAATTAAATACTTGACATTTTTTTTTTTTAATTTTGAAGGAATTATGTGAATATCGGCATTATGTGTGGCGACTACAAGAAGGACTGACCCGATTCCTTTGAAATTTGGAATGATGATTCGTTTATACAATATTTGATTACCTGTTGAAAACGATATCTTTTATAATACGATTATTAGGGTTATTTAAGCCAAGTTCAAAGGGCGCGTTTGTGTGAAGGCTATGTCTGAACATGTACCGATTTTTTTCCAATTTCAATGGACGGACATAGCTAAATCGACACAAAAAGTAATTCTTACTCAATAGGTATACTTGAAGGTAGGTCTGGGACCAATATTTTGGGTAGTTACAAACATCAGCACAAACTCATTATACCCCGTACCATAGGTTGGTGTAGAGTATAAAAAATGTATTTTGCGATATATATATTATTTTTATTAATTTTTTCATAATAAAAAAATTTCTGAAATCTGTCGTGAGGTTTTTGAGACATCGATCGGTTTGGAGATTCCAAAAATTACGTTTTTAAATCTTAACATTTTTTTCAAATGACTATTTTATAGAGCTTGATGCAAGCTTTAATTTAAACTTTATTTGAGCTCTTCATTCAAAGTTTAAAGCTTTGGTGAAAATTTTGTAAAAAAAACAAAGCTTTGATCATCCAAAGCTTAGACTTTTTGGATAAAATTTTCTTAAAAACCAAGACATTGATCAAGGGTAAAAATGATCAGACTAAAAAGAGAAGTCTCCCTAGTGTCACCCGCGGATCTTTATGGAGTTGGTTTTATTTTGTAGATCAGAAAAAATAAAGGGACACGTATTTTTTTTAGCGGCCCAAATTCATATTTAGTGGGTAAAAAGGAGGGGGAAAGACAAGGTCATTTTTCAGTTTTTTCGTTTATCTCCTATATTATGCAAAGAAACCTAGTCATGTTACATACCAAATGAAAGGTCTTTAGAAAACCTATCTACGTGTGCTAAGAAAGTTTTCAAACATGCACAACTTTTCGTCATATTGAGTAAAATACCAAAATTTTAGGACATTTTGGGTAATAAGGATGTAAATATGTAATTCCAAAGACTTAAATAAGTAAATAAATAATAAGTCGAATAATATTAACTTCTTTGGCCCGGTGTTAGCACCACGAGATAGGTATTTTTAATACCTTTAATCTGATACCACACATGCCTATATTAATTGTGTTTAAATAGGCGTAAATCGTAAAAAACTGAAAAATTTCAATTTCCCCCCATAAAAATCGACCCCCCTAAAAATGAGTTTGGGCCGCTAAAAAAAATACGGGTCGAATAAATTTTCGTTCTTAACAACATAACCAAATTTCATGAAGATCGGAGGGTGACACCAGGGAGACTTCCCTTGTAAGCTCAAATTAGTTTTAAATAAAATTTTGTGTCAAGCTCTATTAAATTTTCAAGAAAAAAAAAATTTGGGATTATTAAAAAAAAAATACTTAAACTTAGGAAAAAAAACATTAATTTTTTTGCAAATTTTAAATAGTGATATCTCAAAAACCGTTCGACCGATTTTAAAAAATTTTCACGTTCATTTGAAATAAAAGTTTGTTTCAAGCTATATTAAATTATCAAGGAAAACAGATTTTGAGCTTATTTTTAAAAAATTCTTGAACGTAGGAAAAACAGACATATATTCCAAATTTAAAATATTGATATCTCAAAAACCGTTCGACCAATTGTAAACAATTTTTGTAATTCGTGTTCAGCTCAAGATATTACCAAAACAAAAGTTTAAGTTGAAATATTTTCAGGCAAAGCTGAATTTAACATTTTTTTTATTGAAATTTTCAATTTATACGTCATTTTATTACATTACAAATTACATTCGTTTTCTGTTAATATTTTTAACAGTTCAAATGTTAATCTTAACATTCATCTAACATTGTTATCTCGCAAAGCTGGAGAAATATTAACAAATATTAACATTTGTGCAGAAATTTCTGCACACAGGAGAAATATTACCCCTAAAGATAAACTTAACGAAAATAACATTTATCCTCTCACAAGGGGTAAGTTTATCTAAAGTAGTATACTATGCTCTCACTAGGGGGAAGTTTACCTAAAGGAGTAAACTGTAGTGAAACAACCCCTTAAAGGAGAAACCAAACTGCGTCAACATATTATCTTTTACAGGATCAAACATCATAACGCAAATTAATCTGAAAAACATTATTGTTATAATGAAAAAAATCGCACAGAAATGGAAAAATGTAAGTGCAAAAATGTAAAGGAATTTTTATTGGTGATAAATGTTAAGGGTAGTTAAAACTTTTACAGAATAAATTCAAATTAAATTGGCAAACATTTTAAAGAAAAATTAATAAAAAGGCAAAAAATGGAAAAAATAATTAAAAATTTTAGTTTTTTAAAAGTTTTTTTTAAAACATTTTATAGTTTTATAGTTTCTTTAAAGCTTTTATGTAAAACTATTTATGCAATAAAACTAAAAAGCTTTTTAATGTTATTGTACTTTTATTATGCATTTTAATGCATAATAAAACCTATTTTTATGGTTGCAATTTTAACATTTATAATTTTATGGATGTAAAAATAAAATTCTTGAAAGCTTTTAGGGGCAGAGAATGGATATTTTTCTCCACCTCATACTAAAAAAAATTACTGCAATCATTTTCTACACTCGAAAATAAAATAAAAAAACAATCAAGCAAGCAAAATTTACTGATTTCGAACCCACCATTGCTAAATTTGGCAAAAGTTCATAGGAGGTACCAAAATGTGCCAAACATTTTTTTGATTTGTTTCTATTGTTTTGTAATCTTTTGGGGTACAATTCCGTAGATATATTTAACATTATCTTAGGTTTTTTTAAGAAATTTATTATATTTCTTTTTTAAATCCTGAAGACATTAAAATGAGATGGAACTTTTTTGGAAAAATTTTTCTTCGATTTTTATAAATTTCATTTTTTTTTTTGCAAAATTTTTTAATTTTCTGCGTTGGGACTTTGGAGAAAGCAAAATAAAAATCAAATACTTTTTTAACCTTATTTTTTCACCTTTTAAAGAAACGTAGTGAAATTTTATGCACAAAATATCCGTAGAATATTTTAACCCTTTAAATGCCATTTTTAATAGACTTTTATATATTTTTTAAAAAACAGACTCAATCGACCCCCTAAAATGGTAGATAGAGGGTTAATTTAATCTTGGAAAAGAATAACCATAAAATTCTATATTAAACTTTAGAACATAATTTTTGGTTTACATCGTAAATTTACACTATTTTTTTTTTTACCTTCCAACCACAGCATGGGGGTATACTCACTTTGTCATTCCGTGTGTAACGCATCGAAATATCGGTCCAGGACCCCATAAAGTGTATATTTTATTGATCAGTTATCGATTCTAAGACATTCTGGCGATGTCCGTCCGTCTGTCCGTCTGTAGAGGACACGATACAGTCCAAAATAAAAGAGTTAGACATCCGAAGTTTGGCACGAATATGTCTTGTATTCCTAGGCAGGTTAAATTCGGAAATGGGCAAAATCGGAACAAGGGAAAAAAGTTACCCTTGGAGAACTAAACCAACCTAAGAAAAACCGCATTTTTTAAGGGTTTTTTTCTTATCTCAGAAGAAGTTCAAAATCACAAGGGGAAGGTGCCACCTAACGTCTTCCAACAACCCCCTCCCCCCCCACCAAAAAAAAGACTCCCCTGGCATACTTAGGGACTGAAAATAGGGCTGTGGTATGTTTTACAAAAATGTTGGAGGGTAAAAATAAATGGGGGTCGGTCTCACTAATAACCCCTCTCGAGCGCACCATTGCACCGGAAGCTGATTAAATAAAACAAATTTACAAAAAATAAAAAAAAATTATGGGGACCGCCTTAACAATTAGAGATAGAGGGTAGATGTGTTAAAAAGTGAAAATGTTTGGAATTAAAAAAATATTGTGGGTCGGTCATATATTTTGTTGCTCTAAGGGCACTATTAGGGCAGTTAGAGCGGTTCACAGTGGATTATATAAGGTGAATGCATCTCATAATTGATTTTTGCAAATGTTTGAAATTAACCATAAAACAAGTTCTATCGTAAAGCTAAGATGTCAAGCAATAATTATTTTCATAAATCATAGTTATTATGTCAACAGAAGTATTCGAAAATGGCGACAGAACACACAACTTTCGACTTTAAAGATTTGGGGAGATAAAATTATACGATATTCAAGTGCGTATTTTTAATATTTCTAATTATTATTTTTGGGATTGTAATACCATGTTGAAAAGGGTAACTTGTCCAGATTCTATTTTTGTTATGAGCTTTGTATATATTGTTAGCAGAATTGACATTTTTTCATTTGAAGTATATAATATTTTTTTGCTAACCTACGCAACTTTGACTAGGTTTTAACTGTTAGCGCCGTTTTCCTCCAATCTAGTTATAACATAGAATTAAAGTTAAACTTATTATCTAAAAGATATATCAAAACTAGCTGCCTTTTCGTGCCTTTAAACAAATGGCATGCAAAAATGTTGACGAACTCTCAAATTAAAAATAAATAAAAATTTAATTATGAATTATTTTCGCTCGTTATGCCCTACTCAGTTTGCCATTCCGTGTGTAACGCAACGAAATATCGGTCTAGGATCACATAAAATACATATAACATTGATCCATGATCAATTTTAAGATATTCTAGCGATGTCTGTCCGTCTGTCTGTGGAAAGCACGATGTAGTCCAAACCAAAAGAGCTAGACCCCGGAAGTTTGACAAAAAAAATTACTTATAACTGGCTAAGTTTGTAAATGGGCAAAATCGGACCTCGGGTTAAACAATTTCCCCTTAAAAAAAAACAAAAACAACCCCAAAAAACATTTTTTGCATATTTTTTAGCATATTTGTTCAACAATTGAACAATATGTTGATTACTATAAGAATCAAAAAACCTGCGCTTGTCAAAGAGACTGAGAAACGTATTTTTTTTTTGTCCGCCCCCGTTTGGACGCGTGGCTATAACAATAAATGCTAAAATTGTGTTATTTTTGCGTATTATAATTAATGAGTTTGTAGACATTTATTGCAAAAAGGTAGAGGCAGTCCCCGCCGACAAACTCCCCCCCCCCCTTACTCCATTTCCCAAAAAAAAAGACAATTTATTTTTTTTCACTTTTTGGAGGGTTCTGAAAAGATTTGGCAACAGCCGAATTTAACACTATTTTTTTTATTTTGGCAACCTTCATACGATTTTTTTAATAACTTCCTTATTTTTGTCGTATTACAATAAAATATCAGTTAAATTTTATATTTGACACCAATGAAAATCTATATGAATCCGTTAATTTTTTTAAAAATTGCAACATTTGGCCCTTAAAAGTCTATGGGGCTAAATGTTGACCTTTTCTGAAAAATTTATCAACAAAATTACTTATTATAAATATCTGTTGCAAAATTCAATTGAAAATAATTAGAAAATATAAAAAATACCTATTTAACTTGTCCTAACATTTTACTTTTATACTAAAACTCAACAAAAATATCGAAAATGTATTTTTAACCCTTCACAACTTTAGTTCTCGTCAGTCGATTTTTATGATTAAAAGCACAAATTAAAGCCTAAAGTCTCACCTATTCAACAAAAAAGACGGCATACAAAAATATTGGTCCAATCAAAAGTTACAGATTTTTGATCCGGAAATGACCAAAATTTTCCACTGTGCTGGAGGAAATTTTAAAAAAATGTCGTATTGTTTGGGAGTCCCCTTAGAAATTGGTGATAAGGTATTAGTTTGCTCCAAAGAAATGTTAAGACGTAAAAATTAATGGGGGTCGGTCTTATAAATGATCCCTCCAAGACGCACCATTGGAGCAGTAGAAATGATTTTAAGATTAAAAAATAACAAATATATTTTTTCAAAAAATTTAAAAAAATAGTAATAATCGTTATCCCACGATCCTCCTGGGCAAAAAATTTGTAGAATTGATAGAAGTTTTACACAAAAAAATTTCAAAAAAATCAAAGAGTAAAAACATTTTCAAAAATTAGATTTAAATTTTAAAACTTAAAAATCGCATACTAGAGCGCTTTTAAGAATTTTTTGTGATTTTTTTTTTAAAGTACGTTAAAAAACAAAAACTTTGAAGAAAAAAAAATATGAAATTTGGACAATTATTGAAGAAGTAATCAGTAAAGGAACAAACTACATATTTTTAAAATTCATTCATCTCGATCGTCGTCTTACGTGGAAAAACCATATAGATGCAAAATTAACCCAAATAAAATTGAAAACTATTGCACTTAATTGGCTAATTGGGAGAAACTCGAAACTTAGGTTAGACTGTAAACTATTGATCTACAGCTCGATTATAAAACCTATATGGTGCTATGGTATTCAGTTATGGGGCACTGCCTCTGCGTCTAATGTGGAAAAAATACAAAGAAAACAGATCTTTTTAACGGGTCATCAAAAAAATCTGAAATTTTACCACGAAGGAGTTTTCGAAGAGTACTAAAAACTGCAAACAAATTGGGAAAATCTAAAAAAAAAAATTTTTAAGTGTCCGATTTGATGTGGAATTCCCCATATATTTAATGGGGTCCTACACCGATATTTCGATGCGTTACACACGAAATGGCAAAGTGAGTATACCCCCATACTGTGGTTGGAGGGTAAAGAAAAACAAGTTAGAAAATTATAATATAAATCCCTACACCTGTATTTCCCGGAAAATGGGTCCCAAGTCCAAACATGAACCAATTGAATCTTTCTTTTGTCAAATCTTTAATAAGTGTAAAAAACACTCAAACAACAAATGGGAGTGAAATAAACCGCTTAAACTGAATATCGGTCGAAATTTTCATATAGGCCTAAGTCCAAAAATGGTCCGAATATAATCAGATTTGATTATGTTGTTAAAGAACGTGTTAAACACACATAAACAAAATTTTAATAAAATATTTCATGTTTTTATGAAATTTGAGAGATTTATATGAATATCGGGAAGGTTGTTTGTACAGGTGCTAGAAGAAGAACATATCCGATTCTTTAAAATTTCGGAATGGTTATTACTGAATACAAAACACTTTTACCTACAAAATTTCGAAAGTATATCTATTATAATACGGTTATTAGAGTCGTTTGAGCCAAAATGAAAGCTGACCTTTTTATGGGGGCTAGGTCTTAATATGGACCGATTTTTTCCGATTTTTAGTTTTTGTCCTTAGGCCAAACAAAGTTACAAACATCAGCACAAACATCAGCACAAAGTCATTAAAATTTCAATGGGAGTCGTCAAAGGTTTAAAGTTTGTGAAGCATTCGTGTGTAAATATATTCGATTTTTTTTTTATATAAAATTTATCATATTTTTTATATAAAATTTATCAAATTTTTTTTATCTAAATTTATAAAATTTTATTAAATAATATATTATTTAATATAGTTTAATATAATTATATATAATTTTATCCAATATATATAATTATATATAATTTTATCAAATTATATATAATTATATATAAAGTTTTTGACTCGGTTTGTTCAATGGATTTATCTCTGAAATATTTTTTACTTGTCATTTCTATTAAAATCTCAAAATCTTCTAAATTATTCTAAGACTATGATTTTCAAAAAAAAAGGTAAAAGGGTACACATTGAACCCCCCACATTAAAATAAAAATCCTGTAAATTATTTGCAAAGATTTAGTAAATGATTAACAAATATTTAAACACATGGACTTTTGACCAGACAGTCATCAATATTAAACTATATAGAGATTGTAGATGTCTGCATATATTTGTTTAAAATAAATATGTTTATGTGCAAAGAGGGGAGTCCAGGCAATATATGGATGGACCCTTTCAATTATTTTTAGTTCAATATACGTGTGTAATGGATTTTAACTAATACTTGCAATGAAATAACAAACACAAATATAAATACAAGGATTACTTATCGTATATTTTGACATAAGTTAAGTTCATCAATGAACTTTAGAGTCAATTGTCTTTTCAAAAATGGAATAGGAACAACAACAAAATTGCAATACAATGTTTTGGGCAGGGAATGGTGAAAAAAGGGGTGATATTTCAATGTTTTCATAATGAGAGGATAAACAGTGGCTCATAGTGTAAGTCGGGCAAACTGTTAAATATATGTAGCAGTTCTCTAAAGAAGAGATAAAACGAGTATTGTTTTTAAAATATTCGATTTATAATAATATTCGATTCTGTCAACTTAGTTTTACCAAATTGCTACCAACTGTCCGGTTTTTGGTATGAGCCACTGTCCATACAAATATTATTAATAAGGGTGGTAATTATTTGAAAGGGGTTTCGACATCAGATGTGTTTACGAAATCTTAGATTTGAGTTGGAAATCAAATACCGTCGGAGTTTACAAAAAGTACCATAATTGTTATTTTTTCAAAAAGTAGCATAATTGTAATTTTTTTTTTTTTTTGAAAAAGTACCATAATTGGTACCTTTTATAAACTACAGCTTTAAAATGTATTAAAGTTAGGTAATAAATGCTGGTTAATATAGTCATGTAAATGTAAAATAAAACGGTTTTAAGATTTGTTTACAAAATCTTGTATTTAAGTTTAAAACACATTTCATCGTAGTTTATAAAAAAAAGTACCAAATGTGGTACTTTATATAAATAACTGTTTTCAACAGGTACTAATGTTTTTATTCAATCTAATAAAAAAATCTTTTACTAAAACTTTGAAATCTAATATCTCGTAGTTTACAAAAAGTATCATAATTGGTACTTATTATAAACTACTGATTAAAAAGGTATCAATGTTGACTATTAAATGCTGGTGATTAAGGTCATGTAAAAATAAAAAAACAGTTTTTCCATTTTTTTACGAAATGTGTTGAAGGAATTGGTACTTTTTAACAACAACGGTTTTAAAATGTTCCAATGGTTTTGAAAGGCGTCTTATATTGTCATTCTTTTAAGAAATCTTTGTTAAACAACAAGTAAGAAAATTATAGTCGGTCAAGACCGACCACATAATACCCAACACCGGAGTTTCCCGGAAAATGGGTCCCAAGTTCAAACATGGACTGATTAGATCTATATTTTGTCAAATCTTTAATAAGGGTAAAAAGCACTCACTACCCGAGTAAAAATTTTTATATGATGCAATACATAATGATATATAACACAATATATATTTATACGCAATTTAATCCGAATAATGGTGGATGTGTTTGCATTAAAAAAGATCAACTTGTATAAAATATGATTCGATTTCATCCGAGTTTTGTCCAGACATTGCCATATTTCATTGGATCCAATTAGATCTAATTGCATAAAAACATAAAAAAGTCTTGGTGTGTTTTGGTTTGGGTGAGTTACACCACAGGTCAACGATACATTCACCAAACATATAATTTTCAAAAACAAAAAAAATGTCTGGGTACGCTTCGAACCAGATAGGTGATATACATAACCCTTACAAGGAAATGTTTAGGAACATTTTAAAAGTTTCTTATACTTTGCTTAAAAAACTTAGAACATTTTTGGTTAATTGGAAACATTTATATATGGAACAAAATAAGCTATATATAATTTTATATTAAATTATACAGAAAAACAAATTTTGTATTGGCCCTAATATTATTTCATATATTTATATCAACCGTATACCTTTTAATCCGAATCATGATTAAATTATATATTACAACATATGACTGCATTTAAAAAAATTAGAAAATACCTCACGGGATGTATAATCATATATAATTTATTATGTTTGTATCAAGTTATATATTGTTATATATGTTTATTTTTACTCGGGTAATCAAATTTGAGTGGAATAGGCTTCTTTTTGTTGACAATAAACCGCTTCAACTGAATATTGGGCGAAATTTTCACATGGGACCTAATTCCAAAAATGGTCCGATGGTAATCGGATTTGATGAGGTTATTAAAGTACGCGTTTAACATACACAAACAGAATTTTAATTAAATATTTTCTATTTTTAAGAAATTTGAGAACTTTATGTGAAAATCGGGAAGGTGGTTTGTATGGGGGCTACAAGAAGAACTAGTCCGATTTCTTTAAAATTCGGAATGATTTGTGTGGATGAAACATGATTACCTGCCAAATTTCGAAAAGATACCTATTAAAATGCGGCTTTTAGAGTCATTTGAGCCAAAATTAAAGAGGACCTTTGTATGGGGGCTAGGTTTAAATACGGATCGATTTTTTCCAATTTCAATAGGCTTCGTCCTTGGGCCAAAATAGGTTCAAATTTCAAGTCAATTGATTAAAAAGTGCGGCCTGTATCGTGTTTACACCGTTTACATGGGCAGACAGACGGACGGACGGACATCGCTAAATCGACTCAAAAAGTGATTTTAAGTCGATCGGTATATTTAAAAGTGGGTCTAGGACCAATATTTCGGGTAGTTACAAATATCAGCACAAACTCATTATACCCTGTACCACAGTGTGGTGTAGGGTATAATTACCAAAGTTGGTTCTTTTTATAAGCTTCTGCTAAAAAAGATAGTACTTTTTGAAAGTTAACAAAATATCTTTCAAACTATGCTTACGAAAACTTGGATAAGAGTTTGAAATCATATATCATTGTAGTTTAAAAATGTACCAAAACTGTTACTTTATATAAACTACTTGAAATGACCGAAATTGATACTTTTTATTAACTTCTGTTAAAATTTATGTTATATTTTTTATTTTTTTAACAAAATTTAATTTTAAGTTTGAAAACATATATCATCGTTGTTAATGAAAACTACAAAATTTGGTACTTTTTTTAAGTATCTTTAAAAAAAGGTACCAATGTTTGCTAATAAATGCAGGTGATTTTTTGGTCACGTGAACATTACAAACAAAAATATGTTTTAGCTTTGTTTACGAAATAAGTGTTTGATAATATTGTGGTTTATAAAAAGGTCAAAAACTGGTACTTTTTGTAAAAAAGTGTTAAAAGGGGTAAGTATCAATGTTTTTAATTTTTTTTATAATCTTTTATAAGTATGCAATCATATATTATAGTTGTTTATAAAAGTACAGAAATTGGTACTTTATATAAAGTACTGTCCGATATGAGTTTACATTCATATATAATCGTAGATTATGGAAAATAGAAAAGTAGTGCTTTATAAGAAGTATTTTTGTAAAAAAATTTGGTACTTTTTATAAACAAGTGTTTAAAAAGGTATCAATGTTTAAAATTTTTTTTAATCTTGAATGAGTTTGAAATATAATATAAAAGT
Organism: Pegoplata infirma; assembly: GCA_963921195.1. Lineage (NCBI taxonomy): Eukaryota > Metazoa > Arthropoda > Insecta > Diptera > Anthomyiidae > Pegoplata > Pegoplata infirma. The sequence goes on from OY992539.1 coordinate 198,193,872, forward strand.
TGTTTATAGAAAGTATACAAATTGGTACTTTATAAAAACTTCTGTTGAAAAGGTACCAATGTTGGGTACTAAATGTTCATTAAAAAAAAGGTTTTAGATTTGTTTACAATATTGTGTATTAATTTGAAATCATATATCATCATATTTATGAAAAGTACCAAATTGGTACTTTAAAAAATTTTTGTTTTAAAAGGTACCAATAACACTGCGTGACAAAACAAACCACTATTTTAGAAAACATGAGGTACGACCATCATTTCAATATATTTCGGACATGCTGAATCGAATGGCGTACTCCGTTTTTCGATGTATGGTACAGTTTTCTTGTAAAATGTCATTAAAGATTGGCTGATTTTCAGCTGCTTTTTTAACAAAAAAAAATCCAAGCTAATGATTTTTAAATTTTATGGCATGGAAAACAAAGATATAACTTGTAGCAATATTTCTAATATAAATTTGGTTTAAAGCTTTTCATCTTAAGCCCTTTAATTCGCGGATTTCTTAATTTTTTTAAGTTTTCGCGAAATTAACCGCTAAATTGGTCTCTGATAAAAAACTTGCATTTTGTGGATCATAAAGGCGTCCATGACACTACGAATAGTAAACAAAAAACATCTATGTTATATGTACCATCATGAAGAAAATCGCGAAAAACCGTTTTTTTTATATGGCAGCATCACTTTAGGAGATGATATGAGGCTTCATCTTTTAGTATATAATGTGGGAACCTTAAACAATGAACTCACCCAAAATTTGTCAAAAAAAGTTTTCATTTACAAAAGTTATCTTAACAAAAACTGTTATTTCAGCGTTTGCGATTCAATAATTATAGTTTTTGTTAAGATAACTTTTGCAAATGAAAACTTTTTTGGACAAATTTTGGGTCAGTTCATTGTTTAAGGTTCCCACATTATATACTAAAAGATGAAGCCTCAAATCATCTCCTAAAGTGATGCTGCCATATACAAGAAAACGGTTTTTCGCGATTTTCTTCATGATGGTCCATATAACATAGATGTTTTTTGTCCACTATTCGTAGTGTCATGGACGCCTTTATGATCCACAAAATGCAAGTTTTTTATCAGAGACCAATTTAGCGGTTAATTTCGCGAAAACTTAAAAAAATTAAGAAATCCGCGAATTAAAGGGGTTAAGATGAAAAGCTTTTAACCAAATTTATATTAGAAATATTGCTACAAGTTATATCTTTGTTTTCCATGCCATAAAATTTAAAAATCATTAGCTTTGGAATTTTTTTTGTTAAAAAAGCAGCTGAAAATCAGCCAATCTTTAATGACATTTTACAAGAAAACTGTACCATACATCGAAAAACGGAGTACGCCATTCGATTCAGCATGTCCGAAATATATAGAAATGACGGTCGTAACTCTTGTTTATTTTTTAGTGTTCCGCAGTGTAATTGGTAATAAAAGCTCTTATAATACACTTAATAATAAGTTCCTCCCTTATTAAATAAAAAACCGCATTAGATATACATTGTAAAAACAAAAGAGGCTTAAAATTAAATGTTAGTTTGAGTTTCAGAGATACCAACATTAATTTTATACGTAAATATGCGTAGAAAATAGAAGTTTATTTTAAAGGGCAGCACTCGTTTAAAGACAGGGAGAAGCAGACAAGGCAGTCAATTGTCATTCCAATTCCGCAACAACAAGGAAAAAAAATGGAAAAACAGTATTAAGATGGGTCATTTCAGATAAGACCCTTTACGTTCAGTTAGTGAACCATACCAAAAAACCACCAAACGTATCTCAACCTCATTGCAGCAAAAATATATTTGTATTTGTTAGTTTTATGTATGTATTGATTGTATGAATGTTTGCAAACATTTACACAAATTTCAATTGATATTTTCCTTCAGAGGGCTGTTTTGTTATTCCTATCTTTAAACGAATGCTTTATGGTGGGTTGATAATGTTAAATTGTACAAAATAATCAATGTGTCTAAAAAAATTTTCAAATTTATTGAGGGACTTGCTAATTTCAGCGTTTTAAAATTTTTTAAGTAAATCCATTTTTTAAAGTTTCCTTTAAATCAGATTTTTCATCCATCTCTAACTTTTATGTGCCTACATGTAAGTTATATTTTTGGATTTAAATTTTTAGAACTTTGTGCAAAAAAAAAAAGTTCAAATCTTTTTCCTTTTAAACTGGACATATGTTTTTGTGCAAATAAATTTCATATTATTATTTCTTTTTCTATAAGTTTTTTTATATTATTTATATATTTAATTCGTTTTTGGGTCTAGTATAGGGAGAAAGACCATTGGTCTTTAGTTACTTTTAAGATAAAGTGCAGGTTTTTTTTAATGAAAATCTATAGTAATTCTTAAATATTTGTTTTTAGGATAGACACCCTTTTGTATTGGAAAATATTCCTGATGGACTTTTTCCTAAATAAATCCTAGATTATTAATTAGTTTACAAAAAATTGATTTGAAATTCAATAAACACGTTTGTTTAAATAGGCCGAATCTTATTAAGATTATTGAGAATGCTTTAACTGTGATGCAGGAGTTCAGAGTTCGAATCTGGGGTTGCAAATAGAAACAAAGGACGTACTCAAACGAATTTTTATAAACTTAAACACGCAAATAAAACAGTTGTCAAAACTATATAGAACTCTTCTCTGCTACGGAGAACAACTTCGTAATGCTACCCAGTTGGCAAAATGAAATTACCGCTGACATAGTGCTGACTCTCCCTTTATGAAATTGGAGACATCTTCATACGACTTTTCCCAATGACATGCCACCAATTTTTTTAAACAACCGCTGATATTGTGAAAAGTGTTATGAAGATGTCAGCAATTTTATAAGTGGAAAGTCAGCAGTGTGTCAGGGGTGATTACTAGTGATACTAGTCTGGGAGGCAGCGTCGTTTTGAGACGATCGTTTTAATACTACTGATTTTTATATATGGGGCATTCCATGTCAAATCGGACACTTTGAATAATTTTTTGTTTTAGATTCTCCCAATTTGTTGACAGTTTTTAGTACCCTTCGAAAACTCCTTCGTGGTAAATTCTCAGATTTTTTTGATGACCCGTTCAAAAGATATCGAATTTTTAAAAATTGGTAGTTTGTTATTATACTAAAAAAGGGGTCATTTCCAGGACCGAACCATTAATTTTTACGTCTAAAAATTTCTTCGGAACAAACTAATACCCTATCTCCAAGAGGCACCCTACCTCCTATAAGGGGGCTCCCACACAAAACGACTTTTTTTAAAATTTGCTCCAACCGCTCTAACTGCCTTAATGTGCCCTTAGAGCAACAAAATGTATGACCGACCCACAATATTTTTTTAGTCCAAACATTTTCTCTGCACACACCTACCGAGTGAGACCGACCCCCATTTATTTTTACCCTACAACATATTTTTAAAACATACCTACGCCCTATCTCCACTCCCTAAGTATGCTCCCATTCAAAACTACATTTTTATAAAATTTGCTCCAACTGTTATTTGTATGGGAGCCTACTTAGGGAGTGGAGATAGGGCGTAGGTAGGTATGTTTTAAAAAAATGTTGTAGGGTAAAAATAAATGGGTGTCCGTCTTACTAATGACCCCTCTCGGACGCACCATTGGACCGGTAGAAGCTGATTAAATAAAACAAAATTTACAAAAAATAAAAAAAATTGTATGGGGACCGCCTTAACAGTTAAAGATAGAGGGTAGGTGTGTTCAGAGAAAATGTTTTAAACTAAAGAAATATTGTGGCTCGGTCATACATTTTGTTGCTCTAGGGGCACTATTAGGGCAGTTAGAGCGGTTGGAGCAAATTTTAAAAAATGTCGTTTTGTGTGGGAGCCCCCTTAGAAATTGGAGATAGGGTATTAGTTTGTTCCAAAGAAATGTTAAAATTGGAAAATTACAATCAAATTTTTTCAAAAAATTTTAAAAAATAGTAATAATCGTTATCCCACGACCCTCCTCGGCAAAAAATTTACAGAATCGATAGAGGTTTTACACAAAAAAATTTCAAAAAAATCGAAGAGTACAAACATTTTTAAAAATTAGTTTTAAATTTTAAAACTTAAAAATTGCATACTGGAGCGCTTTTAAGAATTTTTTGGATTTTTTTTTTTAAAGTACGTAAAAAACAAATATTTTGAAAAAATTTTAAATTTGGACCATTATTGAAGAAGATATGAGTAAAAGAAGTTTGAGTAAAGGAACAAACTACCAATTTTTAAAAATTCGATATCTTTTGAACGGGTCATCAAAAAAATCTGAAAATTTACCACGAACGAGGTTTCGAAGGGTTCTAAAAACTGTAAGCAAATTGGGAAAATCTAAAAAAAAAAAATTTCAAAGTGTCCGATTTGACATGGAATGCCCCATATACTATGGGGTCCCAGAACGATATTTCGGTGAGTTACAAACGGAATGACAAACTTATATATACCCTCTAGCACTAACAAGGGAAGTCTTTCACAGTCCACCCACCGATTGTCCTGAAACTTGCATGTGGAAAAGAGGGAAGAAGAAAATATAAAAAAAACCAGAAGAATGAAATGCCATTACCCGATTTTGTCCCAAAACTTCTAAAGTTTCTTGAAGAATGTGTAATACATTAGTGAAACCATGAAATAATATAAAACAGCGCAGATTTTAGTAAATATAAAATTAATAATTTACGTTTCATTTTAAAAATTTCGTATAAAAAGTTTGAAAAAGTCACAAAAACAAGTTAGAAAAATATACTCTCACATTTTTTTATTTACGGATTTCACTCACAAGGAAGATCTTTCATAGGGCACCCAACGAAGAAGGAGAGGAAAATAAGAGTTACCAGTATTTTCTAAGCTGCCCAATCTCACATTTAGCGGGTCAAAGGGGAGGGGGAAAACTGATTTTTTTATTTTTTTAGATTCTTAACATTTCCTTTAAAGAAACTATATGAACATTTTATACAGCCTTTCTTAAATTATCGACAAAATCATGTCCCCAGCTCCCGGACTACTACACTGGTCTATTTGAACATCAGTCTGATACGGTCCAGAAATCCAAGGACACAGTTTGGTTGAAACTACCAACGATTTCGGTCGTAACAAAATATTTAAATTTTTTTAACAACTTAAAGTTGCCCTATTTAACTATATTAAACAAATGTTTTCAACCATAAAATTTAAGCTGAAGTTTTTTTTTTTTGCATAACTACACCTAAGTACATAACTTAAGATTACCGACATCACAATGAATTTGTAAATATTTTGGAATGCTAATGTTAAACGTAACAAACACAACATATATTCTTAAAACTGAAATATAAATCTTGGTAGTAACAACTACTAACATACATATATCAAATTCAAGTGTAGAATCTAACATGTGAAGACTACACCGTTTTTAAGTTTAAATTAGTAAATCATCAAGAGAATATCCAAAAAAAAATTTGAACGATTTTCAAAATTGTTAAAACGTATTGGAAAACAAGAAAACTGCGTTAAAAAAAAATGAGAAATAAAGAAATGGGAGATACGAACACAGTGTAGCTCAAAATTATTTGCACAAACATTACTTTTAGTTTCGATGTTAGCTCGTGCGAGTAGAAATTCAATTGCATTCGACTTTCGTGATAAGTTCACTGGATTTCTAAAAATAAGTTTTTGGTTTCCAAAAATTCAAAACCTTTCGGTTGCGAGTTGAGATTATATTTCGGTATATGAAAGAAAATTGCTAATTAATAAACATAATTTTCCAGAAAATGGCGCCCAAGCTGGGGCTTGATTCTAAAAGCAAAGCAAAAACGCTAAAACGTATTGCAGATACAAATTTGTTATTAGTTTCGATGTTTGCTCATGCCAGTAGAATTTAGAGTGCTATTCACTACCTTAATTAGTCCACTGGTTCTTAACTTACTTGTAGAATTTCTGAATAATCGACAAATTTGAAAAATTAAGATTCGGTTTCCAAAATTTTCAAACCGATCGGTTTCGGGTTAAATTACATTTTAACACATTAAAAAAATTGCTATCTCGAAATCAGGCTGGGGCTTGATTTCGAGAAGCAACGCGAAAGCAAAGAAACGACGATAACGATAAAGGGTCTCACCAAACCTATTGCACATATGAATTTATTATTGGTTTCGATGTTTGCTAGTGCAAGTAGAATTTAGAGTGCTTTTGAATCCCTTAATAAATCCTCTGGTTCTTAACTTACTTGTAGAGTTTCTCAATAACCGACAAATTCGAAAACTGAAGAATCGATTTCCAAAATTCCCAAATCGATCGGTTTCGGGTTAAATAAAGTCTAATTGATAAACAAAATTTTTCAGAAAATTCCGCCCAAGCAGGGGCCTGATTCCAAAAAGCAAAGCGAAAGCAAATAAAACAATGCTAAGGACAGAGGTTAGCACCAGACCTAACGACATCAACCAACAACATTTGAGCAAACATTGAGTACCGTTAAATTGACCCAACTCTAGGCGTATTGTGTTCGTTAACTCCACCATGATTTGGATTCCTAAACTTGATTAGAAATAGTGTAATCTGAATATTGCATACCATAAACATCTACATATAAAAACATAAACATACATCACCTTTAATAACTCTATGTATTCCACTGACTTTTAAAACTAGGGTGTTATAAAAACTGGTAACTTGGCAAAGGCAAAAATAAAATACAAAAAAAAATCTATCCAAACATTTCACCTACACACTTTTCCATAAACTGGCAACAAAAACAGAAAAGGAGATTCATGACTATAAGTGGTATGACCATAAAAATGGCTTAAAATGATCATCAACGTAAATGTTGAGTGAGCAAATATTGCAATAAAAATAAATGAGTGAAGGACGTCGTAAAATATTTATACGTGATTGCTGGCACAAAGCAAGTAACAAAATACAGATACAAGTACAATTATGTATTAAGAGAAGGGGGTGAATGAAAACATGTGGAGCAGGGAAAAGAATTTTTGAAAAATTTTGGTACTTTTTTGAAGGTACCATTTATGAGAGACCTTTCTATAGGAAAAATATCTTAGAATCTGAAACTTTTTCTATAGGAAAAATGTATCAGAATCTAAAACTTTTTCTATAAGAAAAATGTCTCAGAATCTTAGACTTTTTGTCTCAGAATCTTAGACTTTTTGTCTCAGAATCTGAGACTTTTTCTTTAAGAAAAATGTCTCAGAATCTGAGACTTTTTCTATAAGAAAAATGACTCAGAATCATTTTCTATAAGAAAAATGTCTCAGAATCTGAGACTTTTTCTATAAGAAAAATGTCTCAGAATCTGAAACTTTTTCTATAAGAACAATGTCTCAGAATCTGAGACTTTTTCTATAAGAAAAATGTCTCAGAATCTGAGACATTTTCTATAAGAAAAATGTCTCAGAATCTGAGACCTTTTCTTTAAGAAAGTGTCTCAGAATCTGAGACCTTTTCTTTAAGAAAAGTGTCTCAGAATCTGAGACTTTTTCTTTAAGAAAAATGTCTCAGAATCTGATACTTTTTCGTTAAGAAAAATGTCTCAGAATCTGATACTTTTTCTTTAAGAAAAACGTCTCAGAATCTGAGACTTTTTTTTGAAGAAAAATGTCTCAGAATCTAAGACTTTTTCTATAAGATAAATGTGTCAGAATATGAGACTTTTTCTTTAAGAAAAATGTCTCAGAATCTCAGACTTTTTCAATAAGAAAAATGTCTCAGAATCTGAGACTTTTTCTATACGAAAAACGTCTCAGAATCTGAGACTTTTCTATAAGAAAAATATCTCAGAATCTGAGACTTTTTCTATAAGAAAAATATCCCAGAATCTGAGACTTTTTGTATAAGAAAAATATATCAGAATCTGAGACTTTTTCTATAAGAAAAATGTCTCAGAATCTGAGACTTTTTCTATAAGAATAATGTCTCAGAATCTGAAACTATAAGAAAAATGTCTCTGAATCTGAGACCTTTTCTATCAGAAAAACGTCTCAGAATCTGAGACTTTTTTTAGAAGAAAAATGTCTCAGAATCTAAGACTTTTTCTATAAGATAAAAGTCTCAGAATCTGAGACTTTTTCTATAAAAAAAAAGTTTCAGAATCTGAGAATCTTTCTATAAGAAAAAGGTATCAGAATCTGAGACATTTTCTATAAGAAAAATCTGAGACTTTTTCTATAAAAAAATGTCTCAGAATCTGAGACTTTTTTTATAAAAAAAATATCTCAGAATCTGGGACATTTTTATTTTGGGATAAAAAAAATATCACAGAATCTGAGACTTTTTCTATAAAAAAATATCTCAGAATCTGTGACGTTTTCTATAAGAAAAATATCTCAGAATCTGAAACGTTTTCTATAAGAAAAATATCCCAGAATCTGAGACTTTTTCTATAAGAAAAATATCTCAGAATCTGAGACTTTTTCTATGAGACTTTCTGTAAGAAAAATGTCGCGATTTTTTCTAAAAGGGAAATTTATTAGAATCTGAGAATTTTTCTGTAGGAAAATGTGTCAGAATTTGAGATTTTTTCTTTAGGAAAATATCTCAAAATCGAAGACTTTTTCTTTAAGCAAAATGTCTCAAAATCTAAGCCTTTTTTATAGGAAAAATCTCGCAGAATCTTAAGCTTTTTCTACAGAAAAATTTTCTTAGAATCTGAAACTTTTTCCGCAGGAAAAATGTCTCAGAATCAGTCCCAGAATCTGAGACTTTTTCTATAGGAAAAATGCCTCGGAATTTCAGACTTTTTCTAAATCAAAAATCTGAATTTTTTTCTAAAGGAAAAATGTCTCAGAATACCTTTCACTTTGGAATTCAGTTACCATCTCAGCTGCGTTTATTTATGTTCTATCATGTGTTTGGAAAAACAAAAGTAGCTAAAAGTAGAAGTATCATAAAAAATGAAACACCGTTATGTATGTATTACTTTCGTATTTTACATATGTATTATTCCACATTTAGTGTCCATCTAGACAAATAATCATATTACGTAATTGTGTGTTAATTACACTGTGCTACAAATGACCAAAAATAAAATATGCAGGAGTTCTCATATGAAAATTCGGGTTGGTTGGAGTCCATAGAGTACTGATATACTCATAGTTTTTCTGGATCACTTCGTTAAGTACGTTTTTTATTGGCAAATGTGTTGAAAAACGGCAATTCTTAAATTACAACTTTAAAAAATTATTACTTTGTTAGTTTGCAACCGATTTTCGATTTTATGGATTTTTTTGAAAGGTATAAGTCTTACCTTTTAAACAAAACAAAAATATTAAAAATCGATCAAGAATTGGCTGAGCTACGATCGTTTAAGTTAAAAAAAATCCAATTTTTTGAAAAATTTGTCATGTTCTTTATACTCTAAGTTAAAAGTGCATCATTAAACAATTTTTGTTTTATTTTTGTATAAAATTATAGTAAAGTAGCTTTCCAAAACACCAAAAAACATAACAATCGGTTAAAAAATGAATGAGTTATGCTAAGTTTTGTGATAGGACATTTTTAATTTTTTTCAGAAATGCTTGTAATTCAGGTATTATTCATAAATCTTATTGCTAGTAGTAATTTTATGTGCCTATGCATATAAACAAGAGATGGTAACATAATTAGATTTGTGCGTGATTGACACATGATCACAAGTGAGCGTGATTGAAAATCAATTTTACTCACGTGGTTGTGAGTGAGTGGAATAAAAAAAATGGGCGTGTCAGTTGCTTCTAAATCCCATTTATAATTTTTTGGTTTTGTTTGAAAAATATGAGTTATACTTCTTAAAAACAAAAATATTGAGAATAGATTGAAAATAGGCTCGTTTAAGTAAAAAATCTTTTTTGAAAAGTAATACCTGCAACATTTTTATAACAGAAAAAGTTGAACGTTCGCAAACATTTTTGAAACGAAATTGGTAAAATTGTAGGATCATTTGATGGAAATTTTACCTATTTATAAATAAACGCATGAGGCATTCCACACCAAATATCCAGCAAAAAAAAAACATGTTTACCGTAAATTTCTGAACAGGTTGTATGAATAGCCCTATATGGAGCTAAGAAAATTGCGTTTTTGGTTTTAAAATTTTTCAAAAACTTGACTTAGGAGGTCAAATATTGGAAAAATGGTCAAATTTGTGTTGAGTTACCTTGTTTAAATATTTATTAAATTAAAACGGAATGCAGCACAATCTCAAACATCGATTAAATTTTTTTTTTTGTTTATTAGTTTTGAAATTTTTTCATTTTAGTTCTGAAATTTTTTCATTTTTAAAAAAAGTCAATTAATCAAAAACCCGGCCACTTTTTTTTATACCCTCCACTTAGTGATAGAGGGTATATATAAGTTTGTCATTCTGTTTGTAACTCATCGAAATATCGATCTGGGACCCCATAAAGTATATATATTCATGATGCCCGATCGATTTTAAGACATTCTAGCGATGTCCGTCTGTCCGTCCGTCTGTCTGTGGAAAATGCTGTCGCGGACAAAATATTGCACAGAGATGACTGAAACTTAACATATTTATTGGAAGTTCTCCCGAGAAGTTTGGTATTGCATTTGAGTGATATCGGTTCAGCGGTTCAAAAGTTATGAACGAAAATGTAAGCACACCTCAAAAATTTCAGTACATTCAACATAACCTAAATACACAAAATGCTTTAATTGAACACCAAATGGTATTTAAAAAAGTACGAACACAAAAAAAGAAAAAAATCGCGCGGAAATTTTTTTTCAATTTTTTTTTTTCAAAAGTAATTTCCTTTTAAATAAAGTTTTTTGCAATAATCTTTTTGAAATTGTGGAGGGTATCACTACATTCGGCAAGGCCGAATTTAACTTTTTTACTTGTTGTAATCTTAGATGATTGTCTATCCACACAAATAAATTCAGACATATGTTTTTGAGAGAAAATCGCATTTGAATATTAATTTTCATAACAATTTTGTAATTTGCTTGTATTTTCTTGTTTCAACGTAGCGAATGACTATTAAATATTTGCATTAGTCATACGCTACGTTGAACCAAGCTAATTACCAAATTGTCATGAAATTCAAAATTCAAATGCGATTTCTCGAAAATAACGAAAAAAACACATTACAATTTTTTTGTGTGGATAGACAAACTAGAGATGGGAACATGAGCATGACAAACTAGAGATGGGAACATGAGCGTGAGTGTGACTGAATTCAATTTTACTCACGTGATTGTGAGTGAGTGTGAGAAAGATTATTGCGTGAAAGAGTGAGCGTGAGTTGATTTTTTTGCGTGATTTATTTTCTCTTCATATTTCCTTTCATTCCAAAAAAAGCAACAAAAAAAATGTAAAATTTTGCTTAACTTCAGATTTCGTCCCGAAAAAATCTAAACAAATGTAAAATTTTAGATTTTGCTGAAAATTTTGAAAGATTTTTGAAATTATTTTTACTATAAATAAGAATATCGTGAGTGTGAGTCAAAGTTAGCGTGAGTGACTCTTGCATCGGCGTACGTGAGTGTGAGTTGTACTAAATTTACACACGTGATTGTGAGTGAGTGTTAGAAGAAAAATTATGCTCGTGATTGAGTGAAAGTTAAAATTCACTCACGTGACCATCTCTTAGACAAACATCTAATCTTTAAAAAAAAATTAAAAAAAAAAACAAATGTGGCCGGATTTTTTATAAATTGACTTTTTTAAAAAATGGAAAATTTCAGAACGGGTTCTGAAATTTTTTTTTATTTCACTCACACTTTTTTATTCCACTGACACTCACTCACAACGACGTGAGTAAAATTGATTTTCAATCACGCTCACTTGTGATCATGTGTCAATCACGCACAAATCTAATTATGTTACAATCTCTTGTTTATATGCATAGGCACATAAAATTACTACTAGCAATAAGATTTATGAATAATACCTGAATTACAAGCATTTCTGAAAAAAATGAAAAATGTCCTATCACAAAACTTAGCATAACTCATTCATTTTTTAACCGATTGTTATGTTTTTTGGTGTTTTGGAAAGCTACTTTACTATAATTTTATACAAAAATAAAACAAAAATTGTTTAATGATGCACTTTCAACTTATAGTATAAAGAACATGACAAATTTTTCAAAAAAATTGATTTTTTTTAACTTAAACGATCGTAGCTCAGCCAATTCTTGATCGATTTTTAATATTTTTGTTTTGTTTAAAAGGTAAGACTTATACCTTTCAAAAAAATCCATAAAATCGAAAATCGGTTGCAAACTAACAAAGTAATAATTTTTTAAAGTTGTAATTTAAGAATTGCCGTTTTTCAACACATTTGCCAATAAAAAACGTACTTAACGAAGTGATCCAGGAAAACTATGAGTATATCAGTACTCTATGGACTCCAACCAACCCGAATTTTCATATGAGAACCCCTGCATTTTTTTGGTGTAGCACAGTGTTATATAAAAAATGTTAGCCATGTGATGAAGCTTTTCATCGAAATTATGAAAATTAAAGTTGTGATAAACTTTTTCATAAAGTCTATTAAATTAAAATTTAATGCAAATTTTCATTGTTCATATGAAAAGTTTTGAACATTTTATAAAATTTTGAGTAGGTTTATTCTAGCATGAGGTAATTTTTCTTATCTAATTAAAATTATGATATGCTCGTAAGATAATTTTCAAGAAAATAATTTTTCTGATTTAAATTTTTTTATGTTGATCATATTTCCAAAACTTAGCCGACACTTGTTTCGGAGTTTGTCAGATTCAAGTGTCAAGACTATTTAGCAGTTTAAAAACCCTGTACTAACTTTTCTCTAGTGAATTTTTTATAATTTTTATGAAAATTTGTTACTGTATTATTAAAAACTCGTCTTTCAGTAATTCAAATCCCTAAATTTAACCTGCTTCCAAAATACATTTTCAACTTTCCACATTTGTTTCAGGCATTTATTTTGGCATCATTCATATATGTATTTTCAAATATTTACTACGGTCACCAAAGTCTGCAATGTGTGCAAAAAGTCATTCAAAAATATACGTTTGTATACAAAAATCTTTACCAGTTTTTATTAAGGGCAAAATGGAAAAAAGATAAATCCTTCAAAGTTCATACTAAAAAAGTTAAAAAGGTGGAAAGTAATAAAACGCTACACACAGAAAACAAATTTACCAATTTCCAACTGAAATTCAGTTGTTGCAACAAAAATTCGGTTGATGCATTTGTATTAAGGTTAAAACAACCAAATATTGGTAGTTACAACTAAATTTTGTTAATACAACTGTCTTTTAATAGAAACAACTTAAAAATTGGTATGCCACAGCGAAATTTAGTAGCAGCAACCGAATTTTGAGTTTATACAACTGAAATATTCAGTTGGAAATTTATTTTTCTCTGTGTAATTGAGATTTTCTTGTTTTTTATTTATATTTATTTTACGGCCACAGTATAAGAGAAAAATCCTTATGTGTATTTGGTTTTAATAAACCCTTCAGGAAGGAAAGAAAGGAAGATAGGGATTTACAAAAAAAAAATACTTGATCAGTGACCAGAAATTCGGTTGATTTAAACCGATAAGTCACCGTCAGACGATTACATTTTTCTGAGTTCAAGAGTCGGTAAAATTAAGACAAATATTTAAAAAGCTGGAAAATTTTAAACAGCTTTAAAATATTTTGGAAATAATCAGTAAAACTCAGAATATTTTAAATTCCAAAAAGTTTTGAAAAATTCTGAATATCTTTAAAGAGAAATTCAGAAAGAAAAAAACAGAGAAAAATTTGGAAAAATCAATAATGTTAATAATTTAACAAAAAACAACATTAAATTCTTTAAGAAGAGTGGAAAGCATTTTCAATTTGGCACCACCATACACAGAAAATAATATTGAAAAAAAAAAATTGAGTAATCACTTGTTTAAATTTTTGAAACAAATTTGAGTAATTTTTTAATTGACGCAATTTTAAATTTGCTAAAAAATAAAAAAAAAATTATCAAATAATTTAATAATTTTTTTTTATTCAAAGCACCATTTTGAATTCTCATTTAGTTTTTTGTATATGTATATAAAAGATTGAAATCATCTTTATAAAGTCATCTTTTAAAGTTTTTATTAAGTTTAAAAAACATTGTTTTTAACAAAAAATATGAAACTTTTTTAAGCTTTTTACTTACTATACTTTAATTAAAAAAAATAAATTAATTAATTTTGAGTAAATTTTTACTTGACACAATTAAAAAGTTACTTAAAGAAATCGAAAAATTTTAAGTAACTTTTTAATTGTGTCAAATAAAAATTTACTAAAATTTTTTACAAAGTTCTGATTAATTTTTATTAAAAAATAAAAACTGTTTAATTCGACCTTTAAATTTTATATTTTGAGGATGTTTATTCTGGCTCGAGGTCATTATTTTCTTTACTAATTAAATCCATGATATTTTAATAGCATAATTTTCAAGAAAATTATTTTTTTGTTTTAAATTTATTCATGTTGGTCATTTTTGCAAGACTTAATCCGAAACACGTGTCGATTAAGTCTTGCAAATATGACCAACATAAATAAATTTAAAACAAAAAAAAAAATTCTTGAAAATTATTCTCTGAGAATATCATGGTTTTAATTAGTAAAGAAAATAATGACCTCGAGCCAGAATAAACATCCTCAAAATATTTTTTTTTACAAAGCACTTGCAAAATTGAGTAATTTTTTATTCAATAGTATTAAAAATGTACTCTTTAATTAACTCTTTCTTTATATTTTCTGTGTTAACTCTTTTTTTTCTGTGTGGAACTCTTTCATGTTTCTAAATACATTTTCATTCACTGACCTTATTTTTTCTTTTGCAAACAATAATAAAATAATAAATTTAACATTATTTTTTTTATTTACATTTAATAAAGGATTTTTTTTTAAGTTTATCTCAACTTTGCACAAATGTAAATGCAAGTTTGTACTTGTACTACACTGTCCGGCAGCCAATATTAAACATAAACCGGATGATATACGTTTGAATATACGGATAGAATAGAGTCAAACAGCATTTTCAGATTTTAATTTCGTGATAATTTTTTGTTTTTAAAGGACTACAAAATTTTAGAGGTTTATGTTTTTGTAATTATTTTTTAAATATTTGTAGTTGTCTTTTTTTGAAAAACTATAAATGCAGTGTCTTGTTTCAAACGGCTCGAGTTTAATGATTTTTTTTATATATTTGTCGGACGGTGTTACAAATATAGTTATTATATACTTATTATAACTATATTTTATTATTTAACTTTTATTGTTTACTTAAAAAAAAAGTACTTAAAAACCACTTATGTTGCTTTTTAAGTTTATCTCTTAAATACAGAAAAAAATAAATTATTTTATTGTTGCTTTCAAATATATTTTGGTCTAAAGTTGACTTTAAGTTCTATTATTTTAAAAATATTGGGTTTTTATACCCAACATTACACGGTATAATGTGTTCACAGAAAAAAATTTAAAAAAAATGTAATTTAAAAATTCGTAGATTTAATTAAAAAACTAATTAAATCCGGACCAATCACTAAAATGCGCCTATAAATTAAAAATATTTATATCATTAATTAAAAATAAATGGATATTTATTTAATTAAGAACTTTATGGTATAAATTAAAAAATTTAATTAAATTAAAAAAAAAAAAAATAAAGTTTTAATTATATAAATTAAAAATTTAATTTAAAAAAAAAATTGGAGCCAGTTAAATTTTTTAATTATATAAATTAAAAATAATAATTATTTTTTTAAATAAATAATTAAAAAAAAAAAATTTTTTTTTAAATAAAATAGTAGAAAAAAAAATGTTTCTTCAAATTTTATCAAATATATTTATGACGCAAATACATAGTCAGTGAGACAATTTCATAAAATTAATTACAAACCTTTTATATACATACACATTAAGGGTGGGATAGTGTTGTGTGAGATTTTAAGCAGCAATATTTGGAACCGCTAGAACCGCTCATTTTGTGAGGTTGGTAAAAAAAGTATATGAGCCAAAAAATGGGGGAGATCGGATAGGATCTAGGGGTCGCTCATCGGGGTCAAAGTTGGGCGTAGAGAGAAAAAAACCACAAAAAGCCCCACAACTCCCCTGGTTTTGCCCCTAGAGGGGTCAAATGTGAGACCGGCCTCCATTATTTTTTCACCCCGAACACTTTTACCAAATATACCTAAGCCCTATCTCCTCTCCTTAAGGGGGCTCCCATACAAAGGTTCAATTTTTAAAAAATCTTGCTCCTTCCGCTCTAGCTGTCCTAGAAGTCACCCTAGAGGAATCAAATGTATGACCGACCCCCAATATTTTTTCAACTTCAACATTGTCTTAGAACATACCTACCCCCTATCTTCAATCCTTAGGGTGGTCCCCATACATTTTTTTTTATTTTTCCTTAAATTGTCATATTAAATCAGCTCCTACCGGTCCAATGGTGCCTCCTAGAGGGGTCATTATCAACACCAACCCCCATTAATTTTTCGCCCCCAACACTTCTTCTGAACACACCAATTCCATATCTCCAATTCCTAAGGGGTCTCCCACACAAAACGACATTTTTGTAAAACTTGCTCCCACCGCTCTAACTATCGCAGGGGTGACCCTAGAGAAGTTAAATGTGTGACCGACCCCCAATATTTTTTCAGCCCCAACATTTTCCCCAAACAAACCTACCCTCTATTTTTAAGCCTTAAGGGTGTCCCCACACATTTTTTTTTTTAAATTTTTATTTTATAAAATTTGCGCCTACCGCTCCCACTGTGCCTTTTAGGGACGGGAAATGCAGACTGACCCACATTAATTTTTGCCCCCTACATTTTTTCTGAACATACCTACGCCGTATTTCCACTTTGCAGGGGTGCTCGCCTGGGGAAAACTAAGTGTTTGAAACCAAATTCGGCAAAACGTCTGGACCATGAGTGCTAATGTTTGCGCGTTTTAAAGAGCAGTGGGAAAATATAAAAGACAAACCGTACAGTCTTGTCATATAAGATGAGGAAGTGGCAGGCAACATACCAGCTCAAGTCCAAACTGACATCAAGTTGTTTTGTTGGGCTCAAATAAAAGAAAAGCAACCCAAAGACGACTACAAGGAGTTTCTTGAAATTGTTTTATTATACCTTGGCGAAAATATTCCTAATAAGCATTTTAGTCCACCAGGACCCATCAGTCATGCTCGATGGATGGCAAAAGGCATATATTGCCTAAAAAGGTTTTTGTTCCGAAAATATATCGGTTTGGCTAAAAAAGAATTAAATGCACTTCTTGATGTGACCGTTTTCATCATAACAATTTACGTAAAAGCTTGGTTTAGCGCTACCAAAGCAATAGAAGCTCCAAATAATGATTTGAATTTTTTGAAAGCGATTGCCAATTATGCTTCTTGTGGACATCTCAGGTATCTCAGTGGCAGAGCTGTTGCTCTCGCACTATTTGATCCGAATATCTCTTGTGAAATAAAACGAAAAATGTCGAATGCAATTCGTATATTTGAAGAAGAGAAAGAGGAATTGGAGGAAGAGTTATCTGACGATGAGATGGACGAATCGTCTAACGAAGACAGCGAGGAAGAAGAAGACGATGATATCGGGGAAGAAGATGCCTCAGAGGATAGCGGCGACAGTGGCAACAAGGATTGTAATCCTCCAGTACATGTTGTTGGATTCGAAGGTGTGAAAAGAATTAACATGGCATCGAAACAAGTGAATCAAGAACTCATGAAAACTGATTTAAGCCACTACGTCACACCTAAAACTCCAAAAATTTTCGCACGCTTCGGAATAACAACAAATTTCATTGCTTCCGATCCAAATACTTGGGAAAATCGTCAGGACTACCAGCGAGCAGTGCAAATATTACGTAAATTACATGTTGTCAACGACGCTGCCGAAAGAGGCGTAAAATTAATAGAAGACTATTACAACGTGTTGTGCCGTAACGAGGAGGAAAAAATAGTTTTGCTTCAGGTCGTGGCCGAAAATCGGAAACAATATCCATCACACGATAAAAATAAATTAATTTGATTTATAGTCATATTATTTATCATTTTTTATTATTTTCAAGTTAAAAAAAAAATATTTTTTTACGCTTAACAAAAGTTACTATTAAATTACAAATTAAAGACCTCGGATTTCTCGATAAAATAAATAAAAAAATTGTGGGGTAACACCTTGAAGATAGAGGGTAGGTATGTTTGAAGAAAATGTTTTGGCTAAAAAAATATATGGGCAGGTCATACATTTGACTTCTCTACATACATTACTAATTTAGTTCTCCCCAGGGGTGCACCCCTACAAAGTGGAAATACGGCGTAGGTATGTTCAGAAAAAATGTAGGGGGCAAAAATTAATGGGGGTCAGTCTGCATTTACCGTTCCTAAAAGGCAGAACGGGAGCGGTAGGCGCAGATTTTATAAAAAAAAAATTAAAAATTAAAAAAATGTGTGGGGACACCCTTAAGGCTTTAAAATAGAGGGTAGGTTTGTTTAGGGAAAATGTTGGGGCTGAAAAAATATTGGTGGTCGGTCACACATTTAACTTCTCTAGGGTCACCCCTGCGATAGTTAGAGTGGTGGGAGCAAGTTTTACAAAAATGTCGTTTTATGTGGGAGACCCCTTAGGAATTGGAGATATGGAATTCGTAAATTCAGAAGAAGTGTTGGGGGCTAAAAATTAATGGGGGTTGGTTTTGATAATGACCCCTCTAGGAGGCACCATTGGACCGGTAGGAGCTGAATTAATATGACAATTTAAGAAAAAATAAAAAAAAATGTATGGGGACCACCCTAAAGATTGAAGATAGGGGGTAGGTATGTTCTAAGAAAATGTTGGGGTTGAAAAAATATTGGGGGTTGGTCATACATTTGATTCCTCTAGGGTGACTTCTAGGACAGCTAGAGCGGTAGGAGCAAGATTTTTTAAAAATTGAACCTTTGTATGGGACCCCCCTTAGGGATTGGAGATAGGGCTTAGGTATGTTCGGCAAAAGTGTTCAGGGGCAAAAAATAATGGGGGCCGGTCTCACATTTGACCCCTCCAGGAGCAAAACCAGGGGAGTTTTGGGGCTTTTTGTGGATTTTTTCCCCTCTACGCCCAACTTTGACCCCGATGAGCGACCCCTAGATCCTATCCGATCTGCCCCATTTTTTGGCCCATGCATTTTTTTTACGAACCTCACAAAATAAGCGGTTCTAGCGTGTCGAAATCGAAAACTCGTGCACTATCCCACCCCTAATACACATAAAACTATAAATACAACGAGAATTAAAAAAACTGTATGACAAATAAAAAAAAACTTTCAACAAACTGTTTATACCTCTGTATTTGTTTTTGTAAGTAAAACAATGCAAGAGAAAAACACACACACGGAAAACAAAACAAACAAAAAATAAGTAAAGCTAAAAATTTAATTAAACAATTAATTATATTAATTAAATATTTAACTAATATTAAATTAAAAAACAATTAAAATGTTAATTCAAAAACAGTTAAAAATTTGATTAAACTATTAATTATATTAATTAAACATTTAATTGACATTAAATTAAAAAACAATTAAAATTTTAATTAAAATATACGGTATTATTTTCTGTGTTTATAGACCCAATCGGGTAATATTTGGACTGGAATCAGTGACGATTTTTCGTCATTTTGACGATTTTTTAATGAAATTTTGCAAAATGACGACTGACGATTTTTTGATTTGATTCCCATACATTTTGACGATTTATTCAAAAAAAATTAAATTTGCAACTTTTTTAATTTTACAATGTTTTGAAAAAAAAAAAATTAAATATAATTCGATTTAAATAAAATACAGAAGAAAGACACAAATTTCATTCTCTTTTGTAAATTTAACTGCACTTAAAAAATTATGTCGTTTTAAAGTCATTCAATTTTGCTCGGTATGAAAAAATAAATTATTATTCTTTTAATTTAATTTTAATTGTTGCTATTTTTACATGAGAAATCTTTTTTTTTTAATATTTGAATTCCCAGTGAACAAACATACTCTCTGGTGACTCCAAAAATGGAGCAAATATTTAAAATTTTTGTATGAAAACAATTCATTCAAAAGAACCCTCTTTTTATACTCAAAAACTAAAACTCTGAGAATAATTGGTGTCTTTACAGATAAATTTTCAAACAAAATACTTGATACGTTTATTTTAAGCTCTTTCGAGTCAGTTTTATGGGGTGCTTCCGAAGGCTCATTTTTAGCTCCAAAAAGGTGAATTTTTGACAAGCAATTTTAAAATCTGTTAAATGTGCCCGGAAAAAACATTATTTTTCCGTGGGTCTTATTTATATACCATTAAGGTGTCTTATTTTGAAGCGTTCTAAAACAAGCAACACTTGTAGTTTGTTTTCTATAGTAAAAATATATGTAATACATTTAGTTTGTTTAAGATTTAATGATATTTATTTTAACAGCAGTTAAAATTGAATGTTGCTGTCTGTTAAACAAATGAAAAATCGAATGACTTCCAACTATTTTGTCACTTGTTTTAAAAGAAAATTCCGTTTTATTTAGCTAAAAAATATTTTGTGTTCGTAAATTTAAAAAAAATCATTAAACAAAAGTGGATAAAAAATTTTTTTTGTGCGTTTTAAATTTTTAATATATAAAAAAACGTGTTTTTTAAAATTTTTTAAAGTGACGATTTTTTGACGACTTTTTTTAAAACTTTTGACGATTTTGACGACTTTTTTTCTCCAAATTTTGACGATTTTTCACAAAAAAAAGCATGGCAGCACTGATTTAGCTATTAAATAGCTAAATTTATTTTCTGTTTTTGAATCTGGTGTTTTCTGGAGATTTTTTTTCCTGATTTAGCGGGTTTTTGTCAAAAAAAGTTGGCATCAGTGATTAGGAATATTTTCACCAAGGCATAATACATCAATTTTGAAGAAACTCCTTGAAGTCGTCTCTGGGTCGATTTTCATTTATTTGAGCCCAACAAAACAACTTGATGCAGTTTGGACTAGAGCTGGTATGTTGCCTGCCACTTTCTAATCTTCTATGCCAGGACTGTATGGTTTGTCTTTTATATTTTCCCATTACTCTTTAAAATGATCAAACATTGGAACTCCTGGTCCAGACGTTTTGCCGAATTTGGTTTCAAACAATTCTTTTAATTGAATTTCATTAATATGATGTTTGCAAGGCAGATATAGGGGGTCAGTTTGCATTTCCCGTCCCTAAGAGGCACTATGGGAGCGGTAAGAGCTGAATTTATAAATAAAAGTGTTGCTAATTATTGTTCTTTTGTAAATTCTAAATACTCCAACGTTAGGTTCCAGTTCCATTACGAATTTGGTTTTCCTAAGGGGAGGAAAATTTGTGGGGGGCAAAAACTAATGGGGGTAAGTCTGCATTCCCTATCCCTAAGAGGCACCATGGGAGCGATAACATCTGATTTTATAAAAAATATAAAATAATGTGTGGGGACCCCCTTACGGCTTAAAAATAGAGGGTAGGTTTGTTTGGGGAAAATGTTGGGGGTGAAAAAATATTGGGGGTCACTCATACATTTAACTTCTCTAGGGTCACCCCTGCGCCAGTTAGAGCGGTAGGAGCAAATTTTATAAAAATGTCATTTTGTGTGGCAGACCCCTTAGGAGTTAGAGATAGGGAAGTGGTATATTCAGAAGAAATGTTGGGGGTGGAAAATAAATGGGGGTCGGTCTTGATAATGACCCCTCTAGGAGGCACCATTGGACCGGTAAGAGCTGATGTAATAAAACAAATTAAGAAAAAATAAAAACAATGTATGGGCCTCACCCTAAGGGTTGAAGATAGAGGGTAGGTATGTTCTAAGAAAATGTTGGTGTTGAAAAAATATTGGGGGTCGGTCACACATTTGATTCCTCTAAAGAGGTAGGAGGAAATATTTTTAAAAATTAAACCTTTGTATGGGAGCCCCCTTAGGGAGTAGAGATAGGGCTTAGGTATGTTTAGGAAAAGTGTTTGGGGGGAAAAAATAATGGGGGTCGGTCTCACATTTGACCCCTCTTGGGGCAAAACCAGGAGAGCTGTAGGGCTTTTTGGGGATTTTTTCCCCTCTATGCCCAACTTTGACCCCGATGAGCGACCCCTAGATCCTATCCGACCTGCCCCATTTTTTTGGCTCATGCATTTTTTTTACGAACCTCACAAAATAAGCGGTTCTAGTGTGTCGAAATCGAAAACTCGTGCACTATCCCACCCCTAATGCTCATATAGCTGTATTATTTTGGTCTGTATCGTTGGTTCCACAGATGGAAGAGTCGATAACTGATCAATAAGATATATAATTTATTCGGTCCTGGACCAATTTATCAATTCGTTACACACGGAATTACAAATTGAGTTTAAATACCCCAATACTGTGGTTGAAGGGTATTAAAATCACTAAAAAAATTTAGAAAATACAAGAAAAATCTTTGATTAATGCTACTATTCTATTCGTCTTCAATACACACAAAAAATTATTTAAATGAGTCAATCAATGTTTTGATTAAAATTTTTGTTATTTTATTTAAATGTCGAAATATAAATTTTCAACATACCAATTTTTCCCCCTTTGATTTATTCGAATAGATTAATTCAAAAATATACCAAATAATCGGGTTTTACTTTTTTTTATTCTTGTCAACATACAGGAAAGCAAAGACGATGAATTTTTTGATAATTTTGTCATAAGCTTTCAAATCATTTGTTAAATCAATCATTATTTTGATTGACTATAAATAAAAAATTTATAAAATTTTTGATCAAAATCGAAAAAATGTTTGATTGAAAAACTTTTTAATCAATCACCTACAATTTGATGATTGGTATAACAATTTTTTTAATTGGAGGAATTTTAAACAAAAAATTGATTGCATTCGCGTTTTTGTTGATTAAAATTCGTTTCAAATTTTTTCTGTGTACACATAATGCAGATTTGGAAGAATTTTGAATGCTTAAAAATACCCGACTAAAAAAGTTTAGATATGGTAACATATTATTTAATATATTTATATATGGCCATACACAGTACTTTACATAATTATATGTAAATGTATCTTGTATTAAGTTTTACACCCGAGTAAAAAAAAGTTATATGACGCAATATTTAATTATATATCAACAGATATGCTTTTATGTAAATCCATATTAATTTTGATCCGAAAATTGGCGGATCGAATATTATACGATTGTATCAAATTCTATTATTTTTGATAAAATAATATCAAATTTGATTAAGTTTGATCCCAAAAATGGGTCTATCTAATTGTACTACATCATATCTTATCTGTTAAAATTAGATAAATTTGTATATAATTAGATGTAATCTGGTAATCTTTTTGGAATTTTAAACGTGAAATTAGAAATTATTTTATCAGATTGGATACATTATCAATTAGAAGAGTTTTTATTGCATTCTTCGGAATTTTTTCGGGACTTAGCAAATTATTAAAAATTTGTCATTTTTTTTTTTTATTATTTTAAAGGGATTTAAAAATTCCAAAAAATGTTTGTGTCTTAGAAAATTTAAAACATTTTTTCGGAACTTAAAAATTTTTCTAAAAAATAAAATTTCTCCTAAAAACATTTTCAACAATTTTTTTACTCCAAAAAAAAAATTGCAAAAAAATTTTGTTTCCGGGACTTTGGAAAATTTTCATAAAATTTTTTAGGACTTGAAAATTATTTAATTTTTTTTAATTGTCCGGGACTTAGAAAATTTTGAAAGTTTTTTTCGGGATATAATTATAAATAAAATCATATATCTTTTTATCTGCCATATCTAAAAATTCCCGACCTTATATGTCATATCTTATTTCATATAGATCGGTATATAAAAAGATATAAATATGTATGTTATCATATTAAAAAATAAGTAAAAATACAATGCTATATATAAACTTATATGTCCATATCAATGTTCATGCATAACCATATATAAATATAAATAATTATATAATAGCATATATGATTATATCAGATCTTTTTTACTCGGGCATCCAAAATTTAATATGGTGCCATATAAAAAGATATCGAATCATGTGTTGCTCCACATACAATATATAAAGCTTTATTAAATTAGATATTGCATATAATATTTTATATGACTCCATGAATGACCTCATACAAGATGAGATATACATATATATATGGTGCCGAATCGGGGGAAAAAAGTTTTCTAAGTCCCGAGAAAATTTTTAAAATTTCCAGACACAAATAATTTTTGCATACAAGATATATATATGGTGCCGAATCGGGGGAAAAAAGTTTTCTAAGTCCCGAGAAAATTTTTAAAATTTCCAGACACAAATAATTTTTGCATACAAGATTAGATGAATAAATATATGATATACAACTCCATGTCTGACCTCATACAAGATGAGATATACATATATATATGGTGCCGAATCGGGGGAAAAAAGTTTTCTAAGTCCCGAGAAAATTTTTAAAATTTCCAGACACAAATAATTTTTGCGTTTTGGAGTTAAGAATTTCATTAAAGATGATTTAAACAAAAAAAAATTTAGCCAAATTTTTGAAAAATTTTACAAGTCCTGAAAAAGTTTTGTAGAATTTTCTAAGTCCTGGATAAAAAATATTTTTGGTAAATTTTTTGGGTTTTGAAGTAAAAATTTTAAATTTATTAACAAAGTTTTAAGATTTTTTTTTTTAAATTTCGATTTTTTTTTTTAAATTTTTTTTTGCTATTCCCGAAAAAAATTTGGGATTAATTTCCCGAGTAAAAAGGAATTTATATAAATGTATATTATTTTATATGTTTTCATAAAACCATATAAAACTATATAAGTCAAAGTATAAAATTATATCTCACTTTGAAATTTTCCAATTTTTTTAAATGATGTCATATAAAATCATATCTCATTATATTGTTCATAATATATTAATATGAATGGTAGATGTAATCATACGTTGCGCATAAAACTTAATCCGATTTCATACATTATTATACGTGACTTTATATCTAATTATGTATAGGACTTTACTAAACAAAAATCCAGTATCAATTTATGTATAATTATATATGACTAATATAATACCACCCGACTAAAAAAGTTTAGATATAGTAACATTTTATTTAATATATTTATATACGGCCATACACAGTACTTTACATAATTATATGTGAATGTATCTTGTATTAAGTTTTACACCCAAAATTTAATATGGTGCCATATAAAAGGATATCGAATCATGTGTTGCTCCACATACAATATATAAAGCTTTATTAAATTAGATGCTGTATATAATATTTTATATGACTCCATGAATGACCTCATACAATATTAGATAAATAAATATATGATATACAACTCCATGTCTGACCTCATACAAGATGAGATACACATATATATATGGTTCCGAATCGGGGGAAAAAAGTTTTCTAAGTCCCAAGAATTTTTTTTTTTTAATTTCCAGACCCTAATAGTTTTTGCGTTTTGGAGTTAAGAATTTCATTAAAAATGATTTAACAAAAAAAAAAAAATTTTGCCAAATTTTGAAAAATTTTACAAGTCCTGAAAAAGTTTTGTAATATTTTCTAAGTCCTGGATAAAAAATATTTTTGGTACATTTTTTGCGTTTTGAAGTAAAAATTTGTTAACAAAGTTTTAGGAATTTTTTTTTTTTTTAAATTTCTAAGTCCCAGACACAATTTTTTTTTTTTTTTTTGGCAATTTTTTTTTTTTGCATTTCCCGAAAAAACTTGGGATAAATTTGAAAATTATGAGATAAAAAAAATATTTTATGCAAAATTCTACATATTACACCGTCCGACAAATTTCAAATTTTGGCTGTACACATGAACCGGACTAAAAAATTCTGAGAGTACGGCCGAAAATAAAGTACCCGTGTCTCTCAGTTTTTTTAGATCAATTCGCGTTTTCGCGAAAAATGCAAAAAAAATAAAATCGCACTATAGAAAAAATTCACTACAGTCAGAAAGTTGGTATAAAAATAACATTCCCGTATCTCTCAGGTTTTTTATATCAATTCGCGTTTTTTCGCGAAAATGCAAATGTTAAATTGTGTTTTACAAAAGAAGTGTGAAATAAGTCGAAAAAATATGGAAAATTTACTTCTGAGAAAAATAGTGTTAACAGATAAGTTCAGTAGAATTTAATGATGGTTCTTTTCGTGGAATATATTAATCCTCTATCTGCAATTTTTAGGGTTAATTTTTGTTCTTATTTCAAATACTCACCTAGAAAAGCATTAAATCGTGCGTTTAAAGGGTTAAAATGTTCCACAAAAATCTTTTGCATTAAAATTCACTAGGGGTTGTCAAAGGCCAAAAGTTCGTAAGATGTTAGCAAAATGCTTAAAAAAGTAAAATTGTAAAGTATCATATTTTATTAAATTGTGTTACACCACCATATTTACCATTTTACTTTTTTGAGCATTTTGCTAACATCGCACAAATTATTGGCCTTTGACAACTCCTAGTGAAATTTGATGCAGAACATTTTTGTAGAACATTTTAACCCTTTAAATGGATGATTTAATGGTTTTCTAGGAGAACATTAGAAATGAGGACATAAATGACCCCCGAAAATGGGAGATATAGGGTTAATATATTCCACGAAAAGAACCGTCTTTAAATTTTACTAAAGATATGTTCAAACATTATTTAGCTCACAAGTAGATTTAATAAATTTTTCGATTTATTTCACACTACTTTGGAAAAATACAACTTTTTATATTGGCGTTTTTCGCGAAAACACGAATTGATCTAGAAAAACTGGGAGACACGTGTATTTTATTTTCAGCCCTACGTTCAGAATTTTTCGGTCTGGTCCATGTGTACAAAAGTGTGTCGGACGGTGTTATATCTTATGATATAAAATTATATACAATTATATGAAATTAGATAAACCCAATATTCGGATCAAAAACGATCATATTTAATCTAATATAACAAATTTTAAGCTATTTTGATCCACCAATTTCATCATCTTATTTTATCCAAATACGTGTTGTGCCATATTAAATTATATATGGCTCAATTTCAAATTATATATGGACCTGTATATTTATTTTTAGTCGGGAAACTAAGTCTTTTAAAGTTGTTATTTGCTAACAACGTCCGCTGGTCTAGAGGGTAGAGATTGCGATTACAAAACGGAAGACTTGTGGTTCTAATCCCCGTCCGTTCGAAGTTTTTTTTTTTTTATTTATTTTCAGTTTGACATTATTATATCTAAAAATAAATCTAAAAACAGAAACATTTTTTGGATAAAAATGTATCCAATAATTTTTTTATAAAATCAAGATATCAGATATTATAAGATAACTTTGGCGCGGCCAAATTTCGGATGAAATTACATTATATAATATCCAATTTAATATAAAATCATGATATTAGATATTTTAAGATAACTTTGGCGCGGCCAATTTCCGGATGAAATTACATCATATTATATCATATTTAATACAAAATCATGATAATAGATAATTTGGGATAACTTTGGCGCGGCCAATTTCCGGATGAAATCACATACAATCAAATATTAAACTGTAACTTCATATATTATATGATGTTATGGGATAACTTTGGCGCGGCCAATTTTCGGATGAAATTTTGCAAAATCAGATCCAATAAATTATATATAATTTTATAAGATAACATGTTTTACCATACAATTTTTTTTTACTCGGGTTGAAAATTATGAGATAAAAAAAAATATTTTATGCAAAATTCTACATATTTTATCTTATGATATAGAATTATATACAATTTTATCAAATTAGATAAACCCAATATTCGGATCAAAAACGATCATATTTAATCTAATATAACAAATTTTGAGCTATTTTGATCCACCAATTTCATCATCTTATTTTATCCAAATACGTGTTGGGACATATTAAATTACATATGCCTCAATTTCAAATTATATGTGGACCTGTATATTTATTTTTAGTCGGGTATACAAGTAATTGAAGTATCTGAGTCGATATTGACCCAATGATGTGATAAAGGTTCAAATGCCCCTTATTTTTTTAAACTTCTATTTTAAATACATTTACAAATAAATTTTTCCCAAAATATTTTTTTATATTAAAAGATTTATTAAAATGGTCATAATTTTTAAGTCAACCAAACGGATGTTATGCTCCGCACCATATGGTGATGATTAATATGCAAAAACAGGAAACTTGAAAAATGGTAACAAATTTATGCAATTTAAAAGAGACGTTAATAAGAATAATAACAAAATAAATTTCTCAAACGGTATAACACCTTTATACTGCAGACATTTGTTAAAAAAAAAGTAAAAAAAAAACATGAAATAAATCTCAGGATAATTGTTAAAATATGAAATTTAATAAGAATTAAATGAAGGGAAATTTTAAACCTTTTCCTTTTTGGTGGATAAACAAGGAAACCAAGCAAAAGAAAATTTAAGAGATTTAAAAAAAATATGCACACATGGAAAGTTTTAAGATATAAAGAGATTTATTCAAATGCAGAGAGAGAGAAAAAAAACTGTCTTTTAAAGTCTGTTGTTGAAAAGAAAATAATAATTAACTACTTTTGTAGTTGAATCAATGAATTGTTTTCTTAATATTACAACATCAAATTAAACGTAGATAATACAAAAATTAATTCAATTACCATTGATTCAATTACAATAGTAAAAAAAATAATTAAATTTTTAACAAATATTCGGTTTTAAGGAAAAAATATCAGTAAAGTAATATTTAAAAATTAAACACAATTAATTAAAATTCATTAACAAATTTATTGGAAATTAACAAAGTTTTTAGTTGATTTGACTACTAACGATAATCATAATTAACTTTTTTAATTGAATTTTTAAAGTAATATTTAAAAATTAAACACAATTAATTAAAATTCATTAACAAATTTATTGGAAATTAACAAAGTTTTTAATTGATTTGACTACTAACGATAATCATAATTAACTTTTTTAATTGAATCGATGAAAAAATTGTTCATTATAACAAATTTGATAAACAACAAACAATTAATTTTGAATTATCCAAGTCTTATTAAGTATTGTTTTTAAAAATTGTTATATTAACAAAATTTTCATTAATTCAATAACAAAAGTAATTGAAAGAAATATTTTTTTTTTTAATTACCAAAAATTCAATCTAGAATTCTTCGTTAATCTAGAATTCTTAAAATTCATCTCTCCCCTCCCAAAAAAATCTTTGCTGGGTTTATCAAAACAAAAAAAAACTTTTACTGTTCAAAAGCTTGGACGAAAACACTCAAGTTAAAAAAGAAGAGGAAAATTATGTTAAACTTACCGTTATTATGATTAAGAAAAACATTTTCTGCTTCTGTTGTATTGTTGGAGGAAACACCTGCTACAAGTCCTGCTGCTAGTGATAATGCTTGTTGATCTGCTGTTGATAAATTGGGTGTTGAATAATCATATTGATTGCTATTGCCACCAATACTACTAGCAGCAATTGATTTATAAACATGTTGTGTCAATTGTTGTTGTTGCTGGTGTAGTTGTTGGTGACGTAATTGTTGCTGTTGCTGCTGTTGTTGTTGCTGTTGAGATGACGATGAGGTGTAAGGATTATTATAAATATTACGTGTATCGCTATTTGCCGAAGCAGCATTGACAGAACTTAAACCATTTACCGGAAAATGACGTGATTTCCCTAAAAAAAGAAAGAATGGAAAATTTCAATCAAGTAAAGAAAAATAAAAATTGTTAAAATTTGGGTTCATTGAAGTTAAAAAAAAAAGTTTTTTTACTCAAAAAGTTATTCAGAAAGGAAACAAAAATGTGTTGCTCATTAGTTTGACCTGACTAAACTTTCTACCTTTTTTTGATTTTGAAAAATAGGAGTGAGAAACACCTCTTTATTTGATTGTGGTAGTTAAGAGAAGGTATACCAACACAAACATTTAGAGAAAAATGCTTTCAAAAATAAAAATGTCGCAGAATGTGAGATATTTTGCCCAAAGAAATAGTTTCAGATTCTGATAATTTCTTTCAGTAAAAAAAGTCTCAGAATCTGAGACTTTTTCTTTAGGAAAAATTAAATTTTTCCTACAGAATAAGAATCAGAGACATTTTTCCTATAGAAAAATTCTCAGATTCTGAGACATCTTTTCTATAGAAAAAGTCTCAAATTCTGAGACATTTTTTCTAAAGAAAAGTCTCAGATGCCGAAACGTTTTTCTTAAAGAAAAGGTCCCAGATTTTGATACATTTTTCCCAAACAAATAGTCTCAGATTCTGAGACATTTTAACTATAGAAAAAGTCTCAGATTCTGAGACATTTTAACTGTAGAAAAAGTCTCAGATTCTGAGACATTTTTCCTATAGGAAAAGTCTCAGATTCTGAAACATTTTTCCTATAGAAAGAGTCTCAGATTCTGCGACATTTTTTCTATAGAAAATGTGTCAGATTCTGAGATATTTTTCCTAAAGAAAAAGTCTCCGATTCTGAGAGATTTTTCCTACAGAAAAACTATTAGATTCTGAGACATTTTTCCTATAGAAAAAGTCTCAGATTCTGAGACATTTTTCGTATAGAAAAATTCTCAGATTCTGAGACATAGAAAAAGTCTCAGATTCTGAGACATAAAAAAAGTCTCAGATTTTGAGACATTTTTCCTATAGAAAAGTCTTAGATTCTGAGAAACAGTTTCAGGTTCTGAGACATTTTTCCCAAAGAAAAATTCACAGATTCTGAGACATTGTTCCTATGGAAGAATTCTCAGGTTCTGAGACATTTTTCCTATAGAGAAATTTGTCTTATAGAAAAGTTTTAGAGTCTAAAACATTTTTTCTACAGAAAAAGTATCAGATTCTCAGACATTTTTTTTTTTACAGAAAAATTATCAGATTCTAAGACATTTTTCCGGTAGAAAAAGTGTTAGATTCTGAGACATTAACATTAACATTAACATTAACATTAACATTAACATTAACATTAACATTAACATTAACATTAACATTAACATTAACATTAACATTAACATTAACATTAACATTAACATTAACATTAACATTAACATTAACATTAACATTAACATTAACATTAACATTAACATTAACATTAACATTAACATTAACATTAACATTAACATTAACATTAACATTAACATTAACATTAACATTAACATTAACATTAACATTAACATTAACATTAACATTAACATTAACATTAACATTAACATTAACATTAACATTAACATTAACATTAACATTAACATTAACATTAACATTAACATTAACATTAACATTAACATTAACATTAACATTAACATTAACATTAACATTAACATTAACATTAACATTAACATTAACATTAACATTAACATTAACATTAACATTAACATTAACATTAACATTAACATTAACATTAACATTAACATTAACATTAACATTAACATTAACATTAACATTAACATTAACATTAACATTAACATTAACATTAACATTAACATTAACATTAACATTAACATTAACATTAACATTAACATTAACATTAACATTAACATTAACATTAACATTAACATTAACATTAACATTAACATTAACATTAACATTAACATTAACATTAACATTAACATTAACATTAACATTAACATTAACATTAACATTAACATTAACATTAACATTAACATTAACATTAACATTAACATTAACATTAACATTAACATTAACATTAACATTAACATTAACATTAACATTAACATTAACATTAACATTAACATTAACATTAACATTAACATTAACATTAACATTAACATTAACATTAACATTAACATTAACATTAACATTAACATTAACATTAACATTAACATTAACATTAACATTAACATTAACATTAACATTAACATTAACATTAACATTAAAATTAACATTAACATTAACATTAACATTAACATTAACATTAACATTAACATTAACATTAACATTAACATTAACATTAACATTAACATTAACATTAACATTAACATTAACATTAACATTAACATTAACATTAACATTAACATTAACATTAACATTAAAATTAACATTAACATTAACATTAACATTAACATTAACATTAACATTAACATTAACATTAACATTAACATTAACATTAACATTAACATTAACATTAACATTAACATTAACATTAACATTAACATTAACATTAACATTAACATTAACATTAACATTAACATTAACATTAACATTAACATTAACATTAACATTAACATTAACATTAATATTAACATTAAGTCTCAGATTCTGAGACATTTTTCTTATAGAAAAAGTCTCAGATTCTGAGACATTTTTCTTATAGAAAAAGTCTCAGATTCTGAGACATTTTTCTTATAGAAAAAGTCTCAGATTCTGAGACATTTTTCTTATAGAAAAAGTCTCAGATTCTGAGACATTTTTCTTATAGAAAAAGTCTCAGATTCTGAGACATTTTTCTTATAGAAAAAGTCTCAGATTCTGAGACATTTTTCTTATAGAAAAAGTCTCAGATTCTGAGACATTTTTCTTATAGAAAAAGTCTCAGATTCTGAGACATTTTTCTTATAGAAAAAGTCTCAGATTCTGAGACATTTTTCTTATAGAAAAAGTCTCAGATTCTGAGACATTTTTCTTATAGAAAAAGTCTCAGATTCTGAGACATTTTTCTTATAGAAAAAGTCTCAGATTCTGAGACATTTTTCTTATAGAAAAAGTCTCAGATTCTGAGACATTTTTCTTATAGAAAAAGTCTCAGATTCTGAGACATTTTTCTTATAGAAAAAGTCTCAGATTCTGAGACATTTTTCTTATAGAAAAAGTCTCAGATTCTGAGACATTTTTCTTATAGAAAAAGACTCAGATTCTGAGACATTTTTCTTATAGAAAAAGTCTCAGATTCTGAGACATTTTTCTTATAGAAAAAGTCTCAGATTCTGAGACATTTTTCTTATAGAAAAAGTCCAGATTCTGAGACATTTTTCTTATAGAAAAAGTCCAGATTCTGAGACATTTTTCTTATAGAAAAAGTCCAGATTCTGAGACATTTCTCTTATAGAAAAAGTCTCAGATTCTGAGACATTTTTCTTATAGAAAAAGTCTCAGATTCTGAGACATTTTTCTTATAGAAAAAGTCTCAGATTCTGAGACATTTTTCTCATAGAAAAAGTCTCAGATTCTGAGACATTTTTCTTATAGAAAAAGTCTCAGATTCTGAGACATTTTTCTTATAGAAAAAGTCTCAGATTCTAAGACATTTTTCTTATAGAAAAAGTCTCAGATTCTGAGACATTTTTCTTATAGAAAAAGTCTCAGATTCTGAGACATTTTTCTTATAGAAAAAGTCTCAGATTCTGAGACATTTTTCTTATAGAAAAAGTCTCAGATTCTGAGACATTTTTCTTATAGAAAAAGTCTCAGATTCTGAGTCATTTTTCTTATAGAAAAAGTCTCAGATTCTGAGACATTTTTCTTATAGAAAAAGTCTCAGATTCTGAGACATTTTTCTTATAGAAAAAGTCTCAGATTCTGAGACATTTTTCTTATAGAAAAAGTCTCAGATTCTGAGACATTTTTCTTATAGAAAATGTCTCAGATTCTGAGACATTTTTCTTATAGAAAAAGTCTCAGATTCTGAGACATTTTTCTTATAGAAAAAGTCTCAGATTCTGAGACATTTTTCTTATAGAAAAAGTCTCAGATTCTGAGACATTTTTCTTATAGAAAAAGTCTCAGATTCTGAGACATTTTTCTTATAGAAAAAGTCTCAGATTCTGAGACATTTTTCTTATAGAAAAAGTCTCAGATTCTGAGACATTTTTCTTATAGAAAAAGTCTCAGATTCTGAGACATTTTTCTTATAGAAAAAGTCTCAGATTCTGAGACATTTTTCTTATAGAAAAAGTCTCAGATTCTGAGTCATTTTTCTTATAGAAAAAGTCTCAGATTCTGAGACATTTTTCTTATAGAAAAAGTCTCAGATTCTGAGACATTTTTCTTATAGAAAAAGTCTCAGATTCTGAGACATTTTTCTTATAGAAAAAGTCTCAGATTCTGAGACATTTTTCTTATAGAAAAAGTCTCAGATTCTGAGACATTTTTCTTATAGAAAAAGTCTCAGATTCTGAGACATTTTTCTTATAGAAAAAGTCTCAGATTCTGAGACATTTTTCTTATAGAAAAAGTCTCAGATTCTGAGACATTTTTCTTATAGAAAAAGTCTCAGATTCTGAGACATTTTTCTTATAGAAAAAGTCTCAGATTCTGAGACATTTTTCTTATAGAAAAAGTCTCAGATTCTGAGACATTTTTCTTATAGAAAAAGTCTCAGATTCTGAGACATTTTTCTTATAGAAAAAGTCTCAGATTCTGAGACATTTTTCTTATAGAAAAAGTCTCAGATTCTGAGACATTTTTCTTATAGAAAAAGTCTCAGATTCTGAGACATTTTTCTTATAGAAAAAGTCTCAGATTCTGAGACATTTTTCTTATAGAAAAAGTCTCAGATTCTGAGACATTTTTCTTATAGAAAAAGTCTCATTTTTCTTATAGAAAAAGTCTCAGATTCTGAGACATTTTTCTTATAGAAAAAGTCTCAGATTCTGAGACATTTTTCTTATAGAAAAAGTCTCAGATTCTGAGACATTTTTCTTATAGAAAAAGTCTCAGATTCTGAGACATTTTTCTTATAGAAAAAGTCTCAGATTCTGAGACATTTTTCTTATAGAAAAAGTCTCAGATTCTGAGACTTTTTTCTTATAGAAAAAGTCTCAGATTCTGAGACATTTTTCTTATAGAAAAAGTCTCAGATTCTGAGACATTTTTCTTATAGAAAAAGTCTCAGATTCTGAGACATTTTTCTTATAGAAAAAGTCTCAGATTCTGAGACATTTTTCTTATAGAAAAAGTCTCAGATTCTGAGACATTTTTCTTATAGAAAAAGTCTCAGATTCTGAGACATTTTTCTTATAGAAAAAGTCTCAGATTCTGAGACATTTTTCTTATAGAAAAAGTCTCAGATTCTGAGACATTTTTCTTATAGAAAAAGTCTCAGATTCTGAGACATTTTTCTTATAGAAAAAGTCTCAGATTCTGAGACATTTTTCTTATAGAAAAAGTCTCAGATTCTGGGACATTTTTCTTATAGAAAAAGTCTCAGATTCTGAGACATTTTTCTTATAGAAAAAGTCTCAGATTCTGAGACATTTTTCTTATAGAAAAAGTCTCAGATTCTGAGACATTTTTCTTATAGAAAAAGTCTCAGATTCTGAGACATTTTTCTTATAGAAAAAGTCTCAGATTCTGAGACATTTTTCTTATAGAAAAAGTCTCAGATTCTGAGACATTTTTCTTAGAGAAAAAGTCTCAGATTCTGAGACATTTTTCTTATAGAAAAAGTCTCAGATTCTGAGACATTTTTCTTATAGAAAAAGTCTCAGATTCTGAGACATTTTTCTTATAGAAAAAGTCTCAGATTATGAGACATTTTTCTTATAGAAAAAGTCTCAGATTCTGAGACATTTTTCTTATAGAAAAAGTCTCAGATTCTGAGACATTTTTCTTATAGAAAAAGTTTATTGTTGAAAAGAAAAAGTCTCAGATTCTGAGACATTTTTCCTAAAGAAAAAGTCTGAGATTCTGAGACATTTTTCCTATAGAAAATGTCTCAGATTCTGAGACATTTTTCCTATAGAAAAAGTCTCAGACTCTGAGACATTTTTCCTATAGAAAAAGTCTCAGATTCTGAGACATTTTTTTCTATAGAAAAAGTCTCAGATTCTGAGACATTTTTCCTAAAGAAAAAGTCTCAGATTCTGAGACATTTTTCCTATAGAAAAAGTCTCAGATTCTGAGACATTTTTCCTATAGAAAAAGTCTCAGATTCTGAGACATTTTTCCTATAGAAAAAGTCTCAGATTCTGAGACATTTTTCCTATAGAAAAAGTCTCAGATTCTGAGACATTTTTCCTATAGAAAAAGTCTCAGATTCTGAGACATTTTTCCTATAGAAAAAGTCTCAGATTCTGAGACATTTTTCCTATAGAAAAAGTCTCAGATTCTGAGACATTTTTCCTATAGAAAAAGTCTCAGATTCTGAGACATTTTTCCTATAGAAAAAGTCTCAGATTCTAAAACATTTTTCCTATAGAAAAAGTCTCAGATTCTGAGACATTTTTCCTATAGAAAAAGTCTCAGATTCTGAGACATCTTTCCTATAAAAAAATTCTCAAATTCTGAGAAAATTTTCCCATGGAAAAATTTCGAGATATTTTTCTTTACGTTTGGGTTTCTTTTCCTTACAAAACTCAGTTACTTTATAAATGTGGCTTCAATTAAATCATTTAAAATATTTCATATCCTGCAGCCAATATGCCCCCAAATCCACCCCCACATTTCCTCCCATCTACTTAATAAAACTTATATTTTTCCTTAAAAAAAAAGAAAGAAAACAAAAAAAAAACAACAACCTGCTGTTATTTGCCTTTTGTTGATTTTCACACATGAATTATGAAAATTTTTCAATTTTATCCTTTTTACTTAAATTCACAAAAAAGTTAAAAAAAAAAATCACCAAAGAGAAATTATTGTTTTCATCAACATATTTTACTGTGGCAAAAAGGATTTTCATTTATTTGTTTATATTTGCCACAGCTCAGGCACACATGTGTTTGTATTTTTAACCGGAAATGATGACGCGGAAGCTGTTTTAATGAAGTTGTAAATATATAGACGCCCCATATTCCCCCCTCACCCCATTTAGCCATCAGTTAACCCCTTTCCTTTTATTTGTAGAGTACCACAACAAACAAAATATTTTTTTTTTGTTCTTTTTCTACGAAAAAATCTTTGGTTATTTGTATTTGTCTGTCTTTCCTGCTGTTGGAGTTTTATTGTTTCACTGTTTTTTTTTTGTCTGTGTTTGTGTAGATTTTATGTGTGAGTGTCTGTGTGTTAGTGTTGTTGTGCGTGTATATGTAAATTTTTATTATTCTTGTCTTTCCTTATTAATTATGCATGTTTTGGTGTGAATCATCAACACTTGTTAAAGGGAAAAAATTATATATTACTACTGATCGGAGTTGCCAGCAAGAATAATTATTTTTTATAGGTTCGAGGCTAAAATTCCCAAACTCCCAAAATAGAGCAAAAGTCCATCAACTAGCCTGGGCAAATATGTAATTAAATTTTATCTGTACTTTAACTAGTTCTGTTTGCGGATTTTAAGTTATAAATTCAAATTTTCTTCCATGTTTTGGTTATCTCCCTTATTTTTAGAGATATATTCGATATTTCACTACACTTTCAAATATTACAATTTCGGGTATCTCTCTTCGTTTCCGAGTTATCTACATATTTGTACCATTTAGGGCAAGAAAGACTTCCATTCCCTACGATTAAACTTAAAAATATCATCTTATTCTTATTTTATTTAGCTTTCGAGATATTCCCCTTTTATTTATTTAATTAAAATCCCTAATATTATTTTAAATTTCGAATGCTGGCCACCCTTTGTACTCATTTTGTTTGTTCATTATTTTTTGTTGGTTTTTTCCATACTTTCGAAAAGATTTAACCGTTACAAATTTTTCATGCATAAAATTGAATTTAACTTTTGTGGGAATAATTTAATAAATTATGAAAATATAAAATTAAAAATTATAATTGTTAATGTTAATGTAATATAAGACAGACTTATTAAAGTTTTAATAACAACCAATCAATATTATTTATAGGTTTAATGAATTTAACAAAAGTAGGAGATTATTGAATTGTCTTTAAAAGAGTATTTAACTAAATAGGAAAGTGATTAACCTTTAAATTTCCTGCAAACGATAAAGGTGATTTAAAGATATTTGGTGTTTTATGTTGCAAATTGGGAGAAATGGCTAATTTTCTTGGATATAATTCAGCCATTCAGTAAGTGTTGAACCGATTGTCATGAAATTTGTTATGGTCATAGCTAACGTCTTTCGAGCTTAAATTTAGAGGCCAGAGGGAGCAAGGGGGAGCAGAGCACCTTTCATACGAATACAATAAACGTTAAAAAATTTAAATGTGAAAAATGTGATGGTATACAGCTCAATAAAACATGCTAAATGGGTGTGGTTATCTCGTATACTTTCCGAGATAAAGTCAATAAAAATTTCAAATTTTGACAAAACCTGCTCTACACCATTTCCAATTGTATTTTAAAAATTTCCAAATGTATTTTAAAAGTGTCCAAATGTATTTTAAAATTGACCAAATATATTTTAAAATTGTCCAAATTAATTTTAAAATTGTTCAAATGTATTTTAAAATTGCCCATTTTTTTAATTTTTTAATAAAAATAAATCAGAACTCGTCCAAATGTTTTTTTAAAATTGTCCAAATATATTTTAAAATTGTCCAAATGTTTTAGAAATTGTCCAAATGTATTTTAAAATTGTCAAAATGTTTTTAAAATTATCCAAATACATTTTAAAATTGTCCAAATTTATTTTAAAATTGTCCAAATGTAGTTTAAAAATTTTGATATGTATTTTAAAATTTTCCAGCTGTATTTTAAAATTGTCCAATTGTATTTTAAAATTTTCCAAATGTATTTTAAAATATTCTATGTATAATTCTGAGTATAAATCTATGTAGAATCCCGAGTAAAAATTTTCTGGTCTAATCATATATAATTTGATACAATCTTATATGAGTTAATATGCTTCCGTATAAATTTATATAAAACTTTATCTATCACTTTGATACGGTTGATCCACTTTATATGGTTAGATATTGCTCCATATATGATTAGATTCGTATTTTGGTTTTGCTCATCAAATTATATAAAAATAGATATTATAAGATCAATTTGATCTAATTAGATTTGACCAAATTCAGGATCAAATTGTATCAATTTTTATATTTTTTTATCTAAAGTAATACAATTAGATATTATTTGATACAACCATTTTACGGATCAAATTAGATCTATTTAGTAAAATTAGCATAATATTTTTACTAGGGATATTAAAAATACATATGGAAAATTTTAAAATACAATTGGAAAATTTTAAAATACATTTGGAAATTTTTAAAATACATTTGAAAAATTTAAGACTACATTTGGACAATTTTAAAATACATTTGGACAATTTTAAAATCCATTTGGGCAATTTTAAAATACATTTGTAAAATTTTAAACTATATTTGAACAATTTTAAAATACATTTGGACAATTTTAAAATTTATTTTGACAATTTTAAAATACATTTGGACAATTTTAAAATACATTTGGAAATTTTTAAAATACAATTGAAATTGGTATAGTTTTTTGATCAACCCTTAAGGAAGTCCCATGTATTTTTTTTATTTTTTTTTATAAAATCAGCTCCTACCGCACCCATTCTGGCTCCTAGAGGGTGAAAGTTTTTGTTTCATAACTATTATTAGGTCACAGATCACGACAGTGAAAAAAACAATAAAATCGCTTCGGCAGGAAATGATGACCAAAGGGTTAAGACATGTGAATTTTCAAGAATTAAAAAAAAATACAAGTAAGAAAGTTAAAGTCGGTCAAGACCGACCATATTATACCCTACACCAGAGTTTTCCGGCAAATGGGCCCCAAGGCCAAACATGGACCGATTAGATCTTTCTTCTGTTAGATCTTTATTTAGTGTAGAAAACACACACAGATCAAATTTTAGTGGAATTGGTTTATTTTTTTGTCAATAGACCGATTTAACTAAATATCGGTCGAAATTTTTATATGGGGGACTAACAAGGGAAGTCTCCCTAGTGTCACCCGCGGATCTTTGTGGAATTGGTTTTATTTTGTAGACCAGAAAAAATAAAGGGACACGTATTTTTTTTTTAGCGGCCCAAATTCATATTTAGGGGGTAAAAAGGAAGGGGGAAGACAAGGCCATTTTTCAGTTTTTTTCGTTTATCTCCTATATTATGCAAAGAAACCTAGTCATGTTACATACCAAATGAAAGGTCTTTGGAAACCCTATCTACGTGTGCTAAGAACGTGTCCAAACATGCACAACTTTTCGTCATATTGAGTAAAATACCAAAATTTTAGGACATTTTTGTTAATAAGTCGAAAAATATTAACTTCTTTGGCCCGTTGTTACCACCACGAGATAGGTATTTTTAATACCTTTAATCTGATACCACACATGCCTATATTAATTTTGTATAAATAGGCGTAAATCGTAAAAAACTGAAAAAACGAATTAATTTTCGTTCTTAACAACATATCTAAATTTCATGGAGATCAGAGGGTGACACCAGGGAGACTTCTCTTGTAAGTCAAAAAATGGTACAATTATATTCCAATTTGATTAGGTTACTAAAGTACACGTTTAACACCTAAAAATAAAATTTGTATCAAATATTTCCATATTTATGAATTTTGAGGGAATTATGTGAATATCGGGAGGGTGGTTTGTATGGGGACGTTCAGAAGGACTGGCCCGATTCCTTTGAAACTTAAAATGAAGATTCATGCATACAAAATTTGATTACCTGCTAAATTTCAAAGCGATATCTATTATAATACGGTTATTAGAGTCATTTAATCCGAAATTAAAGGGGGCGTTTGTATAAGGGCTAGGCCTTAACATGGACCGATATTCTTTAATTTCAATTCAATAGGCTTCGTCTTTGGGCCAAAAGATGCTTAAGTTTCAAATTTCAAGTCAATTGATTGAAAATTGCGACCTGTATCGTGCTTAAACCGATAGATGGACAGACAGACGGACGGACGGACATCGCTAAATCGACTCAAAAAGTCATTCTGAGTCGATCGGTATGCTTGAAGGTAGGGTAGTTACAAACATCAGCACAAACTCATTATACCCTGTACCACAGAGTGGTGTAGGGTTTAAAAACTCAACACTTTTTTTCTTAACAGTAAACTTGCATTTTTTGCAAATTTCAAATAGCGAAATCTCGAAAAAGTTTCGACCAATTTTTTTTTATATTTGTGTTCAGCGTATCAAAATTAATAAATGTAATGTCTAATTGTGATATAATTTTCAAAAATTTATAATTTTGTTCCCTCTGGGTGTTTTTGTCCTCATTGTCATTTCAATGTTCAACTAAAGTTGATCCTTTTTTAAAAAGAACTATTTTCACACCATGCAAATCTGCCTCCTAATGGTCAAACTAGAAATTGCCTTCATTAAATTTTATAGAAAAAAAAAATCCATTAAACATTTTTTATCCCATCCTTATTATGAAATAAATAAAATATAAATTTTACACATAGGACCATTTAGGATATCCTTATATTTTATTTATTACAGTTTTAACCAAATTTGGCAAATTTTCACCGTTTAGACAACAATAACAACAGCAACAAAAATAGACAACAATTTAAACAAAAACAAACTTAAGAGAGAGAAATCCTACCCAAAAAAAACTAAATTGAGCTATTTACGTAAATTTTATTGCCAACAATTTTATATTTATTTCTTTTTTTCTTACAACATTTGTGTCTCAGAATTTTTTTTGGAGGAAAAAGATTTTCACTTTGTTAAGGGAAAAGAGATGGGATTTAAAGAGGAGATGGTAGAGTGAAAGATGTTTTTTTTTTTCAAATTATGGCATAGATTTTGTTAAAACATACATTGTGCACAGTTTGGCGTTAAATAAATTTTCTACAGCGCCACCTAGCGGAAATTTATAAAATCATGCTAAAATTTAACAAGATAATGTACATTTTACAACATAGAACAGTTTTATACTATAAACTGTTTAAATTTCACCAGATTCCAGTTAGTAATAAAATCAACCTTCAACTGATTTTAAATAAAATTAAAAAATTTCTTGAAATTTACCCAAATAAGGGTTGGAAATTATTCTCATTTAAATAAAAATGTAAATAAATTAAAGAAAACATATTATGGTCCTCGACAATCGCAAAAGTAATGTTTGTTACTATACCATGATTACTGAGGATCATAATATGATCATTACAATCATACTGAGTAATAATCAAATGATCAATTGTACCATGAGGTTCTTTCATAATGTTTGGCAAAATATTCTTTACATCTATGACTACCCAATACCTTCCAAACTCTAAAGAGGCCATTCACTAAAATACCACGCTTCGTCGATAACACTGTACAACAAATTTGGGGTCTTCGAGTGTATCTTGGACGGGACCAAAAAAAAAAACAAGTAAGAAAGTTATAGTTGGTCAAGACCGACCATATGATACCCTACACCAGTGTTTTCCGGAAAATGAGTCCCAAGTCCAAACATGGACCGATTGTATCTGTCTTTTGTTAGATCTTTATTTAGTGTAGAAAACACAAACAGATAAAATTTTAGTGGAATTGGTTTATTTTTTTGTCAATAGACCAATTTATCTGAATATCGGTCGAAATTTTTATATGGGGGACAAAGTCTAAAAATGGTGCAATTATATTCCGATTTGATTAGGTTACTAAAGTACACGTTTAACACCTAAAAATAAAATTTGTATCAAATATTTTCATATTTATGAATTTTGAGGGAATTATGTGAATATCGGGAAGGTGTTTTGTATGGGGACTACCAGAAGGACTGAACCAATTCATTAGAAATTTGGAATGGTGATTTGTGCATACAAAATTTGATTACCTGCTGAATTTGAAAGCAATAACTATTATAATATGGTTATTAATGTAATTTAAGACGAATCCAAAGGGGGCGTTTGAATGGGGGCTAGGTCTTAATATGGACCGATTTTCTCCAATTTCAATGGCTTCGTCCTTGGGCCAAAATATGCTTAAGCTTCAAATTTCAAGTCAATTGATTGAAAATTGCGACCTGTATCTTGCTTAAACCGATAGATGGACAGGCGGACAGACGGACGGACATCGCTAAATCGACTCAAAAAGTAATTCTGAGTCGATCGGTATACTTGAAGGTAGGTCTAGGACCAATATATCGGGTAGTTACAAACATCAGCACAAACTCATTATACTCTGTACCACAGAGTGGTGTAGGGTATAATGAAAGTATACCAATAGAAGACCAAAACCCCCGAAGGGTTTTAAAAACTTAGCTTGAGTTCTTTTTTTATGACCCACTGAAGTTTTCAATTTTTTTCGAAAACGTTTTCAATAAGTCAAAAAAAAAAATATTAAATCTAATTCTGAGGTAAATAATGTTAAGACATGTCTTCAGTAAAATTTGATGGTGGTTCTTTTCTTAGAATATATTAAACCTCTACCTCCCATTTTTAGGGGTCATTTTGGTCCTTTTTTTAAATATCGTCATAGAACACAAATAAAACGTGCTTTTAAAGGGTTAAAATGTTCTACAAAAAGTTTCTGCATCAAATTTCACTAAGAGTTGTCGAATATTAAAAGTTCGTGCGAAGAGTGAAAATTTTTGTAGAACATTTTAACCTTTAAACGCACGTTTTATTTGTGTTCTA
The DNA here is from genome assembly GCA_963921195.1 of Pegoplata infirma. NCBI lineage: Eukaryota > Metazoa > Arthropoda > Insecta > Diptera > Anthomyiidae > Pegoplata > Pegoplata infirma. The sequence goes on from OY992539.1 coordinate 198,237,212, forward strand.
TGACGATATTTGAAAAAAGGACCAAAATGACCCATAAAAATGGGAGGTAGATGGTTAATATATTCTAAGAAAAGAACCGCCATAAAATTTCACTGAAGACATCCATTATCGTAATTTAGGTCAGAAGCAGAATTATAATATTTTTGTGACTTATTTCTCATGACTTTGATGAAAAACAATATAATAGTATGTAATAATTTACAAGTATACTTTTTTAATCATTTTGCACTTTTCGCACGAACTTTTGATCTTCGACAACCCCTAGTGAAATTTGATGCAGAAAATTATAAATTATACTTTACATTTTTACTTTATAAAGCATTCTGCACTTTTCGCACGAAAAGTTTTTTCTTGATTTTAGTTAATAATTTTCCCAAAAATAAGGAAAACAAAGTTATTTAATTTTAAGGCAATTTTAACTAGAAAATGGGAAAAATTATATTACACTTTAGTTCATTCACAGTTTAGAACTAGACCATGGACCCATGGGTTATGGTCCCCATAGATTTTGACCAAAAACTTGTGTCTGTTTCGCTCTACCCTGCTACCGTATTACGGTAATACGGGGTCTGATAGGGTCTTGAGAATCTTAAAAACTGGATAACTCCAAAACTATTAATCGGAGGGCTTTCGGGTATTTTGCGGAAGTTATCTCGTGTTGGCAGTATTTACCAAGATATGGGCATATATAAAATCTTGGGAATTTCAAATTTTAGATCTAAAATTAGGGTCTTGAGACTCCGACAGATATGCAGAGCTAGGCCATTCCATATTTTTCTTTGTTTTTTCTTTTGAAAATTTCATCCGTTCTGCTCTATCTCGCTTAGTTTTCGAGATATCGCCATTTTAAATTTTTAACTAAAGTCTAAGAAGTGATTTACTAAATTCTCAGAATTTATTAACTAAATTCTAAGAAGTACACTTCCTCAATTCAAAGAAGAGAAATACGATGATGTTTTTTTTAGTAAATTTTAACTAAACTTGAACTAAATTTTTTTTTAAGAAATATGTCTTAAAAATAAAGATACGTTTCTTAGATTTGTGGAAAATTTCTTTGGCAGTAAGAATTTTTTCCTAATATTAAAAAATTCCATTTAAAGAAAACTATGAACTAATTATAAGTAAATGAACTAAACTTTTTTTCTCATAGTTAAGAAAATTTCTCATGTTTTAGTTAAATTTAACTAAATTTTAGGAAATTTCATGATAAATTTTCAAAGACATTTTTTCCTTAATTTTAGTTACGTCTTTTTTTTTTAGTGTGTTGGTATACTTTCTTTTTTTTTTTGGTCCCATCGAAGATACAAAATCGTGTTGCACAATGCAATTTCTGAAATACAATTGATAAATTGTGAAATAAATTTGATAATTTCAGAAATACAATTTATAATTGATTAATTCTGAAATACAATTGAATAGTTCTGAAATACAATTGACTATTTTGGATAAACAATTGATAACTTCTGAAATACAATTGACAATATCTGAAATACAATTGATAATTTCTGAAATACAATTTTGAATTCTGAAATTGTATTTCAATTATTATTGTTAGTTTCTGAAATACAATTGATAAATTCTGAAATATAATTGATAACTGCTGAAAAACAATTGATAATTTCTGAAATACAATTGATACCTGCTGAAATACAATTGATAATTTCTGAAATACAATTGGTAATTTCTGAAATTTAATTGGAAATGTTGTAGTGTTATCTCATGACTCACGTTTAAAGTAAAGTGACTTCCCAAGAAAATTCCATCACCCGCTCATCTCTAGTGTTAACCCCTTTTTCCGTTTACTTTAGGAAACTTTTTAGGCCACACATGTTTTTAATAACTTAAAGGTTAAACTTTCTGGTCTATCTATCTATTGTTTGGGAAAACTCGTCATTGTAAATTACCAACAATTTAAATATTTTTGTTGTTTCTTTTTATTTTATTTTTTTTTTTTTGTAACAATAAAAAACGAAAAACTTTATTTTTTGTCAAATACAAACACCACCCTTCAGCAATTTTTATAGCCTTGAAAATAAAAATAAAAAACACAAAAATCCCTCGGGTCATGTTTATGTTATTTTAAGCGTGTGTGATTGTATGACGTTTAAATTACGCCTTTTTTCATATGATTTTATGATTTTTTGTTGTTTTTTTTTTAAAAAGCTCTATTATGGAGCTTAAATGTCTTGCGCTTCAATAAGCAATTGTTGTGATTCTCCGTTTCCGTTGTCTGCCAATGTAAAATACAATATATTTTCATATGGATTCATTTTGGCGAAATGTGTTTTTTATTGAAGGCTTCAATATACATATATATAAAAAAAATCATACAACTTTATTATGCTCTCCACTTATTGCTAGTAGGAGAGGATATAAATAAATTTTGTCATTTGGTTTGTAACACTAAAGTAGGACCGTGAGCACCCACTGATATTCAATCGGTGTAGCAACGTCCTTCAAACTATAAGTCTGTTGAAAGTAAACTTCCTGCCGAAAACGTTTCTGATGATTAGACTTGTGCTTAATCGTTCAATTGAATGAGCGCTCATTTTTGTTCATTTCAGATAAAAGACCTAGTTCGTTCATCTAGTTCAATCGCTCATTTAATATTTTTGTTCAACAGGTCGTGAATGAATTATTTCGATCATGTCTGTTGGTCGTTCATCTAGTTCAAATCGGTAAATTTTTTTTTACGTTCAACAGTTCGTGAACGAATCATTTTTATGATGTCTCCCAGGAAAATTTTTTGGAACAAATTCCTGGTTCCATAGATTCTTGAATACATTCTACGGTAATCACAACAAAATTTTCTATCTAAAATTATTTTTCAAAAAAACTACTTGCTCCAAAAAACGATTGCTTTCGGGACAATTTCAAACAAAAATCATTGATTCTGGAATTTTAAGTAGAACCGCCCAGCAAAACTTTGGTAATGGGTAGTGATTATATAACACATTACCAGGTAATGTATATACCTTATTTGTAGCATTATTTTAGGATGTCTTACCAAACATTTGTTCCACAACGTATTATTTTAAAGTGAAAATTAAGGCATTACTAATAATTTGCTACGTAATGCATGATTATTGGAAAAATGTATTTCATATTTATTATTTCTAAACATTATATCATGGATGATTTATATTTGGTTACATTATGTATTATTTAAAAGTTTGAAATAATGCATTATTTAGAATTAAATGCATAATGCATTACAATAACATAAAAAATAATTATTTTATAAAAAAATGCATAAGTTTAAACTAGAGATGGGCTCACGACAAGAAATTTCTAACGACACACACTCACTAGCATATTATATCTACTTACACTCACTTACAATCACGTGAGTAAATTTAATACAAAATTACTTTTTCACTACTCGTAACACCTTATATATTACGTTCTGGTATGCTATATTATATACCTTACTCGTAACCTATAAAATATCATATATTTTACACCTTACTGGTATTCTTCGTTATAAATTTATGACTTATTTTATACCTTACTGGTATTCTATGTGATAATGTGGATGCATTACTTTGAGTCTCATCGCCTGTTAAAATCATCAATGCTGCAATGTATAAAATAAGAGATCATATACCTTATTTTATACCTTATTTGGTAATCTAAGTTTTGCTGGGCGGTTGCAGGGTAGTTTGATGGGTTCCGGAACCCATTATTTGGAACAGAAAATTTTGCTGGGTCTGTTGTTTTGGCGTTCGTTCAAAAAATACAATAATTTTGAAAAAAACATTAATTATAACAAAAAAAATATATAAAATTTTTGCAAAAAAAAATTTTGAGAAAGCGTGCCAAAAGAGGAGAGAAAACTAACGCCCAATGACAAAATTAACGAAAACAAGTAAGATTGCTAAATTCGGCTGTGCCGAATCTTTAATACCCTCCATCATGCAAAAAAAAATTGAAGAAGCGTTTTATTTTTTTTTTGGGAGGGGGAGGTCGGTAGTGGTAATAAGGGGGGGAGGTGCAAATTTCCTGTCGAATATGTGTTTAAAAATTCATTCTTATGCTTTTTGCACTAAAGAAATGCAAGTTTATCATAATTTAAAAAAAAATATTTTACGTCAAAAGAAGTGGAGCGGAAAAAAAATCTACATTTTCTAACTCTCAGGGTCCAAATGCAGGACTTTGAACTTCTTGTAGCATAAAAATGTTGCATTTGTTAAACAAAAACACAAAAAATCATGAAAAAAAATTAATTTTTCAGAGGTTGGTTTAGTTCTTCAATGGGGAACTTTTTTCCCCTGGTCCGATTTCGCTCATTTACGAAATTAACCTGCCTAGGAACATACCCAGCAAAACTTAGATTACCAAATAAGGTATAAAATAATCTCTTATTTTATACATTGCAGCATTGATGATTTTAACAGGCGATGAGACTCAAAGTAATGCATCCACATTATCACATAGAATACCAGTAAGGTATAAAATAAGTCATAAATTTATAACAAAGAATACCAGTAAGGCGTAAAATATATGATATTTTATAGGTTACGAGTAAGGTATATAATATAGCATACCAGAACGTAATATATAAGGTTTTACGAGTAGTGAAAAAGTAATTTTGTATTAAATTTACTCACGTGATTGTAAGTGAGTGTAAGTAGATATAATATGCTAGTGAGTGTGTGTCGTTAGAAATTTCTTGTCGGAGCCCATCTCTTGTTTAAACTTATGCATTTTTTATAAAATAATTATTTTTTATGTTATTGTAATGCATTATGCATTTAATTATAAATAATGCATTATTTCAAACTTTCAAATAATACATAATGTAACCAAATATAAATCATCCATGATATAATCTTTAGAAATAATAAATATGAAATACATTTTGCCAATAATCATGCATTACGCAGCAAATTATTAGTAATGCATTATTTTTTACTTTAAAATAATACGTTGTGAAACAAATGTTTGGTAAGACATCCTAAAATAATGCTACAAATAAGGTATATACATTACCTGGTAATGTGTTATATAATCGCTACCCATTACCAAAGTTTTGCTGGGTAAGACATATTCGTGCCAAATGTTGGGAGTCTAGCTCTTTTATTTTGGACTGCATCGTGTTAAATACAGACGGACAGAAGGACGGACATCGCTAGAATGTCTTAGAATCGATTACTGATCATAATGGGGTCCTAGACCGATATTTTGATGCGTTACACATGGAATGACAAAGTGAGTATACCCCCATTAGGGCGTACCGTCAAATTTTAATTTTCGAATTTCATGTCGTAATACCTGCCAAACGATGGCCAAGATTTTCCAACTTTTGAGACTAATTTGGATAAAAAAAATAAATTTTATGTTTAAAAAGCATTATCTGTGGACCAAAATCGCGGTTTTGGATTTTTTTTAAATATTTATCCAATAATGTACGCAAAATTTCCGAATTTTTGAGCCGGACTTGGTCAAAAAATTCGGACATGAATTTTGGTCGAAATACGTATTTTTATGCCCTCCAACAACAGTATAAGGGTATACTCACTTTGTCATTCCGTTTGTAACGCATAAAAATATCGGTCGGGAACCCCATAAAGTATATATATTATTGATCTATGATCGATTTTAAGTCATTCTGTGAATGTCCGTCCGTCCGTCTGTATAAAACACGATTCAGTCCAAAATAAGAGAGCTAGACTCCTGAAAATTAGCACGAATGTGTCTCTTTTTCATAGGCCGGTTAAGTTCCGAAATGGGTAAAATCGGATCAGGGGGAAAAAATAGTTCAATTGAACTAGTTCGTTCGTGAACAATACAACTCTACTGCACTAAAAAAAAACTTGTAAAATTACAAGAAAAACTTGTAACTTTTTTGTGTTTGTTACCTCCTATTTGACAAAAATGCCTAATTTTACAAGGTAAAATTGTAAATTACAAATTTTTTTGCACGATAAAATTTACAAAGAGGTTTCGTAATTTTACTAGATTTTTTGCTACCTCCTATTTTACGAGAATTCCTAGTAATTTTATAAGCTTTTTACCAATAACTTTGTAATTTTACAAGCTTTTTACCAATAAAATTGTAAATTAATAGTTTTTTTGGCGCAATTACAAGGAATTCTCTTGAATTTGCTAGATTTTTTTTGTACAATTATCTTGAAAATTTGTAAAATTACAAAAAAAAATTGTAAAATTACAAAAAAAAATGTAAATTTGGATTTGTTAAAAAACAAGGAAAACTGTCAAATATTGGTAAAATGGGATTCCGAGACTTTTCCTAGTAATTTGACAAAGTTTTTTTTTATGTGTGATGATTGATATCTTTCAGCTAAACTGTTCAAGCTAATCGAAAGTTAACTCTCAAAACATGAATAGTTCAATTGAACTAGTTCGTTCTTGAACAACACAACTCTAATGATGATTCACTCTCAAAACATGAATAGACCCTACAACGTTTTTTTTTTTAATTTGCATACTGACTGAACTTATAAATACTTATAAATTTCAATTGGAATACGTGGAACTCAAAATGTGATTTAAATTTTTTTTAAAATATGCATGCAGGTATTTGAATATTTCACAATTACCTAAGAACTAGTTCAACAAACTTCAAACTAGTTCAATGTAGTAGAATTTTGACGAAAAGTATTATATTAATATGTTGATGGCATACACTGGTAAAACCAAACTCATCGTTAGTTTAAAAAAAAAATGCCATTCTGATGGCGATTCTGCCATCTATTATCGTTGTGCTTTCTTGTAATCTTATAATGAAAGTGCGCAAAGTGAAACTACCAAGATAGAGAGAAAAAAAATTAATATCAACCTGTGAGCAGAATCGATTTCAGCAGATCAAACTACATAAATAATTTGATTAAAACTTTTTTCTCTGTCTTGTGCATGCATTTTAAAGAAATCTGGAATGGTCACTTTGGGGAACTTTCTTGTAAGATTACATGAAAACCCAACAATAGATTCTTTGTTGGATGGCAGATTCAAGTTAAGGAGGTCGAAATACATTAAGATATGTTGGTTTGGTTTCTGGGTCAGAACTTTTTTTTGTGGGGTTGTGTTATCAGTTTTATAAATAAACTAAGAATTAATTTAATATATGAACTATACGGACTAGTTCAAACCACATAAACTAACTTTTTGGTGACCAACACTTTTGATAATTCCCGTTTTCAGCTAAAAGCTTAAAAGGGTATCTAAAAGTCGTTGTTAACCAATTGAAAAACAAAGTCTTCTTCTTGCTGGTTTTTCATTTGTTGTCATATGCCTATTTATGGCATTTGAAATACAAAAAAAATATAAAGAGTTAAATAGCCATAACCACGCTTCTAAAAACAACTTTAGAGACATTTTTTAAGGATTTGTTTACCTCGTAAACAAATCAATGATGTGTGGAAAATTTTTATGGTTATTTTTTAATGGATTTTTAAAAATGTAAATAAATTTAAAGGGGAGAAAAAATTACAAAAAAATGTGGAGTTATTTAAAGTTTTTTGACATTTTGTAAACAAAATTTTAAAAAAATATTAAAGAAAGGTTTAGTATAATGAAAACTGCGACAGATATGGATTAGTAAAATTATGACTTTCTGGTGTATTCCAATAACTTAATTAAGTTGACCCATATTAACCAATAACTCATAAATAAAATATTTTGCTTCAAAACAACTTTAAATATTTTTTTAAAATATATTTCACAATTTAACCCTTAAGGGTGTTGCAAAATTAAAACTTTATTGCTGATCATAACATTTACCTAAGAATTTCCTTAAACTTTCTAATAAAATGTTTTTAAAACTTTTTCACTTAAATTCCAACTTAACAATATAGTAATCATCATCAATATTTAGCCTGCATTCATTCATCCTATTACAGTTTATAAATTTGTAATTTCCTATCAATTTATTAAACACAAATACATATCGAACAATAATTTTTACATAAATATTGCATATTTACAGGCTTCAAGGTATTTTTGCTAAAAATAACCAAGCAAAATTTATAATTAAAAAAATTTACAATTTTTTACCGATTTTTTTTATACTCTTCATCCACACTACACTGAAAGAATTATTGTTCATAATATCTATGAACAAATTTCATAAAACTAAATTCATAGAATCTATGAAAAAATTCATTGTCTGAATTAATTAGTATTGTGAAATATTTCATAGAATTTTATTCATAGATTTTGTTAAATAGAAAAAAATCATAAAATTAATGAATGTCATTCATAGAAAATAATGTCATCAATAAGCCTTTTAATTTTTTTTAATAATTAAAATATGTTACAATAATTAAAAAAATATATTAAAAAAAAAATAAAAAATAATAATAATAATAATGTTACAATACAATAATTAAAAAAATTTAATAAATATATTAAAAAAAACATAAAAAACGTTAAAAAAAATAAATTGCTGCCCTGGCAGGATTCGAACCCAAGACCTACCGGCTGAGATGGTTATGGTAAACGCCTTAGCTATCAGCGCCACCAAAGGAGGAAATCTCTCCAACTAACACTTACAAGGGAAGCCTCCCTAGTGTCACCCGCGGATCTTTATGGAATTGGTTTTATTTTGTAGATCAGAAAAAATAAAGAGACACGTATTTTTTTATAGCTACCCGAATTCATATTTAAGGGGTAAAAAGGAGGGGGGAAGACAAGGCCATTTTTCAGTTATTTTCGTTTATCTCCTATATTATGCAAAGAAACCTAGTCATGTTACATACCAAATGAAAGGTCTTTGGAAAATCTATCTACGTGTGCTAAGAACATGTCCAAACATGCGCAACTTTTCGTCATATTGAGAAAAACACCAAAATTTTAGGAAATTTTTTTTAATAAGTCGAAAAATGTTAATTGCTTTGGCCCGTTGTTAGCACCACGAGATAGGTATTTTTAATACCTTTAATCTGATACCACACATGCCTATATTAAGTTTGTTTAAATAGGCGTAAATCGCAAAACTAAAAAAAGTCAATTTCCCCCCATACAAATCGACCCCCCTAAAAATGAGTTTGGGCCGTTAAAAAAAATACGTGTCGAATTAATTTTCGTTCTTAACAACATATCCAAATTTCATGAAGATCGGAGAGTGACACCAGGGAGACTTCCCTTGTTAGTTTTAAATTGCACGTTATTTTTTTCTTGCAAATACACAAATATTTTGTTTTCTACACACACACACACTGCTTTTGGCAGAGCATTGTGGCAGAGTATAGATACAAACTTAATATGTTAAAGCAGAATATTAAACAAAATGGATTTTAAGTGTTATTATGTGTTTATATACTTTAGCTCAGTGGCTAGAGACTAAGCTTCACGAACAACTGGTTTTGTGTTCGAATCTCGGTGGAGATAAGTTAAAAATAAATTAATTTTTAAAAATAGAAAAATGCAAATATTTAAAAATAAATAAATAAAAATGAATTTATAAAATAAATAAAAATAAAATAATAAAATAAATAAATATAGAATTGAATAATAAAATTATTTTTTCATAGCCTATGAACTTTTTCATAGGTTTCTGGTTTCTATGAATTTGTTTCATAAATTCTATGAAGGGCATCATTGGCAGACTTCTAATGATTTTTTTCATAGAATCAATGTACGTTTGAACAAACTTCTTTTAGTGTAGTTCACAGGGGGTATTTGTGTCGCTCAAGAGAAAAAACTTTAACAGGTGGGATTAAAAGAATGATGGTTGAAAGAGGAATTGAAAAAAATAATATTTGATTTCTTTAAAATAAAAACTTTTTTATTGTTTTAAACAAAAAAAAAAAAATTATGTGTTTTACACTTTTAAGATGTTAATGATTCAATATATTTTTTAAAAAATTACTAAAATTTAAAATAAAGTTAAAATTTCATGACTTAAAAAAACACCAAAAACAACAAAAATTTTCCTTTAATCCCATCCCGACTTCATTTGAGAGGAAAGACGGAGAGATGATCCACTCACAATCTCTTGTGTTTTTATAGCCTCCACTCTAGTGATAGAGGGTATATATAAGTTTGTCATTCCGTTTGTAACACCTCAAAATATTGGTCTAGGACCCCACAAAGTATATATATTCATGATCCTCGATCGATTTTAAGACGATCTAGCGATGTCCGTCCGTCCGTCTGTCCGCCTGTCTGTCTGTTGAAAACACGCTAACTTTTGAAAGACTTTACGGAGGCTCCTGAAGTTTGGCATATATGTTGGGCATTTACCTGGTCAGGTTGGTATTGCAATCCAGCGAAATCGGTCCAGTGGTTCAAAAGTTATGAGCAAAAGACTGAATTTCGGCAAGGGTTTTTCGTGAATTTATGAGATAAAAAGCACTATAACTTTCGAAAATCAATTCTGAGGATGCTGAAGCTTGGCATATATATTTTTCGTTTATTCAGCCTACTTCGTATTGAATTTCACCCAAATCGGTCCAGTGGTTCAAAAGTTATTAGCAAAACCGTGAATATCAGATTAGCTTCACCTTAAATTCACGTGGTGAAAACCCGTTAAACCTGTTTTAAAACCATTGGTAAGTCACAAAAATATTTTAAAACGTATTTTTGTCACTCAAAAATATTTTTGTACCAAAAGAAAAAAAAATACACTCGAAAAAAATTTTACACTCAAAAAAAATTTTACACTCAAAAAAAAAATTAGTAAATTTTTTTTTTTAATTAGTAAATTTTATTTTTTAAGGTAAAATTCGAAAAAAATTTTACACTCAAAAAAAAATTAGTAAATTTTTTTTTGAATGTAAAATTCGAAAAAATTTTACACTCAAAATGAATTTTACACTCAAAAAAAAAATTTGTATTTTTTTTAAAAAATTACTAAAAAAATTTTTTTTTACACAAAATAAAATATTTCTAATCATAACTGTTATTTTTTTCACGTTAGAAAATGGGCATTGTGGAGGGTATTCATAGATTCGGTCAAGTCGAATTTAACTTTTCTACTTGTTTTCTCTATGGCTGGGACATACTCTCTGTCATTCTCTTTGTCGTTCCGTTTGTAACGCATCGTAATATCGGTCGAGGACCCCGTAAAGTATATTTTAGTGATATAAGATAGAATCTAAAACATTCAATAAGTCTACTACTATCCGATTATCTGTTGAATTCTTCAACATTGTACAATCACGATAGAATTATTTATTTAGGTCATTCATATCACCCGTGAGTTTTGAACAGGTCTACTGATGATCTGCAAATTTTCTAATTGCAATACAACTTGTTGCTGGTATATATGCCCTAAAAACTCTGGCAAGAAAAATCAATTTCTGTTTTCAAATTCACCTAAACATGTATTTATTGGCTTTTCATTTATGTGATGAGTTTTTGCAGTTTTGACTACAGAGTGTAAATGAATATCTTGTGAAATGCTTTAAGCTCTTTGTCATTATATTAATAAGGATGGGACGTTTTCATACAACCAAAAACAACTAAAAAACACGAAACTTTTTCAACAGAATCTAAGGAATTTTTTTCTGAAATTATAATTAATTCGAATTTGTAGATAAAATATTTCAGAATCTGAAACTTTTTCTATAGGAAAAATGTCCCCAACATTGAGATATTTTCTTAAGAAAAAATTTCTCATAATCTGACAATTTTTTTTTATAGGAAAAATATTTCAGAATCTTAAAAATTTTCTGTGGCAAAAATTTCAGAGAATCTGATTCTTTCTCTATAAAACACAATTTTCAGAGTTCGAGTAATTTTCTGTAAAATAAAAATATCTTAGTCTATCTTTTTTGCTGTAGGAAAAATTCTAAGTCTGAGACTTTTTCTGTACAAAAAATGTTTCAGAATCTGATACCTTTCGAAAGAAAAAAGATTTTTCTCAGCAAAAATTCAGTTAAAATTTGAATGCCAAAAATTTAAATTTCAATTTTAAGGCTATTTTAATTTCATATACAATTTTTTTAAGAACTTAATAAATTTATCCATCTTTATATTGATTGATTTTGCAATAATCTGTTTTGTATATTGCCTCACTTCCTTAAGTTTATTGCTCCCTACATGTACAAATTTGTATATGTTTTTTTTTTGATATCTCATTTATGTATTTATATTTTTTTATCCTATATAAATTTTCATCAATATTGTTAATGAACGTATATGAAACGAAAAAAAAATGTATATAAATCTTCATATAACAGTATATGGATCTAAATATTATATAAGATAAGGAAGTGCAAAAAACGAATATACAAAATCAAATTAGACTAGAATTGAGATTGATTTTTTATTCAATTTTATTATTATTACAGGAACATACAAAACAGTAAAATGTGAAATGATGGGCAGAGGTGGATTTAGAATGTGCTACGCGATTTAAAAAAAAAATAAATTTAGTACAACAATTGATTTCTTTAAAGAATTTAAAACTAAGATTAATTAAAAGAATGATAGGCAGAGGTGGGTTTGAAATGAGCTTCAGAACTAAAAAAAAATTAAGTACCAAGATTAATTCGAAGAACGATAGGCAGAAGTGGGTTTGAAATGTGCTTCACAATAAAAAAAAAAATAGTATCACGACTGATTTATTCTTAGAATTTAGTACCGCGAATAATTCTAGGAATTTGGCACCACTATTTATTTTTTCATAGAATTAAGAACCACGACTAGTTTTAAGAATTTAGTACCACGATTGATTTATTCTTAGAGTTAAGTACCACTATTGATTTATTGTAAGAATTTAGTACCACGATAAAGTCTTAGAATTAAGTACCACAAATTATTCTAAGAATTAAGTACCAAGGTTAAATGTAAGAATTTAGTACCAAAACTAATTGTAAGAATTTAGTACATACAACGATAAATTCTAAGAATATAGAACCACGATTAATTCTTAGTGCCCTTCAAAAGATCTAGGGAAACACTTTGGTACCATATTTTCTCCAAGTATGTTTGTTTTAATAATACTACACATCTAATCTAAGAAAGATAAAGTACCAAACAGTGTCAAAAATTTGATATTACATAGTAAAAATTGCAATGTTTCAATCCAAACATAATACAATTATTTCATATGGTAGGGTATTTAAACAATTTTAATACATTTTCATCAATATACCCATAGAGCTGCACAAACTTTTATACATTATCATAACTAATCAAAAAAAAAATGTTATTCATTGTATGTAGTTTAAGTCCCATATTAGTCATCTTCTTTATGTTCCCTGTTTTTCGTTTTCATATTTTTTTACATTTTGATTTTATTCCCTGATATATATTCATTTTGTCCACCCTATGGTATTAAAAACATTCTACGGTATATATAGCTGTATTCAAAAAAATAGAAGCTGTTAGACTTTCTTTGAATTTATGATGTCGAAACAAACATTTTTTAGAAAATTTAAAAAAAAAAACTACACATAAAAAAAAAATTTCCAATGAACAACTTTCATAGTATTTATGAACAAATTCATACAATTAATTAACTTTTTCATAATACTTATAACCTTTTTCATAGTATTTATGAATAAATCCATAATATGTGAAATTTAAGAACTATTTAACATTTTTCATAAATACTATGAAAAAGGTTAAAAATTTAATGAATTCATAATTTGTATGTATTTGTTCATAAATACTGTGAATTTCGTTAATTAGCAAAGCTCACTTTTGCTCTGTATCCTTTTTTGAAAACGCCTGTCAGACACCCTTCATGACTTTTTTCAAATAAAGCTCAAGGTTATATAAAGTTAAAAACTTAGTCGTGGTGCTATTTTTATGACCTACACTGTACTACTATTAAGGTGTTTAGGTTATTAATAATTTATGCTTATTGATAATATTGTATACACCTTCCAGGTGTAATAACTTCCTTTTTTATATAACTTCCGTTATTTATCTTATTAGTTTGTAAGTTTTTGTATTAGTGTAGATGTTTTATAGATATGTATAAGTGTGTGTGTGTGTGTTAAAATATATATGCCTGCAAGTGTGTTTGTGTGATTTTGACTTTAGTATTAGTAGGTTGACTATGCTGAAGAAGCAGCAGATTATTTAATATTACTGACCCAATATTATTACATCATAAATCGTTTAGTAATGTTACATGTTCTTATGTGTTCATATACATATTTATGTATTTGTAATGTTGTTTGTTTATTTGGATGTGATAAAAGCCATTTTTGTATCAATATTTTTCATTGATTGACATCTACATGTATTTAGCTAATGTACACATATACATGTAAAAATGTACAGTGGCTCCTACCATACTTCGGGTGGTAGATATTAGATAGCAATTCGTTCTTAAATTTTATTTTTAATTACTAAACCGTATTTTTCTCAAAGAGTATTTTAGTAAACAATTCTGAATAGGTAATTTATCCAGCTTTAATTAAAGTTTGATAGCCTCCAGATTGAGTTAATATTTAATGTACTACGAGGGTCGAACTGGAAATTGAAATTAATTTGTTCAATACGAAAATCAATTTGACTTGAGACCAACAAAAAAAATTTAAAGTACACTAAAAGTAGATCAAAACTCCCAGAATGTTTTTTCCTTCGATGAAAAAAAAAAAACATTCTGAAAAAGTACTTTTTAAAAATTCCGTTAGGGGGTAAAAGGGAGTAAAAAAGTGTACATTTGGTACTTTTTCTATATTCTGAAATAATGATTCCAGAAAGTTGAAGTTAAAAATGTATAAACGTTCGATGAGAAAAACATTATGGAAAAAGTACTTTTTGAATATTGCTTTTCGAAGTTACAAAAAGTGAAAAAAAGGTAAATTGATACTTTTCATATTTCTTAAATAATGGTCGCAAATACTTGAAATTAGGAATGTAGGATAACTCGGTAAAAAAAAAGTATTCTGAAAAATCTTGACATTTCAATGTGTAGGATCATTCATTGAAAAAAAAAAAACATTCTGAAAAAGGTACTTTTTAGAAATTCAATTTTTATGAGTCGTAAAAATATTAAAAAGTGTTCTTTTGTACTTTATACATTTCCTGAAATAATGTCCTACCCGCTTGAAATGCGGAATGTAGGATCTTTCGGTGAAAAACAACATTCTGGAAAAAGTACTTTTTCGAAATTCCATTTCTTTGGTTGGTAAAAAGTATGCTTTTAATACTTTTGATATTTTCTGAAGTAAATTAAAATGTGGAATGTAGGATCCTTCGATAAAAAAAAATCAGGAAGATCTTGATATTTCGAATATGTAATCCTTCATTCTAGGCAAAGTTATTTTTGAAAATTCCATTTCTATGAGTCCTAAAAGCGTAAAAAAAGTGTAATTTTGGTACTTTTATTTCCCATATTTACTGAAATAAAGATCCTACCCACTTAAAATTAAGAATGTAGGATACTAGGATAAAAAAAAACGTTCTAAAAAAAGTACTTTTTTAAAAATTTCGTTTCTTAGGAAGGTAATAAAGTATTATTTTAGTACTTTAATATTTCCTAAAGTAAATTTAAATGTAGGATCCTTCGGTAAAAAATAATATTCTGAAAATCTTCATATTTCAAATGTTGAATCCTTTCCCAGCAAAAAAAAATCGAAGTGGTGCAAAAAGAATAAGTGATTCACTACATACATAGTAGCTATATATGCCGATCTTCATATTCCATAAGAAGTACTTTTATAAGCACTTC
Organism: Pegoplata infirma; assembly: GCA_963921195.1. Taxonomy (NCBI): domain Eukaryota; kingdom Metazoa; phylum Arthropoda; class Insecta; order Diptera; family Anthomyiidae; genus Pegoplata; species Pegoplata infirma. The sequence continues at coordinate 198,252,810 of OY992539.1, forward strand.
CAAAACTGCTAAAAAAATGCCAATAATAACAACTTTCACCAGTTCTTTCCTCAATGATTTATAAGTACCATTTTCATATGTGTTTACAAATGCAATTGAAAAGTACAAATTTGTGGCACTTATGTTAAGTATTGGATTTGTTTTGTTGAACATTTTTTTTTATAATTTTCTCTGATTTAATAAAAAGTTAAATTTTATAAATGAATTAACTTGATATGCCGCAAAAGCGAATTTGTTATGTAAATTATGTTATAAAAAAATACAGTTTCCAGATTTTTGTTAAAATTACCAAATGACTCAAGAAGTGCTAAAAAGATAACAAAAAAAACTGTTAGCCCTTAAAAAAGACAAGGGTTAAATATAACCAAAAAAGAGCTAAGTTGGTATTGCCGTTTAAAGGTATAAAAACTCTTCTAAAAATATACGATATCTGATTTAAAATGAGAGAATTACTTTTTTTTATCTCTTCATTTTATTTATTGGATGTTTTTTTTTAACTACACGTATAAAAACATTTTTTATACCCTACACCACACTGTGGTACAGGGTATAATGAGTTTGTGCTGATGTTTGTAACTTCCCGAAATATTGGTCCTACCCCCACCTTTAAGTATACCGATCGACTCAGAATCACTTTTTGAGTCGATTTAGCGATGTCCGTCCGTCCGTCTGTCCGTCCGTCCGTCCGTCTGTCTGTCTGTCCATGTAAACGGTGTAAACACGATACAGGTCGCAATTTTTGATCAATTGACTTGAAATTTGAAACTTAAGTCTCTCTTGGCCCAAGGACGAATCCTATTGAAATTGGAAAAAATCGGTCCATATTTAGACCTAGCGCCCATACAAAGGTCCTCTTTAGTTTTGGCTCAAATGACTCTAATAACCGTATTATTGAAGGTATCGCTTTGAAATTTGGAAGGTAAACATGTTTTGTCTTCACATATCATCGTTCCGAATTTCAAAGAAATCGGGCCAGTTCTTCTTGTAGCCCCCATACAAACCACCTTCCCGATTTTCACATAAATGTCTCAAATTTCATGAAAATAGAAAATATTTAATTAAAATTTTGTTTGTGTATGTTTAATGCGTACTTAAATAACCTTATCAAACCTGATAATCATCGGACCAGTTTTGGACTCAGGCCCCTTGTGAAAATTTCGCCCGATATTCAGTTAAAGCGGTTTATTGTCAACAAATAGAAGCCTATTTCACTCAAATTTGATTTGTGAGTGTTTTCTGCACTTATTAAAGGTTTTACAACATATAGATCTAATCGATCCATGGGACCCATTTTCCGGGAAACCTTGGTGTAGGGTATTATATGGTCGGTCTTGACCGACTATAGTTTTCTTACTTGTTTTTTTATAATTTTTAGAGTTGTTTTGTAAATTATGTACAAAAAAAACAATAAAAAGTTTCCAGATTATGGTAAAAATCAAATGACTTAAAAAGTGCTTAAAGGGCTAAAAAAGATAACCAAAAAAAGGTGGTAGCCTTTAAAAAAAAGGGCTGAATTATAGCCACAAAATGACTAAGTTGGTATCGCTGTTGAAAGGTATAAAAACTCTTCTAAACATTAGGGTATTCAATTAATCGAGGTTTTGGTTTAATCGGCTAATCGGGCAAATAATTAATCGCACTTAAAAAATTATGTTAGTAATATCAACTGAAAATGTCAGTTAAAATAACAACTTTGTAAGTTGTTTTGGGGTCAACTACTTTTTCAGTTAAATCAACTAACAATGTTAGTTATTTTAACTGACAAAAAAAACAACTGACTTATGTAGTAAAAACTACTTACATTTGTAGTCAAAACAACTAAAATGTAGTAAAATAAAAAAATCAATATATATTTTTTTTTTCAAAACATTTTTCAGAAAAAAAAATTGAAGACCAAATTTTCTCCAAGTTTTTTTTTTTTTTAAAAAGTTGTGAAAAATAAAAATAACAACATTTTTTTTTTTTGGAAAAAAACTTTAAAACTTTTCAGAGATAAAATAAATAAAATTAACTACTTTAAATAACTGTTACTACATCACAGTACTTTTTTATTAGTTCAAAAAAACGATTTAAAATAACTAACAGAAATAGTTGTTTGATATTTTTCATACAAAAACAACTGACTTTGTAGTTGAAAACAACTAACTACTGTAAAATATACAAATATCTAACATGTAGTAACTTACATAATTTTCTGAGTGCGGGGTTGAGATTTAATCGGTTACTACTCAGATAAATTTGAATTATTCGGTTAACCGAATAATAAAAATTTTAATTGAATATAAAACTAAGAACTCTATGTACTTTTAAGAATTTTATTAATTTTATTTAAAATAAATCTTTATCCGATATGGCGAAGCTCTATAATGTTAGCCCAAATAAAGATTTTTTGTATGGCACCCTAAAAATTTTCCCTAAAATTGATACCCAAATTGATGCCGGGCTTAGATGTACCTCTAATAGAGTTTCGAATTCGGTAGTATTATATATCAACAAGACAAATTGGTTGGTTTTCAAATTTGTTTTCTTTTATTTTTTAGGGCCGAAATTGCAATAATTTTATCGGTCGATATCTCCGTAATGAAAAAAGATATCTTAAGGATTGCAAAAGTAATTTGAAGAATAAGTGAAGAATTTTTAGATGTGCTGAACTAATTATACATCATAAAATAATTCTCGGTTTTATAAGGTCCCGAACATTGCGAATATCTGAGTTTATGCAGTACAGTCAATCGAAAATCTAAATATCTCAAAATAAGATAAATCACTTCTAAGGCCAGATTCGGATTAAGCGAAAAACTATTAGAAAAATATATACATCCACATTTAATTAATAATTCCTATTAGCTAAACTAAATTATTAAAAACATCGATTTAATCTTAACAATTTCAAGTCTAAATATTACATAATAAATATTATACATTGTTAAACATATCGTTTTGGTTTTAATTATTATTAGTGTAAATACTAAAAAAAAACTCTTAAAATCAATCCCAAAAAGTCATGAAATATGTACTTATCAAGAAGTGATGAAAAAATCACTTCTAAATCACCATATAAAAATTACATAATCACATCCAAAATGCCAAGAAATATATACTTCTAAAGAAGTGATGAAAAAAGCACTTCCAAAAGGTCAAGTTATATTAACATCCCGATCACTACTTCAGAAGTTGTGATAAAGATGTTAATATATATGTACTTACTAAACACTAGTGATATTGTGTGTCACGCCCATATAAAATTCATCAGTGTTTCAGCTGAAGAAGAAGTACATCTGGTTCATAAGTTGTGGTGAATTTTGTAGTGAATGGTAAGCTCTTTTTTTGCTGGGTTATTAAAAAAAAAACATTGGAAATGCCATTCCTATGATTCGTAAAAGGGGTAAAAAAGTTTACATTTGGTACTTTTTATATTTCCTGAAATAATGATAAAATAAAGAAGGTTAGATCCTTCTGAAAAAAGTACTTTTTCGAAATTACGTTTTGTAGCGGCGTAAACAAATATACTTTTAGTACTTTTTATATTTCATGAAAAAAAGATCCCAGAAACTTGAAATTTGCAATTTTTTCGGTAAAAAAAAAGTATTTCGGATTTTTTTTTTTGGAAATTCCGTTACTAAGGGAGGTAAACATGTGTACTTTAGGTACTTTTTAAATTTCCTGACATAATGGTTCTAGAAACTGGAAATTTAGAGTGCAGAATATTTGGTAAAAAAACATTCTGGAAAAAGAGTTTTTCAAAATTCCGCATTTTAGCGGCGTTAACAATTTTACTTTTGATACTTTTTATATTTCGTGAAAAAAGTACCAGAAACTTGAAATTTGTAATGCAATATCTATCAATAAAAAAGCATTCCGGTAAAAAAAATTGGAAAATACTTTTTTTAAGGGAGCCCTAGTAAAAATATTATGCTAATTTTACTAAACATATCTAAGTTGATCCGTAAAATAGTTGTATCAAATAATATCTAATTGTATTACTTTAGATCAAAAAATATAAAAATTGATACAATTTGATCGTGAATTTGGTCAAATCTAATTATACACTCAAAATAATCACTCTGTTAAATTACAGAGATACTCTGCTGAGCCAGCAGAAAATACCATAGATTTCCAACCCGCAAGATTTTTTGTTATTTTACGAAGAAAATTCTGTAAAATGATTTCGATAAAAAAAATTTAAATTTACAGAATTATCTGTAAAATATTGATAAAACCGAAAAGAATTTTAACAAAAAAACTCTGTAAGTTTACTTAGTTATAGTTGAATGCTTTTTATGAGTTCAAAATTTTACAAAAAAAACTCTGTAAATTTACAAAGTTTTAGTTAAACCCATTTTATGAGTAAAACTTTTCTGCTTCAAACATTAATTAAAATTAAAAAAATTAAATTAATTAAAATTAAAATTTTGTTAAATTTGCCCGCTTTAATGCTTCCAAATTGTAAAGTTACTTTTTTATTTTTTGAAACGAGTAACTCCAATTGTACAAATTTTCGGTCTCAAAAAATACAAAGTATTTTTTTTTTTAAATCTGTATTTTGACAGATAACTTTGTTAAATATCTGTCGAATTGAGATTACAGTCATTTTACAGAGTATTTAACAGAATAATTATTTTGAGTGTATCAAATTGATCTTATAATATCTATTTTTATATAATTTGATGAGCAAAACCAATATACGAATCTAATCATATATGAAGCAATATCTAACCATATAAAGTGGATCAACCGTATCAAGTGATAGATAAAATTTTATATAAATTTATACGGAAGCATATTAACTCATAACAGATTGTATCAAATTATATATGATTATTTCAGAAAATTTTTACTCGGGAGGTAAACATGTGTACTTTAGGTACTTTTTATATATCCTGACATAATGGCTTTAAAATCTGGAAATGTGAAATAAAAGAAAAATGGTAAAAATGTCTGCGACTTTTCTACTCTTGCCCAGTGTTGCCATATATTTTTTTGAAAAAACTTTTTATTTCTGACAAAAAATCTTTTTTTTTGTGAAAAAATCTTTTTTTTACAAAAGTATTGAAAAAATTAAAAATTAATACATTATGTATTTTCATTATGTATTTTCAATTCATTTTTTATATCAAGTGTAAAAAAAATAATAAAAAAAACAACCAAGCGTTCATTTGGAACTCGAAAAGGCTCATAAAAGAGTTTTTAGACGTTCAGAAAACATAATCCCATTTTCTTAGCGCTCTTATAATATCCAAAGTTCAATTTTTATTTAGTTTTCGCAATTTAATTACAAATCATTTTTAATAATTAATTAAACCTAACCGAGAACTGATTACAATGACCGTCGTCTCGTTGCATCGAAATCGACCAAGGGTTTAGTGGGAATCGAACCCACGACCCCCTGTTTCATAGGCTAGCATGCTACCAACTAACCTACAGGGGCCTTATATGACTCATAAAAGATTCTCAAAAATAAATGTTCGTATTCTTTCCTGACTCTTTTATGAATGTTCAAAAAAACATATTTTGAATTTTTTACATATCCAGAATTAAGAGTCAAACATGAATGCTATCGACAATGTGAACTCCTTCACCTACCTCGGGAGTGTCATTTCCCCAGATGGCGGAGCTGCACATGATATCCATAGTAGAATATCCAAAGCACAAGGCGCTTTCTCACAGCTATTGAAAATCTGGAGGTCATCATCAATCTACACCCGCACCAAATTACGTATCTTTAACTCAAACGTAAAATATGTTCTTTTATACGGATGTGAGACCTGGCTAATGACGAAAGCACTTGAAAAGAAACTTCAAATTTTCGTAAATAAATGCCTCAGGAAAATTTTGAAGATCTGGTGGCCAAACACCATATCCAACAAATTACTTCTCGAGAAATTCAACCAAATTGAAATAGAACTCGAAATTAAAAAGAGACGATGGAATTGGATTGGTCACACCCTGCGGAAATCAGCAACAGAAATATGCGGACAGGCTCTAGAATGGAACCCGCAAGGTAGCAGGAAACGAGGAAAGCCAAAGCATACATGGAGACGAACTATTGAAGATGATATGAAAAAATGGGATACAATTTCAACAGGGCAAAAATCATCGCTCGAGATAGAGGAGAATGGCGAAATTACGTTGAGGCCCACAGGGAGCTAAAGGAAATAAGAAGATGAATCTTTCAGGAATCCAAATGTCGAGCGTTCTGTCAATTTTTTGGAGCCTTGAAAGAGTCATAACTTATGAAGGCTCAGAAAATTGTACACAGTAAGCAAATATCAAACACCGGTGCATGCTCGACAATATATGACGGATTGGATCTATATGTGGTAAAATCTTTTATTAGTCCAACAATTTAAGAGAAAAATTATTCTATGTTGCCAACTTACAGATTTAAGTGAATATCGTGTGGAATTTTCATATGGCGACCAAGTCAAAGAATGGTCTGATTTTAAATGGATTTAATAAGGTTACCAAGCTAAAAACAAAATTGTAATCGAATATCTCATATTTTCATAGAATAAAGACGTATTTAATTGTAACCGTTTAAATAGACTGAAGGACGGACACGCTAAGTCAAATCAGATAGTGATTCTGAATCGGTCGGTATACTAAAAGCTTGCTCTACGACCAATATTTCGGGTATTTACAAAAAAAATGATGCTGTTTGTATTTTTTAGCTAATTAAGAAAAACTTGAAAAAACTTTATTATTTTCCAAAAAACTTATTTTTTTAAAAAAAATCTTGAAATCTTTTTAGCACCTCAAAAAACTTGCAAAAAAAGGGAAATCTTGATATATGGCAACACTGCTCTTGCCTTAAACATTAAATCATGATAATGTTTTGCTGAAGATTTGGGTGTAGTTGCCACACAGAAAAAAACAAAAAAAAATATTTAATTAAAAAAGTCGTAGATTTAATTAAAAAATTAATTAAATCGGGACCAATCACTAAAATGCGCAAATAAATTAAAAATATTTGTTTGTCGTTAATTAAAAATAAATGGATATTTATTTAATTAAAAACTTAATACTATAAATTAAAAAATTTAATTAAAATTAAAAAAAAAATAATTAAAATTTTAATTGTTTAAATTAAAAAAATTAATTAAAGATATTATATTAAAAAAAAAAATAATTTGTAAAAACATTCTTTTTGAATAAAATGGTTTAAAAAAAAAATATTTCTTCAAACCTTACCAAATTTATTTATGCCGTAAAGACATAGTCAGTGAGATGATTTTATAAAGTTGATTATAAACCTTTCATATACATACACATAAAACTATAAACAAAATGAGAATTCAAAAACCTATGTGAAAAATAAAAAAACTTTCAACAAACTTTTTATACTTATGTATTTTTTTTTGTATGTAATACAATGCAAGAGAAAAACACACACTCGCACACACACGGAAAACAAAACAAAAAAAAAAATAAGTATAGCTAGAAATTTAATTAAACATTTAATTATATAAATTAAATACTTAATTAATATTAAATTTGAAAACAATTAAAATATTAATTAAAATAAAGTTAAAAATTTAATTAAACAATTAATTATATTAATTAAAAGTTTAATTAATATTAAATTAAAAAACAATTAAAATTTTAATTAAAATAAAATATACGATATTATTTTCTGTGCACAGAAAAAAATAAAAAATAAATTTAATTAAAAAATTCGTGGATTTAATTAAAAAATTAATTAAATCCGGACCAATCACTAAAATGCGCATATAAATTAAAAATATTTGTATGTCGTTAATTAAAAATAAATGAATATTTATTTAATTAAAAATTTAATTCTATAAATTAAAAAATTTAATTAAAATTTGAAAAAAAATAATTAAAATTTTAATTATATAAATTAAAAATTTAATTAAAAAAAAAAATTTAAATCAATTAAAATTTTAATTGTATAAATTAAAAAATTAAAATTATTTAAAAATAATACATTTTTTAAAAAACTAATAATTTAAAAAAAACATTTTTTAAATAAAAAGGGTTAAAAAAATGTTTCTTTACCAAATATATTTATGCCGCAAAGACATATTCAACGAGACAATTTCATAAAGTTGATTATAAACATGTTATATACATACACATAAAACTATAAATAAAATGAGAATTCAAAGAACTATATGAGAAATAAAAAAAAAATTCAACAAACTGTTTAAACTTATGTATTTTTTTTATCTGCAAAACAATGCAAGAGAAAAACACCCAGTAGCACACGCACACGAAAAACAAAACAAAACAAAACAAACAAAAAAAATAAGTAAAACTAAAAATGTAATTAAACAATTTATTATATAAATTAAATATTTAATTAATATTAAATTTAAAAACAATTAAAATGTTAATTAAAATAAAGTTAAAAAATTAATTGAACAATTAATTATATTAATTAATAATTTAATTGAAATTAAATTAAAAAAAAAATAAAATTTTAATTAAAATAAAATTTGCGATATTATTTTCTGTGTATTTTTCTGACTTTTGCTAAAAAAGTCGAACTTTGACCAACGATAATTTGAAAACTACAGCAAATTTTGAAAATCCAAAAATGCAACATATCTCATATAAACGTGGATATCTATGAGCCAAATTCTCAGTGGCGTCCAAAGGCATGTTTCCGAACAGTAGGGCGAACATTTTTGGAATTACCCACCTATTGTTTTTAGAAAAATGTGTTCCAAAGAGTTTAGATAGCTATTTCTTCAGTCTTTCGAAAAAAAAAAATTTTTTTGATTTTTTTTCTTAAAAATCCAAAACTTTTTTGACTTTTTCCTCAAATTGGGCCTTTTTTTTTTTTTTTGATTCAAAAGAAAGCTTAGGATATTTCCTTTAAGAGCTATGGGGTCGCTTAGTGGGATGCGAGTGGGATATCTTTGTTTTAACTTTGCTTTTTTTTTTTTAACTTTGGAACACAAAAAACGGTTATTTAATTTGCACTATTTGTCGTGGGATAGCTAACCAGGTTTCGATAGATCCCCGATACCCTCTAATTTTTATAGGTTCGAAAAAGAAAGCACGAGCCAAAAAATGAGGGTGGTGGGCTGTGGCCATATGGCCCCTCATCGGGGTCAAAGTTGGGCGTAAAGAAGTAAAAATCCTCAAAAAGCTTCACAACTGCCCTTGAAACGCCCCTGGAGGGTGCAATGTGAGACGAACCTCCAATAATTTTCTGCCCCCAACATTTTTCTTGAACATACCTAACCCCTATTTCCACTTCCTAAGGGGGCTCCCATACAAAATGTGGAAATTCCACACGAAATTAAATGGGAGCAACTGTATATAGATATAAGTCTATCAGACGGATGGATAAAACCAATTTATTTTTCTAATGAAAACATATTTATAACAAAAATTTTAGATGACGTAATATAAAATGAAATTGCAACTTTAAGTATTTGACACAGTACCTTTAGCAACATTTATGATTCATTTATTAAAGTGGGAAAATTAAAAAAAAATTAACATAAACGTTAGCGTGTACTGCTGGTAACGCTATGCGAAGATCCGTGATCTATGAGATCCGCTGCAAAATTTCGGAGCCAAATACCACTGTTCTTTTAGTCACTAGAACCAATTAAAGCTTCGCACAGATCACAGTGAAATTTTTCCAAGAGTGAAATTAATTCTTTATCAAAGTACTAGAGATCCCTATTGTTCTCATCGATGCTTTTCTTCTTTCAATTCTACTATTTCAAGTTCAATGAAACAAATGAAATACAAATTTTGAACAAATGACATTTCTTTTCACCTTGTTTAGAAAAGTAACTGGTAATTTAAAATGTCTATGTTAAGAGCCCAAAATATTTAATCACTAAATTCTAATGTTTTTTCAACAAAACACAAGACAAAAAAAACTTAAACAAAAAGACATGACTATTTGAATGATTTTTTTTTTGTAAATCGCATTAGCATGATACTTGAACAGATGTTGGTGTGATTTGAAATTCACAAAACTAAAAGCATTTTCAAAATCAAAATATTCACTTTAACAAGTATGTACTTGTTCATTGTATATCAAAATATACAAATACTCTCATACCACCAGTAAGTAAATTGCAAAATTCTAGAAGTAGTGGTAGCAGTAGCGGTATATAAGTATTAAATCAGTAAGGAAAAGGAAGCAATGACACTATAAATACATTCATATTCTAAAGCTTACACACACACATACACATTTACAACACAGACACAAAATCTACATAGTGGCAATGACAGTTGTCACCCTCGAAATTTTTGAAGAATGGTATTAGAATTTTTTTTATTTCTACTTTTTCTTTTATATGAATTAATTTTCTAATACACTAAAGCTGTAAAACGAAAAGCGGAATTTGGTCTTTAACAAACAAAAAAAAGGATAAAGGTAATACCGACATATGAATGAACAGAGGTTTTTTTTAGATATTCAGCTGATTCGAATATAAAAGAATTTAAAATAGAGTTAAACATTGAATAAAGTACTTAACACCTGTCAAAGCTTTAAGCTGCAAATTTTAACATACAAAAATTTTGTTCAAGTAAATTTATCTGTATAACCCACATTTGAAGAGTCTATACTTTTGCCAATTGAAATTCAGAAAGGATAAATAATTCTACAGTCTGTGATAGAAAGTTTTTGTAAATTTGCTATTCTGATGCAACTCAACGAAATATCGGTCTAATCCAAGGAAGCAAAGGAACTTAACAACAAGAGCCTAGCTCTTTTTATACGATTGGAAATTTAAAAACCTTGGTCTGCACGGTTTAACCGAACAGTTTAGAATTTTAAATGGACGTCTTACTTAACTTTTTTCAGAATATGAAATTTCTTCTCTAAAAAAAAATGTTTCAGAACCTGAAACTTTTTCAATACGAAAAGTGTTTCAGAGTCAAGGGCTTTTTCTGCACGAAAAATGTTTCAGGGTCTAAGACTTTTTCTATACGAGAACCTATTTTCAACAGGTTCTCTCTACATTTTAGCGTGACATAAAATACCATGCGTTGGAAAAAAACAAAACATAAATAAAAATGTTCTGTACTATTTTTGCTTACTGAATATTGTATAGAGTCTACGCTACGGTTACGTTTTATGGCTAACCAGGCCTTTAGACCTTTTCTGTACGACAAATGTCTCGGAATCTGAGTCCTTTTCCATAGGAAAAATTTCTCAGAATATGAGACCTTCTCTTTGGGAAAAATATTTCAGAATTTAAGATCTTTTCTATACGCTCAAAGAAAAAGTTTCATTATATTTATGAAAACTGTCATAAATATAATGAAAATCTTTATTAAATGTCGTCCAATGTAACATTTTCATAAATATAATGAAGCAGTTTAGTTATTAAATATTTCATTATATTTATGAAAGTTTTGATAAATATAATCAATAAAATTTCATGAAATTTTATGTAATTCTTTTAAAATATTACGAACTTTTTCATAAATACTATGAAACATTTAATAGATTTAATTTATTTTTTCTTAAATATTTGATAATATTTATGAAACTACTTCATATTATTTTTAACAAATTTCATGATATTTATAAAACAGTTACATTGGACCAACTTAATTGACAAGTTTCATTATATTTATGAAAAGGTTTCATAGTTTTTATGAAATGTTTCGTTTATATAAGCAAATGCAGTATTTTTTTTAGAAATAAAATTTATGATATTTACATTGAAAGAACTGAAAAAAAAAAATCCTCAGTCATCGTGCATCGCCTTCAGGAGCTGAAATAGTTTTCCCATTTTTTAATCGTATGACACGTTTATAAATTTTTTTAAGAAATCATGAAATTGTATGAAGTGCATTTCATAGCTTTTTTCATAAACTGCTTTATATTTATGAAGGTTTCATAAATATAAACAAAGAAGGTTTCCTATAAATTACACTCCGATTAACCTGCTATTTTGTATCGGCTATCCCGGTGGTTTAAAAAAGGGGTTGCTATCTTATGAAAAATTATGGCCTTCCGGGAAAATCTGAATAAAATCTGAACTAACAGGAATTTCGCCAAAAGCAAAAACACGTGTCGGCTTAAAGTTAATAGAGATTATTATACATGAATTTGGGGGTCGTACGTATATACTTCTCCATATAAAATAGAATAATTTTGCCAAGTCTGATACCATTGGATAGTCCTTAAAAAAACCTTTCCATTTACATATAATTTTCATATAGTTCCTTTGGAAGAAATACGAAAATCGAATCCCGTTTTTCACCCCTATTCCCCCCCCCCCCTTACCCCTTTAACCTTCACGACAGCCGATAAAAAAACCGGTAAATCTTAGATTTTGTTCCTATATAACATATTAAAAGTGCAGGACATTCGGAGTGTAAGCTATGGGCTACCTTCCTCGAAAAATGTCTCAAAATCTAAAACTTTTTCTATACGAAAATTGTCTTGGAATCTGGTACTTTTTCTATACCAAAAATGTCTTAGAACCTGATACTTTTTCCATATAAAAAAATCTCAGAGTCTAATGCATTTTCTATACGAAAAATTTATGAGAATCGGACCCTTTTCCTGTACGAAAATTACATCAGAATCTGAGACTTTTTCTATACAAAAAAAATTTTTTCTACATGCAAAATATTGTAAAATCTGAAACATTTCTTCTAAAAAAAAATGTACACTGATATGTCCGATAAGCCTAGATAACCTAACCTTAAAATCGTTCCAGTTACACATACTTTACGTTTCAAACAAATCGGTTGATAGAGGATTGAGTATGTCCCTTGTTAGAATTGTTAAAAGTTGTTGATTTCTAAATTTTCTATTCCGATTTGAAGCGTTTTAAGTTTATGTGAAATTTACGCCTTGAAAACCCGAGTTCGAGGCTGAAAAAATACATTTAAAAAAATTTTAAAAGTTTTTTACTCAAAATAATTGCTAAAAAAGCGTTTCATACAAGGAAAGTCTGAAATTCGACCAAGTTGTGTTTAACTTTTTTTAAATTAAAATTGTAATTTTTAAATTTTTTTTTCTGATATTTTCTCATTTTTTTTAGGAAAAAGTGTACAAAAAATAATTATATTTATTAATTTCCCAAAACTTAATCAAAAAATTTCTATATTGATCAAACTGTCTAAACAGAGTGTTAACTTCAATTTGTCATCGGTATTAATTTTCAATAATAACCCTCATATATTGTCATATGTTGTCAATGCAAAAAATAAAATCCAACAAAAAAATTAAATGCCAAATTTTCAAACCATTTGTTGTTTACAATTTATCATCGATTGTTAAAAATAAAGCAACAATCGTACTCTAGGGGATTGCAATTTTTTTAAGATTTTCCTTAAATTTCCCTTGCATGTTTTCCATTTTTAAGGGTAGCAATTTTCAATTTATATGTATGTATTTCAATACAATAGTCTCAAACTGTCTTTTCTTTTCGCGGTTTTTGTGAGCACATGTTTTTGTAATGTTACAAATTAAAATCAGTTAGTTTTTTTCCACATTTGTTTCTAGATAATATATCATTGATAAGGGTTTTTGTGTTTTGGTTGATATCACTACAACAAAACACCAAAAAACCACTATATTATTGAATACAAACAGTAGGATGCAAATGCATTGAGGCGTTAAAAAGGGTTTTCTTTTGTTTGGATTTTTTTCTTTTTTTCAATCACATAAAGGATTTGTTATTTTGGTGTTAATATAATCCATGTATGATGCTCTTGAACATATGACAGAAATTAGTCTTTTAAGCTTTTGATAAAATGGGAAAATACGAAGAAGCGGGCAGAATGCATGCTTAATATTATGAAGTAAAATTTGACGACTATTTCACCGTCCGACAAAAATGAAAAAAGTCGTTAAACATGAACTGGGTTATATACGTTTGAAACTAGAGACTAAATGTAGTAAAACTGCATTTACAGTTTTTCATTTCGTAATCCTGTTTCTTTTTAAAAGGACTTCAAAGTTTTAGAGGACTAAATTTTATAAAATATTTTTTAAATATTTGTACTTGTCCTAGGATGCCACTATTGATAGCAAATGAAAGAGGAGGATCTCCTATAATTTTCCTATTTTATTATTTTTACATATCAAGAAAAATGAGGTAAGTTATATCCTTTCAAAAATTTATTCTTCAAAATTCATTCAAAATTTTCAACAAAATATTTTGATAAAGTTTTGAAATAACCTTATTCACTCCTTTTATCCTGATATGGCAAAAAAATATGGAAAAATTAGGGGAGATCCTCCTCTTTATTTTGACATCACCAGTGTTATCATATGACAAGTACAAATATTTTAAAAATATTTTACAAAATGTATCCTTGAAAACTTTAAAGTCCGTTTAAAAGGAATCGGGATCACGAAATGAAAAACTGTAAATGCAGTTTTACTCCATTTGATCTCTACTTTCAGACGTATATCATCCGGTTCATGTTTAATATTGGATGTCGGACGGTATTTTAAGTAATAAAGGACAAGAAGGACATGCCTGCAACAAATCGCTCATTTACTTGTATAGTGTCATAACGCAAAATGTTTGATTTTACAGAAAACCTGTTTAAAGTTTACAATTGAAACTTGGTTTACATTACAAAAGTCCCGTACATAGAAAATATTATAATGGAGTGTTCTCTTCTCAAACGGTAAGTTTAAAAGATATTAATACGAATTTTTTACACAATATAAAGCAGGATATAACAAATGATTCTGTATTGTTTACCCAAAAACGACATATATTGAGTTATGACACTATAAAAGTAAATGAGCGAAATGTACCGATTACCGAGCAAAGAAGAAAGCAAGTCGACCTTTTACAGGTCCCGCACAAATGGCGCCCATTGAAGGGCTCATTGCACTTGTACTTCCCAAGGCAGTTGCTGTTTGCTAAGATGGAATAGTTTTACCATCGTTCTCGCCCTAGTTGTATTTATTTATTATTGCGCTTTAAATTATGAGAAAACCTTAAAGCCCACCAAAACTTCAACCCTCATCCGATATCACTTTCAAACATAATGAAACCAATACCATAATTTGGTTTCAAAGTCATCCAACATCTTGTTAGTGCATAATATATAATAATCAGATGTACATTTCCATAGGTATTCCAAATGATAACCTGCTATACCCCAAGAAAATAAATCATTATATACTTAAATATTCTTCATGAACGAAAAAAAAATTATCATATCACAACAATAAACATATTTTGCTTAAGTAAACATTTAATCCACCAACTTGTAGACACGATAAAAATAAAAATGAAAATGAAAAAAAAAACAAATACTAAAAAAATTATAATATTAAATATCCATAAACTCACCCACACAGACAAAGTTAAATATATACACAAATTTATATGGTCTCCACCAAACACATACTTTTTACATGTATTTGTTCTACGGCGTTTTTTTTTTTTGAGGCAAGTTAATAGTTAAAGGTAATATTAGCACAAAAACGTTTTAACATTTTCATTTCCGTTTCCGTTTTTATTTTTATATAACTTATGGCATTATCAAATAATGAATATCAAATGAAATGCTTATCATTTATTTGCCAAGTAAATAAATGTTTTAGTTAGTAAAGGGAGTAGGGGGACAGAACGCCAGGTGAGAGAGTGAAAAGTTTGGCATTAGTGAAACTCTTAATACCCTTTAATAAAAAATAAAAACGTCGTGAAATCAAACGTAAAAAAACTAATTGTTAGCAACAAAATTCTAGTTCAACAAAATTTTTAATTGAATAAACAATTTATATTGCGAAAAAATTTTATTTACAATTATAGACTTTTTCTATAGTAGAAAAATATCTCAGAATCTAAAAATTTTTCTATAAAAAAACGTGTCTCAACATCTGAGACTTTTTCTATAGGAACAATGTATCGGAATCTGAGATTTTTTTAAAGGAATCTGAGACTTTTTCTATAGGAAAAATGTCTCAAGATCTAAGAAAAAATTTCTCAGAATCTGAGAGTTTTCAATTTAAGAAAAATATCTCAGAATCTAAAACTTTTTCGATATGAAAATGGACTAAGAATCTGAGATTTTTCGATACGAAAAAGCTTTCAGAATCTCTGAATTTGGGACTTATTTTATAGGAAAAAGGAACAAGGAAAAAAGGTGAGACTTTTTCGAAATGAAAAAGGTCTCAAAATCTGAGACTTTTTCTGTTGAGAAAACAAATGTTTTAGAGCCAGAGACTTTTTCTTTACAAGACAAATGTTTCAGAATCTAAGACTTCTTTGTTTAAAAAAAATGTCTTAGAATCTGAGAATTTTTCTATATAAGGAAAAATATCTCAGAATCTGAGACTTGTTCTATATAAGTGATGCCTCTGAATCAGGCGCGGATCCAGGAATTTCATTTGGGGGGTGGAGATTTTTTTTTTATAAAAAAAAAAAAAAAATTATGTTTGGTTTGAAAGGAGAGGGGGGGGGTGTGTTGTGTGAATTTTTGTTAATATTTTTAATATTGAATTACAAATTGAAAACTAAAAAAAAGTTTTTTTGTAAAAGAATTTTTCTATTAAAAAATGGTATAGTATTAAATCAGGCTTGGATCCAGCTTTTGGATTTGGGGGAAGCTTTTTTGCTCAACATTTTTTTTACGATTTACTTCATAAATAAGGCCGTTGATAGACATGTAAACGGGTCATGACTATTCACAGTAATGACTATGTCTGTCATAAACCAATTTTTATGTTTGAACAGTCATAACATCAATATTTTTCTATACAAACCACCAAAAAACATTAAAA
This sequence comes from Pegoplata infirma, assembly GCA_963921195.1. NCBI lineage: Eukaryota > Metazoa > Arthropoda > Insecta > Diptera > Anthomyiidae > Pegoplata > Pegoplata infirma. The sequence continues at coordinate 198,269,524 of OY992539.1, forward strand.
AATTTTAAATTGTATTTGCAAATTTTATGACCAGCTCTCGAGACGATTATAAAATTGACAAATAAAATCAAAAATTTTTGAAATTTGTTGTATGTAGGTTTGTATAGAAAAATATTGATATAATGACTTTACAGTCATATCCACTCACAACTGTGAATAGACCCATACAATAAGATAAATAGAATAAGATTTTTATGCATGTTTCCTTCACAAAATTTCTCAGATGTTAAAACATAAGATTTGTACAGAAAAATTCTTAGATTCCAAAATATTTTTCATTTAGAAAAATAACCCATTTTTAAGATATAAAAATGTTCAGATTTTTAAACCCTTTGATATAAAAATTCTCGGATCGAAGTTTTCTTATAGAAAATGTCTCAGATTTTTAAACTTTATTTTATAAAAATAATCTGAGATTCTGAGAGATTCTTCCTATAATTTTTTTTTTTCAAATTCTGATAAAATTTTCTTATAAAAAATCTCAGAAATAATTTTCGTTTTAAAGTAATTCTCAGATTCTAAAAAAATTTTCCTATACAAAAATTCTCAGATCCTGAAACATATTTCGTAAGAGAAAATTATCAGATACTACAAAAGTATAAGTTTCTAAAACATTTAATAAAAAAATTTGATACACTTTTCTAAAAACAAAATCTTAAATTGTATAGCATTTTTCAATAGAAAAATTTTACGTTTTTATGCCACCTAATGTTTTCTAAAGCACCGTCTTAGATTCTGAAACATTTTTCATATAGAAAAACAATTATTGGACAAGAGAAAAATTTACATATTAAAATTCGCAGATTCTAAAAGATTTTTCGAACAGAGAAATTCCCATGTTCTTAAAAAATTGTCCATAAAAAATTTAAGATTCAGAAATATTTTTCTCCATAGTAAAACTCAGATTCTGCGAGGATTTTTTTGTAGAAATGTCGTCTGTGATTTTTTTGTACATAATTTTTTTTTTGCAGATTCTGAAACTTTTTTCCTAAGGAAAAATTTTCAGCTGCTGAGGTATTTTTTCAATAGAAAAGTTATTAGACATTTTTATGAATATTTGAGGTAATTTCTAAATCAAAAAATTCTTTCATTCAGAGTCAAATATGTAAGTATCAAAAAAATTTTTATATATAAAGTTTAGAATTCTGAGACATTTTTCTACAAAATAATATTTGAGATAATACTTTTGCTTAAGTTAGAGGCTAAGTGTGCTGAAATCATATACACACACATATACCTCTCCTGAGGATTTTTAACATCCTGGTCATTTTCTTTGTCCCTTCCCTTCCATTTTCCTTTCCCTTTCTTTTTTTCCTTTCCTTTCCTTTCCTTTCCTTTCCTTTCCTTTCCTTTCTTTCTTTTTTTTATTTCTTTCTTTTTTTTTTCTTTTCTTTCTTTTTCTTTTTTGAAATCGATTTGGGGGGGAGAAATCCCATTCTCCCCCCCCTGGATCCGCGCCTGCTCTGAATCTAAGACTTTTATTATTTAAGAAAAATGTGTCAGAATCAAAGAAAAATGTTTCAGAATCTTAGACTTTTTCTATATAAGAAAAATGTCTCAGAATCTAAGATATTTTCTATATAAGAAAAATGTCTCAGAATCTGAAACTTTTTCAATATAAGAAAAATGTCTCAGAATCTGGGACATTTTTTATATAAGAAAAATGTCTTTCTATATAAAAAAAATGTTTTAGAATCTGAGACTTTTTCTATATAAAGAAAACTTTCTCAGAATCTGAGACTTTTTCTATATAAAGAAAAATGTCTTAGAATCTGAGATATTTTTTAAAAAAAATGCATCTGAATTTAAAACTGTTTTATACCCTCCACTCTAGTGATAGAGGGTATATACATATAAGTTTGTCATTCCGTTTTTAATACCTCGAGATATTGTCTAGGAACCCATAAAGTATATATATTCATGGTCCTCGATTGATTTTAAGACGATCTAGCGTTGTCCGTCCGTCCGCCCGTCTTAAAACGTATTCTTACAACGTATGTTGTGACTCAAAAATATTTTTACACTAAAAAAAAATACACTCACACTCAAAAAAAGGTTTGGTAAATTATTTTTTTTTTTCAAAAATTACTAAAAAAAATTTTTTTTACACAAATAAAATATTTGTCATCAATAATGTTATTTTTTTTCACGTTAGAAAATTTACTATCACTTAAAAAGCGCATTATGGAGGCTATTCATAGATTCGGCCGAGTCGAAGTAAACTTTCTACTTGTTTATATAAAAATATGCGTCAGAATCTGAAACTTTTTCTATATAAGAAAAATGTCTCAGAATCTAAAAAAAATTCTTAGAATCTGAGACTTTCTCAATTTAACAAAAATGTTTCAGAATCTGGAACTTTTTCTATAAAGCAAAAATGTCTCAGTATCCGAGACTTTGTCTATATAGGAAAAATGTCTTAAATCTGAGACTTTTTCAATGTAGAAAAAATGGCTCAGAATCTGAGATTTTTTCTCGAGCCATCCTCAGTGACGGAGCGGTGACATGTCAGAGTCACAGCTGACATCCACAAGACATCTCTATGTACTGGGTTGAGGACAGTTTCATACAAATTTTCAAAATGTCCTCACTCAAATTCAGCAGAGGTCAGGGCTGACCTTCTGGGGACATTTCACCTAAGACATCTTTGGGGAAATATCTGAAAAAGGTCATGCGAATTTACAAAAAATTTTCGTATTTCCTTTAGTTTTTACTTTTATCCATTTTCCTTTATAAATTATCTTTCTTATATTTAGAAACAACTTTTCGCCTTTTTTAGTCCTAACGGGATTTGAACCTGGAACCTCCAGTTTATTAGTCCCACACCTAACCACTTGTTCCAAACTTTATTTTGAAAATTGTTTGTCTATTTATTAGTTTTATTCTATTTGTTAGATTTTGATTTCATTTTAAATTAATCGGTAATATTGCCATCTTTTTCTTGGAAATTAAAGAGTTGCCCAGATTTAAAATTCTAATTTAATATACTGCTATTCTGAAGACATTTCCTTTTAGACGTCTTAGAGGAATTGTCCACACTCTTAAAGCAATCATTCTGTGCTGACAATATTAGGACATGTCATCAAGGATTACCTATGATTTGTCAGAACCTGAAGACATTTCCTCAAGGAATCACTGTGGAAATTTCCTCAGTGACACATTTTCCAACTGGGCTTTAAAGGAAAAACGTCTTAGAACCTGAGACTTTTTCTTTAAAGGAGAAACGTCTCAGAATCTGCGACTTTTTCTATAAAGGAATAATATCTTAGAATCTGAAACTTTTTCTATATAGGAAAAATGTTTCAGAATCTTAGACTTTGTTTAAGCAAGGAAAATGTCTCGTGTCCGACTTTTCTCAGAATTTAAGACTTTTTTGATATGGGAAAGTTTTGTCTTCGCTTACCAAGTAATTAACTTATGGAGATAGCAAAAATATGAGTAACTGGTTACCTCCCAATTTTACTGTTAATTACTTTAACACGGTGATATCATTGGAGGTAACCACATTTTGCCTTTTTTGGCGTAAGCCATTACCACGCAAGCGAGGCGGGAAGGGGTACCCAATGCCAAGTTTTTGCTGGATAGATTAAATACCTCTGTGAATAGACTCTGTGAATATTTGTATATAGAAAAACTGTCTCAGAATTCGAGACTTTTGATATACACGAAAAAGTATCAGAACCGAAAGATTTTTCTTTAACAAAAATATTTCGAAATCAGAAACTTTAAAGAAAAAATTTATTGTCTGTAGGAAATTCTATAAAAAATTGTCTACAGAAAATATTATAGTCATCGATAAGCAAAAAGTTTTCGTTAGAAAATTCTTGTTATGGATAAACGATAACCAAACAATTCAACATATATTTTAAAATTATCAAAATATATTTTAAAATTATCCAAATATATTTTAAAATTGTCCAAATGAATTTTTAAACTGTCCAAATATATTTTAAAATTGTCGAAATATATTTTAAAATTGCCCAAATGTATTTTAATATATTCCCAAAGAATTTAAAATTTTTCAAATGTATTTTAAAATTGTCCAAATATATTTTAGAATTCTCCAAATATATTTTAAAATTGTCCAAATGTATTTTAAAATTATCCAAATGTATTTTAAAATTATCCAAATGTATTTTAAAATTTTCCAAATGTATTTTAAAATTGTCCATATATATTATAAAAATTGCCCAGATGTATTTTAAAACTGTCCAAATGTATTTTCAAACGGTCCAAATGTATTTTAAAACTGTCCACATGTATTTTAAAATTATCCAAATGTCCAAATATATTTTAGAATTGTCCAAATATATATTAAAATTGTCCAAATGTATTTAAAAATTTTCCAAATGTATTTGAAAAATTGTCAAATGTATTTTAAAATTGTCCATATATATTTTAAAAATGCCCAAATGTATTAAACAAATTTTCAATTGCATTTGAAAATTTTCTTAATGAATTGTAAAACTGTCCAAATATATTTAAAAATTGTCCAATTGACTTTTAAAATTGTCCAAATGTATTTTTAAATTGTCCAAAAGTATTTTAAAACTGTCCAAATATATTTTAAAATTGTCTAAATGAATTTTAAAATTGTCCAATTGTATTTAAAAATTGTCCAAATGTATTTTAAAATTGTTCAAATGTATTTTAAAACTGTCCAAATATATTTTAAAATTGTCCAAATATATTTTAAAATTGTCCAAATGTATTTTAAAATACTCCAAATGAATTTTAAATTGTCCAAATCTATTTTAAAATTATCCAAATGTATTTTAAATTGTCCAAGTGTATTTTAAAACTGTCCAAATGTATTTTAAAATTGTCGAAATATATTTTAAAATTGTCCACATATATTTTAAATATGTCCAGATATATTTAAAAAATTTCCAATTGTATTTTAACATTTTTTAAATGTATTTTAAAATTTTTTAAATGTATTTTAAAATATTCCATATAGAATTTTATGTACTGATGTACGAATATTTTTCACTGGATTGAGAAAATACTCAATTAATATTTTGTCTTTTTTTATAAAACTCACCTTTATTTTAACCGAATAAAATATTAGTTTATATGACACAATTATTAACGCACGAACCGATTACCGTTTAGTTTTTATATATAGCAACACTAATTTAGCCATAACTTTATAAAACAACAACAAAAGTATAAAAATGTATACTATAAAATTACCCAATAGGCAAAACAACAAATATTCAACAGCACAACATCAGTCATTATTGCATTTGTATGCGAAAACAAACAACAAAACTAAAACTTACTCTTTTAAAGAGACATTTTCATTGGGTCAAAACAAAACACTCAATTAATGCCCGATTCAGTATGTCGTACAAAGTGAGTGACTAGAAATTTTATACGTAAAACAAAAACAAATTTGAGTTTTTTGTTTTTGTTTTACGTACTAATTTTGTAGTCACTCCATAGAGAAAGAAAGATAAGAGATTGTGTGTCTCTCATCTCTCAATTTTTCCTCTCAAATGAAGTGTGGATGGGATTAAATGGTTTTTTTGGGATTTTTTTAAAATCTTGAAATTTGTACTTTATTTGCAATTTTAATAATTTTTTATAAAACATATTGAATCATTAACATCTTAAAAGTGTGAAACACATCATTTTTTTTTTGTTTAAAACAATACAAAAGTGTTTTTTTTAAAGAAATCAAAAATCCCTTTTTCCTCTTTCAACCATCATTCTTTTAATCCCACCGGTTAAAGTTTTTTCTCGTGAGCGACATAAATACCCCCTGGTCACTCACTTCAAATAGCGAATCGCACGGTAATAGTACGAACAGAACAAGCACGGCACGGTGGACGGTTTCCAATTAGAATGAGTTTTGCCACCTTTAAAAAATAGAACAAGTTTTATTTCACACCGGCGCCGGACACCGGTTTTATCTGTCAAATCGTATGGAAAAAGTCGTGCCGGGCTTGTTCTGTTTCTACTCTAAGTCTCCAAAGAGATTTTTTTTAAATTTGTATGCTTATGGCTACACTAACACAAATAATATTAATCATACTCTTTTTGAAGGGACACACTTTAAGCCAAAGCAATTTCAAAGAACTTCATTAACTCTTCAATGAGAATGATATTCCTAACACACATTTTGTTTGTGTATTATCTCTTTTTGATAGACATAGCTGAGAGACAATACAAAAATTAAGCACAAAGAAAAAGAAAACTAAAAAACTTAAAAAGAAATAGCAAAGGAATTTCGACAATGAAGAAATTTACGAAAATGCACAAATTTTTACACTTTTAACACTTTAACACTTTTTACACTTTATATTTAATTGTTTTGTTTAAATATACATATTAATTAAACACTATGTATAAGTTTTATTAAAATCACAACTTAAATTGATTTTTTACCAAAATTTAAATTAACTAGTATTATTAATAACGGACGACGGACACTAAACCAACCGATCAAAACAACTGCGAAAAGAAAACTGATTGAGAGGTGTTTGATGTAGGGTTACCCTAACTATATTTAATTACACTAGTTTACAGGGAATTTTGATTTAAGACATTTTGCATTTATTTTTTATGTAAAATTACGCGCTGAATCCGAAAATGAAGTCAAAACTGTCAAAAGTAGAATGTTTTTTTTAGATATTGACAAATTCCGTATTTAAAAATGTGGTTTTACCTAAATAAAAATATCTCCAGACAAAATCGGAGTATTTAAAATTTTAATCTCATATTTTGAAACCTTTTCTAATGGCGAAATGTTTTAGAAACTGAGATTTTCTATAGAAAATATATTTCACTGCTTAAAATTTTTAAGTAAGGCCTTGAGTGTCTTTAATTTCTAATTAATAAGGTGTAGGGTATAAAAAGTATAAGTAAACAACAGTAAATGATAAACTTAAAAAAATCTGGGTTGGGTGGAGGGTGGTACATAAGATTGTTCAGCAATATGAAGTAAGTGCCAGTGAAAAAAAAAGAATACTTAAAATATTCATACATATTATCATTTATAAAAATTAGATGGTGATAGGAAAAAACTCCAACCAAACCCCAAATAATAACAAATATCACTAGCCTTGGCCATGGTATTTTCGAAAATGCCCACAAAAAAAAAATATAATATTGAGGGCAGAGCTGGAAAACTTTAAGTGGCTGAAGAATTTTTGGGTTAAAAAAAGAGAATAATTAGTTAAAATATCTAGAATGGGTCGGCAGCGAAACCATATTCTCTTATATCAACTGCGGATTAAAATTTATAATTTTTGCCATATGGATACTAAAGTTTGATAAACATCCTGGGGGTTGGTCATTGTATGCTAATTTTATAAATAATTTCCAATTGAGATAATCTCTCAGATTTACATTAAGTACAAAATTTTTACATAAACAACCTATCTAACTTTTTCATTCCTCTACCAAACATTGTTTCCCACCACTGCATTATTTATTTACCGGCAATATCCTTAAACTTCCTTTGGAGAAAAATCCTGATACATAACTTATGGAAAATTATGCTAAACAAATAGTACATACAAAAAAAGTAAATACCAGTACCCACATATTTATTCATTTTATTCCTGCGTATTTTCACAACAAAAATTGTGGTTTTAAACGATAAGCCAAGAAAAAAAAATTATTTAAATTTTTAATACAAACTTTAATTTGAATGTCTAAAAAACTTTTCTTTTGTTTTCTGCTTTTCACGGGCATCAACAACATTGTTTTTAACACCCAAATGGAAGGAACAAAAATGTTTAGCAATGACCGCAATGTAACACCAAAAAACGAGATGAAGAAGTTCCAAATATAATGGACTACATTGACAGCATGATCAATTTTAACATTATGTAAAAGTATTAGTGTATAAACCAGTAAACAATTTATTAAAGAAGATTCTAAGATGATTTAAAAAAACAAGTACTCGAATATATTCTACGGAATCTGCAAAAAATTACGTTTTTCCTACGGCCAATAAATTGAAAAAAAATTCGCATTTTTTTTTTTTCATTGACCCTTTCAAAGAGCCTGAGACAAATTTTATTTAAAATAAATCTGAACCAAATCCGATCAATTTAATCTCTCGCTATCGATCAAAATTTTGTGTTTTTAAAAAATTTTTAACCAAAAACTCGAAACTTTGATCGAAGGGCGCCATGGGTTACAATGGTCTAATTTGGGTAAATTTATCACAATATAATCAATGAATAGTGCTAATCAATGTTTACAAAAGTCAAATTTGTATTAGCTATTGTTAAGTTACCAGCCCTAAATGAAAGTTTGTCTCAATCTCTATGAAATAGTAAATGGAAAAAAATTTTGTAATTTTTTTTTAATTTGTTGAACGTAGGAAAACGAAGCCATCTTTGAAATTTTTTGGACAATATTTAAATGGCGATATCTCGAAAACAGATCCACCGACTTCAGAAATGTTTTGATATTCGTTTTTAGCATATCGAAATTTATAAAAATAATGTATCGCAAGATATTTAATTTTTTAATTTTTCAAAAATTAAAAATTTTGGTGAAAATTTTCCAAAAGTCCAAAATTTTTAATCAAAAGGCGCCACGGGTTCAAATTATCGACTTTGGCTATAATTAAGTTTAAATGCAAGATTGTTTCGAGCCATATAAAAAATTTAGGAAAAGAAGTTTTGAAAAAAAAAATTTAATGCATTTTTGAAAAATTTTAAATTGCGCGATCTCAAAAACCCCTCTAAAGAATACAGAAATTTTTTATTTTCGTATTCAACATGTCAAAATGAATAAAAAAATACTTTATTGCATGCAACATATTTCACTTTTATTTTTTAGTTTTTCAAAAAATCAAAATTTTGGTGGAAATTTTACAAAAAACCAAAACTTTGATCGAAGGTTAAAATGATCGGATTTGGCTCATACAATATCGCGAAACCGTTCGACCAATTCAAAAATTTTTTTGATATTTGTGTTCATCTCATCGAAACTATTTTTACTTGGCCTTTTAAAGAGCTTGAGGCAAACTTACATTTAAAATAAATTTTGGCCAAATCCAATCATTTTAACCCGTGCCACCAAAGTTTTTGATTTTTGTAAAATTTCCACCAAAAATTTTTAATTTTTGTAAAACAACAAAATAAAAACCAAATATTTCGTTTTTTTTTATTTTTTTAATAAAAACTCTCTCCATGGGCTATGGTCTCATTTGCCTTATTAAATTGAATTTGTCCAAATCTCACATGGGCTATGGTCTGATTTGCATTATTAAATTGAATTTGTCAAAATCTCTATAAAATACTCAAAAGAAAAAAAATTTTTTTTTTTTGTTTTAATTTCTTGAAATCACCATTTTTGGAAATTTTTTGATAAATTTTAAATGGCGATATCTAGAAAACCACTCAACCGATTTTAGAAATTTTTAAATATTCGTATTTAGCATATTTAATAAAAAAATAATGAAAAATAAAGTATCGTAGGACAAGTTTTATTTAAAACAAGTGAGAGTGTTAAATTCGGCTGTGCCGAATCTTTTATACCCTCCAAAATGTAAACAAAAAAAAAAAAAATTGACAGGGGCGTTTATTTTTTTTGGGGGGGGGGGGTTGATATGGTCAGTGGGGCACGTTGAGAGCACCTTCTAATCGCGATAAATATACTAAATGTTTCATTTATTTAACAAAAATACAAAAAAACAAGTAGAAAAGTTAAATTCGACTTTGCCGAATCTATGAATACCCTCCACAATGCCCATTTTAAGTGATAGTAAATTTTCTAACGTGAAAAAATAACAGTTATGATTAGAAATATTTTATTTTGTGTAAAAAAATTTTTTTTTTAGTAATTTAAAATATAAAAAAAACTAATTTTTTGTTTGAGTGTAAAATTTTTTTTGAGTGGAATTTTTTTTCGAATTTTACATTCAGAAAAAAATTTACTAATTTTTTTCTGAGTGTAAAATTTTTTTTTAGTAATTTTTGAAAAAAAAATTTTTTTTTGAGTGTAAATTTTTTTTGAGTGTAATTTTTTTCGAATTTTACATTAAAAAAAAAAATTTACTAATTTTTTTTTTTGAGTGTAAAATTTTTTTTGAGTGTAAAATTTGTTTGAGTGTAAAATTTTGTGTAGGGTATTTTTGTTTTTGTTTTGGTATAAAAATATTTTTGAGTGACAAAAATACGTTTTAAAATACTTTTGTGACTTACCAATGGTTTTAAAACAGGTTTAACGGGTTTTCCCCACGTGAATTTAAGGTGAAGCTAATCTGATATTCACAGTTTTGCTAATAACTTTTGAACCATTGGACCGATTTGGGTGAAATTCAATACGAACTAGGCTGGAGGAACGAAAAACATATATGCCGAGCTTCAGCATCCTCAGAATTGACTTTCGAAAGTTATAGTGCTTTTTATCTCATAAATTCACGAAAAACCCTTGCCGAAATTCAGTCTATTGCTCATAACTTTTGAACCACTGGACCGATTTCGCTGGATTGCAATACCAACCTGACCAGGTAAATGCCCAACATATATGCCAAACTTCAGGAGCCTCCGTAAAGTCTTTCAAAAGGTAGCGTGTTTTCAACAGACAGACAGACAGACAGACAGACAGACAGACAGACAGACGGACAGACGGACGGACGGACGGACGGACGGACGGACGGACGGACGGACGGACGGACATCGCTAGATCGTCTTAAAATCGATCGAGGATCATGAATATATATACTTTATGGGGTCCTAGACCAATATTTCGAGGTGTTACAAACGGAATGACAAACTTATATTTACCCTCTATCACTAGAGTGGAGGGTATAAAAATGTAAAAACTTGTATTTTTCTAGAGGTTGGTTTAGTTCTTCAAGGGGGAACTTTTTTCCCCCTGGTCCGATTTGGCCAATTTCCGAACTTAACCTGCCTAGGAACATAAGACATATTTGTGCCAAACTTGAGGTTCCTAGCTCTTTTATTTTGGACTGCATCGTGTTAACTACAGACGGACGGACGGACGGACAGACGGACGGACGGACAGACGGACGGACGGACGGACGGACGTCGCTAGAATGTCTTAGAATCGATCACTGATCAATAATATATATACTTTATGGGGTCCCCGACCGATATTTCGATGCGTTACACACGGAATGACAAAGTAAGTATACCCCCATACTGTAGTTGGAGGGTATAAAAACAAGTAAGAAAGTTATAGTCGACCATATGAAACCCTACACTAGTGCTTTCCGGAAAATGGGTCCCAAGTCCAAACATGGACCGATTGAATTTGTCCTTTGTTAGATCTTTATTTAGTGTAGAAAACACACACAGACCAAATTTTAGTGGAATTGGTTTATTTTTTTTTTTGTCAATAGACCGATTTAACAAACTATCGGTCGAAATTTGGTCCAAAAAATGGCCCAATTATATTCCGATTTGATTAGGTTACTAAAGTACACGTTTAACACCTGAAAATAAAATTTTTCTGATATATTTCCATTTTATGAATTTTGAGGGAATTATGTGAATATGGGGAGGGTGGTTTGTATGGGGTTTCCTTTAAAATTTGGAATAAGGATTCGTGGATACAAAATTTGATTACCTGTCATTGGGGCTATGAACATGAACCGATTTTCTCAAATTTCAATAGGCTTTCAATGGGCCAAAAGATGCTTAAGTTTCAAATTTCCAGTCAATTGATTGAAAATTGCGACCTGTATGATGCTAAACCGATAGATGTAGAGACTGACGGACGGACAAACGGACATCATCATAAATCGTCTAAAAAAGTAATTCTGAGTCGATCGGTATACTTGAAGGTAGGTCTAGGACCAATATTTTGGGTAGTTACAAACGTCAGCTCAAACTCAATATACCCTGTACCACAGAGCGGTGTCCAGATGTACTTTTAATTGGTCCAAATGTATTTTAAAATTTTCCAAACGTATTTTAACAAATTCCAAATGTATTTTAAAATTATCCAAATGTTCTTTAAAATTGTCCAAATGTATTTTAAAATTGCCCAAATGCAGTTTAACATTTTCCAATTGTATTTTGAAAATTTCCAAATGTATTTTTAAAATTGTCCAAATGTATTTTAAAATTTTGCAAATGTTTTTTTAACAATTTTCGAATATATTTTAAATTGTCCAAATACATTTTAAAATTGTCCAAATGTATTTTAAGATTGACCAAATGTAGTGGAACACTTTTCAATTGAATTTAAAAAATTTCCAAATGTATTTCAAAATTGTCCAAATGTATTTTCAAATTTTCCAAATGTATTTTAAAATTGTCCAAATGTATTTAAAATTGTCCATATGTATTTTTAAATTTTCCAAATGTATTTTAAAATGTTCTATGTAAAGTATTTTAAAATACAATTGGTAAATTTACATTTACATTTGGTAAATTTTAAAATACAATTGGACAATTTTAAAATGCATTTGGAAATTTTTTTAAAATACATATGGACATTTTTAAAATACATTTGGTCAATTTTAAAATACATTTGAACAATTTTGAAAATACATTTGGAAAATATAACAAGTAAAAAAGTTAAATTCGGCCTTGCCGAATGTAGTGATACCCTCCACAATTTCTAAAAGATTAATGCAAAAACTTTATTTAAAGGAAAATCACTTTTGAAAAAATTTTTTTTTGTGAAAAAAAAATTTCGCGAAAAAAAAAATTTGGTAAAAAAAAAATCCGCGATTTTTTTATTTTTTTGTCTCAAAATATGTTGGTACTTGTTTAAATACCAATTGGTGTTCAATTATGTTCACATAAGTCAACCACCAGCCGAATTAAAGCATTTTGTATTTTTAGGTTATGTTGAATGTACTAAAATTTTTGAGGTGTCCTTACATTTTCGTTCATAACTTTTGAACCGCTGAACCGATATCGCTCAAATGCAATACCAAACTTCTCAGGAGAACTTCCAATAAATATGTTAAGTTTCAGTCATCTCCATGTAATATTTTGGCAGTGATCACCATTTCCACAGACAGACGGACAGACGGACATCGCTAGAATGTCTTAAAATCGATCGGATTTCATACTTTACGGGGTCTTAGACCGATATTTCGATGAGTTACAAACGGAATGACAAACTTATATGTACCCTCTATCACTAGAGTGGAGGGTATAAAAATGCAATTGGACAATTTTAAAACACATTTAGAAAATTTTAAGCTACATTTGGACAATTTTAAAATACATTTGGACAATTTAAAAATGCATTTGGACAATTTTAACATACATTTGGACAATTTTAAACTACATTTGGACAATTTAAAACTACATTTGGACAATTTTAAAATATATTTGCACAATTTTAAAATTAATTTGGACAATTTTAAAATTTTAAAATACATTTTGACAATTTTAAAATTCATTTGGACAATTTTAGAATATATTTGTCAGATATGGCGATTTCTCGCCAAACGTGGCGATTTTGAAATGTGTTTGGCGTCGTTATTTTTAATTTGGCGACATGGCAATTTTTTGGCGATTTAAAAAAATATCTGTGATTTCCTTGGCGATCTTTAAAAAATATTTTCTTTTTTATAATTTTAGTGTTTTATTCTGCAAAACATTTTTAGTTTTTGTTATTATTTCTTAATTTTTATTTTATGGAGATTTGTTCAATCTAAAAGATTTATGTAATTAAAAGTATAACAGCAACTGAACAATAAATATTTAAATGACATATTTCGGAAAGTTAAAAACTTCCACGAGATACAAAAACTGAATGTTTCGCAAATCAATAAATATTTTTGATTTCTTTATTAAATTTCAAACTGTTTTCAAAAAATTTATTAAGAAAATTACTTTCGGTCAACCCACCATTAAATTCAGTCCAAGGTCTAATCATGGACCAATTGGGTCTTTTGAATTAGCACAGAAAATACATTTTTGTGAAACTGACTTGTATTAATTTCCTACAAAAAAAGTTAACAAAATTCTGTCATAATTTAAAAATGTCCAATTTAATAAAAAAAATTTTGGCGATTTTTAGAATTTTTTCAAGATTTTTGGGCGATTTTTGACATTTACTTTCTCCAGCAGTTATTACGTAAACAAAATTTATTTTTTTAAGTACAATTTAATTCTGTTTTTAACGAAAACTAACCAAAATTGATTTTTTGCGATTTCTGGCGATTTTTCACATCCTATTTGGCGATTGACGTAAAAAAAATCTGACAACCCTGTTTTGAAATACAATTGGAAATGGTGTAGTAACCCTATTTATATTTACTTTTAGTAACTTACTTAGTTACTTATTTTAATATTACTCACATTCTCTCTTGTTCTCTTGCTTTCTTGCTTTCTTGCTCTCTTACTCTATATATCTCTCATTTTATTATATTTAAAATTGTCTGTTTATTTGAGTATTTCCTTTTCCTTATGAGACTCTCTCATTCTTATTCTTTTATTATCAAATTATACTAATGTTATTTCCATCTCTTTCTATCTTACATAATAAATACTTAAACTCTGTTTCCTCTTCCAACTATTTCCGTTCTTTGTCTGTTCTTTCCACTATTAAATATATTCAAATACGATATGTGTAGAACTCAATTCAACGGTTTTTAAAAAGTTAGCAAAAAAACTTATGCAGAGGTTCTCATATGAAAATTAGGGTTGGTCGGAAATACCCAAAGTTTTCCTTGATCACTTCGTTTAGTACTTTTTTTATTAACAAATGTGTTGAAAATCCGAAAGTCTTAAATTAAGATCTAAAACTGACATAATTTCCGTTGATTTTAAAAGTTTTGCTGGGTTTTAACAAAAAAAAAATATCCAAGAGCTACCAAATTCAAATTATTCAAATTTCAATTTCATTAGGTATGCCACCCATACCAATATCGAAATAACATTGAAAAAAAAAGTGAAAAACTTTATAAACCAAATGATTTTAAAGATTTTTGTTTTTTTTTTTTTTTTTTTTTTTTAGGTGCCAAATAAACATGGAGCTAATCTTTTAAACTTGAAAACAAAGAAATGGAGATTTAAGAGGGGAAGGTTTAGTAGATGGCGGTTTAGAAAATAAAGGTTTTTGAGGTGGTATATAGTGGGTTAGCTTAACGTTATTAGTTTTATTTAAGATTCTTTTTCCTATTTATTTTTTCGCAAATCATCTTTGGTTTCAGAAAGCAGGGTGGGGGGAGGGCTTTACTAAGGGTCCTCCTTTAAATGTTCCCACAAAAAACTTCATTTGATTTTCAATGGTTTTATTTACTTTTTTTGTCTTTTGCTTCAGTTCATTCATTCGTTTATTACATTTTTGTTCTTCATTTGACTGACAATCAAGTTGGTTTTATTTTACAATATATATTTTTTTTATATATTACTATGGCTTGATGTTAGCAAACACAATTAGAATTGGTAAAATATTCAAATTAACTTTTATTGTCTTTTATTATTCCATTTCTTGGAATGTTAAATAAAAAATATTTAATAAAATAGAAAATTAATGAATATTTTAAAGGAAAAATGAAAATCTAAAAGAAAAATATTTCAGAGTCTGAGACTATTTTTCTATAGCAAAAATGTTTCAGAATCAGATTTTGAGACTTTTTTTAAATACATAGAAAAAATGTTTAGATCCTAAGACTTTTTTATATACCTAGAATCTGAAAAAAAAAATAAAGAAAAAATATCTCAGATTCTGAGACTTTTTTTATATAGAAAAAATGTCCCCGAATTTGAGAAAAAATATAGAATAAATGTCTCAGAAATACTTTTTTTATATAGCAAAAATGTCCCAGAGTTTGAGATTTTTTTTATATAGAAAAAATGTTTCAGAATTTTTTATATAGAAAAAATGCCTCAGAATCTGAGACTTTTTTTATATAGAAAAAATGTCTCAGAATCTGAGACTTTTTTTATATAGAAAAAATGTCTCAGAATCTGAGACTTTTTTTATATAGAAAAAATGTCTCAGAATCTGAGACTTTTTTTATATAGAAAAAATGTCTCAGAATCTGAGACTTTTTTTATATAGAAAAAATGTCTCAGAATCTGAGACTTTTTTTATATAGAAAAAATGTCTCAGAATCTGAGACTTTTTTTATATAGAAAAAATGTCTCAGAATCTGAGACTTTTTTTATATAGAAAAAATGTCTCAGAATCTGAGACTTTTTTATATAGAAAAAATGTCTCAGAATCTGACACTTTTTTTATATAGAAAAAATGTCTCAGAATCTGAGACTTTTTTTATATAGAAAAAATGTCTCAGAATCTGAGACTTTTTTTATATAGAAAAAATGTCTCAGAATCTGAGATTTTTTTTATATAGAAAAAATGTCTCAGAATCTGAGACTTTTTTTATATAGAAAAAATGTCTCAGAATCTGAGACTTTTTTTTATATAGAAAAAATGTCTCAGAATCTGAGACTTTTTTTATATAGAAAAAATGTCTCAGAATCTGAGACTTTTTTTATATAGAGAAAATGTCTCAGAATCTGAGACTTTTTTTATATAGAAAAAATGTCTCAGAATCTGAGACTTTTTTTATATAGAAAAAATGTCTCAGAATCTGAGACTTTTTTTATATAGAAAAAATGTCTCAGAATCTGAGACTTTTTTTTATATAGAAAAAATGTCTCAGAATCTGAGACTTTTTTTATATAGAAAAAATGTCTCAGAATCTGAGACTTTTTTTATATAGAAAAAATGTCTCAGAATCTGAGACTTTTTTTATATAGAAAAAATGTCTCAGAATCTGAGACTTTTTTTATATAGAAAAAATGTCTCAGAATCTGAGACTTTTTTTATATAGAAAAAATGTCTCAGAATCTGAGACTTTTTTTATATAGAAAAAATGTCTCAGAATCTGAGACTTTTTTTATATAGAAAAAATGTCTCAGAATCTGAGACTTTTTTTATATAGAAAAAATGTCTCAGAATCTGAGACTTTTTTTATATAGAAAAAATGTCTCAGAATCTGAGACTTTTTTTATATAGAAAAAATGTCTCAGAATCTGAGACTTTTTTTATATAGAAAAAATGTCTCAGAATCTGAGACTTTTTTTATATAGAAAAAATGTCTCAGAATCTGAGACTTTTTTTATATAGAAAAAATGTCTCAGAATCTGAGACTTTTTTTATATAGAAAAAATGTCTCAGAATCTGAGACTTTTTTTATATAGAAAAAATGTCTCAGAATCTGAGACTTTTTTATATAGAAAAAATGTCTCAGAATCTGACACTTTTTTTATATAGAAAAAATGTCTCAGAATCTGAGACTTTTTTGATATAGAAAAAATGTCTCAGAATCTGAGACTTTTTTATATAGAAAAAATGTCTCAGAATCTGAGACTTTTTTTATATAGAAAAAATGTCTCAGAATCTGAGACTTTTTTGATATAGAAAAAATGTCTCAGAATCTGAGACTTTTTTTATATAGAAAAAATGTCTCAGAATCTGAGTCTTTTTTTATATAGAAAAAATGTCTCAGAATCTGAGACTTTTTTTATATAGAAAAAATGTCTCAGAACCTGAGACTTTTTTTATATAGAAAAAATGTCTCAGAATCTGAGACTTTTTTTATATAGAAAAAATGTCTCAGAATCTGAGACTTTTTTTATATAGAAAAAATGTCTCAGAATCTGAGACTTTTTTTATATAGAAAAAATGTCTCAGAATCTGAGATTTTTTTTATATAGAAAAAATGTCTCAGAATCTGAGACTTTTTTTATATAGAAAAAATGTCTCAGAACATGGGATTTTATTATATAGAAAAAAATGTCTCAGAATCTGAGACTTTTTTTATATAGACAAAATGTCCAGAATCTCAGACTTTTTTTATATAGAAAAAATATCTCAGAATCTGAATCTGTTTTTGATATAAAAAAAATGTCTCAGAATCTGAGATTTTTTTATATAGAAAAAATGTCTCAGAATCTGAGACTTTTTTTATATAGAAAAAATGTCTCAGAATCTGCGACTTTTTTGATATAGAAAAAATGTCTCAGAATCTGAGACTTTTTTTATATAGAAAAAATGTCTCAGAATCTGAGACTTTTTTTATATAGAAAAAATGTCTCAGAATCTGAGACTTTTTTTATATAGAAAAAATGTCTCAGAATCTGAGACTTTTTTTATATAGAAAAAATGTCTCAGAATCTGAGACTTTTTTTATATAGAAAAAATGTCTCAGAATCTGAGACTTTTTTTATATAGAAAAAATGTCTCAGAATCTGAGACTTTTTTTATATAGAAAAAATGTCTCAGAATCTGAGACTTTTTTTATATAGAAAAAATGTCTCAGAATCTGAGACTTTTTTTATATAGAAAAAATGTCTCAGAATCTGAGACTTTTTTTATATAGAAAAAATGTCTCAGAATCTGAGACTTTTTTTATATAGAAAAAATGTCTCAGAATCTGAGACTTTTTTTATATAGAAAAAATGTCTCAGAATCTGAGACTTTTTTTATATAGAAAAAATGTCTCAGAATCTGAGACTTTTTTTATATAGAAAAAATGTCTCAGAATCTGAGACTTTTTTTATATAGAAAAAATGTCTCAGAATCTGAGAATCTATATAAAAAAAGTCTCAGATTCTGAGACATTTTTTCTATATAAAAAAAGTCTCAGATTCTGAGACATTTTTTCTATATAAAAAAAGTCTCAGATTCTGAGACATTTTTTCTATATAAAAAAAGTCTCAGATTCTGAGACATTTTTTCTATATAAAAAAAGTCTCAGATTCTGAGACATTTTTTCTATATAAAAAAAGTCTCAGATTCTGAGACATTTTTTCTATATAAAAAAAGTCTCAGATTCTGAGACATTTTTTCTATATAAAAAAAGTCTCAGATTCTGAGACATTTTTTCTATATAAAAAAAGTCTCAGATTCTGAGACATTTTTTCTATATAAAAAAAGTCTCAGATTCTGAGACATTTTTTCTATATAAAAAAAGTCTCAGATTCTGAGACATTTTTTCTATATAAAAAAAGTCTCAGATTCTGAGACATTTTTTCTATATCAAAAAAGTCGCAGATTCTGAGACATTTTTTCTATATAAAAAAAGTCTCAGATTCTGAGACATATAGAAAAAATGTCTCAGAATCTGAGACTTTTTTTATATAGAAAAAATGTCTCAGAATCTGAGACTTTTTTTATATAGAAAAAATGTCTCAGAATCTGAGACTTTTTTTATATAGAAAAAATGTCTCAGAATCTGAGACTTTTTTTATATAGAAAAAATGTCTCAGAACATGGGATTTTATTATATAGAAAAAATGTCTCAGAATCTGAGACTTTTTTTATATAGACAAAATGTCCAGAATCTCAGACTTTTTTTATATAGAAAAAATATCTCAGAATCTGAATCTGTTTTTGATATAAAAAAAATGTCTCAGAATCTGAGATTTTTTTATATAGAAAAAATGTCTCAGAATCTGAGACTTTTTTTATATAGAAAAAATGTCGCAGAATCTGAGAATTTTTTTTTTTATAGAACAAATTGCTCAGAATCAGATGATTTTTATTTAAAATTTTAATTACCCATCTAAAAAAACAAAATCTTTCCCCCCTTTCTCATCGACCCAGATTTGTCATCATTATTCATAAATCATTTGTATATTTTTTCCCCCCTCCCCCCTTGAAGAGAAAAAGGTGCTAAAAACCACATCATAAAAAGTTCTAATAAAAATAATGATACAATTCCGTAAATACAAAATCATTAAAAGTGAAAAAAAAAGAAAAATATAGAAATAAAATCCTGTGGGCAGTGACGGGCACCAACAACGTTTTTAAGGATTTTTGTGACATTTTCAGTGATTTTTTTTTTTTTCGCCAACACCAAATGCAATCATTGTTTTTGGAATATGGTAAATCATAAAAATACCCAAAGGCAACAACTGTCAACATGGTATTAGCTAAACAGCCCAGGAACTAAGGAGGAAAAAAATTCAACGAGATGCGATGAAGCTAACAACATGAAGCCTGCTGTGATATTTCAAACAATACTAATACAAGTGTCGTTGCTGGTGATGAGGATGGTGATGGTCAAGCATTATAGAGGCAAGCACACTCACACACGCTTCAAGTGAACGACTAGTGATTAAATGAGAAATGTTTGACACAACCACAGTTAGGGAGAGTTATGATATTTGACAATAGAAAAAAGGCAACAAAGTTACCGAACGCAACACATACCCGAGTAAAAATTTTCTGATTTAATCATATATAATTTTATGCAATCTGATATGTAAATATGGTTCCGAATGGATATACCATCCGACAAAAAGAAAAAAATCATTAAAAACGAACGGGACATTATACGTTTGAAACTAGAGACTAAATGTAGTAAAACTGCATTTACAGTTTTTTCATTTTGTGATCCTGTTTTCTTTTAAAACAATTTCAAAGTTTTAGAGGACTTAGTAAAATTTGTAAAATAATTTTAAAATATTTGTGTTTGTCCTAGGATGCCACTAGTGATGGCAAATGAAAGAGGAGGATCTCCGCTAATTTCCCCATTTTATTATTTTGACATATTAGGAAAAAAAGACGTAAGATATGTCATTTCAAAACTCTATTTTTCAATATCATTTAAAATTCTTAACAAATTACGTTGATAAAGTTGAAAGGACATTATTCAAATCCTTTTTCCTGATATGGCGAAAAAAACTGAAAAATTTGAGAAGATTCTCTTCTTTAATTTTGTATCAATAGTGACATTATAAGGGCACCCTGAAAAATGGCCCCAATGCAAAATGGCCCCAACGCCAAAAATGAAAGATGGCCCCAGTTTTGGGGTCTTTTTGAAAATGAAATTTCACCCCACTTTGAAATATGAAATATGGCCCCAATTTTGTGTGAAAAAATGCCCCAAAAAATTAGAACCGTTTTTCTAAAAATGAAAAAAGGCCCCAAATTGCAATATGAAAAATGACCCCAAAAAAAATATGTATTTTTTCCAAACCATAATAAATAAATTTTTCATTCAGTCATTTAATTTCAGTCAATAATTATAAATTGTAATTAATAATTATAAATTTAAAATAACTCC
The DNA here is from genome assembly GCA_963921195.1 of Pegoplata infirma. NCBI lineage: Eukaryota > Metazoa > Arthropoda > Insecta > Diptera > Anthomyiidae > Pegoplata > Pegoplata infirma. The sequence goes on from OY992539.1 coordinate 198,290,513, forward strand.
CAATGAAATTATTATTTTTTTTTTTTAAACTTTTGAGTTGTATTAACGACATGAAAGATATTATTGACGCTTTCGGGCTGCTGCTTATGGTGGGTTTACATCATTGGATTTTCGGTATGATTTGATTTTGGCACCCATTATAGTTCTCATGATTATTCATATCTTAAAAGCACCATATAATTAAGTGAATTTAACAAAGGTAAAAAATATATTCTATTTTATTAACCCACTCGAAGAAGCTGGAATCAAGTATATTCTTTGATGACTTATTGTTTCTAGGATTCTGTATAGTGGCAGTTGCAATAATACATATTTCTTTTGAAAAACTTTGAAAGCATATTGATGTGAAGAAAGCGCCGCAGGCGAAAAATTTTTACAAGAGATTTTAACAAAAAATTAAAAAAAAATCGCGCGATTTTTTTTTAATTTTTTGTTAAAATCTCTTGTAAAAATTTTTCGCCTGCGGCGCATTCTTCACACCTATATGCTTTTGAAGTTAAAAAAAAAAAATAAAATAATTAACTTAAGTAACTCAGAAATAAAATTTAAGTAGGTTTTTATAACACCGAACGACCAACGGACCTCAGAGTACATGTGTGCTGACGTAAAGCGTAATCAACCACTTTAAACCTATACCAAAATGAAATTAACATTTCAAATAATCTATCCAAGTTCATTCCTACTTTTTGTTTTGTCACTTCAGATTTTTGTTTTGTTGTATTAAAATATTAAAACATAAAGTACTGCTGCCCAAAAGAACTTTATTTTGCGGAGAGGGTGAGTTTAATGTTTGTTATCCTTAAGTCCGGCCTAAGGCCGGCTACGCAGAAAAACTTTAAGGCAAAAACAATTTTTTCACACAGATTTTGTACACATATTAATAAATGCATGCCAATTGTTAAAAGTCTTAATTTTTATTAAACTTGGGGCCATTATTCATTCTGCAAAATAACCCCAAATCAAAAAATGAAAAATGGCCCTATTAATTTTGGGGTCATATAAAAATGAAAAATGGCCCCAAAATTAAAAGGAAAAATTACCCCAAAAAACTAGGAAAAATGACCCCAAATTTTCGTGTTGTTGTACTCCATATAAAAATTTGGGGCCATTTTTCATTTTCGTTTTGGGGCCATTTTGCATTGGGGTCATTTTTCATGGTGCCCATTATAAGACAAGTACAAATATTTAAAAATATTTTACAAAATTTTATCCCTTAAAACTTTGAAATCCTTTTTTAAGAAAACAGGATCAGAAAATGAAAAACTGTAAATGCAATTTTACTCCATTTTATCTCTACATTCAGACGTATATCATCCGGTTGGCTATCGGACTGTGATATGGTGGATATGTTCAGATTTTGCTATCGATAGTGGCATAATAAAGCAAGTACAACTATTTAAAAAATATTTTACAAAATGTTGTCCTTTAAAACTTTGAAGTTCTTTTAAAAGAAAACAGGATCATAAAATGAAAAACTGTAAATGCAATTTTACTCCATTCGATCTCTACTTTAAGACGAATATCATCCGGTTCATGTTTAATATTGCCTGTCGGACGGTGATATGGTTGATCTACATTATATGTTCAAATATGGCTCCATGGAGTAAATAGATCAGTATTTTGATTATTTGCATCAAATAATATAAATTTTGCTATCATATTGATACAATTGGATTTGACCAAATCCCGGATGAAATTGTTTAAATTTTTATATTTTTTTATCCCAAGGAATACAATTAGATATTATTTGATACAACCATTTTAGGGATCAAATTGAATTTATTAGTTTTATATTTTTACTTGGGTATATAAACATTCATCTATTGCCAACGGGGTGTTGACAAAAATTACAACAATTCAAACGCAATAATTATGACACACCACCAAAAAAAAAAATATTTGAGAAAATAAAAGAATCAAAACGAGGATTTGAAAAAATACATAAATGTGATTATACAGTAGTTAGAAAAAATTATGAATGTTTAACACACACGTTCAACAGCATTTATAGTTGACACAATGTCAACTTTTTTTAATATGTTTTGTTCACAAATCTTGAATAGAAACAAAAACATGTGGGGAATTCCATGCCAAATCGGATACTTTAATTTTTTACACACAAAAAAAAAACTTTGTCAAATTACTAGGAAAAGTCTCGTAATCCCATTTAAACAATATTTGACAGTTTTTCTTGTTTTTTAACAAATCGAAATTTAAATTTTTTTTTGTAATTTTACATTTTTTTTTTGTAATTTTACAAATTTTCAAGATAATTTAAAAAAATAAAATTTAGTTAATTCACGAGATTTCCTTGTAATTTTTATTACAAACACAATCTGTAAATTTACAATTTTATTGGTAAAAAGCTTGTAAAATTACAAAAATTACTAGGAATTCTCGTAAAATAGGAGGTTACAAAAAGTCTAGTAAAATTACGAAACCTCTTTGTAAACTTCATTGTGTCAAAAAATTTGTAAATTTACAATTTAATTGGTAAAAACCTTGTAAAACTACAGAATTATTGGTAAAAATCTTGTAAAATTACTAGGAATTTATGTCAAATAGGAGGTAGAAAACAAAAAAAGATACAAGTTTTTCTTGTAATTTTACAAGGTTTTTTTTGAGTGCATTTTTTTTAAGATTTTTTCAATTTCTCAAGAGTTTTAAGAACCTTTGAAAACTTCTTAAAAGTGTCTAATTTGGCATGGAATGTCCCATATGTATGTACCTATAATAGCCTGTTCACACTGCCTACCTCTTTACATTAATCAATCCACCAGAGCTAGCTTGTGTCAAACAAATTGTTTGTTAGAAATTATTTGATCTCAAATCATGTCTATATTAAATTTTCTCAGGAAGAAAATTCAAAAGAGTCTGTCCCCAAACAACTAAAATGAACAAAGAAGAATACTTTTTTCTGTATTATTGACAGCAAGCCCCTTATAACTCAATGACTTTTTTACCACATGTAGCGTAAAAATGAAAAAATAGAAAAATATTTTAGTTTTACTCAAAAAAGTACCAAATAGTACCTATAAAAGTACCAAATAGTATTGTAAAAGTGTTTTACATATGTTTTTTGAAAAGTTTTGCAAAGGAGATAATCGTTCATCACAGTGCCAATACCGAAAAACAGTTTAAAATTACTCGAAAATGTACAAAAAAAAACTACATGAAAAAGTACCAAAAAATGTCTTTAATTTGTTTTGAAGAGCGCTTTATATTAATCCATACTTGACTAAATTTTTTGAATTTAAAAATTTTTGAATAACTTACAATATTTTGATGATATTTTTACATACCTGTAAGTAAAAGAAAAAAAAATATTTAATTAATAAATATTGTACATTAAAAAAAGACATACCTAACTAAACTTTCTAAAACAATTTCTGTAAATATAGTTTAAAGTTCGGCTATGCCAAATATTTTATAACCTCCAAAATGTAAACAAAATGTGGAAGGGGTTTTTATTTTTGCGAGGGGATGGCGCAGTAGGGCAGACTTTTCGAAGACTTTTAGAAATTACAAAAAAAAAACATTTGAACCATTTAGGTTTTCCGAGGCTGATTAAGTTCGTTAAATGGAAAATTTTTCCTCCTGGTCCAAATTTTCCCATTTCCGAGCCAATTTTTGTTTGAATTTTTTTTAATAAGCTTTATTTCACAAAATTTTAAAAATATTTTTTTTTTTTTTTAAATATATATTTTTTTCCAAAAACCTCGAACTAAAACTACTAGTAGAGGGCTAAAAGTATCCTCCATTTCTTTTTTAAATTTCTTTCCGTTCACAGAAAATAAAATCGTCAAATTTAAATCAACAAACATCAATTGTAAATCAACCAAACATGATATCAACCAAAATTTTTTGTAAAAACGACCGCGTGTTAGTCCATATCACAAAACTTCGATTTTGTTTTCAACAAACTCAGTCAAGTAATTTTATCTCAAAATTATTTTATCATGTCAATAAATATTGTTTGAGTTTGTTAAATTTCTTTGTTGAAAAAAAAGTTTAATTTGTCAGATAAACAAATTGTGTTTGTTGAAAACATTTTTTTTAGATTTTTTACTTTTGTCAGATCAATAAATTGCGTTTGTGCTTGTTGAATTTCTTTGTTGAAAACGAAAAATTATTTTTTCAACAATCAAAATTTACAAACGTTTGTTGATATTACAAATTTCCTTATAGGAGCACTTTCAGTGAAATAATTTATTGTATTCACAAATATGGGGGTCAATATAACAATTCGTTTTTTTTTGTGTTATCAGCTCGTAAAAGCGCACCGATTTTTTGCTATTAGACTCCTCGTGATTTTTTGGTAAAAAAATTGGTAAAAAAAAATTGAAAATATAAAATATTATTGGTAAAATGATTGTTTAAATTTACAAGAAAAAGTATAATTATATTTAAAAAAATGCTAAATTTACAAACCAAAATGGTAAATTTACAAAAAAAATCGTAAATTAAAAAAAAAATAAATTAAAAAAAATAAATAAAAGTTGTAAATTTACATTTTATAAATAGTCGAGCTCGAGGTCTTGGTTTTTATTAAAATATTTAATATTTATTTATTTCCAATATTTCGGTTTTCTTTGAAAACCATCATCAGGGGGGAGTCTACCTTTTCATATAAATTTAAGAAGATCAAAATACCGTCACGCTCAGATATATTTTTGCGTTAAAAAACCTCTTGACTCACGAACTCTAAGTTATAGAAAACTACTCAGATGACTTATTTTATGGAAAATCAAGTTTTTGTACACAATTTTTGGAAAAAAAAATATTTTTACTGCTAAAATGTTCAAAAATCAGTACAATCAGTACATATTTCAAAAAATCAGTACAAATCAGTGCAACGTTTTTTGATCAGTACAAGTGATCAAAAATCAGTACATGTACTGATCAAATCAGTACGAATGGTCAGCCTACATTTAAGTGCTATTTGAAAAAAAAAAAAATATCTTTTTATAAATAAAAAATATAACTTTTATGACTTTTAAAACTTTCATGTACCAAAATTCATTAGTTAATTTTTTAAAAAATTTTTCTTAATAAAACTTATTTTACAAAATTTTATAAATATTTTTTTCTTCACAAAAAAATTTTTTTTTTTTCTAAAAAAAAATATCTAAAAATAACTAAAATCGCTTGTAGGGAACTAAAAGTCCCCTCTTAAAGTTTTTTTTATAATTTTACCGTTATCAGCTCGATCTATCATGGTGGATTTTTGAAAAAAATTTTTGTTTACTTTTTATATTTTCCTAAAGTTTAGAAAATGGGAAGAATTAAAAGTGAAAAATTTTAAATTTATAAAAACCAAAATAATAATAAATTAACAAATGCTATTAATATCATTTATAAGGGTTTCAAATACCTTTAATTTTGACCATACAGCTTATTCGTCCCCTGCCTATTACATTTATTAGAGCAAAAACTCCAAAATAAAAAAAAAAAAATATTTTCTGAACTTTAAAAAATATTTAAATAAAACTAAAACAATTTTCAAGAAATCCACCATGACACTGTGATGGGAAATTTTATTAGATAAAATACAAAAGAAGAAAAACTAAAATCGGTTGAGAATTGCGACCTCTAGGCAAAGTTGGACAAACAGTTTTTTTTTAAATTCCATTTTAATTCACAATATAAAAAAAAAAATCTAAAGATAACAGGTCAAAAATTACTCTTTTTCTTGTGCTGTTTCATGGAAACGACGATATGTACAATAGCCCTGTTTTTTGCAGACCGGATTAAGATTTGGATTAACTTTATTTAGTTAAAAAATGGGTCAAATTAAGTCCAGAATTTTTTTTATAATTTTTTTCTGAAATTACATACAATTAGTAAATTTAAGCAGAAAAACAAATTAAGCTTTGTCCAAAATGCAAAGAACGAAAAATAAATTTAGTTAAATCCTAGGATTAGCCTAAATTTATTTATACCGTTTTACATTTTGGACAACTCTTAATTTTTTTTCCTGTTTATATTAACTACGTGGATGTTAATTCAGAAAAAAAATATAAAAAAAATTTCAGGACTTTATTTGACCCATTTTTTAACTAGAGTTAATCCTAATCTTAATCCGGTCTGCAAAAAACAGGGCTAATATTATTTAAACATTTTACTTATTGACTTACCTTTTTTTCACAAACACTTTAATAATGAATTTTAATAACATTTTTAAACGCGCGAACCGATTACCGAATTAATTTTTAGAATATGAATTTCACTATATTTCACTTTATTTCACTATATTTCACTTTATTTTACTATATTTCACTTTATTTTACTATATTTCACTATATTTCGAGGAAAAATATTTTTTTCTAAAACACTTTATATAGATTAACGCTACGATTCGATATCTCTATCAAAGTGACTTCAAAATTTGAACGCAAAACAATAAAAAAAAATTAATTGTTATTGTTTTGCGTGCAAATTGTCTCGTCACATACTTTAAACGAGACAGCGAGTCGCCCTATTATTTTAAATACTTCAAAAAAAACTTAAATTTTTTTACAAACAACTATAGAATGGTCACCCTATTATTCTGCTTGATGTTGTATGAACATAGCAAAAACAAAAATAGTCACGACACTAACACCAACAACACTTAACTTTAACGCTCACTACAGTAACTATCGTTATTTCTTTATGTTCTCCTTGTTTCTAGTCATTTTTTTTTTGTAAGAAAGATTTTACACTTTCTTTGTTTTTAACATTAACTTTTTTACAATAATTATTTTTTAAACTATGTAAAAAACTTATTAACTATATTCTTTTATTTAATTTTATTAAGTTTTCAACAAACACACACACAAACACACTTTTATTAACAAACAATTAATTAACAAAACACAAATTTAACGACGATTCTCGACGAAATTCCGAATAAAACTAAAAGTGATGGGGAAATGTCGAATTAGAATATGTAGTTAAAAATGGGAGATGAGAGTTTTAAAGTGGGAGAATTGTCAAATTAGAATTTGGAGTTAAAATGGGAGGTGAGAGTTTTAAAATTTGGAGACTTGTCTACAAAGAGATCGTTATTAAAATTAGTAAATAAACAAAGACAAAGGGTGTTAGTGATATGGGGGACATGCATTTGATTTTGTAAAAAAAACAATCGTTGCCAGGGTTGTCAGATTATATTTGTTAAATGGGAGATGGGATTTTTAAAGTAGGGGAATTGTCAAAGTAGAATTTGGAGTTAAAATGGGAGGTGAGAGTTTTAAAATTTGGAGACCTGTCTACAAACTGGGAATTTACACACAGACTTTTTTCCTTGATTTTTCTTCAATTCCCTTTTGAAATTTTATCGTTTTCTTCTCTTAGTCTGCCTCTTTTGCCAAGACGGTATTTATGCAAAGCCCTTTTTTGCTAATAAATGTTGTCAAAGAGTGCTAGTGAGGTAAGGGACTTGCATCCAGGGGTGCCAGATGATTTCTATGCCGGCATTATCGGCACTTCAATTTAAAAAAAACGGCAAATGAAAAATAACCATGTAAATACACATTTTTTATTGACAAAAAAACAAAATAGAACAATTAAGCAATTATTAAATGTTTATAACCGTTTTAGACATGAAACCCGGACAATTAACCGCGGTTAACTGTAAACCGCACTCTTTAAAAATAAATTTAATTTAATCACTTTTTTGATTAATAAAAATGTATAATAGAAGTACATTACTGATTTTATGTAAAATGTAGACAGTGGGGGTATAGCTTTTAGGTTTTGATGGGAGAAAGTTATAAAAAAAAATTTTCATCACTATTGAAAAAAAAAGTATTATATTTGCGGTTTTTTTTGAAAAAGGTTTAGTTGCTGAGAAATTTTTTCTATAACAAAAGTTTTAGATTCTGAGATTTTTTTTCTGTAGAATATATGCAGAATATATATATCATATAGATGGTTTTGTTGTTTAACAAAACTACCAAAAAAACATTTGAACAATTTGGGTTTTCCGAGGCTGATAAAGTTCGTTAAATGGAAAATTTTTTCCTCTTGGTCCAAATTTTCCCATTTACGAGCCAATTTTTGTTTGATTTTTTTTTTAAAGCTTTATTTTACAAAATTTTAAAAATATTTTTTTTTTTTAAATATATACTTTTCCAAAAACCTCGAACTGAAACTACTAGTAGAGGGCTAAAAGTACCCTCCATTTCTTTTTAAAATTTTTCGTTATCAGCTCGTAAAAGCGCACATATTTTTTGCTATTACACTCCTAGTAATTTTTTGGTAAAAAAATTGGTAAAAAAATTGAAAATATAAAATATTATTGGTAAAATGATTGTTTTAAAACCACGAAATTTAAAAAAAAAATTGGTAAATTTACAAGAAAAAGTGTAATTATATTTAAAAAATGCTTAATTTCCAAACAAAATGGTAAATTTACAAAAAAAAATCGTAAATTAAAAAAAATAAAAAAAAAATAAATAAAAGTTGTAAATTTACCATAAAATAGTTTAAAATTTACAATTTTGGTAGTGTTAATTTTTAAGCCAACAAAATTTTATGTAATTACTTTCTTAATATCCAGAAAATATTTTTTTTTTGTAAATTCACAGTTTTATTGGTAAATCAACTTGAATTATCGTAATAAAACCTTCATTGTAAAAGTACAGTTTTTTAGTAAAAATTACTGCTTAAATTGGTAAATAACTACAAAAATATATTTGTAAATTTACCAATAAAACTTTATTTCTCGTTTGAGCAAAGTAAAAGATTTTTGGTTAAAAACAGGAAAATTGGTTCAATATTGGTACAACATTTTACCAGACGTTTTACCATTTTTAGTAAAACAATATAAAACAAATATTTTTTTTGTAAAGAAAAAAATATTTATAAAATTTTGTAAAATAAATAAATAAAAAATTAAAAAAAAAAAATAGCTGATTAATTTTGGTACATGAAAGCATTTTAAATGCCATAAAAGTTATATTTTTTATTTATAAAAAGATATTTTTTTCAAATAGCACTCAAATGGTGCACAAGGCCGATTTAAGTATCAAAAATTTTGTAAAATAAAGCGTATTAAGAAAATAAAATCAAAAAAAAAAAATAGATCTGATCGGTATGGTCCATAAATGCTTTTTATCTACAAAATTTCTTTATAACAGATTTTAAAAATGCACCCATTGACCTTACCGATCCGCTTACATATTTTTTGATTTTATTTTCTTAATTAACTTTATATTAGCAAATTTTTTTATACTTAAATCGGCCTTGTGCACCATTTGAGTGCTATTTGAAAAAAATATCTTTTTATAAATAAAAAATATAACTTTTATGGCATTTAAAATGCTTTCATGTACCAAAATTAATCAGCTATTTTTTTTTTAATTTTTTATTTATTTATTTTACAAAATTTTATAAATATTTTTTTCTTTACAAAAAAAATATTTTTTTTTTTCTAAAAAAAAATATTTTTTCTTAAAACAAATTATTTTTTTTTTTGTTCCCAAAGCCGCGAACTAAAATCGCTTGTAGAGAACTAAAAGTACCCTCCTAAAGTTTTTTAGTAATTTTCCCGTTTTCAGCTCGATCTATCATGGTGGATTTTTGAAAAAAAAATTTGTTTACTTTTTATATTTTCCTAAAGTTTAGAAAATGGGACGAATTAAAAGTAAAAATTTTTAAATTTATAAAAACCAAAATAATAATAAATTAACAAATGCTATTAACATCATTTATAAGGGGTTCAAATACCTTTGATTTTGACCATACAGCTTATTCGTCCCCTGCCTATTACATTTATTAGAGCAAAAATTCCAAAATAAAAAAAATATATTTTCTGAACTTTAAAAAATATTTAAATAAAATTAAAATAACTATTAGAAATCCGCCATGACACAGCGATAGGAAATTTTATTAGCTAAAATTCAAAAGAAGAAAAACTAAAATCGATTAAGAATTGCGACCTGTAGGCAAAGTTGGACAAAAAGTTTTTTTTTTTAATTCAATTTTTTCCACTGTGCCACCCTAATACACAAAATGAAAAAAATCTAAAGATAACAGGTCAAAAATTACTCTTTTTCTTGTGCTGTTTCATGGAAACGACGATATGTACAATATTATTTAAACATTTTATTTATTGACTTACCTTTTTTCACAAACACTTTAATAATTAATTTTAATAACATTTTTAAACGCGCGAACCGATTACCGAATTAATTTTTGGAATATGAATTTCACTATACTTCACTTTATTTCACTATATATCACTTTATTTTACTATATTTCACTTTATTTTACTATATTTCACTATATTTCGCGGAAAAATATTTTTTTTAAATCACTTTATATGGATTAACGCTACGATTCGATATCTCGATCAAACTGACTACAAAATTTGAGCGCAAAACAATAAAAAAATTAATTGTTATTATTTTGCGTGCAAATTGTCTCGTCATATACTTTGAACGAGACAGCGAGTCGCCCTATTATTATAAATACTATAAAAAAACACTTAAATTTTTTTACAAACAACTACAGGATGGTCACCCTATTATTCTGCATGTTGTTTTATTTAACAAAGCAAAAACAAAAATAGTTACGACACTAACACCAACACCACTTTAACATAATGATCCCTACCGTAACTATCGGTATTTCTTTATGTTCTTTTTGTTTTTAGTTATTTTTTTTGTAAGATTTTACACTTGCTTAGTTTTTAACATTAACTTTTTTACAATAATTATTTTTTAAACTCTGTAAAAAACTTATTAGCTATATTCTTTTATTTAATTTTATTAAGTTTTCAACAAACACACACACAAACACTTTTATTAACAAACAATTAATTAACAAAACACAAATTTTACGACGATTCTCAACGAAATTCCGAATAAAACTAAAGGTGATGGGGAAATTGTCGAATTAGAATATGAGTTAAAATAGGAGATGAGAGTTTTAAAATGGGAGAATTGTTAAATTTAGAATTTGGAGTTAAAATGGGAGGTGAGAGTTTTAAAATTTGGAGACTTGTCTACAAAGAGATCGTTATTAACATTAGTAAATAAATGATGACGAAGAGTGTTGGGGAGGTTGGGCACATGCATTAATGCATCTGACTATGCAAAAAAGTAAATTTTTGCCAGGATTGTCAGATTATATTTGTTAATTGGAGGATGGGAGTTTTAAAGTGGGGGAATTGTCAAATTAGAATTTGGAGTTAAAATGGGAGGTGAGAGTTTTAAAATTTGGGGACTTGTCTACAAAGAGACCGTTATTGACATATGTAAATAAATGAGACAAAGAGTGTTTTGGAGGTTGGGGACATTTGATCATAGAGCAAAAAAGATTTGATTATGCAAAAAAAAAACGAAATTTTTGCCAGGGTTGTCAGTTTAGACCCCAAATCGCTTGTAAAAAATCGCCAAAAGTCGCCAAAATTCAATATTGTTCAGTTTTCATTAAAAAAAAATTTTATATTTCAAAAATAATTATAATAAAAAGCTCATACATATAATAAAATCTAGAATTTTTTTTAAATACTTAAGTTATTCTACCAAAAAAACGAAAAAAAAACAAAAGGAATTACTTAAGGGGTGGTTGGTAATGTAACAGTAATGTGAGCAATTTTTGAACAGCTTTAATTCTGTTTTTTTTATTTGAAAGATAAAATATGGTTAAAATTTTATAACACAAAATTTGGTCAACTGGAATTGCCAGGATCGCCACTCAATTTTAGAATTATTTTTTTAAATGACAAAATCGGCTGCAGTTGTACAGTAAAAGCTACTAACAAGGGAAGTCTCCTTGGTGTCACCCTCCGATCTTTATGAAATTTGGATATGTTGTTTAGAACGAAAATTAATTCGACACGTATTTTTTTTTAGCGGCCCAAACTCATTTATAGGGGAGGTATCAAAAAAATTAAAGAAATTTAAAGAAATTAATAATACAATTAATTTAAGCCAAAAGTCACTTGAATCCGGTACTTTTGAACGTTTTACAGCCAAAAAACTAAAAAAATCTTTTTTTTTTTACTTTCGCAATAAAAAATAATGAGCTTAAAAATCGGGCTGCATAAGTCGATGAGAAATTTAGTAACCCAGGAAAATTTTTCAGAACCGATTCTGACAACACTTGTTCTAGAACAGGTTCTTTGGTAATCAAACACTATTACACTTTAATTATTCGGAACAAGTTAAAATTGTTGTGAAACAAGTTCTCTGCAATCAAAATTTCATTACATTTTGGTTCTCAGGAATTGAAAAAAAAATTATGTGTCACAAAAATTAAAAAATAAAATCATTTCTTTTTTTCTTAACCAAGAAAAAACTTGAAATTCTCTTAAAATATCAGGACATAATCGTGAAAATTGCTAATAAAAAGGTGAGTAAGTAAAATTTTCATTATATGGGTCGGGTCAAATACTAATAATATTATGTTTTTTATTTTAGTTTGCAGAAAATCCATGTTCTGGCATGTCATTATTGTAAGGGCCAAAATGCTATTTTGGAGGCGCAAAAGGATATATGTGTGTTATGAACTGTGAATACTTTATGTCAGATATGATTGTATTTATCTTTTTTTAATAAACTAATACAATTAAAAATATTTCTTTAATTCTTATTTCAGTTCCAAATTTTGCTTCTAGAACCGATTCCGAAGAACAAAAATATGTTCTAATTTTGCTTACAAACACCTGTTGCTTTTGGGACAATCCCTTTGTAAAAAGAATCGGTGTTGCACAAGAATTAGAACAGGTTCTAGGAAAGTATAAGTTGTTCCACAATCGGTTCTTTGCAACCGAAAATTTTGCTGGGAAGCTACAAGCACCAAAAAACAAAATTTAAATCGGGAAAAAATTGAGTGCTGTAGAGTAATTTTGCCAAAAAAGTGCATCTCGCCCCACAGTACTTTTGAAAAATGGGTCTCAAGTCCAAATATGGACCCATTGGATCTCTCTTCCAGTATATCTATATATGGGGGTTTTCGTGTCAACTGACACAACTTTTGAAACCGATGTCTTCCGATCGGGATGAAATTTGCACCAAGGTTAGTCCTATTGGATAGTAGTTCAGACACAATTTTTCAACGAGATCGGTCAAGAACTCTCTGAGTTAGAGGGGGTCGAAATTTGACATTTTGGCCAAAGAGGTGTTTATTCTCATCCATGTTACTTCTTACCTATTGTTTTTAGCAAAATGTGTCCCAAAGAGTTTAGATAGCTATTTCTTCAGTCTTTCGAAAAAAAAATATAAAAAAAATAAAAAAAAAATTTTTGATTTTTTTTCTTAAAAATCCAAAACTTTTTTGACTTTTTCCTCAAATTGGGCCCTTTTTTTTTTTGATTTAAAAGAAAGCTTAGGTGATTTCCTTTAAGAGCTGTGGGGTCGCTTAGTGGGATGCGAGTGGGATATCTATGAAAAATTTTTTTTTTAACTTTGGAACACAAAAAACCGTTCTTCAATTTGCACTATTAGGCGTGGGATAGCTAACCAGTTTTCGATTTCGATCCGCGATAACCTCTAATTTTTTTAGGTTCGAAAAAGAAAGCACGAGCCAAAAAATGGGGGCGGTGGGGAGGGGCCATATGGCCCCTCATTGGGGTCAAAGTTGGGCATAAAGAGGTAAAAATCCTCAAAAAGCCCCAAAACTCCCCTAGAAACGCCCCTGGAGGGGTGCAATGTGAGACCGACCTCCAATAATTTTCTGCCCCCAATATTTTTCTTGAACATACCTTACCCCTATTTCCACTTCCTAAGGGGGCTCCCATACAAACCATTTTTAAAAAATTTGATCCTACCATTCTAACTTACCCTAAAGTGCCCCTAGTGGGGCCAAATGTATGACCGACCTCCATTATTTTATTAATTCCAACATTTTTTGCAAACATACCTACAATGTATCTTTAACCCTTAAGGTGGTCCCCATACATTTCTTTTATTTTTTATAAACTTGTTTTATTAAACCAGCTCCTACCGCCCCTACCGTGCCTCCTAGAGAGGCAAAAATTACGACTAACCCCCATTATTTTTTAGTTACCAACATTTTGTCCGAACATCATAACACCCTATCTCCACTCCCTAAGGGGCTCGCATACATTATAAAAACATGTATTTTTAAAAACTAATAAAAAAATAAAAAAAAATGTATGGGGACCCCCTTAAGAGTTGAAAATAAAGGGTAGGTATATTCCGAGAAAATGTTGGAGTTGAAAAAATATTGGGGGTCGGTCATACATTTTACTTCTCTAGGGGCACCCTACGGACAGTTAGAGCGGTAGGAGCAAATTTTATAAAATGTCATTTTGTATGGGAGCCCCCTTAGGAAGTGGAAATAGGGGTAAGGTATGTTCAAGAAAAATGTTGGGGGCAGAAAATTATTGGAGGTCGGTCTCACATTGCACCCCTCCAGGGGCGTTTCTAGGGGAGTTTTGGGGCTTTTTGAGGATTTTTACCTCTGTACGTCCAACTTTGACCCCAATGAGGGGCCATATGGCCTCTCCCCACAGCCCCCATTTTTTGGCTCGTGCTTTCTTTTTCGAACCTAAAAAAATTAGAGGGTATCGCGGATCGAAATCGAAAACTGGTTAGCTATCCCACGCCTAATAGTGCAAATTGAAGAACGGTTTTTTGTGTTCCAAAGTTAAAAAAAAATTTTTTTCATAGATATCCCACTCGCATCCCACTAAGCGACCCCACAGCTCTTAAAGGAAATCACCTAAGCTTTCTTTTGAATCAAAAAAAAAAAAAAAAAAAGGGCCCAATTTGAGGAAAAAGTCAAAAAAGTTTTGGATTTTTAAGAAAAAAAATCAAAAATTTTTTTTTTATTTTTTTTATATTTTTTTTTCGAAAGACTGAAGAAATAGCTATCTAAACTCTTTGGAACATATTTTGCTAAAAACAATATGTAAGAAGTTACATGGATGAGAATAAACACCTCTTTGGCCAAAATGTCAAATTTCGACCCCCACTAACTCAGAGAGTTCTTGACCGATCTCGTTGAAAAATTGTGTCTGAACTACTATTCAATAGGACTAACCTTGGTGCAAATTTCATCCCGATCGGAAGACATCGGTTTCAAAAGTTGTGTCAGTTGACACGAAAACCCCCATATATAAAAATGGATGTGTGTATGTATGTGGGTATGTATGTATGTTCCGTATGGACTCGAAAACGGCTGGACCGATCTTGATGAAATTTTCAGGAAATATTCAAAATAGCCTTGGGAGTAACACTGTGCAGTCAGATTTTTGATTTTTTGCCTGTGGGCGGAGGGGCGTGGCAAAATCAAATTTTCACATCGAACCAATAATGGCATCTATATATAAAACACGGATGGACCGATTTTGATGAAATTTAAACCAAAGATAGTACTAACAGAGTACTAACTATATGCCGAATTAGAGCATGATCGAACAAATGGGCGAAAAATGCCATGCTTTTTTGCCTGTGAGCGGAGGGGCGTGGCAAAATCGAATTTTTACATTGCATCACTAATGGCAGCTATATATAAAAAACGGATGGACCGATTTTGATAAAACTTAAACCAAAGATAGTACTAACCAAGTACTAACTACGTGTAAAATAAGAGCGTGATCGGACAAATGGGCGTAAAATGCCATGCCTCTTTGTATTGAATTGAATGTTATTTCTGCATGCTCCGCAATAACGCAAAAACTGTTGATTGGATTTTAATTAAATTTTCAGTACTGATAGTGTTTCAGTACTATAGGCCATGTTAAACTACGATTCGAAAAAGGGGCGTAAAATGCCACGCCCCTTTGTAGTATACTGGACGTTGTCTACCTGTTTCGCAATCATGCAAAAATAGCTGAACCGATTCTCATGACATTTTCACTACATATAGTGCTAACAAAGTGCATACGTAGGCCATATAAGATCGTTATTGGAAAAAGGGATCAAAATTGCAACGCCCTTTGTACTATACTGACCACGATTGAACAAAGAGGCGTAAATTGCCACGGCCCTTTGTTTTATACTGAACGTTATATCTGCCTGTTTTGAAATCACGCAAAAACGGATAAGCCGAATCTGTCACTACTGATAGAACTAACCGAGCGGGAACTGTAGGTAATATGTAGAGTGCGATTCGGCAAGGGGATATAAAATGTCACTCCCGTTTTTCATAAATAAAAAGTTATTTCCTCTTCTTTCGCAATCAAACAAAAACGGCAATGATGATATCAATGAAATTCGCAGCACAGATAGTACTAATCAAGGATGCAGCATGGAACTTTAGACTATCATGATTCGATAAAAATGCGTTAAATGACTCGCCCCTTTGAACTATACCTAACGTTATGTCTGTCTATTTCGAAATCACGCAAAAACGGCTGAACCGATTTTGTAGAGATTTTTCTATAGATAGTGCTAACCGAGGGTGGAACCAAAGGTTACTAGCTGGACCTGTACTTTAAAAATTAAAGTCCGGCACTATGTTTAAATTAAGATGCAATGTAAAACAGATTTTTTCCTAGGGCCAAAAAAACTTTCGATTATAACAAAATCTCAAAATTTAAAAAAATACAAATTTTAAGAATTGGTCTAGGATAGGGTTGCCAGTCGTCCCGCATTTGGCGGGATTGTCCCGCTTTGTGACAACGATTCCCGCGTCCCTCGCGGGATTCTAAATTCCCGCATTTTTTAAGCGTCAGAAAATAAGGAGAAGAAATTTTCTGATTTCAGCAATCAGTAGAAAAATCTACTGCTTCATTAAAAATTGTTAATGATGTAGAAAGAAGTGAATATAAGTTTCCAGAGTGCTATAGAGCTTAAGCGGGAGGAACAGAGTTTACTATTTTCGTTCATACACTTAAAATACTACCTCCGTCCAATCAGCAGAAAAATCTGCTGAAAATAAACCAATATTGAGCCCAATGCTGTTATTTTGCCAAGACAACAGAAAAATCACCTGAAATTAAGAAATTAAAAAAATTTTCAAAGTTTTTTTTTTCAAAAATATGCTAAAAGTGTGATAATTCAAACTGAAAGTTGTTTAACTAATTTTTCCTCAGAGTATTTTGTCTACATGTAGACTAAAAAGGGAAATACATATCGTCGGCTAAATTTGGTACTTTTGTTCTGTTTTTTAAAATTCAAAAAATTAAAAAAATTAAAATATGCAATATTATTTAAATGTTAATGAAATAAATATTGTGTTAAAGCACCGCGAAAGGTCAAAATGAAGCTGATTTGTAAGCCTCTTCAAAAAATTTTGAAAAACACATAGCGGTTTTGGTTGGCGCACCGACGATATATTGGGGAAAAAGTAAAATGGACGATGTTATGCACTACTTTTGTCCCGCCAAAATTTTTTAAATCCCGCCATTTTTGTAATTTTTTTGTGTTTGTCCCGCTTTTTGAAAATAAATTTCTGGCAACCCTAGTCTAGGACCAATATTTTGGGTAGTTACAAACAGCAGCACAAAGCCATTATACCCCGTACCACAGAACCCACCTGGGTGGTTTTCGGTCCTTTGGTAGTGCTAAGGTTAAGTAGAATTACGCGATACTGTATCAGATCGTAAGACATTTTTTCAATAGATAATGTTTTTTAAGACATTATTCCTGTATAGGGAAAGGTATTTGACTCTAAAAATTTGTTTTACATAGATTAAATTACAGACTCTGAATCAATTTTCTTGCAAAAAAAGATATCAAATTTTGAAATTTGCGTCAGTGTGACCGTGCTATAATCCAAAATCTTTTTGTTTGATTTATGTCTACAGTTTATGTATGAAATAAAACACGCAATGTTACATTTTCTAAAATGCCTTTGATGTTATTTTGGCAACGCAATTGCGGCACAAGGTTAACACACACGATTTTACCAGTCAACTTTTTACTTTGGATTGTCAAATTGGGGTGAGTATGTTGTAATAGGATGTAGAGCGTGATCTCAAGGGATGTTCTACACTCAAAAAAAAAGTGAACTAAAATCTGGGAAAATTAACTCAATTTTGGGAAAAAGAGGGAATGATTTGGCTCCAAAGATTTTTTTTCTTGGTTTTAGTTCATAATTTTCCCACAAAAAAGGAAAACAGAGCTATTTAAATTTAAGTCAATTTTAACTAGAAAATGGGAAAAATTATACTTCACATTTTAGAAATAGATTGGGTCTAGACCCTGGACCCATGGGTTCGGACCCCATTTAACTCGAGACCCCGTCGGGTCCTTTAAGGGTCCCCATAGATTTTGAACCAAAACTTGTGTCCGTTTCGCTCTAACTTGCTTAGTTTTTGAGATACGGTAATAAGGGGCCTGATAGGGTCTTGAGAATCTTAAAAACCGGATAACTCAAAAACTATTAATCGGAGGGCTTTCGGGTATTTTGCGGAAGTGTTCTACGAGTCAAGAGCTACAAAAATGCCGTTGGACGTTTTCTCGTGTTGCAACATGTTGGCAGTATTTACCGAGATATGTGTATATATAAAATTTCGGGAATTTCAAATTTTAGATCTAAAATTAGGGTCTTGAGACCCCGACAGATATGCAGAGCTAGGCTATTCCATATTTTTCTTTGTAGTCTTTCTTTTGAAAATTTCACCCGTTTCGCTCTATCTCGCTTAGTTTTCGAGATATCGCCATTTTGAATTTTTAACTAAATTCTAAGAAGTTATTTACTAAATTCTCCGAAGTCATTAACTAAATTCTAAGAAGTACACTTCCTCAATTCAAAGAAGAGAAATACGATGAGGTTTTTTTTAGTAAATTTTAACTAAAATTGAACTAAATTGTTTTTTAAGAAATATGTCTTAAAAATAAAAATACGATTCTTAGATTTGTGGAAAATTTCTTTGGCAGTAAGAATTTTTTTCCTAATATTTAAAAAATCCATTTAAAGAAAACTATGAACTAATTATAAGTAAATGAACTAAAATTTTTTCCTCATAGTTAAGAAAATTTCTCATTTTTAAGTTAAATTTAACTAAATTTTAGGAAAATTCATAATAAATTTTCAAAGACATTTTTTCCTTAAATTTAGTTATGTCTTTTTTTTCCGTGTATGATTCGACAAGAGACGGTTTTGTTTTAATGAACCCTCATTGCAGGCACCTTAAACGTGTGCTTAGTTAGAATTGTGATTTTTTTTTTTTTTTTTTTCTATAATTTCATGTTTTATTATAGTAATTTTTGAATTTTTTTTCAATCGTTGCCCAAACTATTGTCTCGATTTTAACCCCTGCTTTTTTTTAGCTAGAGCTGGCGAAAAAAAGAAACAACAAAAAGATCTGGTTACAATTTTTAAACAATAATGTGTTCGCACATTGAGTTTTAACAATAATAAATAAAGAATTTTCGACACTGTTTCCAAACAAGTTAAAAAAAATAAATTCGACCTGGCAGAATTAAAAAAAAAAATCTCAAAATTTTTTACCAATGACTATTTCATAAAGCTTGATACAAACTTTCATTTAAACTTAAAATCAAATCATGGCGCCTTTCGATCAAAGTTTGAAGTTTTTGGTGAATGTTTTCTAAAGAAGCCAAAACTTTAATTGAAGGGAGCCGCGGCTTAAAATGAGCGGATTTTGCTCAAATTAATTTTATATGAAAGTTTGTATCAAGCCTTTTAAAGAGGTCATGGAAAAAAATTGTGATTTTTTTCTTTTTTTTTAATTTCTTGACCGTAGGAAAAACCCACAATTTTTTCAAATATCAAAAAGCGATATCTCGTAAATCGGTTGACCGACTTTAAAACTCTTTAGGATCAGTGAAAGTTTTTCTGTAGCAAAAATTGTATATGGATCCGAAACATTTTAAATAGGAAAAATGTCTCAGAATCTTAGGGGTTTTTTAAAGGAACAATATCTCAGATTCTTAAACATTTTCCATGTCCATCAAAGTTTTTTTTTTTTCAAAATTTAAGATTGGAAACAGTGTAAAACTCATTTGGATTTTTTGGTGATTATTTTTTTTTGTCAAATTCCTTACAATTTGTTTATTAGCCTGATTTTTTGAAATCAAACAGGAAAAACTTATAACGGTAGGAGGGTTCCATATGGGTTTTTTTCTAGATTGGGTTGTATACGTCAGTTTTTTTTAATATTTTTGTGTTATTATATTATTCCCGGGGTAATAAACAGAATATGTCAAATGTCAATGTAGTCGTCGTATTCTTAAAGTGAACAATAGAAATGTAAAACCAGTCGTTTGTTATTGTAGTAAAAAATGTTTATTGTCAATGTGACAACTGCAAGGACTCATTAAGGATAATATTTTTCTTCTCTTCTTTTTGTAAGAAATATAATCGTTAGGGATACTTGAAGAGTATTTCCGTTATCTCGATGATAAATGAGAAGTTAAGGTTAATCAAATATTATTAATAATAAAGTTAATTGGGATAGAAATTGATCTGAGAACTACAGGGAGTCAAATAAATTTTAGATGAAATTTGATAGACAGTTCTTATGTAATTTTTTCCTATAATGAAAAAGTCAGAGATTCCGAGATTTTTTTTATATAAAAAAAGTTTCAGATTCTGGGACATTTTTTCTATATAGAAAAAGTCTCAGATTCTGAGACAATTTTTCTATATAGAAAAAGTCTCAGATTCTGAGACAATTTTTCTATATAGAAAAAGTCCCAGATTCTGAGACAATTTTTCTATATAGAAAAAGTCTCAGATTCTGAGACAATTTGTCTATATAGAAAAAGTCTCAGATTCTGAGACAATTTTTCTATATAGAAAAAGTCTCAGATTCTGAGACAATTTTTCTATATAGAAAAAGTCTCAGATTCTGAGACAATTTTTCTATATAGAAAAAGTCTCAGATTCTGAGACAATTTTTCTATATAGAAAAAGTCTCAGATTCTGAGACAATTTTTCTATATAGAAAAAGTCTCAGATTATGAGACAATTTTTCTATATAGAAAAAGTCTCAGATTCTGAGACAATTTTTCTATATAGAAAAAGTCTCAGATTCTGAGACAATTTTTCTATATAGAAAAAGTCTCAGATTCTGAGACAATTTTTCTATATAGAAAAAGTCTCAGATTCTGAGACAATTTTTCTATATAGAAAAAGTCTCAGATTCTGAGACAATTTTTCTATATAGAAAAAGTCTCAGATTCTGAGATAATTTTTCTATATAGAAAAAGTCTCAGATTCTGAGACAATTTTTCTATATAGAAAAAGTCTCAGATTCTGAGACAATTTTTCTATATAGAAAAAGTCTCAGATTCTGAGACAATTTTTCTATATAGAAAAAGTCTCAGATTCTGAGAATTTTTCTATATAGAAAAAGTCTCAGATTCTGAGACAATTTTTCTATATAGAAAAAGTCTCAGATTCTGAGACAATTTTTCTATATAGAAAAAGTCTCAGATTCTGAGACAATTTTTCTCAAATTCTGAGACATTTTTTTCTATATAAAAAAGGTCTCAGATTCTGAGACATATTTTTCTATATAAAAAAAGTCTCAGATTCTGAGACAATTTTTCTATATAGAAAAAGTCTCAGATTCTGAGACAATTTTTCTATATAGAAAAAGTCTCAGATTCTGAGACAATTTTTCCATATAAAAATTATTTTGCCTTTAAAAAAAACAAAATCGTTTCAAGTTATTGCAACACATTTAACTATTCGCACATAATTCAACAATTTTTTTTTAATACTTTTTAATACAATTTTCAAAAATACCACAATAAAATCTAAACCAAACGAGTGTATTATTGTCTACATAAAATTTTCTTTCTATTAATACAAAAAATCCTTGTAAATCCTTAAAAATATGAAGTGGTAAACATTATTTGTTGCAACTTATTCATTGCAAGTGCCTCGTATTATTTCAACAGTTTATTATATAAAAAAAAAATAGAATTTAAGCATTTTTTCCCCCATTTAAAAGTAATTTTTTTCGGGTAACTCAAAATGCTTTTAAGAAAATGGAAAGGAAAAAAAAAACTTTTATATTCCTTTTTTATTTTTATTCAATTCTTAATATCAATTCATTTTTATACAAACTATTTGTTTAGTGAAGTCAAGGCAAAAGACATTGCAGTAGCAGGCAAACAACAATTGTCTGGGTAAAGAATCCCAGCAAAATTTGGATGGAGGAAAATTGTTTCAGAATCTGAGAATTTTTTTCTTTAAGAAAAATTTCTCAAAATCTGTGAACTTTTCTTTAGAAAAAATGTCTCAGAATTTATGAATTTTTCTTTAGGAAAAATATTTTAGAATCTGAGACTTTTTTCTAGAAGATGTGCCTCAGCATCTGAGAAATTTCTTTAAAAGAAGAAGAGAAGAGCGAGACCAAAAAATTACGTATAGACGACGGTTTTTTTTTTGTTGTTGTTTACTTGTTGATACTTCAAGATGTTTGGTATTGAGTTTGACCGATATCGGTTCAGCCGTCATAACCCAGCAAAAAATGTGCGGAGTACTTCTATTTGGAGTGCTTTAAAACTATAACAAATGTAATGAAATACAACAAAAATAACAAAAAACACAAGAAAAAAACGCAAAGTCATTCTTTTCTACTCCATAAAAAGTTGATATTCAGCTCTTAACTCATTACCTTCCGCGATACTCGCATACAAATGTAAGTAGATATTCAGTAGATAAGAAGTACTTCGAGTTTTCAAACAACTTCCAACTACTTCCCGGAGTACTTCCTTTGTACTGAATATCTAGTTACATTTGTATGGGAGTGTCGCGGAAGGTAATGAGTTAAGAACTGAATAACTATGAATTCTGGAGTAGAAAAGAATGTTTGTGTGTTTTTGTCTTGTGTTTTTTGTTATTTTTATTGTATTTCATTACATATGTTATAGTTTTAAAGCACTCCACTAGGAAGTGGTAATGACTTTTTTGCAGGGAAGTTATAAAGAAAAAATGTTGGAACACCTCGAAAATTTGCGTAAATTCGACATAACCTTAAAATACAAAATGCTTTAATTTGGCTGCTGTAGAGACATGCAAACGGAATTTGATACTGAATAATATTTCCAAAATTTTAAACTTTATTTTTACAAAAAGAAACTTTCACCAAAAAATCTGTTTTTCCGAAAAATTTTACTTCACTAAAATATTTTTTTTTCCAAATTATTTTAATTTTTATCAAATTTTTTTCCCCAAATTTTTTTTCTCAAATATTTTTAGAAAAATATTTAAAGCAAATTTCTTTAACAAAGAAAATTTTTAACAATATTTTTTTTTTGCCAGAAAATTTTGTTCCACCTATATCTTTTTTTTTGTCAAAAAAAATATCTTTTACTAAATATTTTTTGAACAAAATATTTTAATTAGAATTTTTTACTAACATTTTCATTTAAGAACAATTTTTTCAACACTTTTTTTTTTAATATTTTTACAAAAAAATTTGTTATCAACATTTTTCTTTTCACCCAATTTATGTTTACTAACATCTTTATTCACCCAAACTTTTTCACCACTTTTTTTATACCCTCCAACCACAGTACGGGGGAATACTCACTTTGTCATGCCGTATGTAACACATCGAAATATCGGTCGGGGACCCCATAAAGTATATATATTATTGACCCATGACACAATCTAAGACATTCTAACGATGTCCGTCCGTCCGTCTGTAGAAACCATGATGCAGTCCAAACCAAAAGAGCTAAACCCATGAAGTTTGGCAAGAATATCTCTCATCTTACTGGTAAGGGTAAGTTTGAAGATGGGGAAAATCGAAACAGGGGGAAAAGAGTTCCCGCTTGAAGAACTAAAACAACCCCTGAAAAACACGTTTTTTTTTTTAATTTTTGCTCAACAAATGTAACATTTTTATGCTATATTGTGTTCATGGACCCGCACATGGACCAAGGGGATTAGGAAACTCGATTTGTTTCAGTTGGCCCCCCTTTCGGGGGCGTGGTTAAACAAAATAAATAAAACAATAAAAATATATTTTTTAAGCGTAAATTTCATAAACACATAATTTTTAATCATTTATAACGGGGAAAAGGTGCCTCCCTATGATACCGCCGAGCCCCCCTCCCCTCTCCAAAAAAATGACGCCTCTGTCATTTTTTATACCCTCCAACAACAGTATGGGGGTATATTCACTTTGTCATTCCATGTGTAATGCATCGAAATATCGGTCTAGGACCCCATAAAGTATATATCTTATTGATCAGTGATCGATTCTAAGACATTCTAGCGATGTCCGTCTGTCCGTCCGTCCGTCCGTCTGCCCGTCCGTCTGTGGAAGACACGATAAAGTCCAAACTAAAAGAGCTAGACTCCTGAAGTCTGGTACGTATATGTCTTATGGTATTGGGCTGGTTAGGTTCGAACATGGGCAAAATCGGATTACGGGGAATAATGTTCCTCCTTTAAGAACTAATCCAACCTTACAAAAAACGCCATGTTTTATAGGTTTTTTGTACTTCTGTTTAGCAAACGAAACATTCCCAGCAAAAACTTGGTAATGACACATCATTACCATTCGAATTACTTAGTAATGACAGAAAATTACCTTTAGCATTATTTTGAAATGTAAAATAAGGACTTATTAATAATGACTTACATAAGTCATTATAATAAAATAAAAAAATTTCAGAAATAGATTTTAACTTTTTGACTCACTGTACATTATTTTTAATAAAAATAAAATAAAATTAATAATTTTTTTATTTTTTTTTTATTTTTTTTGAAAATAATTTTTTCATTACCAATAAGTATATACGTAATTAGTTATTAAAACTGGTTTGATAATCATTACATTTGGCACATTTGCTTGTAAATGTAATGGGAAAGGTAATTCGAATCAGAAGTAGTTATAACTTTTGAATTTCCCATTACACATTTCATTACTTGGTAATGCAAGTTTTTGCTGGGTTGTTCTGTCAGAAAAAGTTCAAAGTCCTGTAGTTGGATCCACAAAAGTTGTCACCCATCGCCGAAACCCCCCTCCAAAAAAAATACGCCCCTGTTTTTTTTTTTTAACGTGTTGGAGGGTATAAAAGATTCGGCACAGCCGAACTTAACACTTTCACTTGTTATTTTTAATTTTTTAACGTGTTGGAGGGTTCAAGATTCGGCATATCCGAATTTAACACTCTTATTTGTTTTTTTATACCCTACACCACACTTTTACAGGGTATAATGAGTTTGTGCTGATGTTTGTAACTACCCGAAATATTGGTCCTAGACCCACCTTTAAGCTTACCGATCGACTCAGAATCACCTCTTGAGTCGATTTAGCGATGTCAGTCCGTCCGGCCGTCTGTCCGTCTGTCTGTCTGTCCATATAAAAGGTGTAAACACGATACAGGTCGTAATTTTTGATCGATTGACTTGAAATTTGAAACTTAAGCCTCTCTTGACCCAAGGACAAAGCCTATTGAAATTGGAAAATTTTGTCCATATTTAGACCTAGCCCCCAAACAAAGGTCCTCTTTAGTTTTGGCTCAAATGACTCTAATAACCGTATTATAAGAGGTATTTTTTCAAAATTTGGCAGGTAAACGTATTTTGTCTTCACAAATCACCATTCCGAATTTTGAAGAAATCGGACCAGTTCTTCTTGTAGCCCCCATACAAACCACCTTCCCGATTTTCACATAAATCTCTCAAATTTCATGAAAATAGAAAGTATTTAATTAAAATTTTGTTTGTGTATGTTAAACGCGTTCTTAAATAACCTTGTCAAGTCTGATAATCATCGGACCCGTTTTGGACTTAGGACCCTTATCACCCGATATTTGGCCAAAGCGGTTAATTGTCAACAAATAGAAGCCTATTTCACTCAAATTTGATTTGTGAGTGTTTTTTACACTTTTAAAGATTTGACAAGATATAGATAATCGGTCCATAGGACCCATTTTCCGGGAAACTCTGGTGTAGGGTATTATATGGTCGGTCTTGACCGACTATAATTTTCTTACTTGTTTTTTTTTAATTTTTTTACCATACGTTTTTTACAATTTTTTTCAAATAGAATTTTTAGCTAAAACTTTTTTTGCACTTTTTATTCGGCAAGTTCGAATTTAACTAATAATTTTTTTCTAAAAATTTCTTTTTTTAAATTTTTTTTGCCCAAAATCTTGTTTTTTTATTCAAATTTTTTTATAAACATTTTTATAACGTTTTTTTTTTTTTTCAAAAAATATTTTAAAAAAAGTTTTCAAATAAAATTTTAAACTAAAATTATTTTTGGATTTTAAAAGGGGATCAGTTTATTCGGCGAGTTCGAATTCAACTGAAAGTTTTTCCCCCAAATTTTTTTTCTTTCACCAAATTTCTTAATCAAAAATTTTAATAATAACTTTTTACCAGACAATTTTTTTTCACCAAAATCGTTTTTTTTTCTTAATAAAATTTTGTTAACATTTTTATTCACGAAAGTTTTTGTTTTTAAAAAAAAATTTTACCAAAATTTTGTTATCACAATTTTTTTATCAAAATATTTTTGTAACCAAATTTTATTTTCACCAATTAATGTTCACTTAAATTTTTAGTCACCAAAATGTTCTTCACAAAATTTTTTTTTTTATCAATTTTTCTTTTATTTTTTTTTTAACAGTTTTTCAAAAAAATTTTAGATATTTTTTTTCAAGTTTAACTTTAACTGTTTTGCTTCTTCTGCTAAAAATGTCTCTAAAAATTTTATTTTTTTTATATGACAACCACTTACATATTTTGCTGGGTTATGTTTAAAAAAACACATTTTATAGTCTATTTTCTTATAGTAGGAGTACATATCTTTAGTATGGATTTTGCACTTGAATGGATGATTTTTATTAGTTGAAATTCTTTTGGCTTGGTTTGTTGTTTTTTTACTCGATTCTTACTTTGTCAAAGTTTTTTTTTTTGTTAAATTTTAGTTCACTTTCTTTGATACACTCGAGGAAAATATTTAAATTGGGCTAAATGAATATATTGAGACAATTCACAATGTAACAAAGATTACTAAAGAAATTTTTAGTTGATAAAGAAATTTGGTGAAAA
Organism: Pegoplata infirma; assembly: GCA_963921195.1. Lineage (NCBI taxonomy): Eukaryota > Metazoa > Arthropoda > Insecta > Diptera > Anthomyiidae > Pegoplata > Pegoplata infirma. The sequence goes on from OY992539.1 coordinate 198,317,411, forward strand.
AAAAAATTGTGAAGAAAAAAAATTGTGGTGAAAAAAAACTTTGGTGAAAAAAATTTGGTGAAAAAAAAATTTGGTGAAAAAAAAATTTGGTGGAAAAAAAATTTGGTGAAAAAGGGTTTTGGTTAACAAAATATTTTGTCACAGGACATAATTTTGACAAAAATTTAAAAAAAGGCCAAAAAAATTTTTTTTTTGGTGAAATAAAATTTTCTGGAAAAAATTTTGTTTGTTTTTTATTTAACAACACAATTATTTTTGTAAAATTTTTGTAAAATTTTTGTAAAATTTTTGTAAAATTTTTAAAAAAATTTTGTAAAATGACAACGTTTTAATTAAAAATGAGCCAACAATTCTGACTATTTTACTATACAAATAATTATTTCCGAATCTCAGAAAAAAATTTTCAGAATCTAAAAATTTTTTATAAAATATTTTGCATTGTGTAATAATTTTTTGAGTGTAATAATCGAATGCTGATTCATTTTATTGGTTTAGTATTTGTTAAAGTATTTTTTTTTTTTGTGGGTGTAATTTTACCATGTTGTGTAAACAAAAGAATCTATTTCTTATTCCATAAAAATTGTTTTTTCTTATAAATTTTTTTTTGTAAGATTTATAACTTTCTTTTCTTCTTTTTTTTTATTTGTGTTATAAGTATTATTTTTCTATTATATGTTCTTTTATATGTATGGAAAACTATTTTCAAACAGATTTTCATCTTTTTATTTTCGAGGATTTGTAGGTGTTTTTTGATTGTTTGTTTTCTTTTTGTATCATTGAACTCTTTGTTTTGCACGTTTCTTCTTTTTTTGAAAAGTTTTCTTTTTTTTTGTTTGTTCGTTTACCAACTTTAATGAAATTGTCAATTTTATAATGGTCCATCATTTTCAAAGGAAATGATATGTAACGCTATTTGGAGTGTATATATGAAAAAAGTTTATTTTTCTACTTTGAAAACTTTTAAAAGCATAACAAATTAAACTAAGCAATTTTTTAGTTGGCAACAAAAACAGTTTAAAGAATTACAAAGAATTTTTTTCAATTGTTATTTCTGCAATAAACAAAATTTTAGATTATGAAGCATTTTTTCTTTAAACAAAAAGTGTCAGATTCTGAGAGATTTTTCTTAAAAAAATTCTGAGACTTTCTATAGAAAAAATATCACAGAATATGAGATATTTTCTATAAGAAAAATGTCTCAGAATCTGAGGTTTTTTCTATAAGAAAAATGTCTCAGAATCTGAGACTGTTTCTATAAGAAAAATGTCTCAGAATCTGAGACTTTTTCTATAAGAAAAATGTCTCAGAATCTGAGACTTTTTCTATAAGAAAAATGTCTCAGAATCTGAGACTTTTTCTATAAGAAAAATGTCTCAGAATCTGAGACTTTTTCTATAAGAAAAATGTCTCAGAATCTGAGACTTTTTCTATAAGAAAAATGTCTCAGAATCAGAGACTTTTTCTATAAGAAAAATTTCTCAGAATCAGAGACATTTTCTGTAAGAAAAATTTCTCAGAATCAGAGACATTTTCTGTAAGAAAAATGTCTTTGAATCTGAGACTTTTTGTGTAAGAAAAATGTCTCAGAATGTGAGACTATTTCTATAAGAAAAATGTCTCGGAATCTGATACTTTTTCTATAAGAAAAATGTCTCGGAATCTGAGACTTTTTTTTCAGATGCTGAAATTTATTTCCTATAAAAATAAATTTCCTATAAAAATAAATTTCCTATAAAAATAAATTTCCTATAAAAATAAATTTCCTATAAAAATAAATTTCATATTTTGAAAAATGTTTAATTTAAACCTACTACTGTTTTTAAATTTCGATTTTATTTTTTTTTTTAGCAAATCTGTCATCATTTTTAATTAATCCTTAGATTACATTGACCAGGCGTTTATATATGTCAATTGTTGGCCAGTATGCATGAATTTTTTTATCCAGCTGCAATTAACCCCTACTATTACAAAATGGATCAGTGGTTATTGTCCTTCATATGATTTCAATATTTTTTTGTAGATTTTTACTTTTTGTAGGGCAAAGTTGGGGTAAAGTAAGAAAAAGTCTTGGTTTTACTCAAAAAAAGTGCCACAAAATAAAGTACCAAGGGTACCAAATAATTTTTCTTAATTTGTTTTTAAAGTGTTTTCCAAAGAGTGGATTATGCTGTTACGTTTTATTTTAATAAAACCAGGATGAAGTAGGAATAAAATGAAAGAAGTTTTGGTTTTATTAAAAAAAGTCCCAAAATAGTACCATAATAGTACCAAAAAAGTACCAAATAATTTCTTAAATTTCTTTTAATAAATCTAAATTTATAGGTTATCCTTGAGTAATTTTACGTCGCTCAGGGTTTGTCCAACTGTGCGCTGAACAAGTGATCACGATTTAGGACTCTAAAATTTTAGTACATTCCACATAACCTACAAAATGCTTTAATACAGCTGCTGCTGGACCTAAGCGATCGGTATTTTATACAAAATGGTAATGAAACCAGAACATATAAGTATTTTTTTATACAAACGATTTTAATTTGCCTGAAATGTGCATTCACTAAAAAAATTTCGCCAAAATTACTTTTCACCAATTTTTTTTCCCCAAAATTTTTTTATCAATTTTTTTTATCAAATAAAATTTTTTGCAATATTCTTTTTTTACATTGTGGAGAGTATTTAAATATTCGGAAAGGTTGAATTTAACTTTTTTACTTGATTTTCCTTAAAATCCAGACTCTTGTGGAAAATTTTATTTTACAGTATCCCACCTTACTCCTTTCTACCCTTTACAATTTATTAGGATTTCGTACTCCATTCAAGCGTTAGAAAACGACAATACTAGCTGTTTTTGATGAGTCTTTTGGCCCAACAGTGATGAACTATTATTGTCAAGTTTTTTTGATGATTTTTTTTTGTGGAGAATAAAAGAAAATTGATGAAATGAAAAACAATACCAGTTTAATCCTTTGGCTGTTATTGCATGCACGGTTATAGTTTGATGGGTATTTAAATTTTTTTTTAACTTTTTTTTGCTTTTTTATAAAGAATAAAGTGCAAAATGAAGGAACAAAAGGGTTATATATATGATCAGTAGGGCAAGTACTTTCATGCATCTAAAAAACGAAAATATGCGTCTAAAAATCCAAAATATGCACTAAAAACTTCAAAAATATGCATCTAAAAATTATTTTTTTTACTAAAAAAATAATTTGTCAACATAAATTAGGATCTGTCAAATACTTTGAAACCCTCGACTATTCTTAAACATTTTTTATTGAGTGGAACAATTTTTAATTAGTAAAATATTTTTTTGCTTAAGAAGTTTTTTCTTTGAGTCACCAAATATTTCTGAAGAAAAAAATTTTATAAAAGAAAAAGAATATTTATTTGTCAATACTTTTTTTTCTTTATTCTAAAAAAAAAATATTTTTTTTTTCACTTTTTTCGGAGTTTTACGATTTTTAAGTCTAAAAATTAACTCAAAATCAAAATACCTCACCCTAACTCTAATCAAAATAAAAACGCAATTTTCCTGCAAAAAAATCTTAAATTCGAAAACATTTTTTTCATACGAATTAGTAAAATGTCTCAGAATAGAGACATTTTTAATAGGAAACATTTCTCAGAATCTAAAAATTATACTTTTAGAATCCATTTTCTTTAAAAAATGCGTCAGAATATGATTTTTATAAATAAATACATTTTTGTATAAGAAATAGGCGATTGGTTTTGAATTTTCCTAAGGACGTTTTGAAAAAATATTGATGGAATTAAAAAAAAGTCCAAATTATAAGAAAATATGCAAAAATATGCATTTATACCAAAATATGCAAAAATATGCAACTACAAATCAATGGCATTTTATTGCAAATTCATTGATTCGGATAGATATTTAATTTATGTTATGTTTACAATGCTGAGTAAAAATATGCATTTTCATGAAAGTACTTGCCCTAATGATCAGGAATGAAGATATCTTTAGGGGAAATGGAAACGAATGTTACCTACAAAATCATGACTACATGACTCCGTAAATTAAAACATGGAAATCCACCAAACAATGCACAAACAAGTAAAAAACTTTAATTCGGACTTTCCGAAAATATTGATCTATTCAAAATGTAAAAATCATTATTTTTTTAAAAATTTCGAGGTAAAAAAAATTTTGGAAAAAAAACTTTGCGAAAAAACAATTTTCTGTAACAAAATCTATTGATCAACAAAATTTTAATAAGTCAATCAATGTTTTGATTAAAATTTTTGCTATTTCCTTTAACTGTCTAATTACAAATTTTCAATATACCAGATTTTTTTCGCTTTAATTTTTTTGAATACATTAATTCGAAAAATATAAAAATAATCGGGTTTTACTTTTTTTATTGTTGACAACACATTGGAAAGCAAAAAATCTGAATTTTTTCATAATTTTATCACAAGCTTACAACTCATTCGTAAAATCAGTCACTATTTTGATTGACTATGAATAAAAAAATAATCAAATATATGATCAAAATCGAAAAAGATTGAAAAAATACTCAATTAATCACCTACAATTTGATGATTGCACTCAAAATAATTACTCTGTTAAAAACTCTGTAAAATAAGTGTAATCTCAATTCTACAGATATTTGACAAAGTTATATGTCGAAATACAGATTTTAAGAATAAACTTTGTATTTTCTTGTAACCGAATAACAAAATTTTATCTTTAATTTTACTTTTTACTTTGTAATCTCTATTTTACAAATAAATAAAATACAGATTTTATAAAAATACTTGTGTTTTTTTCTCGTAACCAAAATACAAAATTTCAACTGTAATTTTACTTATTGCTCGGTAATAATAAAACCTGGTAAATTTTACAAGGATGTAGTGTAAAATTGGAGGTACTCGTAAAAAAACTTTCACAATAATAAAAATAAGTAAATTTCAAATTCGGAAGCATTATTTACTCGGGCAAATTTACTCGATGGCATTTTCCAATTGTCAACACTACTTGCACATTAAGGAAAGACAAATTGATCAGAAATCAAAAAGTAAATAAAATAGTCAAATTCTGGTCGCTTTTATCAATATTTTACAGATAATTCTGTAAATTTACTGTTTTTTATATCGAAATTATTTTACAGAGTTTTCTTCGTAAAATAACAAACAACCTTGCTAGTTGGAATTCTATGGTATTTTCTGCTGGCTCAGCAGAGTATCTCTGTAATTTAACAGAGTGATTATTTTGAGTGTGGTATAACAATTTTGTTGATTGGAGGAATTTCAATAAAAAAATTGATTGAATACGCGTTTTTGTTGCTTGAAATTCTTTGCAAATTCTTTCTGGAATATGGAAAAATTATATAGTTTCTTAGAACAAAGTGGCTTAAAAATCCAAAAAAAACGATTTTTTTCGCCATTTTGTAACCTTTTTTTTATGAATTCCCGTTATGGCCGATAAGTCAAAACACCCCAACCTTAAAATTGTCTCTTAAAAATTAGGGGTTTTTCGTCAACCGGGCCACCCCTCTCTCCAAAATAAGTATGGGGTAAAACAAAATTTTAAAAAGTTTCGGATTTACTTAAAAATTATTGATGTTGAATGCCGAGTGGCGGTTTTAGAATTTCAATATGGCGCCCAATTTTTTAATCATATTATAGAGTCGCTTAAAATTCTTCATACACGGCTTCTTTGGGTCTCTAAAGAAGAATCTGCAATTGGATTTTCAAAATTCAAAATGGCGGATCCAACATGGCTAAAATTATTTTTTAAAAAATAACAGATTCACTTAAAACTCTTTACGCACAGGTTTGTTGGGTTGCTAAATAAGAATCTGCTTTTCGAAAATCTAACTTCAGATTCTTATTTAGCGAGCCCAAAAACTTTTTTAGCGAGCCCAAAAACTTGTAGCATAAAAGGTTTCAAGCAAATCTGTTTATTTTTTTAAAAATATTGGTCGTCAAGTTGATTCCGTCATTTTTAGTTTTAAAATTCCAACTTCAGATTATTCTGAAGCGACCACAAAAGCCCGTGTATAAAAAGTTTAAAGCGAATATGTAATATTTTTAAAAAATTGGGCGCCATATTGGATCCGCCATATTGAAATTCAAAAACAGCCACTTGGCATTCAAAAGTAAATATTTAAAAAAAAAATTACAAAATATTTTAAATAATACCAATTTTGTAGAGAGAGAGTGGCCCGATTGACAAAGAAACCCTCATATACATTGACACATTTTCAGATTCAGAGACTTTTTTTCCTTTGTAAAAAAAAAAACAGATCCTGAGGCATATTCCTTAAAAAAAACCGTAGATTTATATTTTTATAGCGCATTGCAAACTTAACGTTTCAGAAAATTTTCTTAACCCTTCTTAGTCATTGTGGGTCTTTCAAACCCCCCAAATACTTTACTAATATTATTTTGTTTCCCACACTTGTTTTTATATTGTAATTAAAAAACTATTTACAATGTTTGTTTAACATTTTCACTGAATTTGTTTTATCCTTAAGCTGTTGATATTTCCCATGATCTTGTTATCAACCTAAAACCATAGCCGTTAACTAGGTTATGTTATCATTGCAACATCTTTACAAAAAAAAAAAAAAACAAAAGTGGTTGATGCTTAGCTGAATAAATCCTTAAAACAAACAAAAAATTGGCTGGAATCCTGCCTTACTTTGTTAAAGAAGGGGTTGTTTAAGGATTTATATATGTTAAATGAAAAAAAGAAATCAAAACTTAAATTCTCAATAACCCTAACAAGTTTATCCTACCTTACATTGTTAGTTGTGTACCCTACGTTACGGCATCAAAAATTACTTTTTCAATAAATATATTGACTTAGCACTTTTTCGCAAAAAGTTATCATTTAGTGATATTCATTTTGTGATATTAAGAGAAGGCAAACGATTGTGGCAACAATTATGACAAAAAACACTACGTAACGGCATCAAAAACTGTTTTTTCAATAAATATATTGACTTAGCACTTTTTCACAAAAAGCTAATATCACAAAATATTAATTTTGTAATATTAAAAGAAGATACGCAACCATTATGACGGAGAATATTATCAAGTTTGATTATTGTATCATAATATGATTGTAGAGATTTTATTGTGATCCTAACTAACAATAGTATGATCACAAACCGTCGCTGAGCCTAAAAATAAGTCATGCTTTTTTAAATTTGCTTGATTTTACCCATTTGCAGCATTTTTTGAAACGTGTCAACGTTTTTTAAGATTTTTTTTTGAAACATCAATACAATGAAGGGTATCTTTAATTCGACTTCGTCTGTAAAAGCACTCCTAGTTTTTTTTTGTATCTCCTATCATTTTTATTCGAATTTTTTTTAACATACAAAAATTTCTGCATGGTTTGTTTTATGCAATTTGTAAATGTAATTAATACTACGTATAAAAATCTTTTTACTGGTTTTAGTTTTTCCATAGTTTTCTTTTGTTTCTCTATGTCACTTGAATAACAATTGAATGTAATGTGAAATTCGTTAAAATAAAAAATCAGGGATGTTTGTATAATAACGATTTCCATTTCGTTTAACACAAAGAAAACAAACAATTAATTGGTATTAAATGGAAATTATAAAAAAAAAAATCCAAAAAATCCGTTAAAATTTTTTTTAGGAAAAAACAGAAAGTCTTAAATTTTTCTATAGGCTAAAAGTCTCTGAAACTTATTCTATAGAAAAATACACATTTTTAGAAAAAGTACCACCGTTTCCTTTTTTGCAATCTTTGGTCTCTTTAAATTTGAACTTTCAAACGGGTATTCGTCGGTGAGAAATTGATTGGTCCGACCGTTTGATCTAAAAAACTATTCCATAACCAGGTCCCCTTACTCGCAGGGTATTCCCTACACCACTCTGTGGTACAAGGTATAATGAGTTTGTGCTGATGTTTGTAACAACCCAAAATATTTGTCCTAGACTTACCTAGCATACCGATCGACTTAGAATAACTCTTTGAGTCGACTTAGCGATGTCCGTCCATCCGTAAACGGTTTAAACATTATACAGGTCGCAACTTTTAATCAATTGCCTTAAAATTTTAAAGTTAAGGTTCTTTTCCCCATAGGACAAAGCCTATTAAAATTGAAAAAAAAAATTCCTTAATGTTTGGATCTAGTTCCCACACAAACGTCCCCTTTGAATTTGGTTTAAATGACTTTAACAACCGTATTATAATGGTGTTCTTTCGAAATTAACCAGGTGCTTGTATTTACAAATCATCATTCAAAATTTTAAAGGAATCGGGCCAGTTTTTCTTGTAGTCCCCATATAAACCAACTTCCTGATATTTACATAAATCTTTTAAATTTCATGAAAATTTGAAATATTTGATAAAAATTTTGTTTGTTAGTGTTAAACGTGTATTTTGTTAACCTTATGAAATCTTAATGCAATCGGACAATTTTTGAACCTACAATAAGTCCCCAAAAAATATCGACCGATCACTATCCGACAAAAATTAAAAAAGTCGTTAAAGACGAACTGGATAATATACGTTTGAAACTAGAGACTAAATGTAGTAAAACTGCATTTACAGATTTTCTTCTAGTGATCCTGCTGCCTTTTAAAAAGACTTCAAAGTTTTAGAGGATTACATTTTATAAAATATTTTTTTTAATATTTGTACTTGTTCATTGGTAGCAAATGAAAGAAGAGGAGCTCCCTAAATTTCCTTTTTTTATTATTTTTATATATCAGTAAAAAGAAGGTAAGTTCGTCAATTAAAAAATGTATCCTTCAAAATCATTCAAAATGTTCAACAAAATATTTTGATAAAGTTTTCCAATGACTTTATTCACATCCTTTTATCCTTATATGGCAAAATGAAAAAAAATGGAAAAATTAGGTTAGATCCTCCTCTTTTATTTGCCATCACCAGTGTCATTCTAGGACAAGTAGAAACATTTCAAACATATTTTACAAAATTTATCCTTTAAAACTTTTAAGTCCTTTTAAAAGGAAATAGGATCACGAAATAAAAAACTGTAAATGCAGTTTTACTCCATTTGATCTCTACTTTTAGACGTATATCATCATTTATGTTAAATATTGGCTGTCGGACGGTGTATTCAGTTAAATCGGTCTGTTGGCAACAAAAATCAGCCAATTTTACTTAAATTTGGTTTATGTAGTATATTTTCTATACTCATCAGAGATGTAAAGAAAGATATATCCAATTCGTCGTGGGATACATTTTCCAGAAAACACTGGTGTAGGGTATCACAAGGTCGGTCTGCACCAACTATTATTTTCTTACTTGTTTCTTAGAATGTTTTTTTCCTGCTGAAGAATTCTACATGCAAAATATTAAGTTTTTGAGGACAATTGATTAATAGATGAAAAAGTACTACTTTAGCTTTTTTACCCCATTCAAATGTGAGTTTTCAAAAAAGTACTTTTTTCAGAATATTTTTTCTGCTGGAGGTTTATAGGTGCAAAATATTAATTATATTTTTTCGGAATCTTATTTTTTTTTTCGTAACCTTTTTTGTGCTGGAGGATTGAAAGTGCCAAATAATAAGTTTCTAGTATTATTAGTTCAGAAAATTTAAAAAGTACCAGTTTCCCCATTTTACACGCTATTAATCTGAATTTCCAAAAATGTACTATTTTGGAATGCCCTGCTGAAGCATCCCTGATAACTAAAAGCACACTATTATCCCCTTAGAATTTACAAAATCCGAATTTACAAAAAGAAAATAACGAATGAATTTAGAAAAAAAAGTACTTTTTGGCATCTTTTTTCTGTTAAAAGATCCTGGATGCAAAAATTAAAGTTTTTGGTACCAGTAAATATAAAAAAATAAAATTTTCCTCGTTGTTACCACTTCTTACTCACTATAAATAGGAATTTTCAAAAATGGACTTTTTAGGATATCCCAGTAAAAACTTCTATTACCAAGTAATGGTGTTTTCGCCTTAAACTAGTTGCTGGTATACTAGGTTGGTGAAACACTCATTATTTTAACATGACGATGTCATTGAAGTAATGACCGCATACCCACTCGCTTACGAGAATGCTACTGAAAAACTACATACATTAGTACCTAAAAATAAGTAGCTACCAGTAGCCCAAAAATAACTCGTTGCCCACTCCTTACAAAAATGCTACCAAATATATTTGGTAGCTGCTATAGCAGCATACATTAGTCCTAAAAGTTGGCCGTCTTTCCTCAACAAGGAATTGCGTCAAAAGTAAAATGTTCGCTTAATGCCTATTCGTCATGATGATAAAGTTCATGTTAAACGCGGTTATTTCAAGAGCAACCAAGCGGGAAAATTTCTACAATCTAAATGTAAGAAAAGTTAACGGAACCAATGTTTACGTTGATATCCATCCCTCCAAATGTTTGATTGTAAAATTTAAATAATAAAAGGACCGAAAATATATCTTGGAACATCGTAGAAAGGGACATTTGGCTGCTAAGGGCAGGACCAATAACAAATTTACAGAAGCGGCTGCTGCTCAGCGCATGGAAACCGCATTAAACACCATTTTAAGTTTTAGTCCATATAACAGTGAGTAAGTTTTTAAGGAAAATACTGTCTATGATGGTTTTTTACCTTTTAACCGGTTTTAACATACTTTAAACAACAAACAAAATTTCTAGAAAAACAATTACAATTTAGAAAAAGCCAATTAAAATTCAGAAAACTTCAATAGAAGTTATGTAAAGACTAATTAAGGCTCATAAATCACTAGATCTAGGTTTTTTAATATCAATTTGGTTTTCTAAACTTTAATTTGCCTGTTCCCAATTTTAATCAGAATTCCTGAATTTAAATTTCTGTTTAGGGAGTTTTATAAGAAAAAGTAGAGAAATGTTAATTTTTTTAAGCTAAATGTGCAAGTTCTTTCTAAATTTTCGTTAGCATTTTTTAATTTTAATAAAAAAAATTTATTTGGACAACTTATCAAATATTTTAAATCGTATTTACCAGTAACCGGTTCTGTATGAGGTTATCGGTAACTCATTATTTGTTAACAAGAAGTAACCGTTCCTAAATGAGGTTATCGGTAACTCATTATTTGTTAATAAGAAGTAACCGGTAATGTATGAGGTTATCGGTAACTCATTATTTGTTAACAAGAGGTAATAGAGCAGGTAACGAGTCCTCATTACATAGAATGCATTCGGTAATGGGGACTTATTACCAAGATTTTACTGGGATTGTCTCTGCCAAAGTTTCATTGATGTCAAATCTGAAGTTCTTATGATTAAATTAAATTATTAAATCAAAAGATACAAAAAGTACCAAAGTACACTTATTTCCATTTGAAAACTTCAGAAAAGATTAAGAATAAATTTTCAAAAATGTACCTTTTTCGGAAACTTTTTTTCTGTTGAAAGATCCTTGGTCCAAAATATTAAGTTTTCAGAATCTGAGACTTTTTCTATAGGCAAAATGTCTCAGAATCTGTGACTTTTTCTATACGAAAAATGGCTCAAAATCTGAGAGTTTTTCTATAGGAAAAATGTCTCAGAATCTGAGAGTTTTTCTATAGGAAAAATGTCTTGCAATCTGAGACTTTTTCTAAAGGAAAAATGTCTCAGAATCTTAGAATCTGATACATTTTCTATAGGAAAAATGTCTCAGAATCTGCGACTTTTTCTACAGGAAAAATGTCTCAGAATCTGAGACTTTTTCTTAAGGACAAATTGTTCTGATTGTGAGTCTAAGACATTCTCTAAAGGAAAAATATCTCCAAATCTGATACATTTAAAAAAAAAAAATCCTCTAAAAACAATTTAAAAATTTAAACTTCATGCTCTTCCTTAAACCAAAACCAATAACAATCATGTTTAATATGATTTTATACACATCATACTTTCCTCCAATTTGTTGGGGGTTTTCCATGTCCATTTTCGTCGTCACTTTTTTTTGGATTTCAACAAACATCATAAAAATTCTTTGCTAACAAGCTTTGTTCCCCAGAGGCCATTGTTTAAATATCTTCATCTTACCTTTTTTTTCTTCCTTGTCTGACAAGTGGTAAGAAAAATAAAGGTGGTAATCCTTATAAGCAGCTCAAGTCAAAACAATTGTCATAACAAACAACTACCACATACAACCAAAACAGAAGGATCTTCATACCATCATATCCTTAAGGGAGTTTCTTATGCGTGTAAAGACAACAAGTAAAATTACGCAAAAAAAAAAAAAGAAATTTAAATTTTTATTTATACAATTTACAAAATATACTCGTTCTAGGTACAAGAAGAAAATTTTAATGAAACTGAAAGGTAAATTTTGCGTTAAATCTAATGAAATTGTATTATTTTTCTTAATTTTTTTTTCTTGTTTGTTGTTATTCATTCATTACAATTTGTTTTTATTTTCTTTACAATTGGTAATTTGAATATGAATTGAGTTTTTTATTTTTCTTTTGGTTTGGAATAGGAGATTTTTTTTTTAAAAAAGTTTAAAATTTTTTAAATTACTTTTACTATTGTTTTAAATAATTTGTTAACACTAGGAACACAAAAAAAAGTCTTAGATTGTCAGACATTTAAAAAATAGTCCCAGACATTTTTCTTTTAGAAAAAGTCTCAGATTCTGAGACATTTTTCTTATAGAAAAAGTCTTAGATTTTGAGACATTTTTCTTATAGAAAAAGTGTCAGATTCTGAGACATTTTTCTTATAGAAAAAGTGTCAGATTCTGAGACATTTTTCTTATAGAAAAAGTGTCAGATTCTGAGACATTTTTCTTATAGAAAAAGTGTCAGATTCTGAGACATTTTTCTTATAGAAAAAGTGTCAGATTCTGAAACATTTTTCTTATAGAAAAAGTCTCAGATTCTGAGACATTTTTCTTATAGAAAAAGTCTCAGATTCTGAGACATTTTTCTTATAGAAAAAGTCTCAGATTCTGAGACATTTTTCTTATAGAAAAAGTCTCAGATTCTGAGACATTTTTCTTATTAGAAAAAGTCTCAGATTCTGAGACATTTTTCTTATAGAAAAAGTCTCAGATTCTGAGACATTTTTCTTATTAGAAAAAGTCTCAGATTCTGAGACATTTTTCTTATTAGAAAAAGTCTCAGATTCTGAGACATTTTTCTTATAGAAAAAGTCTCAGATTCTGAGACATTTTTCTTATTAGAAAAAGTCTCAGATTCTGAGACATTTTTCTTATAGAAAAAGTCTCAGATTCTGAGACATTTTTCTTATAGAAAAAGGTCTCAGATTCTGAGACATTTTTCTTATAGAAAAAGTCTCAGATTCTGAGACATTTTTCTTATAGAAAAAGTCTCAGATTCTGAGACATTTTTCTTATAGAAAAAGTCTCAGATTCTGAGACATTTTTCTTATAGAAAAAGTCTCAGATTCTGAGACATTTTTCTTATAGAAAAAGTCTCAGATTCTGAGACATTTTTCTTATAGAAAAAGTCTCAGATTCTGAGACATTTTTCTTATAGAAAAAGTCTCAGATTCTGAGACATTTTTCTTATAGAAAAAGTCTCAGATTCTGAGACATTTTTCTTATAGAAAAAGTCTCAGATTCTGAGACATTTTTCTTATAGAAAAAGTCTCAGATTCTGAGACATTTTTCTTATAGAAAAAGTCTCAGATTCTGAGACATTTTTCTTATAGAAAAAGTCTCAGATTCTGAGACATTTTTCTTATAGAAAAAGTCTCAGATTCTGAGACATTTTTCTTATAGAAAAAGTCTCAGATTCTGAGACATTTTTCTTATAGAAAAAGTCTCAGATTCTGAGACATTTTTCTTATAGAAAAAGTCTCAGATTCTGAGACATTTTTTTTATAGAAAAAGTCTCAGATTCTGAGACATTTTTCTTATAGAAAAAGTCTCAGATTCTGAGACATTTTTCTTATAGAAAAAGTCTCAGATTCTGAGACATTTTTCTTATAGAAAAAGTCTCAGATTCTGAGACATTTTTCTTATAGAAAAAGTCTCAGATTCTGAGACATTTTTCTTATAGAAAAAGTCTCAGATTCTGAGACATTTTTCTTATAGAAAAAGTCTCAGATTCTGAGACATTTTTCTTATAGAAAAAGTCTCAGATTCTGAGACATTTTTCTTATAGAAAAAGTCTCAGATTCTGAGACATTTTTCTTATAGAAAAAGTCTCAGATTCTGAGACATTTTTCTTATAGAAAAAGTCTCAGATTCTGAGACATTTTTCTTATAGAAAAAGTCTCAGATTCTGAGACATTTTTCTTATAGAAAAAGTCTCAGATTCTGAGACATTTTTCTTATAGAAAAAGTCTCAGATTATAGAAAAAGTCTCAGATTCTGAGACATTTTTCTTATAGAAAAAGTCTCAGATTCTGAGACATTTTTCTTATAGAAAAAGTCTCAGATTCTGAGACATTTTTCTTATAGAAAAAGTCTCAGATTCTGAGACATTTTTCTTATAGAAAAAGTCTCAGATTCTGAGACATTTTTCTTATAGAAAAAGTCTCAGATTCTGAGACATTTTTCTTATAGAAAAAGTCTCAGATTCTGAGACATTTTTCTTATAGAAAAAGTCTCAGATTCTGAGACATTTTTCTTATAGAAAAAGTCTCAGATTCTGAGACATTTTTCTTATAGAAAAAGTCTCAGATTCTGAGACATTTTTCTTATAGAAAAATTCTCAGATTCTGAGACATTTTTCTTATAGAAAAAGTCTCAGATTCTGAGACATTTTTCTTATAGAAAAAGTCTCAGATTCTGAGACATTTTTCTTATAGAAAAAGTCTCAGATTCTGAGACATTTTTCTTATAGAAAAAGTCTCAGATTCTGAGACATTTTTCTCATAGAAAAATTCTCAGATTCTGAGACATTTTTCTTATAGAAAAAGTCTCAGATTCTGAGACATTTTTCTTATAGAAAAAGTCTCAGATTCTGAGACATTTTTCTTATAGAAAAAGTCTCAGATTCTGAGACATTTTTCTTATAGAAAAAGTCTCAGATTCTGAGACATTTTTCTTATAGAAAAAGTCTCAGATTCTGGGACATTTTTCTTATAGAAAAAGTCTCAGATTCTGAGACATTTTTCTTATAGAAAAAGTCTCAGATTCTGAGACATTTTTCTTATAGAAAAAGTCTTAGATTCTGAAACATTTTTCCTATAGAAAAAGTCTCAGATTCTGAGACATTTTTCTTATAGAAAAAGTCTCAGATTCTGAGACATTTTTCTTATAGAAAAAGTCTCAGATTCTGAGACATTTTTCTTATAGAAAAAGTCTCAGATTCTGAGACATTTTTCTTATAGAAAAAGTCTCAGATTCTGAGACATTTTTCTTTTAGAAAAAGTTTTCAAACTTTGATTATGTTTCCATGACATTATAACATAAAAAAGTCCTGTTGATTTTTTATTATTCTTCAAGTTTCAGAAGTTAACACAAATTATGATCTTTCATAAACAAAGGTAGTAAAATTTCAAAAATTATGGCAGGATGCTTAATATGTCAGAAAAATGGGAAGGTATCCTCGGAATAAAAATTAAAGAACGCCAAATATTTTTGGTCAATGATTAGCTGACTTGAAGCTTGGATTAAGGGATTCTCTACTCAGAAAAAAAACAAAAAAAAATATTTGAGTAAATTTTTAAATTACTCAATTATGCATTTTTAAGTAAATTTTTAATTGCGTCAATTAAAAAAGTACTCAATTTTTGTTTTAAAATTTAAACAAGTGATTACTCAAATTTGTTTTCTCCATATTTTTTCTGTGTACACAGAAAACAATAAATTTTATTTTAATTAAAATTTTAATTGTTTTTTAATTTAATATCAATTAAATTTTTAATTAATATAATTAATTGATTAATTAAACATCTAAATTTATTTTAACTAACATTTTAATTGTTTTTAAATGTAATATTAATTAAATATTTAATTAATATAATTATTTGTTTAATTAAATTTGTAGTTCTATTTATTTTTTTAATTAAACTTATTAAAGTTTGAAGAAACATTTTGTTAACCCTTTTTATTTAATTTTTTTTTTTTAATTATTTATTTTTTAAAAAATGTATTATTTTTATTTCAACCACATTTCAAAAATTTGTGTTTACACTTCAGAGCCATTAAGCATTACCTACTGCTGAAACATTCGGTTTGAGTTTGAGGTAAATAACCCGTAATTTTTAATATTCGAAATTACTCAACCCCAGCGCCATCTATAGGACTTCTTCACAAATTTCTTAAAATCTCTAGATCTTGTCATTCAATTTGCCAACATAATTTGAAACAGAAAAATTTTCTTTTTAAAAATTATTCTAGGATATATCGTGGCTGTAATTAGTAAAAAAAATGGCCTCGAGCTAGAATAATCCTATGCAAAATAAAGTCATTTAAAGGTCGAATAAAAACATTTTTAATAAAAATTTATCAGAATTCTGGAAAATCTTAGAAAATGCAAAAAATTTGTTATCACTTATAAAAAATTTCGCACTACTTCCCCCATTTGTTGCCATTTCAAAAATCTCAAGCATGTCTTTAAAACTGAAAGTGAAACTTGTAATTGTTGTTCTGTTTTTTTTTTTGTTTTAATAACATTGTAATTTTTGTCGTCTTCTTCGTTAACTGTTTCATATTCCAGCTACCAAACTGTCAAATTAAAATCTTACTTAAGTACCATGAAAATATACAATCAACCAACCATACCATTTCAATACCAAAGGAATACTCTGAGTCTTCTTACTGTTCAAAGACTAAAATACACACAGCTCTTATAACTCTTTTGATAAAAAAGGAAAGGATTCATGAAGAAATAACATTTTAATAAAAAGAAAATTCTTAATGTTTAAATAAATATATTAAAAAAAATAAAAACAATAGGATGAAGATGCAAAATTGTTTCAACTTGTTGTGTTATGCTCTACTTAAGCTACTAGTTAAGGAAAAATTTTCAAATTTTCAAAAAAAAAAATATTGTGTTTGAAAATTTTTGTTGAACAAGGTGTTTAACATACTAAATATAGTGATGAAGCTAAAGGCACACAGCCAAAGAAAAAGGATTAAGATTTTCCACAAGCAAAAGGGTGACGTTTATGAAATGTTAAACATTTCATGTACCTACATTTTTTTTGGATATTTTTATTACACTGAGAAAATTTAGAAAAATTTAGAAAATTAAAAAGTGTTAGTCAAAACTTGGTAATGACCTCTTATTATTTGATGCCTTACCAGGTAATGCGTCAGAATTACCTGATATTTTTACCTCTAGAACATAATTGACGAGTAATGAAATCTACATATTTAGAGACTAGCACGCCCACCGGATATTCTTTACGGTTAATACTAAATACCGGATAATAGAATAATCAGGATCTAAGTCCCGATTTCTAAAATTTCCCCTATTTTAATTACCTTGTTTTAATTGTGCACTCAGAGAAAAATGATTGATAATATGTATGAGATGGTTTCATAAATATTTTTGTCATATAATTTTATTATATTTATTAAGACTTCATAAATATAATGAAGTTTTATGAAACAAATCAATGAAGTGCACTTTTTAAAATTTAATTTTTTTTAATTAATTATATTAATTCCTAAAATGTAAATATCGTAAATTTTATTTCTAAAAAATTTAAGACATTGGCCTTGATTAATAAAACATTTCATAAATAATATGAAACCCTTTCATAAATATAATGAACTTTGTCTTTAAAGTTCGTTCAATGTAACTGTTTCACAAATATTAAATACTATTAAACTGGAGCTTTTTGTTTAATAGTAATAAAATAATAACAGTTTTCCCCTTGTTAGAACTATTCTCACAGAAAACGAAAATTTCCTAAAATTACTTCCTCCAGAATGATTTTGATACTGTACCACTCCAAAACAGTGTTGGTTTTTGAGAATTTTCAATTAGTGCCAAGTAGAAGGCTAAAAAGGGCCAAAATATGTCGAAAAGGGCCAAAAAAAATTCGTAATTTTCTTATTCAATTACACGCAACTTATTCCCTTTTTTTAATTGTCAGTTTTGACAGTAAAATCATCCCTGTGGAAAAGGTGAACAGTTAGGACCGGTTCTAAATTAGTACATTTGTATGAAAGGAACCTGTCACTATAATATGGCAAGATCTTAGGACAGGTTTAATTAAAACCTTGTGGAATGGACTAGTCGCGAACTGATCCCCAGGACTAGTCGCGAACTGATCTTTTAAATTCTTGTATTCTATGACCAGTCCACTTTAAACCATACATAGGATGGGGTTTTCGGATTAGTTGTTCTTGTAGGACCAATCAATTTCCCACAAGGATTTTGTTATCATTTACTATGAAATCATAAATTTAAAGAACAAAAAAAACTTACATCGTTGCAATAAATGGTAGGATACTTAAAATGGTAACAACTGATACTTTTTGTCCTTTTTGTAATAATTAAGTTGAAGTAAAAACATATATTTTTAAATTTTGACAATATTGAATGAAAAAGGGCCAAAACTATTTTTTGTGGTGCCACAGACCATTCAATGGTGCCAAAAATGGCACTATTGTGCCCCATTTCCCATCCGTGCTCCAAAATATAGTATTTTACTCCTTTTACCTCTTTTAAAAAAAGAATTTCAAAAAGGTACTTTTTCCTGAATATTTATTTACCGAAGGACCCTACATTCCAGATTTCAAGTTTCTAGAACCATTATTTTAGAAAATAAATAGATTTCCAATAATGGAATTTCCAAATGGTACTTTTTCAGAATGTTTTTTCATCGAAGGATACTACATTTTAAATTTCCAGTTTCTACCCAGCAAAAATTGGCATTACTAGTAATGAGTTTTGTAATCCGAAACAGATGTTAATAAGTAGTTACTTATTGAATGAAACACTAAATTTTTTAACAAGGGCGTGAGACAAAAATAAGTATTGAAGAGTATAGAGATAAATAAGTAGTTACTGACTCGGATTACTAATAAGGAGTAAAAACCAATTACCAATTAGAAGTAAAATAATTAGTTAATTAAAACATTTAAAATTTAACTTGTTTTTACTAAAACTTAAAAATTTCGTAATTTTTATTAAGTTTTTAAGTACTTTTTAAGGTAATTGAATTGTAAAGGTTAAAAACTGCAAGTGCTAGGAGATATTATTTCTTAGAAGTACTTTTATAATATATTACTGAAAAGTTGTTACTTTTGGGCTTAAAATAATGTTAATGGTAATGGGTACTCATTATAAATAATGTACTTGGTAATGATTACTTTTCACAACTCATTACCATGTTTTTGCTGGGTACGACCATTATTTCAAAAAATATAAAAGGTACCAAAAGTACACTTATTTACCGCTTTTCCCTCCTAAGAATTGGAATTTCCAAAAAGTAGTTTTTCCAAAATGTTTATTTCACCTAAGGAACCTTCATCCCAAATGTGTCCAGGATCACTACACCAAGAAATATAAAAAGTACCAAAAGTACATTTTTTACCCTTTTCACCATCCTTAGAATTGTAATTTTTGAAAAAGTGCTTTTCCAGAAAGTGTTTTTTTGTTCAAGTATCATTTACTCCAAATTTGTATTTCTTAGAATCATTATTTCAGGATATATAAAAAGGACCAAATGTGCATTTATTTATCCCTTTAACCTTTTTACCCTTTTGGAAACGAAATGTCCAAAAAATAATTCTTTCCGAATTTTTTTTTTCACCGAAAATCCCGACATTCCAAATTTCTGGCACCATTGTTTCAGGAAATATGTATAAAAAGTACCAATAGAACACTTTTTACCACTTTTGTCCCCTTAAGAAACCAAATTTCAAAAAAGTACTTTTTTTATAATGTGTTTTTCTGGGCTCATTATTTTAGGATATAGTAAAAGTAACAAAAGTACGCATTTTTACTCCTTTTATCCCCTTAGAAACAAAATTTGCAAAAAGTACTTTTTCCTGAACGTTTTTTTACACCGAAGTATGCTACATTCTAAATTTCAAGTTTCTAGACCATTATTTCAGGAAATATAAATAGTACAAAAAAATAAAACTTACTTTTTAACTACTCTTTCCCCCCCCCCCCCCCCTTAGAAACTGAATTTCCATAAAATACTTTTTCCAAAAAGAAGTGGTAAATTTGGCTGTACCAAATCCAAATTTTAGAAAAAAATTTTAAGAAATTTTTTTCCTGATCGTGATTTTTTTGTTTTGAGGAAGCGGAGGGTTCAGATGGAGTCTATTGGGGACTCCTTCACCCTCACGATAATTATTTTTAAATTGATTTAATATGGTTTGGCACTTAAGTTTTATAATCATTTAAATAATACCACTACCGAAAAAGAAGGCGTGGCGAATTAAATCACATTTTTTAATACTCTGGGTCCAACCGTAGTACTTTGAACTTTCTCTGACATAAAAATTTAATTTGCTCAACAAAAATACGAAAAGGCATTTTAAACAAATGAAAGTGTTAAATTCGGCTTTTTGAATCTTTTACACCTTTCATCATGTAAAAAAAATAAAGTGCCGATTTGGGGGCTCGGCGGGGGTTACTGAGGACACATTTTCCCTCGATTATTTTTTTAATTCGTTTATTATGCTTTTTGTACTAAAGTACTGCAATTTAATCATTATTTAAATTATTTTCTAATAACCACGCCCACAAAATCTGGCGGACCGAAAAAAGGCATTTTCTAATCTCCCGGGTCAAAGAGCAGGACTTTAATCTTCTTAATGCATAAAAATGTTTGATTTGTCTAACACAAATACAAAAAAAAAAACCTGTAAAAACATGAGCTTTTTTTAGAAGGTTGGTTAGGTTCTCCCCTAGCCCAATTTTGCCCGTTTTCGAACTTAAACTGCCTATGACCAAAAGACATCTTTGTGGTAAACTTCAGGAGTCTAGTTCTTTTATTTTGAACTGCATCGTGTATTATACAGACGGACGGACATAAGGACATTCAAAAAACGTCTTAGATTCGTTCAAGAAACAATATATTTATTTCTATAACTTCTTTTTTTGTCAAGTGTAGTAATATATATTTCCACTAACTATTTAATTTAACACGTTCTACGTATTAATTTAATATGGAAAATTTTCATATAATTTTTGTTTTAAACTTAAACACCTCACTCTCTAGGGGTTTCTTCTGGTTGATATTTTCTTATATATTTGATTCGTTTTTATATATATTTTTGGTTTTCGTTTGCGGAGCAGAAAAAGGGGAAGATGAAAATGAAATTTAATTAATTTTGTAGCCTGATTGCATTTTAAATGCTTCAATAAATGTTCACAGAGAATGAATGAAAAAAAAAAAAATAATAATAACAACACAAAACACTTGTAGAGGTTATCGTCTTAACCAAAGAGTTTTAATAAAAAATGTTTTTTTTTTTTGGTAATTTGTGTAAAGAGGGCCTTGTAATTTTACAGGGTTTAAACAATTTATAGTTTGTTGTTGGTGTTATTGTTGTGTATTCAGATGTCTTATGAATAAAGAGTTGTGTAATAATAATGGTGCTATGAAGCCTGAAAAGGACAAACCATTGGGAAATCAGTGCTCCTTTAAAAAAAAGGGTAAAAATGGTAAAAAAAATTGTACTTAGGTACTTTTTCAAGCTTTTGAAATATAGTTCTTGAAGGAGCGGAAAAACATACTGAAAATGGTAAAAAGTGTACTTTTGGCAAGTTTTTGCAATCTTAGTAATAGAATGTGGGATCCTCCAGTAGAAAAAAACATTCCGACTCAAAGAGGCTAAAAAAGGATACAAAATTATAACTCGGTACTTTTTAGATCTCCTAAAATATTGGTCTTAGAAACTTAAAATTTTGAATTTAGGATTCTTTAACCGAAAAAAACACGTAAAAAATAAGTTTCTTCAAATTCTGATTCGCAACAAGCAAAAAGGGTTCAAAGCAATAAAATTGGTACTTTTTTTAAAACAATTAAACTTAAGGTACCAAAAAAAATTTGATTCTGATACATTTTTCGCTAAAAATAATTTGATTCCAAAACAAAGTTTCGCTTAGAAAAATTTTTAGATTATAAAAATTTTCCCCTAACAAATAATTATGCGACATTTCTGTAACACAAAATATTTATGTTTGTACTAGTATGTGGCATGTATTTTTAAAGTGTTGCTACCATATTCTATGAATGTGTGGGTGGTGTATGTATGTATAAGTTTTTGTGTTTTAGTTATAATTTTTTTACTCCTTTATGTTTGATATTTGCTTTTCTAATTTTGTTGTGAGTGTGTAGTGCCTTTGCCATTTTATTTTATATCTACGTATGAGTGTATATTAGGGTGGAGCGAATTTTTCTTTTTTTTTCGATTTTAGGGCAATAAAACCACAACAATATATCGCGCCTGTAGGGCACAATATCTGTGAGCTCCTTTTTTTTCTTGAAAATCGAAAAGTTCCGAATAAAGTGAAAAACACAAGTGAGAGCAATATAAAAAAAAATTAAAACAATAAAGTTACAAAAAAAAATCTGCAGAGTTGTTTTTTCTTTTGGTGGCTTGGAGGGGGTATTTGGGTACATTTAAAACATTTTATCATTATTTTAATGATATTTATATATCCACGCCCACAAAAGGGGGTGGGAAGAAAAAACAAAATTTTGTAATCCCCTGGGCCCAGGGCAGGACTTCTTCTAGCAACCAGCCGACCTTAACCAGCCCAAGACCATAAGACATATTCGTGGTAGCTCTTTTTGGACTGCGTCGTGTTTTGCACAGACAGGCGGACAGACGGACGGACAGACAGACATCGCTAGAATGTCTGTAAATCAATCACTTTTCAATAATTTGTGTATATGGGGCATTCCATGTGAAATCGGACACTTTGAAAAACTTTTTTTTTAAGTTTTCACAATTTGTTTACAGTTTTTAGTACCCTTCGAAAACTCCTTCGTGGTAAATTTTCAGATTTTTTTGATGACCCGTTCAAAAGATATCGAATTTTTAAAAATTGGTAGTTTGTTCCTTTACTCAAACTTCTTTTAATCATAACTTCTTCAATATTGGTCCAAATTTCAAATTTTTTTTTTCAAAATTTTTTTTTTTTTATGTACTTTCTAAAAAAAAATCCCAAAAAATTCTTGAAAGCGCTCTAGTATGCGATTTTTAAGTTTTAAAATTTAAATCTCATTTTTGAAAATGTTTGTACTCTTCGATTTTTTTGAAATTTTTTTGTGTAAAACTTCTATCAATTCTACAAATTTTTTGCCCAGGAAAATCGTGGGATATCGATTATTACTATTTTTTAAAATTTTTTGAAAAAATTTTATTGTAATTTTCCAATCTTAAAATCATTTCTACTGCTCCAATGGTTCGTCATAGAGGGGTCCTTTATAAGACCGACCCCCATTAATTTTTACGTCTTAACATTTCTTTGGAACAAACTAATACCCTATCTCCAATTTCTAAAGGGGCTCCCACACAAAACGACATTTTTTAAAATTTGTTCCAACCGCTCTAACTGCCCTAATAGTGCCCTTAGAACAACAAAATGTATGACCGACCCACAATATTTTTTTAGTCCAAACATTTTCTCTGAATACACCTACCCTCTATCTTTAACTGTTAAGGCGGTCCCTATACAATTTTTTTTATTTTTTGTAAATTTGTTTTATTTAATCAGCTTCTACCGGTCCAATGGTGCGTCCGAGAGGGGTCATAACCGATACCGACCCCCATTTATTTTTACCCCACAAAATTTTTTCAAAACATACCTACGCCCTATTTCCACTCCCTATGTAGGCTCCCATACAAAATTAAATTTTTATAAAACTTGCGCCAACTGTTATTTGTATGGTAGCCTACTTAGGGAGTGGAGATAGGGCGAAGGTATGTTTTGAAAAAATGTTGTAGGGTAAAAATAAATGGGGGTCGGTCTCAGTAATGACCCCTCTCGGGCGCACCAATGGACCGATAGAAGCTGATTAAATAAAACAAATTTACAAAAAATAAAAAAAATTGTATGGTGACCGCCTTAACAGTTAAAGATAGAGGGTAGGTGTACTCAGAGAAAATGTTTGGACTAAAAAAATATTGTGGGTTGGTCATACATTTTGTTGCTCTAAGGGCACTATTAGGGCAGTTAGAGCGGTTGGAACAAATTTTAAAAAATGTGGGAGCCCCCTTAGAAATTGGAGATAGGGTATCAGTTTGTTCCAAAGAAATGTTAAGACGTAAAAATTAATGTGGGTCGGTCTTATAAAGGACCCCTCTATGACGCACCATTGGAGCAGTAGAAATGATTTTAAGATTGGAAAATTACAATAAAATTTTTTCAAAAAATTTTAAAAAATAGTAATAATCGTTATCCCACGATCTTCCTGGGCAAAAAATTTGAAGAATTGATAGAAGTTTTACACAAAAAAATTTCAAAAAAATCGAAGAGTACAAACATTTTCAAAAATGAGATTTAAATTTTAAAACTTAAAAATCGCATACTAGAGCGCTTTTAAGAATTTTTTGGGATTTTTTTTTAGAAAGTACGTAAAAAAACAAAAATTTTGAAAAAAAAATTTGAAATTTGGACCAATATTGAAGAAGTTATGATTAAAATAAGTTTGAGTAAAGGAACAAACTACCAATTTTTAAAAATTCGATATCTTTTGAACGGGTCATCAAAAAAATCTGAAAATTTACCACGAAGAAATTTTCGAAGGGTACTAAAAACTGTAAACAAGTTGTGAAAACTTAAAAAAAAAGTTTTTCAAAGTGTCCGATTTCACATGGAATGCCCCATATACTTTATAGGGTCCCCGACCAATATTTCGATGTGTTCCACACGGAATGACAAAGTGAGTATACCCACATACATTGAAGGGTACAAAAAAATTATTTTTAAAGAAAAAAAATTGTTTAGAAACTTTGTGGGTTCCCGATTTTTAAGTAAAAAAATGAGCCCAAAGACGTTTCTCTGCTGGTCCAATATTTTTGTGTGTTAGTTTTGTTCTAAAATGGCAACTATTGCGACCCCGATGATATAGAAAATCAAAAAATGAAAATTCCAAAACGTTCCGATTTTCAAGTCAAAAAATGTACCCAAAGACATTTCCTCCAATATTTTCATACCCTCCACTCTAGCAATAGACGGTATATATAAGTTTTTCATTTCGTTTGTAACACCATGAAATATTGTATACATATTCACGATCTTCGATCGATTTTAAGACAATCTATCGATGTCCGTCCGTCTGTCCGTCTGTTGAAAATACGCTAACTTTTGAAAGACTTTGCTGAGGCTGCTGAAGTTTGGCATATAAGTATGTTGGACATTTACCTAGTCAGCTTGGTAGTGCAATCCAGCAAAATCGGTTCAGTAGTTCAAAAGTTATAAGCAAAAGTGTGAATTTCAGAAAGGGTTTTTTGCGAATTTACGAGATTAAAATCACGCTTACTTTAAAAAGACAATTGTGAGGCTGCTAATGCTTGGCATATATATTTGACGTTCCTCTTGTCTGATTCGTATTGAATTTAAGCAAAATTGGTCTAGTGGTTAAAAAGTTATGATCAAAACCGTGAACTTCGGATTAGTTTCACATTTAATTCTCGTGTTGAAAACCTGTTAAACAAGTTTTAAAAACATTGGTAAGTCACAAAAATATTTTGTCACTCAAAAATATATTTACACTTAAAAAAAAAATACACTCGAAAAAAATTTTACACTCAAAAAAATTTTACACTCAAAAAAATTTTACACTCAAAAAAATTTTACACTCAAAAAAATTTTACACTCAAAAAAATTTTACACTCAAAAAAATTTTACACTCAAAAAAAAATTTTGTAACTTTTTTGTTTTTACAAAATGTCTTAAAAAAGTGTTTTACTTAACATGAAATATTTCTAATTAAATTTGTTAATTTTTTTCACATAAGAAAATTGTTCCATTACTTTTAAAAGGGCATTGTGGAGGGTTTTCATAGATTCGGCAAAGTCAAATATAACCTTTTTACTTGTTTTATTAATTTAATTCTAAAAAGTCAACTATTCCGTATCAAAAATCTTAAAAAAAATAAAATTTGCTCCACCCTAGTGTATATGCCACAATAACAACATCAAAATCAACAAACTTGACTTTATGTGTGTGAATGTGTGTTGTGTTTTTTAATGTTTATTTCTTGGTAACTCTGTATGTGTGTGTGTTTATGGGTGTTTGTGTTAGTTAAATAATTTTTTTTTTTATGTTAAAAGTGGTTTAAGTGGCTTTTTAATATATTTACGAGTTTCATATTAAAATTTCATTATATTTTTGTTAATAAAACTAAATATTCCTTTTTACATTTTATGAATATTGTTGCTTAAATTGTTTGGATGTTTTTTTTTAACAAGAAATTAACAAAATATTGCTGGATTGGCAAAATGAAAGGATTTAACACGGAAAGAGACCTACATAAAATACATATGAAAGTCATTTGATAAGCTTTCATAAGATATATATTTAAGAAAAATCTGTTGGTTTCAATTTTTTCAAAAATAAATTGCAAATTTTTGATAGATGTAGAAATAGCAGAATTTTGCTAAACGGCCCCGCCTACTGAGAACTATAGGCGGCATATACAATATTAACCATATTTAAAATAAATAAAGAACCTATTCGGCCTTAATCAGTTGCTGAATTCTAAATATTAACTTCTTATTTTGGTTGTGAAAAAAAAAAATTAATTATTATAAAAATATACAAACCTTTGTTAGAGTGTCTTTCCAGATTAGGATCCTTAATACCTGAAAATAGAAAAAACAAAATACTAAAATTAAAAATTTTTAAGTAAAAACGAGAGAGAACGTTAAATTATGCTGTGTCAAATCATTTATACCTTCTAAAATGTAAAAAAGATTGAAGAGGACGTTTTTTTTTGAGGGTCGGTTGGTTTGAGACGGTGGGAAATACCTTTCCCCTTGCGATAGATGTTGTCAAATAAATTTACTTTGATTCGTGCAATTAGTCAACTTTATTGATACTTAAATAGATTTTATATACCCATGACCACAAAAGGGCGGACCAAAAAACAAATATTTTTTTTAATATGCTGGTTCTAACAAGGGAAGTATCTCAACCCTTATGAACCGATTTGCTTGAAACGTAAAATATATATAAAAGAGACAATTCTAAGGTTGGGGTGTCTCGGCTTATCGGCCATATCGGGGATTTAGGGGTTCAAAACATTGGTCAAAAAATGGCGAAAAAATCGTTTTTTGGATTTTTCAGCCATTTCTTTTTTAAGAAACTATATGATGTTTTCATATGAGAAGAAAGGTTTTTTTAATGCCTATCCAATGGTGGCATAACTTTGTAAAAATTCGGCTTCTTTAAATATTTTTTTAGGAAAATGTGTAAATTTTGGGGGGTACTTATGTGAAGACATAGACCTACGATATCCATATGGATAAGAAATAATCTTTATTAAATTTAAGTCGACCCGTATTTTTGCCCTAGATGATATTCCTGTTAGTTCGGAAGTTATCAAAATTTTCCCGAAGGTCCACATGGTTTCATAAGGGGACAACGAAATTTTTAAACACCGATATGGCCGATAAGCCGAGACACCCCAACCTTAAAATCGTCTCTTTAATATATATTTTAAGTTTCAGGCAAATCGGTTCATAAGGGTTGAGATACTTCCCTTGTAAGTGAAGGAACTAAAACTTCGTCTGACATAAATTTAATTTGATAACCAAAAGTATAAAAAAATCTGTTAGAAAATGAAGTTCTTCAGAGATTGGTTTGGTTCTTCAATGGGGAACTTTTTCCAGGGCATCACTAGAATGTCTAAGAATCCATCATGGATTAATAAAATCATGCGCGGGTACAAGGGTGGGGGAAGGGGAAATTGTCTTCAACATAGGAATATTAAAAATATCTTAAAATCAAAAAAATTTATAGTCTAGTAAAGTTAGTAAAAAGAAAATGTTTGAGGATTGCAAAACTTTTCTGTTTGACAAAAGTTTTTAAAATAAAAATTTTTGATATTATTATATTTATTCAGTCTTTTTTATTCAATTATATATTAATTAATAGACAAGCTCGAGGCCACTCTTGTTTTTATTAAATTTTAATTTTTATTGTTTTTAATATTTTTTTCATCCTTTGGATGGCATGTTCAGGAATATTAAGATCTAAATATAAAGAAACAAGTGAGAGTGTTAAATTCGGCTGTGCCGAATCTTTTATACCCTCCAAAATGTAAAAAAAAAATTGACAGGGGCGTTCCTTTTTTTTTTTTGGGGGGGGGGGGGCGAAGTTGATAGGGTCAGTGGGGCACGTTGAGAGCACCTTCCCATCGCGATAAATATACCAAATGTTTCATTTATTTAACAAAAATACAAAAAAACCTGTAAAAACGTGTATTTTTTTTAGAGGTTGGTTTAGTTCTTCAAGGGGCAACTTTTTTCCCCCTGGTCCGATTTGGCCAATTTCCGAACTTAACCTGCCTAGGAACATAAGACATATTTGTGCAAAACTTGAGGTTCCTAGCTCTTTTATTTTGGACTGCATCGTGTTAACTACAGACGGACGGACGGACAGACGGACGGACGGACGGACGGACGGACGGACATCGCTAAAATGTCTTAGAATCGATCACTGATCAATAATATATATACTTTATGGGGTCCCCGACCGATATTTCGATGTGTTACACACGGAATGACAAAGTGAGTATACCCCCATACTGTAGTTGGAGGGTATAAAAAATATAAACAAAAAACATAAATGTCAATTTTAATTTATGTTTTTTGTTTTTATTTATATCTTTAAGAATCCTGAAGATGCCATCCGAAAGATGGAAAAATATGGAAAATAATAAAAATTAAAATTTAATAAATACAACTGTGGCCTCGAGCTTGTCTATTAGTAAATATAGAATACAAATTTTTATATAGAAAATAACATAACAAACAAGAGTAATTTTTATTCTTGAAAAACGTCTAGATTCTGAAACATTTTTCTTATAGAATAATTCTGAGACATTTTTCCTATAGAAAAAGTCTCAGATTCTGAGACATTTTTGCTATAGAAAAAGTCTCAGATTCTGAGACATTTTTCCTATAGAAAAAGTCTCAGATTCTGAGACATTTTTCCTATAGAAAAAGTCTCAGATTCTGAGACATTTTTCCTATAGAAAAAGTCTCAGATTCTGAGACATTTTTCCTATAGAAAAAGTCTCAGATTCTTAGACATTTTTCCTATAGAAAAAGTCTCAGATTCTGAGACATTTTTCCTATTGAAAAAGTCTCAGATTCTGAGACATTTTTCCTATAGAAAAAGTCTCAGATTCTGAGACATTTCTGAGACATTTTTCCTATAGAAAAAGTCTCAGATTCTGAGACATTTTTCCTATAGAAAAAGTCTCAGATTCTGAGACATTTTTCCTATAGAAAAAGTCTCAGATTCTGAGACATTTTTCCTATAGAAAAAGTCTCAGATTCTGAGGCATTTTTCCTATAGAAAGTCTCAGATTCTGAGGCATTTTTCCTATAGAAAAAGTCTCAGATTCTGAGACATTTTTCCTATAGAAAAAGTCTCAGATTCTGAGACATTTTTCCTATAGAAAAAGTCTCAGATTCTGAGACATTTTTCCTATAGAAAGTGGGAGAAATCTGAGACTTTTTCTAAAGGAAAAATTTCTCAGAATCTGAGACATTTTTCCTATAGAAAAAGTCTAGGATTCTGAGACATTTTTCTTATAAAAAAGTCTCCGATTATGAGACATTTTTCTTATAGAAAAAGTCTCAGATTCTCAGATATTCTTCCTATAGAAAAAGTCTCATATTCTGAGACATTTTTCTGCTAGAAAAATTCTCAGATTCTGAAACATTCTCAGTCTAAGATTCTGACACATTTTTCCGCTAGAAAAATTCTCAGATTCTGAAACATTTTTCCTATAGAAAATGTCTCAGATTCCGAGACATTTTTCCTGTAGAAAAAGCCTCAGACTCTGAGACATTTTTCCTATAGAAAAAGCCTCAGACTCTGAGACATTTTTCCTATAGAGAAAGTCTCAGATTCGGAGACAGTTTTCCTATAGAAAAAGTCTCAGATTCTGAGACATTTTTCCTATAGACAAAGTCTCAGATTCTGAGACATTTTTCCTATAGAATAAGTCTCAGATTCTGAGACAAATCACGCAAAGTAACGCAAAAAAATTAACCACTTACGATTAATCACTCCCGCATAAATTCGACTCACTCACTTATAACTCACGCAGATTTTTTTCAACTTCACTCACTCAAAATCACGGAATTGAGATAAAATTCAAGCGTGATCTACCTGAATCACGCAACCAGCGCCCATCTTTACTTAGAATATTATAATTAATGTTGCAGTTAATTTTTTTGACAAAATTGTTCAAGTGTTTTCATGGATTTTACCTTAATTTTTGTTAACCAAAGTTTATGTAGCAATTTTTTAACGAAAAGAAAAATATCATACAACTTCATTAGTGCAAAGTCAATATTTGGCACAATTTAAAATAATTTGCATAATAATTTCTTGCACAAAAAATTAAACAGACAAAAATTTTTATGAATGAAGCTAAATAAGTTTTTTGCAGTAAGCATCAGAGCTGAGGAGGAGGAGGAGGAGCAAAGTCAGGTATACTTTACAGCAATTTGAGCCACTAAAAGAACCATGACTGGCGTATGACTTGGAATGAAATTGCCTGATTTTTTTAACTCCTTTATTTTATGCTCCTTGATTTTAGCTAATAATTTTATTAAATAAATATTTAAATATTCATATTTAACTAACATAAATAGTTTAAGGACCCTTTTGTGGTTAATATCCATTCCATTATTAAATTAAATAGTAACCATTCTTGATAAGCAACCCATTCCCTTTTTTGTCCACATATGTATCAGTTTTTGCTAAACAATTTATCTCTGTCATGTTTAGTGGTTTTTCGTTAGATATTTTTTTTTGTCTCATTTATTCACTTAAATATCTTCATTGGTCTAGTCACAGGATTCGTCGTTGTTGTGTCTATGTTATTTGTAGGTTTTCATTTGCTGTAGTTATAAATTTTTACAAAGCTAAAGATATTTTCATATGTCATACATTAATCCAAATTAATTTCATGTAATTAAAATCACCTTGAAGCAAAAATAGATGAGGACTTATAGAAACCACACAACTACCACTACTTCTGTATGGTACAAAAGTTTGCAAGTGTTGGGCAAAATAATTTATATGAGATATGAGGGAGTCTACAAGGAATATGTGAAATTTTTGATTCTCAAAATTAGCAGATCAGTTGAAAGCTTTCGGAATTGGCTACCCATCCATCCTCAGTGCTTTATGTTTATCCACACTTATTGTGTGTCAACTTTGAATATGGATGAAGAAGATATTGTCAAAAGCTTTCATGGCTCATTGATCAGAGCATTCAACAACTCTGGCTAAGCAAAGGTGTTGACAGCTTTCCGAAGATACCATTATCCATAATCATAATTTATATCTCCTATGAAGGAGTCTACAAGGAATATCTGAAATATTTAATTTTAAAAATTATCAGAGCTGTCGAAAGCTTTCGGAAGTCGCTACCTTTCCCTCATCTGCTTTTTTCGTTTGTCCACACTTTTTTCAACTTTGAATAAGGAGGGAGAATGTATTGTCGAAAGCTTTCACGGATCATTGATCAGGATTTTCTACATCACAGGCTACGCAGAGGTGTCGACAGCTTTCCAAAGTTACCATTATCCATAATCATAACTTATATATCATATGAAGTGGTCAAAAATCTGAAATATTTGATTTTAAAAATTAGCCAATCTGTCGAAAGCTTTTGGAAGTAGCTACTTTTCCATCATCAGCGCTTTTCGTTTTTCCATACTTTTTGTGTGTCAACATTGAATAAGGAGAAAGAAGATATTGCCAAAAGCTTTCACGGACCATTGATCAGGGCTTTAAACAACACAGGCATAGCATAGGTATCGACACCATAATCAGTGCTTTTTGTGTGTCCACACTTATTGTCTGTCAGCTCAAAATCAGCAATTTTAATGAAACTTTGAATAAGTAAGTGTAATATATTGTCGAAAGCTTTCACGTCTTAATTTCTATCGCATTCTAGAGAGTGAAATAATTTAAAAAAAATCCAGTCATTCCATGATCTTTCAGAATTCTATATGTAAACAGCTTGTTAGACAAAGAAATCGATTGAATATGTGTGTTTCTCTACACTTCTTGTGAAATCCTTTATATACATACATTAAATGGTATTTATTGGATTTAGCCAACTGTATCCCCTCTAATAATAATTGCCCATTCATAATGGGTGCTAAAGTGTAAGAAATATTTAATGTCTGCAATATCTACAGACACAATGAGTTACCTTAAGTGGAATGAGAAATTAGAGGTTATCCTTTAGGACAATTCTGTATTAAATATTGAATATTTCTCGGAACATTAACCTGAAATAATTTGAAGGGAGTAAAACAATTTAAATGATAAGAACTAAATTTTACTTTAACATAGCTTATGAGAGCAGGTGAACAAAATATTGAAGAGAAACTTTTGCTTTTATAAAGCTTTTGTACTTAACGTAACGTGAGTAGCAGAAGAATTTAAATAGGGAATTTCTGAACGAACATATCCACGGAAGTATATTTTCAGCTCGTTTCCAGTCCCGCTTGATTTTAAGCTTTTTTTAAATAGCTTTTTTATAAAAGCTTAATTAGAATTTATAAAAGTTCAAATGAAACTCAGAAAAGCTGTTAAACAATTTAAATGATAAGAACTAAAGCTTAATATTACATAGTTTATGAGAGCAGGCGAAGAAAATATTTAAGACAAGCTTTTGCTTTTATAAATAAAGCTTTTATACTTTACGTAAATAGTTGAAGAATTTAAATTGGGAATTTCTTAACAACTATATTTACGAAAATTTTAGTTGACATTGTCCAACTTTATCTCAAGATTTTACAGAATTGGTATCCATAAAAGCTTAATTTAATTTCTGAAAAGTTCAAATGAAATTTGTATTAAAGAATTAACAGTAATTGAAATAATCTTAATTGAAATTCAGGAAAAGCTCAACTGAAATTTACAAAAGTATAATTGAAGCTAAGAAGAATAAAAAGCCATATTAAAATTCAGAATTTCCAATTTTCTGTATTGCTTTTCTCAATTTCTGCCGATTTTTTTATTGAGCTTTTCATAATTTTCATTAAAATAGCTTTTGATAATGGCGGATGAGTAACGAGTTCATTAGAAAACTTTTTAAATAGGTATTCTACAAATAAAGAAATTTTTTAAAAAATTCAAAATTGAAAATATTGAAGACAAACTTTTGCTTTTATAAAGCTTTTATACTTAACGTAAAGTGAGTAACAAAAGAATTTAAATAAGGAATTTCTAAATAAATATATCCACGAAAATATATTTTCGTTTCTAGTCCCACTTGATTTTAAGCTGTTTTTAAAATTGGTATTAATTAATTCAGAAAAGTTCCAATGAACAAAATATTTAAGAAAAGCTTTTATACTTTACGTAAATAGCAGAAGAATTTAAATAGGGAACTTTTTATCAACTATATTTACAAAAATTTTTGTTGGATTTGTCCGACTTTATTTTAAGCTTTTTAAAAATTGGTATTCATAAAAGCTTAATTCAAATTCTTAAAAGTTCAAATGAAATATAGATTAATGGATTAATAGAAATTGAAATAGTCTGAAATTCATAAAAGTAGAACTGAAGTTAAGAAGAATAAAAATCCATATAAAAATTCAGAATTTCCATTGGGGTAAGCAAATTTTCTATTGTGCTTTTCTCAATTTCTGTTGGGATCATTAAAAGTAGACTTCTTTGAATTTCTTATTACACTTTTCATAATTTTAATTTAAAGAACTTTTGATATTGAGGCATAAGTACCGAGTTCTTTAGAAATCTTTTTAAATAGGTTTTCCGAAAACTTCAATAGAAATTCAAAAAAAGCTCTATTGAACTACAGGCAACTCATTCTTTGTTTCTTCTATAAATAAATATATTTTTTAAAAAACTCATTCCATCAAAAAAAACTTGTTATTATTTCCCCCGTTCAAAGCTCAGCTTGTTAAAACAGAAAATTCAAGCGGAAATGTGTAGCAGAGTTAAAAAAACTCTTATAAAACAAAAAATAATAAAATAAAAAAAAACAGCAACAAAAGAGCCCATTTTAGTAGTGGTAAAACTGTCTGTCTGTCATTCAGTCAGTCAACGAACTAAAGGAACAAATCAGTCTGTTACTTGGTGTATATGAAATAATAACAAAAACGACTTAAAGCTGAGATGTGCAAACCTTTTAACTAAAGGAGTGATTTTAATAGAAATTATAAGTGATAATGGAAGTGACAGCTTTCAACACTAGATGTTAGGCTATGAGCGATTTCTCAGTGGTACACATAATCCTTTAACTAAATAGCGATATCATAAGACGATAGTGTTTTCCGATATCTAAAAGATCAGATAGAACATGCAGAAGCATGAATTTCAAAGGATAAATTTTTTTTCTAGAAGTTCTGGCAAAAAGCTATGATAGAATTCGGTATTTTAAATTTCCTTTACATCTTACGCAAATATCATTTGTCAAAAGTCTGTCTAATTAGAAAACACACTGATCTGATTAAGGTTTCATTCAATGATTACTGCCAAAGTTGCTTGGATGTGAACGAGAATTTTCTCTGTCACTATAGGGTAGTCTTGGAAACTCAATATAAAAACTGGATCTGCTCTTAAATGTCGCACGATCATAACGGAGACTTATATCGAGAATTATTTAGGTATCAGGGATATTCCAGAGACAACGTTGAAGACCGCAGAGCGGGCAAGCTTGCAGGACTGTAAACTTATACTAGACTTTGTTACGTTTGAGAGACTTATCAGAGACGGGACTATAGATGGAACTTAACTGAGTTTTATTTTAATTCATTTTGGTCCTAAAGAAACTACCTTGCAAGGAATCCAGGATGCAAACTAATACTAGACTTTGTAACGCTAAGAAAACTAATCAGAGACGGGACAATGGATGGACCTTCGAAACAGTACGGCAGATCTGGCGTTATCAACAGCACACAAGGGTGAAACTTTCACGTAGAGTCAATGATCCTGAAATCCCGATCTGATCTTAACTGAGTTTTATTTTAATTTATTTGGAAACATATAGAAGACTTTGTTACTCTTTGGAGACGAACCAGAGACGGAACAAAGGATAAACCCTTCGAAACAACCCAGCAGATCTGGCGTTATCAAAAGCACACAAGATGAAAGCTTTCAAGATCCTGAAAACGAAATTCGCTCTTAACTTTTAAACGTCCTTAACTGAGTTTTTAGATCATTTGGCTCTTTGGGACATTTTAAAGAATTTTGAAGTCGATGAGCTTGAAAGACTGGAAGCTACCTTCCTAGAAATAAGAGTTCATTCTTAAACTGGGCTTTGTTACGATGAAGAGACTTATCTTATCTTATGGACATCCGAAACAACGCGGCAAAGGCGAGATTTCAACAGTGGAGAGATTTCAACAGTGATTGCAGTAATTTCCGAACACTTTCTTATAAAATAGCAATTGTCTGGCGCTTTTTAAACAGTGACTTGATTTATTAAGCAGGCGTATGATCTTTATGATTTGTCTGCTCTTAACTATTGAACGTCCTCAACTGAGTTTTGTTTTAATTCATTTGAGTCCTAGAGACATTTCAGAGAATTGCAAAGCGATGAGCTTGATAGAATGGAAACTACCTTCCTGGAAATGAGAATGCAAACTTGAACAATGCTTTTTTACACTAACGAGACTAATAAGGAATGTACCAATGGATGGACATCCGAAACAACGCGGCAGATCTAGATTAATCACAAGCGCACAAGAGGGTAGCGATTTCAACAGTGATTGCTGTAATATCTTTTAGAGAAGCACGCTGATTGGCGTAGTGCTTTAGCTACGAATGATAAGAAGTAACAAATAATCGAGCACTATATCTGTCATTATAAGGCGCTTCTAAAGAGTGACTTGATTTATTATGATCAATACAGCCGTATGATCTCCACGATTTATCTGATGGCGTAACACAACATCTTAAGAATTTAATAAATTTGTCACAGCGTTCTATATCTACTAACTTGATGCATTTACAGCCGCTTCAGAGCTTGCCCAATCTACGTCGATGTTATATATAAGAGATATCTTGAAAAAAAAAACACTGAGTGCCAGTTTTTCACTATGATACCATCCAGGGAGTCTTTGGTGAGCGCATTCCGGGAAGTAGAGCCTTTATAAATTGTTATACAGATGGGTCGAAGCTACACGAAGAAGTGGACTTCGGAGTCTATGCGGAACAGCTTGTTGCAGATTATTGCAGTGTTTACAGGCAGAGATGCTGGCAATGAAGGAAGTGGGTGACTGGTTGAGGTTTGAGGTCTGTTTTTCAGCCGCGGTCAACATCTATTTCGACAGTCAAGCCGCGGTCGCGGTCAAGTCCTTGGAGTCATTGTTCCTGAATACAAGATCTGCTCTTAACTGCCGCACGACTTTAAATGAGATGGCCATACCACTCATATGGGTCTCAGGACAGAGTGACATTACAGAAAATTGCAAAGCCGATGAGCTTGCAAAACTGGAAACTACTCGACCCTTTCAGGTTCCAACGAAATTAGAATATATTGCCTCTAGAAACTTGAAAGCAAAATATAGAGCTTTGTTCTACGACGAAGACTAACCAGAGATGGGCAAATGGATGGACGTGTGAGACTACATGACAGATCTTGCCTTCTCTTAATCAGAAGGTTCATATCGCTTTCAAGAGAAAGCGAAAGCACGATGAGCGAATAAATGTGTCGTATAATAACTTTTGCCGGAGTTGCTTGGAAGAGGAGAAGTTGGAAACGATAGAGCACATTATCTGTCACTACCTGGCACTTTCTGGCCAGAAACTTGCTTCACTGGGATCCAGGGAGCTGCACGATCTTACTTATTTGTTGGATCACAAATTCAATATCTAAGGAGTTTCATATAGAGCTCAAATTAATTTAGCTTCAGGGACTAGTATGGGGTTCTCCCCATTACCGTCCCGTGGTATCACAACGGACCTGATCTATGTGTGCTGTGATAAAGTATCAGCAGCCACTTACAACCTATAAGAGATTGCTATATCCGAATCAAAAGTGTACAAATGCGCTGATTTGGCTCCCAAGACGGGGCATATTAACTTTGCAGGCTAAGATAACTGAACACCTGTAATATTCCTTCTTTTTTGCCTGTTATTTATACATTTTGTGGCCCTTCATAAAAAACAAAGTTTGTTCTTTCCATCATTTAACCAAACAGCTAAATGCATGACTGACAACAAATAGACGTGCAGATGGCGCTGCCGTGGTTTGGAAAAAGTTTTTTTATTTTGCCTTGTTCTCTATTATAAAAGAAGAAATAAGTTTTAACATTTTATTTTTAGATGTGAATTCATGTTTGTAATGCAATTTTTTTTTAACAATCGTTTGTTGCTGTTGTTACACAAAAAAAAAATTTTTTTTGAACATAAAATGGTATGTGGCTCGTGAGCAATTTCATGGTTTTATGGGTTTTCGACTTTTTGTCGTATAATTTTTGTTTTTAGACATAAACGTAAGAGGAGTTTGATAAAAATTTTTGGAGTAAAACGGTTAAGGGTTTTTTTTGGAAGGAGTTTTGGGTTAAAGGAGTTTTGGGTTTGGTGCAAGAAGTTTTCGTTAAAATGTGTTTGGTTAAAGGAGTTTAATTTTAAGGAGTTAAACGTTAAAGTTTTCTTTTTGCTTTTGTTGTTAATTGAATATGAAAAAGAATAAACTGAAATGGTTTTAAATAGAGAAAATTTATGGTTTAAACAGACCATAACTGATTTAAAACTAAAGAAACCGGAAGTAAATGTAACAATTGCTAGAATATTAAAATTCATAACTTTTGCACCAACAAAAAAAAATCCGCAAAAATCAGTCATTTATAATGAAAACAATATGTTTTGTTTAAAAATTGAAAAAAGGCAAAAACCCTCAAAATAAAAAGTTGTAACATATTGGTAGGAAGTTAAAAGGATTTAAATTGTTTTTTTTTTATAAATTTATAACAAAACAACAAGTTAAAAATCGTTTCCGTTTAGTCTAAAAAGTATTTCCAAAAAAGCAGGAAAAAAGTCAAAAAGTTTAAAAATCAAATTATAACTTTTTAAAAATATAATAAAGTGTTAAAAACACGCGATTACATTTTGTGTAAAAAAGGAGGGTTTTTATTACAATTTAATAGCAGAACAACAACACAACAAAAGTTGTTGACAAATTTATTTAACACGCGATAGTATTTACTCATGTTACAGAAGAGGTACACTTACAGAAATTTGTTAATATTAGGTAATATTTAAATGTTTGCGAATGTCAGATGTCAAATAAGCACGATTAAGGAAGGTTCAAAATGGTAACAAACGCTTGACGTCAGCACATTTATACTCTGAGAGACAAGTTGGAGGTTACGTTTGAAGTGGCTGCTAACGCTTGACTTCGGCAAACATGTACTTCATGCTGTTAATAATGGAGTAAAACCCGAAGTCTCTCTCATTAAACAAATTTGTGCTCTTTAGGAATCCGACTAGTCAGAGAGATCATAGTTCTCAAACGCCGACGAATGGGGGGAAAAGTCTATGATGGATATAAATTCTTCCTCATTCATACATGGAAGCTATTTGACGGCCCATTTTGCCACTCATCGTGATAAGACAGTTCCCAAAAAATCTGCAGCTTTAGTTTTCAAAAATTGCAAAACGTTCGTTATACATCAGCGGTGCCCAAAAAGAGAAACAATTATATTTTTTTTTGTTTTTTACGCTCTCTGTTGTTAGTGTTGGGTGCCAGATTAGGGCTAAGCTATTTTTAAGTAACTTTTAAGGGTTAATATAATTTTGGCTACAATTAATTTTATTTATGTCATAAGTAACTCGATACCCGTTCATTGACTTTAAATTCCATAATTATTTTTGTTTAATTTTTGTTAACGTAAATTTACTAGTTTGCAGAATTGCATTATTATATTAAATTCCATAGTTTGCTTTATTAAAGTAGGTCAGTTAATGAACGGGAAGAGTTTTAGAACATAAATATGAATGTGGAAAAAATAAAGAACTAATTGATGAGTAACCAAAGAAATGAATGCTGGTTTTTCTTTTCTTTCAGGAGAAATTTGTAAGTATTAAAGTTATTATTTATAAGAATTGGGCGTAGGCCTGTAGATTGGAGCACGTCACCGCTCTGTGGTCAAAGAGTGACAACATTAGGGTTTTATCTTTTTTTTCCTTTCAGCATATTAGAGAAAAAGGATATTACTTCCCCGGAGGAATATCCTTTTTCTCAACATTGGCGCAGCCGGTTTTCGTCCTTGCTCCAAAGGACAGTTCCTGTATTTTTCAGGATTTTAAAGCATTCTGGAATTTTTGGATATTTTGGTTTTCGTTCAATTTTTGTTTATTTAAATTTTTTCTTTATTTTCCTGGTTCTATTTTATTTGTTTTGAAAAAATAAAATATTTAGAATTTTATTTTTACAATTGTTTAACTTAAATTTGAGACTTTATTTAGGTTTTTTTTTTTATTATAAAAAAAAAAAAAAAAGTTTTGTGAAACTCAATTTTAAAGATGATTTTAAATTTAATTGGCGCTTCATTTTTTGCTAAATATCAGTTTTAAATTTCA
This sequence comes from Pegoplata infirma, assembly GCA_963921195.1. Classification (NCBI taxonomy): domain Eukaryota; kingdom Metazoa; phylum Arthropoda; class Insecta; order Diptera; family Anthomyiidae; genus Pegoplata; species Pegoplata infirma. Next base: position 198,357,008 of record OY992539.1, read on the forward strand.
GTTAAAGTTGGTTTTGAAAATTTTAAGTTTGTCAGTTTTTTGTTGTTTGTTGCTATGTTCATTAAGAAGGTGTCATATTTTTTTTAATTGGAGTATCTTAATTGCATATTTTGAAAAATAAAATTTCTTAATTGTTTATTGTTTTTGGTTGGTAATTTGAGTAATTTTTTTTTGAATTCATATTTTTGCTAATTGTTTTTGTTGAGATGATCATGGTCATTTCTTGTTAATGATGCAATTTTGTTTTTTTTTGGTGTGCAAAGGTTTTAGTGGGGGTATTTTAATAGCATTGGTTGAATTAATTTTCATCGCACTGTTCATTTGAAGAGATGTTTGAAGAGATGTTTGGGAAAGGGGAAATATATTAATTCAATTGTTTTCAGGTTTAATAACTTCTACGGAATTTATTTTTTATTTATTATTTATTTTTTTTTTTGTTTGTATTTTCGTCACCAAATTTTATTTGTTGGTTAAAGCTAATGCACATACTTTGGGTATTGTCATTGGAGTATGTATGTTTATTGGTCCCCACGATCTGGGATTTTATTTTAAAGAATTGCTATAGGGTTGATTTGTGATCGTTGTGAATCATCTTATTGGGAGAAGTTTTATTTGGTTTTCAAGTGTTTGGGGACATTTTTTGGCTATCTAGTGAACTAGCTCTTTACGCAGATCACCCCTATTGTGATACTTGTTTGTCAGCTCAGCTGTATGGAAGCGGTCCAGGAGGAGCTGGAAAGGGCTAGGCAGACGATATCGAATTTAAGGACCCAGGTGGAGATTTTCATAGAAAGACTTTGGGTGGAAATAAGTCGGCGTTGTCCGAATCAGGAGACCCTTAATCTTCTAAGGGATAAAATTTCAGGGGTCCACCGGATCACAAAGTTGGAAGAGGCTGACCTGGTTTTGGGTGAGCTGTGTAGCCTTGTCGATACTCGAGAGGAGTGTAGCGAAAAAAGGATAGAAGAACTAAGGTCGGAGCTAGAAGCCCTGAGAAGACACAATTCTGCCTTGAAGGAAGAAATAAGGCAGAACTTGGAGGCAGCTGAGGAGCTGGATAAAGAAAACGAGACCTTATTGAAGGCAGTTTCTACGGGGAGTACACCGAACAAGTGGGGAAAGGTTTGCTTCAACGATCTGAATAAGGCGAACGAGCATATACAGAACTTGCAGTGTCAGTTGCGGTTAGCCAAGAAGGAAACCTTGGCAGAGAGTAGCCCGCTTGCACGAAAACAGGAGCGAAGGATGGCAGTAGATGCTAGGATGACGACCACTGAGATGCTAAAGACCATTCAGGCTGTGGTTCCCACATTTGGTGGCGAACAATCGGCTACCCTCCAAATGGAGGTGTACAAATTTGTTGATGGAGTTAAACTTGCATCTAGAGGGGTCGCGTTAGATAAGGTGGAAGAGTTTCTGGCAGTAGTAAAACAGAGACTCTATGGGGATGCCTACCAATTGGTGAGGCTGCGTTCCTTCACGTCAGTGGATGAACTTGTTAACCTGATCAAAACCACTTACCTAAAGACGAGATCGTTGGATGCCGTCATGAGAGAGATCTCGGGGGCACATCAAAGAGAGGATGAAGAAATAAAGCAGTTCGCTACACGCAAAGGAGGCTCTAGATGCACACGCAACATTGTGGAGGGGGGAAGATCCTCCTGCGAGTAGCATACGGTATAGCGAGACCGTGGATGACAGGATTTCGGGATTGGTGGCCGCCGTCGAGCAGCTGATGAAAAGGTCCGATGAGAACCAAAGAGTGTCACGCCGGACCTCGGACATTACGGCCAACTATTCGGGAACAGGTCAGGGAAGCAGGGGGCCTCCGTGCTCTTTCTGCAAGAAACCCGGGCATACGAGAGACGTATGCTGGGAAAGGAAAAATTCCCCATATTGTGTGGAGTGTCGGGAGTACGGGCATGAGGAGACCAAGTCTTGCAATTACAAGAGGTCCGGACGTACGGGCGGCAGAATTTTCAAGTGCTACGTCTGTGACAAACCGGGGCACAGAGCGGTGGATTGCTCACAAAGAACTAGTAGGTCGGGAAACGGGCAAGACCACCGACCCACTCAAACAGAATAATACACCGAAATTCACGGAAGTGGGGTAGGTCGGCAGGGGCGGCTTTTGTCAAGTCCTCTAGGGGGAGTATGAATGTAGGTGGGATTTCCTCCAAGCCGGCCTCAATGGATTCGGTATTTATAAGACTACAATGTCCACAGGCGAAGAGTGGGAGTTTGATACTTTTGGTGGATACAGGGGCAGACACCAGCCTCGTTAAGGAGAGTAGTCTTATAAAGGGTGTCGGTTTGGATGGGACGGTGGTCAAGGAGTTGCGAGGGGCATTCGGGGGATTTTCTAGGACCAAGGGGACGGTGGAGATTTCACCGTCGGACGCATTAGGGTTATCCTTCACCATGAATTGTATGGAGTTTGGGAACAATGTGCCGGCAGATGGTATACTGGGCAGGGATAATTTATGGGGGCGGTCCATAACGGACACGGTTAACCTTAACTTGAGGATTTTGTCGACCAAGGGGGAGTGGAACTTGCCTCTCGTGCCGTTAAGCAGCGTGGCGGCATCGGAAGGTGTGAATGCTGTAAGCGAAGTTACAGTTGCGAAAGCGAGATCGGTTTCAATTGTGTCAGTAAAGCTTTATTCAAAGCAATCGGAAGTGGTGCTAGATAAACGGGAACTAGCACCGGGAGTGTATCTAGGGGCCGTTTTGACGAAAGTAAGGAATGGGAGGGTGAGTGTACCCATTCTTAATGCGTCGGATGAAGATTTCACTTTAGGAAGCAACTTCAAACCCCAGTTTAGTGGCTTTCATAATTTCAAGGAGCCAGCTGAGGGACGGATATCGCTCGTTAACGAGGTGGATGTAAGGGGGAGAATTGGCAGGATATTAGAAACGATCAGAACAGACAATGAGCTAAACCCTGATGAGAGGGCATCGATAGAGAGTATATGCGCGGCATATCATGATGTTTTCTGGTTAGAGGGGGATAAACTGTCATGCACTAATGTGGTAAGGCACAAGATTCCTGTTCAAGCGGGACAACAGCCTATTAATCAGAAGCAGTATAGATTACCCCAGATACACCGGGAGGAGATAAATCGACAGATAAAGAAATTGGAAGAGGACGGAATCATTTCCCATAGCGTATCGCCATGGAATTCTCCCTTACTATTGGTCCCAAAGAAGGCTGGGAAAGATGGAGTTAAAAGTTGGAGGCTGGTTGTGGATTTCCGCAAGCTAAACGATGCCACCCTAAAGCAGGTATTTCCAATTCCGCGAATGGACGAAATTCTGGAGCAACTGGGTAACAGCAGGTATTTCTCAACACTAGATCTAGCCAGCGGTTACCATCAGGTAGCAATGGACAAACAGGATAGAGAGAAAACAGCTTTTAGCACGGCGTTAGGGCATTTTGAGTTTAATAGAATGCCATTCGGGTTGACGGGAGCACCAGCGACCTTCCAGAGATTAATGAACCACGTGTTGACGGGCCTTCAGGGCATTGAATGCTTCATTTACTTGGACGACATTGTGGTGTATGGTGGAAGTCTCGTTGAACACGAGGCTCGGCTATGTAAGGTGCTTCAACTCCTTCGGGAAAATAATCTCAAGGTGAAGTCCGAAAAGTGCAACTTTCTCAGGCGTGAAATTGTATACTTGGGGCACAAATGCTCAGAGAGGGGTGCGCTGCCGGATCCGGAGAAGGTGAAATGTGTAAGGGATTTTCCGGCACCAAGGAACCGTAAGGAGGTACAATCATTTTTAGGGCTCGTAAACTACTATAGAAAGTTCATCCCGGGAACGGCTGAAATCGCGTTACCAATTAACCAGTTACTCCGGAAGGATTGCAAGTTCAGCTGGACCAGCGAGTGTCAAGAGGCTTTTAGAACGTTGAAAGAGGCGATTCTATCGCCACCGGTTCTGGCCTACCCCGATTTTTCAAAACCATTTGTTTTGACGACCGACGCAAGTGGTGGTGCCATAGGTGCTGTCCTCTCACAAGGGAACAATGGCGAGGATCGTCCCATCGCATTTGCCAGCCGCGCATTGTGCGATGCGGAAACACGTTACTCCACTATAGAGAAGGAGTTTCTGGCGATAGTATGGGCTGTGAAGAACTTCCGTCCATATCTGCTTGGCCGTCATTTCACGATTTTTACTGATCACCAACCTCTTAAGGGAATAGCAAATCTGAAGGATCAGACCTCCAGGTTGGCCAGATTCCGGCATAAGTTATCCGAGTATGACTTCGAAATTTGGTACAAGCCTGGTAAGAAAAATCAGAATGCAGATGCACTCAGCAGGATACCATACTCACAGGAGGAAGTGTTCACGGTCCAAACACGATCTAGGACTAAAGCACAAGAAACAGAGGGAGCGAAAGAGGTCGCAACGGCGAACACAAAAACGCCTTCAGCGGAACTGGTCAACACTCCAAACACTGAGTTGAAAACAAACACTACAGAACAGGAAGCTGCAATCGAACCAGGGTTTGTAGTTTTGCGGGACAAAAAGGACATTGCAACGGCACTAAAGGATTTTCACAACAACCCACTGGGCGGTCATCTGGGAGCAAGGAAGACTTACAGCAGGTTGAAGAGGCAGTTTAGGTGGAAGGGTATGAGCCGGGACGTAAAGAAATATGTACGCGAGTGTGCGAGTTGTCAGCGCAACAAGAGCTCACGCCAAACTATAATGCCAATGGTCCTAACTGATACACCAAGTCTTCCTTTCCAGAAAGTATACATGGATATGGTAGGTCCGCTTCCAGAAACGAGTTCCGGGAACAAATTGATTTTGTCTTTTCAAGACGATTTCTCAAAGTATATGGTTTGCGCGGCCATGCCCGACGGGGAAGCTAGCACGATTTCCAAGATATTCTTTACTGAAATCATAGCAAAATACGGTGTTCCGCGCGTTCTCGTAACGGACAATGGCACAAATTTCATGTCAAAAATATTTGCTGATACTTGCAAGTTACTGGGGATAAAGAAGTTAAATATTACTCCCTACCATCCTCAAGCAAATGGCTCATTGGAAAGAAGCCATCGACCGCTAGCGGAATATCTACGGAGTTTTGCTAAGGAGGATGGTAGCAATTGGGATCAATGGCTGGCCCCTGCCATGCATGTCCATAACAACACTATACATACGTCAACTGGCCAAACCCCTTTCAGGACATTGTACGGATTTGATGTTGAACTACCAACTAACTTGTCGGGGAAGTGTGCCCCCTTATATAATCCGGACGATCCGAATAAGGTATTAAAGTTTCAGCTTCAGCGATCACACGAGCTGGTGCTAAAAAATCAGGAGGAGGCAAAGAAAAAATCAAAAACAGCGTATGACAGACGGGCTAATCCCGTGTCGTTCACAATAGGCGATATGGTGCTCGTGAGGAATAACACAAGGAAGGACAAGTTCTCACCGGTCTGGACAGGTCCGTACGAGGTCACGGCTATAAATAGCCCGGTGACTACAACGGTGCGTATTAAGGGAAAGAATCGTAAATGGCATAACAACCACTTACGTGCATTTCACGGGCCATAGAGCGTTGTTGCTCGAAATCGTAATGATTTAAGTTTGGTAACCGTAAACTTCTAATCATTAGGGAAGAGGTGGTGGAGGAAAACCATCTAAAGGTCGTGTATGACCAGAGTTGTGTAGTGTCTTGGCGAAAGGCCCCAAGCCGGGTTCTTGGTTGAACAAGTATTGGAGTCAGAAACAAGCCTCTCAGGTTTCGCTATGCTCATCGCACCACGAGATGCGTGAGATACCTGGGTCTTTGTTGGGACACGAGTATTATCGTCCAAGAGGTTGGAAGATAAGCGTACCTCGGATTGGAATTAGATGTTCCTGATAAGTAGTACACAACGGTGTAAGGTATTATTGTATTATGTTATATAAAGAATATATATATGAATATGAAATGGAAATACAGAATAACTTAAGGAGTTTTGATCAGTAGTGAACGCGGAAACTACAACTAATGTGAGATTTTAGGCGCCCATGGTACGGAATATATTTTATCATCGGTCGGTGGCATATTGGAGTGGCTAGGTTAACATGTGCGGTTCCGGAATAGTCCTGCCAGATACTCCAGTAGGCTACAGATTTAGGTGTACAGGATTGGACTAGTGTTTATTTTTATAACTTCTGAAGAACAGAATATATATATGACAAAATATTTATATGTTGCAAGATTTTTTTTCTTTCTTCCTTTTCTTTTAGGAGATGTCTATTTGATAGTGGAAACAGTACTATCGCTTATTTGGACCAAGGAAAACATTGTTTTGCAAGGAAAGAGAATATTTTTCAAAAAAAAAAAAAAAATTATATAAAAAAAAAAAAAGGAAAAGAGATGCAATGAAAATACATATATAAAAAAAAATAAAAATATATATGAAAAAAAAAAGAAAATATTTGAAAAATCTAAATAAGTATATAATAAAGAAAATTTATGAAAAAATTAAAAAGAAAATATGATGAAAATATATTTGAAAAAAAAAAAAAAAACAATATATATGTATATAAAAAAAAAAAAAAAATATTGAAAAAATTAAATAAAAGAAGGAAAGAATAAATGAGATAGTAAAATAAATAAAGAAAAAAAAAAATAAAAAATAAAAACTGTACATAGTTATAAATATTTATGCAAAGATAAAAATATTTGAAAAATCTAAAAAAGAAAATTTATGAAAAAATTAAAAAGAAAATATGATGAAAAAATATTTGAAAAAAAAAAAAAAAAAAAAATTTTAGTTAAATAAATAAAAAAAAAAAAGATGATTTTGAAAAAGAAAAAAAAAATAATATAGTTATTATTTTCGGTTAAGTTTTTAAAATACCAGTCAATTAAGTATTTATATTTTTTATTGTTTAGTGTAAGATTTGTACATATTAAAATATTTTATAAGATATACAATCTAGTTATACACAGCCAGAGAAAACATCCTCCTCTGTAAGGTCATGCCATCCGTAGTTGATTACCGCAATACAACGAGGAACTCTTAACCAGCAGAGGAACAAAAAAAATAAATGACGTTTATTGGCTGTATCGGATTAGCTGAAGTATCCTGTTATCGAAGCAATAATGTTGGACCCTAGCAATAACTTTATTATTATTTGAATCCACCCGTATGTTTCATTTAATGAGCAAATTTTCAAAAATAAAGGTGTTTCATATGAGAAATTGAAAAGATATGTGTATTACGTTAAAGAAAATAAAAATGGATGTCTAATCATTATTTATAATCTGCCGTTTGAAAATATTAAAATGCTGTTTTTGGAATTGTAAAAGAATAAACGCATTACGAATGAAGACAAAGTACAACCATACCAATACAAGATGTAGCCGTGCTAAAAGACTCTGATCGATCTGAAACATTTAACCTAAACCACAAGAAAAATGAGGTGGTGCCACCAGTAATACTTTTGGGAGGTGTCAACAAATCGGCAAAATTAGCACGGCTACAGCAGGCATTCAGCTAACAATATGCAAAGTCAATTACAATAACAGGTGAAGAGGATCTATATTGCAAGTGTTTCAAGCTACAGTTTGGCCAAGGAGCATCAGCATGCTGAAATACCATTCTATAAAATTAATCAACACAGATCGAGTGCTGGAGAAATTCGTCGAGTGCTGGTGTTCAGACCGAGTTGCGGGAGTTGAACGATACGGAAATCGTTCCTGTTAAGGGGGGAGGGATGTTGGGTGCCAGATTAGGGCTAAGCTATTTTTAAGTAACTTTTAAGGGTTAATATAATTTTGGCTACAATTAATTTTATTTATGTCATAAGTAACTCGATACCCGTTCATTGACTTTAAATTCCATAATTATTTTTGTTTAATTTTTGTTAATGTAAATTTACTAGTTTGCAGAATTGCATTATTATATTAAATTCCATAGTTTGCTTTATTAAAGTAGGTCAGTTAAAGAACGGGAAGAGTTTTAGAACATAAATATGAATGTGGAAAAATAAAGAACTAATTGATGAGTAACCAAAGAAATGAATGCTGGTTTTTCTTTTCTTTCAGGAGAAATTTGTAAGTATTAAAGTTATTATTTATAAGAATTGGGCGTAGGCCTGTAGATTGGAGCACGTCACCGCTCTGTGGTCAAAGAGTGACAACATTAGGGTTTTATCTTTTTTTTCCTTTCAGCATATTAGAGAAAAAGGATATTACTTCCCCGGAGGAATATCCTTTTTCTCAACATTAGTTTTGTTGTTGTTCGGATTGTGTACGTGTATTTTTGTCGATCTTTAACAAGTGTTTGGGCACCATTGTTATACATTAGCATTTCGCATACTGTAAAATATTCTTATTTTCTTTAGATCAACATAGAAATATACAATAAATTGATTAGAAAATGGCGCCCAAGCTGGGGTAGGGTTCCGCTTTGCAAAGCATGAACACAGCAATCTCCCGGTGAGATTCACTCCCAATGAAAGTTAGAGTCATGAAAATTTTCAATATTTAATAAAAATAAAAAATAAGGAGAGGCGCAGTAGAAGGAGGAGCTTATGGATGTTGGGGACATCTTTCCTCTCGTGATAAATGCTTAAAAATTCATTAATAATGCTTTGTGTTACGCCCACAAAATGGGCCGGACCAAAAAAATAAATAAAATAAATACAAGGCGCAGGAACGCCTTCGGACATAAAAATTTATACCCTTATATTGTCTCTGGAGGGAATACAAGGTTAAGTTAGGTTGTAAGTGGCTGCTGACGTTTTACGTCATCGAACATAGACTCTGAAGTCCTTTGAGATATCACAGGACTGCAATGGATATGGATATGGATATGGATATGGATATGGATATGGATATGGATATGGATATGGATATGGATATGGATATGGATATGGATATGGATATGGATATGGATATGGATATGGATATGGATATGGATATGGATATGGATATGGATATGGATATGGATATGGATATGGATATGGATATGGATATGGATATGGATATGGATATGGATATGGATATGGATATGGATATGGATATGGATATGGATATGGATATGGATATGGATATGGATATGGATATGGATATGGATATGGATATGGATATGGATATGGATATGGATATGGATATGGATATGGATATGGATATGGATATGGATATGGATATGGATATGGATATGGATATGGATATGGATATGGATATGGATATGGATATGGATATGGATATGGATATGGATATGGATATGGATATGGATATGGATATGGATATGGATATGGATATGGATATGGATATGGATATGGATATGGATATGGATATGGATATGGATATGGATATGGATATGGATATGGATATGGATATGGATATGGATATGGATATGGATATGGATATGGATATGGATATGGATATGGATATGGATATGGATATGGATATGGATATGGATATGGATATGGATATGGATATGGATATGGATATGGATATGGATATGGATATGGATATGGATATGGATATGGATATGGATATGGATATGGATATGGATATGGATATGGATATGGATATGGATATGGATATGGATATGGATATGGATATGGATATGGATATGGATATGGATATGGATATGGATATGGATATGGATATGGATATGGATATGGATATGGATATGGATATGGATATGGATATGGATATGGATATGGATATGGATATGGATATGGATATGGATATGGATATGGATATGGATATGGATATGGATATGGATATGGATATGGATATGGATATGGATATGGATATGGATATGGATATGGATATGGATATGGATATGGATATGGATATGGATATGGATATGGATATGGATATGGATATGGATATGGATATGGATATGGATATGGATATGGATATGGATATGGATATGGATATGGATATGGATATGGATATGGATATGGATATGGATATGGATATGGATATGGATATGGATATGGATATGGATATGGATATGGATATGGATATGGATATGGATATGGATATGGATATGGATATGGATATGGATATGGATATGGATATGGATATGGATATGGATATGGATATGGATATGGATATGGATATGGATATGGATATGGATATGGATATGGATATGGATATGGATATGGATATGGATATGGATATGGATATGGATATGGATATGGATATGGATATGGATATGGATATGGATATGGATATGGATATGGATATGGATATGGATATGGATATGGATATGGATATGGATATGGATATGGATATGGATATGGATATGGATATGGATATGGATATGGATATGGATATGGATATGGATATGGATATGGATATGGATATGGATATGGATATGGATATGGATATGGATATGGATATGGATATGGATATGGATATGGATATGGATATGGATATGGATATGGATATGGATATGGATATGGATATGGATATGGATATGGATATGGATATGGATATGGATATGGATATGGATATGGATATGGATATGGATATGGATATGGATATGGATATGGATATGGATATGGATATGGATATGGATATGGATATGGATATGGATATGGATATGGATATGGATATGGATATGGATATGGATATGGATATGGATATGGATATGGATATGGATATGGATATGGATATGGATATGGATATGGATATGGATATGGATATGGATATGGATATGGATATGGATATGGATATGGATATGGATATGGATATGGATATGGATATGGATATGGATATGGATATGGATATGGATATGGATATGGATATGGATATGGATATGGATATGGATATGGATATGGATATGGATATGGATATGGATATGGATATGGATATGGATATGGATATGGATATGGATATGGATATGGATATGGATATGGATATGGATATGGATATGGATATGGATATGGATATGGATATGGATATGGATATGGATATGGATATGGATATGGATATGGATATGGATATGGATATGGATATGGATATGGATATGGATATGGATATGGATATGGATATGGATATGGATATGGATATGGATATGGATATGGATATGGATATGGATATGGATATGGATATGGATATGGATTGATGGATATGGATATGGATATGGATATGGATATGGATATGGATATGGATATGGATATGGATATGGATATGGATATGGATATGGATATGGATATGGATATGGATATGGATGGATATGGATATGGATATGGATATGGATATGGATATGGATATGGATATGGATATGGATATGGATATGGATATGGATATGGATATGGATATGGATATGGATATGGATATGGATATGGATATGGATATGGATATGGATATGGATATGGATATGGATATGGATATGGATATGGATATGGATATGGATATGGATATGGATATGGATATGGATATGGATATGGATATGGATATGGATATGGATATGGATATGGATATGGATATGGATATGGATATGGATATGGATATGGATATGGATATATGGATATGGATATGGATATGGATATGGATATGGATATGGATATGGATATGGATATGGATATGGATATGGATATGGATATGGATATGGATATGGATATGGATATGGATATGGATATGGATATGGATATGGATATGGATATGGATATGGATATGGATATGGATATGGATATGGATATGGATATTGGATATGGATATGGATATGGATATGGATATGGATATGGATATGGATATGGATATGGATATGGATATGGATATGGATATGGATATGGATATGGATATGGATATGGATATGGATATGGATATGGATATGGATATGGATATGGATATGGATATGGATATGGATATGGATATGGATATGGATATGGATATGGATATGGATATGGATATGGATATGGATATGGATATGGATATGGATATGGATATGGATATGGATATGGATATGGATATGGATATGGATATGGATATGGATATGGATATGGATATGGATATGGATATGGATATGGATATGGATATGGATATGGATATGGATATGGATATGGATATGGATATGGATATGGATATGGATATGGATATGGATATGGATATGGATATGGATATGGATATGGATATGGATATGGATATGGATATGGATATGGATATGGATATGGATATGGATATGGATATGGATATGGATATGGATATGGATGGATGGATATGGATATGGATATGGATGTGGATATGGATATGGATATGGATTGATGGATATGGATATGGATATGGATATGGATATGGATATGGATGTGGATATGGATATGGTTATGGCACGTTGAGCTATGTAAGTTTAACGGTTTTTTTTAGCATTTCAACTGGAAATTGAAAAAAGAAATAAAATTCTGGATTGGAATTATTCATTCCATCTAAGCAAATTTCAACTAAATCAAAACATAAGTTCTGGTTTAATTAGACGTGCAGAAATGTAGTCAGATCCAGAAAGGCTACGGTCAGTAATTGGGTAATGACACAAACCCAGTTACCAACGCGCTACGTAAACAGGCTAGAAATGAATGTGCCAGAATTCTTAGACATGAGAAGCTTCTTTACGAACAAGAAAGATCCTTGCTGCTCCGTGGTTCAGATCTTGTGGTCGTTTGTTAATAGGGTAAAGAATACAATTTGTGTAGTCTAGATCTTTTTGTAAAATCTATTTTTTTCTATCTCCATTCAATTTGAATCCTAACTGTTCATTGCCTTTCGAGTATTTCCACAACTTTATTTTTCTGAGTGTCTTTTTTCAACTTGTTACCCATTGTTTTATAAAAAAGGAATCTCTTTACAAATCAATTACCCTTAAAAATACTATATGTCACTTAGGAGTTTTTTGGAGTAATATAATGCAATAATATATATTCGATTAGAGTTTTATTCTAGTTCGAGGCCCAAAAATATTTCTATTTATGATATTGTCATAATAGAGTATTTTTTAAAGCAATAAATTAAAAATACTCTATTATGACAATATCATAAATAGAAATATTTTTGGGCCTCGAACTAGAATAAAACTCTAATCGAATATATATACATATATAAAGGCCGAATAAATACATTTTATTTTTATGTACCTTTTGGTACTAAAAATAAAAAAAACAACATTTAACACAAAGTTTAGTACGACTTATCCTACCAACACTATTGTTTGGTTAGGCACTGTTGTTATTGTAAAATAACAGCAACACATATATTAATAGTTACCGACGGTGATTTAATATATACAATTTTTGCTTTAAAAGAGTTATTTTTGTTGGAAAACAGATTTCGGACCTTCATAATAGTACTTCTCATATAACTTGGGAAATATATCAAATATTATGTCTGGTTTGATGTTTGATTGACCAACGATGATTCTCAAAAGTCTGCTGAAGATTCCTTTAGTGGGGATGAAACTGATCAGTACAGACATACTATGAGATAGTAACTTTTTTAAAGCAATAAATTAAAAATACTCTATTATGACAATATCATAAATAGAAATATTTTTGGGCCTCGAACTAGAATAAAACTCTAATCGAATATATATACATATATAAAGGCCGAATAAATACATTTTATTTTTATGTACCTTTTGGTACTAAAAATAAAAAAACAACATTTAACACAAAGTTTAGTACGACTTATCCTACAACACTATTGTTTGGTTAGGCACTGTTGTTATTGTAAAATAACAGCAACACATATATTAATAGTTACCGACGGTGATTTAATATATACAATTTTTGCTTTAAAAGAGTTATTTTTGTTGGAAAACAGATTTCGGACCTTCATAATAGTACTTCTCATATAACTTGGGAAATATATCAAATATTATGTCTGGTTTGATGTTTGATTGACCAACGATGATTCTCAAAAGTCTGCTGAAGATTCCTTTAGTGGGGATGAAACTGATCAGTACAGACATACTATGAGATAGTAACTTTTTAAAGCAATAAATTAAAAATACTCTATTATGACAATATCATAAATAGAAATATTTTTGGCCTCGAACTAGAATAAAACTCTAATCGAATATATATACATATATAAAGGCCGAATAAATACATTTTATTTTTATGTACCTTTTGGTACTAAAAATAAAAAAACAACATTTAACACAAAGTTTAGTACGACTTATCCTACCAAACACTATTGTTTGGTTAGGCACTGTTGTTATTGTAAAATAACAGCAACACATATATTAATAGTTACCGACGGTGATTTAATATATACAATTTTTGCTTTAAAAGAGTTATTTTTGTTGGAAAACAGATTTCGGACCTTCATAATAGTACTTCTCATATAACTGGGAAATATATCAAATATTATGTCTGGTTTGATGTTTGATTGACCAACGATGATTCTCAAAAGTCTGCTGAAGATTCCTTTAGTGGGGATGAAACTGATCAGTACAGACATACTATGAGATAGTAACTTTTTTAAAGCAATAAATTAAAAATACTCTATTATGACAATATCATAAATAGAAATATTTTTGGGCCTCGAACTAGAATAAAACTCTAATCGAATATATATACATATATAAAGGCCGAATAAATACATTTTATTTTATGTACCTTTTGGTACTAAAAATAAAAAAACAACATATAATGCAATAATTTCTAAAAACAACAGCAACTTATAAATTGTAAAATGTGTAGCAGCAATTTGTTGCTGTTTAAAAATGAACTGTTTGTGTTTTACTATAAAAATATACTGCTGTAGCAACAATTGCAGTTGGTAAATTGTTTTTAAACTCAATCATAGAAATATACGAGTATTAAGTTGCTGGAGACAATTTAGTAACGACTTAATTTTACTGTACAGCAGACATTTTGTTCTGAAGGAAAATTTTTCTATATACTTAGAACAACAATCTAATTTCTATGTGAAAAATATTTTAGGATCTGAGAGGTTTTCTATAGAAAAAATGTCTCAAATCTTAGGGGTTTTTTCAACGAGGGAACTCAATGTGAAGCTAATCCGAAACTTACGTTTTTGCTCATAAATTCTTAAGCACAAAAATCTACGCAAACCTGACCAAGAAAACAATTTTTATATATGTATACCAATCTTCAGGGGTATCCGAATTGCCCTTTAAAGGTTCGCGTATGACTAAAACGAGGGTATGAAAAACCATCCAAATTTAATAAATTTCTTCATAACTTTGAACCCGTTTACGGATTTTTCTCTTGTTTCGCACATTTAATCTGATACTATTTGCAAGTACTCAAGCGAAATTTAAACAGTCCCGATCCACTGTCAGGGGCGTATCCAGGATTTTATTTCGGTGGGGGCCCAAAATTTTTTTAATTTTTTTTTTTTACAAAAAATTTATATAACAGCACATGTTTTAAAATTTTTCTCGATTTTTTTCCTTGAACTGAATGTAACACAATCAGATTCTTCATTTTTGTGTAAGTTTCAAACTGTTGTGAAAAAAAAGAAACTTTTTATATTTTAAAATTTTTTAAGAGACATAAGTGTGAATTGTATCAGATGATGATGCATTTTTACAAAGAAGATTATCAGAATCTGCATTTTTTTCAAAGAAAAGCCTAAGATTCTATGACAATTTCCAGTTAAGACAGTTTTTTTTATAGAAAAAGTCAAAGACTCTAAATCATATTGCCAATGGAAAACGATTATCGGGGAAAAGTCACTTTAGATAATGATTCTATAAACATATTCATAAAATACTTTTCCAAAGAAAAGACTCCGATTGTAAGATATTTTGAGATATTCCTGTCTAGCACATTTTCTCAGATTCTGAAAAATTGTACACAAAAAGCATTAGATTCTGAGAAAATCCTCGCTTTTTCTATTAGAAAAATTATTCAGATTCTGAGACCTTTTTAAAAAGAAAAATTCCGAGAAAGTTTTCCTATAGAAAAAGTCCAAAATTCTTAAGACATTTTTCCTATAGAAAAAGTCTCAGATTCTTAGACATTTTTTCTATAGAAAAAGTTTCAAATTCTGAGACATTTTCCTATAGAAAAAGTCTCAGATTCTTCGACATTTTTCCCATAGAAAATGTCTCAGATTCTCAGACATTTTCTCTACAGAAAATTTCTTAGATTCTGATATTTTTCCTATCGAAAAAAAGTATAAGAATCTGAGACATTTTCCAAGATTTGTAAGAAAAATCCAGAGAAATTATTCCTATAGAAAGTTCTCAGATTCTTAAACATTTGTCATATAGAAAAGCCTCAGATTCTTAGATTTTTTTTTATAGAAAAAATCTCAGATTTTGAGATGTTTTTCAGATTCAGGGACATTATTCCTATAGAAAGTTCTCAGGTTCTAAAACATTTTTCATATAGAAAAACCTCAGATTCTGTGAATTTTTTATAGAAAAAGTCTCAGATTCTGAGACATTTTTCCTATAGAAAAAGTCTTAGATTCTGAGAAAAAGGCCAATATTTTAAGACATTATTCCTATAGAAAAAGTCTTTGATTCTCAGAGATTTTTCTGATAGAAAGTTTTAGATTCTGAAAAATTTTTTTAAGAAAATTGTAAGATTCTGAGACATTTTTTTTTTAAGAAAAAGTCTTGTTCCGAGACATTTATTTAAACGACAAAGTCGCATTTTAAGATTTGACTACATTTTACTTACAATTAGGTCCATTTTTTGTGTACATAAGACTTCAGATTCTAAGACATTTTTTTATTAGAATCTTAAGTTGAAAAGTTTTAAATTCAAAGAAAAAATTTTCAGATTTTGAGATTTTTTTAACAGAAAAATTTTCAGTTTCAAAACATTTTTCTTCAAAAAATTTTAGATTCTTAATGTTTTTCGATTTTTTTAGGAATTTTTTTAATATTGTACTTGTTATTTGATGCCAAATCCTGAAATTTGTGAAATCATTTCGGGGGGGGGCCCGGGCCCCCGGCCCCCACCCCCCCCCCCCCCCCCCCCCTGTATACGCCACTGTCCACTGTTGTGGGCCTAATCCTACTTCCCCTAGTGATTGATACCCAGGTATATACAAAATATTGATTTGCTTCTAAAACTCGAGAACGAATTGATCTAGAAAAACTGGAAGACACGGGTATCAGTTGTTAGCTCAACTTTCAAAAATTTTTGGTCCCTATCATGGCTGATCACGAAGAAGCGAGAGAGCGGACGTGCTTTCGAAATAAGGTACTGATGGTATTAGTATTTCTATACACATCGATCCACCAATCCAACACTTCAGATCCCTACGTGACAATCTAAACACCGAAATAGCTAACAGAATATGGAGGGAGCTAAAAACGAGCACGATGAATAGGAAATTGTGGTCATGCTACAATCTGAGCAAAACTAACTATTTACTCCCACTTAGCAAATGGACTCCACTCACTGGAGTAATCACCGGGCACTGCCTTATAGGTTATTATAGAAAGAAAATGGGACTTATTTCCGAAACCAGCTGTAGGAGGTGCGATGAACCTAACACTGAGGAAACGGTCGAACATATTCTTTGCCACTGTCCTGCCTTGTTTAGAACCTGCCTGCACATATTTGGCAGACATGTCTTCGAGAACCTGTAAACGGTTTCGAATATCGACTTAAGACAAAAGAGGTCTAACGCGTTCTACCTGCGTCGCTAAGGAATTGTAGTGGTTTCACTATGGATCATGAGGTCTATGTGAGGAATCTTTGACTCCGCCACCTCTAACCTAACTTATGAGTGCAAAATCGTGTCGTAAAGTGCTTTCGATCTAAAAGGAAAACATTTCAAAAATTTAGAACATTGATTCCTTACACTTTACCATTAACGAAGTTCCGTACGGATGTGATAGCTAAAACATAATTAATTATATAATTTGGGAAAACATATTCAATTAAACAATCAAATCAAACGTTTTTTTTTTTCTGTTTTAACAGATCGTAGTATGTAGTTACATCATTTAGTATCTAACGGAAGATGTATAACAAAATGTTCATGTGTTATTTCCGTTTTCCGTTCTATGTTAGTATTTGGTTTATTTGTATTACTTTCAATTCTATGCGAACATAGAAAAGTTCAATATCATGTGTGTGTAAGTGTTAAAAATATTCTAAAAATTGTTATGTTTATAAACATACAATATTTTTATTTGTCTCTGTGTCTGCATTCCCTGATGCGTAATATATGTGGTATGGATTTTAGTCAAACACACACGAGTCCTCTCACAAATTCATAAACACTCTAGCAAAAACAGTGGATCGTAACTTATTTCGTTTTTAAATCTACTAAAAAAATGGTAATATATCAAATATAACTTTAAAGGAACGACGATCGGATAATACCACGTCTTGCTATATACCTGGCCAGCCCAAGATGGTCTTGCATTCCTTAGAAATGAACTACCTCTGAAGAAATTATCATCCCAAAGGGAAGGATGACATCCCAAATTAAATCGAAGGACTATAGACCGATCATTCCTTCTTTGCTTCTCTTGAAGATTCTGGAGAGGATTATAGATTCATCCCTTAGGATCTCGATCAGTAACTACCTAGACTAACTACCTGACTTCCAGCATGCCGAAAAAAAACAAGCCAGTGGAAACGGCACTACTCTCTCTTGGCCGACACATCGAGAGGTCCCTGGAATACAAGGAGTAAACTCTGACTGCCTTTCTTGACATAGAAGGTGGCTGTAACAATGTAAAACCTTTGGCAATTAGGTTCTCCCTTGACGACTTGAAGGGTGGATAATACAATGTCAGAAACCTGCTCGGACATAGGATTATAAGTTCAACTCTTGTTAGAACAGTGATGAAAATAAGGGCAAGCCAGTGGAAACTGCACTGCTCTCTTTTGGCCTAAACATCGAGAAGTCCCTGGAATACAAGGAGAAACCTGCTCGAACATAGGATTATTAGTTCAACTCTTGATAGGGATGTGGTGACAGGGGCTGAAATACGTGATACTCCGAAAGGTGGTGTATAATCACCACTTCTGAGAAACTTACTCTTGGACGACACATCGAGAAGTCCCTTGAATACAAGGAGTAAACTCTCTCTGCCTTTCTTGACATAGAAGGTGCCTATAGCAATATAAAACCTGAGGTAATTAGGATTTTCTTAGACGAATTGGGTGAATAATTCCATAACAAGATTTGTCAAGAACCTGCTAGAACATAGGATTATTACCCAGCAGAAATTTTGCTGAACGTTCAGCAGCTTTTGGAAGGGGAACTTGAGTAAAGGAGCGCATCCAATTGCGCTGAATTCATGCATGATTCTCTAAGGCGATGTCCCACTTTAGAGCGCTAGTTGGATACACAGAAACAGCGCTCTTTAGATGCACTGAAATCACGTGTCTTTAGAGCGCTGATTTAAGCAGAATAAAGATGCTGTAAATTCATGTATCTTTTTAGCGCTGATTTAAGCAGATTAAAGATGCAGTGAATTCATGTATCTTTGTAGAGCTGATTTAAGCAGAATAAAGATGCTGTAAATTCATGTATCTTTTTAGTTTTTGTAAAAATGAGATAAAAAACAAAAAATTTACCAATAAATGAAAAAATATTCAAAAGAAGTTATAACAAATGGATCTTAATTTTTCTGTTTTTTCGTGATTAGAGTTTGTGTTTAATCCAAATCGGTTTATTCATCGAAATAACAAATAAGCATTGGCTGTTTTTTGGTTGGCCTATTTATCATCATTTAAAATGTGTTAAAGGCCTCTGTTATGTCTTTCAAAACTTTTCAAATCACATAATATTTTCCGAATCACATGAAATCGAGTTTGGTGTTTGTTTACGGGTTCATTCAAAGTCAGACAAGCAAAAACAATAAAATTTAAAATTCGTTATTGATAAAATTCAATTTTGAATTTTTCAAAAAATTCAAGAAAGAATTTTAAATATAATTCTTAAAAATTTTATTTTAAATTCTTAGAAGAAATAAAATTCAAAAAAATTTTACTTAAAATTCTTTACAGAATTTTATTAATAAAAAAAAGAATTTTATTTCCATAATAACAAATATATTTTGAACAAATAAATATTCAAACCAAAAGTAAAATAAAATTAAACCAAAAATAAAATTCAAAAATAAAATTCAAACCAAAAATAAAATTCCTTTTTTTTGAGAATTTTATTTTTGGAAATAATAAAATTCAAATGTTTTTGAGAATTTTATTTAAACAAAAATTTTATTTCAAATACCTTATGAATTTTAAATAAAATTCGAATTTTTTCCTTGTCTGTTCAAAGTTGAAATCAAATAACTAAAATTTAAAAAAATATAACAAAAAAATTCATTCGTTTTACTTTACAAAACTTTATTTATGTGAAACAAAATGAAAAAAAAAAAATCGGAAGTGAACCAAAGGGTATGCAGCAGCTAAAAGTTATAAAGTTGTTCACTTGGCTTTTTTGTGGGCTCAAAAATTGGACCAACATTTTCTATTTGTATACAAAAATTTTACTAATACTATCACATATTTAAATTAGAATAATAAGAAAATCTAATATGAATCACTAATACTGTCGCATTTTAGAACATTTTGTGACAAAAAATGTTGGTCCGAGATTTGAGATTTCTCCAAAAATTGAATAAGTCTCCACTGCCATCTCTTTCTTTATACTCTTTGAAGTGAACATCAAAAAAATATCGGAAATTTTCATTTTCACATTTTTTTTTGGGATTTTTTTTGGGAAGAGCGGTCAAAGATGCTATGATTGAAGCGCTCTTTGCAGCGCTGATTAATGCGCAATAATGATGCAGTCAAATCATGTGTCTTTGTCTAAAACTCATGTTTTTTTATTCAAAAAGTGTTAAAAGTATTAAAAAGGAAAGCAAGTGTGAAATTTTATCAAAAAATAATTACACATTATAAGTTTTACATAAAAAATCTTTAAAAAAAATTAAAATTGTTTCCCCTTCCTTTTATTGCATCCCTAAGAGCGCTCTTTGGATGCGCTACGGTATGCTATAAACAGATGCTGTGTCGCCAAAATCTCGATTTATTTCTGCTGGGTAGTTTAACTCTTGGAAGGACAGTGACGATTGAGGCTGTTATACGTGGTACTCCGAAAGGTGAAGTTTAATCACCACTTCTGTGGAACCTTACCGTAAATACCCAACCCGTTAAACTATACAAGATGGTGGTTAAGACCGTTGCCTACGCGAATGACGTGACCGTTAATACGATAATGCTAAGTATCTAGAAATAATTGTGAACAAAAAGCCACTTTTTAAAATGAACACTCAGACCAGAGTGGCAAAGGCAATTGCTGACATCTATTGCTGTTAGAAGGCCATTGGAAGCAACTGTTCAACACAGTCGTCAGCACCATACCCAGCAAAACTTAGATTACCAAATAAGGTATAAAATAAGGTATAGGATATCTTATTTTATACATTGCAGCATTGATGATTTTAACAGGCGATGAGACTCAAAGTAATGCATCCACATTACCACAAAGAATACCAGTAAGGTATAAAATAAGTCATAAATTTATAACGAAGAATACGAGTAAGGTGTAAAATATATGATATTTTATAGGTTACGAGAAATGAAATAATATAGCATACCAGAAGATAATATATATGGTGTTACGAGTAGTGAAAAAGTAATTTTGTATTAAATTTACTCACGTGATTGTAAGTGAGTGTATGTAGATAAAATATGCTCGTGAGTGTGTGTCGTTAGAAATTTCCTGCCGTGAGCCCATCTCTAGTTTAAACTTATGAATTTTTTTAAAAATAATTATTTTTTATGTTATTGTAATGCATTATGCATCCAATTACAAATAATGCATTATTTCAAACTTTCAAATAATACATAATGTAACCAAATATAAGTCATCTATGATTTAATGTTTAGAAATAATAAATATGAAATACATTTTTTCCAATAATTATGCATTACGTAGCAAATTATTAGTAATGCATTATTTTTCACTTGAAAATAATACGTTGTGGAACAAATGTTTGGTAAGACATCCTAAAATAATGCTAAAAATAAGGTATATACATTACCTGGTAATGTGTTATATAATCACTACCCATTACCAAAGTTTTGCTGGGTACTTACGTATGAAGTCCAGTGGATGGCCTTAGGCCACTCATCAAGACATATTCAATAGAATCCCGATGAAAACTGGCGCACTTTGTACCACGCCGACAAAAAGGATCTACTTGAAATTATTTACTGGCTGCCAGTAGACCTTTTCGATAGACAAGAATCCTGAAACATCACGGTGCCACAGCGAATATTGACTATTGCACCCCTATACCCTCGTTGAAACCGTGTTTAAAACAAGGATACCTGAAAGGTCCGTTTGGACGGAGAGTCTCGGCATACCTGAGGAGACACTTGAGGTTTTCTCTAATGGCTCCAACTACTTGACCAATGCAACTACTACAGGCATCTATTCATCTATTACATTCTGACAGTCAAGTCGCGATCAAGTCGCGGTCAAGTCCTTGGAGTCAATGTTTCTGAAAACAAGATCTGCCCTTAACTCTCAGACGTCTTGAAATGAAATGGCAAAGCAGTTTGACATACGAATCATTTGGGTCACAGAGCACAGATACATTCCAGGGAATTACAAATCCGATGAGCTTGCAAGACTGGGAACTACCCTTACAAGTTCCAACAGAATTGGAATGTGTAGTATGCCTCTAGAAACTTCCAAGAAAAATCTACGGCTTTGTTCCGCGACAGAGACTAATCAGAGTAGGGCAAATGGATAGACATTTGAAACAACACGACAGATCTGACTTTCTTTTAATTAGAAGCGCACAAGTGAGCTGATATCGCTTCAAGTGGAGAGATTTCGACGGTGGTTGCTGTGATTACCGGAGACTGTCTTATAGGAAAGCACGCAGAGCGGAGTTGCATGTATGAAGAGAAGTTGGAAACTATCAAACACTTTATCTGTCATTTCCCGGCACTTTCTTGTAACACACTTTCTTCACTGGGATCTAGGGAGCGCAACGATCTTTCTGATTTGTCAGATACATAGATGGGAATTTTTAATTACCATTGAAATTTAATTACCATTGGTTGATATCAATGGTAATGAAAAAATTTTCATTACCATTTAATGGTAATTAAATTTTTTTAATTAAAAAAATAATTATTAATCGTAATGAAATGCACTAATTGTTGAAAAACACCAATTATAATTGGTTTCAAAACCATTGGTTTGCACATTTTTGTTTTTTTGAAAAGTTAAAAATTTAAACATCAAAGTATGTTTTAATAAAAAAATATGAAAATGTCAAAGACAAAAAACAAAAGGCAAATAAAAATTTCAAATATTGTGTTATACAAAGGCAATCAACGTGTGTTTGGTTTATAAAATGTGAAAAACTAAAACACCATATAACACAAAACAACAGATATTTCCAAATATTACCGATTTTGATAATATTGTGACGACTTTTACTAATGGTAATTATTTTTTTTAAGTGATGCCATACCAATGGTAATTATTTTTTTTTAATTTTCATTAGTAATTAAATTGATAAATAATTTAATTGGTACAATTGATACAACCAATGGTAATGAAAAAAATTTCATTACCATTGACATCAATTAAATGGTAATTAAACCATCAATTAATTGGTCCCTTTAATTAATTAGTCCCATCTATGGTCAGATATCAAAATTAAATATCTAAGGAGTTACTTAAGAAGCTCAATTGGTTTAACGGCCGGTACCAGTAGGCAAATCAATTGCAGTTCCGTGGTATCACAATGAACCTCAGATTCTATGCGTGTTGACGATAAACGTCAGCAGCCACTTCCAACCTAACCTAACTACTTCAGCAAAGATCATGGCCATAAAACGATTGGATTCAAAGGATATCATTCTGGGATATTTGTGTTTTCACCGGCAACCAAGTGGCTATTAAATCCCTAGCCGGTGTGAATACCACATTTAGAAATGTCCAAGAATACCGGGTGTCTCTAAATGAGATGAGGAGACATTCGAATGTGGCACTCATCTGGATGCCAAGATATATGGGTAATAATCGTAACTTTCTTGCCGATGAATTCCCAAGACAAGGGACGACTCTGCGTTCTGACGGAATTGATTATACTACTACTGCCATCCCGCTCAATGTGAGTAAGCGACGAAGCGGGACTTTACTCTTACAGATCTCCAACGACAGGTTGTGACGTGAACCTACGTGCTCTTAGAAGAGGATGGTGTGGCTCTCATATGATCGCCGGCATACGGGAAGAACAATTTGATGGCCTCGAATCCATCTATAAAACCCGGTTACAGCCAGTGCAACCTTCGACAAACACTAGTAAAATGGGAATCGCCTACAATGACTATTGAGGGAGATGTCAGGACGTTAATGAGGAAAATTTTATCAGCCCGATACTGGTAGACATGTTTGTATGGTATAGACATCAATAGGAAAACCTCGTTCATCCGGGACTCCTAGCGATTCGCTTTGGATCCCAGTGAAGATGCTTATGCATATATCCTTCCTCTCCTCTCGTCAAAAAAAAAAATAAAATGTGCTACTAGGGTCATACTGGAAATTGAAACTTTTTTAAATATTTTCTTTGCTTAAAAAAAATTGTTGCTCAAAAAATTGGAGGCCACAGAAAAGGGTTTTTCTGCTGTATTTATTGATATTTGTTTTTTATTTTTTGGGTCGATGAAGAAATTATTTGATAACTGAATATGAACTATTAGAGCATTTCAAAAGTAAGTAAGTAAAGCTTGAAAAATTACCTACTAGTTTGAAAATAAGGTTTGGTATTGTTATCCCTGCCTTAACGAATTACAGTCTACAATAAACTACACGAAATGCCGCAAAACTCACTGTACATATATGACACCCCTCACTCATCCTTTGTTTTTCTGAAATTTCAATATCATTCCCATCTGAAAATTCGAATTTCTATTTGCTCCCCTATTTTGTATTTGTGTTTAATATATGTTTGCTGTTCAACATTCGTATTTGATTTTGCTGCAATTGCAGTAGTTGTAATGCAGTGTCATGAATTTTCAAATATATATATTCCTGAATTTTACTGTATTTTTTTTTTGTTAAACTTGTGGTAAATCCACTTAAGACATACAATGACAATTTGTTATTTTATGAGGTTAAAAAGAGCTTAATTGTGTTGATTATTGTTGTGTTATATGTGTGTAAATATGTTTCCTGTATGTATTAGTGTGTGGTAAGGTTTAGCTGTAAATGTGTGTGTATATTTTGTAGTATTTTGTTGGGGTTTTCAAGTATGTGAAATTGAAATTTTCCACAATTTTATTATAAGTTTAATACGTGTTTGAGTATTGCATTAGATAATATAAAGTAAGTAGTTATGAAGAAATACCACTTGTTAAGAGGAAAATTTTTCTTAAGTTTTAAATAAATAATAAAAGTTTAGATATTTCTAAATAAAATTTATTTTAAATAATACTTGAAAATCAATATTAATTTAAATTAAAAATATTTTATAGTATTTAAGAAAAATAAAGAAAAATAAATTTAAAAATAAATAAGAAAGTTATAATCGGTCAAGACCGACTATTTTATACCCCAACCAGTATATATCAGGTCACAAGAACAAACATGGATCGATTGGCTCTATCTTTTTAAAATCTGTAGTATAGAAAACATTTTCAATTTAAAAAATCCCAATAATATGGATTCTGAACCGGTGCCCCAAGCTGAGCGTCGTTTAAGTCAGTCACTGTAAACGGTGCTAAAGGAAAATTATTTTTGAATATAAGATGTTTATGAAGGAGATTATGAAACTTTTATATTGGCCCTACGTTGGGCGCCATTTGTGGATTTTTTCCATAATATAAACTATTGCTCTATAGCTATCAAACAAAGTAGAGCCGACCTAAAACGGTCATTAATTTTTACTTTCACTTTATCTGATCCATATAATATTTTTTAATACTACACAAATTATAGAATTTTAAGATGAGCCCCACGTTGGGCGCCATTTTTGTCTTTTAATGTAACTTTTTGGTGTGTAGCTATCTAGTAAACTATAACTGACCTATACAGCTCTAATTTAATATATACGATTGATCTAAATATTTTTAAAATTTTTGTGAAACTCCTTCACAAGATTGTACATAAAAAAGGTGTGATCTTTAAAAATGTTAGAACTTTTCGCACAAAATTTAAAAATTCGCGGCCACATTAGGATCTGTCCCAGGGGTTTAACTACATGCACACCAATCTTCAATTTTCTAGCTCATCAGTGGGCTTAAAAACAGCTCTGGATAAACAAAAGAGTGTACCCACACAAATTTCCTTTTCGTTTTCCTTTTATCTTTGCACGCTTACACCGGATATCAAAATTCCAGGTCCGTGCGGATTTTTCTCATGAGAAGTACTGTATGCATGCCAATTTTAATTTTCCAAGGTCTATGTGGTCTTTAAAAAAATTTAATAAAACTCAATTTGTTCACGCCCATTATTCATGTTAATTCCTCATCTACAGTCCATCAACTATTAACTTGGCAATTTTCAAACTCTTATACAAACTCAGATACAAAATATATTGTATATTATAAAACGATATAATAGTTGTGCTACTCTATTACAAACACGATTGTATGTATAACAGTTTGGACACTCTAAAAAGCGAAGCCTTATAACTTTGTTTTCAACCCCACAATAATTGCAGAAGAATTTAAGTTGTTTTCAAAAATATTACAATCGTTAATTAACAACCCATGTCTGCTGAATTTTTGTTCTGAAGATCATGAATTTTATAAGAATTTGTGGGTGCCCTTTGAAATATATAAATATAATTTATCCATTATAAATGGAGGTTCTAAAAATCCACTAATGTATAAGATTTTTGGAAACCACAAATGTGTTAGAGTTGTTGTTGATTACATATAAAAAACGGCTGTATAATACTTTTATTTCATGTAATCACATTGTATAATAAATTTAAAAATATTGTATTATACTTTTGTTATTTCCATTTTTAAAGAGAAACTGTAAAAAAACCTTTAATGCACTGTATAAGACATTTGAAAATATTGTATAAAACTTATACAAATATTGTATAAGACTTTTAAAAATATTGTATAACACATTTGAAATATTATATAACTCTTTTGTTACTGTTTTTTTAAAAGGGAAAACTGTATAAAACTTTTAATACATTAAAAACAATTGTATAAGAGATTTGAAAATACAATGTTATACTTTTGTTTCTTCAATTTTCAAAGCTCAATGGCATATGATATTTGGTATTATATCATTTGAAAATATGATATAATACTTTTGTTACTTTTTTTTAAGAGGAAACTGTATAGGACTATTTATACATTCAAAACAATTGTATAAGAGAATTGAAAATACGATGTTATACTTTTGTTTCTTCTATTTGAAAAGCTAAATATATGATATTTAGTATCTTTAAAAAACCGGTATTGTAGAATTTTGTTCCTCTTAAAAACACACTTAAGTATTAGACTTTTAAAACTCTTTAAAAAACAGTTAAATACGAATTTCGATTATTTTCATTAGACTTTTGCAAATTATGTTAAAATATTGACTGTTTTAAAAATATATTATCTTCAGTTTCGATTTTTTTTGATTTAAAAAATTTTTTGCACAAAATTTCAAAATAATTTAAAATATATTTTTTTTATACCCTCCACTCTAGTGAAAGAGGGTGTCATTCCGTTTGTAACACATCGAAATATTGGTCTAGGACCCCATAAAGTATATATATTCATGATCCTCGATCGATTTTAATTCGATCTAGCGATGTCCGTCCGTCCGTCCGTCCGTCCGTCCGTCCGTCCGTCTGTCTGTCCGTCCGTAGAAAACACGATAACTTTTGAAAGACTTCACAGAGGCTACTAAAGTTTGGCATATATGTTGGTCAATTACCTGGTCAGGTTGGTGTTGCAATCCAGCCAAATCGGTCCAGTGGTTCAAAAGTTATGAGCAAAAGAGTAAATTTCGGCAAGTGGTTTTCGCAAATTTACGAGATAAAAAACACGATAACATTCAAAAAACAATAATGAGACTCAGGTCTGTTTGGTATTGAATTTCGGCTCAATCGGTCAAGTGGTTCAAAAGTTATAAGCAAAACCCCGAATTTCAGATTTTGTTCATCTTAAATGCCACGTGGTAAACAAGTTTTAAGAGCATTGGTGGTGACTAAGCAATGCTTTTCAAACTTGTTTAGTTTGAAGCAATGCTTTTTAAACTTTATTAGTTTTAAAAGCATTGGTAACTTAAAAATTACACTCGAAAAAATTTTACACTCGAAAACAATTTTACACTCAAAAAAAATTTTACACTCAAAAAAATTTTTTTTTTCTACTTGTTTTAATTTAAAGACGTTTTTTCAAGAACTTGTAGATTCTGAGAGCACTTTTGAATTTGTAAAACAAAGAGTCTTCAGAGCGCGTGGAAAGTACTTCCAAAGTGCTTTGTTTTTTGCGCCATCATCAAATTCACATGGGAACTTAAAAAATATCTGCGTCATATTTTTTAAAGAAAATTTTAAACTTTTTGTAAATACAACGTTAGACTTCGTATAAATAATCTCACTAGGCGTATGACTAATATTTTATTTCAATTTTAAATTAATCATACGCAGTGTTGCATAAATGTTTTTCTTTATTCCTAAATCTTTGTGAAACTTGAATTTTACCAATTCTAAAAGTCAGCAATAACCAGTAATTGTGGGTTTAAAACAAAAAATATATTTTTTATCAGTTGTAGTCAACCGCTTATTTGATTTCATTCCCTTTTATATCTATTTCCCTCATTCATTTAAAGTTTGTAACCATTTAATTGAATTTAATTTGAACTTTTAATATAATTTTTAATAGTATATTTACTCTGACATCAATTGTGGTTTCTTGTTCAGTTGTTAATTTGGCTCGCGTGCCAAATATGTTTTTTTTTTTAATATATATTTTGAATGTCTTTTGAAAGATTTTTAATTAATTTCCACTTATCATTTTATAAACCAAAAACCATTGTTGTTAACCACGACAAGTTACATATTTTTTTTTTTTTTTGTTATTTTTCTTGTAATACTCTAGGGATGTAATAACAATTTCTATTATATATTGAAGAAAAAAAAAGAATAAGAAAAACTTAAAATTTGTAGACATTTTCTTATATAAAAATTGTACAAATACCGCAGACATGAAAATGAAGGGCCATTTATGGTGGATATTAGAGAAAAAATGTGTATTTGTCTTAGAAGGATGAAACAAAAATTTAAGGAGGCAATAAGGTTTTAAAGATATTTTTTAAGTTCTAAAAGGTTCGATCAAAACAAGATATTTTTTAATGAAGGACGGACACATAGACGAACAAAGCTAGAACATCTTCCAATAAAAACTGCATTGAGGTGATGAAATACTTCATTCTTTTTTTGTGATAGTTGGTTAACATCGAAAGAAATTTAATTATGTTGGTAATGATCATTTAATTTAATAAACTAATGACAATTGTCTCGTAGAAACATACTAAGGCTAGCAATAGGAATCGAACCTACGACCCATACACTAGAGCGTTTTTTTTTGTATGGCAAAAAAGTTTTTCTTGCATAGAAAAAAGTTTTTCTTGCGATTTTGAATTTTATGTAGTAATTTGAGGATAAGTAGATTAAACTAACTTTTGGCGACCGCATATCAAAGTTTTGGATTTTTGAAAATTAAAAAAAAAATAAATAATTGTCTTTTGATTCATCATACTATTAATATAAACACACGTATATCAAAAAATGCTTAAATTGGTCAAACAGTTTTCGAGATATCGCTATTTAAAATTCGAAAAAATTTAAGGTTTCCAACGTTAAAGAATTAAAAAACCTTAATATTTCTTTAATTTGACCATTTCATAGTACTATAAACACTCTTTTATTTAAACTTAATTTGAGCGAAATCCGATTATTTTTAAACGTGGCATCCTTTGATCAAAATTTTGGATTTTTGGAAAATTTCCGCTCAAATTTGAAACTTTTCCTGCGTTCAAGGTTTTTTGAAAAAAAAAAAAAATTTTAAGTTACCCTTTCCTAGAGCTCAAGACAACTTTTCACTTAAACTGAATTGGAACCAAATCTGACCAATAAAATCCGTTGCGCCCTTTGATCAAAGTTTTGGATTTTTGAAAATTTCCACCAAAATTATTAATTTTCAATAGAAAAAAAAAATCATCTTGGATACATTACTTCTATTAATTTTGGAATGCTAAATACAAATATAAAAACTCTCTGCAAACGGTAGAGATATCCCGGTTTTCGAGATAACGCCATTTAAAATTTTTCAAAAAATTTCCAAAAATCGCAGTTATTTCCTGTGTTCAAGAAATTAAAAAAAAAAACTCAAATTTTTTTCCATTGACTATTTCATAGAGATTGAGACAAACTTTCATTTAAACTTAACTTAACACAAATCAGACAATTTTAGTCCATGGCGCCCTTCGATCAAAATTTAAAGTTTTTGGAAAAAAATGTTTGATTGATATAATAATATCGTATATTTTACTTTGATTAAAACTTTAATTCTTTTTAAAGTGTGCAATGACGTAATGACGAAGAAGAAGGACTAATAGATTTAAGGTTTTTGCGTTAAAAATCTAATTTTAATCCCTGGTGATGATTCTCGGTGAGGATGGAAATATTGGAAGATAATAAAGAAGATTTATTTATCAAAACACTGGCCTCGAATAATTACAACTACAATTTACAACTACAATTGTTTTTAAATTTAATATCAATAATTAAATATTTAATTAATATAATTAACTGTTTAATTACATTTTTAACTTTATGTTTTTTTCATTGTTTCCATTTGTGTGCGTGTGTTTCCTCCTGCATTGGTTCATACACAAAAACAAATAAGTATTAACAGTTTGTTGATTTTTTTATGCTTCATGTAGTTTTTGAATTCTCATTTTGTTTATATTTTTATTTATGTAAAACGTTTATATTCAAATGTATAAAATTTTCTCACTTCTTGTGTCCTTACGACACAAATATCTTTGGCAAAGTTTGAAGAAATATATTTCAATACTATTTTATTTAACAAAAATGCTTTTTGTTAATTATCTATTCCATAAAAAATTTATTATTTTTAATTTACTTTTTTAATTTATACAAATAAAATTTGATTTGGTTTTAAATTTTTTTCATTCAATTTTTTTGTTTTAATTTATAGTATTTAGTATTTAATTAACTAAATAACCATTCAATATACCCTACACCACTCTGTGGTACAGGTTATAATGAGTTTGTGCTGATGTTTGTAACTACCCAAAATATTGGTCCTAGACCTACCTTCAAGCATACCGATCGACTCAGGATCACTTTTTGAGTCGATTTAGCGATGTCCGTCCGTCTGTCGATCTGTCGGTTTAAGCACGATACAAGTCACAATTTTCAAACAATTGCCTTGAAATTTGAAACTTTAGCATCTTTTGGCCCAAGGACGAAGCCTATTGAAGCCTATTGAAAAAATCGGTCCATATTCAGACTTAGCCCTCATACAAACGCCCCCTTTGGAATAGGCTTAAATGACTCTAATAACTGTATTTTAAAAGATATCGCTTTACAGGTAATCAAATTTTGTATGCACGAATCATCATTCCAAATTTCAAAGGAATCGGGTCAGTCCTTCTGGTAAACGTGTACTTTATTAACCAAATCAAATTGGAATATAATTGGACAATTTTTGGACTTAATCTCCCATTTCAAAATTTCGACCGATATTCAGTTTAATCGGTATATTGGCAAAAAAATAAACCAATTCCACTAAAATTTGGTCTGTGTGTGTTTTCTGCACTAAATAAAGATCTAACAAACGATAGATCCAATCGGTCCATTCTTGGACTTGAGACCCATTTTCCGGAAAACACTGGTGTCGGGTATCATATGGTCGGTCTTGACCGACTATGAGTTTCTTACTTGTTTTTAATTAACGTCATACAAATATTTTTAATTTATAAGCGCATTTAAGTAATAGGTCCGAATTCAATTAATTTTTTAATTAAATCAACGAATTTTTTAATTAGTTTTATTTTTTTGTGTCTTGAAGAAATCTTTGAATAAAAAAAATAATATGAAACCCCCCTTAAAACTAATGCGTACAAAATCCATATAAGTATTTTTTTAAATATAAATTTTTCCTATATCTACGTTTTTTTTTTTTTTTGTGAGACATTTATTTGTCTTATTTGTCTTTTGATGTTTACTTGTCTGCAAATATTTTGTTGACTTTCTCTACTGAGGTTTTTGTTTTAATTTCAAACGTAAAGCAATGCGGTTTTAAACATTTTCTGTTGATACAACAAAATTTTTGTGATATTAAAGTTAAAATTAGACTTTAATTTTTAAAGGAACAAAAAATTATTAATATCAAACTCAAAAATATATCAGAATTTTTAATATGACCTTAAAACCTTTAGAATTTGTTCGTCAGAAGTGGTGTCAGTTTTACAAAGGGAAACTTTTTTTTCGGGACCGATTTAGCAGGCAAATATAGACAGACTGTTGGGCATCGCTAGATCGTGCCATAATCTTTTAAAGATCATGATGAAGAGTATAAAAATGTCTTTTATATAGGTTTTAAAAATGTCTCAGAATCGG
Source organism: Pegoplata infirma (assembly GCA_963921195.1). NCBI lineage: Eukaryota > Metazoa > Arthropoda > Insecta > Diptera > Anthomyiidae > Pegoplata > Pegoplata infirma. Next base: position 198,389,575 of record OY992539.1, read on the forward strand.
AAATTTATTTCATATGAATACTGTGAATATTCTACAGTGTTTTTGGCACTCAAACAAACTTTTACATAAAAACAAGTATAAAAGTATCTTGGCTAAATACATGAATACCCTCCAAAATGCCATTTTGAAGTGGTAATAAATTTTCTAAAGTGAAAAAAAATAACAATTTTGATTAGAAATATTTTATATTGAGTAAAAAACTTTTTTTTTAGTAATTTTTGAAAAAAAAAAAAAAAATACAAAAAATTTTTTTTTTTGAGTGTACAATTTTTCTTCAGTATTACATTTTATTTAGTGTAAATATGTTTTTAGTGTAAAAATATTTTTGGGTGACAAAAATACATTGTTCAATATTTTTCTGACTTACCAATGTTTTTAAAGCATTTTTAACGGTTTTCTAACACGTTAATTTAAAGTGAAACCACCCTGAAATTCACGGTTTTCTTACTGGAAAACCTGGACCACTGGACCGATTTGGCTAAAATCAATACCGACGACAAATATATATTCCAAGCTTGAACATACTCAGAATTGTCATTTAATAGTTAGCGGGTTTTTATCTCGTAAATTCGCGAAAACCCCTTGCCGAAATTCACACTTATGCTTATAACTTTTGAAGGAATGTACTTATCTCGCTGAATTTCAATAATGTATCACATAATTTTTTTTTTTTATATTTTAATTTTTCAAAATTTTTAAAATTTTCGAGATATCCTAATCCGATCACTTAAACCCGCGGCGACCTTTGATCAAACCGCTTTGGGTTTTTGGAACATTTTCACCAAAATTTTGAATTTTTGAAAAATTAAAAAATAAAAAAATATCTTGCGATATATTATTTTTTATTGGCATGCTGAATACGAATATAAAAAAATTCAAGATATCGCCATTTAAAATTTATCAAAAAATTTCCAAAAATGCCAGTTGAGACAAACTTTAATTAAAAATTAATTGGATCCAAATCTGATTATTTCAATCCATGGCACCCTTTCATCAAAGTCTAGAGTTTGTGGTGAAAGTTTTCTAACACTCCAAAAATTTTATCGATGGGGTTAAATGGAAAAAGTTTTATTTTTTTATATTGCTTGACCCTAAAAAACTCGAAATTTTTTTCATATTTCAAATAGCGATATCTCGAAAACTGTTTGACCGATTTTAAAATGTTAACCATTATATCAAAGTTTACAAATTTCAATGAAAATTGTAATAGTGAAACCCCTTAATATTATTTTGCATTCTCCTAACCTATTCCAAAAACTAAAAATATATACAAAAACACACATTTTCCATCTTCTCTTCCTTTAAATATAAAATAAGAACAATGCAAACACAATAAGACTTAAATATATTTTAGAGTTTTTAGAAAATGAAGTCAAATAGGGTACAAAACTTATGATGCCAACACATGTAAAAGACACAAAATAACAACATACAACATTGCAACAACAATTGACATTTATTTTATAATACTATAAAGATTTTTGAAGACAATATATGAGACAGAACACAGTAAATGGCTGAAAGGAGGAAGAAATCATAAGTGAAGAGAGGCACAATACGAACGAAGCCAACCATTATATTTACTTTGATCTTAAATGATCTTATCATGATCGTAATTGATCGTATAATGATCCCAAATGACCATATTATTAGGATTTGAGTTAATATTATGTTCATTAAGGATCATAATAAGATTGTAAGGATCATAATAAGGTAATTAGGGTCAAAATATGATCGTAAGTCTCATAATATAATCATAACAATTTTTATATGATCGTCATGATCATAATATGATCGTAAGGATTATAATATTATCATAATTACCATAATATGATCGCAATGATTATAATAATGATCAAAATATAATCTTAAGACAATCGTTATGATTATAATATGATAATGGTTGCTACAACCATAATAAAATAATAGTAGGGGTCATAATATGATCGTAGGTATTATAATACGATCGTAAGAATAATAATATGATCGTAAGGATCATAATATTATAATAATTATCATAATATAATCGTTATGATTATAATATGATCGTAAGGATCAAAATATGATCGTAATGATTATAATGATCACAATATAATCTCAGCAATCTTTTTATGTGGGTAATCTCTTAATATAATCGTTACAATCTTAAAACGATCATTATGATCATAACATGATAATGGTTGCTACAAGCATACTACGACAATCTTTATATACGATTTTTCTTGAAAATTTTTTTTTTCGTTGATACATTTCGTGTGTATTACCTAAAATGACATCAGGAATGAGAGAGTGTAGTGTGTATATTGCAAAAAACATGATGCAATTTGTTATATAGAATATTTAAAAATTCTATACATGTTACTGTAAAATAAACATGAAAAAGTTACTTAAATATAAATATTTACATATATTCTAATACAGACATGCTGATAGTCTTTATTCACTTTGTTTAAATAAGGTCATATGATGTTTCTTTTGTTACATAAAATTAAGATTTTTTTTTTTTTTTGGAGGGGGGGGGGGGGGGGGGGGGGTGAATATATTTAAAGAATTACAAAGAAAGGAAGAATTTCAAGCAGTGGTTAGAGAATCGGAGATAAAATGGGAATATTTTAAATCACATTTCTTGGAAAAAATGCTAAATAATTTATTAAATTATAAATACCCAAGTAAAAATGTGAAGGATCAATACTGATCCGAAAAATGGATCGCTAAGATTAGATCAGTTTTAATCGAACGGATACAATTTCATCCGAAAAATGGTTTTATCTAAATATATAAACCCATTTTTCGGATGACATTGTATCCGTCCGATTAAAACTGACCTAATCTTAGCGATCCATTTTGCGGATCAGTATTGATCTTTCAAATCTCGGATCGATACTGATCTTACTCGGATCAGTACTGATCTTCTAAATCTCGTATAAGATGAAATATATAAAAATATATCTACACATTTTTACTCGGGTAATCTTGATAAGATTACGACAAGATCGAAACACGTGTCGAGTAAATCTTGCAAAATGAAATAATTTCTTAAAAATTATTACTTTGAAAATATCATCGTTTTAATAAGTAAATAAATATGACCTAGAGCCAGGATAATCCTTCTCAAAATAAAATCAAAATATTAAAAAAATACTAGAAAATTAATACATGCTGAAAATTAAAGCTCTGGAAAGTAGTAAAGTAATCGAAAAATTTGTTTTTAATTTTAATAAAATTTAAAAAAAAATAAGTGAGAGTGTTAAATTCGGCCGTGCCGAATCTTTTATACCCTCCAACACGTTAAAAAAAAACAGGGGCGTCTTTTTTTTTTGTGGTGGGGGGCGTCCGGTTGTGGGAGACAACCTTTCTGGACCCAACTACAGGACTTTGAACTTCTTCTCACATGCGAAAGGTTTCGTTTGCTAAGCAAAAGTACAAAAAATCTATAAAAAATGGCGTTTTTTCAGAGGTTGGTTTAGTTCTTAAAGGAGGAACTTTTTCCCCCCTGATCCGATAAGACATATTCGTACCAAACTTCAGAAGTCTAGCTCTTTTAGTTTGGACTGTATCGTGTCTTCAAAAGACGGACAGACGGACGGACGGACAGACGGACATCGCTAGAATGTCTTAGGATCGATCACTGATCAATAAAATATATACTTTATGGGGTCCTAGACCGATACTTCGATGCGTTACACACGGAATGACAAAGTGAGTATACCGCCATACTGTGGTTGGTGGGTATAAAAACTTTTAAATTTGTCAGGGAAACATTTTTTTTTTTAAACAAAAATTTTCTAGAAAATGTCTTGGCAGATTTCTCTGCTGTTTTGACAGATTTATCTGCTGATTTCACCTAAATAATCATGACATATTTTCAGCAAAGCGTGTCTGCTAAAATCCATTGATTTCTCATATGGCTCAAAATGTATTATTTTCAGCAGATTTATTTGCTGATTGGACAGAGAATTTATTTTGAGTATAGTTGTTTAATTAACCTCTTTCAATCGACATCCAAAAAAACTGTAATTTTAAATTTTAATTACTATTAACTTGCTTTTCGTTTTATGATCTTAAATTGTTATCTTAAAAATTTAATAACTTTTGTAACCCCTTCTTTAGCCAGCAACAAAAACCATAAACACTTTTATATTTAAAATCTGATAAATCCTTCGTTGTCTTCCAGCAACAAATAAACAATACAATTTTAATCCTTTAATTATGTCTTTACTTTTGCTGTCTAACACAGCAAAAAGGAAAAAAATACGAAACAGGAAGGGAAATATCTACATTTTACTTACTTTCTTACTTTAATTTTATGCAAACAACACACAGTGTTTATTAGCATCAATTGTTGAACAAAAAAAAGAAGGAAAGAAAAGAAAATATTTTATAACCTTATTTTGAAGTGCTTAAATAGCAACAACAAAAAATTTTAACAGGTTAGAAAGAGTTAACGTTTATTTTATGATGCAAATTTATGGCAATGTGAGTAAGAGAAGGTAATATTATTTATTTAACAGTGGGGAGATAGAGAGGAAATGGAAATTTTTTTTAAATTTCGGATAAAAATATTTTTTAAAGCTGTGCCGGTAAATAAACACAAAATTTATGTAAATTTACACGTTATATGTGTAATATTTCTGTCGTCTTTTACACATATAAATGCGTAATGTGTGCTATTTTACACAATTAATGTGTAATTTTGAATAAAAATATTTTGTTAAACTCTGTTGGTAAATAAACACACAATATGTAGTTTTACACACAAAATGGGTAATATCTTTGTGGGCCTTTACGCACATAAATAGATAAAGGGGAAATGGAAGTTTTTTGGAAATTTTAAATGGAAATATTTTTTTAAGCTCAGTCGGTTAATAGATACACAATATGTATAACATTACACTTTACACTTTACACATTAAATGTGTAATATCTCTGTCTTCTTATACACATATAAATATGCAATTTATGTTATTTTTTTTCATTTAATGTTTAATTTGGAATGCAAATATTTTGTAAAGCTCTGCCGTTATATAAATTCATAATGTGTGTAGGTTTACACATTAAATGTGTAATATCTATGTCAGCTTATAGACACAAAAATGCTTGGTGTGTGTTATTTTACACATTTAATTTATAATAATACACGAAATTCATATATCACAAAAAAATTCACATTTTTACACATTAAATGTGTAATATAACAAAAGTTGAGTATATTTAATAAAAATTTTTAAAAATGTTCTCATAATTTTTTTCCGAGAATGTCGGCTTTTACACACACAAATATGCAATGTGTGTTATTTTACACATTTAAGGTGTAATTTTGAAAGAAAATATTTTGTAAAGCTCTGACATTAAATAAATTCACAATGTGTGTAGATTTACACATTAAATGTGTACTATCTATGTTGACTGTGTTATTTTACACAATTTTGTGTAATAATACACAAAATTCATATATCATAAACTAAATGTGTACGATTTTAAAAAAATGCATATTTTTACACATAAAATGTGTAATATTACAAAACTTAATTATTTTAACGAAAAAAGTTGTAAAATTTTTACATGATTTCTCTCGAGAATGTCGCTAATAAATTAAAGTACTAATTTATAAGACTGTATCTCAAATTTTCGTCTGTTTTTCTATTTTTATCCAATTTTTTTGTCTCATCGTTCAAATACTATTTCCATCCCACTGTCAACAATATTAAAAGGAGTTTAAGATAGATATTTTTTTATCCATAATAATGAGTTCACAAGTAAAACATAAATTTTAAGATTTAACTGCATAAAGAAATCACTTGATTATAATAAAGAACGCAAAATTTTATGATAAACAAAAATATAGCAAATAATAAGAACATAAAATTCCTTTAATTACTGCAGTATAAATAACAGAGTAAATTGTAATAAAAATTTAAAGTCTCTGCTTTTTTCCGGAAATGCAAAAGTATTTATTTAAATATTTAACCAAAAATTTTGTAAAATATCAAAATAAATTTACAAAACACTTGAATGAAAATGTACATTTTGTAGTATTTGCAACAATTTATATTGGTTTAATTTTGTTGTTTTTATATTTTATGACTTAAATAAATATGCTATAAAGGGGGGAAAAATGTTTAAATAAATAGGAGGACAAAAACAAAAGTCCAACAACAACTAAAAATGTTAACAATTGACACAATGTCTACCACAATTGTCACAAAATGATTGCATAATGTACTCATACTCAAAAAAAACTTCAACTCCAACAAATACGTAAAAACGAGGGCAGGATATAAAATTTGTATCGTTATCGATAACACAACAGTTTTAATATAAAATTTTAAAAATGATAGATGTATCGATAACACAAAAGTTATAGATATATAAGTAATATAAAATTTTATGAATAAAATTTGTAAGTTATGTAGTTATCGATGTAGCGATGACATAAAATTTTCTATAGAAAAATTTTTGTTTGCGATAACTTTAAATTTTCTATAAAAAATTTGTATAGTTATCGATAACTTAAAATTTTTGATTGAAAATTTGTATACTTATCGATATATCGATAACTTGAAATTTTCTATATACAATTTTTATAGTTATCGATAACTTACAATTTTCCACAGAAAAATTTTTATAGTTACTAATATCGATATCTTACAATTTTCTATAGAAAATCTTTATATATCGATAACTTACAACTTTCTATCGAAAATTTTTATAGTTATTGATATCAATAACTTAAAATTTTATATAGAAAATTTTTTATAGCTATCGATATATTAATTTTCTTGAAATTTACGATAGAAAGTTTGCATAGTTATCGATATATGGAGTACTTTACAAATTTTCTGTAGAAAATTGTATATTATCGATATATCAATAACTTTACATATTTTCTATAGAAAATTGTAAGTTATCGATAACAACACAAATTTTCTATATGAATTGTAAGTTATCGATATCAATAACTATAAAAATGTATAGTTACAGATATATCGATAACTTGAAATTTTCGGAAGTAAATTTTGCACAGTTATCGATATATCGATAACTTAAAATTTTAGAAATTTTAGAAAAAATTTTGAAATTTGGTATATTCATCGATAGGGATGAGATTTCCATGCAAATGCATGTTTTTTGTCGATAGTCTAAAAATGGTATCGACCAATTATCTTTCCGAATCAAGAAATTTGCTTTAAAATGGCATCGATTTGTTTTTGCATATTTTTGCATATTTTGGTGAGAATGCATATTTTTGCATATTTTGGTTTTAAATGCATATTTTGTGCATATTTCCAACTTTTAAGTGCATATTTTGGCATAAATTAGCAAAAACACAAATTGAAATTTATTTGTATCAAAAACTATTTAAATTTTAAAAATTTATTTTGAAAATATGAAAAATTATTTTTTCTTTTAGTTTTTTTTTATAGATTGTCTTAATATCTAAAAAATCTTGCTTATATAAAGTTTTATTTATACCCGGTGTAACTTTTTGCTTTTAAAGAAGTTTTTCGTGTGAAAACAAGATTTTTATTGCACACATTTTATTTTTTAGTGCATATTTTTAGGTTTTTTAGTGCATATTTTGAATTTTTTAGTGCATATTTTAAGCGCATATTTTCGATTTTTTAGTGCATGAAAATCTCATCCCTATTCATCGATAACTTAAAATGTTCTATAAGAAGTTTTTGTAATTGTAAGTTATCGATAGCAATAGCAACAAAAATATATATTTATCGATATATATAATTTTCTAAAGAAAATTTGTATAGTTATCGTTAACTTACAATTTTCCACAGAAAATTTTTATAGTTATCGATATCGATAATTTAAATTTTCTTTTAAACATTTTTATAGTTATCGATATCGATAATTTAAATTTTCTTTTAAACATTTTTATAGTTATCATATCGATAATTTACAATTTTCTAAAGAAAATAATTATGGTTATTGATATCGATAACTTACAATTTTATGTAGAAACTTTGTATATTTATCGATAGCGATAACATACAATTTTCTATAGAAAATTTATAAATTTATATCGATAACTTGAAATTTTTGATGGAATATTTGCATTGTTATCGATATATCGATAACTAAGATATCGATATCAATAACTACAAAAATTTATAGTAATCGATATATCGATAACTTGAAATTTTCGATAGAAAATTTGCAGAATTATCCATATCGATATCTTAAATTTTTCCATAAAAATTTTGTGTAGATATCGATAACTTGAAATTTTCCATTGAAAATTTGTTTTGTAATTGATATATCAAAAACTTAAAATTTGCGATTAAAACTTTGTATAGTTATCGATATATCGATAACATAATTGTATCTATAGAAAATTTGTATATTTATCGATGTATCGATAACACAAAATTTTCTGTAGAAAATTTGTATAGTTATCGATAACACAAAATGTTTACAGAAAATTTTTATAGTTATGGACGTATCGATAATACATAATTTACTATAGAAAATTTGTATAGGTATCGTATATCGATAACACAAAATTTTCTACTGAAAATTTGTATAGTTATTGATGTATCGCTAACACAAAAAACTTCTATAGCAAATCTTTATAGTTATCGATGTATCGATAACACAAAATTTTCTATAGAAAATGTGTATAGTTATCGAAGTATCGATAACAAAAAAAAATTCTGTAGAAAATTTATATATTCCATAGAAATTTCTATACTTATCGATGCATCGATAACACAAAATTTTCTATAGAAAATTTGTATAGTTATCGGTGTATTGATACCTTAAAATTTTCTATAGAAAATTTATATAGTTACGTATATATCGATAACACAAAATTTTCTATTGAAAATTTTGTATAGTTATCAATGTATCGATAACACAAAAAATGTCTGTAAAAAATTTATGAATGTAGTTATTGGTGTATCGATAACACACAATTTTCTGAAGAAATTTTGTTTAGTTATCGATGTATCGATAACACAAAATTTTATGTAGAAAATTTTTATAGTTATCAACGTATCGATAACACAAAATTTTCTATAGAAAACTTGTATAATTATCGATGTATCGATAACACAACATTTTTGATAGAAAATTTGTACAGCTATCGAAATATCGATAACTTCAAATGTTCTAAAGGAAATTTGTATAGTTATCGATGTTTCGATAACTTCAAATTTTTTATAGAAAATTGTATAGTTATTGATATATCGATAACACAGAATTTTCTATAGAAAATTTGTTTAGTTATCGATATATCGATAACACAAAATTTTCTATAGAACATTTGTACAGTTATCGTATTATCGATATCATTAAATATTCGATAGAAAGTTTGCACTGTTATCGATGTATCGATAATACAAAATTTTCTTTATAAAATTTTTAGTTGTGGGATTTTCGATAACACAAAGTTTTTTGTAGATATTTGCTTAGTTATCGATGTATCGATAACACAAAATTTTCTCAAGAAAATTTGTATAGTTATCGATGTATCGATAATAAAAAAATGTCTATAGAAAATTTGTGCAGTTATCGATGCATCGATAACACAAAATTTTCTGTAGAAAATTCTAATAGTTATCGACAACACAAGTTATCGATGTATCGATAACACAAAATTTTCTATAGAAAGTTTTTATAGGTTATGATTTATCGATAACACAAAATTTTCTATAGAAATGTTTGTGTTATCGATATATCGATAACTTAAAATTTTCTATTAAAAATTTGTAGAGTTATCCATATATCGATAACAAAAAATTTGTGCCATCAATGCATTAATAAGTAATAATTTTCCATAGAAAATTTGGTTATTTATCGAAGTTCATTTTTAATCGAATATATCAATTTTCGATACACATATCAATAACTTAAAATTTTCTGTAGAAGTTTGTTTATCGATACATCGATAACTGAAAACTTTCTATAAAAACTATAAAAAAAATTTGTGTACGCCTTAAATTTTCTATAGAAAATTTAAATTGTTTTCGACATATTAAAAAAGAAATCATCAATAAAAAATTTGTATAGTTATCGATATATCTATAACCATATTTATTTTTTTTAATTTGAATATAGTTATTGAATAATCGATAACAGAAAGTTGTCTACAGAAAATTTGTAACGTTATCGATATATCCTTACCAGCAAAATGTTAAAAAAAACTTTTCATAATTATCGAAAATATTAAATAGTCTTTAGAAAATTTCGATATACATATTGATAACTTAAAATTTTCTATAGAATTTGTTTTAGTTATCGATATGTCCATAAATAAAAATTTTGTTATATAAAATTTTTAGTTATCGATAACTGAAAATTTGAACAGTAACAGTAAAGTCCAGAAACTTTTTGGCCAGCCCTCGTACATATCGCAAACCAAAACTGACTATTGGACAATTTTCACAAAACACTGCAACAAAACAAAAAAAAAAATCATGTAAAAACGTGGTAAAAGTATAGATTCAGACTGTCTGTCCGTTTTTCGTCTGTCTGACTATTTTTGTAAACATATGAGGTACTCCCCAACAAGTAATTTAATTTGAGACAAACCAAAAATTAATGCCAAATAAGTCCAAAAATAAGGAGCCTTTTTAAAAAATGTACTTAAAATAGTACACTTATTTTAAGGTGCAAGTTCGATTCTTTTAATGCATTATAAAAATGTTGGGCATCCTTTGGTACTTTTTTGTAAAATTTTGATACACTTAAGTACCTTTTAAGTTTAAGGTTGGTACGTTTTAATGTTACGTTAATGTTAATGTACGTAATTTGGTACTTTTTTGTATTTTTACTACAAATTTTAATTGTTTTGAACAGATAAGTGTTATTTCATCTGATCAGGATCAGTAAATTTGATTACACTTGACAGCTTTAAAAATCCATAAAAGTTCATCCGATTTTAAACTTTGGAACACCTTATATATATTTCGTTCAGAATCTGGTACATGTTTTTCCAAAGTTGTTTGATCCTTTTTTTTATATTTTTTGTTGTTGTCGGTTGGTTGGTTGTTGTCGTGTATTTTTTTATTCCAAAATATTGTGTGTTTGTTGATTGTGTTGTATATAAATTGTATTTTTGGTGGGTACGAAAATTAATGCAACTGTCATGTTTTGTGCCACTTGAAAATGCATTTTAGCGTTAAATGCAAATACACTTCAAATGAACATGTTTCAACATATTTACAATGTTTTAAATTTTAAAATTGTGTCCCCAAAATGGAAAAAATCGAAAAACACAAAAACAGCAACCTCATCAGCGGAACCGTTTTAACTCATTAACAACACATTTAGTCATGTAAATTTAAAATGGGTTTCTGTAAATAGAAACATGGAATTTGCGTGCATTTTTTTGGCAAAAACCAATAAATCTGATAATAGCCGAATGACTATATCAAAGCAATCAATTAAAATAAACGCCATTAATGGAAATATTGGGATAAGTCTTAGAATCTGAAAAATTTTTTCTTATTGGAAAAATACTCAGAAATTTTTCCTATAGAAAAATTCTAAGTTTCTGATACATTTTTCTTATCGAAATGTCTCAGATTCTGAGACATTTTTCCAATAGAAGAAGTATGAGATTCTTAGACATTTTTCTTATAGAAAAAGTCTCAGAATCTAAAATATTTTTCTTAAAGAAAAAGTTTAGATTCGCCAACATCTTTCTTGTAGAAAAAACCTCAGATTTTGAGACATTTTTTTTAGAAAACATTCTCAGATTTTGAGAAATATTTTCTATAGAAAAACTATCAGATTTTGAAACATTTCTTCTACAGAAAATGCTTTAAATTAACATTAACATTAACATTAACATTAACATTAACATTAACATTAACATTAACATTAACATTAACATTAACATTAACATTAACATTAACATTAACATTAACATTAACATTAACATTAACATTAACATTAACATTAACATTAACATTAACATTAACATTAACATTAACATTAACATTAACATTAACATTAACATTAACATTAACATTAACATTAACATTAACATTAACATTAACATTAACATTAACATTAACATTAACATTAACATTAACATTAACATTAACATTAACATTAACATTAACATTAACATTAACATTAACATTAACATTAACATTAACATTAACATTAACATTAACATTAACATTAACATTAACATTAACATTAACATTAACATTAACATTAACATTAACATTAACATTAACATTAACATTAACATTAACATTAACATTAACATTAACATTAACATTAACATTAACATTAACATTAACATTAACATTAACATTAACATTAACATTAACATTAACATTAACATTAACATTAACATTAACATTAACATTAACATTAACATTAACATTAACATTAACATTAACATTAACATTAACATTAACATTAACATTAACATTAACATTAACATTAACATTAACATTAACATTAACATTAACATTAACATTAACATTAACATTAACATTAACATTAACATTAACATTAACATTAACATTAACATTAACATTAACATTAACATTAACATTAACATTAACATTAACATTAACATTAACATTAACATTAACATTAACATTAACATTAACATTAACATTAACATTAACATTAACATTAACATTAACATTAACATTAACATTAACATTAACATTAACATTAACATTAACATTAACATTAACATTAACATTAACATTAACATTAACATTAACATTAACATTAACATTAACATTAACATTAACATTAACATTAACATTAACATTAACATTAACATTAACATTAACATTAACATTAACATTAACATTAACATTAACATTAACATTAACATTAACATTAATCTGAGACATTTTTCTTATAGAAAAAGTCTCAGATTCTGAGACATTTTTCTTATAGAAAAAGTCTCAGATTCTGAGACATTTTTCTTATAGAAAAAGTCTCAGATTCTGAGACATTTTTCTTATAGAAAAAGTCTCAGATTCTGAGACATTTTTCTTATAGAAAAAGTCTCAGATTCTGAGACATTTTTCTTATAGAAAAAGTCTCAGATTCTGAGACATTTTTCTTATAGAAAAAGTCTCAGATTCTGAGACATTTTTCTTATAGAAAAAGTCTTAGATTCTGAGACATTTTTCTTATAGAAAAAGTCTCAGATTCTGAGACATTTTTCTTATAGAAAAAGTCTCAGATTCTGAGACATTTTTCTTATAGAAAAAGTCTCAGATTCTGAGACATTTTTCTTATAGAAAAAGTCTCAGATTCTGAGACATTTTTCTTATAGAAAAAGTCTCAGATTCTGAGACATTTTTCTTATAGAAAAAGTCTCAGATTCTGAGACATTTTTCTTATAGAAAAAGTCTCAGATTCTGAGACATTTTTCTTATAGAAAAAGTCTCAGATTCTGAGACATTTTTCTTATAGAAAAAGTCTCAGATTCTGAGACATTTTTCTTATAGAAAAAGTCTCAGATTCTGAGACATTTTTCTTATAAAAAAAGTCTCAGATTCTGAGACATTTTTCTTATAAAAAAAGTCTCAGATTCTGAGACATTTTTCTTATAAAAAAAGTCTCAGATTCTGAGACATTTTTCTTATAGAAAAAGTCTCAGATTCTGAGACATTTTTCTTATAGAAAAAGTCTCAGATTCTGAGACATTTTTCTTATAGAAAAAGTCTCAGATTCTGAGACATTTTTCTTATAGAAAAAGTCTCAGATTCTGAGACATTTTTCTTATAGAAAAAGTCTCAGATTCTGAGACATTTTTCTTATAGAAAAAGTCTCAGATTCTGAGACATTTTTCTTATAGAAAAAGTCTCAGATTCTGAGACATTTTTCTTATAGAAAAAGTCTCAGATTCTGAGACATTTTTCTTATAGAAAAAGTCTCAGATTCTGAGACATTTTTCTTATAGAAAAAGTCTCAGATTCTGAGACATTTTTCTTATAGAAAAAGTCTCAGATTCTGAGACATTTTTCTTATAGAAAAAGTCTCAGATTCTGAGACATTTTTCTTATAGAAAAAGTCTCAGATTCTGAGACATTTTTCTTATAGAAAAAGTCTCAGATTCTGAGACATTTTTCTTATAGAAAAAGTCTCAGATTCTGAGACATTTTTCTTATAGAAAAAGTCTCAGATTCTGAGACATTTTTCTTATAGAAAAAGTCTCAGATTCTGAGACATTTTTCTTATAGAAAAAGTCTCAGATTCTGAGACATTTTTCTTATAGAAAAAGTCTCAGATTCTGAGACATTTTTCTTATAGAAAAAGTCTCAGATTCTGAGACATTTTTCTTATAGAAAAAGTCTCAGATTATGAGAAATTTTTCTTATAGAAAAAGTCTCAGATTCTGAGACATTTTTCTTATAGAAAAAGTCTCAGATTCTGAGACATTTTTCTTAAAGAAAAAGTCTTTTTCTGTAGAACCTTTTCTTTAGAAAAAATGTCTCAGAATCTGAGACTTTTTCTATAGAAAAAATGTCTCAGAATCTGAGACTTTTTCTATTGAAAAAATGTCTCAGAATCTGAGACATTTTCTAAGAAAAAAATTTCTCAGAATCTGAGACTTTTTCTATAGGAAAAATGGCTCAGAATTTGGCTCAGTCTCAGAATCTGAGACTTTTTCTATAGGAAAAATGTCTCAGAATCTGGAACTTTTTCTATAGGAAATCTGTCTCAGAATCTTTTCTAAAAACAAAAATCTCTTAGAATCTGAACTTTTTCTATTGGAAAACTGTCTCCGAATCTGTGACTTTTCTATTGGAAAAATGTGTCAGAATCTGAGACTTTTTATGCAAGTGTTGTTAGTCTCGCCCTTATTTTCCTTGTTTTCTTCCCCGCACAATCTAAAACTTGCACTTTTTTCCAAATTTCCACTTCACTGGATCATTACAAAATAAATTGTTTTTAAAATACTTTTATAAATGTGTCTCTGTGTTCAGCAGGGATTTAAATCAATATCTCTATCTAACGTAAATAAGACCACAATTCCCAACAACTACAACACAAAAATTAAAACATTTTATCCTTATCCAGTAAACGTGATGTAATTGTTTAAATTCATGTCAAATAACACTTGAATAACAACAAAAACCCAACAAACGCAGTCAATTCGAATATTTAAACAGTCGACACTGGACTGAAGCTCTAAAGTTACTCAAATAGTATACAAAAACCTAAAAAAAAACTGTCTGGAGTTTACCAAACAAGTAAATAAGGATTGTAATAGAATACATATAAAATAATCAACAACAAGAACAAACGAACGAACGACATCATCATTGTCGTCATCAACAACAACAGCAGCATCGTTCATCATTCCTTTTTCGTCCTCAAATGCATTGACACAGTCCTTTTGTTGTTACTTTGAAAATCAATTAACATCAATCAAACAAAATTGTGATTTAGTTTATTTTGTTGATTTTTATTTATTTAATGTCAGTAAATAGTGTGAGTGAATTTGTGCATAGTTAAAACACCCTGCATGCTGAACGCATGTTAATGTTTTATTTGAATTAGTTAATTGACATTTAAAGTTAGTATTAGAAGAAGTGGTAGGTAGGAACTCACCGGTATAATAAGGATAATTGGAATCGTCATGTGGATTTAACCACATTTCGTAATCGTAGTCTACAAAAAAAAAATATATATAAAAAAAAATAAAAATTAAAAAGGTAGAAAAAATATTTGAGTAGCTCGAGGCCAATTTTCTTTACTAATCACAACCATGATATTCTCATAGAAATAATTTCAAGAAAATAAATTTTAGCAAGTTTTGAATATTTGCCCTCGATAAATACATTTAAAACAGAAAAATAATTTTCTTGCAAATTAGTCGATATGATTATTATATTTGTAATTTGTAAAGAAAAAGGACCTTGAGCTAGAATAACCCTACTAAATAAAAAAATAAATATAACTAAAGCTAAAAAACAAAAAATATAAAAAAATAATAACTATAGTTTATTATAATTGTAGTAAGGAAAAACAAGACGGGTGTCGGAGACACCTTTCCCATTGCGATTAATATTCACAAGATCATGTATTATGATATTTCCGCTTAAATAACACAATTTTATCAATATTTTAAACATCCACGCTATCAAAAGGGTGGTGGCCCCAAAAAGGTAATTTTTTCATTCTTGTGGTCCAAAAGCAAGTTGATAAACTTCTTCTGGCATAAAAATATTTAATTTGTTGAAAAAAACTCATTGGAGAAGTAAAAATAAATAATAAAAAGGATATTTTTTTTTGTTTGCCGCTACCCCCACCACCGCCCCATTGCTATAAATTTCGAAAAAATTATTTATTATGTTTTTTTTACATAAACTATAAAATTTTATCAGTAGTTTTTTATATCCACGCCCACAAAAGAGGAAGTGTTGACAAAAAAATACATTTTATAATCCCCTGGCTGCAAGTGCATGACTTTAAACTTTTTCTGGCATAAAAATTTATAATTTGTTGAACACAAGTATATGGTTTTTAAGGTATTATTAAGGTATTCAACTCTCCAAGGAGTTAAAATGTCTAGAAGTAGTCTGAAAACCTGCCTAATACTAGCTCACGAAGTCATTTTAGGTCTTACACCTCTCGACACTTTCATCAGTACTACGGCAACTATGGCAGTGCGTATTATGAATATCGATTACTCTCACCGTCGCAACTTGAGCGGTCACTTCAATATCCTTTCTTCAATAGTAATTAGGGAAAATTTGGATATGCCGACGAATAGGATTAACTCTGAGCTGCGCTTTGAACGGAAATTTAAGATCTTGATGCAGAGTAGACTAGAGTGGAATGAAGGTGTCCCATATGTGGACACTAGAAACCAAAACTGGTATACTGACGAATCACAAATGTCCTCTGGTGTTGAAGCTAGTGTTTACGGTCCAAACACGCGGATCTCTAAACCCAAGGGTAGGTGGCCTCCAATTTTTCAGGCAAAAATCAGGCTAATATATGCGCTAGAGGTATGAAGGGTACTCATATTTCAATATTCTCTGATAGCCGCATCTTAAGCGCTGTCTTCTTAGGAGTTTAAATCTAAACTAAGACTAGAATGTTTTGATACTCTCCGAAGCACTATTCGCCCTACTATCATAAGGAAGTATTCTTAATCACACCAAAAGCGACATTAAGTACTGACAACTTTTCTTCCCGAACATTATAAAGTAAATTATCACTTGCATAGTTTAAACCTTTGTACATCGTCTTTGTGTCGACTTTATCTGAAGAAATTAGAAACAACGCAACACATATTGTGTGAGGGCGTCGCAATTTGTAGGATAAGAAGACAGTTCTTAGACAGGGAATTACTTTGTACTGAGCATATGAGGCTGGCTTCTCAATCCTCTGTTCTAACGTTAGGAACATTGAGCAGAGTTTAATTTAAATTTATTGATCTCGGCACAAAAGGCCCATAAGGGTCGCAGTGCCAGCGTAAGAGCTAGATCTCCCCTAGAAAAATAATAAAAATTGTAATATGTCACTGGATGCGTCTTGCCCTCCTGCAAAACCGAGGTGCAAAAACAGCCACCTTGGTGCTCAAATGAATTACAGACGGGCAAAGATTCCTGCAGAAAACTCTTTAATAAGGCAAAATCCTCAAGAGCGGACGAGAACTGGTCTGCATATATGCTGCAACTCAAGAATTATAAGAAGATGATCAGAATTGGCAAAAGTAATTCTTGGAAAAACTTCTGTGGAAACAAAGAATATCTTCTTGAGGCATACAGTCTGCAATACTATCGAGAGATCTGTTTCGGTATAGGAGAACATTATGGTGGCCTTTCTTGATATAGAGGGGACTTTTTATACTGTCATCCCAGACTCGATAATTATGGCATTGTCTGGTCTGGGATTGAAGCGGGGGATCGTTTTAATGGTGGAAAGTCTACTTGCCAATAGATATACAACATCGCATTTGTAAGCGTCTACTATATCTAGATTCTTTGGAATCTTTTCACTTTTTTTACCATGTTTACCCTTCTGAATTCAATGCTGGCACTGAATTCAATGCTGGTTTCTCTAGAAGCACGTAGTTCTCATTTTGTCGCATATGCCGACGGTGTTGCGATAGCGGTAAAAGAAAGCACTTGCCATTATTATGGGACATTCTTCAGTGTTCTTTAAAAGATCTATCTAAATGGCCAAGAGACTCTGGTCTGGGAGTTAATCCAAGTATACCGAGCTTGCCTTGTTTACAAGGAAAAATAAGATTCCTCCTTTTGATCATATTTCTCCGGATGGCGCTGAAATTGCACTCTCAGATGGAGCCAAGTGGGTAAAAAAAATACGACTGCTTTATATTGCTTTAAAAGGGCCATTGGAAAACGGTGGGGCATTTTAGTCCTAAACTCATTCATTATATTTAGAGGTAGAGAGAATGGCGTCGATGTGCATCACTGGTGCTCTTCGTATTACACTTACGGCTGCATTAGAAATCCTCCTTCCTCTGATACTATTGGACATATTGGGTAGGCAATATGCGGCTACGTCGGAAATTCGACTGAAAAGCACACTGCAATGGAAGAGCAGCGATTGTGGCCATAGCGCGATCTTGAAGAAAATAACAATACCACAAAATGTGGATTACGCTCCCTTTATGAGCCTTTTTGAACGCCACTTTACGACTATAATACCATCCAGGGGTCTTGGATGAGGGGCATTCCGGGTTGTGGAGATTGCATAGATTTTTACACGGATGGATACAGGCTGCACGAACGAATGGGCTTTAGATTCTATTCGGAAGAGCTTGGATTGAGCCTGACTCGAAGATTTCCAGATCATTACAGTGTTTAGCAGGCAGAGGTGCTGGCGATGAAAGAAGTGGATGAGTCGCAATGTCTTGTCTACAACCGCAGTCAACATCTATTCTAACAGTCAATGTTTTTGAAAACAGAATTTTCCCTTAACTGCCGCCCGCCTTTAACTGGGAACTACTTTACAGGTTCCAACGATATTTGTATGTGTTGGCATGCCTATAGAAACTTGCAGGCAAGTTTTGTGAAATCTCGAAGACTATTCAGAGATGGACACATGGATGGACGTGTGACTACATGACACATTTGTCCTTCTCCTAAATTGAAGCGCACGAGTGAGCTGATATCGCTTCGACGGTTGTTGCTGTAACTACTGGGCACGCTGGGCGATTAAATGTGCCGTCAAATGACTTATGTCGAAGTTGCATGGATGGGGAGGAGTTTGAAACTAAAGAACACTTTATCTGCCATTGCCCTGCACTTTCTGGTTAAAGATTTGCTTCACTAGGATCTAGGGAGCTGCACTTACTTTCAAAATTCCGATGTCAAAATTCAATATCTTAAAAGTTTCATAAGGAGCTCAAATAGGTTTGGCGGCAGGGACTATAAGGGGAATCACATTACAGTCCTGTGATATCATAACGGATCTTAGAGTCTATGTGTGCTGACGTAAGAGTTCATATCGCAACCTTAGGACAACAAGGTTTTATTTGTGTCTATTTCTTTAAGTAAATAGAACCATGTTGTCCAAGGGTCTCGATATATAGAAACAGATTACAAAATGGAATCGAACTGAAACATTTGTGAACTTAAGGTCTCTCTGCTCTTTTATTTAAAATATTTGTAGTATAATTTTAAATTAAAAAAACAAACCCCAGTTTATTTTTATTACAAGTATTTTTCGGAATATTTATTTTAAAATAAACATGACTTTTACAATATATTTTTTTATTAATCAATATACAGCAATAACACAACAATAACCCCCCACACACATGTACAAAATAGTCTGTAGAACAAACATGGCATGTACTACGTCGTCCTAGATCATTGTATTTTAGTGATACCAATATTGGTACACAATCTTTAACAATTTGCCAAGTATGTCACATAAACATGCGCCCACTATGACTACACATGGAGGGAACGCAATATATAGTCAGACAAATACACTAAAAGAAATAGAAAATTGAATCATTAAAGCTTGTAAGCTCTTTTAATTTGTAAGGTCTAAAAATGTCTTCAATCAAATTTAAAAATTCCGGTCATCCAAAATTTTTTTTCAAAATTTTTATAAATAAACTGTTTAGTCAGAAACTTACTAAATCCAAGCTTTATTTAAGCTTTTTTAAGAAAGCTTTCACAGAAATGTTTTTTATCAAAATTTTCTTCCTAAGAATTTTTTTTTTTCCAAATTTGAGAGAAATTTTTTATAAATCTAATGGATTTTCCTTAAGAAATCGTCAACTGGATTAAAAACAAATATTCCATATTTTCACACAAACTTTAGTAGATTTTTTTTCAGTGTATTGTACCTCAACTAAACTACAATAGAGTAACATGTGATGCACTTTAACAATGTCCGCTACATATATGTACACTTCAAAAGAGAGAGAGTTTAATTTGGTATGTGGTTTGCTGTCAACTCGAAACAAACAACACAACATTGTTACAGTCATGTATAGTACATACTCGTACACTACATGCATGTGTGTATTGATATAAATGTCCAACCAATACATGTAAAAAAAAAATTTAAACTGCAACAACAATGTTTATTTTAGAAAATAAACGAGCCGTTTAAAATGAAATTTATACAAATGATTGTTACTAAACTAAAGCATACACACAGGAGTATACAATACACTGAATCTACTGCATACTTTTAGGCACCCATATAATACAACAATAACAGTAAATGTTAAAGTAATAGTATGTAGTCTACAAACTACTAATACTACTATAACGGTGATGGTGGTGGTAATAATTTTCATATATACGCAATATGCGAAAGACAGGTACAAAATACAATTTTACCTGGTTTTTCTGAAAATAACAACAATTTTAACAACATAAAATAAACGCACGTTTAAATTATATTAACCTCAAACAGCAGACAACGTGGTTGGTAGTAACCATTAAATTTTGAAAAGAACAGGGAAGGAGTAAAATTTGTGTTTAATTTAGGGGAAATGGAATAAGGTCTAAAAAGGAGATTTGTAGATTTTGTAAAAAAACTTTTTCCAAAAAAAAAAAAAAAATTCAAAGAAAATGGTATAAAAATTGCATAACTATTGATTTATCGATAACTATAAAATTTTCTATATAGCTATTTAATATTTGTATAGTTATCGAAAACATAAAATATTCTATAGAAAATTTGTATACATATCGACAACAAAAAATTTGCTGTAAAAAGTTTGTATAGTCATCGATATATCGATAACATCAAATTTTCAACTTCTATTAAAAATTTTTATAGTTATCGATATATCGATAACATAAAATGTTATATAAATTTTTTTTATAGTTATCGATGTGTAGATAACATAAAATGTTTTATAGAAAATTTGTATAGTTATCGATATCATAAAATTTTATATAGAAAATTTGTATAGTTATCGATAAGATAAGATTTTCTTTAGCAAAAAAAATGTATGATATCGAAACCAATACAGCTAAATAGATAACATGAAATTTTCTACACAAAATTTGTATAGTTATCGATATTTAAAATTTTTTCGTAATATCGATAACATAATTTGTATAAAATTTGTATAGTTATCGATAACATAAAATTTCTATAGAAAATTTGTATAGTTATCGATTTATCGATAACATAAATTTTTTTTTATCGATAATAGAAAATTTGTATAGTTATCGATATATCGATAACATAAAATTTTCTATAGAAAATCTGTATAGTTATCGATATATCGATAACATAAAATTTTCTATAGAAAATTTGTATAGTTTTCGATATATCGATAACATAAAATTTTCTATAGAAAATTTGTATAGTTATCAATATATCGATAACATAAAATTTTCTATAGAAAATTTGTATAGTTATCGATAACATACATTTTTCTATAGAAAATTTGTATAGTAATTGCTATATCAATAACATACAATTTTCAATATAAAATGTGTATATATCGATAACATATAATTTTCTATAGAAAATTTGTATAGTTATCGATATATCGAAACATAAAATTTTTTATTGAAAATTCGTATAGTTATCGATAACATAAAGGTTTCTATAGAAATTTTGTATAGTTATCGATAACATAAAATTTTCAATAGAAAATTTGCATATTTATAAAGTTAAAATTTTCTTTAGAAAAAAAATCTATGATATCGAAAACAATACAGCTAAATGGATAACATTAAATTTTCTACAGAAAATTTGTATAGCTATCGATATTTAAAATTTTTTCGATGTATCGATAACTATATAAATTTTCTATAGAAAATTTTATGTTATCGATTACATAAAATTTTCTATAGAAAATTTGAATAGTTATCGATATATCGATAACATAAATTTTTTTATAGAAAATTTGTATAGTTATCGATAACATAAAATTTTCTATATAAAATTTGTAAATTTATCAATATATCGATAACATAAAAATTTCTGTAGAAAATTTATATTTATAATATAGTTATCGATATTTAAAATTTTTTCGATGTATCGATAACTATACAAATTTTCTATAGAAAATTTGTATAGTTATCGATATATCGATAACATTAAATTTTTTATAGAAAATTTGTATAGTTATCGATAACATAAAATTTTCTATATAAAATTTGTAAATTTATCGATATATCGATAACATAAAATTTTCTACAGAAAATTTGTATAGTTATCTAAATATCGATAATATAAAATTTTCTATAGAAAATTTGTATAGTTATCGATAACATAAAATTTTCTATAGAAAATTTGTATAGTTATCGATATATCGATAACATAAAGGTTTCTATAGAAATTTTGTATAGTTATCGATAACATAAAATTTTCAATTGAAAATTTGCATATTTATCAATACATCATAGCATCGATAACATATAGTTATCAATTTATCGATAACATAAAATTTTCTATAGAAAATTTTTTTAAAGAAAATTGGTATAAAATATGGCATTATTATTACTATTGATTTATCGATAACTATTAAATTTTTTGTAGAAAAAAAAGCTATCGATAATATAAAATTTCCTATAAAAAATTTCTCTTGCTATCATAACATAAAATTTTCTATAGAAAATTTTTATACTTATCGACAACATAAAATTTGTTGTAGAAATTTTGTATAGTTATCGATATATCGATAACATAAAATTTTTAAACGAATATTTTATAGCAATCGATAAATCGATAACATAAAATTTTGCATAAAAATTTTGCATAGTTATTGATATATCGATAAAATAAAATTTTCTATAGAAAATTTATGTAGTTATCGATATATCGATAACATAAGATTTTATACACAAAATTTGTAAATTTATCTATATATCGATAACATAAAATATAAAATATGCTATCGATAACACAACATTTTCTTTAGGAAACTTCTATAGTTATCGATATACTGATAACATAAAATCTTCTATAAAAAAATTTTATAGTTATTATTATATCGATAACACAACATTTTCTTTAGTTAATTTTTAATAGTTATCGATATGGCGATAAACACAATATTATATAGAAATTTTGTGTGGTTATCGATAACTCAAATAAATAAAAATGTCTAATGAAAATTGTATGTTATCTACATATAGATAACACACAATTTTCGTGGAAAATGTATACAGTTATGAATATATCGATAACATCAAATTTTCTGTAGAAAATTTTGGATCGTTATCGATAACACAAAATGTTTTATACAAAATTTGTATAGTTATGGATATCTATAACATAAAATGTTCTATACAAAATTTGTATAGTTATCGATATACCGACAACATAAAATTGTCTATAGAAAATTTGTATGGTTTTCATTATATCGATAACACAAAATTTTCAATTAAAAATTTGTATAGTTATCGATATGTCGACAACATAAAATATTCTATAGAATATTAATATAGTTATCGATATAGCGATTTTCTAAAGAAATTTTGTGTAGTTATCGATATACGATAATATTAAATTTTCTATAGAAAATTTGTATAGTTATCGATAACATAAAATTTTATATAGAAAATTTGTATAGTTATTAATGTATCGATAACATAAAATTTTATAAAGAAATTTTTTATAGTTACCGATAACACAAAATTTTCAATAAAAAAATTGTATAGTTATCGATCTAACGATAACACAAAATTGTCGATGTATCGATTACACAAAACTTTTTATAGAAAATTGTATAGTTATCGATATATCGATAACACAAAATTTTTTATAAAAAATGTGTATAGTTATGGATATATCGATACACAGAAAGAATTGAAAACGAAAGTCAATCAATAAAAACGCGGATTCAATTAATTTTTTAATTGAAACTCCTCCGATAAAGAAAATTGTTATATCAATCATCAAATTGTAGGTGATTAATTGATTTTTATTTCAATTAATCATTTTTTCGATTTTGATTTAAAATTTGATCAATTTTTTATTTAAAGTCAATTAAAATAATGATTGATTTAACAAATGAATTTCAAGCTTATTGAAAAATTATGAAGAAATTCATATTTTTTGCTTTCCAATATGTTGCCGACAATAAAAAAAGTAAAACCGTAGTAAAAAGTATATTTTTTAATTAATGTATTCAAATAAATTAAAGCGAAAAAAAATTTGGTATGTTGAAAATTTGTAATTTGATAGTTAAAGAAAATAACAAAAATGTTGATCAAAACAATAATTGACTCATTTAAATTTTGTTGATCAATAGATTTAATTGTAATTTTTAGGCCAATAATTTTTTGTGTGTAACACACAATTTTTTGTAGAAAATTTGTATAGTTATCGAAATTAAAAAATGTTTATGCCTACAAATGTTCTATAGGAAATTTTAATAGTTATCGATGTATCGATAACACAATATTGTCTATAGAAAATTTGTATAGTTATCGATATAAACATGACATAAAAAGTTAAACATTTGGTTCAATTGCCTGTCAAGTTCTTAAAACTTTTTTTTTATAAAAAAAAGTTTTCTTGACTTTCACTTTAAATTATATTCTTCTTCTAAAGATAAAGAGCTCCACTTCCTTTGCGCATGTAACCATAACTATTTGAACATGTTTGTTTTCAACTATACATGTACTATGTATTTGAGAAATGTTGTGTTACCTTTGGCTTTGAAATTTTCCGTTTTGCCTTTTTTCTTTAACAAAAATAAAAAAAGTTTTAACAAATGTTTTCCATTTTGTTCCTTTAACTTTTTTAACGCGTTAACTTCCTGTTGATGTTAGCAACAACAAATTATTGTTGATGCCTTCTAACATTGTTGTTGTTCCTTTCATGCGTTTAATATGGTTACAACAATCGATCGTTATGTTACTTTTACGGGTGTAACTGCATTATTTTTTTTAACGTTGTTGTTTTACAAAATTAACTTTACTTTATCCTTTATAGTTTTAATAGAGTTTCTATATTTATAACGTCATTTTGTTTTTTTTTAGCATTTTTCAAAACCCCTCCATTTGTATTAGAGCTGTTAAACATTATACAGTCATAAACTTCTTTACCTGTCAGTTTTAACATTTTACATGTGTGTAAAAAAAATAATAGAAAAACATACATGGTAGACAGCCATACATACATGCAATTTGTTGTTTGAAGTTGTTTAAGTTGGTTGTTCGCTTGTTGTTTGATAAAATATTATATGGAAATTTTTTGCTCCAACAAAAAAAAAATATTTCTTTTTAGTACCCACACATATATTTAAAAAAAACGAGGGGTGAACTTTAAGGAATTACCAGCAATTTAAATTATAATAAAACTGAATGACAGCTCCACAATTTTTTAATTCTACCCTTCTGTGTTCTATTTTATAAAAAGTCTCTCCTAGGTAACAATAAATTGAATTTCATTTTAAAAATAATTTTTGTGTAACCCTCGTATACTTATTTTTATTTTTTAATACGTGCAAACACATATTCCCCAAATGTTCGTTGCATTTAGGAAAACATATTTTGTGGTTTGCTGTTAAACATTTTTCATAATAAATATTTTGAAAAATAAAGCCAAACTTTTTGTAAACATAAAATTTTAAAAGTTTTTAATTAAGTGTTTAATACAAAATTGTTTATGTAATTAATAACTTAATTAATAAATAACAAGTAAAAAACTTAATAATAATGGTACAATATACATAATAAGAATATTGCAAAAAAATATTTTTTGAAAAAACAAACTTTGTTAAAATTGGCAAAAAAAAGAAATCAATTTTGAAAAAAAAAATTAAAAAAAAAATATTTTTGGTGAAAACGAAATCGTGACAAAAATTGTTTGTGAAGGAAATATGTTTGTACTTGTTTAAATGCAATTCGGTCCACCAGCACCTGAATGCAAGCTTTATGTATTTTAGGTTATGTAGAATACATAAAACTGTTTTTTTAATCAGCTTCTACCGCTCCCACACAGTGTTGCCAGATAAGGGAATTTGTACCCAAAATGGGGATTTCGAGTTTGGTTTGAGGACAAAATTTTCAGGGGAGGGATTTGGGAATTTCGCTAATTTTTGGGGATTTTTTCTAAAATTTGGGGATTTTTTTTTTATTTCAAACATTAAAAATTTAATTTTTAAAATTGTTAAGACTATACCAATTAATGAGATTGACATTGGTACAGAATGCAGTCTAAAATTACAACTGCATTCATTTGTTAATGTTAAAGTAGTAAAATTGGAATAACAATGCTTTAATTATTTGTTGACGTTTTTTCAAAAACAAAAATATTGTTTTTAAATACGCTAAGATTGCAGTCTGTAGAATCTGGTAGACAACTGTTTTTGTTATTATTTTCCCCGTAAAACTGTCGTTAATCCCATCATTTGGATTGGGCAAGAAAATAATTTAGGTCGGGAGTAATTTTAGTAAATAATAAATGTTTTACGAGGGTCGAACAAAATTAATTTTTTTCAAACTCAGAATAGTTTATATTCTGTTGTCAAATAATTTTTCTAACGGCATACAAAAATACTAAAAGTCAATCAATACAGCTAAAGAAACCATTTTTGACCTCCAATACTTTTGACCACCAATTTATCTGGGAATAATAAAAAAATATTTTGTTTATTTATTTTAGAACATCTACTTAAGTGCAAAGTGATGAGATATCAAAATTAAAAAAAATATTTCTTTGTTTACAAAAAAATTGGTGGTCCAAATTATTGGAGGCCAAAAAATAGGTACTGGTGTCTTCAACTGTATTGATTGACTTTTAGTATTTTTGTGGGTTGTTTAAAAAATTATTTGACAACCGAATAGAAACTTTTGGAGTATTACCTCCTAGCACGAATCTGTCATCAGAAAAGTTGTATCAAATAGCATTTTCGAGATATAGGCATTGTAATATTTTGTGGACCAAGCCTTCAAAACCAACAATTTTATTTTATTTTTTATATTTTTTTATTCAAATTTCTTATAAAAAATCCTAACATATCCAAGAAATCCGGGCTCGATACGATCAGGGACACCATCAGGTAATGTCAAGGAAGTTGACAACGTCCTTTTTGCAATAAATATCCAAATTTAGCAAGAAATTTCCTGTTCAAACCAGATATGTTAAGTGGACACTCCAATAAAGAGAACCTGAGGTAAAAAGTTAAAATCCATTGATTATATCCAAATATGCATATTGCATAATTTTAATATTTTTTTTTTGGTAATATTGAGAGAAAACTATTAATTTGCAATGCAAGCAGTAATGAATAGAAAACGAATATTTATCCAACACATATCTAATCAATGCTTTGGCGGTGATGTCTAGAGTGCCATCCCACCAGTATTGTTAATGGTATGAAAATATTCATGGCTCGATTCTAGACTGGGCATTGATATTAATAAAATTCACATATTAGAAAAACAATTACCATTAACAAAAACAAACTGGCATTTAAATCCTACTGATGAAGACAGTTAACTGGAACTGTCCGAAACCGGTATAGGAATACCAGAAATGTCTATAGCTTTTAGAAATTAAATTTTTTTCTACATTTTTCAACTCAAACCCTTATAACAATTGAGAGAAAAAATTAAAAAGACATTTTCTTAAGTATTCCTGCCTCCTGAATACGAATCAGTCATCAGGAAAATTAAATTTCTTAAGATTGGAAAAGTGTGTGTTACAATGTTCTGATGGTATTCCTGATCTTATTGAGGCCTGATTTTTTTTGAAAAGTTATGTCATTTTTTAGGGAAGAGGAATAAAAAGACAACATTTACACTTTTTTAATATCAACAAAATTCTTGGATTTGGGTCTTGATTCACAAAAAATTCATATTCCCAAATCTCGAGAAGGCGATTTAATACAACTTTACTATTTAAAATTTAATATTTAAATATCATAAAAAGATCTTACCTTAAAATTAATATAAAAATATAGTTTAATAAACACATTTTTTTAATTAAAAGAGAGTTTATATTTGAATATTCATAATTTTTTTTTTTTGGGGATTTTATATAATTTATAGGGAATTTTTGGGGATTTCATTTTTCAAATTGGGGCAAGAGCCAAATATTTTCTGGCAACACTGCTCCAACACAGAAAAAAATATGGAGGAAACATTTTTGAGATCACTTGTTTAAATTTAAAACAAAAATTGAGTAATTTTTTAATTGACGCAATTAAAAACTTAAGGTGGAAGTACATAGGAGTGCGTTGCGTCCGATACGTTCTCACCACTTTCTGCCTTCTATGCGTTTAAAACTTCAAGTTAAGGTGGAATTACATAGGAGTGCGTTGCGTCCGATACGTTCTCACCTCTTTTTGCCTTCTATGTATGCGTTCAAAACTTCAAGTTACATAGAGGGGCACGTTGAATGCGTTAGCTTTGCATAAATACCTTAATAAATCCTCATTTGCAAAAAAACATTATTTTTTTATTCCGGCACACTATATTTCATTTTATTTTGTAATTTTTGTCTAAATTTTTTAAAAAAATATTAATTATTTTAAAATGAAAACAATACAAAAGAAAAATGTCAGAAAATGTTCAAGACGCATAGAGTGGTTTTGAACTTTTGTATTGTAACTTGCTTCATTAATTTATACAGTTTTAACTTTTTGACAACCGGACGCAACGGAAGTTTGTTCCTATGTACTTTCACCTTTGCATAGAAAGCGCGTTGAATGCGGCATAATTCCATAAATACCTTGCTAAATCTTCATGTTTTTGCACTAAAATCTGTTTTTTTTATTCCGGAAAATTATAGTTTTAATATTTTTTAAGTTTTTATATAAATTTATTAAAAAATATTGTTTATTTTTAAACGAAAACACTACAAAAGAAAATTGTCAAAAAAATTTCAAGACGCAAAGAGTGGTGAATATTTCTAAAAATTTTTGAGTTCTATGCGTTTTGAACTTTTGTATTGTAACTTGCTTCATTCATTTATTCAATTTTAACTTTTTGACAACCGGACGCAAAGCAAGTTCGTTCCTATGTACTTCTACCTTTACTTAAAAATTTTAAAAATAATTTAAGTAAATAATTTAATAAAATTTAATAGTTTTTTACTTTTTTTTAATTCTCATAGTTTTTTGAATTCTCGTTTAGTATATAGTTTTTTGTGTATGTATATGAAAGTTTAAAATCGCCATTATAAAATTTTTCTATGTTTTTGAGACAGAAATATGTTTGGTAAAGTTTGAAAAAACAAGGTTTTTGTTTTTTTTTTGTTAAAAGATTTAAATTTTAAAACTATTTTTTTTTTTCAAACATTTAATAAATTTTTATTAAAAATTTACTCAATACTATTAAATCGTTTACTGGTACAAAATTGAGTAATTTTTTACGTAATAGTATAAAAAATTTAATCAAATATTTTTTTTTTATTTTTTTCTGTGTGGCTTTCTCTTACATTGTTTTACGCACAAGTATAAAAAGTTTGTTCAAAGTTTTTTTTTTGTTTCTCGTATAGTTATTTGAATTCTCATTTTGTTTATAGTTTTATGTATATAAAAGATTTTTAATCAATTTTATAAAATTGTCTCACTGACTATCTCTTTACGGCATAAATATATTTGGTAAAGTTTAAAGAAGGAATTTTTAAAGTCTTTTTGTTTAAAAATTTGTTTATTATTTATTTTTTAAAAAATGTGTTATTTTAAATTAATTTTTTTTAATTTATACAATTTAAATTTTAATTGGTTTCAAAATTTATTTTTAATTAAATTTTTTATTTATATAACTAACATTTTAATTATTTTTTTTTAAATTGTTGTTAAATTGTTTAATTTATAGTATTAAGTTTTTAATTAATTAAGTGATTGGTCCGGATTTAATTAATTTTTTTAATTAAATCTACGAATTTTTCAATTAAATTTATTTTTTTTTCTGTGTAGAAACAACTGAGTTTAACGAAAAAATCCTTTGATAAAAATTTTTCACTTTGTCCAAATACATAATACACAAAGGTTATAAAAGTTCGACAGTTTGAGCAACATGCGGGGTAAAAGGGGGGAAAATTCCCCCCCCCCTCCCTGTCCAAATTTCAAAAAGAAAAAAAAGAGGAAAAAAAGAAAAAAAAAGAAGAAAAAAGGAAGAAAAAAAAAAAAAAAAAAGGAAGAAGGAAATTTTTTAAAAAATTTTAAAAAGGAAAAAAACCTTGAAATCCGAAAATTTTACTATAAAAAAAATTTAACCATTTTTAAAGGAAAAATCTCAAAAAAAAAATTTATAGGAAATTTTTGAAATTTTTTTGTATAGGAAAATGATACAGGATCTCAATTTGGTTTATATAAAAAATGTTTGTCTACAACATAGGAATAGGAAAAATATATTGAAGTATGTAAAACTGTTTTGGAAGTTTTTTCAGAATGTTTAAACTCGAAAAATTTTTGTTTGGAGAAATGTTACAGAAATAAGTTTTAAATCTCCATAAATCTGAAATGTTTTGAAAAATGAAACTTTGATAATTATAAAAACCTAAATAAAAATGTCTCAGAATCTTAAATTTTGCTAAAAATTGGCAATAATATTTAAATTAGATGAAGAATGCGACTCAAGCGTTAATAGTAGTTATATTTACCCCCCCCCCCCCCCCCCCGAAATATCCGAAAACGAAACTGAAAATTAAAATTGTTTTCTTTATGAAAAATCTGCGAATTTTTTACAGAAAAATTTTTCAGAATTTGAGGCTTTTCCTATAGAAAAAAGGTCTCAGAAACTAAAAAAGTTCTTTAGAAAAAAAGAATCTGTGACTTTTTCTAGACCTTTTTTATATGAGAAATGTCTCCGATTCAAAGACATTTTTTCTATAGAAAAAGTCTAAGAATCTGAGACATTTTCTTTAGAAAAAATGTGTCAGAATCTATAGACAAAATATCCCAGAATCTGAGACTTTTTCTATAGGAAAAATGTGTTAGAACCTGAGACTTTTTCTATGTATTCGACAATGTAAAATTTTCTTTTAAAACAAATTTGATCTAAATGGAAATATGATCATGAAAAACAGAGCTTCTTTTAAAGAGGGTTGTGATTTAAATCAGTTTTTGGGTTCACAATTGTCGATAGTATTAGCTTTTCTCTGTAATTGTTTAAAGAAGTCCAGTTTCAGAAATAAGGAGTGTAAATGTGTTATCTCTAAGTTTTAAATACCTTTTTCTAGAACTATTGTTGAAAAATCGGCTGCAGCTGTTCGGCAAAAATTAATAATTTGATGATTTTATAGCTTCCCTATCACTTTTTTTGCAAAAAAAAAAAATTATCCCTTTTTTCTCGTCGGACAAGGGTAAATTGATGATTTTTTTCGAAGTAAAAAATAAATTTACACCCCCCCCCCTACAGACTCAAAGGCTGTACCCGCCACTGTTGTCTAATGACATCATACACCAAGGTTAAACCATTGAAAAGGGAATTTTCAAGTTTCAAAGTACTCACAATAATTTTAAGAACTTTTTACTGGTACGTTTTCGAGTACTATTTTTGGTAATTTTTGAAAAATGTTTAAGGTAGTTTGTCCAATGTACTATATTTGGTACTTTTTGAAAAATGTGTAAGGCAGTTTGTCCAAAGACATAATACACGAAGGTGAAAGCATTGAAAAGGGAATTTTCAAAATACTTACAATAATTTTAAGAACTTTTAACTGGTACTTTTTCGAGTACTATTTTTGGTACTTTTTGAAAAATGTGTAAGGTACTAAAAATTTTCTTTTCCATTTTCAACTCTTTGTCCAAAGACATTATAACCGAATATTGATCCATTAAAAAAGGGAGTTTTATAGGTTGGTTTAGTTTTACAAGGGGAAGAACTTTTTTCCCTAGTCCGATTTTGGCCATTTACAAATACCAATGGACGGAATTACGGACGGACGGAGGAACGAACAGACATTCATAGAATGTATAAGAAACATGAATCAATAATAAACATACTTAGAAGGTCCCCGAACGATATTTTAATGTGTTACACACGGAATGACAAAACGAATATACCCCTACTGTGGGCCTTCTCTTTAAGACACATTCTTTTAAACCAAAATTATGGATTACTGAGAATTACTTCAACATTTTTAAAATACAAATTTTACCCTTAAAAAATATCTTTTGTAAAATGTATGCAATATGTTGAATTGTCAACATCTTGTAGTATTTACACTTTAAACAAAATGTAAATGACAATATTTACAACCCCCTGTACCAGAATCAACAAGAGAAATATTATGGGTATTCACAGCAGGAAACTATTAAAATACTCTACTATACTTAACAAATGAAATTTTGATTTTTATTTGAAATTTAAATATTAGGATGCTTGAAAATTTTTAACATAAATGTTGTGCTTCATAAAAATTTTTAAATAAATTGAAAAATATCAAAATTGAAGTGAAACAGCTGATAAAATCTGTAAATTTTTGCAATTAAAAAATATATTTAAAGAGTTTCTTGATTTTGATTTTATTGATTTTACCTCTGGTCCCCTTTACCAATCAAAACCTGAACCCCCAGATTACTTAGAAAAAATTGCGTTTCCACAATTGTAGCAACTAAATAAACAAAGAGTAAAAAAAAAAACGCAATTTATGGCAAACTACCAATAGTACATCAAACAATGCAGAGTATTTTCTAAGTTAATTGAAGCAATTTTATACCATAATGTTAGAAAAAAGAAAATTTTTATCACAGATTTTTATACCCTACACCACACTGTGGTACAGGGTATAATGAGTTTGTGCTGATGTTTGTAACTACCCGAAATATTGGTCCTAGACCCACTTTTAAGTATACCGATCGACTTAGAATCACTTTTTGAGTCGATTTAGCGATGTCCGTCCGTCCGTCCGTCCGTCCGTCTGTCTGTCCATGTAAACGGTGTAAACACGATACAGGTCGCAATTCTCGATCAATTGACTTGAAATTTAAAACTTAAGACTCTTTTGGCCCAAGGACGAAGCCTATTGAAATTGGAAAAAATCGGTCCATATTTAGACCTAGCCCCCATACAAAGGTCCTCTTTAGTTTTGGCTCAAATGACTCTAATAGTCGCATTTTAATAGGTATCTTTTCAAAATTTGGCAGGAATTAATGCTTTATACACACAAATCACCATTCCGAATTTTAAAGAAATCGAACCAGTTCTTCTAGTAGCCCCCATACAAACCACCTTCCCGATTTTCACATAAATCTCTCAATTTTCATGAAAATAGAAAATATTTAATTGAAATTCTGTTTGTGTATGTTAAACGCGTACTTTAATAACCTTATCAAATCTAATTATCATCGGACCATTTTGGACTTAGGTCCCATGTGGAAATTTCGCCCGATATTCAGTTGAAGCGATTTATTGTCAACAAAAAGAAGCCTATTCCACTCAAATTTGATTAGTGATTGCTTTTTACACTTATTAAAGATTTGACAAAATATAGATCTAATCAGTCCATGTTTGAACTTGGGACCCATGGTCCGGGAAACTCTGGTGTAGGGTATTATATGGTCGGTCTTGACCGACTATAATTTTCTTACTTGTTTTTTTTGTTATACATATCATCCTAACAGTTGCAATGATATTATGTCATCATTGTAGCGTTAAAAATAAAAATAACAAGGACACACACACTCACAATGTGCAAGTGACATACGCACGTTCAAGTAGGATTAGTGTCATTTGGTTGACTGTGTTTGTTGGTATATGCGAATTTTCAACATGTGTGTGATTTTTAGAAATTGAACTAATTGACAATATGTGACAGAGATTAAAAATAAAAATCAAAATGTTATAAAAAATTACTTTTAAAGTTTTTTTTTTTTTGCAAAAATGTTTTAGATTTTGAAACAGTGAGAAAGCCCAAAAAAAAAATGATTTTACGCAACCTGAATTCTATAACAGTTTTAAAATAATAATTTTACAAAAATTTTGAAATGCAATGATTGTATAAGAGTTGTGGTGTTTTCAAAAAAGTATTTGTAAACAGCACTATTGTATAAGAGTTTTGATAAATATGAATTTGAAAAAATATTTTTACACAGTGATGGCTCGATATGAAGAATTGCATACTGCTATGTTATTTATTTTTGAGTTTTTAAAATAAAATTATATCCATAAATTTAAGTTATAGTATAAGAGTTGTGATATTTTTACTAAAAACGCACGTATAAAAGAATTTAAGGTTTTAGAAAGTCGGGTTTTTTTGTTTTTGTTTGAAAAAAACCCACAAGTGTATTAGCGTTTTAATATAATTCAAGAGACAAAACTGTATAAGAGTTTTTATGGTTAAAAAAACCACGAAATGGCTCGTCAAAATATTATATTATAATAGATTTGATGGTCTGACAAAACTTCCGGTGTAAAAGATTATACAAAATAATTTTAAAGGGGAATAAGTAGTTTTTAAAAACAATTGTATTAGGGTTTTAATATCGTAAAATGAAATAAGCAATTGTATAAGAGTTTAAATAGCTTGAAAAAATATGCATTTGTATAAGAGTTATAATTGTTTCAAATTAATGTTTAAACATTTAAAAGTTGACAAAAAAAAAAACAAAATAATAGTTTTAATGAATTTCCGAATCTATAATTGTATAATGGTTTTGAAATTTTTAAGAAATCACGATTTTATAATTATTGCAAAAGTTCTAAAACACAATGATTGTAAACTCTGAGGTCCGTTTTGATAACACGGGAAATGATGTAAAAATGTTTACATGTTTTTTAAAAAGTATTCGAAAAACGCTTTCGTTTAAGAGTTTTGATTATTTTAAAATACAAATAAAATCATAAATTTAAAATATTGTATAACAGTTTTTATTTTTTTTAAATAAAAAGGTATGTCTAAGAGTTTTTTGTTGTAGATCTACAGTTGTATAAAAATTTTGTAGTTTAACAAAGCTACCATTATATTATAGTTTGGAAATTAAAAATTCACAATAGTATAAGAGTTTTTATGGTTTTACAAAACCAGGAAAACATAATAGTTTTGATGGTTTAGAAAGAGATTTATTAATTATTAATTATAATTCTTTTAAAAATTGAAAATTATGATAACTGTATTAAAAACAACGATTTTTGTATATCCTCAAAAAACTGTATAACAGTTTTGATAAAATAGAAACACAACTATTTTAAACAAGATTTTATAGTTTGAAAATATCTTTTAAAATTATTTAAGTTCTAAGAAATACTTTCTACAAAAAATTAAATTAAAAAAATCATAAATTTAAATTATTGTATAAGAGTTTTTATATTTTTTTACTAAAAAAGCAAGTATAAGACTTTTTTTTTTTAGAAATCTGCAATTGAATAAAAATTTGTACCTTAACAAAGTCACCATTATATAATAGTTTGGAAATTAAAAATTTTGTATAAAACCATTGTATAAGAGTTTTCATGGTTTTACAAAACCATGAATACATAATAGTATTGATAGTTTAGTTTTGTCAATCTATTATGCATTCATGGTTTTGTTAAACCACTAATACTCTTATACAATAGAGATTTTTACAATTGAAATAATTTTAATAAATAAAAGTCATGATAACTGTATTAAAAATCGACGATTTTGTTATAGCCTTAAAAAACACGACTGTATAACAGTTTTGATAAAATTGAAACACAACTTCTTTAAACAAGATTTTATGGCATGCAAATATCCTTTTAAGATTTTCACATTTTAAGAAATATTTTATACAAAAAAGTAAATAAAAAAAAATCATAAATTTAAATTGTTGTATGTATAAGGGTTTTTATAAAAACTCTTATACAACAGTAATTTTTTCACAGTTGTAATAATTTTAATAATTGAAACTGCATTAACTGCATTAAACAACAACGATTTGGTATAGCCTCAAAAATCACAACTGTATAACAGTTTTTATAAAATGGATACACAACTACTTTAAACAAGAATTTGTGGTTTGAAAACATCCTTTAAAATTTTTCAAATTCTTAGAAATATTTTCTACAAAAAAAACTAAATAAAAAAAATTATAAATTTAAATTTTTGTATAACAGTTTTTATATTTTTTACTAAAAAAACATACATAATAATTTTTTGTTTAAGAAATCAGCAATTGTATAAAAAATTTTAAGTTTAACAAAGCCGCCATTATATTATAGTTTTTAAATTAAAAATTTAAGATTGTATAAAAGTTCTTATATTTTTACAGAACCATGAATACGTAATACTTTTGGTTTAGTTTTGTTAAACCCTCAAAACTATTATGCACCCATGGTTTTGTAAAAGCATAAAAACTCTTATACAACAGAGATTTATTACAATTGCAATAATTTTAATAATTAAAAATCATGATAACTGTATTAAAATATCAACGCTTTTGGTATAGCCTCAAAAAACACAACTGTAAAACAGTTTTGATAAAATGGAAACACAACTACTTTACACAAGATTTTATGGTTTGAAAATATCCTTAAAAATTTTTTTAAATTCTAAGAAATATTTTCTAAAAAAAATCTTGAATTTAAATTGTTATGTAAGAGTTGTTATATTTTTTACTAAAAAATCATTTATAACATTTTTTTTTCTTTGAGAAATCTGCAGTTGTAAAAAAATTTTGTAGATTAACAAAGCTACCAATTTATTATAGTTTGGAAATTCAAAATTCACGTTTGTATAAGAGTTTTTATGGTTTTACAAAACCATGAATACATAATAGTTTCGGTGGTTTAGTTTTGTCAAACGAGCAAATCTATTATGTATTCATGGTTTTGTAAAACCATAAAAACTCTTATACAATGGAGATTTTTTACAATTGTAATTATTTTAATAATTGAAAATCATGATAACTGTATTAAAAAACAACGATACCAATATAGCCTCAAAAAACACAACTGTATAAAAGTTTTGATAAAATGGAAACACAACTACATTAAATAAGATTTTATGGTTTGAAAATGTCCTTTTAAATTTTTCAAATTCTAAGAAATGTTTCTTACAATTAAAAATTAATTAAATAAAATCATATATTTGAATTGTTGTATAAAAGTTTTTAAATTTTATACTAAAAAAGCATGTATACGAATTGTTTGTTTTATAAATCTGCAATTGTATAAAAATTTTAAAGTTTAACAAAGCCACCCTTATAGTTTGGAAATTAAAAATGTACGATTGTATAAGAGTTTTTTTGGTTTTACAAAACCATGAGTACATAATAGTTTTGATGGTTTAGTTTTGTCAAACCATCAAATCTTTTATGTATTCATGGTTTTGTAAAAAAATAAAAACTCTTATACAACCGAGATTTTTTACAATTGTAATAGAAATATTTTAAAAAACTTGAAACGGATTTAATAAAATAATTAAAAAATATAATTTGAATACAAAGAAATTTTCAAACACCATGTTTTGATAGCACAGAAAAATATCGAGTTGTATAAGAGGTTTAATAGCGAAAAATTTATGATTAAAAATGTAACTAAAGTATAACTGTTAAAAAAAATTTCAAACACCAGGAGTGCGTAAAAATTTTTATTGCTGTTTATAACAAAAAATTTAGTTAGTGTTGAAGGAATTAAAAAAATCACAATTGTATAAGAGTTAGAAAGTTTTTAAAAACCTTTATTTTATTAATGTTTTTATAGATTTCAAACTGAATTCGTAAGATAATTTGCAAAATTGCATTATATGTAAAAAAAATATACGAACGTATAAGAGTTCTGATAACTTTAAAGATAACTGCATAATAGTTCAATAGCTTAAACTACAAAAGTATACAATTTTAAAAACTTCATGCTTGTATAAGAATTTAAATGAAGGAAAATCAAGATACCTGCATTCAAAAACAAAGATTTTGGTATAGCCTTAAAAAAACACAACTGTATAACAGTTTTAATAAAATGGAAACATAACAACTTTAAGCAAAATTTTATGGTTTAATTTTTTTTTAAATCTGTCAAATTCTATGAAATATTTTCTACAAAAAAACTATCAAAATATTAATTTTCCGCCGCACTGTCTTTAAACCTAATATTTGCTGAAATGATAACATTTTACTGTATATACAATAGAGGTGTCCTTAAAAACGAAAATCACCTTTTTATACCTGGTAGGGTCCTATATTGTTCTTTAGTATCTAAAAATTAGTGAGCCAAAATTTGGGGACAATCGGCTAAAAATAACTCGTGCCGAAAATGGATTGAAGTTTTGGGACATTCTTATAAGAACGAAAAACTCGTTTTTTCTAGTTTTTGGAAAAACATTGGTATTTGATATTTTTTGTTAAATTTTTTGTGAAATAATATGAAAATGGTACTAAATTACCTTTTCAAAACGACTAATAAAATTAAAATCGGATGAAAAATAAGCATTTTACGCATACATGCCCCAGACCATTGTATGGTTTTTAGAGCCAGAATTTCAAAATTTTCAAAATTTTTAGACAAAAAAATAGTAAAAATTTAATTTTACTTTATGATCAAATTGAAAACATGTTTAAGATTAAAAATAGCAGATATGGTAGTCAAGCTTTTTTTTTATTTGGCGCGGGTAGTGATAAAATTTCCGCGGATTCCAAATAAAATGCGTTTTTCTACAATAATTAAGCAAATTTTTTAAAATTTGTGCTCTATTGTGCGGATCGAAGTGTAAAACGTAAATTCTGTAACTTTTGAGAAATCGGATATATGCAGATATTTTGTATTATAGAAATGTATAACGTCTCAAATTTGTCATTTCACCGCGACGAAAAGGGGTTAAAGATGCCCGAATTCTCAAAAAATTTACAGAATTTATGTATTTCACTTCGTATAATACAATTCAGAAAATTGTTTTCCATATTTGCTAAATTATTTTAGAAAAACTCATTTTCTTTGGAATCCGCGGAAATCATATCACTACCCACGCCAAATGAAAAAAAAGCTAGACTACCATATCTGTTAGTTTTTATCTATAACATGTATTTAATATAATAATAAAGTAAAATTTAATTTGTTTTATTTTTTTGCCTAAAAATTTTGAAAATTTTCAAATTTTGGCTTTAAAAACCATGCAATGGTCTGGGGCATGTATGCGTAAAATGCTTATTTTTCATCCGATTTGAATTTCTTTAAGCTTTTTGGAAAGGTAATTTATTACCATTTTCATATTACTTAACAAAAAAATTAACAAAAAATAGCATATACCAATATTTTTCAAAAAACTAGAAAAAACGTGTTTTTTCATCAGATAAGAGTGTCCCAAAACTTCAATCCATTTTCGGCACGAGTTATTTTTATCCGATTGTCTCCAAATTTTGGCTCACTCATTTTTAGATACAAAACTACAATTTAGGACCCTACCACGTATTAAAAAGTGATTTTAAAAAATTACCTTAGTCGTTAGGACACCTTTAATATACAATTTAGACAAAAAATAATTTCTTCTAACCAACTTTTTCTTTGTAATACAATATGTCAACATACCTAGACAAAAATGCTTGCAACAACTTTCTTTAGAAAAAACAAAACAAACAGGAAATCTTAAGGTAACATTCTCCTTTGAAGGTCAACATCATCAACATGTCATTCTTAAGAATTAAAAAAGTAACTTTTATATAAGACACGCACACTTATACCAACACTCGGCTAAACAGAGAATTTAAGATTTGTGATATGTTTACTAATGTAACACACACTGTAATATATTTTTGTTTGTAAGATTTTATGTAAGACTTTTACCTAAGAGTTTTCCCAAAGACTTTTCCAAAGATAAACAAGATGACTAAAGATGACCAAAAATTTTGCAGTCCGTGTATGTAAGAGTATTTGAAGTGGATGGAGGGAGGATTGTTTGGCTTGTAAAATGATAATGTTTAAGTTTTACAACTTAAGTCGTCAAAGTTAAACACACTCTAGGGAAATTACAGACTCATTTTATTAAAGAGCCAAATAAAGAAAATACTAAAACAAAAATTTTTACCCCAAAAAAACAAAATAAAACCTAACAAAATTTAACAGCAAAGATATACTGATATATGTAGGAAAAGATGATGCGAGGACAACCTGTATAGCATCATGATGATATTTTAGCAGTTTGAAAACAAAGTGCATATTTCAATAGGTTTAAAAGACAACTTTAACCTTAAAATGTTACAACAAGATTTTCTCAATTTAATAAAATCAAAAAATTTAATGCTGATAACCTAGATATTCAGAAAATTTTACTAGCAGATGTTTCTAGAAAATGGCGCCCAAGCTGGGCTCGGATTCTAAATCGCAAAGCGTAAGCACAGAAACCACAGCCAACTACAAAAACGATTTAATATCTCTTAGTACAACCTGTGTAGCATCGTGGTGATATTTTAGCAGTTTGAAAACAAAGTGCATATTTCATAAGGTTTGAAAGACAACTTTAACCTTAAACTGTTACAAGATTTTCTCAATGTAACAAAATTAAAAAATTTGATCCAGTTAGTTTAGGTTAGGTTAAGTAATAAAGGATGACGTTGGTGGAAAACCAACATCCATAGAGGCCATGATGTGGCCCATTAAGATTCCTTTGAAACTTCGCTCCTCTCTCCTTTTCATCGCGTGGCGTAATAGTTGCTGCGAGTATGCGTCCCATTTTAATGCTTTTATGTTTTTTTTTTTTTGCTAGTACGGTCCAAGGATTTTCGCCTCGTAGTTGATCCAGTTAACCTATATATTCAGAAAAATCCTACTAACAAAGTTTCTAGCAAATGGCGCCCAAGCTGGGGCCCGATTCTAAATTGCAAAGCGGAAACACAGAACCACAGCCAACTATAACGAGTTGATCTAAATTCCTGACAAAAATGAAAACGATTTAATAAACACAGTCCACTACGAAAAAGATTTAATATCTTTTAGTACAACCTGTATAGCATCGTGATGATATTTTAGCAGTTTGAAAACAAAGTGCATACTTCAATAGGTTTAAAAGGTAACTTTAACCTTAAAATGTTACC
Organism: Pegoplata infirma; assembly: GCA_963921195.1. NCBI lineage: Eukaryota > Metazoa > Arthropoda > Insecta > Diptera > Anthomyiidae > Pegoplata > Pegoplata infirma. Next base: position 198,430,880 of record OY992539.1, read on the forward strand.
ACGAGATTTTCTCAATATAATAAAATCAAACAATTTTATCCACTTAGTCTAAATATTCAGAAAGTCTTACTAACAGAAGATTCTAGCAAATGGCGCCCAATCTGGGGTCCGATTCTAAATCGCATAGCGGAAACACAGAAACCAGTGCCAACTATAAAGAGTTGATCTAATTTCCTGACAACACGAAAACGATTTAATGTGTCTTAGTACAACCTCTGTAGCATCGTGATGATATTTTAGCAGTTTGAGAATAAAATCTAAAAATTTGATCCAGTTAACCTAGATATTCAGAAAATTTTACTAGCAGAAGTTTCTAGAAAATGGCGCCCAAGCTTTTTTTTTTTTTTTAAGAAACAACACTCAGGCAATGCTGCCTATCAATTACTACTGTAACCGTGATGTTTCTTTCGGAAAGGGGATAGAAGAGAGATGAAAGATTTGAAAGATAGAAGGCTTCAGTATGGCAACACTGTAATTGCGCGTGTAGATAATTTTGAGTACAGTTGTTGCATCGCCATCTGTTATTGATCTGGCGAATTATTTTTGAAGCTGTGTTAAATAGCCATTATTTTATTATTTTACTTCGTTGACGTTTTTAGTGCTATTTATCAACGAAGGAAGGTGCTGCGATAGATATTAGTTATAAATAGAAACTAAAAAATATCTGAAAAAAATGTTGTTCTGCCTGAGCCGGGAATCGAACCCAGGCTTGCTGGCTAGTAGTCCAACGCGCTAACCACTAAGCCACAGCACCCTCAAACTACTAACAGAAGTTTCCAGCAAACGGCGCCCAAGCTGGACCCAATTCGCCATCAAAAATTGGAATACAGAAGTCATAGCTTACGAGTTAGTCTTAATTTTCGACTGCAACGTAAGGCGGGTTTTCTCTCATAGAAAGTCGGAAAAACTTACTAAAAAAACAAAAATGTCACTAACAAAAGCTTCTAAAAACAAAGCTTAAGCTGGTGCTTGATTCTTAATCGGCAAGTGGAAAAACAAAAACCACCGTCAACTATAAAGATTATCATCCCAGACAGAAACGAAACAATTTAATATCCCATCAGTATAAATTAATATTTAGTTTACAAACGCAAAACAAAGATTTAGGTTTTCAAAATATTATATAAGTTCAGCAAAACAAAACTAAATCGCGGCTTCGGTTTTTCAAAATTAAAAAAATCTATTGATTTCACTTTCTATTGGGTTTCTAAAAATAAAATCAACCAGATAACCTAGATTTTCAGAAAATTTTTCTAAAATAAATTTTTAGCAAATGGCGCCCAAGCTGGGGCCCGTTTTTAAATCGCAAAGCCGATTGTAAAGGGTTGTTCTAAATTCCTAACAGCAGCGAAAACGGCGCCCAAGCAAGGACGCAATTCGCCATATGCCAATACGATTAAGAGTTGGTCCTAATTTTTGACCTCAACGTAAATGGGGTTTTCTCTCACAGAGAATTCCAAATTGCAAATCAGAAACACATCCACAATCGGCATGAATTAATATATTATACAAATGCAAAAGTTAGGTTTTATGTTTTCAAAAAATTCAAAACCGATTGGTTTCGGTTTTCGTTCGTTTTTGATAACCTAGTTTTAAGAAAGGGCGCCCAAGCGAGGGCCAAATTCCGAATCGCAAAGTGGAAAAATAGAGACGACCGGCATCAATGGAGAGTTGGACTTCCCAACAACAGCGAAAACAATTCAATTCCTCATCATTAAACATCAAAATTTTATTAGACTCTCTACAATGTCTTAGACTGTCTCAGATATTTTCCAATACAAAAACCCATTTGGCAACGTCCTCGAGCCATCTTCAATGACGGAGCGGTGACATGTCAGAGTCACTGCTGACATCCACAAGACATCTATGTACTGGGTTGAGGACAGTTTCATACAAATTTTCAAAATGTCCTCACTCAAAGTCAGCAGTGGTCAGGGCTGACCTTCTGGGGACATGTCACCTAAGACTTCTTTAGGGAAATGTCATTTCCTCAAGGAATCACTGTGGAAATTTCCTCAGTGAAACATTTTCCTGCTGGGAACTTTTAGATCCGCCACATTTTCTCAGTAGAAAATTCTGATTTATTTAAAAGCTATCCTTAAATATGAAACTAAAGGTTAAAAATATTTTTTTCTTAATATAAAGCCACGTGTTTTATTCATTTTCACCATATCTCAAACTACGATTTTTTCTCAACTTTTTGTCAAACTTTTTTTCCAAGTTTCTTTTTTTTTTATTACATTTGATGAAATGTCTTAAAGTTTTCAATGTGTTTTTTTTTTTCATATATTTATAACGCTTTAGGGTCAAATTAATGTTCATCTTTACTATGTAATGACACATCATGGTATAGCATAAGACAAAAAAAAGCAAAAGTTTCTTACTTCGCCTTTCTAACTAAGTACCTCACTTTCCACTACCAACTTCCTTTTTTTCCATTCCCCCCTAATGCTACTTCTATTTATACTCTCCATTGGACATTAGCATAAATATTTCCAACGTTATGGTCCAAACAATGATGGCAATAAAGGTGTAAATGTTATCTGTTTGACTGACTGACTTACTAACTACCATCAATGAGTATAAGAGAAAGTCTAGTAGTGACTTTTTCATCTTCATTTTCTTTGGTAGCTGAACTTATAATATTATACGCACTTCTTTATAGATGTTGTTAAACAACTTGAATATATAAAATGTGTGATAAAATTTTATGATAATTCATAAAATTTGTTCATGGTTTTGTAAAAGAAAAATATTTATACAAAAATTTTCCAGAAAAAAAAAAAAAACTAAAAGTTATGGAATCGCTTTTAGGTGTTGCTTTCGGTGTTAACATAAAATTTTATTAACTTGTATATATTTTTAATGATATAAACTTACAAATTAAAGCTAAGAGGTTGAAGGAGTAATAATTTAAAGTTCGATGGGGGAAATGTTGCTAAGAAATGGAAATTCTACAGCATAAACTTGCATTAGAAAAGTAAAAAATGTTATAGTATAAGAGTTTGATTCAAAATTAAAAAAAAAAAAAAACACAATTGTTAAAAAAGTTTTCATTATAGTTGCTAAAAATCGTGATGTATAAGAGTTTTAAATAATCTAAGACCGCATAAAAGTTAAGATACTAAAAACAATACTGTAAACAAATTTTATAAACCAAGATTCTAAATTTGTTTTGCAAAAACAAAAGCTATTTTTTTTTATTAAAGTAAAAAATATGACAGTATAAGAGTTTTGTTAATTAAATGAAAGAAATTTAATAGAATAACAAAATTTTAATTATTGTTGCTAAAAATCTAAGACCGTATAAGAGTTAATATATTAAGAGCAATATTGTATAAAAGTTTTTTAAACCCAATATTCGAGAAGGGTTTTATAGAAACAATAACTATTTTTAATGTATAAGAGTTCTAAAATGCCGAATAATGATGCCCAAACCAGAAACACGATTGTATAACAGTTTGTTAGTGTTAAAAACAACAACTCTTTAAGGCTTTTGTAGTTTTAAAAGAAATCTTAAAATTAATTTTAAGACTGGATATCAGCTTTGTATAAGAACTTGCTAGTTTCAGAAAACCACCACTGTGAAAATATATATTTTTTTTTTAATTTTGCGATTATATAGAATTTTTGATGGTTTCAAAAACACAAAAACAATTTTTTTATCAAAGCAAAAATTATAACAATATAAGAGTTTTGTTAATGAAATGAAAAATTTTAATAGAATAAAAAATGATGATATTGTCAAAGTTACTTTGACAATATCATCGTAATGATTAGTAAAAGAAATATGACCTTGAGCTAGAATAATCTTTCTCAAAAATAGAATGTTACTTTGACAATATCATCGTAATGATTAGTAAAAGAAATATGACCTTGAGCTAGAATAATCTTTCTCAAAAATAGAATTGTTACTTTGACAATATCATCGTAATGATTAGTAAAAGAAATATGACCTTGAGCTAGAATAATCTTTCTCAAAAATAGAATTGTTACTTTGACAATATCATCGTAATGATTAGTAAAAGAAATATGACCTTGAGCTAGAATAATCTTTCTCAAAAATAGAATTGTTACTTTGACAATATCATCGTAATGATTAGTAAAAGAAATATGACCTTGAGCTAGAATAATCTTTCTCAAAAATAGAATGTTACTTTGACAATATCATCGTAATGATTAGTAAAAGAAATATGACCTTGAGCTAGAATAATCTTTCTCAAAAATAGAATTTTAAAGGTCGAATAATTAATAATTTTTATTAATTTAAAAATTAAAACAGAATTTAGAATAAAAAATGTTTCATTATTGTTGTTAAAAATCATGATGTATAAGAGGTATAAGAGTTTAAAAAAAATCTAAGACCGTATTAGAGTTAATATTTCAAAAACAATACTGTATACAAGTTTTTTAAAACCAAGATTTGAAAAGCAAAAACAGCTCTGAAAACTGGAAACACGATTGTATAAAAGTTTGTAAGTGTTAGAAAGAACAAATCTAAAAGGCTTTGATAGTTTCACAAAAAAATTTCAAAATTAATTTTAAGACTGTGTAAGAGTTTTGTATAAAAACTTTCAAGTTTCAGAATACCACAATTGTGAATAAATATTTTTATTTAAAAAATTTTCCGATTGTATAGAATTTTTGATAGTTTAAAAAAAACAAAAAATATTTTTTTATCAAAGCAAAAAATATGACAGTATAAAAGTTTTATTAATGAAATGAACAAATTTAATAGTACAAAAAATGTTTCATTATTGTTGCTAAAAATCATGATGTATAAGAGGTATAAGAGTTTAAAAAAAATCTAAGACCGTATAAAAGTTAAGATACTAACAACAATACTGAAAAAATAAAACCAAGATTCGAAAAGGGTTTTATAGAAAAAAAAACTATTTTTATTGTATAAGAGTTCTGAAATGCCGAATAATGATGCACAAACCAGAAACACGATTGTATAACAGTTTGTTAGTGTAAAAAATACAAAGTCTTTAAGGCTATTGTAGTTTTAAAAGAAATCTTAAAATTAACATTCAGACTGTATAAGAGTTTTTTATAAAAACTTGCTAGTTTCAGAACACCACAATTGTGAAACTAATTTTTTTTTTTAATTTTGCGTTTCTATAGAATTTTTGATAGTTTCAAAAACACAATAGTTTTAAAACCACGCCATTGTATAAGAGTTTCAGTAGTTTCAAAGATCTAATATTGTACAAGATTTTAAATAGTTTTAAAAATCCCTGTATAACAGTATTGATTGTATAATAGCTTAAATTGATTGCATAAGAGTGTATAAGAGTTTAGCTAGTAAATACCCGAGAAAATATTGCAGCTCTAAAATATAGTCGGACACTAGAAAAACTATTATATAACAGTTTTGTATTTTTTTAAAGAACGATTTACAAAGGTTTTGCTATTTAACAAGAATTTGAGAATTAATTATAGACACCTTATGACCTTTTGTCTAAAAACTATCTAGTTTTGGAAACCAAGATGTATAAAAGATTGTATAAAGAACTAAAACCAAAAATGACAAAAAATTCATAATTACAAAAAAACACAAATGTATAAGAGTTTTGATAGCTTTTAATCCCTATTGCTTATAAAAAATGTACAACAATTGAAAATTATTAATATTTCTAATTATCAAAATAATCACCATTATGTACTCAACTTAAATATTTTTAGAGCTTTCAACTAATATGATAAGCTTAAATTTGATTATATCAATTACATTTTTAGCACCTAATTAACATGTTAATCGTTTTTTTTTTTTTGCTGTAGCCGGTCTTAATTAAACCTATAACTATTATGGAAAATTAGTTACAATTATACATTCAAATTTATAATCATTTGTATTTAAATTTATTTTAATTTTTTGCCCATTAAACAAATCAATAAAATTAATATTAATTATAGCACATATACTCATGCACACATATAACTATTTACATATACAATTAAAACACACGTTCACATGTATACATAAACATATTAATACAATATTACGCTAAAGGTGATAAAAATGTATTAAATTTAATGATATTAAATAACAATCATAAAAAAATTAATAGCTACCGCATCATAATAAAATGTGACTTATAACGGATTTACAGTGACAAAAAATATGTACAACAAACCCTGACTATACGGCTATTTTCAGTTCATAAAAGCCCATGATAGATTCGATGCAAACGTGGCTACCAACTCCCATCTATAAAGCGATATAAGAGCTTTTACATATTGAACGTTTACCCAGTTGGAAAATGTGTAACTGAGGAAATTTCCACAGTGATTCCTTGAGGAAATGTCTTTAGGTTCTGACAAATCATAGGCAATCCTTGATGACATGTCCTAACATTGTCAGCACTGAATTATTGCTTTAAAAGTGTGGACAATTCCTCTAAGACGTCTAAAAGGAAATGTCTTCAGAATAGCAGTATATTAAATTAGAATTTTAAATCTGGCCAACTCTTCAATTTTCAAGAAAAGATGGCAATATTATCGACTTAATTTAAATAAAATCAAAATCTAACAAGTAGAATAAAAGTAATAAATAGACAAACAATTTTAAAAATAATGTTTGGAACAAGGGGTTAGATGTGGGACTAATAAACTGGAGGTTCCAGGTTCAAATCCAGTTGGGACTAAAAAAGGCGAAAAGTTTTTTCAAAATATGAGAATGATAATTTATAAAGGAAAATGGATAAAAGTAAAAACTAAAGGAAATACGAAATTTTTTTGTATTTTCGCATGACCTATGTCAGACATTTCCCCAAAGAAGTCTTAGGTGACATGTCTCCAGAAGGTCAGCCCTGACCACTGCTGACTTTGAGTGAGGACATTTTGAAAATTTGTATGAAACTGTCCTCAACTGTGACTCTGACATGTCATCGCTCCGTCACTGAGGATGGCTCGAGGACGTTGCCAACTGGGTACCTGTTTGTGTATTAAATAAAAGCAATTGAATAAAAGTATTGATAATTTTTTAGTATCACAACTGCATAAGAAAACTGATAGTTTTCAAACATAAAAGCCGTATAAGAGTTTTTATAGTTTTCAAATAACAAAATTGTATAAATGTGTTGATAGTTAAAAAAATAATATAAAATTTTAAAAAGATCAATTTTGTATAAGAGTTTTAATAGTTTTTATACCAATATCAAAACACCACCGTTAGAGTGTTTCTTAATTTAGAAGATAGTTTCATAACAATGTGATAGTTTTTACAGTACTAAAATATGATTGTTGTATAAGAGTTTTAAAATACTTAAATACACATTACAGGAGTTTTTAATTGTGGCATCATTAAAATCTTTAGTTTAAATTTTCACGTGTGCTCATAAAATAATATACATTGTGATTTTTTTTTCATAAATAATGTAAAATTATTTATGTAGATTATGGTAATTATTAAACGATTGAAAGTGGAGTTAACATAATATTGTAAATTTAATTTTCTTTCATACTTTCATAGATTTTTATTATTTTTAAAGAGTTTAATGGGGTAAATAAAAAATACTTGTAGGTGATAGTTTTAAAAAAGGCAATTGTCTTAGAAATTCGGCGGATTTATAGAAATCTCGAATGTATAAGGCTTTTGGTAACTTAATTAATAACAAAATAATAATATCTACAATGGTCTTACAAAAATTTCTTTTTAAAAACACTCCATAGTAGTGTTTTTATAAAGTGGGTTTTACAAGTTATAAAAACTCTAATACGAAGTTTGTTTTCATTTTTTCTTCTGTCTTTCGGCACAGACTTGTAGAATAGCAGAAAATAAAAACAAAATTACAAAAAAAATATATTTTAGATTGCTCAAAATCATACTAAATTAACAAAGTAAATGCTTGAAAATCCCCTAATTCCAGATTTTTGTAAGTACTACATATTGTGCTTCATACCACCCATTAGCTGTGATTTGTTTTAACTTTAAAAAACGTGATTTTTTTAAAACAATCAAATTTTTTATACAATTGCCGTTTATTTAAAACAATCAAAACTCTTATACAATCTTTATTTTTTTAAATCAGGGTGTAATGCAACTCTGACTTATACAATAAAGGTTAGGATATCAATTAACAAATACACTGATAGAAAAACGCTTCATATCGCTAATGAATGGAATTCATTAACGTTGTTTCATTACAAAAATGAAATATTTCATATGCTGAATGAAATTTCATACATATAGTGCAAGATTTTCATTAATTTTGATTCATTAGATTTCGTAGATTCATTAAAAAATTTCATTAAGATTTATTTACAAAATGTTGTTTTTTGACAAATGTCGTGTCGCGTCTGTTTAGTCTGTTAGTTTACGCGCGCAAAAACAGCTGATCACAGCGTGATTTTTTTTTGTTTTACTTCGTGGTTTAACTGACGTATTAAAAGTAAATGTTATAGTAAAATGTTGTGTGAGAAAACTAAGTGAAATCTATAGATAAAATAAAAAATATGTGAAAGTGTTTTTTTAACTTGGTGATTTTGTGATTTTTTCAGACTTTTTTTATGAAATTAAAAAAAAAAAAAAAAATATTGTTTTTCTATTTACTAAATTCGTGCTGTCTTATATTAGTTCGTGGATTTAATTACGTATTACAATTTAAGGTTGGAGTAAAATTTTGTGCGAGAAAACAAAGTGAAAACCATTTTATTATTTTTAATTTTATAAAAACATCTTTACAATTTTATAAATATATTTCATTTTAAAAATAAAAGTAGCATTTATTGAATGAAAGTATTTCATTTCAAAAATAAAAAGTAGGATTTATTCAATGAAAGTATTTCATTAGAATTAAATACTTTTTTCATTAAAGTAATGCAAAATTTTCATAAATACAATTTATATTTTGTATGAACAATTTTCATTAATTTAATGAAACTTGTTCTTGCTATTACATTTTATGATACCTATTTCATTAATTCTATGAAACCCCACATAGGTTCCTTTTTAACGTTATTTTTCATAACATTAATGTAGATTTTCATTATTGTCGTGTACAAAACTAATCACGATTTCAGAATCATTTGATATGTTTTAACAGGGAGTCAATATAAGAGACTGCTACACTGATAGCAGTCTCTTATATTGACTCCCTGTTAAAACATATCAAATGATTCTGAAATCGTGATTAGTTTAAGCTAAAACAACTTTTCTGGAAATGGTTTTGTTTTTAATTTTAAACCTCATTGTATAATTTCTAAGGGCAGATTACCTAATGTCCAGATAGCAGCTAGAGTCGAAATATGTATGACAATGTTAAATTTAGCGGAGAGTTATTTTAAAAGCAGATCAGCCTAATACTGGTTTATAATGCTGTAACATAAACTTGTAGAAACGTAAGATAACTGTTATACAATTGTATTTAATATTAAACTATCCCTACTCTTATCCGTAATTTCTTAAAACTGTCAAAACTGTTAAGCGATCCTGATTTCTTTTAGGCAATCAAAACTGTTATACAATTACGATTTCTTTAACACTATAACAACTCTTATATAATCGCAATTCATTTAAACATATCAAATTGTTTCACAATTGTAATTAATTTTAATTTGAAAAATCTAAAAAGAAACTCTTATACAAAATAGTTTTTTTCAACTGCCATATAATAGTTGTTTTTTTAAACTATCATAACTATTATAAAAAATTGTTTTTCTAACTATAAAACTCTTATACACTTTATTTATTTGAAATCATCAGAACTGTTTATGACATTATAAATAACATTTATGAACAAATTATAAAAAATTGTACTCCAATGAATTATAATGCATAGATTATATAGATTGTGATCCCCTGATTTCAAGTCTGCCTTCCAAATTTTGCAATCATGTACTATTTTCAAGATATTCGCGATTAAATGTTGATAGCCGATAATCTAGCACATTTTGGGTCTCCCCAGTAAAGACTCATACAATCTGTTTAAACTGTTATACATATATGATTTATTTTAAATCATGATTTGTATAAGACTATCAAACTGTTACAAAATCGTGATACTTTTTAAACAATAACAATAAAATTCGGTTGTGTCGAATCTTTTATACCCTTAAAATGTTAAAAAAATAACAGGGTGTTTTTTGGCGGGGTTGGCAGGGGACGTTGGGGGACAATTTCCTCTCGCGATAAATGTTAACAAAATTTTTGTATTATAATTTTGGTCCTGAAGTAATACAGTTTTATAATTTTTTGAATGAACACTTTATATCTAAGCCCACAAAAGGGGTCGGCCCAAAAAACTACTTATATTATAGGTCCAAGTGCAGAATTACAAACTTTTTCCATCATTAAAATGTTTCATATTATGAAATGGTTGGTTCTTTACGGAGAACTGTTTTCTCCCTGGACCGATCTTGCCCATCTCCGAACTTAGCCAGCCTTGAACATAAGACACGACATATTCGTGCCAAACTTCGTGAGTCTTGCTCTTTTTTACTCTATTGTGCCAAACTTCAGGAGTCTGGAGTCTGTTTTTTTTTTTTGACTGTATCGTGTCCTCCGCAGACAGACTGACGGACGGACATTGTAAGAATCGATAACTGATAAATAATATATACACTTGATGGGGTCTTTTACCGATATTTCCATGCGTTACAAACGGAATTACAAAGTGATTTACCCGCATACTGCGGTTGGAAGGTATAAAAAAAACTATTATACACATGTTTTTTTTAATTATAAACGCTCTTATAGACTTTTTCAAACTCTCGTATAAAAAATTTGATTTATTTAAAAAAAAGTCCTAGATTTTCTAATTTTTAAAACAGATTTTGATAATATAACAGATATTATCTGATCAAAAAAATTTATTTAACTACTTGTTTTCTTAACCTTCCGATGATCGAAAATGACAAAATGCATGATAGGGTATAAAAGGTCTCTGGGCACATTGTGCGTTCTTCAGGTAGGTAATTTGCTTGTGATTGTGATAAAAAAAAGTGCAGAAATAAAGTTGAAATTGTTAAGCTGCTTCATAGCAACACACACATAAATGTTTTGAGTTTCATCCTATTGCACCTAAAAGGTCCCTTATCAGTCATCTTAGGGTTACTTCATATTTTTATTTTCTTCAACAAATTATTTGTAAGTGGGGGGAAAATTTTTCTAAAGCTGCATACAATCGTAGCTTTAGAAAAATCATGTTTTTTAAGGCTTTCAACTGGGGTCTATGTAACTATCAAAACTGTTATACATCAAAATCTATTGCAATTTTTATTTTAGTCACTAATTAAACATTTATAAAATCATAAACTATAAATGTATCGTCGTAAATTCTATCTTCGTTATTTAAACTATTCTCAACTCTTATACAAAGTTGTAATATTATAATGACAAAAACACAGCAACGTTGTATTCGAAAACTATCAAACCCTTATACAGTCAAGTTCTTAAAGGTTCATCTAAACTCTTATACACACCCAAACTTCTATGAAATTGTGTTTTAGTCCAAGTATTTCTTTTATTTATCAACAGCCCTATACAAAATTGCTTTTGCTAATACTTTTAAACAATTTATTGAAACTCTTATACATTTTAAAGTTTTATAAATTTCTGTTTATTTGTAAAAATATTGAAAAAATTTTAAAAATTTCCTACTAAAATTTCGTTTTTTTACATTTAAACATCATGGCATCCTATTTCTAAAAAGTTTAATAGTCATACATAAATAAAAAATATTTAAGTTTTCAAAGTCTTATACAGCCTGTAAGCCTTAGCAACAATTTTTTGTGTTCTTTATCTTAACTTCTAAACTTAAACATTTAATTAAAAAAATGTTATACAAATAACAATTTTTTTTGAAAGTCTTATACAGTCCACTGGACTTATTGTAAAACAAGTTTAAACCTAAGTTTAAATGAGTTCTTAATCTTTTTAACATCATATTTCCTAATTATATACTTTTATAAATTTAAACTCTTTATAAATGAATATTTAAGTATCATTAACTAACAATCAATGAATTGCAATATTGTGTTTGTAAATGGCGTCAAGAAAAAAAAATATTATTATTGTTAAAATACTGTAAAGGGTCTCAAATACAACTCTTGATATCATTGTTACGCTGTCATTGATAATAAAGACACAAATAAGATTGTTTTTGCTGGAAGCTATTGAAATGCTTATACAAACCCTCACCCCCTAGTTTAACGACCTCCAAATAGACTTTTCTGGTAGGCATTACCATCATTATCATCCTCTACCAGCCAGCCGACAAAGTTTTTTTTTTTTTTTTGTTACCAATTCATTGAACGTGACTCTCTTATCAATACTAAAGTTATTTAACAAACGGTGAAAAATATATAAAAATATTTGAAATGACTTTGGCAGCAATTAAAATTTGTGAATATTTCATTTTGTATAACTTGATATACGCTAAATGTGAATTCAATATGAATTTGGTTGTATCTTAGCAAGAACCCAAAATAAAAGCTAAATTATTTTGTTATTTTATATTAAATGAAAATTGGGGTGTTTTCTTATTCCCAACAAAAAAGGGGGAGTAGGAAGCTAAAGAAGGTTTTCTACTGTTATGCTCGTTTGCCTGGCAATTGAAATGTAAAAATTGTAAATTTTAAAAAAGAAGTAGTCGTAGTAGTAGAAAACAAGAAATTACTGTCAAAATGGGAGTTAATTGTGTGGGTTTGAGTAGATAAGCACGTGATTTTTTATAAAATTTTGTATCCCGAAGGCTTGAAAATAAAGTAAAAAATAATATTTATTTTTTTAAATAGAGAATGATAAACTTTTTTTTAGAAAAGAAAAAAAAAAACAGGCGGAATAATATAAAGAAATAGACAGTATTTCCATTTTTTTTTTTAATTTAAATGAAGGGCGTGAGTTTGCTTTTCTTTTCTTTCTAAGATGATTGTTACTCTTTTAAAGCATTTCATGTAGCCATAAAAAAATTTTTAAATTTATAAGTAAATATGAACTTTGTATTTCAATGGGAAAAACGTGCATAAAAGTATATAATTACTTTTTCGTTTGCAAACAATTTTGTGAAAAAGAAATAAAAATAATTTAAGAAAACAAATATTTAAACAAAAATTTTTTGTAAATTTTTCAATCAGATAAAACAACTGTCATAAAATAAAAATCAGTTTACTAATTTCGAAAAAAATATGTAAAATGTTTTGTTTAAAATAAATCATAAGTGTATAAGAGTTTTGATAGTTTGAAAATATCGCTAGTGTACAACAATCATTACTAAAATTAAATAAAAAAAATATTTGTATCAGAGTTTTGATAGTTTAAAATCCAAGTTAATGGTGCAAAATTAATCAGAACTGTATAACCGTTTTAAGAGTTTCGATTAAAGTACAGTTGTATAAGGGTTTTGATTGTTTAAATAAATCACAAGTGATTAAACTTTTTAAAGTTTTAAGACATCACAATTATATAAAAATCTCAATAGTTCAAAATAAATAGTGTTTGTATAACAGTTTTTAAATTTTGAAATAAACCACTTTTTTGTTTAAAATAAATCATAAGTGCATAAGTTTTGATAGTTTGAAAATATCGCTAGTGTACAACAATCATTACTAAAATTAAATAAAAAACATTTGTATAACAGTTTTGATAGTTTAAAATCAAAGTTAATGGTGTAAAATTAATTAGAACTGTATAACAGTTTTAATAGTTTTAACTACAATTGTATAAGAGTTTTGCTTGTTTAAATAAATCACAATTATATTAAACTTTTTTATAATTTTAAGGCATCACAATTACAAAAGAATTTCAATAATAAGAATGCCAATAATAAAATGCAATTAAGTAAAACATATTTCCATGAATTAGAATTATAATGAAATATACAGTATTTTCCCTTTTCTTTCCTTTCTTAGATGATTGTTATTCTTTTTAAGGTTTTCATGTAGCCATAAACAATTTTTAAATTTATAAGTAAATATGAACTTAGTATTTCAATGGGGAAAACGTGCATAAAAGTATATAATTACTTTTTTGTATGCAAACAATTTTATGAAAAAGAAATAAAAATGATTAAAGAAAACAAATATTTAAACAAAAATTGTTGGTAAATTTTTTAATCAGATAAAACACCTCTCATATAATCAAAATCAGTTTAAAAATTGTGAAAAAATATGGAAATTTTTTTTTTTTTTAAATAAATCAAAAGTGCATAAGAGTTTTGGTAAAAATATTACTATTGCTCAACAACCAATACTAAAATTAAATTAAAAAAATATTTGTTTGATAGTTTACAAGCAAAGTTTATAAATTAAAATTAATCACAAGTGTATAACAGTTTTAAGAGTGTCGATGAAAGTACAGTTGTATAAAGGCTTTGCTTGTTTAAATAAATCACAAATTATAGAACCTTTTATAGTTGTGAGACATCATAATTATATAAGAATCTCAATAGTTTAAAATAAATAGTGTTTGTATAAGAGATTTGATAGTTAAAAATAAACCAAAAAATCGCGATTACATAAAAGTTTTGATAGTTTAAAATTAATCACGACGACACGGGCGTTTTAATAGTTTAAAATATAATATCAAGAATTAGACAAGTGTTGTAATACTAAACAAGTGAGAGTGTTAAATTCGGCTGTGCCGAATCTTTAATACCCTCCAATATATGAAAAAAAAAAAAAATCCAGGGGCGTTTTTTTGGGGAGGGTGGTCATTAGTGGTCATTGGGAGACACATCAACACACGCTGTAAATATTTATAAATTCATTTATTACGCTTTTTGAGCTTAAGTAACACAATTTTATCTTTATTTAAATACACTTTAATATCCACGCCCACAAAGGGGGGGGGGGGGGTGGTTGGAAAAAAATAAAGATTTTTTTATTTCCTGGGTGCAAGTGTAGGACCTTGCAGTTTTTCTGACATCTAATTGCTTCATTTGCTTAACAAAAATACAAAAAACCCTGTGAAAGTATGGCGTTTTGCAGAGGTTAATTAAGTTCCTGCCAAACTTAACGAGTCTAGCTCTTTTTTGGACTGCATTGTGTCTTATACAGACTGACGGACGGACGGACATACGGACATTCTAGAAAAGTCTTAGCATCGATCATAGATCAATAATATATATACTTTATGGGGTCGCCGACCGATATTTCGATGCGTTACAAACGGAATGACAAAGTGAGTATACCCCCATAATGTAGTTGAAGGATATAAAAATAAAGTGCGAATGTGTTACAGAGTTAATACATGGCATTAAATAAACCAAGATGATATATATAAGTATTTTAATTCCTTTAAAAAAACACAACTGTATAAGAGTATGAACAATTATATAATAACTGCTCAAAGTATAACAGTTTTTATAATAGTATAAAAACTGGTATACTATTGTATAACAGTTACATTTGTTTAAAAATTGGTGTACTCTTGTATAACAGTTACATTTGTTTAACAACTGTTAAAACAGTTACATAGTATAACAGTTTTTAAAACAAAAAATATTGATAGTATAAAATAAATCTCAATTGCTTTTAAATAAATCACAGTTATATAATTGCAATTGAATAACAGTTTTACTTATTACAAACAAACCGCGAAGTTTTTTTTATAATTTTTAATGCACCAATTTTATATAAAAGTTTGGATATAACGATTATTTAAGAATTTGGAAAGTTTGAAATAGATTGACTTTGTATAATAGTTTTTATGTTTTTTTAAATTATAAGGATTTTTTAAGAGACCAATGTTTTGATATTTAAAATAATAAAAATAATGGTGTTTAAACAAATACTTTTATATAAGAGTTTTCATTGCATAAAATAAGTGTATAACAGTTTAACATAAAACACAATTGAAAAATGTTTTGGTTACTTTATATAAACCACATTTATATAAGAGTTTTAATAGTTTCAAATAAAATACTTATATGATTGAGTTTTAAGTAAATGTGGAACATTTATTCCATTTATTACTATTCCAGAAGAAATTGTCATCATGACAATTTGCTATAAAATTGTGTGTTTACTAATTTATATTGATAAAAAAATGTGTAAATGATTGCATTAAGTTTTTATTGCTTTATATTAGTCACAACTGTATAAGATTTTTGATAGTTTTAAATTAAGTATGCATAACAGTTTTATTTATTTTTTTTTTTAAATAGCATCCATGAGTTTTTTAAAATTTTTTAAAAAGGCCAACAAATCAGCTATATTCTGTTTTCGAGGTGCTATAAAATAATATTTCTTTCGTAAATATTAAAATAATACTACAAATTTTCTATTTTCGAAAATTTGACTTATTTAGAACAATGCAAAAGTACTAAAGTCTCTTTAAAAATATTAAATTCAGATAGGTGTTTTGATGAGAGCACCGACATTTTAACAATTTTTACATAGTTTTAAGTTGATTAATTTTAACGAGCTTTAAATAAATCACAAAATAAATCACGTTAGTATAACAGTTTTGACTATTTAAAATAAATCGCGATTGAATAACAGTTTTAGTAGTTTAAAATAAACATGCTTTAGGTAAATGTACTGACTGCTTTTATAATCATGAATTTTAAAGAGTTCTGGAAAAAAACCCCTATTGTTTAGATTTTTTTAAATTAAATACGATTTTATAAGAAGAAATTAAATGTTATTGTATCAGATTTTTTAAAAACAAAATATTTATACATTATTTTATTATAGTTGTTATAGTTTTAAGCAAATCGAGATTGGAAGTTTAAAAAAAAAAAGTTGTTGTATAAGAGTTATGATTTTTTAAAACATATTTAGATTGTTTGACAAAAATAACGATTGTTAAAGAATTTTCATAGCTCAAAATAAATGCTGCCTTTTTTTAAATTTTACTGACAGTAACCTGCTGGGGAAACTGCTATGGAACGCTTACAAATTTTGGCACTACTTCAAAGTTTGATCGCAACGACATAAAGTTTCTAAATATGAAACCAAAAATAGAGTACATATTTAGCTGTTGTATTTCAAAACCACCACATAAGAGTTTTGAATAAGTACTAAAAACATGAAAGTATACAATTATGGACATTTTTAAATAAATCTCAATTGTATAATAGTTTTGAAAGACTAACTTAAACACAATCCTGAATAAAAATGTATGCTATCGTATGATAGTTTTGAAGTCATAAAAAACTATGATTGTATGACTGTTTTGTTTTTTCGTTTAAAAAAATATTTTTTAATAAATGTGTTGATAGTTTTATAAAAGCTGGAAACTGTATAAACCTTTTAAGATGGACTTTGAAAATCTCGCTCTTCTTTGTTTTGTTTTAAGACTTATCCAAGATTTGTTTGTATGCGATTTTTTTATATTTAAAAAAATCCCTGTTTTTCTTTCTTAATTTAAATTAGTTCAATTTGACTTTAAATGAAAAAAAAAAAAAAAATGTAATTTGAACTCATATTATACTCCCCCATCAAATCATGGAAAGTAATCATTAACAAAACTTCTCATTAAAATCAAGCCAAGTCTAATTTATTGTTATATTTTTTTTAGCATTTGTTTCATTGTTATTTTTCAATTTCAGAAAATATACAAACGAATTTTAATTTTTTTTCCTTTTCTTCATACATATGCCACTCCATGGTATGCAAATTTAAACTATTAGTTTTATAAGGGTTATTTAAGGAAACAAACTTTTATAAGGCATGTCACAGAAAATGAACTGTTGAAAAATGATTTAGGTTACAGCGAGGTAAAACTACCTTAAATCGCTATAAAACAAAAAATAAACAAATAGAAATGAAAGCATTGGTTACTCTTATACTTTAGGAATTTCTCCTGGGGAGGACCTGATTTCTAAAAAAAAATTTAAATGATTTATTTCAAAAAACTACATGTCCTAGTAATAAAAAAAACATATTTTTCAATAACACAGGGAACTTGTTCCTGTCAAATGCGCCAGTCATTATATTTTGTCAATAACATAAAACTCTTATACGATTTTTTGTGCTTGATATTTGGTATGGAATGTGTCATATACGAAAATCTTTAAACACGAAATGAAAAAGGCCTTGAAGGGGTTTTTTCTATTTTATTACTTGGGGAAAATTAAGACAGTTTGAATATCTTTAGTGTGGTTGTAACATAAATAATTATATGTTATAAGTCGGCTGATTTTAAATGAGTAACATTAGAAGAGGAATATTATGAGTATTCACAACTTTATCAAATTTTTTAAAAACACTTTCATCTACCATGTAGCACTTTTATTAATCAGTTTACTAGAAAGTGTCTAAAAATAGATTTTTTTCTCCTTAAGAGGCTACAAAACCAGCCATTTTTAGAATTTTATTCAGTGAATACGCCTATTTAAATTTGCATGAAGTGTGAAGTTATGCGCTTGATTTATGCCCAATTATTTATTAGGATTTTATTCGTATTTAGGTTTTGTAGTTTTAATTATTATGGCAACAAATAAATGCCACACAAAATAAAATATTTAATCATGTGGTACAAATAAGGAAATTCATCATGAAACATTTGCCTCAGAATCGGAGAAATTTTCTATAGGAAAATTGTCTCAGAATCTGAGAATTTTTCTTTAGAAAACCGTCCCAGAATCTGAGAATTTTTCCATAAAAAATGTCACAGAATCTGAGAATTTTTCTATAGAAAAAATGTTTCAGAATCTAAAAACTTTTCTATAGAAAAAATGTCTCAGAATCTGAGAAATATTCTATAAAAAAAATGTCTCAAAATTTGAGAATTTTTGTATAGCAAAAATGTCTCAGAATCTGAGAATTTTTCTATAGAAAAAATGTCTCAGAATCTGAGAATTTTTCTATAGAAAAATGTCTCAGAATCTGTGAATTTTTCTATAAACAAAATGTCGCAAAATCTTAGAATTTTTCTATAGAAAAAATGTCTCAAAATCTGAGAATTTTTCTATAGAAAAATGTCTCAGAATCTGTGAATTTTCTATAAACAAAATGTCGCAAAATCTGAGAATTTTTCTATAGAAAAAATGTCTTAAATCTGGCATTTTTTTAAAAGAAAAAGTGTCGCAGAATCTGAGAATTTTTCTTTAGAAAAAATATCTCAGAATCTAAGAATTTTCTATAAAAAAAAATTTCTCAGAATCTGAGAATTTTTCTTTAGAAAAAAATACTCAGAATCTGAGAATTTTTTTACAGAAAAAATGTTCAGAATCTGTGCATTTTATAGTCTTAGAATCTAAGAATTTTTTTTATGGAAAAAATTTCTCAAAATCTGAGAATTTTTCTATAGAAAAAATGTCCCCGAATCTAATGCCAGCTTTTGAGAATTTTCTATAGAAAAAATATCTCAGAATCTGAGAATTTTTCTATAGAAAAAATGTCTCAGAATCTGAGAAATTTTTTATAGAAAAAATGTCTCAGAATCTGATAAATTTTCTTTAGACAAAATGTCTAGGAATCTGAGAAATTTTCTATAGAAAAAATGTTTTACAATATGAGAATTTTTCTATAGAACAAATGTTTCACAATCTAAGAATTTTCTATAGAAAAAATGTCTCAGAATCTGAGAATTTTTCTATAGAAAAAATGTCTCAGAATCTGAGAATTTTTCTATAGAAAAACTGTCTCAAAATCTGAGAATTTTTCTATAGAAAAACTGTCTCAGAATCTGAGAATTTTTCTATAAACAAAATGTTTTAAAATTTAATGCCAGATTTTGAGAATTTTCTATTGAAAAAATGTCTCCGAATCTGAGAAATTTTCTATAGAAGAAATGTCTCAGAATCTGAGAATTTTTGTATAGAAAAAATGTTTCAGAATCTGAGAATTTTGGTATAGAAAAAATGTCTCAGAATCTGAGAATTTTTCTATAGAAAAAATGTCTCAGAATCTGAGAATTTTTCTATAGATAAAGTGTCTCAAAATCTGAGAAATTTTCTATAGAAAAAATGTTTCAGAATATGAGATTTTTCTATAGAAAAGGTGTCTCAGAATCTGAGAATTTTTCTATTGAAAAAACTTTTCAGAATCTAAAAATGTTTCTATAGAAAAAAAATCTAAAAATGTTTCTATAGTCTCAGAATCGTAGAATTTTTCTATAGAAAATTTTTCTATAGAAAAAATATCTCAGAATCTGAGAGTTTTTCTACAGAAAAAATGTCTCAGAATCTGAGAGTTTTTCTACAGAAAAAATGTCTCAGAATCTGAGAATTTTTCTATGGAAAAAATGTCTCAGAATCTGAGAATTTTTCTATAGAAAATATGTCTTAGAATCTGAGAAGTTTTCAATAGAAACAAGTGAGAGTGTTAAATTCGGCTGTGCCGAATCTTTTATACCCTCCAACACGTTAAAAAAAAAAAAAACAGGGTCGTCTTTTTTTTTTGGGGGGGGGTTGGATCGGTGGGAGACAACCTTCCTGGATCCAACTGCAAGACTTTGAACTTCTTTTGACATAAAAAAGTTTCGTTTGCTAAGCAAAAGTACAAAAAACCTATAGAAAATGGCTTTTTTTTAGAGGTTTGTTTAGTTCTAAAGAGGGGAACTTTTTTCCCCCTGATCCGATTTTGCCCATGTTCGAACTTAACCAGCCCAATACCATAAGACATATTCGTGCCAAATTTCAGGTGTCTAGCTCTTTTACTTTGGACTGTATCGTGTCTTCCACAGACGGACGGACGGACGGACGGACGGACGGACGGACAGACGGACATCGCTAGAATGTCTTAGAATGGATCACTGATCAATAATATATATACTTTATGGGGTCCTACACCGATATTTCGATGCGTTACACACGGAATGACAAAGTGAGTATACCCCCATACTGTGGTTGGAGGGTATAAAAATGTCTGAGAATTTTTCTATAGAATCTGAGAATTTTTCTATAGAAAAAAATGTATTAAAAAAATTTCTCAGAATCTGAACATTTTTCTATAGAAAAAATGTCTCAGAATTTTTCTATCGAAAAAATGTATAAGAATCTCAGAATTTTTCTATAGAAAAAATGTTTCAGAATCTAAAAACTTTTCTATAGAAAAACTATCTCAAAATCTGAGAATTTTTGTATCGAAAAAATGTCGCAAAATCTGAGAATTTTTCTGTAGAAAAACTGTCTCAGAATCTGAGAATTTTTCTATAGAAAAAATATCTAAGAATCTTAGAATTTTTCTGTAGAAAAAGTGTCTCAGAATCTGAGAAATTTTCTATAGAAAAAATGTCTCAGATTCTAAGAATTTTTTATAGAAAAAAATTTTCAGAAACTGAGATCTTTTCTATAAAAAAAAATCTATCAGAATCTGAGAATATTTCCTTAGAAAAATGTCTCAGAATCTGAGAATTTTTCTATAGAAAAAAATTTCTCAGAATCTGAGAATTTTTCCATAGAAAAATTTTTTCAAAATCTGAAAAAAGTCTGTATATAAATATTTTTAAGTTAAAAAATATATATGTATTTTCAATCAGTCTAAACACTGGTTAACAAAATTAGATTTGTGTCTATAAATAAAATATAATAAAGTAGAGTAAACAACATCATATATTTATTGAATATACAAAATGTTGTTTTCTTCAAAATATGAAAATATTTCATAATACGTCATAAATAAGAAGCAGGGGTTTATGATTTGCCTTAGCAAAAAAAATATACAATATTTATTGAAATTACCCTTATTGCCAAAGCAATTTTGGAAGGCAAAACAGGAAAAAAAGGGTGTCAATTGGTTGTAAATTTCCTTTTACATTACAATTTTATTTTTCGCATACGACTCGTTTGCATTTCAAGTCAATGGCATCAATGTCAAGTCAACATGTTACGAAATGAAAAAAAAAAAAATATTTGCACATTTTTAGGATTTTGATTTTAATACATTTCATTTATACAAATGTTTTGTGAATTATGAATTTTCATATTTTATGAAAAGATGTAACAACACTAGAGAGGAGTGAAAAAAATCTTAAATTCTTAGATTTTTTTATACAAAAAGTCTTCTTAGACATTGTATTTGTATAAAAATTTCTTCTTTAGAAAAATTCCCGTATTCTAAGATATTTCTTCTAAAGAACATCGTAGATCCTGAGACATTTTATTTTATAAAAAAAAAGTCTAAGATTCTAAGGAAATTTTTCTATTGTACAAATCGTAGATTCTTAGAAAAAATATTGCCCAAAAAAATTGTATGTCCTGTACTTTTTTCCTAAAATCATTTTGAATGAAATTTTGTACTTCAAATCGCAAAAAAAATCTAAGTCTGTCGGACTTAGAAAACTTTTAAAAAATTCGTCGCAAAAATATAAAAATGTTGTTTTCCAAATCGCAAAAAACTCTAAGTCTGCGTAGGACTTAGAAAATTTTCAAAAAGTCTTCACAAAAATAAAAAAATCAAATTTATTAGCCCACTCTAGTAAATATATAGAATCCTACATATCCAAAAAGTGTGTCGATAAATATATGAATATAAATAATATTGAATAACAATATGATTAATAAAAAAATCAAGATAACTAGGAGAAGAAATATAACAAGGTCACAAAACCGAAGAATGATAAATCTGTTATAAAATAATAATAAATAAACTAATATTGAAGCTAGAATGAATGAAATTGACAAGGAAATTCCTATTGCTAACAAACAAATCAAAGGTTAAGTTATGAAAATTTTCAACTAGAAAAATGTGAAATCTTAAGAAAATTTACCAAAAAAATCTTTGGTTCTTAGCAAATCAGAGACATTTTTTGTGTTAAAAACCATCAGATTCGAAATAATAAAAAAAAATTTAATATTTTTCCGTATAGAAAAATTCTAAGATTCTGAAAAATTTATCGCTTACACAAATGATATAAAAAATATATAAAAGATATAAAAAATTCTCAGATTCTGAGAAATTATTCCGTAGAGAAAAATTCTAAGATATTGAAAATTTTTCCTTTAGAAAGAAACCTCTGATTCTGAGACACATTTTCAGCTTCGAAAACTTTTCAGATTCTGAGACATTTTTCATAATAGAAAAAAAATATTCTAATTCTGAGAAATTTTCCGTAGACAAAAATTCTCACATTCTGAAACTTTTTTCCCATAGAAAAATTTTTAGATTCTCGAAACCAGTTTTATTCGTATTGAAAAAAATCTCCCATTCTAAGACAAATTGTTTCCTAAATAAAAATTATAAAATTCTGTGAAAAACGTTCCTGATTTAAAAGTTTTCAGATTCAGAGTTATTTTTAGCGTTTGGAAAAAATCTCAGATTTTAAAACATATTTTCGAATAGAAAAGTTTTCTGATTCTAAGAAATTTTGCAATATATGTAGATAAATTCTTAAATTCTAAGACATTTTTTCCGTGTAAAAAATTTTTTTGATCCTGAGACATTTTTTTGGTATAAAAAATTTCTAAGACTGATACAGTTTTCCCGAAAAAAATTGTCATATTCTGCGAAATTTTTCCAAAATTTTCAGATTTTGATCCATTTTGCCATAAAGAAAAATTATCAGATACTAATACTATGTTCAGATTGGCCTCGAAACCCCGTTGAAACCTCGTTTTTTCATTTTCAAAACTTACCTGTTCACACTCAACAATATTGACACTTATATAGGTTTCGGGAACTTTCACACAAAAAATATTCTTATTAATCTAATTTAATTACGCGGAAATTATTTTTTTATACGTTTTTATTTTTTTGTATTCCAAATAAGTAAATATTTTCTACAAATTTTATATAAATATTGATTTATTTATTTTTTATAATTTGGCATTTTTCCATTTTCTCTATTTCTTGTTGTCGCACAATGGTAAAAATATGTATAATTATGAAATTTAAAAGGTTTCGATCGTACTTTCGTTGAAACCTCACTACAAAAAGGTTTCAGTTTGTGAGGGAAAATACGTATTTTCAAACGAGGTTTGGCACGAAACCCCGTTTAACGAGGTTTCGAGTCCAATCTGAACGTACTATAACACATTTTCCCAATATAGAAAAATTCTCTGATTTTGAAACGTTTTGCCTTATAAAAAAATCTTAGAATATAAGGCAATTTTTACGTATAAAAAAATTTTCAGAATCTGAGACACTGTTTCGAATATAAAATTTATCAGATTCTGAGAAAATTTTTTCGTTGTACATAGATACATTTTCAGACTCTGAGACATTTTTCAATACTTAAAATTTATCAGATTCAATATTTCCGTATAAAAAAATTCTAAGATTCTAAGAACTTTTCCATAGAGAAAAATTCTCACATTCTAAAACTTTTTCCCAATTGAAAAATTCTTCGATTCTGACCCCAATTTTTTGGTGTAAAAATTCAAAAAATTTGTAAAGAAAATTATAACATTCTGTGTCATATTTTGCGCAAAGAAAAATTTTCAGATTCTAAGACATTTTTTCCATCCCAAAAAATCTTAAGGTCCTAAACATTTTTTGGGATGGAAAAGTTTTCTGATTCTAAGAAATTTTGCAGTATAGGCAAATTCTCAGAGCCTGAGAAGTTTTTTCCGTCCAGAAAAATTCTTTGATTCTGAGGAATTTTTTTCGAACAGAAAATTTATAAGATTCTGAGACATTTTTTAGGCTCTGCAACATTTTTTCGTATAGAAAAACTTTCAGGTCTTACATTTTTCTATAGAAAAGAATTGTCTGATTCTAAGAAATTTTTCCGTATAGAAAAATTTTCAAACTCTGAGGCATATTTCCGTACAGAAACTTTATTAAATTCTGAGACAACTTTTCTGAATAGAAAACCTCAGATTCTAAGAAATTTTCCATTGCAAAAATTCTTTCATTCTGAAACTTTTTCCCTATTAAAAAATTCTCAGATTCTGCAACCAATTTTGTCGTATAGAAAAATTCTCTGATTTTGAGACATTTTTTCGTATAAAAAATTTGTAACATTCTGAGAATTTTTTCCTGTACAGAAAAATTGTAAAATTCTGAGAAATTTTTTCCATATAAAAAAACTTTAAAATTGTAAGACATTTTTTCAATATAGAACAAGTCTCAGGTTCTGAGACACTTTTCCGTATAGAAAAATTTTCAGATTTTAAGACATTTTGCCGTATAGAAAAACTCTCAGATTTTAACACGTTTTGCCTCATATAAAAATTCATAGATTCTGCAACATTTTGTCGTATAGAAAAATTCTTTGATTCTGAGACTTTTTGCGGTATAATTATTTTTTTTTCAAAATCTGTCATATTTTTTCGTATAGAAAATTTATCAGATTCTGAAATAGTTTTTTTCGTATAGAAAAATTTTCGGACTCTGAGACATTTTTTTCAGATTCTGAAAAATTTTTAATAGAAAAAAATCCTCACATTCTGAAACTTTTTAAAATTGAAAAATTTTCTGATTTTAGAACCAAATTTGTCGTATAGAAAATTTCTGTTATATTGAAATATTTTTTTTCTGAAAATATTTTCCTGTACATAAAAATTGAAAAATTCTGAAAAAATTTTTTCATAAAGAAAAATTTTCAAATTTTGGGATATTTTTTCAATATTACACACAAAAAAAACTTTGTCAAATTACTAGGAAAAGTCCCGTAATCCTATTTTACCAATATTTGACAGTTTTCGTTGTTTTTTAACAAATCGAAATTTAATTTTTTTTTTGTAATTTTACTTTTTTTTGTAATTTTACATTTTTTTTTTTGTAATTTTACATTTTTTGTTTTGTAATTTTACAATTTTTTTTGTAATTTTACAAATTTTCAAGATAATTTTACAAAAAAAAATTTAGTAAATTCACGAGAATTCCTTGTAATTTTAATTGCGCAGGAAAACTGCAAATTTACAATTTTTTGGTAAAAAGCTTGTAAAATTACAAAATTATTGTAAAATTACAAATATTATGTCGTAAAATAGGAGGTAGCAAGAAATCTAGTAAAATTACGAAACCTCTTTGTAAATTTTATGGTGTCAAAAAATTTGTAAATTTACAATTTAATTGGTAAGAACCTTGGAAAATTACAAAATTATTGGTAAAAATCTTGTAAAATTACTAAGAATTTTTTGTCAAACAGGAGGTAGCAAACAAAAAAAAGTTACAAGTTTTTCTGGTAATTTTACAAGGTTTTTTTTTTTTTGAATGTAAAAAAGTCTCAGGTTCTAAGACATTTTTCCGAATAGAAAAAGACTCAGGTTTTGAGACATTTTTCCACATAGAAAAACTCTCAGAAAATTAACAAATTTTGAGACATTACTCGTGTATAAAAAAATTCTCAGATTTTGAGACGTGTTTTTCAGGTTCTGAGACATTTTGAAGTATAGAAAAATTCACTGATTCTGAGAAATTTTTCCCTATAGAAAAATTGTCAGACTCTGAAAATTGTTTTCGTATAGATTATGTTTTAGATTCTGGTACAATTTTTCCGTATAGAAAAATTCTGAGATTCTAAAAAAATTTTCATTCGGTAAAATTCTCATATTGTAAAACTTTTTCCCAATTGAAAAATTCTGAGACCAATTTTGACGTATAGAAAAATTCTATGATTTTGAGACATTTTTTTCATATAGAAAATATCTAATATTTTAAGACATTTATTTCGTACAAAAAAGTTGTCAGATTCTGAAAAATTTTTCCGTATAGAAAAATTTTTAGATTTTAAGACATTTTTTCCATATAGAAAAATATTCAGGTTCTGGCACATTTTATCGTATGGAAAAATTCTAAAATTTTGACACGTTTTCCACATATCGAAAAACTCTTAGATTTTATGAAAAATTTTTTGAAAATTTTTTTTCCTATAGAAAAATTTTAGATTCTGAGATATTTTTCTGCATTAAAAAAGTTTCAGACTCTGAAGCATTTTTCCCATACTGAAGAATTATCAGATTATGAAAAATTTTTATTGTATAAAAAAATTCTCAGATTTTGAGACGTTTTGAAGTAAAAAAATTAGATTCTGAAAAATGTATTCGAACAGAAAAATTCTCAGGTTCTGAGACACTTTGCTGTATAGAAAAAATTCACAGATTCTGAGTCATTTTTCCGTATAGAAAAATTTTCAGACTCTGAGGCATTTTTACTACACAAAATTTATCAGGTTCTGAACAATTTTTGGGATATAAAAAAATTCTAAGATTTTAGAAAATTTTTTTGTACAGAAAAGTTTTTAAATTCTGAGACATTTTTAAATTTGAAAAGTTCGCAGCTTCTGAAACATTTTTTCTATAGAAAAATTCTCAGATTCTGAATTTTTTTCTTTATAAAAAAATTCTTGGATTCTGAAACGTTTTTTATATAAAAATTCAAAATTTGCCGTATAGAAAAATTGTCAGAATCTGAAACAATTTTTCTGTATAGAAAAATTTTCAGATTCTGGGACATTTTGTAGTTTACAAATATTCTTAAGTTTTGAGAATTTTTTCTTTTAAATTAATAAACCCTTATGTAAAATATTTCGCATTATTATTTAACTCCTAAATTTAATTTTAATATTTAATATTCAATCAAAAGTAAAAAAAAAATAATTTACCACATCTGACATTTAAACGTCAATCATCTATCAATTACTAGTGGTGGTGGTACTCACTCAACTAATCAATGATATCTTTAAATCAGTGATTAAATGTTTCCCCTAAAATGTTATCGATATTTGCTCAATCTCAAACACACACGCACGTTTTGCTACTTGTTCAATATTTCAAATATTGAGATTTTGATTAAATTGTGTTAAAAGATTCGTGGCAGGCCATTATGGCCAGAATAAAAACAGGGAGACCTAAAAACATAATGAAATGTGTGCTTTAAACCAAAAATATTGGCCAAAAAAATAAAATTACTGGCGAGAGATAAGGGCGAAAAAAATATTCTCACACAATTGCGAAAGAATCAAAAAAAAAAATTAATAAAAGTACTTCAATTTCCGATGCCAATCAATTCTGAAATATACAATTGCTGAAACATCATCACTGAAAAAAAACAATGAATGCACATTCAATATCTTCAAAAAAAACATAGATGAACGGAAAAACGTGAACTGCTTACAATTTTTGCTTTTTTGTTTTTCAAATATGCACCCTCTACTTGTGATTTTTTTTCTCTTTTTTGTTTTCCGTTAAACCTTTTGTTAGTGATTTGTATTGTTTTTCAATTTCACTTAGGTTTTTTTTTTACTTTATTTTCAATATTTCGTATAGTAATCATCATTGACTTATCACTGATTTGATACGTAACGTACGTTCTCTACGTCTGTCTCTTCTTTTAGGCCTGTCATTTTGACAGGCCAATATGCATGCAACTCGTGGTAGTTGCTGCTTAAAGTAAACGGAAGGAAGTTACCGTACGTTTCGAGATTTTAATCATAAATGCAGGGTTTTCTTTTTTTCTTTTGGTTGCCGTTGCCTTTCAAAATCCTGTTCTTTGCCAATTTTGCATGTTTGTTTAGTTTGGCATCACATTACATCAGGATAAGATGATTTTATGGATTTTGAAAATGTAATTTAAGAAAGCTTGTTATGTGACAGGATTATGCCAAACGGTCACACGTTACTCTAATAAGGGTTAAAAATAACACGCATTGATAAATAAGAAGACACATGCATCGGAGTTAAACAAAATTTATTGAGTTGTAATGATTAAATAATGAATCTGGGAAATGAAAAAATATTTGAAGTAACAAGTAAAAAACACTGAAATTGTCATGCTTATATGGGAAAAATTTACTTTCTGCTTTTGAGTCTATTTTTCAATACAAAATGTCAAAGATTCTGAGAAATTTTTCCTATAGAAAAAGTCTCAGATTCTAAGACATTTTTCTTAAAGAAAAGTCTAAGATTCTAAGAAATTTTTCTTATAGAAAAAGTCTCAGATTCTGAGACATTTTTCTCATAGAAAAAGTCTCATTGAAAATATTTCTGTATGATTTGCAATAATGCAAAAACGGCTGTATGTATATTCCTTATGGACGCGAAAACGGCTGGGCGGAGGGGCGCACGTTGGGTTGAAATGGATCAAAAATGGCGCTTTATTCTAAACTGAAAAAATTTTTTTTACAAAAATTATTAATTTAGGGTTAAAGTATATAAAATTACACTAAAAAATCTGTCACAACTATTATTCTGAGTTGTTTACTTTTCTTGCAATCAGCCGTCAAAATCAAATAATTTTTTGTGTTTTTGAATATGGTGCTAAAAATTGAAAATCAACTTATTTCTAGATTTTTTTTTTGGTATTTATTCATTCAAAGGTAATTTTTTTATTATGGAACCATCAACTTCAGGCATTTTCAACTACATTTCAGTTTTTCGTTTTTTGAAAATTGTTGTAAAAATATTTTTGAAATTTTTTTGTAAAATGTTCCAAAATTGGAGTATTTTTAATACTTGATGGAATATAAAAAAAATGTAAGAGGTTGTTATTGCTTATACATTGTGATAATAAAGCATATAGTATAAGCTTTAATTTAAAAGAAAAAAAACGTCCGCGTTTAATGCCGTTATTTTTTTATTTAAGATTTTATGAAAAAAATATGGTGGCTTCAATAACACTTCATCACAAAAAAACAAAAAAGTTTCTGACCCAGAAACTAGACCCACTTATCCTTATGTATTTTGACCTTCTAAAGTCTATTCTGCCATCAGAATTGAGTTCTATAGTTGGGGTTTCCTGTGATTTACAAGGAAAGTCCGCAAAGTGAACCCACCTAATTTCCTTGTGAATTTGAAAAGGTTACAAAAATTTTTAATTTTATTTCTGTATGTAGGGTGCAAGTCTGATTTATTACGTAGAAAATAAGAGTATTTTAAATAAAATCCGTCAAAAATAGCAAAAGTTACATGCATTTGAACAAAAACGCGTTATTTTAGTTTTATACAAAAACAGTTGTATTTATGTTGTGAATCAATGCATTTTTGTTGAAATGCTAGTAACTTATGCAATTTTTTATGGATTTTATGAAAAAACCTCTTATTTTCTTTGTAATAAATCAGACTTGAACATTACATACCGAAATAAAATTTAAAAAAATGTTTACTTATTGTTAGTCAAATTAACAAGGAAATCAGGTCAGTTCACTTTTGGGGACTTTCCTTGTAAATTAGATAAAAAACCCAACGATAGAATTTAATTCTGATCGCGGAATTGAATTTAGAAGGTAAAAATACATAAGTATTAGAGGTCTAGACCTTTTTTGTGGGTCTTTGTAAGCTATATATAAACAAGTAAGAGTTTAAAATTCGGCTGTGCCAAATCTTTGATACCCTCCAACAAGCAAAAAATATAAAAATGACAGGGACGGTTTTTGTGG
Source organism: Pegoplata infirma (assembly GCA_963921195.1). Taxonomy (NCBI): domain Eukaryota; kingdom Metazoa; phylum Arthropoda; class Insecta; order Diptera; family Anthomyiidae; genus Pegoplata; species Pegoplata infirma. The sequence continues at coordinate 198,461,034 of OY992539.1, forward strand.
GGAGTGAGAAGGGGGCGGGGGCGGGGTAAGCAGATGTCTCTGGGTGGTGTAATATAATATCCGACGAATATGATAATAATAGTTCAGAATTACAACTTTCCTGACTTTTTTATGGAAAATTTTAAATTTGGTGTAACACAAAAATCCGACTTTGAACAAATTTTATGCAAGTATTAACACATATTAATTTTTTATTGTTTTAAATTTTTATTATCGCATTAAAAATACTTTAATTTGCAACTGTATTTATTAAATTATCGCTTTTGGTTTAAAAGTTACAGCTTAAATTGTGGATCAAGTTCAATATTCAAGAAACACTAAAAAAATTCTGACAGGTTAAAAATAAATAAAAACCACATGTTTTCTCTTTAAAAGGGTGCTTTCTAATGTATTATTTATCATTCATCAATAAAAAAATATTATATGTTCAAATTACTGCTTCCCTGAATAAAGCGCCACTTTGCCTCCCATTCAACCCAATGTGGGGCGTGGCAAAATCGAATTTTTACATCGGGACACTATTGACATCTGTATATAAAAAGGAATAAACCGATTTTGATGAAATTTAAACCAAAGATAGTACTAATCGAGTACTAACTATGTGCCACATTAAAGCGTTATCGGATAAAGGGGCGTAAAATGCCACGCCCCTTTGTATTAAATTAAAAATATTTCTGCATGCTTTGCAATAATGCAAAAACGGCTGGCACGATTTCAATTAAATTTTAAGCACTGATAGTACCAACGGAGTGCGGAACTATAGGCCATGCACTTCGATTGGAAAAAGGGGCGTAAAATGCCACGCCCCTTTATACTATATTGAGCTTTGTCTGCCTGTTTTGCAATTACCAAAAAACAGCTGAGCCGATTCTCTTGACGTTTTCACTTAAGATGGTGCTAACCAATTGCATATGTAGTCCATGTAATATCATAATTGGAAAAAAAGGGGCGAAAATTGCCACGCCCCTTTTTGTTGAATAAAAATATATTCCGCTAAACCGCTCCTAATAAAATTTGCTGCACAGATAGTTCTAAACGAGGGTGGAACTACAGAATATAAGATCACGATTGGACAAAAAGGCGTAAGTTTCCACGTCCCTTAATGATTCACCCATCGTTATATCTTTCTGTTTTGCAATCACGCAAAAATGGCTAAGCCGAAGCTTTTACTACTGATAGTACTAACTGATCGGAAACTATAGGTCATATAGGATCGCGATTCGGCAAAGGGGTATAAAATGCCACTCCCTTTTTTATTTAATAAAAGTTATTTCTTCCACTTCCGCAATCACACAAAAGCGGCTGAACCGATTTCAATGAAATTTGCAGCACTGATAGTACTTACAGAGGACGCAACTTAGAACTTTAGCTATATTTAAAACCTCGATTCGATAAAAATGCGTAAAATGACAAGCCCCTTTGTACTATACTTAACGTTACGTCTGTCTGTTTCGAAATCACGAACAAACAGCTAAACCGATGTTGTTGAGATTTCTCTATAGATAGTGCTACTGCTGGACCTTCAGTTCAGTTTTGCTTCAGTTTTGTCAAACACTGTATATTTAGATCGAGATGCAATATAAAACAAATGTTTTCTTAGGGCCAGCATCGCGGACCGGGCCAGCTAGTACACTCAAAAAAATAAAACTGTAAAGTTAGCAAAAAATTTAGTTAAATTTAACTAAAAAAACACCTGATTTTGAACCTACTAAATTTCTAGTTAATTTAACTAAAAATATTTAGTTAACTTTTCGTAGAATGAATGTAGCAAAAAAAACCTAACCTTAACTAAAAATTCAGCTGAAAATTTCGTAACATTTTTATGTATGTATTAACAAAAATATTAGTTAAATTCAGCTAAACTTTTTGTAAAAAAATTTTAAGTTTGTTAAATATTGATTTTATACACTAACACTTCACTTATTTTTTTCTTTTTTTTCACAGCATTAAGTTCAGCTTAAGTGGAACTTATGAGATTTGCATAGGAGGCTACACAAGAAATTTCTAACATTTTTTCACTCGACAAATATGTTACTAGAAATCAGCAAACTAATTAATAAAAATTCGTAAACACAGTTTTAAAGTCAACAAAAAAAATTAATTCAAAATTTGTTCAAAACTAGTATTTTCGTAAATTGAACTTAACTAAAAAAAGTAGTTAAAACGCTGATTTTAACTAAAAATTTGCTAAAAAGCCAGTAAACTCGAGTTAACAAAAAAAATTGTTAACTTTACAGTTTTATTTTTTTGAGTGTAACAACATAAAAAAAATACTTTTATTAGCATTCAATTTTTAAAGTCATCTTTTTTTTGTATGTAAAAATAAGTGATTCGTCTATAATTCTTAATGATTTGTGTACGTTATTTTTTAATATTGTTGGCATTTTTAAGGAGAAATCATTGGTTTTTACCTTCATGTGTAGGTTATTTTTTTACAGAAAAAAAATCAATAAATTATTTATAGACATATAAAAAGATGTTTGTATCAAGTGACTTTGGAACGATGAGTAGAGTGACTGGCCAGAATGTAATTGATTGCGGGATCGATTAACCAAAATTTTTGTTAACATTGGTAAAAAATAACACAACAATCATTAATTTTTAATGTTTTTGTAGGTTATTTTTTTTCGAATTTGTTGGTAAAAAAAATGAAAGTGACGTCATTTTTTAATGTTCAATGTTATTTATTTTAGAAAATTCTATGAACAGTAAAAAATAAATGTTTTTGTTTGTTAAAACAAATTAATAACTACTAGGATAGTTTTCAATTGATTTATCACTTGTTTTAAATGTGTTTTTCATTTGTTTTTGCCTACAACATACTTTTAATGTGGGTCAAAATTTTCCGTTCCAAATAATCGGTTCCAGAACGCATTATATCATCCTACAATCGATTCTACTAAACATTATAAAATCAATGATTTTTGTTTGAAATTGTCCCGAAAGTTATCGTTTTTTAGAGTAATTTAGTTTTTTTGAAAAATAATTTTAAATAGAAACTTCAAAATAGGTTTCAAAAAAATTTGGAACTGATTTAAATTGGTTATAAAAACTGTGTGTTTTAGAGAAAATTTTTAATCGTAATCGCAAGATTTTTTTGTCGATTACGATTAATCGCGATTACGATTACGATTTTAATCGTTTTGCAAACTCTAATAATAACTCTGTAAAATACTCTGTATCTGTCAAAATACAGATTTAAAGAAAATTCTTCGTATTTTGTTGTGACAAAAAAACAAAGTTTTCTCTGTTATATTACTTTTTACTTTGTAATCTTAATTTTGCAGACAATTAACAGAATTTTCTGCTAAAATACTTTGTATTTTTTGATAACCAAAAAAGTTTTCTGTTTTGAGTAGTTTTTGTTTTTGTTACCAAACATCAAAATGTTATCAGTATATTTTTTTTTTGTGAGTAAAAATTTGAAAAAGTAACAAAAAAAGTTATCAAAAAAAATCTTTTCAGAAATCTTATGAAAATTTTACAAAATAACATGCATTTAACTAAACTCTGTCAATTTACACAGTTTTTTCTGTTATTTTTTTTTTGCATCCAATGCATTTTACAAATATATGTAAATTTACATAGTTTTCTTTGCTAAATTGTGGATTATTTAACCAATATATTACTAGAAACTCTGTAAATTAACAGTTTTTTTGTCCAAAATTTTACAAAGTTTTAAAGTAAAATTACAGAGTTTTATCTGTCAAAAAGCTTTCATATTTAACCAATATTTTACTATAAACTCTGTAAATTTACAGTTTTTTTTTCAAAATCATTTTACAGAGTTTTTAGTAAAATTACCAAGAAATGTTGTTAGCTGGAAAAGTATGGTGTACTCTGTTAAATTAGCAGAGTTTTTTTTTGTAATTTAATTTTAGTTATTATTTTCAGTGTAGAATTGCTAGTTGTTTTTGCAAATAATTTTCTTGAAAATAATTCTGTGAAAATATTACAAATGTAATTAGTAAAGAAAAATTACCTCGAGCTAAAATAACCCTTCTCAAAATATAAAATGTTAAAGGTCGAATAATTTTTTTTTTTATTTTTAATACAAATTTATTGTTTTTCATATATTTTTTTAAATAAACTTTCATTTCTATTTGAAGGGTGAAAAAACTGATATTTACCATTTAATATAAAAATGCAAATTAATGATGCCAATGACTTGTGTGTTAAAAACAAACATTTATTTTAAACAGAAATAACAACAAATTAATGTTGTAATTATTATTTTAAATTGTGTTATGTACTTTATAGGACACAATCAGGCGCACCACAAAAAAATTGTGAATAATTATCTTTTTCAACGTTTTTGACTGTATGACGAAAAACTGTAAAATAAATTTAAACAATAAATTAAAGTTAAAAAGTAAATTCAGTAAAAAATAAAACAATGGGCTAAAAAATGTTAAAATATTTCAAAAAAAGGGGTCAGTGGTTGAAAAATCAAAATAATACTTAATTATAAAACTAAAATTAACTACCCTCGAAATTAAAACTAAAGAACAAACACGCATAAAGGACATTTTTCTTAAGACCTTCAATTACAAAGGAGTTTTTTCATTTTTTTTAAATAAATAGAGAGAGATTTACAAATTAATAGAAAGTGACAAAAAAAACTTTGATGACTTGTGCCCGGTGGTGTTAAGAAACAAAAAAATACAAACCCCCTTAATAAAAACATAAGCTCAGTTGCTTGTAAAAGTAATTTTTCTTATTTTCAAACTCTAACAATTGCATTTTTCTTATCAAAGGACGTTTTTTTCTGTTTGGATTTCTTTATTTCAAATTACCAAATTTTTTGTTTGTCTTGTTAAGAAAACCTCTAGATATCCTGGCTATACTGGCATTAACAGTATTACAAAAGACAATGACTTTAGAACAAAAAATAAAAATTGCTGTTTTCCAATTTACGTTTAAATACTCTAGAGTATATTAATCATGGCTTTACGGTAATCACTGACTTTTAATCTATTTGTAACAGTCACTTTGAACTCACTTTTAGATTTACTTTACAAATACGCTATAAATAGCAAGACGCACCCATTGAGTATATTCCTCCACCCTTATAATCATGCGTTTCATTAGATTTCTAGCCAATAAAGGTAGTAAAAGAAAATAAATTCTTTGTAACAGAATTTAACCTATGGTACACTCAAAAAAATGTTAGTATTAGAAACAAGTTTTAGCCATATTACAAATTTTTCTGACTTTAGAAAATGCATTTTAATAAATTTTTTTTAATTTGCAAATTTCTGTCAAAGCCACTTAAAAGCTCGCTAAGATCATATTTGCCTATTTATCGTCTGAATGTAGAGATCAAATGGCGCAAAACTGCTTTTACAGCTTTTCATTTCGTGATCATGGTTCCTTTTGAAAAGACATCAAAGTTTTAGAGGATTGCATTTTGTGAAATATTTTTTTAAATATTTGTGCTTGTCCTAGGATGCCACTAGTGATGGCAAAAGAAAGAGAAGGACCTACGATAATTTTTCCATTTTAATATTTTGCTATATTAGGATAAAAGGATGTGAATAAAGTCATTTAAAAACTTTATCAAAATGGATACATTTTTAAAAGGACGTAACTTACCTCCTTTTTCCTGTTATGTAAAAATTATAAAATAGGAAAATTAGGGGAGATCCTCCTCTTTCATTTGCCATAACCAAATGCCAAATTGCCAAATATTTTTTAAGATTTAATCCTCTAAAATTTTGAAGTCTTTTTAAAAAGAAACAGGATCACGAAAAGAAAAACTGTAAACGCAGTTAAACCACTTTTTTCATTTTTGTCAGACGATGTTATAAGACAAATACAAATATTTAAAAATATTTTACAAAATGTAATCCTTTATAATGAATATAATGAAGTCTTTTTAAAAGGAAACAGGAACACGAAACGAAAAACTGTAAATACAGTTTTACTTCATTTGCTCTCTACATTCAGACATATATCTTCCGGTTCATATTAAATATTGGCTCTCGGACGCTGTTATTATTTAAACAAAATTATTTCTCTTTAATAAAATTTTATTTGGCGATTTCTGGCGATTTTTTACATCCGATTTGGCGATTGACATAAAAAAAATCTAACAACCCTGCTACCACCAGTGTTACCGTTGTGTGACTTTAGTTGGAATTTGCAACCTTTTTGACGCTCTGAGACTTTTTGTGCGACTTTTTTAAACTTGTCGAATTTTGCAACTTTTACCAACTTTGTGCGACTTTTCTTCCCTGTTTTTGTTAAGTGAAATATTTTTTTCTTTTTAAAGATATATACTGCAAAATTACACATATTTCAAATATTTTTTTGGAATTTTAAAAATAATATCTAAAGGTCGCACTCGCGACTTATTTACGTAATTGTTTGAATTTTAGATTTTTAAATTATTTGAATTGTTAAAATGCATTTAAATGGCCAAATAAAAAAACTCATCAAAAAACAGAATTACGCTAACATTTTCCATAACATTTTACCCATTTCATAAGATAAAATCGTGAAATATTGCATGGAAACACCCTTATGAAATGGAGATAGATTGTTGGTATGTTCAGAAAAAATGTTAGGGGATAAAAATTAATAAGGGTCGGTCTCACTTTTTACCCCCTTGCAGCGGATTTAATAAAAAAGTTTGTAAAAAATAAACAGCATTGTATGGGGACCGCCTTATGGGTTAAAGATAGAGGGTAAGTATGTTCTGAATAAATTTTGGGGTTGAAAAACTATTGGGGGTCATACATTTGACTCCTCCAGAGGCACCCTTGGGACAGTTAGAGGTAGGAGAAATATTATCTGTGCTTTCCTTGTATGGAATAAGATAGGGCTTAGGTATATTTGGAAAAAATGTTAGGGAGGAACAATTAATGGGGGTCCATCTCACATTTTATCTCTGTTTAGGCGTGTAGGTGTAAAAATTCACAAAAAGCCCCACAACTGCCCCGGAATCTCCAAAAAAGAGGAAAAATGTGAGATTTTCTACCCTAAATTTTTTTCCAAACAACCTAAGCCCTATCTCTACCCCCTAAGTGAGCTTTCATACGAAAACAAAAATTTTATACAAAATCTTCAACCCTTAAAAAATGTGCGACATTTATTTGCAAAAACGACTTTTTTGTGCGACTTTTTTTGTAAAAAACGACTTTTTGTGCGACTTTTTAAAAATTCTCAACGGTAACACTGGCTACCACTATTATTTATTTCCTTTAAGATCTCTTTAATTATATTTAGAAAATTAAATCTCTTTAGATCTCTATATTTCTTAACATCTCTCTCACTCTCACCCTTTCTCTTTCTCACCATCTGGTTCTCATTAAATATTTTTATATAAATATCTTGTTTAAGAGTTTCCCTTTCCTCTTCGATAAGTACTTCCTCTTCCAATATTTTCCACTCAAACTCTCTCACGCTCTCATTCTCAACTTATAGATACTGTATATCTGTCTCTGTCTAACTCTTGTTAACATAAATTCAAATTTGTTTCCATTTCCGCTCTGCTTATTACCTTTTTTGCTTTAACACTATTTCATAGTTTTGTATGGTCATTTTAAGATGATTAGTATGTAAGTCAGGAATGGAAATCTTAGTACTTAAGTAAATTTTTCAGAATTTGTTCACTCTCTAAGATAGCGTAGTGCCCACGCGACCAGGGTTGTCAGATTTTTTTTACGCTCATCGCCAAATTAGATGTAAAAAAGCGCCAAAAATTGCCAAATTTCATTCTTTTTCAGTTTTTGTTAAAATAATAATTATTTTTAATTAAAAAATAAAAAAATATTTTATTTTCTTAAAATTTTCTAGAAAATAATAATACTCAAAAATCGACAAAAAAACATTGAAAAATACATAAAAATCGCCTAAAACCAATTGCTTATTTTTAGTAATTTTTACTTCAATTGGTAATTTATAAGTTACTCCATATAAAAATTTCGCTAATTATTTTTAAAATCTGTCTATAGCTAATAAATTTCACGCAAAATTCATTTATGCTTGTTTTCTGCACTAAAGCAAAAAAACAATTGATCCATGATAATTATTAGGGATGTTTTTTGTCGATAGTCTAAAAATGATATCGACCAATTATCTTTACGAATCAAGAAATTTGCGTTAAAATGGCATTGATTTGTTTTTGCATATTTTTGCATATTTTGGTGAAAATTCATATTTTTGCATATTTTGATTTTAAATGCATATTTTGTGCATATTTCCAACTTTTAAGTGCATATTTTTGCATATTTTAGCATAAATTAACAAAAACACAAATTGAAATCTATTTTTGTCAAAAACTATTTAAATTTTTAAAAATTTATTTGGAAAATAAGAACAAAAATTTTATATTGTTTTTAATTTTTTTTATAAATTCTCTTAATTTCTAAAAAAATCTTGCTTACATAAAGTTTTAAATGATACTTTTTAAACCCGTCGTTATTTTTTGCTTTTTAAGAAGATTTTCCTATGAAAACAAGATTTATATTACACATATTTTATTTTTTAGTGCATATTTCGAATTTTTTAGCGCATATTTAAAGCGCATATTTTCGATTTTTTAGTGCATGAAAATCTCATCCCTAATAATTATCATGTATTTATATTATTATAATCGGTCTTGAATTTTCCTCAATTTTCTTACTCGCTATTTTTACTCGACAACAGTATTTAATTTTTTGGTGATTCGCGTATTATAGTTTTTGGCTCTCCTGGACACTTGAAATTTCCCAAATTGTTTAAAATTATTCAGAAATAACTGAATTTTTATTAAGTTCGGTTTGAGTCCATATTAATTATTTCTGAGAAATATTAAAAATGTTTGTACAATGAGAAAATCTGAAAAAAAATCAAGTGACAACACAGGCTTAGTGGAAATCTTTTAAAATTATTCAGAAAATGATTTGACAAAATCGCCAAAGAAATCGCCAATCATTTTATAAATCGCCAAAAAATCGCCAGGTCGCCAAATCGAAAAAAAAACCGCCGCCAAACACATTTCAAAATCGCCACGTTTGGCGATAAATCGCCATATCTGATAGCCCTGCACGCGACTGATTCAGTACCTTTTTAGAACATGATGTTTTGATAGATTTATACAGTATATGCAAATTCGGACAAATAGGCCACTTTTTCGAAAACGTGTTTTCTTGCATAAATTCGTTATTTTGGCAGAGCTCTACAATCCTCTGCAAAATTTTTTGTAAAACTTTGACTGTTTAGTCTAAAAAATTGACTTTTAAAGTGCAAATAATTCGTATATTTTTAAATTTTATACCCTCCAACTACAGTATCGGGGTATACTCACTTTGTCATTCCGTTTGTAACGCATCGAAATATCGGTCGGGGACCCCATAAAGTATATATATTATTGATCTATTTCTATTCTAAGACTTTTCTAGAATGTCCGTATGTTCGTCCGTCCGGCTGTATAAGACACGATGCAGACCAAAATAAAAGAGATAGACTCGTCAAGTTTGGCCGGAATATGTCTTTTGGTCCTAGGCAGTTTAAGTTCGTAAATGGGCAAAATCGCGCCAGGGGGAAAAAGTTCCCCCTTGAAGAACTTTACTAATCTCTGAAAAACGCCATATTTTCACAGTTTTTTTTTTGTATTTTTGTTAAGCAAATGAAACAATTTGATGTCAGTAAAAGTTCAAGGTCCTGCACTTGGACCCAGGAAATAAAAAAATTGTTGAGTTATACGATGTTAAAGTGTGGAAAGAAAAAAGGTTGGTCTCACTTTAATCATAGCCTTGACATTGTTCGCAATTAAATATGACATTCCGAAACGTGTTGAATCGCCCATACGGTAATCCGGCCAGTATAATTTATAAGCGAACTGTTCGTTTGGACACTTTGGTGTGAAACAGATTTTAGACCTTCATAATAGTATTTTTTTTTAACTTGTGAAACATATGATTCTCTAAAATCTGCTGATGATCCCTTATTAAGGATAAAACTGATCAGTACAGATATACTATGAGCTGAATAACTTTTTTAAAGCAATAAATAAAAAATAATCTTTTATGAGAACATTATCAGTTTGGGCCTCGAACTAAAATAATACTCTAATCGAGTTTATATTTTTTTTATATAGGGAATCATTTAAAAGATTTTCTGACAGATTTTTCTTTTCAGTGTATGTATTGCCAATAAAAAAAAACTTTTCAACATATTTTTATTTACTTTTAATACTTTTTGTTTTATTTTTCCAAATTTTGCTCCCCCAATTTCTTAAAGTTAAAACGCACAAAAAATCCAATTATAATTGCTCTTATCGCAACATGAATGAAGTAAAGAAATAAATACAAGTTTCTTGTTATTTTTATCTATAAAGTTTTTTGGAAATCATTATATATTTTTTGTTCTAATGGTGTTACTCCCTTACTTGGAGTGTATAAAGCTCTTGTGCATTTCACTTGTTACCAATTTTACCAATATGGCATTTTAATCCATATAATCAGTTTTAACATTTATCTTCTAATTTTTTTTTGTTAGTTTCTGTACTCTAGTATTTGTAAGGGATCATTTATTTTGTAGGTGTAGGCTGTTTATACACTTGTTTAATTTTTATTTTTGTATTTCTGGTTAAAAGAGCAAATCCCAAAAGTTTAATTGAAGTCGAAATTACTTGTCAAAGTATTGATATGAAGTGATAAAGATTAATTTAAGATTTAATCATTTTAACGAGAAGGTTTGTGAAAAAATATACAAGGAGGAGTTATTTTGACACAAGTTTGATTAAATAATTATGAAATCCACACGATTTGTCTGTGAAATATCAGATTTGTTTGAAAATGGATTGGCGGGGAGTTTTAATATGTCACTTATCTCAAATGAGAATACAGACCTTTGGTCAAACCCTCAAGTAAATGCTTTGACAACACCAAAAAACTGGCATCGATATTTTGATAAAAAATATTTAATTTTGAATATTTTGAGGAAAGGTTTAAAAATGCGTATTTTTTTCATATATACAAAAATGCATATTTGTTATCAAATTAATTAAAGTTGCTCTAAATCAATAAATTTGCAGAAAAATGCAAAAAATTCCAGAAAAATAAATTTGAAGAAAAATGCATATTTTTTATTAAAAAAATAATTTTTGTGTTTTTTTTTTTCTCATTTCCAAAGATATTTTAAATGCATATTTCTCATTTTTAGTAGAAATTTTGTGATTTTTTAATTTGTGCCTTTTAAAAAATAAAATTGCATAAAAATGGCATCGATATTTTGATAAAAATGTTTATTTTTGAATATTTTTATAAAAATCATATAAATCCATATTTTTTTAAATCCATACTATATTGAACAAAATTCATATGATGCATATTTTGTGAAAATGCTTATTTTTGCATATTTTGATTTTAAATGCATATTTTTGCACATTTTTAGTTTAAAAATCAATTTTTTCCCCATTTTTATACCCTCCAACCACAGTATGGGGGTATACTCACTTTGTCATTCCGTTTGTAACGTATCGAAATATCGGTCGGGGACCCCATAAGGTATATATATTATTGATCCATGATCGATTCTACGACATTCTGTGAATGTCCGTCCGTCCGTCTGTCCGTCTGTGGAAGACACTATACGGTCCAAACTAAAAGAGCTAAACTTCTGAAGTTTGGCACGAATATGTCTTATGGTATTGGGCTGGTTAAGTTCGAGCATGGGCAAAATCGGATCAGGGGGAAAAAAGTTCCCCCTTTAAGAACTATATCTACCTCTGGAAAAACGCCATTTTTTATAGGTTTTTGTACTTTTGCTAAAAAACGACACATTTTTATGTCAGAAAAAGTTCAAAGTCCTGCAGTTGGATCCAGAAAGGTTGTCTCCCAAAATTTCATATATTGCATATTTTAATGAAAATGCTTATTTTTGCATATTTTGATTTTAAATGCACATTTTTGCATATTTTAATTCTAAAAATCATTTTTTTTTCAAATTAACAAAAAAAAACATTAAAATTGATTAGATTCAAATTTTTTTCATAAATAAATAATTTTTATGTGTTTTTTTTTTTCATTTCTAAAGATATTTTAAATGCATATTTCTCATTTTTAGTAGAATTTTTTAATTTGTGATTTTTTAATAAATAATGAATTTACATTAAAATGGCTGGATCTTTGATAAAAATGTTTATTTTTGAATATTTTGATGAAAAGTTTATAAATGCATATTTTTAAAAATCCATATCGAGGGCCTATATTCAAAACTCTCTTCCATTTCACGAAAATGACTTTTTGATGGCAAAATATTCAGTTAAACGGCCCTCACCTCTGGTGTAAAATTTCTACTTTATTTTAAAAGTTTTAAGTAAAAAACCACCATAAAATGAAATGTTGCTTATCGAGTTTTTACAATAAGTCCTTCAATTAATAATAAATTTTTTCCATATTTTTTCAAATAAAATAAAATTATTTAAACTCAAAATTTTGTTCTAAAAAAAACATGTGTTTATTTCATATACATATGTACATATTAGAGTTAGTTTTGAAAATTTGATATGCTGGTATCATATTTTTTTTGAAGGATTTAGGTTAGCTAAAAAGAATGCCGGTATATTTTTGGGAAAATTTTTGCTCCTTGGGGTGGTTCAACGCATCTGAAATCGCGGATTTTAAGCTGATTTTTCTGCAGAGCAAAAACGGCTGAATATATCGCAAATTTGCTTTCACCAATCGATTCTACAGCAAAAATTAATACTAGGGTCGTTTTTTGAACTCTTAAAAAAAGTTCCAAAAACCCACCACAGAGGGCGGAAATATAAGGTTTTTCCATTTTTTTTTTTTTTAATTAATTTTTTAAATATGCACAATTAAAGGGCGTTTCAAGCTTAACAAAATGGTACCAAAATTTTCGTTCTATCTGAAATTGATCTCAATTTTCTCGAAAACATGACGTGATAGAAAAATTTGAAACCCGGATTCAGGATCAGTATCGAAATGTTAATCGAAAATGATACGATCAGAATATCATCCAAAAATATTAACAAAAATGCTCTCAATAACGCACAAAAATGCTTTTTTTACGAACTTTGACCTCAATTTCCTCAAAAACCTGACGTTATGAAAATCTTTGGAAACCAAACTTGGAATCAGCATTGAAAGGCTAATCGAAAACGAGTGTCCAGACTGCTGACCCATCCAAAAAATTTTCAAATTTCGGTCAGTGTTTTATAATTTGACCACTAGAAAAAAAACTTTGAAGCCTTATAAGTTTTTAATGGGTTGTGGTAGAAAGGTGTTTTTGTATCAATTTTCTTAGCAAAAACTGCCTCTTCATCGTGCTTGATTAAAAAAATATTTTAATTTTTTTTTTTAAATTGATTTTTCCGCCCCCTGCTGTGGGTTATTGGAACTTTTTTTAAGAGTTCGAAAAACTGCTATTGTATTAATTTTTGCTGTAGAATCGACTGATGAAATCAGATTTGCAATATATTCAGACGATTTTTCTCTACTGAAAAATCAGCTCAAAGTCCGCGTTTTCAGATGCTTTGAACCACCCCAAGAAGTGAAAATTTTTCCAAAAAAATACCGGCATTCCTTTTAGCTTGCCTAAATCCTTTAAAAAATGATGATATCCGATATACAGATGAAGTGACATAGTCACCAAACGAACTCTAATACATATGTATGTATTTGATATATTTTTAATTTTTTGTGCATGTTTTTAATTTTTTTAAAGCAAATTTTTGATTTTTAGTACATGAAAATCGCGCCCAGTTGCCTAAGGATCTAGCTTGAAAATTATTTATATCACATTTTCACGAAAAATTGTTTTTAATGAAAAAATATTTAAATTAAAACTATATTTTGTATTTTTTTTTTTTTTTGGTACATTTGTTATTTCTTTATCTCATGTTTCTGAATGCAAAAAATATTTCACAAATAATTTCGATTTTCGAATAACCCGCATTAGGAATTTGTATTCTTTGTAATTTTCAAATGCTAAAACGAGCCTAGAAACATTTTTCCTAAATAGTTTCGGTAATTTTCGATATATATCGTTAATTTTGGATTTTAGCGAAAAAATGTTGCATGTTAAATTTTTAAGCATATAATCGCCATTATAAAAATCAGTTTTCTTGTGATAGAGAGTTTTAAAAATAAGCTCCTCGATGTGGTCTAGGTCCATATTTCGAAGTGTTGCACACAAAATAACATACAAGAAACCATCATATTGTGGTTAGAAATTTAAACAATCAACTTTTCCAAAATGACACAAATTTAACGCAGCATCCCAATTATATCTAAAGATGGGATAGGCCGGAATTAGTTACTGCTGGCTTTCACATTTTTTGCTCTATATCCTTATATCACTTGTTATATTGTCATATGACTCCTGCAGTGTGACAAGATATTTAGTAGCAGTGTTACAAAAACACATTTAAAATCGCCTAAAGCGTTTTCTAAAAAAAAAACAACATAACGGATGCCTGATACGAAGTGACAGGATATTTGAAGAAGACTAAAACCAACTGTTAGTATAGCTACTACATACTAATAAGGACATGTTTTTTATGTAACAACTGGAAGTGTGTTTTGTATTATTTTTTGGTCACAAATGTTGTATTAATGAAGTGATTTTTGCTTTATACATACACCCAGACTTTGTTTTTGTGAAAGAAAAAAAATCGTGTTTATAAGTTTGTCTTTCAGTTTGCAACTCATCGAAATATCGGTCCGAGAATCCATGAAATGTATATTTACTTGTTACTTTACGAAGTTTAGTATTTCATTTGAGTGATATCGTTTCAGGGATTCAATAGTTACGAACGAAAATGTAAGAAAAACTCGAGAGTTTTGGTACATTCCACATAACCTAAAAATGCAAAATGCTTTAATGCAGCTGCTAGTGGCCATATGGGAGCATAATTTGGTACCGAATGGTATTAAAACAATTACAAAATTTTTTTAACACAAAAAAATTTTTCGTGAAAATTTTTTATTTGCACAAAACAAAAATTTACCCTGATTTTTTTTTTTTTATTTTAATTTATTTTATCCATTTTTTGAATTAAAATTTTTTCCAACAAAAATTTTATTTTCCAATTGTAGTTTTTTTTTATAAACTTTTTTGTAAAAAATATTTACATTATGAAGGGTATAAATATATTCAGCTAGGCCGAATTTTACTTTTTTACTTGTTTTTCAGTTTTTTTTTTTTGTTTAATTTACATTTAAAAAGTTTCCAAAATTTTATATTTTTCGGTGGAGTCTTTTGTTTATTTACCCTGGTTTTTTGCACTTGGTGCTTGTTGTCATTGAAAAAAAATAATATTTTTGTTATACAACATTCGCGCAATTTCTTTTAACAAGTTTTAGTACGTCTGTCTGTGCTACCATTCATTTGTTCCTTCATTTGTATAGCCGCCCTTTATCATTATTAAAGATTTCTACGCAATTGAAACGACCGGCGATAATTATAGAAATATTTTAAGATTAATATTATATTTGGGATATATAAAATACCCAAAATCTATTGCTTTTTAAAATTTTTTGAGGCAATTCTCTAGATTTTTAGACATTTTTCCTATTGTTTCTGAGATAGTTTTCCTTAGAAAAAGTCTTAGATTTTGAAACATTTTCTGAAAATTTTTTCAGACTCAGATTCTAAAACATTTTGCCCAAAGAGTATCAGATGCTGAGTCACTTTTCTATAGAAAAAGTCTTCATAGACATTTGTCAAATAAAAAAAGTTTCAGATTCTGAGACCTATAGAAAAAATCTCAGAAGCTAAGAATTTTTTCTTTACGAAAAAGATTCATATTCTAAATTTTTTTTAATTTTTAAGGTATTTTGAACGAAGCTCACGTACCGGCCCAAGCATTTTGATACAGATTTTCCAGATTTTTTTTAGTTTTTAGCTATGATCCGTTCATCAGAAGAACAGTGCTTTTTTCTAGTGATTTTCTAACAAAATGGACACTTATTATTGGATAATTAATTGTATTTTTCAAGCAATTTTACCAAATTATTTGAATCGATATAAATAATTGCAAAATATGACCTTTAAATTGAAAAAAATAGGAAAAGTTTCGAGTGTACCTATTATTCTGATCACGTGCTGGAAGCACTTTTTATAAACCGTTAACTGGCAAACAATAAATAAAGATGGACTTGCCATGCTTTGACATATAATATCTTCATCGAATACTAAAAAAAAAACAAATTTGCTCATTAAAAAATATCTTAATTTTACAGTTATTGGCATTTCAAAAATAGTTCAGGTGGTGTACCTATTATTATGATCATGAGTGTATGTACGTCCATATATGGTTCATATATGGTCATATATCTTCATATATGTAGCCATATATCCTCGTATATGTTTCCATATACGAACATTTTTCACCGGGTATAGAAAAAATTCTATGACTTTTCCAATTGAAAAATTATAAAAATTTTTTCCTAGAAAAAACCTAAAATTTTTCCAAAAAAAATTCTCTTTTACTTTAGAAAAATTCTATTTTAATATGTGTTTAAAGAATTTCTTCCATTTACGGACAATTTAAGATTCTTACAAGGGAAGTATCTCAACCCTTATGAACCAATTTGCCTGAAACTTAAAATATATGTATATAAAAAAATCTTACGGAAAACTGAGATGATTTTAAGGTTGGGGTGTCTCGGCTTTTCGGCCATATCAGTGTTTAAAAATTTCGTTGTCCCCTTATGAAAGAATGTGGATCTTCGGAAAAATTTCGATAACTCCCGAACTAACACGAATTTCATCTAGAGCAAAAATACGTGTCGACTTAAATTTAATAAAGATTATTTTTAATTTTAATACAGATTATTTCGTATATTGTAGGTCTATGTCTTCATATAAATACTACTCAAAAATATAATTTATTAAAAAAAATAATTTTTCTCATATTCGAGATCATAAAGTTTCTAAAAAAGAAATGGCTGAAAAATCTAAAAAACTATTTTTTCGCCATTTTTTTATCCATTTTTGAAACCCTAAATCCCCGATATGGCAATAAGCCGAGACACCCCAACCTTAAAATAGTCTATTTTATATATATTTTAAGTTTCAGGCATATCAATTCATAAGGGTTGAGATACTTCCCTGGTTAGTCCCAATTTAGACAGGGCAATTTTAATTGCCGCAATTCTTAGTTTATTGGGCAGAGAGGTAAGAGGAATGGAAAGGCGAAAAAAACTTGCTCATACTGCCAATTCGTTTTGTTTTTTCATTCGCAACTCTCAATCTGTAGAGTATTTTCACATTTCTTTTTGGAATTGCCGAACAGAATTGCCAGTGTGTGAACATAAACGCCAAGTTCAAAAGAGAAACACAAAAATTTTCGCAATTAAAAAAGGGAAAAAGGGAAGAATTCCCATCATGAAATATATGCGTTCCTATGAACAACCGAAATTAGTTTCATACAATTATTAATTTGTAGTTTATAAAATAAAAAGTTAAAAATAACAACAAAACTCACCTTTTTTAGAGGAATAAAATATTTAGTTTACACGACACAATTATTAACGCACGAACCGATTACCCGTTTAGTTTTTATATTTAGCAACACTAATACAACCACAAATTTACAAAACAACAACATCCGACTATAAAATTTATATGTACTCTAAATTTACCCAACAGGCAAAACAACAAATATTCGACAACACAATATCAAAGTCATTATAGCATTTGTACGCGAAAACAAACAACAAAAAACTAAGGCACATTGGGTCAAAACAAAACGCTCACTTATATAAGTCTCCAATGAGATTTTTTTTAATTTTTATGCTATACAAAAACAAATAATATTAATCATACTCTTTTTGAAGGGACACACTTTTAGCCAAAGCAATTTGCCAAGAACTTCATTAACTCTCCAATGAGAATGATATTTCTAACACACATTTTGTTTGTGTATTATCTCTTTGATGGACATAGCAAAGAGACAACAAAAATTAAACACAAAGAAAAATAAAAAACTTAAAAAGAAATAGCAAGAGAATTTGCACAAACAAATTTTTACACTTTTTAAACTTTATATGAATTATTTTATTTTAAAAAATATATTAATTAAACACTATTATTATTAAAATCACAACTTAAATAAATTTTTTACTAAAATTTAAATTAACTATTATTATTAATAACGGACGACGGACACTTAACCGACCGATGCAAACAAGTGCGAAAAGAATACTGATTGAGAGCAGGGTTGCCAGAATTGTTGGATACAAAATGGTAAAAAATGTACGATTTTTATTAAAAAAAATCGTCAAAATCGTCATCCCATTTGCAGAAATCGTCAAAATAAAAAAGGTATATTTATCATTGATTAAAGATTCATTGAAGATATGTCCGCCCGTCTGTTTAAGACATGATGCAGTCCAAACCAAAAGTGCTAAATCCATGCAGTTAAGCTCAAATATATCTTATGGCCATTGGATGGTTCAGTTTGAAAATTGACAAAGCCAGACCAAGGAGATCAAAGTTCCCCCCTGTAAAACTGAACCTACCTCCAAAATTTCCTCTTTATATTCTTTGTTCACCTTCTTAAACATATGAAATATTTTTATGAAAGAAAAGGTCATGCAGATGGGTCAAGTTAATTAGAAAATGTATTTTTTTCGTCCGCCCTTTTCTGTTGACACTTCCATAAAAAAATAATAATAATAAAATTGCGTAAATACCATAATAAATCAATTTGTTAACATTTGTCACGAAAAGAACGGTGTCCACCGCCAAAAAACCCCCTATAATTTTTTTACCTTTTGGAGGGAAAAATACTTTAAAGCTTATTAAATATTTTATTAATTCCATTTATTTAATAACAGAAATTATTCTTGGAAATTTATACTTTTTATAATAAAAATGTCGCGAAATTTGAAACATTTCCCTTATCGAAAATTTTCCTGCCGGAATCTGAAAATGTTTTGCACCCAATAAAAAAATAATAAATTTTTACTAGGGCCCCTTATTGGGCGCCGAAATATTGCTGCGTAATATTTTTAAAAAAATCATTTACGAATCTAGAATTTATTATTTGAGAATATTTCTACGATAAAAAATTTCTGAAAATCTTAGAAATTTTCTACAAAGAAAAATGTCTTTGAATTTGTGATTTATTTAAAATTATTAGAGTTGAACTTTTCACTTAACTGAGCGGTTTATCTACACCATTTACAGATGTAATTCGAAAAAGATCAATTCTAATTCGATGATTCTATTTGTAATTCGAAGATTCCATTTGTAATTCGAAGATTCCATTTGTAATTCGAAGATTCCATTTGTAATTCGAATACTTCGAATCTTCGAATTACAATTGATCTTTTACGAATTACAATTGATCTTTTACGAATTACAATTGATCTTTTTCGAATTACAATTGATCTTTTTCGAATTACAATTGATCTTTGTCGAATTACAATTGGAATCTTTGAATTACAAATGGAATCTTCGAATTACAATTGGAGTATTCGAATTACAAATGGAATCTACGAATTGCAAATGGAATCTTCGAATTACAAATGGAATCTTCGAATTACAAATAGAATCTTCGAATTACAATTGATCTTTTTCGAATTACATCTGTAAATGGTGTAGTTCGTTCATTTCAGCTCTTGTAGGTCTTTTGGTTCATTCAGCTCATTTGGTCATTACTTCGTTTTGATCTTTCAGCTCGGTCGTTAATTTTTTTTTTGTTAATTTTGTCATTAGGCATCACTCGGAGGCCCATTGTGATTCCCTTAATTGTCATTTCCATACGCCCCTCTTATTCAAAAACTTTCTACTTCTTAAACCACCCTGATTTGATCGAAGAATCTTTGCCCCAAATTCTTAATAAGGCGGCTTCTTATCAGACCCGGACACTCACATAACAAGTGCTTTACTGACTCCTCCTCCACTTCCCCGCAACTTTTACAATACATATCAGAAATTCCCATACGCACGGCCATTTGGCCAATTATACAGTGTCCTGTTAGAACTCCGACGTCTGTTCATCAAAAGTAAGAAGACTTTTTGTCCACTTAGGATTTGGCAGTGGCCACATGGTTCGCGACATCTTGCACATATTCAGCATTCCTATTCTGCATTCTATTTTCAGACATCCTATCAATTTTGTTCATCAATTCCACTATAGGAACCAAGATGTCAGGTTCTACACATTCCCCCACCGATTTCGAACCTTTCTCGCACATTTATCAGCCAATTCGTTCCCAGCGACCCAACTATGTCCAGGGACCCAGATTAGCTTGACTGTGTCCTTCCTGATTCGACGAAGGGATTGTATACAATTCCTAACGATTCGCTTTTTTACAGTGTTTGATTGTAAGGCCTTCACAGCTGCGCGGATATCCACGAAAATGTTAATGGCGTAAGGACGAAGGTCCCTTGTCATAATCATTTGCACGGCTTTAACAATTGCAAGTACCTCAGCCTGGAAAACACTACAGATATCCGGTATTCTCAATGAGACCCCTATTTCGAGGCATTTAAAGTACATTCCCAAATCCGTACCCTCCTCCATCTTTGATCCGTCCGTAAAGATTGAGATCGCATTCTCTGTTTTAAAAGAGTTTTCCGCCCAGTCTTGCGTAGTCGGTATTTGGACTTCGAAGGTTCTGTCAAAGTTCGTCTGTGGTGAGATATAGTTGGTTCTCTGTTCCAGTTCTGTCCCGCCCACCGTACTTAATACGATCGAATGTCCCCAAAAGCGTCTCTCTTAACCGGAGAGCCAATTTTTTGCTGCGCTCTTGACGTAAATATCTGCGGCATGAATGTTCCAGGCCGGCCTGGGGTGCTGATCTAATACCACCTGTAATACCCACACACACCGGTCGTTTTTTCTTTTGAAAACGACAAAACGTAATACTTATTAATTAAACTATAAACAGTTAATGACACAATTGTTTGAGTGTACGATTGGCAACTTTAATGGGTTATAGGTACACAGAAAAAAATAAAAAAAATATTTAATTAAAAAATTCGTAGATTTAATTAAAAAATTAATTAAATCCGGACCAATCACTAAAATGCGCAAATAAATTAAAAATATTTGTATGTCGTTAATTAAAAATAAATGGATATTTATTTAATTAAAAACTTAATACTATAAATTAAAAAATTTAATTAAAATTTAAAAAAAAAATAATTAAAATTTTAATTGTATAAATTAAAATAATTAATTAAAAATATTAAATTAAAAAAAAAAAATAATTTGTAAAAACATTCTTTTTGAATAAAATAGTTTAAAAAAATATTTCTTCAAACTTTACCAAATTTATTTATGCCGTAAAGACATAGTCAGTGAGATGATTTTATAAAGTTGATTATAAACCTTTCATATACATACACATAAAACTATAAACAAAATGAGAATTCAAAAACCTATGTGAAAAATAAAAAAAACTTTCAACAAACTTTTTATACTTATGTATTTTTTTTGTATGTAATACAATGCAAGAGAGAAACACACACTCGCACACACACGGAAAACAAAACAAAAAAAAAATAAGTAAAGCTAGAAATTTAATTAAACATTTAATTATATAAATTAAATAATTAATTAATATTAAATTTGAAAACAATTAAAATATTAATTAAAATAAAGTTAAAAATTTAATTAAACAATTAATTATATAAATTAAAAGTTTAATTAATATTAAATTAAAAAACAATTAAAATTTTAATTAAAATAAAATATACGATATTATTTTCTGTGTAGGCGAAGACAGACTCCAATTTCTTTTGGATTATTTTTCCCATCATCAGTTTTCGAAAGAGCATTGTTTTTATTTGCTATTACCTTGAGTTTTATTTTTCGAGACAGGCTAATGTGCAACTTTTTAGCAGACCAGCAAAAATATCAAAAAATTGTGATATTTTCAACGGCTGTTAAAAATGTATACAACTTGCCCTCACACAAGAAATTTGTATTCGGTCGTTCAACAAATTTTAAAGTTTGTCTGCCGTCTTATGGGACCATTTAGATTTTATTTATAAAGCGCCAATCAGACGACAGACAAATCTTACAATTTGTCTAACGACCGAATGCAAATGACCTTAATAATACACATAAAAAAATACTAAACCAATAACTTGGGAGGATATGCGTTTTTAAAGTTTTTTTGCATTAATTATGAAAAATTTTGTAACATTTTACCAAGTTTTTGCATAATTTTGGCTAAAGTTTGTAAAATTACACAAGACTAAATACTCTTATGAATATTTTCTAAACTTTTATCAGAAACACGCAAAAACTTGGTAAAATGATGCTGTTTTTTTGCAAAATATATGCAAAAAACTTTAAAAACGCATATCCTCCCAAGTACTTGGTAAAATTTTTTTTGTGTGTAATATGTGTTCAGATGTGTGTTCGCAAATATTATCAGAAATATAAAATGAGCGGTTGGAAGACAAACTGTAAGAGGATATTTATACACAGCCTTTTTTGCTTGCAATAAAGTCTTGCAACTTTTTTTTTGTAGGCAAACGGGGGTGAAAAGAAAACGGGGTAGAAAAAAAATCACGATTTCTGTTTTCCTTCTTTTATGCTTCTCACCCCCGATTGCCATCAAAAAAAACTCAGATAAAAAAGCCATGCATGAAAAAACGCTGTGTGTTAATACCGTCTAAGATTTGTCTGTCGTCTGATGGACCTTTAAAACAAATTCTCTAAATTTCTTTTCTTTACTTTCTTTTTTTATTCTCATTTTTTCTTTTCGTTTACTTCGAATTCGGTTTGTTGGGAGGAGGGTAAATTAAGTGGGCATTTACACACATACTTTTTTCCTTGATTTTTTTTAATTCCCTTTTAAAATTTCTTCTTTCTCTTCCCTTATTCTACTTCTTTTGCCCACAAACTCGAATGCAGTAGCAGACGTGCAAGACGGTATTTACACACAGCGTTTTTCATGCACGCCTTTTTTATCTGAGTTTTTTTTTAAGGCAATCGGGGGTGAGAAGCATAAAAGAAGGAAAACAGAATTCGTGATTTTTTTTTACCCCGTTTTCTTTTCACCCCGTTTGCCTACAAAAAAAGTTGCAAGACTTTATTGGAGGGTATTTATACACAGCCTTTTTTTGCTTGCAATAAAGTCTTGCAACTTTTTTTTGTAGGCAAACGGGGGTGAGAAGCATAGAAGAAGGAAAACAGAATTTGTGATTTTTTTTCTACCCCGTTTTCTTTTCACTCCCGTTTGCCTACAAAAAAAAGTTGCAAGACTTCATTGCAAACAAAAAAAGGCTGTGTATAAATACCGTCTTGCAAGGACGGTATTTACACACATCGTTTTTTCATGCACGCCTTTTTTATCTGAGTTTTTTTTTTGATGGACGGTATTTACACACAGCGTTTTTTCATGCACGCCTTTTTTATCTGAGTTTTTTTTTTGATGGCAATCGGGGGTGAGAAGCATAGAAGAAGGAAAACAGAATTCGTGATTTTTTTTCTACCCCGTTTTCTTTTCACCCCGTTTGCCAACAAAAAAAAAAGTTGCGAGACTTTATTGCAAGCAAAAAAAGGCTGTGTATAAATACCCTCATGGCAATCGGGGGTGAGAAGCATAGAAGAAGGAAAACAGAATTCGTGATTTTTTTTCTACCCCGTTTTCTTTTTACCCCCGTTTGCCTACAAAAAAAAAGTTGCAAGACTTTATTGCAAGCAAAAAAGGCTGTGTATAAATACCGTCAAGCAAAAAAAGGCTGTGTATAATTACCGTCCAAGGAAAAATTTCTGTATGTAAAGACTGTCAAAGTCTGATCTTTTATCAAATGAAAAAATTAAGCCCCCCCCCCCTCCTTGGTTATCACAATTTGTTTGTAAAAAATTAAGGAACTCATTAAGAATACCGAACTTGCCTAAAATTACAAAAAGAAAATATGACCTTGGCTTTTGACCTCTAAAAAGTCGAATATGGTATTCAAACCCGTGGGGACGCACCCCGTTTGGAAGGGGCAGGGGCTTAAACTTTGTGTTTTCTTAAATATTTCAAAAAATATCCGATCAAGACGGTAGTGGTATCTTTATAAAGGGTAATTAGAGACCTTTCTAACGGTGTATCCCATGACGTAGTTTATTAACCCTTTAAGTGACAAAAATTGATTTTAAAAAATGTTATACTTTTTTACAAAATGTAAATCGCACGTACATATATAAAAAAGACTTGTAGCCAAGATCTCAAGCTTCCATTTGCGCCAAAAAACGGCGCTGTAAATCCAAAATTTACTGAGATATTAAGGGTAAAAGTTGTTTTTTTAATTTCTCAGGTTTTTTGTTAAAATTTTATTGATTTGTAGAAACATACAAATATCTGACAAACTACTAATCCGATTTTTAAGGGATTACAAATTTCATAAATTAATTAAGCGGCTTCGCTAAATAATTTTTTTGGTGTATCAAGCCATTTGCCCGGTTAAAATCTTTTTATGGGGGGTTTCATCGTTGGAAAGGCTTTAATTCACCTTCGTTAATTAATTCATCCCAATCGGAGTAGTAGTTTGTCAGATTTCTGTATGTTTCCACAAATCAATAAAATTTTAACAAAAATCCTGAAAAAAAAGTTAAAAATTAAGTTACAACTTTGACCCTTAATATCTTAGTGAGTTTTAGACTTACAGCGCCGTTTTTTTTTTTTTTTGGTGAAAAAAAAAGAAAACAAGTAAGAGTGTTAAATTCGTCTGTGCCGAATCTTTTATATCCTCCAACATGCAAAAAAAATCCAGAGGCGTTTTCTTTTCCGCTCGAAATAAATGTTTAAAAATTCATTCTTATGCTTTTTGCACTAAAGAAATACAAGTTTATCATTATTTACACAATTTTTTTAAACCACGCTCACAAAAGGGGGCGGACCGAAATAAACGATATTTTCTAATTCTCTGCGTCCAAATGCAGGACTGTGAACTTCTTGTATCATAAAAATGTTGCATTTGTTAAACAAAAACACAAACAATCATGTAAAAAGATTTTATTTTCCAGAGGTTGGTTTAGTTCTTCAAAGGAGAACTTTTTTCCCCCTGGTCAGATATTTCTCATTTACGAACTAAACCTGCCTAGGAAAATAAGACATATTCGTGCCAAATGTCAGGAGTCTTTTATTTTGGACTGCATCGTGTTAACTACAGACGAACAGACGGACGGACGGACGGACATCGCTAGAATGTCTTAGAATCGATCACTGATCATAAATATATATACTTTATGGGGTCCTAGACCGATATTTTGATGCGTTACACAGTCGAAGGATTAAGGTATAAAATATATTTTTTAATTTAAACAAAGTTCGGTAAACTTTATTTATGCGCAAATTCCACTAACTATTCTAATCTTTAAACATTTTAATTTGTTATTTACCCCCCAGTTTCTGTCTGATGAACGATAGACGAACGTCAAAATTTAGCATGTATTTTGTTTTTGTTACAATAACAATACGTGCAAATTTTTGACGTTCGTCGTTCGTTCGTCATACAGAAACTGGGGGTTAATTCATGTTATTTCAGTTTGTCATAATTATTAACACCCCCCCCCCCCCCCTAAGCCCAAATCAGATGACAGACAAATCCTACAATTTGTCTTTCAACCGCTCATTTTTTCTGAAAATAATTGCGAACACACATCTGAACACATACTATTATTGACGCCATTTGCATTCCATCGTTAGACAAATTGTAAGGTTTGTCTGTCGTCTGATGGTCCCTTTATAACTAAAAATAGTTATGGTAACCCTACATCAACAACCTCTCAATCAGTTTTCTTTTCGAATTCGTTTGCATCGGTTGGTTTCGAGTTCGTCGTCCGTTTTGAACATTCAAATTTAATGTAAATTTTAGTAAAAAAAAGTAATTTAAGTCGTGTAATAGTAATAATAGTGTTAAATATTTATCTTAAAACAAAAAAACTACTAAATAAAAAGTGTTAAAAATGTAAAAATAAGTTTGTGAATTTGCAGGAATTTCGTGATTGTCGAAATTCCTTTGCTTTTTCTTTTTAAGTTTTTTTTAGTTTTCTTTGTGCTTAATTTTTGTTGTCTCTTTGCTATGTCTATCAAAAAGAAATAACAAAAAAAAAAAAAAAAATTGTGTAAGAAATATCATTCTCAATGGAGAGTTAATGAAGTGTTTTGCAATTTGTTTTGATATAAAAAAGTGTGTGCCTCCAAATGAGAGTATGATTAATATTTTTTGTATTGGTATAGCAAAAGAGTATCCCAGCAAAACTTAGATTACCAAATAAGGTATAAAATAAGGTATAGGATCTCTTATTTTATACATTGCAGCATTGATGATTTTAACAGGCGATGAGACTCAAAGTAATGCATCCACATTATCACAAACAATACCAGTAAGGTATATAATAAGTCATAAATTTATAACGAAGAATACGAGTAAGGTGTAAAATATATGATATTTTATAGGTTACGAGTAAGGTATATAATATAGCATACCAGAACGTAATATATAAGGTGTTACGAGTAGTGAAAAAGTAATTTTGTATTAAATTTACTCACGTGATTGTAAGTGAGTGTAAGTAGATAAAATATGCTCGTGAGTGTGTGTCGTTAGAAATTTCCTGTCGTGAGCCCATCTCTAGTTTAAACTTATGCATTTTTTTTATAAAATAATTATTTTTTATGTTATTGTAATGCATTATGCATCCAAATATAAATAATGCATTATTTCAAACTTTCAAATAATACATTATGTAACCAAATATAAGTCATCCATGATTTAATGTTTAGAAATAACAAATATGAAATACATTTTTTCCAATAATCATGCATTACGTAGCAAATTATTAGTAATGCATTATTTTTCACTTTAAAATAATACGTTGTGGAACAAATGTTTGATAAGACATCCTAAAATAATGCTACAAATAAGGTATATACATTACCTGGTAATGTGTTATATAATCACTACCCATTACCAAAGTTTTGCTGGGATGCTTTAGTTTTTGTTGTCGCATACAAATGCAATAATAATGCTGATATTTGCTGTTTTGCCTGTTGGGTTTTATAAAATTAGTGTTGCTAAATATAAAATGTAAATGGTAATCGGTAATCGGTTCGTGCGTTAATAATTGTGTCATATAAACTAATATTTTATTCGACCAAAAAAGGTAAGTTTTGTTTTTATTTTTCAATTTATATTTTATAAATTACAAATTAATTTTGGTTAAAAAGAACTTTAACATAAAGAAAATGCCTCAGAATCTTATACCTTACATAAAATCTGACAATTTTTCAGTTATTAAACATTTTTTCAATAAAAATACTCTAAGATTCTGAGACTTTTTTCTAAAGAAAAATAATTAGTTTCTAGATACTTTGTCTGTTAGACGTTATCAGTAAAAAAATCTCAGATTTTAGTCCTTTTTGGTAAAGAAAAATTCTGAGATATTTTTTAAGTAGAAAAATATTAGATTCTGCGGCATTTTTTTGATTTTCAGATTCTGAGATATTTTTTCTAAAGAAAAAAATAATCAGATTTTAAGGCATTTTTTACATAGAAAAGTTATCTAACTGAGACATTTTTTCTATAGAAATAATATCAGATTCTGACACATTTTTTCTATAGAAAAATTATTTTTTTCTATAGAAAAATTCACAGATTCTGAGACATTTTTTCTATAGAAAAATTCTCAGATTCGGAGACATTTTTTTCAATAGAAAAATTCTCAGATTCTGAAACATATTTCCAACAGAAACATTTTTAGATTCTGAAGCATTTTTTATGTAGAAAAATTATCAGATTCTGAGACATTTTTTCTATAGAAAAATTATCAGAAATTGAGCATTTAACTCAGATTCTGAGACATTTTTTCTATAAAAAAATTTTAGAATCTTAAACATTTTGTCAATAGAAAAATTTTCAGATTCTGAGACATTTTTTCTATCGAACAATTCTCAGATTCTGGGACATTTCGTATGTAGACATTTTTTGCATAGAAAAATTCTCAGATTCTGGCACATTTTTTCGATAGAAAATTTTTAGATTTTAAGATCATTTTTCTATACAAAAATTCTTAAATTTTGAGACATTTTTCCTACAGAAAAATTATCAGATTCTGAAGCATTTTTTTCATAGAAAAATGGTCAGATTCAGAGACATGTTTTCTATAGAAAAATTCTCTGATTCTGAGACCTTTTTCTATAGAAAAATTCTAAAATTCTGAGTCCTTACAAAATGTCTCAGATTCTGAATCCTTCTTTCTATAGAAAAATTTTCAGATTCAGAGATATTTTTTTCTATAGAAAAATTGTCAGAAAAATTCTCAGATTCTGAGATATTTTTTTGTGGATATTTTGTTATCTAGAAAAATTATTAGATTCTGAGACATTTTTTCTGTAAAAAAAAATTATCAGATTCTTAGGTATTTTGTTATCTAGAAAAATTATCAGATTCTGAGACATACATATTTTCATTATAATAAGGAGAATAGAGACGGACATCGATGGCCGAACATTCCCTCTTGAAAATTTGAATAGGAATAGTAGACACCGGATGTTTTGCCCTTTCTTTTTCTTGACGACATGTTACTAGATACCAATTAACCCCGTCCTTGGACACAGCCATGTAAAAGTGATAGGAAAAGTTCCGGTCTGGGACCAGTGCTTGTCACTTTAGACCATTATAGAACCGGTGACATTACCGGTCCTCTTCCTCACAGGGTGTACAAAGCTAAATTCAATTCCACGAGAAACCAAAAAAATTGACCAGGCGTCATTTAATTTCTTAAAATTTTTTTGCAAAGGGGATGACAAACTTAAATATATCATCTGGTAATAAGTGGATGGTATAAAACAAATTCGACAGAAGTTAAATAATAAGAGACAAACTTACTGGATCAAAACTCTAAAAATAAATTTCAATTAATCAGAATTTGTGTAAAGATATGGCAACACTGAAATTGAGAAAAAGAGAGACATATTGCAAACCTAAATTTGTATGATCACCATTTTGTTTAACTTTAAACTTTTTTTATAAATAATTTTAAACCTTCTTTTTAAACATTAAAGAAAAATGTTTAAACACAAAAACAAGAGCTTTTTTCTGCATTGTTGCATAATTTCATTAGCAACCGTTAACTAGAAAATCTAGCAGCAAAAAAAGGAAGTTAACTCTTTTACTTTTTCAATAGCACAAGAAAAAAGTTGCCATACTGTTTTCCAAAGCTTACACACATACACTAACAATGAACATACACACACATCACTTTAAAACAAGGTTAAACGAAGCGTTAAAATTATAAGCAAATTAATTTTGTAAAACAACACAACAACAATTCAACTTTTTTTTTACTACTGTTCTTGTGTTTCACAGTAATAAAACAACCGAGAAAAACAGCAACAACGCTGGAAAAAAAACAGAAAACAGTGAGAAAAATAATGTCAGACATTATTTGAAGCAGAAGATGAAGAAGAGGAAAAAATTCTATACACATTAGAGCACCCATATGTGTAAAAGTGTTATTTTTTGCACTCCATACTCATGGTCTTATTTACCCCCAGTTTCTGTATGACGAACGAACGACGAACGTCAAAAATTTGCATGTATTTTTTTATTGTAACAAAAACAAAATACATGCAAAATTTTGACGTTTGTCTATCGTTCGTCATACAGAAACTGGGGGTTAGTGAAATAAATATAATCAGTATAAAAATTGGTCCTCTGGTTAAAATCAGGCCATACTTGAACTTTTTGCCACAAAATCGCCCAAAGTTTATTTAAAGCTTTTTGGTGTTATAAATTTTAAACTTTAGAAAAAATGCGCATTAGTGTCAAAAGTGGTAAAATCAAAACTTTTGTTTAAAAATTTTTAGACTTACTTCGATTATTACCGATTATCGATGAATGCATTTCAGTTGTCGCCATGTTTTAGAGTTAAAAAAGTGAAGCTATTTAAAATGCTAAAAACATATTTTTTAAACAAAAAAAAAAAATTGGACAAAACTGACCGAATTTTTCTAAAAACTCTATGAAAAATATATATAAAAATTTGTTTAAATAAAATTTTTAGCGAGATTTTGACTAAACCCGTTTTTTTAAAAGCTCTATTCTAAGCGTAAAAAGCTTTAATGGTTTTGTTTTTGACTAAACGTCGAAGATGTTAGTTGTGTTTGCTACCGAAGTTTCCAATTTTGGAACCGACATTTTTTCTCCTAATCTTCTAGAGATTGAGCAAAGAGCAAAAAAACGCAACACATTCGTATAAATTTCATGGGTGCTTTAATACACATGTATTTTACATACATTTTTATTTAACAAATTTATATACAACAAAACATTTACTGTAGTTTTGTTTGAAAGTCTACAAATTATTAGCAAACTTTTCTTGTTAAGTTTTATAAGCCAATTTAACAATCTCAACTTAAATCCTGTACCTCCCACCCACCCTTCTTCCTTACTACTTCGACATACAATTTATGTTCGATAAGACATCATAATTTTTATATAGAAAACGTGTTCCATAACATATTTAATTTTTGTGTATGGGTTATTATATTAAACTCCATGAAATTAAACATACGCACACATACATCTTATTAGAGTGGGTCGAAAATCGTTTTAACGATTGCTAAAATGTTGCGGGACTCTAAAATTGAACGGTGGAAAAACAACCAAATCATGGCAAGGGTTATCAATATATCGATAACTTGAGAAATTTTATAAATATTTTTTTTTTTTGTTTTCTATAGAACATTTTCTGTTAGCCAACAATGTTCTATAGAAAATTTTATGTTATCGTTATATCGATAGTTATACAAATTTTCCATCGATAAATCAATTACTATATAAATTTTCTATTGACAATTTTGTGCTATCGCTATATTGATAAATATAGACATTTTGTATTATCTATATTTCAGGGTTGGCAACCGAAACGAATAACGGTATCGGTAACGGTATTGGTATTACATATTTTTTATATCGGTAACGGTAAAGGTAACGGTATTTTCGATTATTTCGGTAACGGTGAACCGTTACCGAAACATCAATACCGGTACGTACCGGTATTATAAATAAAATGTTAACAAGTCATAAATTTGTTAAAAACGCGTAAAAAATAAAAAAATTAAAAAACTGTTTAATTCTGTACCTTTTCTATACATAATTATATTTGCACTAGTATTAAATATTATAAATTAACTCAGAATTAAATTAAAACATTCACGCAATATTGTATTTCAACAAATACGAACTCATGTTCGTAGAGACACCTTTGTCCAATAAGCAAAAAAATCTGCATTTTACGCCATATATATGAGGCATTCCACACCAAATGTCCAGCGAAAAAAAACATGTGTACCGTAAACTTCTAAATAGGTGATATGGATAGCCCTATATGGAACTTAGAAAATTGCGTTTTTGGTTTTTCAATTTTTCGAAAACTGGGCTTAGGAGGCGTGGTCAAATATTGGAAAACTGGTCAAATTTGTGGCGAGTTGCCTTGATTAAATATTTATCACATTAAAACGGAATGCACAACAATGTCAAAAATTTACGTTCTTATATAGTTTTGTATGGGCTATCGATTATTTTTTTTTTTTTGGAAAATTTTCAGAACCCGTTCTGAAATTTTCCATTTTTTAAAAAAGTCAATTTATCAAAAATCCGGCCACTTTTTTTTTTCTTTTTTATTTATTTTTTAAAAAGTTTAGATGTTTGTCCATCCACACAAAAAAAATCAGAAACACGTTCATCTTTTTTTTTCGAGAAAATCGCATTTGAACTTTAAATTTCATAACAATTTAGTAATTTGCTTGTATTTTCTTGTGTCAACAGAGCGTCCCAGCAAAACTTTGGTAATGGGTAGTGATTATATAACACATTACCAGGTAATGTATATACCTTATTTGTAGCATTATTTTAGGATGTCTTACCAAACATTTGTTCCACATCGTATTATTTTCAAGTAAAAAATAATGCATTACTAATAATTTGCTACGTAATGCATGATTATTGGAAAAAATGTATTTCATATTTATTATTTCTTAACATTAAATCATGGATGACTTATATTTGGTTAGGTTAGGTTAGGTTGTAAGTGGCTGCTGACGTTTTACGTCAACACACGTAGACTCTGAGGTCCATTGTGATACCACGGGATCGTAATAGGTTTCCCTACTAGTCCCTGTCGTTAAACCAGTTTGAGCTTCTTATGAAACTCCTTAGATGTTGAATTTTGACATCCGACAAATCAGAAAGATCGTACAGCTCCCTAGATCCCAGTGAAGCAAGTCGCTGACCAGAAAGTGCCGGGCAATGGCAAATAAAGTGTTCGATAGTTTCCAACTCCTCTTCATCCATGCAACTTCGGCAAAAATCATTCGACGGCACATTTAACCGCTCTGCGTGCTTCCCTATAAGACAGTGTCCGGTAATTATAGAAACCACCGTCGAAATCTCTCCTCTTGGAAGCGATATCAGCTCACTTGTGCGCCCCTGATTAAGAGAAGGCCAAATCAGTCGTGTTGTCTCACACGTCCATCCATTTGCCCATCTTTGATTAGTCTCCGTCGCAGAACAAAGCCGTAGGTTTTGCTTGCAAGTTTCTAGAGGCATACCAACACATTCCAATTCTGTTGGAACCTGTAAGGTAGTTCCTAGTCTTGCAAGCTCATCGGCTTTGCAATTCCCTGGAATGTCTCTGTGCCCTGGGACCCATATGAGTCGTATATTAAACTGCTTGGCCATCTCATTTAAAGACGTGCGGCAGTTAAGGGCAGATCTTGTTTTCAGAAACATTGAATCCAGGGACTTGACCGCGGCTTGACTGTCAGTATAGATGTTGACTGCGGTTGTAGACAAGACATTGCAGCTCAACCAGTCAGCCACTTCCTTTATTGCCAGCATCTCTGCCTGGTAAACACTGCAATGATCTGGCAATCTACGAGCCAGGCTCAATCCAAGCTCTTCCGAATAGACCCCAAAGCCCACTTGTTCGTGCAGCCTCGATCCATCTGTGTAAAAATTTATGGTAGCTCCACTTCCCGGAGTATCCCCCATCCAAGACTCCCTGGATGGTATCATAGTGGTAAAATGGCGCTCAAAGAGGCTCAAAGAGGGAGCACAATCCACATTTTGTGGTATTGTTATCTTTCTCAAGATCGCGCTATGGCCACAATCGCTGCTCCTCCATTGCAGCGTGCTATTAAGTCGAATGGCCGACGCAGCTGCATACTGCCTACCCAATATGTCCAAGGGTATCAGGTGAAGGAGGATTTCTAATGCAGCCGTAGGTGTAGTACGAAGAGCACCAGTGATGCACATTGACGCCATTCTCTGTACCTTCGTGATAAAGACACAGTTCGCTTTTGTTTCTAAAGCAGGCCACCAGACAATGATTCCATACAGCAAAATTGGACGCACCACTGCTGTATAGATCCAATGAACGACTTGAGGGCTAAAACCCCATCGTTTTCCAATGGCCCTTTTACAGGAATACAAAGCAATCGTTGCTTTTCTCACCCGTTCCTCAATATTACGCCTGAAATTCAGCTTCCTATCTAGAAATACTCCAAGATACTTGGCTCCATCTGAGAAGGTGATTTCAGTACCGTCCAGAGAAATAGGATCGAAAGCAGGAATCTTATTTTTCCTTGTAAACAAAACAAGCTCTGTTTTACTAGGATTAACTCCTAGACCACAGTCTCTTGCCCATTTAGACAGATCTTTCAGAGAACCCTGAAGAATGTCCCGCAATGTTGGCAGATGCTTCCCCTTTACCGCTATCGCGACATCGTCAGCATATGCGACAACATGACAACCACGTGCTTCTAGAGATAGTAGCATTGAATTCAGTGCCAGGTTCCAAAGAAGCGGCGAAAGAACACCTCCTTGTGGTGTGCCCCTATTGACAAATCGAGATATGACGGACGCTCCCAATTCAGACGTTATACGTCTACTGGCAAGTAGGCTTTCCACCATTAAAACGATTTCACGCTTTACTCCCAGACCAGACAATGCCAATATTATCGATTCTGGGATGACATTATTAAAAGCCCCCTCAATATCAAGAAAGGCCACCATAGTGTACTCCTTTACCGAAAGCGATCTCTCGATGGTACCAACGAGCTCATGAAGAGCTGTTTCCGTTGATCGTCCCTTGCTGTAAGCATGTTGCTTTGTCGAAAGCAACCTCGGATCAATCACTCTACGCAAATATGAGTCTATCATTCGTTCCATTGTCTTTAACAAAAAAGAAGACAGACTAATTGGTCTGAAATCCTTCGGAGCTGTGTGGGAACTTTTCCCAGCCTTCGGGATAAATACGACTCTGGTATCCCTCCATTTTAAAGGAATATACGACCAGTTGATGCATGCTGTGTATAGATTATACAGCAACGGGGCTATATAGTACGACACTTGCTGCAACTCAGCCGGGATTATACCATCAGGTCCCGGGGATTTATAGGGCCTGAAGCTTTTTATCGCCCAGATTAATGTTGGCATATTTATTATTTCCGAAGCAATTTCAGATGCTTGGGCGTCAGAACGTTCCAAAGCTTGAAACGGCGTCATGGAATTGCCCGGAAAATGCGTGTTTAAAAGGAGATCCAGCGACTCTCCACTGGAGGAAGACCACACCCCATTAGGATCTTTCAGGTATCCCAGGGTGCAAGGAGAAGAAGCCAGAACCTTGCGCAGCCTGGATGCCTCAGAAACGTCTTCTATGTTTCCACAGAAGTTTTTCCAAGAATCACATTTTGCATTTCTGATCATCTTTTTATAACTCTTAAGTTGCAGCCTGTATGCAGACCAGTCCTCGTCCGCTCTTGAAAATTTAGCCTTATTAAAGAGCTTTCTGCAGGAATCTCTGCTCGTCTGCGACTCATTTGACCACCAAGGTGGCTTTTTTTTCCCTCTAGGCTTTGCAGAAGGGCAAGACGCATCCAGGCACCTATTACAAACATTTGCTATATGGTCAACCAGACAGTCAATTTCCGCCAAACTATGCGGTTCAGATAAGGGTACTTCATCCAAAAGCAAAGAAAAAGTCTCCCTATATTTCACCCAGTTTGTTCTCCTCAGATTTCTAGAGACTGTCTCAACCGGGGCACGCTCCCTGAGTAAAAACTCAATGTAGCGATGATCTGAGAAAGAATGCTCTTCCAAAACTCTCCAGTCATCAATTCTATCAGACAATGTATCTGATACAAGTGTTACGTCAAGAACCTCTTGCCGCGTACTTGTAACGAAAGTTGGTTCACCACCCTTGTTACAAATATACAGGTTAGTGCTTAACAAAAACTCCAAAAGTGATTCGCCTCTATCATTTGTGTCTGTACTTCCCCATATCGAATGATGTGCATTAGCATCACAACACACTACTAACTGGTGTCCCCTAGATTCAGACTCCCGAATTAGACCGACAACCTTCTCCGGGGGTATTGACCCCGGATTAGGAAAATACGCAGAGGCGAGCCAAATAGACTTCCCATCAAGCTCTAAGCTAGCCGCTGTAACATCCATATCACTAAAAGTTAATAAAAAGAATATATTTAAGCCATTTTTTGCCAAGATGCAGGCTCTTGGTGAGCCCTCACCTTTGGCAACCACCAACTTAAACCCAGGGGTCTTCAATCCGCAAACCCTGCCACCCCGCACCCAGGGCTCTTGGATAAAAACCAAGTCAACTGCTCCTGTCGTCAGGCGCAGCAAGAGTGCAACTGAGGCTGCCTTACAGTGATGGAGGTTTATTTGTAGGAACCGCAACATCTTGTTTTATTTCCACCATCCTTTCCACCACCGTGTTATTGGCTTCATCCTCCGTGTTATCAAAGAGGTCGTATTCGTCCCCAGATTCGGTTTCGAATAAGCCAGATATATATCCCATCTGTTCTGAATCGGAGGCAACAGAACTCTCCGAATTCCTCACTGCATGGGCCTCGTCCTGAATGTCACCCATAGTGGCATCAGCTTTATCCTCCATGCCATCACAGAGGTCGCATTCGTTACCAGATTCGGTTTCAAAAATGCCAGATGCATCTCCCATCAGCCTAGAATCGGCCAGCTGAATATCAACCTTTTCCAGATTCTCCTCCCCAGCCGAATCTGCCACTGGCTTGTCTGCGTCCAAAATAGTCTTCTGGTCGCCCTTGTAGACATTGACTCTTATATGAAAAAATCCAAATCTAATAATGCCGTCAGTCCTGGCTAAAAGCGGAAGCGATTCCTCATTAACCAAGACCACTGCTTGACGACGAGCGCCCTCCATCTCACCCAATCTGGCAATTTGCCAATTCTGAGTTGGAAGGTCAGGATTGCAGACTTTTATCATCTTAAGAATCACCGCAGTGTCATTTGTAGCCATTGGGATCCATGCATGAGCTCTGGGTTGCGAGGGGATATCATGTTTTTCCACAACGTCCAGTCTGGCTCCAGGCCATAACTCTCCCACTTGGCTAATGGCAACCTTAAACACGGCTGCGGATCTTTCGTTCCCAAAAGCAACGAGTTTTACTCGCCCCTGATACCAACCCGCGTTGACAGTAGTAGGGAGAAAATCAGGCATACTCTCAAGGAGCCTATAGTAGATTTCATTTAGTTTAGTTTCAACTAAACTCCACTTGTCCCTTGGAATACTACAATCCCCATTTTGCCTGTTTATCACAGCCCTAACGAAGTTACCTTTAACCACTTCACTAAAAGACTGAGTCCAGACGTTGCCGGTCACCTTAGATCTCTTAGGTAAAGGTTTCTCGTCGGGCGAGCGCAACCTTTTACCAGACTTCGATGACGAGGCCGAAACAGCGCTCTGTTTGTCAGATGCGCGCATTGCCGAAAGTTTGTCCTGTTCTTCAATGACTCCTTTCGTCCATGATAGCGACGCCCTCTCACGTTCGGAGAGCTTCGTTCCATCAAGTTGGCTTAGTCTGTTAATTATTTTCAAACAAAGCCGTCTCTGGTTGTGCCTGACCTTTGATGGTTTAAGTTTCTTTTTCTTTTTACCACCAATATTAGGTTGAGCACCCCTACCAGAATCAAGGTCGGACTTCAAGGTCGCAACCCTAAGACCAGTGCTAGGACCAGCACCAGTCGGTGAGGCAGAGCCTCGAATTAAATCGGTATCATTTGTGTCCATATTTTCATTTTCCTGGATGTGGTCATGAAAATATTACAAAAATACCTATTACGAACAATTTCAAAAATTCAATTAATAGCACGGAGATAAATTAAAACACGTCCACACTTGTCAACAGTTGAACGAGAATCTTTTTTTATATTTGGTTACATAATGTATTATTTGAAAGTTTGAAATAATGCATTATTTATAATTGGATGCATAATGCATTACAATTGTAGGGATTCATTCCCCTACATACTTTCAATATTCAAATAACTTTGTTCATTGATTTTTATGTTATTTTATTATTTGAGTTTTGTTTTGTTATAAAATATTTTATTCATTCAAATTTTATATTTCAATTCAACAACAATAAAAATATTTATTTTGTATTTAATTTATTTGTTTTAATAGGATCCTTCAAGGATCCTATATTGGCGATCCTACCAAATCGGACCAAAAAGTATCTTCGAAAATGGACCAAAATTTATAAAAAAAAATGGATAAATCAAGATAATCAAATAAGCAAATAAAATCATCAAGTGCGGCATGTCAATTGAATTTTAATTGGATTTATCTCATGGATTTTAAGGTCTATTAAACAATAGATTTCTGCAATTCATCATACAGTTCGAGACTTCAAGCACTTTTAAAACTCAATTTCGAATATTTACATCATATTGGGCTGTAAAGAAGTTCAAGAATGAAAAATTGTATTTTTCGACGAGATGCAGTGTTTCTCAAAGGATTTTTCAAATAACCTATGCTACAACTATCCAATTTGGGCATCCAGGTACTGAAAAACATAATCAAACAACATTTCATATAGCCAATTTTTCCCAATTGTAAAAACGATCTTATAATTGATCATCAATTGGGGTTATAAAAGTTGAGCATCCTCATTTTTCATCCAATTGCGACATTGCCGTAGTCTAAAAAGAATAATCAACTTATTTTCTGCTTATCCACTAAATTTTTGGAAATTAAATTTCATCAAGTCTCATTTCTCATCGTTTTTATTAAGTTTGTAAATGGTATTGTGATTTCATCCAGTTTAAAATAGTTACTGCAAGATTTTCAAGATCAAAAATGAAGTTTTTTGCAATCAATCAAGTTATTTAAATTTTTTGCGCCCTGTATTGTTTCTAAAACATATATTTATGGGGTCTGCGCTACTAATTTAACTTATTTAAATGTATTAGCTGCAAAATAATGTGTGTGTGTATCAAGGATGGGTACCAATTCGATAAAAGTATTGGTATTGGTATTGGTTTTTAAAATTATATTAGTATTGGTATAGGTATTGGTTTTCATTTTTTGTTGAATTGGTATAGGTTTCGGTATTGGTTTTGAGTTATTTAGGTATTGGGTATTGGTATTGGCTTTAGCCTCGAATCGGTATCGGTTTTTAATAAGTATTGGTATTTATCTTATATCGGTTTTGGTATTTGTATGCAAAAGGTTTTGTCGTTAATATTAATTAATTTAAGGTAAGTCGTCCTTCTGTCCGCCCCACAGTACACACTAGGGCGAGATGGTAGGTTTTTTGGCCAAAAGTCTCTACAGGTCGTAAATGTTAACCGATTTTTTTGAAATTCAGAATATAAGCCTATATTAAGGTAATAAATAAGTGCCTTGAAAGTTTTTGAAATCGGACCTACAACGAAACTATTTCAGGGTGGACACTTCATTTTTAATAAAATTTACAGATGTTATAGATCAATGGTTCCCAACCTTTGATTCTCGCCCCACTGGGGGGCAATTTGAAGGTTCCAGGGGGCAACGAGCAAGATTTGTTTAGTCAAATTAACTACAAAAACTATTTTTTTTACCAAAATTAACTACAAAAATTTGTTAATTGGTAATATTTTTACTAAAAATTTAGTTTAAATTCTTATATTACAAAAACTTTGTAAGTAATTTTTTTTAGTAATTTTTCATTAAAAACAAAAGCTTTTTGAAATCGGACCTACAAGGAAACTATTTCAGGGTGGACACTTCATTTTTAACAAAATTTACGGATGTTATAGATGAATCAAATGAAGAGACACTTGCCTTTTGTTTAAGTATTTAATTTAGAGATGGTCGCTGGTCCCGTTATTCACGCGTGAGCGTGAGTGATTTTAATTTAAATCATTTGGTTACAGAGTGATTTTCATTTAAGTCAAGTGACTATATTAAGGTAATAAATAAGTGCCTTGGAACTTTTTGGATTCAGACCTACAAGGAAACTTTTTCAAGGGTGGACACTTCATTTTAAATAAAATTTACAGATGTTATAAATTAAACAAACGAAAAGACACTTGTCTCTTGTTTATGTATTTGAATTGGAGATGGTCGCTGGTCCCGTGATTTGCGTGACTCAAAAAAGTGATTTTCATTTAAATCTCGTGATTGTGAGTTGAAAAATTCTGAGTGAGTGTCTAGAGAGTGAGTCGAATTTTTGCGTGAGGGATGTTTTTTTTGAAAAACCGCTTTTAAAAATAAAATATTTTTTAGCAGTATTTGCATTCAGAATTAAGTCAAACTTTAAACTAAATAGTACATGCTTAACCCATTGTGGACAAAGATTCATTTTTTTTTTGGAAAAAGGTACCTATTTAGTAAAATTAGCACCAACTAGGGCTGTCAAACGGGATCGGTTTTTTAAAATCCCGGGATTCGGGATTTGAAAATCGAAATCCCGGGATCCCGGGATTTTTCGGGATCACGGGATTTTTCGGGATCCCGGGATTTTTCGGGATTCCGGGATTTTTTTGGATTAAATTTCTTTGATTATAAAAGTAAAAAAATAGTAGACTCTTTATGTTTCAATTTTATTGTGCATATTAAGGGGCTACTGTGTGTTAGTTGGTAGCGTGCTAGCCTATTAAGCAGGGAGTCGTGGGTTTGATTCCAACGAAAACCTTTGGGTCGATTTCGCTACAACGAAATTACTAAAAAAAATGATTTCTAATTATTCTTATTGTTATTTAAAGGTAATTAAAATATTAAGTATACGCCACTTATGCAGTTTTCAAGTAATTATTAATATTAAATATTTAGCAATGAACTAAAAAAAACCTTAAGGGGTTTGTTATGGAAAATGACAACTTTTATTTGCTTTTTGTTTCATCCCATTCCGATTTTGGTGTTGCACTGTATAATTTTAAAACTAATTTAAAGAAAATTTAAAATAATAAAAACATTTATAGGGGAAATGTAATAATATAATACATTACCCGAGTAAAAAAAATTATATGACGCAATATATAATTTAATATGGGTTCGTGTCTATTTTGATATAATCTTATACGAAAAATGGTTTCATAAGATTTGATCGAATATTATCTAATAATATCAGTTTATATAACTTTATATCGACTTTGATACGAGTTTTGGTCTAGTCCAATGATATAAAATTATATCCAATTATATTAAAATTTATACAATTTTATAAATCGGATGTTTTTTTAGTTTTTAATAAAAAGTTGAAAAATTAACATAATAAAAATTAGTTGTTCTTGAAAAAAACTTAGAAAAATTTCAAAAAAATGGAGACATGTTAAATTCTATATAATCCACTTAGAAAATATTCTCATAAAAACTTTGTCCTTATAAAAACTTAGAAAAATTTTAAAAAATTGAGTCATATATAATCTATATATATAAAAGAGTAACGTGACTGACTGACTGACTGACTGACTGACTCATCATCGCCCAGCCCAAACCGCTGAAGCTAGAGACTTGAAATTTGGACTGTAGGTTCACCTCCCGGAATATAGATCCACTAAGGCTGGATTTTTGCCAGTGTTGATTCTAAGGGGGTAAAAAGGGTAAAAAACTGTACTTTTGGTACTTTTTATATCTCATGAAATAATGGTCATAGAGACTTGAAATTTGGACTGTATGTTCACCTCCCGGAATGTAGATCCTGTAAGGCTGGACTTTTGCCAATGTTGATTCTGAGGGGGTAAAAAGGGTAAAAAACTGTACTTTTGGTACTTTTTATATCTCCTGAAATAATGATCATAGAGACTTGAAATTTGGACTGTATGTTCACCTCCCGGAACACAGATACAATAAGGCCGGATTTTTTCCAGTGTTGATTCTAAGGGAGTAAAAAGGGTAAAAAACTGTACTTTTGGTACTTTTTATATCTCCTGAAATAATGGTCATAGAGACTTGAAATTTGGTTTGTATGTTCACAACCTGGAATATATATCCAGTAAGGCTCGGTTTTTGTCAATGTTGATTCTAAGGGGGTAAAAAGGGTAAAAAACTGTACTTTTGGTACCTTTTATATTTCCTTAAATAATAGTACTAGAAACTTGAAATTTGCAATGTAGGTTCACCTCCCGGAAAAAAGATTCACTAAGCCTGGGTTTTCGCCAATGTTGATTCTACGGGGGTAAAATGGGTAAAAAAGTGTACTTTTGGTACTTTTTTTATATACTGAAATAATGGACATTCAAACTTAAAATTTGAAATGTAGGATCCTTTAGTGAAATAAAACATTCTGGAGCAAGTACTTTCTGAAACATTCTGGAGCAAGTACTTTCTGTACCGTTTATAAAAAGTACCGTTTATAAAAAGTACCTTTTATAAAAAGTACCTTTTATAAAAAGTACCTTTTATAAAAAGTACCTTTTATAAAAAGTACCTTTTATACAAAAGTACCTTTTATAAAAAGTACCTTTTATAAAAAGTACCTTTTATAAAAAGTACCTTTTATAAAAAGTACCTTTTAGAAAAAGTACCTTTTAAAAAAAGTACCTTTTATAAAAAGTACCTTTTATAAAAAGTACCTTTTATAAAAAGTACCTTTTATAAAAAGTACCTTTTATAAAAAGTACCTTTATAAAAAGTACCTTTTATAAAAAGTACCTTTTATAAAAAGTACCTTTTATAAAAAGTACCTTTTATAAAAAGTACCTTTTATAAAAAGTGCCTTTTATAAAAAGTGCCTTTTATAAAAAGTACCTTTTATAAAAAGTACCTTTTATAAAAAGTACCTTTTATAAAAAGTACCTTTTATAAAAAGTACCTTTTATAAAACGTATCTTTTATAAAAAGTACCTTTTATAAAAAGAACCTTTTATAAAAAGTACCTTTTAAAAAAAGTACCTTTTATAAAAAGTACCTTTTATAAAAAGTACCTTTTATAAAAAGTACCTTTTATAAAAAGTACCTTTTATAAAAAGTACCTTTTATAAAAAGTACCTTTTATAAAAAGTACCTTTTATAAAAAGTACCTTTTATAAAAAGTACCTTTTATAAAAAGTACCTTTTATAAAAAGTACCTTTTATAAAAAGTACCTTTTATAAAAAGTACCTTTTATAAAAAGTACCGTTTATAAAAAGTACCTTTTATAAAAAGTACCTTTTATATAAAGTACCTTTTATAAAAAGTACCTTTAAAAAGTACCTTTTATAAAAAGTACCTCTTTGTACTTTAAATATTTGCTAAAATAATGATCCTAGAAAATTGAAATATGGAAAAGAGGATCCTTCGGTGAAGAAAGAAAAAAATATTCTGGAAGAGGTTCTTTTTGGAAATTCCGTTTATAACGGGGGTAATAAAGTGTACTTTTTGCACTTTTTTTGTTCTTATAATAATGAAAAAAGTGTAAATTTTGATTATTCTTATATTTCTTGAAATATTAGTTCGGATATTTTAAATAGAGCATCACCTAGCACAAAAACACATTTTTTGGAAAATTTAGTTTTAAGAGGAAAGGGGGCAATGGTTATTTTTACCTACCTAACTATTAAACTCAAAGCCCCAGAAATAACACCCAAGAGAAGGAAATATTTTAAAATTTAAACTTTTAGAACGGGGAGCGAAATGGAATAGAGCTGGGAAAAATATGGAATGATACTTTTTACTCAAATTTTTCGTATTTTACTTTTTTAACTCCATATTTTTTCTCTCTATGTGTTTTTTCATCCAAACTCATTTTTATTCCAATTTCTTTATTCACTGAAATCCAAAATCCCGACATTAGGGCTCGAAAATTATTCAAATTTTATTGTTTAAATTTTTCATGGAAACATTATTTTATGAAAGACTTAAACGTGCACAAGTAAATAAAACAAAGACTACGTAGGGGATTTTCTTGAAATCGGAAGAGCAATTCTGATCCTTCTATTATCCGGTATTCAATGCAACCGGTAACGAAGTACCGGGATGGTAAGCTAGTTTTATATAAAACACTTAGAAAATATTTGCGATAAAAAAAATTTTCCTTGAAAAAGACTTAGAAAAAATTTAAAAGATGAAGTCACCCAGCAGAAATAAATCGAGATTTTGGCGACACAGCATCTGTTTATAGCATACCGTAGCGCATCCAAAGAGCGCTCTTAGTGATGCAGTAAAAGGAAGGGGAAAAAATTTTAATTTTTTTTTAAGATTTTTTATATAAAACTTATAATGTGTAATTATTTTTTGATAAAATTTTACACTTGCTTTCCTTTTTAATATTTTTAACACTTTTTGAATAAAAAAACATATGTTTTAGACAAAGACACATGATTTGACTGCATCATTATTGCGCATTAATCAGCGCTGCAAAGAGCGCTTCAATCATAGCATCTTTGACCGCTGTTCCCAAAAAAAATCCCATAAAAAATGTGAAAATGAAAATTTCCGATATTTTTTTGATGTTCACTTCCGATTTTTTTTTTTTCATTTTGTTTCACATAAATAAAGTTTTGTAAAGTAAAACGAATGAATTTTTTTGTTATATTTTTTTAAATTTTAGTTATTTGATTTCAACTTTGAATTTACAGCATCTTTATTCTGCTTAAATCAGCTCTACAAAGATACATGAATTCACTGCATCTTTAATCTGCTTAAATCAGCGCTAAAAAGATACATGAATTTACAGCATCTTTATTCTGCTTAAATCAGCGCTCTAAAGACACGTGATTTCAGTGCATCTAAAGAGCGCTGTTTCTGTGTATCCAACTAGCGCTCTAAAGTGGGACATCGCCTTAGGGAATCATGCATGAATTCAGCGCAATTGGATGCGCTCCTTTACTCAAGTTCCCCTTCCAAAAGCTGCTGAACGTTCAGCAAAATTTCTGCTGGGCATATAAAATTTTATATAAAACACTTAGAAAATATTCGTGATAAAAAAGTGGTGCTTGCAAAAATCTTAGAAAAATAAAAAAATATGAAGTCATATGAA
Source organism: Pegoplata infirma (assembly GCA_963921195.1). Classification (NCBI taxonomy): domain Eukaryota; kingdom Metazoa; phylum Arthropoda; class Insecta; order Diptera; family Anthomyiidae; genus Pegoplata; species Pegoplata infirma. The sequence continues at coordinate 198,505,236 of OY992539.1, forward strand.
ATTTTATAAAAAACACGTTGCAAATATTTGCGATAAAAATATGTTCTTGGAAAAAACTTAGAAAAATTAAAAAAATAATGGAGGCATATAAAATTTTATATAAAACACTTAGAAATTTGGAATGATGCATGGGACCAGATGTTACAACATATAATTTTGTATGGCGATATCTTAAAAAAATCGCATATCAAAATTTATTATATAAATTTATCTCGCAAGACATAGTGTCACACATGATCATATATGAAATAATATGACTATATAAAAGTATATAAGATCATATTAAATTATTTTTACTCGGGTAGACTTGCATTTTTTTGTATAAAAAAAGTTTTTCTTCCAATTTTGAACGTTCCGGAAAATTTTTTTTCTCCTAGACCTAAAAATTTGAGGCCAATCGGATTAAATTTACCCGTAGCGCTCTTTGATCAATGTTTTGGTTTTTTAGAAAATTTTCGCCAAGATCTGCCAACTTTGGTCAAAGGGCTCCGTGACTGTGGCTTAATGGTTAGTGCGTTGGACTATTATTCAGCAAGCCTGGATAGAATTCTCAGCTCAGCAAAATTCGTGGCCAGCTACGTTGAAAATTCAAAAAAAGTTTTAGTTTTAATTTGTTGATGTAAATGTAACAATAATTGAACAAAGTTGTATTTTTAAAAAAAAATTCTCATACATTTTTAATGTTTCAAAAATCCCGGGATTTGAGCTTAAAAAACCCGGGATTCGGGATTCATTTTATGACAAAAATCCCGGGATTTCGGGATTCGGGATTGACAGCCCTAGCACCAACTGATCTCAAAACTCTTGTAAAAAAATTGTAATGTTCCGTTATTCCAGAAAAGCCTGTATTTCAACTTTTTTGCAATTTTAATATTTGGATTTATTTGCTATTTTATTAATTTATTTCGTTATTTTCAAAATAAATAGTTTCAAAATGTTTAATTAGTGGAATTTGATAATAAATTAAATCTAAAAAAAATTAATATTAATTAATAAAAAAATAAAAAGCCTAAACTAAAAAATTTAAAATTTTTCGTTTTTGCTTGAAACAATTTCTGTGCTGATGCACATTGCATTTAATGCACATATAATTTCCGGTGGTCAAGGGGAGATATTTTTTAATTGCAGAAAGATGAGACTTAACATTTGTAACAAAATATACCTGAACTTCATCCTTTTCATATTTTTTTGAAAAAGGTGATCGAAATGGGTTATCATGCAGGGGGCCCCTTTTTCGATTGTAGATCTTTTGCCAATTGCGATTACACCCCAGTCTGCACAGTTTCGAGGCGACAATTTTTTCGAAGTTTTTTCGAAGCTTTTCCGCAAAAATGATTCGATGTCGATATTATATACAGTCGATATTTTAACGTTTCTCGAACTCATATTTTTTTTGAAAAACAAATCGATTTCGAAATGATTTCCAATCTACATTTTAGGAATTCTCGTATTTGTTGCTCCACCGAAAAAAATATTTATTTTCGATATAATATCGAGTTTTAGTTTTATTAAATTTTACAAAAATTCCACAAATTTTACTTTTATTATTAAAAAAAAATAATATCTAACACTAAAACAATAAAAAAAAATTAAAAAAAAAAAATCCGCGACCGGGGTTTGAACCACGGCCATAAAACTACAAATCATAGGCTGCAGAACCTGCTAACCAACTAGGCCATACACAACTTGAAATTTGTTTGTACTAATATATATTTTGAAATAAAAATATTTTCAAATTATGAGAAGTATATCAAAACAAAATAAAATTAATATAAAAACAGGGTAATTCAAATAATAATACAAATTATAAATTAAGGGCAATTCAAATAATAATAAAAAAATTCAAATTTTAGTAAAAGTAATTTTAAAAAACTACTTTTATTATCAAACTTTGGCTGAAGGAGTAAGGCGTTCAACCAGTAAACTGGGAGTTCTGGGTTCAAATCTCAAGTGAGGCAGATAAAAATAGTAATTAGTAAAAATTAAATTTAAAGAATAAATAAATTAAATTAGTAAAAATTAGTTAATTGTAAGTAAGTAGTAGTAAGTAATAAATTTTTTTTTTTTATTTCTTTCCGTTTTTAAAACAATTAACTAAATTATTAAAAAACAAATGTATCGAAATTCATGAAATTTTCGATTAAAAATCGAATCGAAACCTGTACCAAAACACGATTCTATATCACCTTGCATGCCACATAGGAAAACACGCTTTATATCGACAATATATCGAACTCGATATCGATGAAATTCTTAGAGAAAACGACTCTTTTTCGAATCGATATCGACTCATTTTGCATACTGGGCGGGTAAATTTTTTTCTTATATGGGGTTCACACTAACGACCTTAAACAAGTTGTTTAACAAAACACCAGTAACAGAATAAAAACGTAATGGATACAGAAAAAATAATTTTTTAAACACGTAGCCCTTAAACTCTCAAAAATAGCAAGTGTGAACTGCACATTATGCGTTCTTAAATTCTTATATAACATGACTGTGCCTCTAATAAAACAATAAAAAATTTTTCTGGATTCTGGTGTTGTGACATAAAATTTTGTAACGTCTGCTTGATTAAAATTTTGGAATTTCCAAAAAAGGACATTAGTATTTTTTTTTTTACAACGCAAAGAAGAGTGCAGTGATATTCAATGTACATATATCAAATATTAGCAATGTTTGCAAAAGAAAAAATTTCATCATAGAAAAGGTTTAAATTTTTTAAGATCTACTTTTATTAGGGGTCATAAAAACAGTGACAAAAAAAATATTTCTTTTATGTTTTTATGGCTTTTAAAATTCAAGTAGCTAACTCCTTTTTGTTATGTGACATTGCATGCAAACGATTACTGATCGATGTAACATCTTTTGCAATTCGTTAGTCAGGTAAAACCTAATAATATGATGGAAAAAAAAATGTTTGACGTCACAATTAAAACAAACGAAAATAAGAATACAAAAAACCGAAACAAAACCGAAACGAAAGTAGAAAAAAAATGAATTGGTATTGGTTTTTTATTGGTATTGGTTTTGAAGAATAAAAGTATTGGTTTTTAATTGGTATTGGTAGTGGGGAATCGGTATTGGTTTTTTATCGGTATTGGTATCGCACAAATAAAGGTATTGGTTTTTAATTGGTATTGGTTTTCAATTTGAATTGGTATTAACGGGTATTGGTATCGAAAAGGTATTGGTACCCATCATTGGTGTGTATTATTTTTTTTTTTTGAAAGGGGAAGTTATGTAGGGATTCATTCCCCTACATACTTTCAATATTCAAATAACTTTGTTCATTGATTTTTATGTTATTTTATTATTTGAGTTTTGTTTTGTTATAAAATATTTTATTCATTCAAATTTTATATTTCAATTCAACAACAATAAAAATATTTATTTTGTATTTAATTTATTTGTTTTAATACACTCAAAATAATTACTCTGTTAAATTACAGAAAAACTCTGCTAATTTAACAGAGTACACCATACTTTTCCAGCTAGCAACATTTCTTGGTAATTTTACTAAAAAACTCTGTAAAATGATTTTGACAGAAAAAACTGTTAATTTACAGAGTTTATAGTAAAATATTGGTTAAATATGAAAGCTTTTTTACAGAGAAAACTCTGTAATTTTACAGAGTAAAATGATTTGGACAAAAAAAACTGTTAATTTACAGAGTTTCTAGTAAAATATTGGTTAAATAAACCACCATTTAGCAAAGAAAACTATGTAAATTTACATATATTTGTTAAATACATTTGATGCAAAAAAAAAAAAAAATACAGAAAAAACTCTGTAAATTTACAGAGTTTAGTTAAATCCATGTTATTTTGTAAAATTTTTATAAGATTTCTGAAAAAAAACTTTTTTTGCAACTTTTTTAACTTTTTCTCGAAAAAAAAAAAAATATACAGATAAAATTTTGATGTTTGGTAACAAAAACAAAAACTTCTCAAAAAAGAAAACTTTTTTGGTTATAAAAAAATACGAAGTATTTTGCTTAGATCTGTATTTTAGCAGAAAACTCTGTTAATTATCTGTAAAATTAAGATTACAAAGTAAAAAGTAATATAACAGAGGAAACTTTGTTTTTTTGTCACAACAAAATACAAAGTATTTTCTTTAAATCTGTATTTTGACAGAAAACTCTGTCAAATATCTGTTGAATTGAGATTACAGTCATTTTACAGAGTATTTTACAGAGTTATTATTTTGAGTGTAGGATCCTTCAAGGATCCTATAACAATAACATAAAAAATAATTATTTTATAAAAAAAATGCATAAGTTTAAACTAGAGATGGGCTCACGACAGGAAATTTCTAACGACACACAGCCACGAGCATATTTTATCTACTTACACTCACTTACAATCACGTGAGTAAATTTAATACAAAATTACTTTTTCACTACTCGTAACACCTTATATATTATCTTCTGGTATGCTATATTATTTCATTTCTCGTAACCTATAAAATATCATATATTTTACACCTTACTCGTATTCTTCGTTATAAATTTATGACTTATTTTATACCTTACTGGTATTCTTTGTGATAATGTGGATGCATTACTTTGAGTCTCATCGCCTGTTAAAATCATCAATGCTGCAATGTATAAAATAAGAGATCCTATACCTTATTTTATACCTTATTTGGTAATCTAAGTTTTGCTGGGGTATGACGAATATTTATGCAATTAATATTACTCATTCGCAACTTTAAAACAAAGAAATACAAGCAAATAACAAAATTGTTATGAAATTTAAAGTTCAAATGCGATTTTCTCGAAAAAAAAGATGAACGTGTTTCTGATTTTTTTTTGTGTGGATAGACAAACATCTAAACTTTTAAAAAAATAAATAAAAAAGAAAAAAAAAAGTGGCCGGATTTTTGATAAATTGACTTTTTTAAAAAATGGAAAATTTCAGAACGGGTTCTGAAAATTTTCCAAAAAAAAAAAAATTTAATCGATAGCCCATACAAAACTATATAAGAACGTAAATTTTTGACATTGTGGTGCATTCCGTTTTAATGTGATAAATATTTAATCAAGGCAACTCGCCACAAATTTTACCATTTTTCCAATATTTGACCACGCCTCCTAAGCCCAGTTTTCGAAAATTTGAAAAACCAAAAACGCAATTTTCTTAGTTACATATAGGGCTATCCAAACTACCTATTCAGAAATTTACGGGACACATGTTTTTCTGTAGCGGGACATTTGGTGTGGAATGCCTCATATGAGAAATCTGCATTTTAAGCCATTTGAGAAAAATGCTGATTATAGCTGACTCGGTTTGCTAAATTTCTGTCTGGATAATCCAGATAGAATCTGCTGAAAAATACGTCAAGACAGCAGAAAAATCTGCTGAATTTAATAGAGAAATCTGTTGTTTTCAAATAAAAAGCCTGAACTGTTTATTTGAAATCAGCACATTTCTCTGGTAAAAAGATCAAAATTGTTTGTCCTGTAGTTAAAAAAATCGGCAGGGATAAAAAAACTTGTCAAGGATGTTACAAGAGATGTTTTTAAGGGGGAGGGTATGCGGTATCCTTTCCTCTCGCTATAGATGTTAAGAAATTAATTTTATTTATATTTACGCATAAATAATACAATTTTATCAATGTTTAATTTTATTTTCTATAGCCAAGCCCCCAAGAGGTTCGGACCGAAAAAAATCGCATTCACTTCACACGGCATAAAAATGTTTAATTTTCTAAACAACTAGACAAAAAATTAAATAAAATATGTTTTTCTGAGGTTTTGTTAATTTTTCAGGGGGAACTTTTTTTCATCTGTTCCGATTTTACATTTCGGAACATAACCAGCTTATGACCATAAGACGTATTCGTACTAGAAGAATAGCATGTTTATTTTGGATCGTACCGTGTCATCTACATACGGAAAGACGAACATCACATACAATCGATCACTTATCAATAATATAAAATCTTTATGAGGTCCAACACCGATATTCGAATTTAGTTAATTGCGAATGTAATCATTAATTTGGATTGGCAATGAACAAAAATTTGTTTTTTTATTTTAAGGGCGGATTACTTCATGAAAAGTTAGCTGCTAACTGCCGATTTAACGGAGCCTTATGTCAAAATTTATATGTATGAGCATTGAGTAATCCAACCTAAGTATATTAAAAATATTTTAATATGTTTTTAATCCACAAAAAAATTAAAATAAGTAATATTAATACAACCGAAACAAAACCGATATAATACCGGTAAAAATTCGAATAAAGGTAACGGTTTTTTATCGGTAACGGTATTTAAAAATTTTTATTTCGGTATTGGTAACGGTAACGGTAGTCAATATTAAAGGGTTTTTAATCGGTAACGGTATAGAAAGGGTAACGGTAGCCAACACTGCTATATTTTGACAACCACACTCAAAATAATAACTCTGTTAAATTACAGAAAAACTCTGCTAATTTAACAGAGTACACCATACTTTTCCAGCTAACAACATTTCTTGGTAATTTTACTAAAAAACTCTGTAAAATGATTTTGACAGAAAAAAACTGTTAATTTACAGAGTTTGTAGTAAAATATTAGTTAAATATGAAAGCTTTTTTACAGAGAAAACTCTGTAATTTTACTATTAAACTCTGTAAAATGCTTTGGACAAAAAAAAACTGTTAATTTACAGAGTTTCTAGTAAAATATTGGTTAAATAAACCACCATTTAGCAAAGAAAACTATGTAAATTTACATATATTTGTAAAATACATTTGATGCAAAAAAAAAATACAGAAAAAACTCTGTAAATTTACAGAGTTTAGTTAAACGCATGTTATTTTGTAAAATTTTTATAAAATTTCTGAAAAATTTTTTTTGATAACTTTTTTGCTACTATTTAAACTTTTTCTCAAAAAATAAAAATATACAGATAAAATTTTGATGTTTGGTAACAAAAACTACTCAAAACAGAAAATTTTTTTGGTTATAAAAAAATACGAAGTATTTTGCTTAGGTCTGTATTTTAGCAGAAAACTCTGTTAATTATCTGTAAAATTAAGATTACGAAGTAAAAAGTAATATAACAGATGACTCTTTGTTTTTTTGTCACAACAAAATACAAAGTATTTTCTTTAAATCTGTATTTTGACAGAAAACTCTGTCAAATATCTGTTGAATTGAGATTACAGTCATTTTACAGAGTATTGTACAGAGTTATTATTTTGAGTGCATGAGAATAAGCAAATGTGTTATAGAAAATTTTAAGTTATCGAAAATTAAACAAATTTCTAGGGACAATTTTTAGTTAGCGATTTAATGATAATTATTAATTAAGCGAACATTTTTAAATTAGCGATATATCGATAACTAGACTTTTATACTATTAAAAAAATAATTATCGATAAGTTAGCAAATTTTCTGTTATAGAAAATTTTTGAATTTTAGTTGTATCGATAGATCAACAACTTAAAAAACATTTTATAGAAAATTTTGCGTTATCTTTATACCGATAACTATACAAATTTTCTATCGAAAATTTTCTGTCATCGATATAGCGACAACTATGCAACAATTTTATAGATTTTTTTTTTAAACCTTTAAATTTTCTATAGATAATTTTTTGTTATCGATAACTGTACATGTTTTGAGTTATCAGTCAATCGATAACTTCAGAAATCTTTTTTTATCAATATACCGATAAATATACAACTATTCTATAGAAAATGTTGCTTAAAAATTTTCGTGAGGACATTTTATTTTATCGATAACTTGTGTTATCGCCACATATCAATAAATATACAAATGTTATATAGAAAATTTTGTGTTACACTCAGAAAATTATGTAAGTTACTACATGTTAGTTGTTTGTATATTTTACAGTAGTTAGTTGTTTTTAACTACAAAGTCAGTTGTTTTTGTATGAAAAATATAAAACAACTATTTCTGTTAGTTATTTTAAGTCGTTTTTTTGAATAACTAACAAAAAAGTACTGTAATGTAGTAACAGTTATTTAAAGTAGTTAATTTTATTTTTCTATCTCTAAAAAATTTTCAAAGTTTTTTTCGAAAAAATAAAAATAAATTTTCGTTTTTTTTATTTTTCACAACTTTTTTTTTTTTTTTAAAAACTTGGAAAAAATTTGGTCTTTAATTTTTTTTCTGAAAATTTTTTTGAAAAAAAAATTATATATTGATTATTTTATTTTTACTACATTTTAGTTGTTTTGACTACAAATGTAAGTAGTTTTTACTACATAAGTCAGTTGTTTTTTGTCAGTTAAAATAACTAACATTGTTAGTTGATTTAACTGAAAAAGTAGTTGACCCCAAAACAACTTACAAAGCAGTTATTTTAACTGACATTTTCAGTTGATTTTACTAACATAATTTTTTGAGTGTACAGATCCATAAAATGTTGTGTCCTTGATCTATCGATAACTATACAAAATTGTTATCGATCTACACATTTTTTTTATAATAATTCTCTATAAAAATTGTGTGTTTTCGATACATGGATAACTTAGAAAATTTTTGTGTTATCGATACATCGATAACTATTAGAATTTTTTATTTAAATATTTCGTGTTATCGATATATGGATAACTTTCAAAATGTTCTATAGAAAATTTTGTGTCATCGATAACTAAGAAAAGTTTTTAAAAAAAAATTTTCGTTATCGATGCATCAATAACTATAAACTTTTTCTAAAGAACATTTTTTGTTATGGATATATCGATAAATATAAAAATTATAAATAAAAAATTTTGCGTTATCGATACATCGATTACTATACAAATTTTCTATAGACAATTTTGATAGTGGGTAAGTATGTTTTGAAAAAAAAAATTTAAGGGTAAAAGTTGATGGTGGGTCAAAGTCAATATTGACCCTTCTAAAAATATGTACCATTGGACCGGTAGAAGCTGATTAAATAAAATAAATTTATAAAAAATAAAAAATGAGTCACTTAATAATAGTGAGCCTCCCTATTAATTTGTGCACCTACTCTTAAAACTCTCACTCTCTCATATTAACATATTATTTAATTCTCTTACTATTTGAGTGAAGTTCGTTTTCCCTTTCCGTTTATTGTTTCCCTTTCCAATTAACTAATTTAACTTTATTGTTTACACTATTTCTCTCTCTCTCTCTCTTTGTGTGTTTTTTCAAATTATTTTATATTTAACTAAAGTTATTACTCCTCTTCCGCTTAACAGTTTCCCTTTCCTTACTTCCTAACATTAAAGAGATTTAAAAAATTGACTTACAAGGGAAGTTTCCCTGGTGTCTCCCTCCGATCTTCAAGAAATTTGATATGTTCTTAAGAACGAAAATTAATTCGACACGTATTTTTTTTAGTGGCCCAAACTCATTTTCAGGGGCGGGGGTCGATTTGTACGGGGTAGGGCTTTTCCCTGGAAATCCCGGGATGGGAATCTTGGTATTTCGATTTCCCGCTTTCCCGGGATTTTTAAGCGGGATCCCGGGAAATTAAAAATTCTGAAAAATACGGTAAAATCTGCTGAATTGAGCTGAAAATCTGCTGATTTAAGCAGAAGAATGTAAAAAAGACTTAAAAAGATTTTAAGCATAAATTGTTTTCAACTTATTTATACGAAAGCGATTGTAATTTTTTCAAGAAAATTTTCTAAGATTTTTTTCAAACTGTTAGTTTTTAGTTATGCTAGCATAACAGCTGTTTTTCAGCAAAATTTTTAATTTTTTTTTAATCTTTGAAAAAAATCTTAAAACATTTTCTTGAAAACAAGATAACTATAAATTTCTGTAAAATTAGCAAAATAATCGTCAAATTTCTCTTATTTTTTAGAACTATATGACAGAGAATTTAGTTAAAATATCCATTTAAGCAGAAAATTATGCTAAAAGTTCGCGAATTTAAACTGAAAGTTGTTTTGCAGATTTTTCGACAGAGTTGTTCTTCTGAGTATTTTAAATTGGAAAAAAATCAGTCGATGTAGACCAAGCCCCTATAAAAACGTTTATAAAACATAAAACATTTTCTTTAAAAAATGTTTTCAAAAGCGAGTGAGATTATGCTATTAAATGAGCCTAATATCCATATTATATTATATATCCATATAATACTATTTTAATTATATCCATATAATATTATAATCTTATATGGTTAAGTATTAGGCTCATTTAATAGCCTGTTCTCACTCGCGTTTGAAAAAAATTTTAAAGAAAATATTTTATGTTTTATAAACGATTTTATGGGGGCTTGGTCTTACATCGACTGATTTTTTTCCAGGCTCTATAGCATTATTCTGATAATAAAAGTCCCAGGTTCTGAAATAATAAATTTTCATATTGTAAAAATATCATATTTGAGACATGTTTCATCCAAATAGTTTGCTAAGACATTTGCTTAAAGAAAAGTAAAAAAAATTCAGAGGTTCTTAGGTATTTAATTCAAAGAAAAGCTTTTAGAATTTGAAGAATTCTTGCCATAGAAAAATTCTCAGCATCCAATGCAATTTTATGTAAAAAAATTCTCAGATACTGAGACATTTTTCTCATCGAAAAATTCTAATATTTAGAAAAATTAATCATAAAGAAAATTTTCTAAATTTAAATTCATAATTCGCATAGAAAACTTCTAAGGTTCTAAGTTGTTTTCCTATTGTATAATTCGCACAATCTGAAAACTTTTCTTAGAAAAATACTCAGATTCTGAAATATTTATTCTACAGAAAAAATTTAAGATTCCGAAACGTTCTCCATTCACCAAAACACTTTTCTATAGAGATATATCAATTCTGAAACACTTTTTTTATAGTGATCTACCTAAGATTAGATAATTTTCCTACCTTAAACCTTTCTAAAATTTTTAAGGCAAATTCCTAGACATTATTCCTAATGAAGAAGTATAATTTGTTATTTTTTCGTTAGAAAAAGTCTTAATATTCTGAAACATTTTTTGAGACATTTCTGAAACATTTTTCTATAGAAAAAATCTCAGATTTCGAGACATTTTTCCTTAAGCAATAGTCTTACATTCTGATACATTTTTTTAATGTAAAAGTCTTAGATACTGAGAACTTTTTCCTATAGAAAAAGTAACTTATGCTGAGACATTTTTCATATTGAAAGATAACACTACGTGACAGTTTTTTTACCAAATGTATCTGACACATAATATTTATGTACAATAGAGTGACTCAAAAAAAAAAGTTGATGATGTACCCTCCTCAAAATTAACTTTGACATGTTTTATGAAGATTCCCAAAATATTTGGGCTCTAGCGATAATCTCCCGTGAGCTAAACCGCGTCAAAAAATGGTCCAAAAATGGTATTTTTCATGAATAAAAAATTCAGTAAATTTTTTTTTGTCCAATGAATGACCAAATATAATAGATATTTAGGAACTCTTTGATTCTGCAATAAAACATTTTAAAAATCTAACCACAGACTCGAGATAACGAGATGTTTATGTCAGTTTTTTGATGCTTTTCAATTCGAATTTACTGAAAACTTAAATAACTTTGGTATTTTTTGTCCGATTTTCACTTCTAATACATCGTTAGAAAGGTGTTGACTACCGCTTGAGATTTTAGTCAAATATTAACCCTTAACTGCACAGTCTCACTTTTTTATAAAATTTATTTCAACATCATTAAAAAACCATTTTATAACCACAAAAAGCATATCTTTGTGCAGGAAACACGTTTAATTTATATATTTGGCAACAATTAATTTAACCCATGCATGATCAAAATATTTTGGCAAACATTTTTGAAAAAGTTTTTGCGGAAATTATTTAAAGCTAGTTGTAATACTTTAAAAAAATAAAATAAATAAGGTTTTTGTTTATCTAGACGTGCTTACTAATATCAAATAATTATAACGGGTCACACTTTCCCGGTCAAATTTTTTTTTTCGGAATTTGTATGTGCAAATTAATTTTTAAAATAAAATATAATCAAATTTTGTCTTAATCGCATATATTCGTGCAAAAAACGCATCTAATAATTTAAATAAGCAAATGTGTCATAAAATATCAATTATATTATTTTTTTAAGTATTACAACTACACTTAAATTTTTTCCATATTATTTTTTTTTAAATTGGTCATGAATGGGTTAAATAAAAAATATTAATATCTATTTATTAGAGACGTTTTTTGCACGAATATATGCGATTAAGAGAAAATTGGTTTATATTTTATTTCTAAAATTTATTTGCACATACAAATTTCGAAAAAAAATTTGACCGGGAAAGTGTTACACGTAATAATTATTTGATATTAATAAGCACGTCTAGATAAACAAAAACCTTATTTATTTTATTTTTTTAAAGTATTACAATTAGCTTTCAATAATATCCGCAAAAACTTTTTTAAAAATGTTTGCCAAAATATTTTGATCATGCATGGGTTAAATTAACTGTTGCCAAATATATTAATTAAACGTGTTTCCTGCACAAAGATATGTTTTTTGTGGTTATATAATGGTTTTTAATGATGTCGAAGTAAATTTTATAAAAAAGTAAGACAGTGCAGTTAAGGGTTAATTTTTGACTAAAATCCCAAGCGGTGGTCAACACCATTCTAACGATGTATTAGAAGTGAAAATCGGACAAAAAATACCAAAGTTATTTAAGTTTTCAGTAAATTCGAATTGAAAAGCATCAAAAAACTGGCATAAACATCTCGTTATCTCGAGTCTGTGGTTAGATTTTTAAAATATTTTAATGCAGAATCAAAGAATTCCAAAATATCTATTATATTTGGTCATTCATTGGACAAAAAAAAATTTACTGAATTTTTTATTCATGAAAAATACCATTTTTGGACCCTTTTTTGACGCGGTTTAGCTCACGGGAGAATATCGCTAAAGCCCAAATATTTTGGGAATCTTCATAAAACATGTCAAAGTTAATTTTGATGGGGGTACAACTTCAACTTTTTTTTTGCCCATATAAGGTGAGTCGGTCTAATGTACAATTGTCCGCGGAATCCGAATATGAAGTCAGAATGGTCAAAAGTAGAACAGTTTTCGAGATATTCGAAAATAAGCGTTATTTGTGTTTTTAAAAAAGATGATTTCACTTAAATGCAAATATCTTCAAAACTATTCGTCGATTTATATATTTATTTTTTTTAATGAAAGATAATATATATTAACACTTAATGAAAAATTTTAATATTTTTTGCAATTTTTCTCTTTTCAAGTTATTTTTTTAAAACCAAACAATTAAAAATTATAATTTTTTATTAAATACGACATTATTTTATTTCAATACGAACATTTTGCGCCCAACAAGACCCGGATTGGTGCAAAAATGACAAAGCTACAGAAGATTTAGTGAATTAACCCACTTTTTATTACTAACATTTAGCTTTGTATATTTAATTGTGTTTATTTGATAAAAATCGAAAAATGGGATAATTCAATTAATCTACTGTAACTTTGTCATTTTTGCACCGATCTGAATCCTATTGGGCACAAAATGTTCGTATTGAAATAAACTAACGTTCTAAATGATAAAATTTTAAAAAAATTTATTGTTTGGTTTTAAAAAAATAAGTTGAAAAGAGCAAATAACGGTAATTTTCTCGATTTTCTCGTAAATATCTCGAAAACTGTTCTACTTTTGACCATTCTGAATTCATATTCGGATTCAGCGTTCGGATTTACATAAAGATTAGGTGTCAGATTCATTTGGTCACGACTTTGTTGAAAATTTGTGAAACAGTGTAATCAGATTCTGAGTAATTTTTTTACAAAAAAAGTCTTTTCCTAAATAAGATTTTCAGATTTTTTCTTTAGAAAAATTTACATATTTTTCCTATTAAAAATTTAAAGATTTTTCCTATTAAAAAAGTATATTTTTCTGAAATATTTTTTTGTATTCTGAATAACATTTGTTTATAGAAAAAGCTTAATACATTTTTTAAAGAACAATTCTCAAATTTTTTCTTAATAAAATAGAAAAATGTTGAGGTTTTTTTCACAATTTTTCTTTTGAAAGATACTCAGAGTTTTCCTTAAGAAAAATTTAAATATTCCAAGACTTTTTTGCCTATTAAAAAATTCTAAGATTCCGAGAAATTTTTTTAGAAAAAATAATTGCAAATTATTTTTTAGCTTTTTCTCTCCTTTGGACAAATTCTTAGATTTTCTTATACATAGATAAATTATTAGATTTTCCTGGAGAAAATTTTTCAGATTTTGCCCATAGAAAAATTCATTAAAAAAAATGCACATTCCTTCTTTTTCCTAAAGATATATTTTAAGTTTCCTAATATTTTTTCCTATACTATCCAAACCAGAAAAGGTTCGAACCCCACTATTTAATTTTCATATATAAACTTTGAGTAGCTGTATTTCCCCTAATTATTAACTGATTTTAATGTTTATACGCTCATTTGAAATGTAATTTTATTCCCTTCGAGAATCATTAATTGAAGATAATATTTTTAAAAAATTTGGTTTGTTACAAAACAATAGCTTCATGTACTTTAAATTATCTACTTTTTAATTTGACCATTTTAAGTTCGTACTTCATATTTAAGATTATTAAATTTTTTGTGACGTCACCCAGTGGGTATCAAGTTGGTTGGCTACCATTTAATTTCCTCTCTCAAAAAGTTGGTTCTCTTAGTGTTGCCTATGCTATTGCATGTAAAAACTCTCTTAAACATTAAGAGAACCAATTTATATAAAGTGACATATTGTTTTGGGGCCTATCAAAATCTCTGATATTATTCTTTACTCTATGACGTCACCCTTTGATTAAATTACAAATTTAATATGATTATTTATTGAATTTATTTAAGTTTACCACTCATAAGTGGCGACGGAATTCCATATTTCATGTATTTTTGCTTTTCATCTACAAAGAGGTGATTGGGTGTCGTTTTTAATCGCCAACACAAATTCAATCGTATTGAAGTCCGGACGTGATGAGGTAAGGTTTAGGATATTAATTTTGTTTGTTTCGAACCTTTTTTTTCTGATTTTGATTATGGGGACTCTTGTTGGGAGGTGTATTCTCCAAAAGATATCATGTTTCCAACTGATTTCATTAGGGGCTGCCCTAACATATTCAAAGGGGTGTGCCGATTTGCATGGTCCAAAAGAAACTAAAAAACGAAATAAACATGAAATTCTAAGAAAATTTTCCTACCATAGCACTATAGGGAATTTTCTGGTATTTTCTGGCCAAAACTCCAAAAGTTGGGATATTGCCTCAAAATTTGGCAAGTTTTTTTGGCGGTAAGTTTTAAGGCTCTGTATAAAAAATTGGCATGATCTGGCATAATAAATCGTGTTTTTAATGAAATTTTATAATATAATTTTGTCAATAATTTTTACATCCACGCCCACAAAAGGGGGCGGGCAAAAAAATAATTTTCCTAGTGCCTTTGGTCCAAGTGCAGGGCTTTGAACTTCTTGTGGCGTATTTTTTTTTAATTTTTAAGCAAATGTACAAAAAAAAAATGTAAAATATGGGATTTTGCGTAGCTAGACTAAGTTATTTAAGGGGGAGCTTTTTTTCACATGTTCCAATTTTGCTCATTTACGAACTTGAACATCGTAAGACTATAAGACATATTCGTGCCAAACATCAGGTGGCTAGCTCTTTTGGTTTGGACAGCATCGTGCATTCCCCAGACAGTCAGACCGTCAGACGGTCGGACGGACATCACTAAATTTTTTTTCCCCATGGAGCCGCATGGCTTAGCGGATGAATACATCTTACTCACAAAGAGTTTCCCAATATCTCATAGAGATATGGGAGTATGCAATTATATGCAAAAAAAGTAGCAGTCCACAAATAAATTTGGTTTAAAAAAGAAAAAAATTAATTAAATAGAAAAATTAAAAAAATATATAAATCAACATTTTAAACGTGTACTTTGTACAAAATATATTTATTTGCCCTATTGATAATTGAGATTAATTTCAAAAGGTTTTAATACAGGATTTTAAGTACGTTAATTTTGTAATAAGTTATGTTCTCCAAAATTAAAAAAAAAATAATAAAAAATTAAATTTTGTTTTTGACGCCTCCGTACTAGCGGTAAAAGAGTTTGGTGTACAAAAATATGTGTGCTAGCCTACTTTAATATAGTTTACTGTATAATGGCATCCGAAAAAAGTTTTTTGAACACATCAAAAATGGACTTTTGGCCAACAATTCCTTATAAATTCCCTATAGTGCATAGGTCTAAAATCAAACCCTATATTGCACCAACATCAAACCCTATACTGCATCGACATAAAGATTGATCACCTTGGTTCATGCAAAACAAAGCAATATTTATATTAATGTCATTTTGGAGTTAAAACATATCAATTCAACCTAAAAACTGGAACCAAATAGGTTTTCCTTAATGTTTTTGACGTGCCGAGTCTGAATATGACCTTTGGTTTCTGTTAAATTGAGAATTTTAACAAAAATATGATATTTGCATAAAAATGCTTTGTTTTGCAAAAGCCGAGGACATCAATTTATATGTCGATGGGGGCAGTATAGGGTTTGATTTTAGACCAATGGTTGCTTAGGAAAATTTTCTTAGAATTTCATGATAATTTCGTTTTTTAGTTTCTTTTGGACCATGCAAATCGACCCACCCTTTTAAATATGCCCGGGCAGCCCCTAATGAAATCAGTTGGAAACATGATATCTTTTGGAGAATATACCTTCCAACAAGAGTCTACATTATCAAAATCACGAAAAAAAAAGGTTTGAAATAAACAAAATTAATACCCTAAACCAGCGGTTACCAACCTATGGTACGCGTACCACTAGGGGGTACGCGAAACTGTCCGTGGGGGTACGCATAATTTTAGTAATTTGGACATTCGTTTTAGATTAACCTGGCTTCCAAAGTTTTCCATAACGTCAGGTTTTTAAGACAGTTGAGGTCAAAGTTCACAAAAAACGTATTTTTGTGCAATTTAGAGAGCAAATATTTGCGATATTTTGAGATCTGACCACTTATTTTCGATTAACCTTTCGATGCTGATTCCAAATATGGTTTTTCTATGATGTCAGGTTTTTGAGAAAATGTATGTCAAAGTTCTCTAAAAAGCGTGTTTATGGGCATTTTTGTGACGGGTTGTGATAGAGTGGAAATTTTGGTACCATTTTTCATTGTATATACGAGGGTGTTTCATTCGAAAAGTCACGAAATTGTTGATCTGCCCTTGTATTAAAAAAAGATTTAAACAAAATTAAAAAAACATTATATTTTCGCCCTCTGTGATGTGTTTTTGGAAGTTTTTTTAACAGTTCAAAAAGCGTCTGTTGTTTAAATTTTTGGTGTAGAAATTACTGGTGAAATCAGATTTGTAATATTTTCAGCTGTTTTTGCTCTGCAGAAAAATCAACTCAAAATACGCGTTTTCAAATGCATTGAACCACCCCAAGAGCGAAAATTTTTCCAAAAAAATATATCCATTGATTTGATCTCCCCTAAATCCTTCAAAAAAAAATGATAATACCCGCAGATCAAAAGTTTCAAAATTAACTCAAATATTTATATGAGAAGTTTTTTTTTTAACGAAAACAAAAAAAAAAACTCGTTAGGGGGTACGCGGCTGACAAAATTTAAAATTAGGGGTACGCGAGCCAAAAAGGTTGGTAACCGCTGCCCTAAACAATACCTCATTATGTCCTGACTTTAATGCAATTGAGTTAGTATTGGCTTTTACGACCGGCGCTTAAAAATTACACCCAATCATCTCTTTGTGGATGAACACCAAAAATACATGAAATATGGGGTTCCGTCGCCACTTAAAAAAATAATAAACAAGTGGTAAATTTAAATAAATTCAATAAATAATCGTATTAAATCTGTAATTTAATCCAAGGATGGCGTCGCAAAAAATGTACTAATCTTAAATATGCAGTACGAACTTAAATTGGTCAAAATAAAAATTAGTTAATTTAAAGTACATGAAGCTATTGTTTCGTAACAAACCAAATTTTTTTTAAATGTTATCTTCAATTAATGATTCTTGAAGGGAATAGAATTACCTTTCAAATGAGCGTATAAACATTAAAATCGGTTAATATTTAGGGGAAATACAGCTAGACGAAATTTATATATGAAAATTAAATAGCGGGGTACCAACCTTTTCTGGTTAGGGTAGTAGATTATTTCTTTTTTTTTTCTATCATTTCCCCCGCTCGTCTTTCATTTCTTTCTTTTTCTTATTCTTTTTCTTTTAATTTTTCCTTTTTTTCTTTCGATTTCGGTTCTGTTTTTTATCTCTTTTGAAACTTCGCCCCGTTCCGATCCTGAATGTAATTAAACATTGTTATGGTAACCCTACATCAATAGCCTCTCAATCAGTTTTCTTTTCGCACTCGTTTGAATCGGTCGTATTCGTGTCCGTCGTACGTTCTTAATATTAATAGTTAATGTTAATTTTAGTAAAAAAATTAATTTAAGTTGTGATTTTAGTAAAACTAATACATAGTGTTTAATTAATATAAATCTTTAAAAAAACAATTAAATATAAAGTGCAAAAAGTGTTAAAAGTGTAAAAATTAGTTTGTGAATTTGCATGAATTTCGTCATTGTTGAAATTCCTTTGCTACTTCTTTTTAAGTTTTTTTTTAGTTTTCTTTTTCTTTGTGTTTAATCAGGGGTATTTATGTCGCTCACGAGAAAAAACTTTAACCGGTGGGATTAAAAGAATGATGGTTGAAAGAGGAATTTAATAAAAAAGGGATTTTTGATTTCTTTAAAATAAACACTTTTGTATTGTTTTAAACAAAAAAAAAATATGTGTTTCACACTTTTAAGATGTTAATGATTCAATATATTTTATAAAAAATTATTAAAATTGCAAATAAAGTACAAATTTCATGATTTTAAAAAAATCCCAAAAAAACCATTTAATCCCATCCACACTTCATTTGAGAGGAAAAATTGAGAGATGAGAGACACACAATCTCTTATCTTTCTTTCTCTATGGTTTAATTTTTTTTTTGTCTCTTTGCTAGATAATACCATAGAGAAAGAAAGATAAGAGATTGTGTGTCTCTCATCTCTCAATTTTTCCTCTCAAATGAAGTGTGGATGGGATTAAATGGTTTTTTTTGGGATTTTTTTTAAATCATGAAATTTGTACTTTATTTGCAATTTTAATAATTTTTTATAAAATATATTGAATCATTAACATCTTAAAAGTGTGAAACGCATAATTTTTTTTTGTTTAAAACAATACAAAAGTGTTTTTTTTAAAGAAATCAAAAATCCCTTTTTTATTCAATTCCTCTTTCAACCATCATTCTTTTAATCCCACCGGTTAAAGTTTTTTCTCGTGAGCGACATATATACCCCCTGATAATACACAAACAAAATGTGTGTTAAAAATATCAATCTCATTTTGGAGTTAATGAAGTTCTTTGCAAATTGCTTTGGCTTAAAGTGTGTCCCTTCCAATAGAGTATGATTAATATTATTAGTGTTAGTGTAGCCATAAGCATACAAATTTAAGAAAATCTCATTGGAGACTTAATTGAGTGAGTGTTTTGTTTTAACCCAATGAGAATATCTCCAAAAGAGTATGCTATAGTGTTTTTTTGTTTGTTTTCGCATACAAATGCAATAATGACTTAGATATTGTGTTGTCGATCGAATATTTGTTGTTTTGCCTGTTGGGCAAATTAATAGTATAAATTTTATACTATCATGTTGTTGTTTTATAAGTTAATGGCTATATTAGTGTTGCAAAATATTAAAACTAAACGGTAATCGGTTCGTGCGTTAATAATTGTGTTATATTAACTAAAATTGTATTTCGGTAAAACAAAGGTGAGTTTTATTAAAAATACATAATTCCAATTGAGGATTTTCAAAACCCAGTTAAAAATGTTCTTATGTGGGTACATATACGAGGATATATATATATTTTTGTAATATTTCACTCGGTTATATAGTTTTTTTTTGACATTTATTGATTCCCCCAGGCGCCGATCAGGCTCTTGGGTTTGGGGGAAATTTTTTTTTACCCAAAAAGCTTTTCTAACAGGCAAATTCCAATTTTGATTTTTTAGAGTATACCTCTTATTAAGTACGATTAATTCTCTAGAAAATTTTCCAAATAAATAAAAATTAATTATTATAAAAGGGATTCCTTAAGAAAATTTTTTAAAAAATTTCTACCATAAAAGTCTCATGCTTTAGAAAATAATAAGATAGTTTCCCAAAAGAAAAAATACCATATTTAACCCATTTTGGACCAAGATTCAATTTTATTTTTTGGAAAGAGGTACTTTTTTAAGGTAACTCGCACCCGCTAATCTCAAAAATCTTGTCAAAAAAAATTTTCAATGTGCCGTTTGGCCAGAAAAGCCTGCATTTCAACTTTTTATGCAATTTTGTTATTTGGATTTATTTGCTATTTTATTAATTTATTTCATTATTTTTAAAATAAATAGTTTCAAAATAATTCAAATTAGTGGAATTTTATAATAAATTAAATCTAAAAAAATTCGAAATTACCCGTGTAAAAAAATAATTATATCAAAACATATCTTCTTTTATAAAAACATATATGGATCATATATAAATGCCCGAGTAAAAAAGATCTGATATAATCATATATGCTATTATATAATTATTTATTTTTATATATGGTTATGCATGAACTTTGATATGGACATATAAGTTTATATATAGCATTGTATTTTTCCTTATTTTTTAATATGATAACATACATATTCATATCTATTTATGTACCGATCTATATGAAATTAGATATGACATATAAGGTCGGGGATTTTTAGATATGGCAGATAAAAAGATATATGATTTTATTTATAATTATATCCTGAAAAAAATTTTCAAAATTTTCTAAGTCCCGGACAATTAAAAAAAAATTAAAAAAAAAATTAAAAATTAAAGAATCCTAAAAAATTTTATGAAAATTTTCCAAGGTCCTGGAGTAAAAAATCATTGAAAATGTTTTTAGGAGAAATATTATTTTTTTGAAAAATTTTTAAGTTCCGAAAAAATGTTTTTAAATTTTCTAAGACACAAAAATTTTTTGGAATTTTTAAATCCCTTAAAAATGATTTTAGAAAAAAATTGACAAATTTTTTATAATTTGCTAAGTCCCGAAAAAATTCCGAAGAATGCAATAAAAACTCTTCTAATTGATAATGTATCCAATCTGATAAAATAATTTTTAATTTCACATTAAAAATTCCAAAAAAATTCGCCAGATTTCATCTAATTATATAAAAATTTATCTAATTTTAACAGATAAGATATGATTTAATACAATTAGATAGACCCATTTTTGGGATCAAACTTAATCAAATTTGATATTATTTTATCAAAAATAATAGAATTTGATATAATCGTATAATATTCTATCCGCCAATTTTCGGATCAAAATTAATATGGATTTACATAAAAGCATATCTGTTCATATATAATTAAATATTGCGTCATATAACTTTTTTTTACTCGGGTGCCCGAGTAAAAACGAACTGATATAATCATATATGCTATTATATAATTATTTATATTTATATATAGTTATGCATGAACTTTGATATGGGCATATAAGTTTATGTATAGCATTGTATTTTTTCCTTATTTTTTAATATGATAACATACATATTCCTATCTATTGATATACCGATCTATATGAAATTAGATATGACATATAAGGTCGGAAATTTTTAGATATGACAGATAAAAAGATATATGATTTTATTTATAATTATATCCCGAAAAAATTTTTCAAAATTTTCTAAGTCCCGGACAATTAAAAAAATTTCAAGTCCTAAAAAATTTTATGAAAATTTTCCAAAGTTCCGGACACAAAATTTTTTTGGCAATTTTTTTTTTGGTTTAAAAAAATCATTGAAAATGTTTTTAGGAAAAATTTTGTTTTTTTTGAGAAATTTTTAAGTTCCGAAAAAATGTTTTTAAATTTTCTAAGCCACAAACATTTTTTGGAATTTTAAATCTCTTATAACTGATTAAAAAAAAAAAATAAAAATTTTTAATAATTTGCTAAGTCCCGAAAAAATTCAGAAGAATGCAATAAAAACTCTTCTAATTGATACTGTATCCAATCTGATAAAATAATTTCTAATTTCACGTTTAAAATTCCAAAAAATTTGACCAGATTTCATCTAATTATATAAAAATTTATCTAATTTTAACGGATAAGATATGATTTAATACAATTAGATAGACCCATTTTTGGGATCAAACTTAATCAAATTTGATATTATTTTATCAGAAATAATAGAATTTGATATAATCGTATAATATTCGATCCGCCAATTTTCGGATCAAAATTAATATGGATTTACATAAAAGCATATCTGTTCATATAAAATTAAATATTGCGTCATATAACTTTTTTTTACTCGGGTGGATTTAATCAGATCTACTCCATATATATTCATATCTGCTTCAGATATTTTTTGATCCGAAAATTAAGTCTATCTGGCATATACGGCATATATGATCAGACATTTTCAGATATATCTGAATATATATGGAGTAGATCTGATTACATCTATTTATATATGATCCATATATGTTTTTATCAAAGGAGATATGTTTTGATATAATTATTTTTTTACACGGGTAATCAAAAAAATTTAAAACCGAAAATCAAAAAATGCAAAGTTTTTGTTTATGTTTGAAACAATTTCTGTGCTGATTCTCACACTTTTATGCACATTTAAAAAAAAAAAACCTTGTAAAACGACAAGAAAAGTTTGTAACTTTTTTTTGCCACCTCCTCTTTGACAACAATTGCTTGTAATTTTACAAGCTTTTTACCAATAATTTTGTTATTTTACAAGCTTTTTACCAATAAAATTGTAAATTCACAATTTTTTGACGCGATATAACTTACAAGGAGGTTTTGTGACTAGATTTTTTGCTACCTCCTATTTTACGAGAATTCTTAGTAAAAATTACGAGGGTTTAGTAATTTTACAAGATTTTTACCAATAAAATTTTAAATTTACTAATTTTTTGGAGCAATAAAACTTACAAGGAAATCTTTACTAGATTTTTTTGTAAAAAAACATGGAAATTTGTAAAATTACAAACAAAATTGTAAAATTACAAAAAAAAAATTAAATTTCGATTAAATTTTTTTTTTAAACTAGGAAAACTGTCAAATATTGGTAAAATGGTTATACAAGACTTTTTCTAGTAATTTGACAAGGTTTTTTTGTGTGTATATTTGCACTATTCACATAAATTTTATTAATACAAAAAAAATCTAGTGTCATAGGGGCTTTAGATTGGTTTTACATTTCAATAAATTTATGTGCATTTTGATTAATTTTAAAAAGGTGGGTCAACTTCACCACAGCTAAAATTGTGTGTTATCAAAATTACTTTACTCCAAAAAGTATAGTAATTTTCTATAACCGAAAAACCCTTATTTCAGCCCTTTCTAATGTTATATCATGTATGGGTATGTGTTTCCAAAAACCTTAATTTCATTTGTATGAATCAATGACAAATATTTGGCAAACTTTTTTTATTTTTATTTTCATCTTTTTCTATTTTCTTTTCTTATTTACTCATGTATTTTCTTTGCCCCCCCCCCCCCCCCCCTTTTTTGTTGTTGTTGTAAATCGTAAATTGCCCGCACATTACGGTAAATGCCTTTAAATATAATCTGCCTTTTTTTAAAAGATGTAGTATTTACTATAAATATATATTGAATGAACGAACAAATCAATGAATGGTAAATGTCATAGTAACATTGACTTTATATTTTTTTTGTTGGTTGGTGTTCTTCTACTTCAATAAATTTTATATCGTACTTATCAAAAGAAAAAAATATGAAATAAAATATATAAAAAATAAACTTTTATCATGTTTAAAAAATCAAAATGCGTCTTATATAAAAAAATAAGTCCGGAAGGTAAAGGAAAATTTATAAACTTTTAACAAGTATTTAGAGGAAGAGAATTTTGCAATTTAGGAAATTTTTAGGCAAACTTTCCGAAAAAAGGAGCCGAATATATGGAGCTTTTCAAATCGGAAACTTTGAAAAAAAAATAAGTTTTAAAATTTTTCCAATTTTTTAACGGTTTAAAAACTTTTTCGCACAGTGGATCGTAAACACTAGGGTATTCAATCGATTAACCGTTAATCGGTTAACCGATTAATTTTGGTCGATTAACTGTTCGAATAATTTAAAATAGCCAATTTTCAAATAACAAATAAACCGATTAATTTGTGTCGATTAACCGATTAACCGAAACATATTTTTTTAGTACTTTTGGTTATTTTTTGCTGTTTAAGGTTCTGCAAATTACGGTTCTGCTTAAAGAAGTTTAGGTATAAAAGAAATAATCAAACTCTCTTTTATCAATGTGTAAAATTGTTGTCAATAAAATATTTTATCGAGGCTTTAAAATTTTATTTCGGCTTAAAAAAATAAACTTGGTAACCCTAGCCCATTTGTTATACATTTCCAGCACAATAGATTTTTCTAATCGTTTTTCATGCGCGTAATCCGAATCTGGTGTTAGAACTGATCTACCTCATATTGAGATATTTAGGATTTCGATTTACAATAATGCACTCCAGAAAAGTGAGTCTAGTTTCCAAAAATAAATTGTATAAATTCAAATAATTTAGTACTATAAATTGTGTAAATTTTCAATAATTTAACGTAGAATTACGCAGTTTGTGTAAATTTACACAATTTATAGTATGAAACTGATCCATTTTAATTAGAGTGTGAATAAACTCAGATTTTCGCAATGTTCGGCACCCTATAAAATCGCGAAATATTTTTTGATGTGAAAATAGTTTAGCACATCTGAATCCATTTGGAATCCTTCAGATATATTTTTTAATCACGGAGATATTGACCGATAAAATTATTGCAATTTTAGCACTAAAAAACGAAAGAAAGCAAATTTGGAAACCAAAAAAAAATTTTTAAATATTTTTAGGGCAATTTTTCTTTTTTATAAAAATAGCATTATTTTTTCACATTGAATTGGGCCAAATTTGACATTTAATTATGAGGTGATATTTTTCACGTTGGTGTCATTTTGGATTGGGTTAATTTTTTAGGATGCCATACAAATATTCTTTACTTAGGCGGAGATTTTTGGGGGTATACAAATTTTGTTACTTGTTTTTAATAAGATTTTTAAAAGTACAACAATTTGTGGTTTTATATTCAATTTTAATTTTAAATTGATATTATTCGGTTAATCGAATAATTCAAATTTAACCGATTATTAACCGATTAAATCTCAACCCCGATTAATTATTTGCTCGATTAACCGATTAACCATGAACCTCGATTAATTGAATACCCTAGTAAACACCTTACAAATTTCCAAACTTCAATAGCGCATATGAATTCAGCGACCCTATAGAGGTCACAAATGGGACACAAATTTCAATGATTTTGAATAATTATTTTTACCATTTGATCGGGACTTGTGATTTTCGATCCACTTCGAAGCAAATTTTCAGATTTTTTTGATGACCCGTTCAAAAGATATAGAATTTTCAAAATTACGGAGCTTCTTCCTTTACTTAAAAATCTTTTACTAAAAACTTCTTCAAAAATAGTTTAAATTCAGATTTTTACGTTCTTAAAAAAAAAATATATTAATAAATGTTTAAAGGTGTCCTTTAATGCGATTTTTAAGTTTTGAAATTTAAATCTCATTTTTAAAAATGTTTGATTTTTTTTGATTTTTTTTTTTTTTGTTTTGTAGAAAACTATTTTATTGATTTTACAAATTTTTTGCACAGTGAGATCGTGGGATTATGATTAATACAATTGACTTCGATATTTTGAAAAAAATTTTATTGCAGTTTTCTAATCTTTGTATCAAATTCACTGCTCCAAAGGTGCGTCCTAGAGGGCATAGATGGGAATTTTTCATTACCATTGAAATTTAATTACCATTGGTTGATATCAATGGTAATGAAAAAATTTTCATTACCATTTAATGGTAACTAAATTTTTTTAATTGAAAAAATAATTACTAATGGTAATGAAATGCACCAATTGTTGAAAAACACCAATTATAATTGGTTTCAAAACCATTGGTTTGCATATTTTTGTTTTTTTGAAAAGTTAAAAATTTAAACATCAAAGTATGTTTTTACAAAAAGAAATATGAAAATGTCAAAGACAAAAAACAAAACGCAAATAAAAATTTGAAATATTGTGTTATACAAAGGCAATTACCGTGTGTTTGGTTTATAAAATGTGAAAAACTAAAACACCATATAACAAAAACAACAGATTTTTCCAAATATTAACCATTTTGACAATATTATGACGACTTTTACTAATGGTAATTATTTTTTTTAAGTGATGCCATACCAATGGTAATTATTTTTTTTTAATTTTCATTAGTAATTAAATTGATAAATAATTTAATTGGTACAATTGATATAACCAATGGTAATGAAAAAAATTTAATTACCATTGACATCAATTAAATGGTAATTAAACCATCAATTAATTGGTCCCTTTAATTAATTAGTCCCATCTATGCTAGAGGGGCTAATACCAAGACTGACCAGCCATTAATTTTTACCTCTAAACATTGTTTTCGAATAATTTTATACTCTCTAATTCCTAACTGACATTTCTTAAAATGTTCTCTAATCGCTCTAACTGCCAAAAAAAAGAGTGCCCCTGCAGGGATCATATATGTTTGATCTACCCAAAGTATTTTGTTGAATCCAAAGATTTTCTCAAAACATCTATCTTCAACCCTTAAAACGGTCCCCATTTTTTTTTTTGTTATAAATTTATTTTGTTTAATCAGCTTCTGAGAGGTCAATATCGAGACCGACCAGTTTTTGCCCCCAAACAATTTTTCAAAACATACTTACCTTCTATCTTCACCCTACACACAAAAAAACTTTGCCAAATTACTAGGAAAAGTCTCGTAATCCCATTTTACTACACGCAGAGAAAAAATATGGTTGCGACATGATCGCAGCAACTATACTATGATCTCTAAACCCAGTTATGATTGCAGCAATCAAGTTGTTGTTTTTAAAATTGTATTTAATCATTTATATGGTTGTTTTAGACATTTAATAGTAGCTTCAATCATGATGAAATAATTGCAACATCCAAAAGTACAATATGGTTGTTGTAACAATGTTATAGTTAATTATATTCTCGACACACCACAAATTTGAACATAACATGATTATAACAATCATTAGATAATCACATCTTAATGAAAATTGAGTTTTGCAAACATTGTCAGGTTTATTCATCAGTTTAGTGTTTTGCCAGCAAGCAGTTAGTCGCAAAGACACCACTTAGAATTAGTACTTTAAAAAATTTAAGGAAATTTGTGTTAAAAAATTGGATCAACGCAGAAGGAAATGAAATACAAAAAAAGCTACTTTATATAATTTATTTTGTGTGCGGTTCAAAAATAACTTTCCATTTTAAATAAAAACTTCAAATCGAAAATATTAAAGTGTTTTTTTGTGCATTTTTGTTTACTGAATGTGTTATAATTGCTGACAACCCAACAAAACTTTGGTAATGGGTAGTGATTATATAACACATTACCAGGTAATGTATATAACTTATTTGTAGCATTATTTTATGATGTCTTACCAAACATTTGTTCCACAACGTATTATTTTCAAGTGAAAAATAATGCATTACTAATAATTTGCTACGTAATGCATGATTATTGGAAAAAATGTATTTCATATTTATTACTTCTAAGCATTTAATCATGGATGACTCATATTTGGTTACATTATGTATTATTTGAAAGTTTGAAATAATGTATTATTTATAATTGTATTCATAATGCATTACAATAACATAAAAAATAATTATTTTATAAAAAAATGCATAAGTTTAAACTAGAGATGGGCTCACGACAGGAAATTTCTAACGACACACACTCACGAGCATATTTTATCTACTTACACTCACTTACAATCACGTGAGTAAATTTAATACAAAATTACTTTTTCACTACTTGTAACACCTTATATATTATCTTCTGGTATGCTATATTATTTCATTTCTCGTAACCTATAAAATATCATATATTTTACACCTTACTTGTATTCTTCGTTATAAATGTATGACTTATTTTATACCTTACTGGTATTCTTTGTGATAATGTGGATGCATTACTTTGAGTCTCATCGCCTGTTAAAATCATCAATGCTGCAATGTATAAAATAAGAGATCCTATACCTTATTTTATACCTTATTTGGTAATCTAAGTTTTGCTGGGAATAATTTTAATTTTGTAACAAATACGTTATGATTGCAGCAAATATGTTATGATTTTGTCAATAACTTAATGGTTTATACAATCATTCAATGTTAGCTGACAAAAATGTTATAGTTGATGACATTTTTTAGAAAAATGCCATAAGTTTATTACACATCATTGATGTAAAACGCAGGTTGCCACTAAATTGAACCAAAAAATGGTTTCATATTTATAAAAACAACATTTAAAAACAAAAAATAAATTATTTGTGTGAACTTTATCAAAAAAAAAAAAAAAAAGTATTGAAGAATTTCTATAAACGTGTGGTATTAAAGCATAATATATTTTCTCAATTTAAAAAAAAAAATATATATGTATATTAAACAGGAATCATATTATGATAATTATATAACATTTAAGCCATTATTGCCGCAATCATATAATGATTACTATTCCTTGTTGCCTTCAATCATATTAACATTATTGCTACAATCATATTTCCAATCATAATATGACGCTCTTAAATCATGATCACCGCAACCATGTTTTTTTTCTGCGTGTAATATTTGACAGTTTTCCTTGTTTTTTAACAAATCGAAATTTACATTTTTTGTAATTTAAAATTTTTTTTGTAATTTTACATATTTTTTTTGTAATTTTACAAATTTTCAAAATAATTTTACAAAAAAAAATCTGTAAATTCACGAGAATTCCTTGTAATTTTAATTGCGCCAAAAAAAACTGTAAATTTACAATTTTATTGGTAAAAAGCTTGTAAAATTACAAAATTATTGGTAAAAAGCTTGTAAAATTACTAGGAATTCTCGTAAAATAGAAGGTAGCAAAAAATCTAAGTAGTAAAATTACGAAACATCTTTGTAAATTTTATCGTGTCAAAAAATTTTATTTTATACAATTTTATTGGTAAAAACCTTGTAAAATTACAACATTATTAATAAAATTCTTGTAAAATTACAAGGAATTTTTTGTCATGTAGGAGGTATCAAACAAAACAAAGTTACAAGTTTTTCTTGTAATTGTTCAAGGTTTTTTTTTTTTAAAATTGTATTTAACACGTTGCAGTCTAAAATAAAAGAGCTAGACTCCCGACATTGTTTTTTTTTTTTTTTTTTGAAAGAGCTACCCTCCTGAAGTTTGGCAACCATATTTCTTATGGTCTTACGCTTTTTAAGTTCGGAAGTTAAATTCGGTCAAGTCGAATATAACTTTTTTACTTGTGTAATTTTAAGTTTGTTGTTAACTTGATTTCAAACTTCTTTACATTACGTAAAACACTTTTGTCCATCATAATTTCAAATTTATGTTTGCAAACATATTGGTCAATTTAAAAATTTTCCTAAATATTTTAACAATAGTTTATATTAAAAGAAATAAAAAAAAACTTGCCAATAATGCTACAAAAAAACTTTTTTTTCAACAAAATAAAAGCTATTCAACCATTAAAATGTATTCTTAATAACAATGACAAAATGATGAACGAAAATAAGTTTTTTTCCAATAAGGAAATGGGAGGAAAACTAAAAAAAATATATATATTTTGAATCTACTAACAACATAATCAACAACAGATATCTGGAATAACAATAATAAACAATACAAACCAAAAATCTATTGAAAAAAAAAATATAAAAATAAACTTCTTCCTTACTAGCAAAATATTTGAGAAGAAAAAAAATCTTAATAAACCAATAATAGATGGATTTGCACAAAAATGTTATAGAGATATGGAAAAAAATCCAAATGGAAAATAAAATCTAGCGATAAATATTACAAAATCTTTATATTAACCTTTAGGTGATATAAAAAAAATATATAAATTTAATGGGTTAAAATCCAGCAAACTTCTTAAAAAGCTTTCTTACAAGCTTTTAAGAGCTTTTCAGTTATAATAATTTGATATCTAATATGCAGGTTAGATCTTGTTAAGATCAAATGTGGTCCAAGGATAAAGGAGTTTGGGGTGTTTTTAAAAAAGCTGTCTAGAGCTTCTTGGATATGATCTCTTGAAATCAATCCGATTAACACAGAATTTTCTATAGATGCCCAAACTTATGGTTTACTCTTAAAAAATAATAATAAAGTAATTGGCACACAATAATTAGGGTGTTTTCATAAAAGCTTTCATAAAAGCTTTAGTGAAAGCTTTTTTGAGCTTTTATGATTATTTTAGAGCTTTCTTGAGTTTTATGCATATGATCTTTTGGAATAACCACGTTCAACACAGAATTTCAGTTGGAAGCTTTTAATTATCTACCTATCCAGACACGATCCAGCAATTAATAAAAAAGGAAAAATCAAATACACACCCATGTACGGTATTATACAAATATAGACATTTTGGCCACATTTTTTTTGGATCCGCGCCTGACCCCATCATAAGATTAGGGTTAAGAATGACTAAACTAAAATTGTATTTTTTTTCCAAGTTTAGTAAATAATCAGTTATAACAACTGCATTTGAATGGATGAATGAATGGTTAGATAGATGGGTCGACTGTTTATATTTATATACACGCGCATCGATTCGTTAAGCATATTTTTTTTGGCGTAGTAATGCTTGAAAAGAAAACAAAACCTACCAAAGTATAAAACTCTTCCTTTCACAGAATATGCTGGAAACATTTGTAACATCCTCCAAATTTTAATACCCACCCATCAAATCATGTTTATTTAGATCACATTAACAACCAGTAGCCATCGAATAAACTACTAACATATGAGGTAGTTCATAATAAATACAATTAAAAAAAATTATTCGAAAAATAAAAAAAAATCACAGATAATTTTAGATTCTGCGAAATTTTTACAATAAAATTTAAAAATTTTCTCTCTACAAAAAGTCTCAGATTCTGAAACATTGTACAAAACGTGACTTACTTATGACGGACTCATCATCCCATAGGCCAAACTACTGAAGTAGGGACTTACAATTTGATGTGTAGATCCATTAACAAGGGAAGTCTCCCTGGTGTCACCCTCCGATCTTCATGAAATTTGGATATGTTGTTAAGAACGAAAATTAATTCGACACGTATTTTTTTAGCGGCCCAAACTCATTTTTAGGGGGGGTCCATTTGTATGGGGGGAAATTGACCTTTTTCCATTTTTTACGATTTACGCCTATTTAAACAAAATAAATATAGGCATGTGTGGTATCAGATTAAAAATATTAAAATTACCTATCTCGTGGTGCTAACAACGGGCCAAAGAAATTAATATTGTTCGACTTATTAACAAAAATGTCATAAAATTTTGGTATTTTACTCAATATGACGAAAAGTTGTGCATGTTTGGACACGTTCTTAGCACAATTAGTTAGGTTTTCCAAAGACCTTTCATTTGATATGTAACATGACTAGGTTTCTTTCAATATAGGAGATAAACGAAAAAACTGAAAAATGGCCTTGTCTTCCCCCCTTCTTTTTACCCCCTAAATATGAATTTGGGCCGCTAAAAAAAATACATGTCCCTTTATTTTTTCTGATCTACAAAATAAAACCAATTTTATAAAGATCCTCGGGTGACACTAGGGAGACTTCCCTTGTAAGTCAGAGTTTTTGGAAATTCTGATTCTAAGCGCAGTTTGGTACTTTTTATATTTTCTGAAATAATTGTCCTAAAAAAAAATCCTCTGGGGAAAAAAGTAATATAAAAAGTTTACTTGGTACTTTTTTCCGAAATAATGTTTCCAAAAACATACAGTTAGGAAAGTAGGATGCTTGGTCGATTAAACATTCCGAAAAAAGTACTTTTTGCTAATTTCAATTCTAAGGTGGCAAAAAGGAGTGTAATGTGGTACTTTTTATGTACCCTAAAATAATGGTTCTTATAATATCAAATAAATACATAAATAAAATAATGATATTCAAAAATATAAATATGAAATGTAGGATCATTCAGCAGAAAAAACATTCTGATAACAGTACTTTTTGGGTACTAAAAGACAAAAGAGGGTAAAATTGTAGTTTTAGTACTTTTATAATAAGTTAAACTTGGAATTTAGAATGTAACATTCTAATAAAATCACTTTCTTGCAATTCCAATTCGAAAAAGCGCAAACGACAAATAGGTTAAAAATACAAATTTGGTACTTTTTACATTTCCTGCAACAATGGTCATAGAAACTTATAAATTTCGAATATAACATTGTCTAGCGGAAAAATATTTTGACAAAAATTCTTTTTGAATATTATAATTCTAAGGGGCAAAACGAACGGGTTAAAAAGTTTATTTTGGTGCTTTTTTATTTCAAATATAAAATTCTCTAGCGAAAAAATATTCTGACAAAAATTCTGTTTTATCTCCTAAAGGTGCAAGAAACTGGAACTTTAGAATGAAGGATTCTATAGCGAAAAAAAACGTTCTTATAAAAGTACTTTTTTTAATTCCAATTCTAAAGGGCAAAATAGGATTAAAACTGTAATTTTGGTACTTTTTATATTTCCTGCAATATTGGTAAAAAAAATTTAAAATTCAGGATTCACTAGAGAAAAAGCATTCTGAAAAGAATTTTTTTTTGGAAATTTAGAAAGAAAAAGTCGTAGATTCTGAAAAAATATTTATAGAAAAAGTCTGAGAAAAATATTCTGAGACATTTTTCCTATACAAAAAATGTTATGTTCCTAGACCTTTTTCCTAGAGAAAAAGTTTTAGATTCTGGGACATTTTTTCTATAAAAAAAAATTTCAGATCTTAGAACATTAAAATTCTCAGAGCCTCCGAGACATTTTTCCTACAGAAAAATGGGACATTTTTTCCATAAAAAATAGCTCAGACTCCTATGAGTCTCAGATTCTGAGATATTTTTAATATAGAAAAATTCTCAGATTCTGAGAAATATTTCTTAGAGAAAAAGTCTCAGGTTCTGAGACATTTTTCTTATAGAAAAGTCTCAGATTCTGTGACATTTTTCCTATAAAAAAATCTCAGATTCTGAAACATTTTTCCTATAGAAAAAGTAATTTTTCTTATAGAAAAAGTCTCAGATTCTGAGACATTTTTCTTATAGAAAAAGTCTCAGATTCTGAGACATTTTTCTTATAGAAAAAGTCTCAGATTCTGAGACATTTTTCTTATAGAAAAAGTCTCAGATTCTGAGACATTTTTCTTATAGAAAAGTCTCAGATTCTGAGACATTTTTCTTATAGAAAAAGTCTCAGATTCTGAGACATTTTTCTTATAGAAAAAGTCTCAGATTCTGAGACATTTTTCTTATAGAAAAAGTCTCAGATTCTGAGACATTTTTCTTATAGAAAAAGTCTCAGATTCTGAGACATTTTTCTTATAGAAAAAGTCTCAGATTCTGAGACATTTTTCTTATAGAAAAAGTCTCAGATTCTGAGACATTTTTCTTATAGAAAAAGTCTCAGATTCTGAGACATTTTTCTTATAGAAAAAGTCTCAGATTCTGAGACATTTTTCTTATAGAAAAAGTCTCAGATTCTGAGACATTTTTCTTATAGAAAAAGTCTCAGATTCTGAGACATTTTTCTTATAGAAAAAGTCTCAGATTCTGAGACATTTTTCTTATAGAAAAAGTCTCAGATTAGACATTTTTCTAATAGAAAAGGTCTCGGATACTGAGACATTTTTCTTATGGAAAAAGTCTAAGATTCTGAGACATTTTTTCTATAGAAAAAGTCTCAAATTCTGAGACATTTTTCTTATAGAAGAAGTACCTTCAGAAAAAGGTCTCAGCTTCTTAGGCATTTTTCATATAGAAAAGGTCTCAGATTCTGATTGTGAGACATTTTTCCTATTGAAAAAGTCTCAGATTCTGAACGGTCTGAGATTCAGAGAGACTTTCTAAAGAATAAGTAATCATCAAATTCTGATATATTTGTAATACATTCATTGTGTTATGCCTTATATATTAACTTACATCCCTTTATTCAATTCCCTCCCCTCCCCCTTTATTCTTCCTTTTCCAACTCAACCCAATTCTTCAACATAATGTAAGTATGTTATGATGCGTTGTAAGCTGTTCCTAATGAACACATATGAATCAGCAAAAAACTGAAACTACAGAAAAAAGAAACTCTAATACAGTACTTTCATTATAATCGTATAAAAATTTTATTTTGGAGTAAGTAGAACAAAAAAAATAACACAAATTAACATCATATCAGCACTATATAAATTGTTTATGGAAAACATTTTGCCAGTAAATCTAAATCTGGGTCATGATTTGTAAAAACTGTAGGGTTAGCGAACGAAAAATAAAAAGGTTTGGGTTGGTCTCCAGCTTACAAAAGAATATGATGAGGCACTAAAAATTTAGTTTACAATAGGATTGTAAGTGTTATCACTGAAACTAATTGGAAATAAATCCATTATACGAAATAACAATATTACAGCAGAAATAATCCAAAAAAGGAATCAGTGAAATGAAATCTGTGAAAAAATTGTTTAACAATTTAAAGATGTCTTAGAATTAGGGGCAACAGAAAACTAGCAGTTATGAATTTATTTTGAAGCCTAAAACTATGCTATACAAAATAAATGTATCGTAAAATTAAAAAAACTAAACCAAATGTTGAAGTATCACTTCCCTAAAGTTATAGTAACACATACTAAAACCTTCAATAGGTGGAAATCAAGACAACACTTTATAATTCTGTAGTGTTTTAAATTAAATTTCAATGAAAAATATTTCTAATTTCTAACTACTGTTTCAGATATGTTGTTGCATAGTTTTAGGTCTTGAAATAAATGCATAACTGTTAGTTTTCTTTTGTCTTACTTAGAACCAAGAGAAACTATAAAGAAATCCCTAAAATAAATGTACAATTTTAAGTAAAATAATAAAGGTTTTATTCGCTTTTAATTTCGAAATTATATTTTTACTAAATGCCTAAAACTATGCTACAAAAAAAATCGAAATTTTTACCAAAATCATCGGAAATAAAATGACTCCAAAAGTGGTAAGATGTAAACACGCCTTAAAGGTGTGTTTAAAAAAGTACGATTTTTTTGTAGCATAATTTTAGGCATTTTAAATTTTAAAATTCAAAAACTAATATAACAGATTATTTAAACTCAAGTCGATTAATTTGCAAAAAGTCATAATTGTCGTTGTTTTGGTAGCTTTTAATTTCAGAATAATATTTTTACTAAGAGCCTAAAATTATGCTACAACAAAATCTAACTCTTTCAAAAAAATCATTGAAAATAAAACGACTCACAAGGGAAGTGTCACCTGCGGATCTTTATGGAATTGGTTTTATTTTGTAGATCAGAAAAAATAAAGGGACACGTATTTTTTTAGCGGCCAAAATTCATATTTAGGGGATAAAAAGGAGGGGGGAAGAAAAGGTAATTTTTCAGTTTTTTTCGTTTATCTCCTATATTATGCTAAGAAACCTAGTCATGTTACATACAGCGTTTGAAAGGCTACGCTAGCTACCCGTTTTTTTGCTTTTGCTTTTCATATCACTTCAAACAATTTCAATATTATAAGTTATAGCTTTTGTTTACTTTTCTTTTTTGTGTTTGCTTAAACTACAACAACATGAAAAAAATAAAAACTCCAAACAGAGCAGTAGCGGAAAACAAATTTTATTGTTGTAGCCTACAAATATACTACAGTAGTAGTATATTTGTAGGCTACAAATATACTACAGTAGTATATTTGTAGGCTACAGTATTACTACAGTATTACTACAGTAGTATTACTACACTCAAAAAAATACGTTAGTAGATTTACTAATTTTTTTTTGCTAATGCTAGTTAGCTAACTTTTAGCAAATTTTTAGTTGAGATTAGCATGTTAGCAAAAAATTCTTGTAAACTTCATTTAGCACATTAGCAATTTTAAACAAACGTTGAACTAATTTCTTTTGCTAAGATTTGAAATTGAGTTGACAACATTTTTACAAGATTTTTTGCTAACATTAGCAAAAATAAATGGTAAATTTTTTTTTATTTTCAGAAAACTTAAAATGGCTCTATCTCGGAAACTAAGCCAGATAGAGCAAAATGGAGGGCATTTTTGGTTCTTAGAATCTCCATACTTTCGAGGGTCCTCTTCACATGTGTGGACCCTAATGGGCCCTAACTTTGGATCCAAAAAAGTTAGCATTCCCGAAAATTTTAAAATGCTCATATCTCGGTAAATATTGCCGACACAACAAAAAGTCCAAAAGCATTTTTGTAGCTCTCAATACGTAGAACAAGACCGCAGAATAGTCAAAAGCTCTCCGAGTAATATTTTTGAAGTTATCGAGCTTTTTATTTCTCAAGACCCCAGTGGTCCCCTATAATCACGTATCTCAAAAACTAAGCAAGATAGAGCGAAACGGACACAAATTTTGGATCAAAAACTATGAAGATTTTTAAGGAACCCAACTAGGTCTAGGCCCATCGGGGTCTGGACCTATCGGGTCCGAACCCAATGGGGTCCTCAAATGTGTCAAAAAAAAAAAAATTAGTTAACTAATTATTAGCAAAACATTTTTGCTAACTTTAGCAAAAAAATTGTGGGTTCAAAATCAGCAAATTTTCTTGTAGGTTTACAAGCTTTTTTTGCTAACATTACAGTTTTTTTTTTTTGAGTGTACAGTATCACTTTGTAAACAAATGTTGCAATATAAAAACGTGATCATATTAAAAATTCCGTTAAGATGGTGTAAAATGAATACAACATCGAAAAAAGAATAATAATAATTTTTAATAAAATTCTTTTAATTTTGGTCAAAAAAATATAGAAAAATTTGGAATTTTGTCGAATTTTTCGATATTTTCGAATATGTACGCGATTTTAATATTATCGGTCTAGACGCTCAGAAGTTATGAGAAAAACCGTGACATTAACATTGGGTTAGAGATGGGCGCTGGTCACGTGATTTGCGTGATTCACGTGAATCACGCCTGAGTGATTTTCATTTAAATCACGTGATTGTGAGTGAGTGTGAGCTGAAAAAAAATCTGAGTGAGTGAGTCATTTATTTTTTGCGTGAGTTTGCGTGATAAGATTTTTAGATTAGCCCAATTTTTTTATTTTTTGTAAAAAAATTTTTTGGAGTTTTTTTTTGGTAAGAGAATTTTATTGCGTGAGTAGATTTTGCGTGACTCACGCGTAAGCGTGATTGAATCTGGCGTGAGTAAGATTTTTATTACTCACGTGAATACTGAGTGAGCGTGAATAAAAAAAAAATTGCGTGAGTGATTCGATTATTTTTGAGTGAGCTTGAGTGAGTGTGAGTCAAAATCCACTCACGCACCCATCTCTACATTGGGTTTTTCGAAAATTCACGTGTTGAAAAATACACAAAACATGGTTTTAATTAGAGATGGGCGCGTGAGTGATTTTTGACTCACACTCACTCACGCCCACGACAGGAATTTTTGAATCACGCACACTCACTCACGAGCAAATTTTTTCTACTCACACTCACAATCACGTGAGTAAATTTAATACAACTCACACTTACGTGCACTCACTCAAGCTTCACTCACACTCTCGTTGACTCACACTCACGAAACTCTTATTCATACAAAAAAAAATTTAAAAACTAAAATTTGAAAAATCTTTTAAAATTTTCAACAAAATTTAAAGTTCAGCGTAACTTAAAAAATCGACTCACGCACACTCACGCAAAAATCTTACTCACGCACACTCCACTCACACGCGCGTGAGAAAAATTGAATTTAGTCACACTCAAGCGTGGTCACGCGTGAAACACGTTCTAATCTGCTCATGTGCCCATCTCTACTTTTAATGACAAGGGAACACCACAACAATGTTTGCCAAAGTTTTTTTTTTGAGAAGTTGAATTATAATTTTACATTAAAACAATCCAACCCTATTCTTTATACACATTAAAATAAAACAGTTAAGTTAAACAAGATAAGTGTGTGTGTTATAGTTTTATTAAATTTTCTCTTTGTAAGCCACAAAAACAATATTTGTAGGCTACCAAAAATAATTTGTAGGCTACAGGTAGGCTACCAAAAATAATTTGTAGGTTACAGGTAGGCTACCAAAAATAATTTGTAGGCTACTTGTAGGCTACACAATTCTTATGTTTTTGGTTTTTTGCTACTTATTCATTTTTAAAAACAATTGTAAGCTCTCGCTACAAAAACAGAAATGTGCAAGTATTAGTAGTTATAGCAATTGAATGATTTACATATTGTTTGTTTTTAAAACTACACATATCGTCAATTTTGGGTGTTTAAGCTACTTTTTTCGTAGTAATTTAAACGCTGGTTACATATGAAATAAAAGGTCTTTGGAAAACCTATCTACGTGTGCTAAGAACGTGTCCAAACATGCAAAACTTTTCGTTATATTGAGTAAAATACCAAAATTTTAGGACATTTTTGTTAATAAGTCGAAAACTTTTAACTTTTTTGGCCCATTGTTAGCACCACGAGATAGGTATTTTTAATACCTTTAACCTGATACCACACATGCCTGTATTAATATTTAAATAGGCGTTAATCGTAAAAAACTGTAAAAGGTTAATTTCCCCCCATACAAATCGACCCCCCTAAAAATGAGTTTGGGCCGCTAAAAAAAAATACGTGTCGAATTAATTTTCGTTCTTAAAAACACATCCAAATTTCATGAAGATCGGAGGGTGACACCAGGGAGACTTCCCTTGTCAGTGATATGATGTAAACAAACTTTAAGCGATACCATTTGACTATTTGCAATTAAAACAAAAACTCCTTTGGATTTCCAAAGGCAAACTTTTAGAAATTCGACAAAAAGAAAAATATTTTATTATCAAAAAATTTAAATCTTATGCCTATAATTTCTTAACCTTTTAAATCTTAATTTATTTTCTTAGAAAACCTAAAAATTTTCGAAAATCCTCATCAAAAATTCCATACAGCTTTCTATGTCTTTACAAACACATACTTTCAATTTGATTTAATTGAATTATGGTTGCTTGTTGTCTCTTCTTTTACGTTGTCCTGGTTGACTTTTTTCTTTTAAAGCAACTACAAAAGCCAAAAAGTGAACAAAATTTTCTTTATAAAAAAGGATAAATGGGTACAACAGTAAAAAAAACTGCATTAACAGCATTTATATCCTTAAATTGTCAGACAAAAGAGGAGCCTACAAAAAAATATAAAAATAGAATGAGTTATGTACTCCCTTTGACGGTTAGACAATATCAATACAAAAGTTTAACTGGGGGTAGTCACTGGTTACGTGACACATGTTGTCATGGTAAGGCAGCAATTGGAGATGATTTTCAACCAAAAAAAAAATATTGTTTTTTACGAAAATTTAATAGAATAAAGATTGTTCTCTTTTTAAGTTTTTAAGCACGTTCATTTTTATTTACGGAGAATGATTATTTTGGCATAATAACTGAAAGGATTTGAAAGAAAATTTAAACATTTTGTCTATAGAAAATATTTCAGATTCTAAGACAGTTTTCTAATAAAAAAAAGCAAGATTCTGGAACATATTTCATGTAGAAAATGTCGCAGACATTTTTCCCACTGGAAAGTTTGCAGATTCTGGGACATGTTTTCTGTAGAAAATGTCTCAGATTGCTAGGACCCTTTTCCCAGATTCTACAACATTTTTCCTATTGCAGCACTCATATTATGATCCTAACTTATCATAGTATAATCACAACAGATCAATAATATTATGATTGCTCATAATCATAATTCGAAAAGATCAATTGTAATTTGAAATTGATCAATTATAATTCGAAAATGATCAGTTGTAATTCGAAAAAAAAAAACAATTGTTATTCGAAAAAAGCAATTGTAATTCGAAAAAGATCAATTGTAATTCGAAATAGATCAATAGTTATTCAAAAAAGATTAATTGTAATTCTAAAAAGATCAATTGTAATTCTAAAAAGATCAATTGTAATTCGAAATAAAGCAATTGTAATTCGAAATAAAGCAATTGTAATTCGAAAAAGATCAATTGTAATTCGAAATAGAGCAAGTGTTATTCGAAATAGATCAATTGTAATTCGAAATAGATCAATTGAAATTCGAAATATATCAATTGTAATTCGAAAAAGATCAATTGTATTTTGAAATAGAACAATTGTAATTCGAAGATTATAATTGTAATTCGAATAACATCAATTTTAATTCGAAAAAGATCAATTGTAATTCGAAAAAGATCAATTGTAATTCAAAGATTTCAATTCTAGTTCGAAAAAGATCATTGTAATGCGAAAAAGATAAAATTGTGATTCGAAAAAGATTAATTATTCGAAAAGAAAAATTTTAATTCGAAAAAGATCAATTGTAATTCGAAGATTCCAATTGTAATTTGAAAAATATCAATTATAAATCAAAAAATATCAATTGTAATTCGAAAAAGTTCAATTGTTATTCGGAAAAGGTCTATTGTAGTTCAAAAAAGATCAATTGTAATTCGAAAAAGATCAATTGTAATTAGAACAAGCGAGAGTGTTAAATTCGGCTGTGCCGAATCTTTAATACCCTCCAACATATGAAGAAAAAAAATCCAGGGGCTTTTTTTTTTTTGGGGAGGGTGGAAGAGGGGTCATTAGTGATCATTGGGGGACACATAAACACACGCTGTAAATGTTAATAAATTCATTTATTAGGCTTTTTGAGCTTAAGTAACAAAATTTTATCGTTATTTAAATACATTTTTAATATCAACGCCCACAAAGAGTGGGGGGGGTTGGGTAGC
Source organism: Pegoplata infirma (assembly GCA_963921195.1). Classification (NCBI taxonomy): domain Eukaryota; kingdom Metazoa; phylum Arthropoda; class Insecta; order Diptera; family Anthomyiidae; genus Pegoplata; species Pegoplata infirma. Next base: position 198,546,111 of record OY992539.1, read on the forward strand.
GGGCAAAAAAAAGATTTCTTTATTTCCTGGGTCCAAGTGCAGGACCTTGCACTTTTTCTGACATCAAATTGCTTCATTTTCACAGGGGTGAAAATATGTCGTTTTTCAGAGGTTAATTAAGTTCGTCAAGGGGGAACTTTTTTCCCTTTGGTCCGATTTTGCCCATTTACGAACTTAAACTGCCTAGGACCAAAAGACATATTCCTGCCAAACTCAACGAGTCTAGCTCTTTTATTTTGGACTGCATCGTGTCTTATACAGACGGACGACGGACGGACACACGGACATTCTAGAAAAGCCTTAGAATCGATCATAGATCAATAATATATATACTTTATGGGGTCCCCGGCCGATATTTCGATGCGTTACAAACGGAGTGACAAATTGAGTATACCCCCATACTGTAGTTGGAGGGTATAAAAAGATAAATTTTAATTCAAAATAGATCAATCGTAATTCGAAAAAGTTCAATTATAATTTTCTTGACCTTTTCATAGAGCTTGAGAAGGCAATTTTTTAAAATTAGGTTGTCCCAAATTCGGTCATTTTAAACCTTGGCGCCCTTCGATCAAAGTTTTTATTTTTTGGAAAATTTTCGCCAAAATTCCTAAATTTTTATCGAATTGCGCTCATGGGTTAAAGTGGTCTGATTTGGCTTAAATTAAGTTTAAATAAATTTTGAGATTTTTTAAAAAAATTTCTTAAACTTCTTAAAAAACTCCATTTTTTGACAAATTTCAAAAACTTCGAAATTTGGAAAACCACTCAACCGATTTGTAAAACTTTTTGATATTCCTTTTCAGCACTCCAAAATTAATATGAAAAATGTAGCGCAAAAAAATTTGTCTTTTATTTTTAAAAATTAAAATTTTCGGTGGAAGTTTTCCAAATGATCGTATTTGGTTCAAATTAAGTTTAAATGAAAGATTGTCTCAAGCTCTATAAAAAGGTCAAGGGAAAGAAATTTTGAGATTTTTTTAAAAAAAATCTTGAACTTAGAGAAAACCGCAATTTTTTCAAATTTTAAACAGCGATATCTCGAAAACCGTTCGACCGATTTTAAAAATATTTTAATATATTTTTTTATACCCTCAAACCACAGTATGGAGGTATACTCACTTTGTCATTCCGTGTGTAACGCATCGAAATATCGGTCGGGGACCCCATAATGTATAAATATTATTGATCAGTGATCGATTCTAAGACATTCTAGCGATGTCCGTCTGTCCGTCCGTCTGTCTGTCCGTCTGTGGAGGACACGCTACAGTCCAAAATAAAAGAGCTAGACTCCTGAAATTTGGCACGAATATGTCTAACGGTCATAGGCTGGTTAAGTTTGGAGATGGGCAAAATCGGACCACGGGGGAAAAAGTTCCCCCTTTAAGAGCTAAACCAACCTCTGAAAAAACGCGATTTTTATAGATTTTTTGGCTTTTGCTTAGCAAACGAAAAATTTTTTATCTTAGAAGAAGTTCAAAGTCCTGCTGTTGGATCCAGGAAGGTTGTATCTTACCACCGAAACACCCCCCCCTCAAAAAAATACGCCCCTGTTTTTCTAAACGTGTTGGAGGGTACACAGAAAAAAATATGGAGGAAACAAATTTGAGTAATCACTTGTTTAATTTTTTAAAAAAAATTTGAGTAATTTTTTAATTGACGCAATTAAAAATTTACTCAAAAATTGAAAATAAAATTTGAGTAAATAATTTAATACAAATTTAATATTTTTTTTATTTATTTTTTTTTCTCTTGGTGTTTTGAATTCTCATTTAGTTTATTGTTTTTTGTATATGTGTATGAAAGTTTGAAATCATCTTTATAAAATTTTACTTTGTCTTGAAGACATAAGTATATTTGGTAAAGTTTGTAAAAGCAATTTTTTTGAAAAAAAAAATAGAAACTTTTTAAACTTTTTAAAAAAATAATTTGATACATTTTGAGTAAATTTTTACTTGACACAATTAAAAAGTTACTTAAAAATATTTTGTGAGGATGTTTATTCTGGCTCGAGGTCATTATTTTCTTTACTAATTAAAACCATGATATTCTCATAGTATAATTTTCAAGAAAATTATTTTTGTTTTAAATTTATTTATGTTGGTCATTTTTGCAAGACTTAATCGACACGTGTTTCGGAATTTGTCAAGATTCCATTGTCAAGATTATTTAGCAAAAATAGAAACGATATACTACAAAGTAGCAAACGAGTCTAATGACAAATCGTTTTTGCACAAACTAAAACATTAATACATATTCGACTCTATCCACAATGTGAATTAGAAAGACGAAGAAATTGTACTATGCTAGTAAGTAACAATTGTCAATAACCAACAAAAATATTTAAAACATTTTACATACGATAGTCCATTTCTAATTCACATTGTGGATAGAGTCGAATATGTATTAATGTTTTAGTTTGTGCAAAAACGATTTGTCATTAGACTCGTTTGCTACTTTGTAGTATATCGTTTCTATTTTTGCTAAATAATCTTGACAATGGAATCTTGACAAATTCCGAAACACGTGTCGATTAAGTCTTGCAAAAATGACCAACATAAATAAATTTAAAACAAAAATAATTTTCTTGAAAATTATACTATGAGAATATCATGGTTTTAATTAGTAAAGAAAATAATGACCTCGAGCCAGAATAAACATCCTCACAAAATATAATATTTTAAAGGTCGAATAAAACAATTTTTATTTATTAATAAAAATTAATCAGAATTTGAACATAATGGTTGGCACGCCATAGTGATGAATAGCCCTAATAATGGTATAATTTCATCCACAGCAACAAAAAACATATTGTTGTAGTCCAATGGACTATCGTATGTAAAATGTTTTAAATATTTTTGTTGGTTATTGACAATTGTTACTTACTAGCATAGTACAATTTCTTCGTCTTTCTAATTCACATTGTGGATAGAGTCGAATATGTATTAATGTTTTAGTTTGTGCAAAAACGATTTGTCATTAGACTCGTTTGCTACTTTGTTAGTATATCGTTTCTATTTTTGCTAAATAATCTTGACAATGGAATCTTGACAAATTCCGAAACACGTGTCGATTAAGTCTTGCAAAAATGACCAACATAAATAAATTTAAAACAAAAATAATTTTCTTGAAAATTATACTATGAGAATATCATGGTTTTAATTAGTAAAGAAAATAATGACCTCGAGCCAGAATAAACATCCTCACAAAATATAATATTTTAAAGGTCGAATAAAACAATTTTTATTTATTAATAAAAATTAATCAGAATTAGTTACTTAAAAATATTAAAAAATTTTAAGTAAAGATTTAATTTTGTGAATTAATAATTTACTCAAATTTTTTATTAAGCATTTAATAATTTTTTATTAAAAGTTTACTCAATACTATTAAATCGTTTACTGGTGGAAAATTGAGTAATTTTTTACTCAATAGTATTAAAAATTTACTCAAAATTTTTTTTTATTTTTTTCTGTGTATAATAGATTCGGCACAGCCGAATTGCTAAAATTATATTATGATAAAATTATCAATCGTATTATGACTCACTTCAATTATGATTGCCAAAATCTATGCACCTTTGTGCTTGAAAATAATTTATTTTTTTTTTTAACAAATTCCTGAATTTAGGAAAAACTATCATTTTCGCAAATTTCAAACAGCGATATCTCGAAAACCATTCGACCGATTTTAAAATTTTTTAATATATACTTTTTGAAATATTCAAATTGTAACTCCATTTTCCCTTAATTTGTCTTAGTTTAGGCCTAGTAGACTAAAAATTTTCGATGATATTCAACAATCGGAAAAGTTATCAATCATACTATGAAAATTAAAAATATTATATTTGTAAAGGTACTTATATTCCCAAAATCTCGAAGTTTCTGATCGTTTATATAGTTTTTGTATCAAAATCTTTTTATCTAAATATTTTTAAATCTATTAATCTCCACTTACCCTTTTGATAATTCATGTTGCTCTTCAATTGTTGATACACTTTGAAGCAAAATTATAAGTTCTGCTTCCGTTGAAAGTTGAAAACGATGTTGCTTAAAACATATAGACCAAAATCACTTTAAATTTACACTAACACTTCATTTTATAATGAACACTTAAAAGTTATTTTACTAAAATTATTTTTAATGTTTTTTTTTAACACTTCACCAAAAAAATTTAAAAAAAAAATATAAGCACTTAAAACATAATTAATTTAATCTGTAAAGAAAAAGAGAAAAGGAAATTGATTAGTTTAATTGAATTTAGGAACTTAATCTTTAAAAAATATTTTCCCAGATTCGGTGATATTTTTCCTTTAGAAATATTCTCAGATTTTAGGAGTTTTTTTTTTCAATGTAAATTTCTTAAAATGTGGTTTGTTTTAAAGTAAAAAAAAATGTATTATTTGTTTATTTTTAATTAATATTTTGTTTTATTAACAAACAACTTAATTATATTGACAAATTATATTGTAAAGTAAAATTTTAATTATTTTTTGTTTATACAATTAACTTTATTGTTAATTTGACAAAATTTTAATTAAAACGGACCAACCATTCCTAGTCTTAGATTCTAAGAAATCTTTCTTATAGAAAAAATATAACATTCTCCCTAATGAAAATTATACGATTTCGAGATTTTTACTGAAAGAAAAACTTTCAGATTTTGAATTATCATTTCTATAGAAAAAAAGTCTTATTCGAAAACATTTTTCCAATAGAAAAATTCTCAAATTGTTCGTACTGAAAAAATGTTTCAGAATCTGAGACTTTTTTTAATTTTTCTCATTTTTAAATAAGGTTTCCGTAGAATTCTGGATCCAATACCGATTTAATAACCTCCAGTTAACTTTAACATCTAGCTCATTTTTTTCTGCTTTCCATAACATGATATTAACATATTCTTAGCAAATTTTAACTCATTTAAACACCTTTCTGACATAAAATATCTTAACAAACTGTATTACAACATAATACTTTCATCACTGAAACATAATACTCTCATCACTGAAAATATCTTTGTATTCTTGACGTTTTCTGTAAATGAAATATTTTTTATGAATCTTTATAAAGGCAATTGGCTGTCTTAAAACTGCTCAGACTAAAGATATCTTATGGATAGTGAAAAAGTTATTACAAGCTGTTTTATCCTGACACTCGTATGTCAGGATAAAACAGCATTTCTTAGCTGTCTGAACTCGCTATTAGGCCGACGAAATTTCTAAAACATTACCATCCATGCAAAAATAAGTACAAAGATCAGAATTGATGATGGGCAGATTATTGATTACTACACAGAAAAAAAATTTAATTAAAAAATTCGTAGATTTAATTAAAAAATTAATTTAATCCGAACCACTCACCAAAATGCGCATATAAATTAAAAATATTTGTATGTTATTAAATAAAAATAAATGATGAAATAATTAAAATCTTAATACTATAAATTAAAAAAATTAATTAAAATTTAAAAAAAATAAAGTTTTAATTATATAAATTAAAAATTTTATTAAAAAAATTTTTAAAAACAATAAAAAATTTTTAATTCTACAAATTAAAAAAATAAATTAATAATAATACATTTTTTTAAAAATAAACAATTTAAAAAAACACTTTTTTAAATAAAATAGTATAAAACAATGTGTCTTCAAACTTTACCAAATATATATGCCGTAAAGACAAAGTCATTTATTTATGCCGTAAAGACAAAGTCACTAAGACAATTTTATAAAGTTGATTATAAACCTTTTATACATACACATAAAACCATAAACAAAATGAGAATTCAAAAAACTATATGAGAAATAAAAAAAAAACTTTCAGCAAACTGTTTGTACTTATACGCATTTTTTTTTGTATGTAATACAATGCAAGAAAAAAGACACGGAAAACAAAAAAAACTAAGTGAAGCTAAAAATTTTATTAAACAATTAATTATATTAATTAAATATTTAATTAATTTTAAATTTGAAAACATTTAAAATGTTAATTAATATAAAGTTAACAATTTAATTAAACAATTAATTATATTAATTAAAAATTTAATTAATAATAAATTAAAAAACAATTAAAATTTTAATTAAAATAAAATATACGATATTATTTTCTGTGAAAGAGAACGTGGGGTTAAAATCTAAAATCCGTTCAGTATATCCAGAAATATTTGCGAAAGAAGCCAACTTTGTTGGTTATAGGTATAATTAAAATACCTATATCTCGATTAGATGATTCGATAAAAATTTTCTGATGACAGATTCGTGTTTTGGAAGCCAAAATACTTAAAGAAATGTGTTTTAATTTTTTTTTAATATAACAAAAAACCATAAAAATTGGTACGAAAAAATGTATGAAAAAAGTTTGCAGATTTGGTTCAACATTTTTTACTTCTTTTGCAAATATTTCTGGATATGTGTCTTCTTTATATATCTGCCTTGAAAAGGAAATTTCTTGCAAAATGTGGATACTTATAAGGACAAAAAAAAGAACATTTTGAATTTCCTTATAATGTCCTGATGGTATCCTTGATCGTATCGAGTCCGGATTTCTTGCAAAATTTAGGTAATTTTATTGGGAATTCGAATAAATAAAAATATGAATAACTTTATCATACACTTTTCCAATATTAAGAAATTTGTCTGTTTTGAGGGCTTGGTCCACAAAAAATGAAAATGACTATATCTCGAGAAGGCGATTTGATACATCATTTCTGATGACAGATTCGTGTTAAGGAGGCCAAAATACTTTAGAAAATATACTTTAGAAGTCTGTGCCAAAAAAAAAGGTGATTTTTGTAGAGTAGTGTAATTAACTCTGATTTCCCGTGTAAAAATGTTCTTATATATCACATCTGATTCGAGATTTAAAAGATCAATACTAGAGTTGTGAATTATAATTCACAACTCTAGTATTGATCTTTTAAATCTCGAATCAGATGTGATATATAAGAACATTTTTACACGGGAAATCAGAGTTAATTACACTACTCTACAAAAATTATTCGCCTTTCAACTTTGTTCGAATAATTCAAACAATTGTTTTTGTTCGTTCGATCAAACGAATAAATCTAAAAAATTATTCGATTAATCGATGAGAATAACGAATAAAAAAGTGGTATTAAAAAATATTTTTATGAACAAAAAAATAACTGAATTTACTTTTTTATGTAAAAAATGCATAAAAAAACTAAAATTTTAAAACTTTTAAGTTGGTGTGAGTCGAGTCGTTGGGGGACGTTGAACGACACATTTTCCCTCTTCATAAATGTTTACAAATTAATTTTTACGTTATTTACGCCTAAAAAAAACACTTTTACCAATAGTTTGTATTATTTTCTATAACCACGCCTTTAAAAGGGGGCGGGCCAAAAAATAACATTTCCTAATCATCTCGGTTGAAATGCAGGTGAATGAACTTCATATGGCATAAAAATATTTTACTTGTAAAAAAATTGGTGTTTTAGTTCTTTAAGAGGGAACATTTTTTGCTCGTCCGATTTTGCCACCGAACTTAACCAGCTTATGACCATAAGACAAAATCGTTTTTGTCTTATTTTGGACTGTATCATGGCCCATAGACGGACCAGAAGTCTTAGAATCGATCACTGATCAATAATATGGGGTCCTAGACCTGAAGGTAAAAAAATAATTGTTCGATTAATCGACATAAATTAATCGATTTATTCGTTATTCGAAAATCGTCATTTTTAAATTAATCGAACAAAAGTTTGGTTTTGTTTGATCGATTAATCGAATTATTCTTAATCGGTTGACAACTCTAATCAATACTGATCCGAGTAAGATCAGTACTGATCCGAGATTTGAAAGATCAGTACCGATGCGAAAAATGGATCAGTTTTAATCGGACGGATACAATTTCGATTTAAACTGATCTAATCTTAGCGATCCATTTTTCGGATCAGTACTGATCCTTTACATTTTTACTTGGGTTGGTACACATTTGCATAAATTCGACATTCCGTCAAAATCAGATCAGATAAAATCAAATCAGACTAGATCAAATCGATTTTTACATAATTTAGCCCAAAAAAGATTTAAAATAATCGCATGAAAACATGACCGCGAAGTTTTCTGGCATTTTCATAAAAAACTACGACTTTAATAAAAACCCCTCATCGACCTATCGGCTTAATGTCAACTATCACATCGAGAGTATATGGAAATCTGATGATGTTAAAATTAAAATTTGTATTTAAATAAAATTTAAAATTTTATTAAATTTGTCTTATTGGATTCAGTTAAAACATTTTATATTTAAATAGTTGTTAGTATTTTGTCGTTACAAACTTAATTAATGTTATGCTTCTCTAGCAGTTGTATACACGACCAGTTTTTCGTTTATAGTTTTGCACAGTGTTTATAAAGCTTCGAATATGAACCGGAAGGTATAAGAGGTATATTCTGTCTTGACGAGTATTTTTCACTCTACACATTGTTATATATTATTTATTCGCCATGTCTCGCAAAGAAGAGAAATTATTGGATGATATTATTTTTTTTATCTTAAACATGATTGCAACAATCATACTATGATCCTCATTAACACTGTGCAGCAAATTTGCAGTCACCGAGTGTTTCTCAAATGGGTCCAGAAAAAAATTAAAGCATTTTGTATTGGTAGATGAAAACTACGAAAGGGGTTTGAAAACTTAGCTCAAGACCCACTGTACATTTATACCCTACACTTATTGTTAGTGGAGTATACATATAAGTTTGTCATTCCATTTGTAACTCATTTAAATATAGGTAAAGTTTATACACTACATATGGATCAGTGATCGATTCTAAGACATTCTAGCGATGCCGTCTGTTGTCATGGCAATCACGGACAAAATATTACACACACTCACAATCAGAGAAGAGATATGATTGTGGCAACCATAATTTAATAGAGTCATATTATGATTGGAAATTTTATCACAATATTATTTTACCAATCATATAATTTTTTTTTGCAATCATATTATGGTCATAAATAATAATTTTTTGAATATTAAGGATTATAACACGATTGCTAAAAAAATCGTATGTTTGATACAAACAAGTTATGATAAAATGTTCAATCAAAATATGGTGCTCTTAAGTTATGGTTGCCACAATCATATCTCTTCTCTACGTGCAGAGATGACAGATAAAATTAATAAAAAAATACGTAAAAATGCTGCGCTCTAAAGTCGAAAATATTCTTAATGTTAATTTTTTTCTGTGTAATGTTACAAATGGTTTAAGTAACCAATTTTACCATGTTTACTATGTAAATGATAAAAAAAAATCACCATGTCCTTGTTACATATACAATGGTTGTAGTTTGTATTTAGGGATACATTTCAATACATATAAAATTTTAAAGTACTCTAGAACTTTTTATACGTTAGTTACACGGTAGTTTTTTCTTTAACGTTACACTCAAAAAAAAAAAATCTAAAATGACAAGAGAAACTTGTTATTTTTATCTTTTGCTACTTCCTATTTGGCAAGAATTTCTAGTAATTTTACAAGCCTTTTTACAATAATTTTGCAGTTTTACAAGCTTTTTAGCAATTATTTTTTTTTTTAATTTGACAAGCTTTTTACTAATAATATTGTTAATATACAACTTTTATGACGAAATAAAACTTGCAAAGAATTCTCGTGACTTTACTAGATTTTTGGCTACCTCCTATTTTATGAGAATTCCTAGTAAAAATTACGAGCTTTTTTGTAATTTTACAAGCTTTTTACCAATAAAATTTGAAATTTACAACTTTTTTGGTGAAATAAAACGTACAAGGAATTCTCGTGAATTTACTAGATTTTTATTGTAAAATTATATTGGTAGTTTGTAAAATTACAAAAAACATGTAAAATTATAAAAAAATAAATTTCGATCGAAAATGTTTTGTTAAAAAACAAGCAAAACTGTCAAACATTGGTAAAATGGTATAACGAGACTTTTTCTCGTAATTTGATAAAGTTTTTTTTTTGTGTGTACGGGTATCGTATAAAATACCTTTGCAATTTCTGTCATTTTCAGTTGATGTAAGTTTATTTTTAATGTTTTAACATGTAAATGTTAGTTGAAGTTGATGGCGGTATATGAAGTTATAAAGTCTGGCAGAATTGTTTGAGACTTTCAAGGATTTTTTTTGAATGTTAATTTTAACCTTAACGTTTCAGTATGTTAGTGAAAAGAGTTTTTCGTATAGATATGATGGTTTCATTATTAGATTTGTCATTTTAAATTAACAACAAACAATTGTGAAAGATATTTTAAATAGTACATATAGGAGTCAACTCTCTTACCATCAATCATAGGAAAGTGTTGATATAGAGGTTATTTAAGACAAGAGACAGAGACACTTTAAACAATTTTGTTCAAGGAAATTTTACTAAAATTTATAATTCTTAAATAAAGTTTAAGGATTTAAGCAAGAGAAATCTGTAGACAATGGCAAAATAATCTAAATTTTTTCTTTAGAAAATATAATAGTTATCGATACTTCGACTCCTATATTCTATAGTTATCGATAACTTTTATTAAAGTTTTTTTTCTAGTTCACGACAACAAGACAAATTTTCTTTAAAAAAATTTTCTATTAATCCATACATCGATAACTTAAATTTTCTATAGAAAATTTTTGTATTTATCGATATTTTGTATTTGTCTTGTTATCGATAAGTTAAAACTTTGTATAGCAAATTTTTCCTGTTATCGATGTATCGATAACTAATTTTTTTTAACGATAACTTAAAAATTTTTTCAACAACTTAAAATTTTCTCTAAAACATTTGTCTATAATTTAATATTTTCTATAGAAAATTTGTCTAGTTGTCGATAAATCGATAACATAAAATTTTTAATAGAAAATTTTAATACTTATCGATGACTTAAAATTTTCTGTAAAAAAAATATATAAATATTTTATAGAAAATTTTCTTAGTTGTCGATGTATCGATAGCTGAACACGAGTACAAAAAAAATTATATCGATCGAACGGTTTTTGAGATATCGCTATTTTAAATTTTACAAAAAATGGCGGTTTTAACCTACATTCATGAAATTTTCTCAAAGTTTCTTTACCATAACCATTGCATACACTCAAAAAAGAAACTTGTAAAATGACAAAAAAAAACTTGTAAAATTATTTTTTGCTATTTCTATTTTACGAGAATTTCCAGTAAAAATTACGAGATAATTTATATTATTTATTTATAATAAGCTTTTTACTAATAAAATTTCAACTTTCTGGGTTATTAAAATTACAAGGAATTCTCATGACATTACTAGATTTTTTTTTTCTGAAGTTACCTTGGATATTTAAACATTTACAAAAAAAAAATTTATATTACAAAAAAAATTAAATTTCGATTAAACATTTTTTGTTAAAAAACAAGGAAAACTGTCAAATATTAGTAAAATGGGTTTACAAGACTTTTTCTAGAAATTTTACAAGTTTTTTTTTGAGTGTATAAAAAATTTTCAGATTTTTCCCATAAAAAAATTCTGAGATTTTTCCTATAGAAAAATTCTCAAATTTTTCCTAAAGAAAAATTTCCAAATTTTTCGTCTAGAAAAATTTACAAATTTTTCGTCTGAACAAATTCCCAAATTTTTCGTCGAAAAAAATTCCTAAGTTTTTCGCCTAAATTTTTTTTTTTTATATAAAGAAAATATTTATAACTCCAAGAAATGTCTCCTACAGAAAAATTCACAGATTTTTTCTACAGAAAAATTCGCAAATTATTCCTATAGAAATATTCTATATTTTTTCCTATAGAAAAAATCTAATGTTCCGACCAATTTTTCCTTTAGAAAAATTTTAAGATTATCGAGTTTGTTTTTCATAGAAAAAATTCTCAGATTATTTCCTTTTCATTTTCACTTTCCTTGTATCCCCCTCCTTTAACTTCTCATCTTTGCTTTCTTTTTTCCCATTTTTTTTTTCTTTCAAATTCGGATCCGTGAAAACGTACCTGCTTAAATCCACACTCTCCGCGAAATAAAAACTGTTTTGTTTAGCAAACCTTTACTGACAATGCTTGCATTTTTATACCCTCCACTCTAATGATAGAGGGTATATATAAGTTTGTCATTCCGTGTGTAACACATCGAAATATTGGTCTGGGACCCCATAAATTATAAATATATATGATCCTCGATCGATTTTAAGACGATCTAGCTATGTCCGTCCGTCTGTCTGGCTGTCTGTTGAAAACACGCTAACTTTTAAAAGACTTTACGGAGGCTTCTGAAGTTTGGAATATATGTTAAGCATTTACCTGGTCAGGTTGGTATTGCAATCCAGCGAAATCGGTTCAGTGTTTAAAAAGTTATGAACAAAAGAGTGAATTTCGGCAAGGGTTTTTCACGAATTTACGAGATAAAAAGCACGATAACTTTCTAAAGGCAATTCTGAGGATGCTGAAGCTTAGCATATATATTTTTCGTTCCTTTTGGCTCTTTCGTATTGAATTTCAGTCAAATCGGTCCAGTGGTTCAAAAATAATTAGCAAAACCGTAAATTTCAGATTCGCCTAACCTAAAATTCACGTATTGAAAACCCGTTAAACATGTTTTAAAAACATTAGTAAGTCACAAAAATATTTTACAACGCATTTTTGTCACTCAAAAATACTTTTATACTAAAAGAAAAGAAAAATACACTCGAAAAAAATTTTACACTCAAAAAAAAATTTAGTAAATTTTTTTCTTTTTGTTTAGTTAGTAAAAAAAAAGGTTTTTTACACAAAATAAAATATTTGTAATCAAAAATGTCAATTTTTTCACGTTAGAAAATTTACTATAACTTAAAAAAGGCATTGTGGAGGATATTCATAGATTCGACCAAGTCGAATTTAACTTTTCTGCTTTTTTTTGTCTACAAAGTTTTCCGGAGCCTTCAGCCGGGCTAAGAGATTACAAACTCCATTCAAGCTTCCATTCCGACAAATAAAGCTCTTTTGAGTAGCAGAGCTTTACGCGTTCTGAAAGTGTTCATAGTCCCCATAAAAATATGGTGGTTATGACCGCAAACTGTTTGGTCACAATCTTTATTTTTAATCTCAAAATTTCTTTCCCAGTCTTACACAGTCTATCTAATATCAAAAAAGTTCTGAAATCGGTCGAGCGGTTTGAAAAAAAAAAAAAATGTTAAAATGTTATTTTTTTCCTACGTTAAAACGTTTTAAAAAATCTCAAAAAAATTTCACTGTTTCATAGAGCTTGTGACAGAAAAAGTTTTATTTCAACTTAATGTGAGCCAAATCTGAAAATTTTAACATACTGGGCCCTTTGATGAAAGTTGAGAGTTTGGGGGAAAATTTCCTTAAAACCAAAACTTTGATCGAAGGGCGCAACGGGTTAAAATGATCGGATTTAGCTCAAATTAATTTTAAATGAAAGTTTGTCTCAAGCTCTATGAAAGGGTCAAGGGAAAGGGATTTTGAAATTTTTCTTTAAAAACTTTTTGAACGTAGGAAAAAACACATATTTTTTGCAAATAGCGATATCTCGAAAACTGTGACACAATTTCATATTTTTTTTTTTGATATTCTTATTCAGCGCCTCAAAGTTAATAAATGTAATGTTTTGAAAGACAAGTTTTATTTTTAATTTTTATTTCTTTTTTTAAATTTTCAAAAACCCAAAACTTTTATCGCCGGACGCCACAGGTCATTTTAATCCGTTAGGCCTCAAATTGCTACCACATAACTTTTATATCTAGTAGAATAAAAATTTGCCCGCACACTTGGAAAAATCAAAATTTAAAGAAAAAATGTAACTCTATTGACTGCTCCTATCTTTGAATTTTTCCATAAAAACTTTTTAAACTTTTTTTTAAACTTTTACTCCACGATTTGTTATTTCCATATAGTTCATTAAGTTTTGTAAGTTTGACTTTGATTAGGCTGACCATTAGACTGGCCATAGCGTTATATAGAAAAATTAAAAAATGTTAAATCCATAAGTGTTCGCACTGAAAAATGTGAGGTTGGGGATAAAAATAATTATGCATATTTAAAAAAAATTTTTTTTTTGTTCCGAGTACCTCCGGGTTGAGCCTAAAGTTTGAAAAACGGATTACAAGGGAAAAATATGACTTTTTTTTCATTTTCTCAATTTTTTTGATATTTTAAGTACAGTTTGAATTCAAATGGTCACTGAATTTTGATTAAGAGTTAATTGTCTATCAAATAAGGTGTTAAAAATTAAAATCGGTTGAAAATTAGCCGAGTTATGACAACTTCCCCCGGCAACTAACGTGTGGCAAACCACCTGATCAAGGAATTCGAGCCCCATTTTTGAAATTTTTGAAATTATCTACTGTAATTAATTTTTTTTTATTCCTCAAGTTCCAATGTACTAAGAAGATACATATTTTTTATATTGCGTTTTGCTAACTTGCTTTAAACAAATGCTAAATTGGTCTGAATTTTTCAACACTATTTTCAAATCTCCAATTTTAAATTTTTATTTTTTTTGTTAAAGAAATTTTAAAAAATCGTCTATTGGAGTTAAGGGATTTGTTAAGCACATATAAAGGAATAAAAACCCCAAAAATTGTAGGGTTTGCTGTTTTCATTTGGCTATTACAGTGATGTAACTTCGGCGGATTTCGGGAAAGTAGTAATTTTTGGCCCTTTTTTAGCTTTTGTTTATTTTTTTTGGGTTTTTTTTACAAACTTGATATGTTTTGGACCGAATTATATCAACACGAGATAGAATACTTCAATTTGCAAAATTAGGGCAAAATTGACAAACAAAAAATTGCCCCTGTTAAGGGTCAAAGGTCAAATTTTAGAAAATTTTTAATTTTTAAACATTAACAGATTTTCTGAGTGGAAATATATGAAACTACTTGATGTCATTTTAAAATGTCTTAACACATGTCTTTTTATTTAAATTCAGAATATTAACCCTTTAGTGATGGTGGGGCCTATTCGACCATTTGAACAAAATACACTTACATTATCTCCATTAAATTAAAAAAATTATAGGCCCCAACAGCACTTAAGGGTTAAATTTTTAAATTTTAATTATTTGCCATATAGTTTAGACCAATTAAAATAACATCGAGTAGATTCAGCAAAATCCGCCCAGCAAATCTGTTAATGTTTAAAAATTAAAAATTTTCTAAAATTTGACCTTTGACGCTTAACAGGGGCAATTTTTTATATGTCAATTTTGCCCTAATTTTGCAAATTGAAGTATTCTATCTCTTGTTGATATAATTCGGTCCAAAACATATCAAGTTTGTAAAAAAAACCAAAAAAAAATAAATAAAAGCTAAAAAAGGGCCAAAAATCACTACTTTCCCGAAATCCGCCGAAATTACATCACTGTAATAGCCAAATGAAAACAGCAAACCCTACAATTTTTGGGGTTTTTATTCCTTTATATGTGCTTAACAAATCCCTAAACTCCAATAGCCGATTTTTTAAAATTTCTTTAACAAAAAAAATAAAAATTTAAAATTGGAGATTTAAAAATAGTGTTGAAAAATTCAGACCACTTTAGCATTTATTTAAAACAAGTTAGCAAAACGCAATATAAAAAATATGTATCTTCTTAGTACATTGGAACTTGAGGAATAAAAAAAATTAATTACAGTAGATAATTTCAATAAATTTCAAAAATGGGGCTCGAATTCCTTGATCAGGTGGTTTGCCACACGTTAGTTGCCGGGGGAAGTTGTCATAACTCGGCTAATTTTCAACCGATTTTAATTTTTAACACCTTATTTGATAGACAATTAACTCTTAATCAAAATTCAGTGACCATTTGAATTCAAACTGTTCTTAAAATATCAAAAAAATTGAGAAAATGAAAAAAAGTCATATTTTTCCCTTGTAATCCGTTTTTCAAACTTTAGGCTCAACCCGGAGGTACTCGGAACAAAAAAAAAATTTTTTTTAAATATGCATAATTATTTTTATCCCCGACCTCACATTTTTCACTGCGAACACTTTAACTTTTCTACTGACCATTCGTACTGATTTGATCAGTACCAGACATGTGCACGGATGGTGTTAAAATGCGTTTAGAGACATTCTAAAAAATTTAGAATGTGGACAATATTCTATTCTTATCGTTCAACACAAATGAGTTTTTCATTCTATGCTCACAGTGCAAGAGAAAGCTACACACACTAGTGTAACGACATTCGTAACACGAATGAACCAATTAGGGAGTACATAGACAGCCAATGATTTGAAAATACTGTACTCTGAAGCGTGTAAATAGAATGATTTTTATAAAACAAAAAAATATTGTTTGGCTATTTGGGGGAATTCTTTTATAAAAAAAATATATGTATGTATGCAAGTGCGAATTAAAATAAACATTTTGTTATGTAGCATAAATGAAGAGGTAAATAAAAAATAAGTATGGGGAAAATTAATTTATAAATAAGAGTGGATAAAAAAAATTTTAATACATAAAAATAAATATTAGGGTGGATTGAAAAAATCTTTTTCTATTTCGAAAAATAATGTTCATTGTGGGAAAAAAAATGTTTTGCTTTATGGCAGAAAATGTTAGTACCTATAATGATGAAATATGTAGTGTGTGACCAAATACATTTTTTTTTACAAAATTTTCAACTGTTCTGCTAATACCGAAAGTTTGTCTATTTTTTTGTATGTGCATTAGGGTGAAGCAAATTATGCTTTTTTCGAATTTCGAAAACGTCGGTGAAAAAAATTGTTTATTTTTTTTTTTAAATATTTAGGCTAATAAAATATTATGCACCCTCAACCGTAAACTAGCGCAGAGAGATTTTCGTTATATAAGAACAAATGAGTGCAATTATTCTTCTTTGCAGACTGTGATTTTCTATTTGATTTTGATCACTACGCTACGTAGGGGGACAGTTACTGGTAGCTAACCCAGCCTTTAGTTTATATTCGGACATTACTGAAATGTGTTTTTATGGTAAACATTTTTTTCTGTAAAGAAATTTAAAAAATGTTCTTTAAAAACAACTTATTTTCTTAAAATTAATTTCAAATTGCATTAAAGGCCAAATTAAACAAAACGACAAATAAAAATAAACATCTTCTCAAAACTGAGTCAACATGACGTTATATTTTCAGCAAAAAACGAATTAAAAATATTTTTTGCAAAACAAGAAATAATAAAATAATTTTTTGTAATATGGAGTTCACACTAGCGACCTTAAACAAGTTGTTCAACAAAACACCAGTAGCAGAATAAAAACGTAATGGACACAGAACAAAGACTTTTTTAAACATCTCACTCTTGAACACTTCAAAACAGCAAGTGTGAACGCCGTATAAAACAAGAAATAAAATTACCGACAAAAACAAATTTTTACAGACAAAAAAAAAATTACCATAAAAACACTTTTTAAGTAATGTCCGAATATTAAATAATTTAAGAAAAAAAATATATTTTTTTACTTTGTTCGGAACTCTCCGATTTTGAAGCCAAGGCCATTGTCTCACAGGATCAATATTTTAATGTGTTAATGTCAACCCTAAAAGGCAACTTTACCGACCCGACGTTTTCGAAATAGATCTAATTAGCTCCACCCTAATGTAAAAAACTTTAAAGCGGTACTTATTGTTGTTGGGAATACTTTTAGTTAAAAAAAAAAACACAATGTTTATGATTTGTTTCAACGACACAATAAGATTGTGCGTGTGCGTGTACGAGCAAGTGTAAAAAGACAAACAAAAAACTAACAGCATTATTTTGCATATTTTTCTTATACATACATACATCCTAATACATTTTTTCACAATGCATAATTTACTTTTTCATCAAAACGTTTTTTTTTACTACCCCCATATTTATAATAAGTTTTCCAACAATTTTTTTTAAACCTTTTTTTACAAAAACATTCTAAGCGATCAGTGTATGTTAAAAATATTCTATAACACGGTGTTATTTTTATAATCTCTACTATGTTTGTTATTCTAAAAACGAACGTTTGTTTCATTCTAATCGTTCAAACACGACATTTTTCGTGTTCGTTTAAACAAGCACAGCAAATTTTTTAATTTGTTGTTTAGCATCATAGTAAACATTCTCATTCGCAAACACTGTACTCTAAAAATAGTGTACTCTGAAGCGAATGATTTGGTGTAAGCGAAGAAGGGAATACATTTGAGCTCATGTCTGATCAGTACACACTGAAAGATTTTGTTCATTACGGCTATGAAAACGTACATTGATTCTATGAAAAAAATCATTAGAAGTGAGCCAATGATGCCCTTCATAGGATCTATGAATCAAATTCATAGAAACCAGAAACCTATGAAAAAGTTCATAGGCCATGGAAAAAAAATATTATTCAATTCTATTTTTATTTATTTTATAATTTCAATTTTTTTTTATATTTTATTTTTATTATTTTATTTATTTACAATTTTCTATTTTTAAAAATTTATATTTTTATTGAACTTATCCCCACCGAGATTCGAACATAGAACCTCTTGTTCGTGAAGCTTAGTCTCTAGCCACTTAGCTAAATTATATAAACAAGTAACAGCACTTAAAAATGTTGATTAATATATTGAGTTTGTGTCTATGCTCTGTCACATTGCTCTGTGACAAACACACACACAGCTGTGTGTGTGTTTGTAGAAAACAAATATTTTGTGTATTTACAAAAATGAAGTGTTATAAAACCAAGCGTTAGTTGGCGAGATTTTTCTTCTTTGGTGGCGCTGATAGCTAAGGCGTCGACAATTACCACTTCAGCCGGTTGGTATTGGGTTCGAGCCCCGGTCAGGGCAGCAATGATATTTTTTTTTTTTATGTTTTTTTATTTTTTTTTATTTTTTTAATAAATTTATTCAACTGTTTTAATTATTGTAACATTATTTTAATTATTAAAAAAATTAAAAGGCATGTTGATGGCATTTTCTTCTATGAATGACATTCAGTAATTCTATGATTTTTTTCTATGAATTTAATAAAATCTATGAATAAAATTCTATGAAATATTTCAGAATACTAATGAATATTCATTTAGCCAATGAATTGTTTCATAGATTCTATGAATTTGGTTTTATGAAATTTGTTCATAGATATAATGAACAATAATTCTTTCAGTGCATGTACTGATTTTTGATCACGTGTACTGATCAAAAAACGTTGTATTGATTTGTACTGATTTTTAAAAATATGTACTGATTGTACTGATTTTTGAACATTTCAACATAAAAAATAATTTTATTCGAAAATTCTGTACAAAAACTTAAATTTCAATAATATAAGTCGTCAGAGTTGTTTTTTATAACTTATGTCTGAAAATGAGATAATTTATAAAAAACGCAAAAATTAATCTGATCATGAGGTTATTTTGATTTTCCTAAATTTATATGAAAATGCGCACAGAATCTTTAAGAATTTCTATAACGAAAAGTTCAATGGGCCAATGGATTTTTTTATATTTTTAGAAAGATGATGTAAATTGCATGAATCCAAATGATTCTGATATCTTAGATGAGGTAAGGTCATCTGAGCTGATTTGAAAATGGCCTCAGAAAATCAGGGCCTTCAAAAAAAAACACGTGCTTATTAGCTGTGAAGTTTTCTTTCAGGAAAATTTGTCAAACCTTACAGAAAAAGTCTTTAAAATTTTATGGATTTTCTTATTCTCAAAACCTGTGGAATATTGTTCAATTTTCTGCACTGAAACGATCAAAACATTCAAATGAAGTCGTTTAAAGTTAACTAAATTTTCTACAAAATAACGACAACAGTTGTTTTTAGCAGTTGTTTTTTAACAGTTGTTTTTTGCAGTTGTTTTTAACATTTGTTTTTACTCAAAACACTTGGGCAAGTTAGTTTAACTGACATTTTTTGAGTGTTGAAAAAAGATCAGTCTTTTCTCATAGAAAAAAAACATTAAAACTTGGGCGTACTGATTTAAGCTCAGAAAAAAATGGTCACCCTAACTTTGATACAAAATCTCCATGTATGGAAATTTATTAAACTTCAGCTAATTTTTAGAATTTTTTTTTTATTTCTATGCTGTAAAGTACCCTCCAGACATGACATAACATGTCAACTACACACTTTAAAAATAACACCTAAATTTTTGTAAAAACTAAAATATTACAAAATGAAAGTTAAATCATATTTTCAAAAATAAAAAAAAATATCATTGTAACAATTATAAAATTTATTTCAATATTTTTATTTTTCTTTTTCAGGAAAAAAAATAAAATTGTTAAAAATTCATAACTGAAGCACACTTTAGTGTATTTCCATTGGCAGCAGCAACACAAACAACACACAAAAAAGGTAAACGAACAATAAATGAACAACATTTTTTAGTTGTTATTCTGTTGTATTGCAATATAAAATTTTACCAACAATTGACAAATATTAAAAAGTTTATTTTTTGTGAATTCATTTTTTTTTTTTTTTTATTTTCTGAGCAATTAAATTATGCCCATACTACTGTTTTTTTCTCAGTTTTTTTGTAAAGTTTATTTTTTTCATGTTATTTGAGAGTAATTTAAAATTTTATAAAACTTTTTTTTTTTTGGGTAAATCAACAAATTTAATTTTTGTTAAAATAAAAATTAAAAGACTCAAGGAGAAAAGTTTTTGTTTTTTTTTATAAAATTTTGGGTGGAAAATATTTTGTACAACAAAGTACTTTTGGTGTTGTTGAACTGAGGATTGAGGGGAACTAAATTAAAATAAGGTTTGTTATAGAAGTTGCAATAGTCAGGGTTCGAACCCAGGAACATTATGTGAAATTTGTTATTGCACGTAGAGAAGAAACATGAATGCGACAACCATAATGAAGAGGCAACATAGTATGATTGATAACTTTATTATAACATGATTGTAGCGATCATACTATCTTTGCTGATCATAGTATGATACAAAGTTATCATTTTATAGTTGCAAATAATCATAGTATGATTGTCACAATAATATTCATAATCAAATGGATCAACCATACTATGTTGTCTCTTTATTAAACCGTCCGACGAAAATGAAAAAGTCGTTAAAAACGAGCTGAATAATATAAGTTTAAAACTAGAGACTAAACGTAGTAAAACTGTATTTACAGTTTTTCTTTTCATGATCCTGCAGGATCATGTTATCTTTTAAAATGACTTCAAAGTTTAATAGGATTAAATTTTACAAAATATTTTTTTAATATTAGTATATGTCCTAGCATGCTACTAGTGATAGCAAATGAAAGAGGAGAATCTCCCCTAATTTTCTTACTTTATTATTTTTACATATCAGGAAAAAGGAGGTAAGTTACGTCCTTTCAAAAATGTATCCTTCAATATCATTAAAAATTTTCAACAAAATATTTTGATAAAGTTTTTAAATGACTATATTCACATCCTTTTATCCTAATATGGAAAAATAAAAATTTAGGGGAGATCCTCCTCTTTTATTTGCCGTCACCAATATCATCCTCGGACAAGTACAAATATTTCAACAAGTAGAAAAATTAAATTCGACTTTGCCGAATCTATGAATACCCTCCACAATGCCATTTTTAAAGGATAGTACAGTTTTAAGCGTGAAAAAAATTAATAATTTTGATAAGAGATATTTTATTTTGAGTAAAAAACTTTTTTTTGTCATTTAAAAAAAAAAGAAGAAAAATTACTATTTTTTTTTTTGAGTGTAAAACTTTTTTCGAGTGTATTGTTTTTATACCCTACACCACACTGTGCTACAGGGTATAATGAGTTTGTGCTGATGTTTGTAACTACCCGAAATATTGGTCCTAGACCCTCTTTTAAGTATACCGATCGACTTAGAATCACTTTTTAAGTCGATTTTGCGATGTCCGTCCGTCCGTCCGTCCGTCCGTCTGTCTGTCCATGTAAACGGTGTAAACACGATACAGGTCGCAATTCTCGATCAATTGACTTGAAATTTAAAACTTAAGCCTCTTTTGGCCCAAGGACGAAGCCTATTGAAATTGGAAAAAATCGGTCCATATTTAGACCTAGCCCCCATACAAAGGTCCTCTTTAGTTTTGGCTCAAATGACTCTAATAGTCGCATTTTAATAGGTATCTTTTCAAAATTTGGCAGGAATTAATGTTTTATACACACAAATCACCATTCCGAATTTTAAAGAAATCGAACCAGTTCTTCTAGTAGCCCCCATACAAACCACCTTCCCGATTTTCACATAAATCTCTCAATTTTCATGAAAATAGAAAATATTTAATTAAAATTCTGTTTGTGTATGTTAAACGCGTACTTTAATAACCTTATCAAATCTAATTATCATCGGACCATTTTGGACTTAGGTCCCATGTGGAAATTTCGCCCGATATTCAGTTGAAGCGATTTATTGTCAACAAAAAGAAGCCTATTCCACTCAAATTTGATTAGTGATTGCTTTTTACACTTATTAAAGATTTGACAAAATCTAGATCTAATCAGTCCATGTTTGAACTTGGGACCCATGGTCCGGGAAACTCTGGTGTAGGGTATTATATGGTCGGTCTTGACCGACTATAATTTTCTTACTTGTTTTTTACTGTAAACATATTTCTGAGTGAATGGACGTACGTATGTACAAAAAATATTGTCATTTTCGTAAAAAAAAAAAAAATTTTTTTTGAGTGTAAGTTTTTTTTTGAGTGTAAAATTTTTTTCGAGTGTAATTTTTAAGTTACCAATGCTTTTTAAACTAAACAAGCTTAAAAAGCATTGCTTGAAAACTAAACAAGTTTGAAAAGCATTGCTAAGTTACCACTAGGGATGCCAAACGGGATTGACATTTACAAATCCCGGGATTCGGGATTTTAAAATTCTAATCCCGGGATCCCGGGATTTTTCGGGATTTCGGGATTTTTCGGGATCCCGGGATTTTTCGGGATTTCGGGATTTTTCGGGATTTCGGGATTTATTAAAATTAAGGTTTTTACGTAACATTTTTAATAAATTTTTTATATAATTAAATATTCAATTAATTCATAACCATTGAATATTTTTCGTAAAGTTTCACATATTTAGCACAGAAAAACCGAAAATTTAGGAACAGCTATGACCGATTTGAATAGACTCGAGCGATGTGCATCTGTGAAAGACGCGATGCAGTCGAATTCAAATGATTAGAAAATACTTTTTTCGGTCGGCCTCTTTTGTAGACGTGAATATAAAATATTTGTTTTAATAATGATAAAATTGTGTTAATAAATTTTTTACAATTCCTCGCGAGGGGAAGGTGTCCCAAACGTCCTCTGCCAATACAAAATTTGTATTAATTGTCCTATTGGTAGGCGAATCGCATTTTAACGGTTTTCTTCCCTTTGCGATAAATGTTTACAAATACATTTATTACGCTTAAGTAACAGAATTTTATCATTATTTATATTATTTTTTAAATTCACGCCCACAAAAAGGGGCGGGACGAGAAAAAATTTATTTTCTGGCTAGGTGAAACTTAAAAATGTGTCATTTGCTTAACAAAAGTACAAATTGGTAAACAAATTGAGGTTTTCAGAGGCTGGTTCTTCAAGGGGGAAATTTTCCCCTCATCCGCTTTAACTCATTTACGAATTAAAACTGTTAAAAATAAACTTTGCAGATGGATTAAAGTAAAAAAGTTTCAAACAAAGTAAAAAAATGTTTTACTTTGTTCGGAATTTTCCGATTTTGAATACATTTCCCTGCAGGAACAATATTGACCATAAAAGGCATCAATTCTGACTCCGACAGTTTTTAAATTCGAAAAAAGGAAAATATGTTTCACACTTCTGTATATTAAGTAATACGACCTGAAAATTAAATTGTACTCCAAAGAGTAAGAGAATTTAAGCCCACATGCCTCATTTGAAAGATATTTAAAACACCTTTCAAACGATATCCATTTTGTTACCATCGGACAACAAACACTGAAGAAATAGTCAATTTTTATTACAATATTTGACAAAAAAATCCCGAAATCCCGGGATTTTTCGGGATTTCTCAATCACGGAAAATCCCGAAAAATCCCGGGATTGAAAAAAATAAATCCCGGGATTCGGGATTTGTCAATCCCGAAAAATCCCGGGATTTCGGGATTCGGGATTTCCCGTTTGGCATCCCTAGTTACCACCTATGCTTTTAAAACTGTTTTACACGTGGCATTTAAGATGAAACCAATCTGAAATTCAGGTTTTTGTAGAACTTTTGAACCACTGGACCGATTGAGCTGAAACTCAAAACCAAACAGACTTGGGGAACGAATAATATATATGCTAAGCTTCAGCACCCTCAGAATTGTCTTTCGAAAGTAAGTGTTTTTAATTTCGTAAATTCGCGAAAAACCCTTGCCGACTCTTTTGATCATAACTTTTGAACCACTGTACCGATTTGTGACCAACATATATGACCAACATATATGTCAAACTTCAGGAGCCTCCGTAAAGTCTTTCAAAAGTTAGCGTGTTTTCAACGGACAGATTTTCCAAGACTGGTTATTTCACAACCTGTTGAAAGGAACTGGTTGCAAATCAGCATCCTCAAAACTTAAGTCAAAGAAAACCCAATTCTATAACTGAATCTTCCACAATTTTCAGTACTGATTGTTTAACAAGTTTCAGAACTGTAAAATTTATCTGGGAATAGTTACTGTTCCTACTCACAGAGAAGAAACATAATTGCGACATCTATAATGGATGGGCAACATAGTATGATTGATAACTTGGTTGTAGCGATCATATTATGATCTTCACTGATCATAATATGGTAAAAAAATTTTCTTTTTAAATTATATATAATCATAGTATGATTGTCACAATCATATATATGACTAAATGAATCAACCAAACTAGGTTGCCCCTTCATTATGGGCGATTTGTTGTAATGCAATTATGTTTTTCCTCTTTGTGTAGTACTTTTTTTCACCTTTCTTTTACATTTCAAAACTTTCCTTTAAATTATTCTAAATTAAATTTAGCTTTATCATCCTCATCATCCTTATTAAGGATGATGATTTTAGTTTAACAACAATTTACAATTCATTTTATTTTTTCTAAAACTTTCCATTTAAGTTTGATTTTTATCATCTGCCACATTCTGCCGGATTGTCGGTTACCAACCGGTTTTAAATCAACAAAATCATAAATAATCTGTAATCCACAATTGAGTACTTAAAGCGTATAAATAATAAAAAAAAAGAAATGTTTACGAATCCTACTTACACTTAACAGAGTTATCAAAATACTTGAAAAATTGTGTGTGTATTTTGTAATAGAGTTTTCCATTTATAAGGGCAAAAGTAAATAATTTTTGCAAGGTCTACTATGGGGGACGCAGAGATGGGAATGTTTAACAGAGATGTTTTTAAAATGAAAATGTACGACGATTTTGTGCTGTCAAAATTATAAAATTTACCTGGCATATAAGAATTTATTAAATATAGCTAAATTCTTTATAATCCGTCCTTCCATCTGTGTACTCCCCATTTCACAAACAAAAAATATTTTTTTGACAGAATACACTACGGTTTCAAATTTTAAGCCCGATGTAGGGGGCAAAGACAGACTTAATTTGTTTTCATAGTTTTTCCCATTTTTAGCTCACGAGAGCATCGTTTTTTGGTATTTCCTTAATCTTTTTTCGGGACATGCTTTTGATTAGACCTTCTATTGAATTCCGTTCGTCAGTCTGTCTGTGGAAGACACGATACAGTCAAAAACAAAAAAGCTAGACATTACAGATCATGGGTTCAATCCGGCTGCAATCTGTTCATAATTTTTACATATAGAGTTCAATTGACTATTAACTGAATAAATTTGATATTAAAAGTTTTTCTAATGATTATAATAATCACTGGATTATATGAAACTAGTAAAAAACGAACCAGGAGGTCCTTAATTTTTAGAAAAATTATTTTTTTCCTTAACACTTTTCTCAATTTAAAACCATATGTAACTAGACTCTTGAAGTTTGTCACGAATATGTCTTATCGTCATAGGGTGGTTAAGTTCGGAAACGGACCAGAGGAAAAAAGTTCCCCTAAACCGACCTCTGAAAAATGCCATGTATTTATAAGTTTTTTTTTCATATTTACAAGCCAGAAGAAGTTTAAGTTCCTGCAGGTCAACCCAGGTTATAAGAAACTTTTTTTTTTGCCCGCCCACTTTTGTGGGCGTAGATATAAAATATTAATTTAAATAAAGATAAACTTGCATTATTTTAGTGCAAAAATAATAATAAACGACTTTGTCAACATTTATCGCGAGGTGAATTTTATATATAAAATGTTCGTAATATTTAAATTTTTCTTTTTTAAATTTTTTTTTAAACTTTCCCATCTCTGCTTAAATAGTTCAATATCTGTTAATTTTTCTTTTTTTATAATTTCAAGTATCATGGATATATATTGTGGTTCAATTTCTTTTTTGTAATGCATAAAAAATTCATCAATCATTTTGTATTAAATAAACAACCACAGGAATATTTTGAAAATTCAGCAAATATTATTTTGCTGTTGTTACTTAAACGAAACTGAAACTTTTTTTCATATCGTGAACCTATATTCAAAATATGCCAACTCAAATTTGACGGAAATGAGTTTCCGATGGCAAATAGCTCCCCTATGTAATACCTATCTGCCATAAAAATTTCAGAGCAAAAAAATAATTTGTTGTCGTTTTACATCCATTTTTGTTATTCTGCCAACTCAAAGTACATATTTTTTTAGTGGAAATAAATGCCAACTCCCATTGTAAATTTCCAAAAATTTTTCAAAAATTTTTTTTAAAAAAATTAGACCACATATCTTATTGCATTTGCGATGCTAAACACGAATCTTGTAAAGATTCTGATATCTAATGACTGGTTCTCGAGATATTGCCATTTTGAAAATATCGGTAAAAAGTGTTTGCAAAAAAAAAAATTGCTTATATTTATGTAACTTTCAAACTATTTATCAGATTGAAACATTATGAATGGGGAAAATAAAGTCAATGATATAAGCTTTCAAAATAGCTAGTTTGGAGTGTCCCTATTGCAATACAGCGTGAGTTACAGAGTGCCAAAGTTGACCACCCTGAGATTAAAAGGCTTTCGGAGCTAGTAACTTTTAAAAATATGCAAAGATTTTTAATTTTTTGTTCAGTTTTTGCAATTACCGTACTAAGGATAACAAAAACAAAAAAAAAAAAAATGTTAAAAATTTTTCCAAAAAAAATTTATTTTTATTTTCCGACAAAATATGCCAACTCTAAAAAAATATTTGTTTTTTGATATAGTAATAAATGCCATCTCTAAAAAATACGCAAACCAGTGCAAAATATGAAAATTTTTGCATAGGTAAAAATTGTTTAGAATATTTGAACCATCTTGTGAAAGGTACATTGTTTATTTTTGCAATAATATGCGAAATAACTAGTTTTTTAGCTCTCCTGAACAGTAAGCTTTTTCGAGTTGGCATTTATTGAATATAGTTCGACGATATACTTTTACTCCCTTATGATTTGAATATTTAAGATTTTTTTGCGGGTGGAGTAAATCACCATTAAGTGTGACTAATTTCTCTAAGAAAACTTGATGATTAATATGATATGATAATATTTTGTTTTCTATTTAAAGGTTTGTGACTAAAGTTTAGAGAAAATGATAGGCAAGAACTTGAATTTCTTTTAAAGACTTTTTCAGGTTTTTCTACAGAAAATTTATCAGATTTTGAAAAATTAGTTTTACAAAAATATAATTAGATTTTTAGACAGATTCTGAGACATTTTTTTTATAGAAAAAGTCTCATAATCTCATATATTTTTTTAATAGAAAGTCTCAGATTCTGAGACATTTTGTCTATAGGTCTTAAATTCTGAGACATATTGTCTATAGATAGACTGACCATTCGTACTGATTTGATCAGTACATATACTGATTTTTGATCACGTGTACTGATCAAAAAACGTTGTACTGATTTGTACTGATTTTTTGAAATATGTACTGATTGTACTGATTTTTGAACATTTCAACATAAAAAATTATTTTATTTAAAAATTTTATACAAAAACTTGGAAATTCAAGTTGCCAGAGTAATTTTTTAAAACTTATAAGTTTGACAATGAGGTAATTTATAATGAGTTAAGTCTGAGGAGCTTGGAGTTCGTGAACCAAGAGGTTCCTTAACACAAAAATGTTTCTGAGCATGAGGTTATTTTGATCTTCATATATTTATATAAAAATGCGTACAG
The DNA here is from genome assembly GCA_963921195.1 of Pegoplata infirma. Taxonomy (NCBI): domain Eukaryota; kingdom Metazoa; phylum Arthropoda; class Insecta; order Diptera; family Anthomyiidae; genus Pegoplata; species Pegoplata infirma. The sequence goes on from OY992539.1 coordinate 198,574,266, forward strand.
AATCTTTGAGGTTTTCTACACCGAAAAGTTTAAGAGATGATTGATTGTCTATATTTTTTGAAATATTATATAATTGCATGAATGCAAATGATTCTGATATTTCCGATGAGGTAATGTTATCAGAATTTATTGAAAAAAGCGCTCGGAACATCAGGGCTATTTAAAGAAACCTGTGCATATTTAATGGGAATTTTTCGAAAAGGAAAAGTTATCAAAACTTAAGGGAAAACGCACTCAGAATTGAGGGAATTTATTTTTCTTAAAACATGAGGGCTTTTGATATATTTTCGGAACTGTCAATCAAACTGAACAATCAAATTATTCAAATTAAGTTGTTTGAAGTCACATAAATTTTCTGCAAAATAACGACAACAGCTTATGGCAGTTGTTTTTTACAGTTGTTTTTACAGAAATACAGAAAAAATCATCAGTGCTTTTCCATAGAAAATACTTTTCAGAGAGTTATTTCTAGAAAAAAAACTTGGGCGTACTGATGTGTGTTCAGAAAAAAATGGTCATCCTATCTATAGAAAAAGTCTCAGATCCTGAGACATTTTTTTCTATAGAAAAAGTCTAAGATTCTGAGACGTTTTTTACTATAGAAAAAGTCTTAGATTCTGAAATATTTTTTCTGAGGAATTTTTTCTATAGAAAAAACTCAGATTCTGAGACATTTTTTCTTTAAAAACTCTTAGATTCTAAAAAATTTTTCCGATAGAAAAAGTTTCAGATTCACAAACATTTTTTCTATATACAGTGACTCAAAGTAATAATGGAACAGCATATATTTGTTAGCAGTTCTTTAAAGGCAAAGTTATCAATACTACTCCTGATTATTATCAATCGACTATTTTTGAAAAAAGTGCTACATAGGAAATTTTTCAAGCTTGAATTTAAGCTTGATAGCGTCCAGATTGAGCGAATATTTAATGAGATACGAGGGTCGCAATGGAAAATGAAATTATTTGTAGATACTTTTTTTAAATTTTTTTAAAAATATTTCTAAGTCGATTTTTTCCAAGTTCAAACATTAAAAATTTAAAAAATTATCTAATAATTTTTATTTGGTCATCAGCTTGTTTTTTCAACAATCCAAACAAAAAATGAAATTTTTTGAATACAATAGCAGAAATCCGCATTTTTTGACCTCCAACTCTTTCGACCACCAATTTGTTGTAAACAAATAAAGTATTTTATTGTTTATTAATTTGAGTACATCTAAGTGTATAGTAATGAGATATATGAATAATTAAAATTTTTCTTTGTTTACAAAAAATTGGTGGTCAAACGAGTTGGAGGTCAAAAAATGCGGATTTCTTCCACTGTATTTAAAAAATTTCATTTTTTGTTTGGGTTGTTCGAAAAACTAGCTGATAACTAAATAAAAATTATTAGATAATTTTTAAAATTTCTAATGTTTAAACTTGGAAAAATCGACTTAGAAATATTTTTAAAAATATTTCAAAAAAACATCTACAAATAATTTAATTTTCCAGTGCGACCCTCGTATCTTATTTAATATTTGCTCAATCTGGACGCTGTCAAGCTTAAATTAATGCTTGGGAAATTTCCTATATAGCACTTTTTTCAAAAATAGTCGATTGATAATAATCAGGTTTAGTATTGATAACTTTTCCTTAAAAGAACTGCTAACAAATATATGCTGTTCCATTATTACTTTGAGTCACTGTATAGATTTTTTCAATAGAAAAAATTTCTGGATTCTGAACATTTTTCTTATAGAAAAAGTTTCAGACATTTTTCCTATAAAAAAAGTCTCAGATTCTAAAATTCTATAGAAAAGTTTCTTTATTCTAAAACATTTTTCTTTTAGAAAAAGTTTCAGATTCTAAAACATTTTTCTAATAGAAAAAGTTACAGATTCTAAGACATTTTTCCTATAGAAAAAGTCTTAGATTCTGAGATATTTTACCAATAAAATTTTTTCCTATAGAAAAAGTCTCAGATTCTGAGACATTTTTCTTATAGAAAAAGTCTCAGATTCTGAGACATTTTTCCTATAGAAAAAGTCTCAGATTCTGAGACATTTTTCCTATAGAAAAAGTCTCAGATTCTAAGACATTTTTCCTATAGAAAAAGTCTCAGATTCTGAGACATTTTTCCTATAGAAAAAGTCTCAGATTCTGAGACATTTTTCCTATAGAAAAAGTCTCAGATTCTGAGACATTTTTCCTATAGAAAAAGTCTCAGATTCTGAGACATTTTTCCTATAGAAAAAGTCTCAGATTCTGAGACATTTTTCCTATAGAAAAAGTCTCAGATTCAGTCTCAGATTCTGAGACATTTTTCCTATAGAAAAAGTCTCAGATTCTGAGACATTTTTCTTATAAAAAAAGTCTCAGATTCTGAGACATTTTTCTTATAAAAAAAGTCTCAGATTCTGAGACATTTTTCTTATAAAAAAAGTCTCAGATTCTGAGACATTTTTCTTATAAAAAAAGTCTCAGATTCTGAGACATTTTTCTTATAAAAAAAGTCTCAGATTCTGAGACATTTTTCTTATAAAAAAAGTCTCAGATTCTGAGACATTTTTCTTATAAAAAAAGTCTCAGATTCTGAGACATTTTTCTTATAAAAAAAGTCTCAGATTCTGAGACATTTTTCTTATAAAAAAAAGTCTCAGATTCTGAGACATTTTTCTTATAAAAAAAGTCTCAGATTCTGAGACATTTTTCTTATAGAAAAAGTCTCAGATTCTGAGAAATTTTTCCGATAGAAAAATTCTCAGATTCTGAAACATTTTTCTTATAGAAAAAGTCTCAGATTCTGAGATATTTTTCTTATAGAAAAAGTCTCAGATTCTGAGACATTTTTCTTATAGAAAAAGTCTCAGATTCTGAGACATTTTTCTTATAGAAAAAGTCTCAGATTCTGAGACATTTTTCTTATAGAAAAAGTCTCAGATTCTGAGACATTTTTCTTATAGAAAAAGTCTCAGATTCTGAGACATTTTTCTTATAGAAAAAGTCTCAGATTCTGAGACATTTTTCTTATAGAAAAAGTCTCAGATTCTGAGACATTTTTCTTATAGAAAAAGTCTCAGATTCTGAGACATTTTTCTTATAGAAAAAGTCTCAGATTCTGAGACATTTTTCTTATAGAAAAAGTCTCAGATTCTGAGACATTTTTCTTATAGAAAAAGTCTCAGATTCTGAGACATTTTTCTTGTAGAAAAAGTCTCAGATTCTGAGACATTTTTCTTATAGAAAAAGTCTCAGATTCTGAGACATTTTTCTTATAGAAAAAGTCTCAGATTCTGAGACATTTTTCTTATAGAAAAAGTCTCAGATTCTGAGACATTTTTCTTATAGAAAAAGTCTCAGATTCTGAGACATTTTTCTTATAGAAAAAGTCTCAGATTCTGAGACATTTTTCTTATAGAAAAAGTCTCAGATTCTGAGACATTTTTCTTATAGAAAAAGTCTCAGATTCTGAGACATTTTTCTTATAGAAAAAGTCTCAGATTCTGAGACATTTTTCTTATAGAAAAATTCTCAGATTCTGAGACATTTTTCTTATAGAAAAAGTCTCAGATTCTGAGATATTTTTCTTATAGAAAAAGTCTCAGATTCTGAGACATTTTTCTTATAGAAAAAGTCTCAGATTCTGAGACATTTTTCTTATAGAAAAAGTCTCAGATTCTGAGACATTTTTCTTATAGAAAAAGTCTCAGATTCTGAGACATTTTTCTTATAGAAAAGGTCTCAGATTCTGAGACATTTTTCTTATAGAAAAAGTCTCAGATTCTGAGACATTTTTGTTATAGAAAAAGTCTCAGATTCTGAGACATTTTTCTTATAGAAAAAGTCTCAGATTCTGAGACATTTTTCTTATAGAAAAAGTCTCAGATTCTGAGACATTTTTCTTATAGAAAAAGTCTCAGATTCTGAGACATTTTTCTTATAGAAAAAGTCTCAGATTCTGAGACATTTTTCTTATAGAAAAAGTCTCAGATTCTGAGACATTTTTCTTATAGAAAAAGTCTCAGATTCTGAGACATTTTTCTTATAGAAAAAGTCTCAGATTCTGAGACATTTTTCTTATAGAAAAAGTCTCAGATTCTGAGACATTTTTCTTATAGAAAAAGTCTCAGATTCTGAGACATTTTTCTTATAGAAAAAGTCTCAGATTCTGAGACATTTTACCTTTAGAAAAAGTTTCAGATTCTAAGACATTTTTCCTATATAAAAAAAATCAGATTCTGAGACATTTTTCCTATAGAAAAAGGTCTCAGATTCTGAGACATTTTTCTTATAGAAAAAGTCTCAGATTCTGAGACATTTTTCTTATAGAAAAAGTCTCAGATTCTGAGACATTTTTCTTATAGAAAAAGTCTTAGATTCTAAAACATTTTTCTTATAGAAAAAGTCTCAGATTCTGAGACATTTTTCTTATAGAAAATTCTCAGATTCTGAGACATTTTTCTTATAGAAAAAGTCTCAGATTCTGAGACATTTTTCTTATAGAAAAAGTCTTTGATTCTGAGACATTTTTTTCATAGAAAAAGTCTCAGATTCTGAGACATTTTTCTTATAGAAAAAGTCTCAAATTCTGAGACATTTTTCTTATAAAAAAGTCTCAGATTCTAAAACATTTTTCTTATAAAAAAAGTCTCAGATTCTGAGACATTTTTCTTATAGAAAAAGTCTCAGATTCTGAGACATTTTTCTTATAGAAAAAGTCTCAGATTCGGAGACGTTTTCCGTATATGAAATTTTTTAGATTCTGAGACATTTTTCGTATAAAAAATTTCTCAGATTCTGTGACATTTATCACATAGAAAATTTCTTAGATTATGAAACATTTTTTGTATAGAAAATTTCTCACATAGTAAAATTTTCAACTTAGAACCTGAGAAATTTCTCAGATTCTGAGACATTTTTCGTTTAGAATAATTAAAGATTCTAAGACATGTTTCATATAGAAAAATTCTCAAATTCTAAAACATTTTTCGTATAGAAAAATTTTTAAAATTACTAAGATTGGATTTTTGTCTGATTATAATAAACTGCCAAAACTTGACTTCTTAAATTCTCTTGATATAATAGCATTTGTTAAAATTTAATTTACTTTTCTATTAAACAAAATTATATTTTGCTTCCAAAAAAAAATCATAAAAATATTCATGAAATATTTGAAACCATTAATGTAATTATAATAATGTAGCAAACATTTACCCTAGAAAACAGATAGAAATGTAAAAAAATCAAATAAAAATTTCCTTAATTGAAAAGTATGAGTATTTAAAAGGTTAAACAAGATCAAAAAGCTAAACCAAAGGTTTTAAACAGACTCATCAAACCTAAAAATGAAAACCCAACCAAAGTAAATCCAGCCAACCATCATGCATTTTTCTAAAACTGAAATGATGATATGGTTTTCCAAAAAAAAAAACAACGAGAAGTTTTATACAAATACACCATTTCTGAGAGAATTTTTAAGTGGTGATTATTTCTGAAAAAATAGTCAAAAGTGAAGTTTAAACTATTTTCGACAGATTTGTCTTAAATAAAACAAACTACGCCAATGGAATTTTAAAAAATTGAAAAAGTTTTATTTGTATTAATTAAAACTTTCTTAAAAACAGTTAAAGTTTTCTTAAATACAAGTAAACTTTTATTTAATTTAAGAAATTGTGAATTTCTTAAGAAAGTGTTAAAACAGTCAATCAATTGAATTAAGATTAAAATTAAATTTAATATAAATTTAAAAAAATCTTTTTAAAAATAAACTTAATTTTATTTAAGAATCACTTAATAAAACTTGTGTTAGGAAATGGTGTTTAATACAATGAATTTGTATAAATGTATGGGTGTTATGGAAAATGTTTGTTTGAGATTTTAATAAAATTTTCATATTGGCAAATCCATTATGAATATTACGCAAAGTAAATGAAAATTTTAATGGGGAAAAAAATTATACAAACAAATAAAATCAGTAAAAGTATTTGGCAAAATACAACGAATTAGATATACCCTTTAACAGTTCTTCATTAGTTTTTATAAAAAATTTTTTAACACTTAAAAAGTTTTCGTATATATTTTAGAAAAACAACTGTTAAAAAACAACTGCCATAAAAAGTTTCACATTGCAAAAAAAATTAGTTGACTTTAAACAGTGTTTTACCGACCAGTGTAAAAAAAATAACAAAAACCCACAGGTTTCAAGAATAAGAAAATCCTTTAGATTTGGAGGGCGTTTTCTCTTAAGTTCCTTTAAATTCCCTTAAATTTTGATAACATTAACTCATCGAACATCTTATAATCATTTTGATTCATGAAATTACATTATCTTTCTAAAAATATAGAAAATCCATCATCCGATGAGTAGCCATATTCCCCACAATTGCCTAGCAGTTGCTTCTACACTCAAAAAAAAAAAGTTTGTAAAATGACATAAAATCCCCGTGATTTTACGGGGCAGGTTTTGTAAAATATGTACTAGCAAGAATCCCCGTAATGTTACGGGGATAATTTGTAAATTGATTTAACAAAAAAATTATGGGGAGAAAGTGTAAATTTACAATTTTTTTTTTGTAAAATATTATTGTAGACTTACAAAAAAAGTTGTAAATTTACGAAATAAAGTAGAAAATCAAAAAACAAAATTGTAAATTTACAAATTGTTTGGTTTAACTACAGTTTTTTATGGCAAAAAACTTGTATATTTACAGTAAAAAGTGGTAAATTTACAATTTTTATTGTAAATATACCATTTTTTCTTATTTTTTTGCCGTAAAAAGAGTAGTTTAACCAAATAATTTGTAAATTTACAATATTGTTTTTGTATTTTCTACTTCATTTTTGTAAAATTACAACTTTTTCTGTAAGTATAGCATTTTGTTTTCTAAACTTTCATATTTGTTTTTTAAATTTACAAAAAATTTGGTATATTTACATATTGGTTTTGTAAATTTAAAGGTTTTTTCCATTGGTGCATCTCATTTTTCCTTCTTCGGCAGCTGGAGTAGCACTTCAACAACCTGAAATGATTTTTTTTTCACTTGAACACTTTTAACAAACTTTTTAGAGTAACTGCACTTTTTTATTTTTTTTTTCGGAATTTCGTTTTTCTTAAGTAGAACATATGAGAATTGCGAAGGAGGCTACACAAGAAATTTCTTATATTTTCAAGAAAAACTAGTCAAAAAAATTACCTTTTTTTTCGAATTTTTAATTATTTTAGCAAGTATTTTTAAAAAATTATAAAAAAAACTTTGGATATTGTAGATTGGACGTTTAAGTACCTGATAAAATAAGAAAAAACTTAATTTTTCATAATTGACAGCTTTTGATTGACATTTTAGTGCCAGATTTAAAAAAAAAAAGTACCAAAAAAATATGGTAAAATTACCAAAAAATGGTAAAAATACAAACAAAAAAACTAGAACAATAATATAGTAAAACCATATAAAAATTGTGGTATTTTACTTAAAGCAAGTTACCAAAAAATTGTCTTGATATTCTTTTTTTGATAAAGCTTACAACTAATTGAAAAATGTTTGTATCCGGAACTTAAAAAATTTTCAAAATTTTTTTATGAAATTTTTTATTTATAAAAAATAATTTTTAACAAAATATGGACTTAGAAAATTTTTGCGTCTCCTATTGTTGCATAATTATTTTTCAATACAAATTTTTGTTTAATTACATTTTTTTGTGTCAAAATACTGAAAACCTTGTAAACTAAAAAATCTTGAAAAAAAAAATTGTTTGTAATAAAACATTTTTTGGTAGAAAGACTAAATACTATCAAATAAAATGTTGTTGTACAATTACAATTTTCTTGTGTAAAACAACTAAACACCTTGTAATTTTTTTTTAATTTGTAAAATAATTATTTTTTTTGTTAATTTACCTAAAAAAATTGTTAAATAAATTTACCAACATATTATAGTAAAATTACAAAGCGCACGGTAGCTTTTGTTTTATTAAAAATACAAGAATTTTTGTAAATAGACAAAAATATTAGTAAAATAGAATTACAAGACCTTTTGTTTGTAATTTTACAAACTTTTTTTTTTGAGTGTAGAGAGGTTTAATGTAAGACCGACCCCCAATAATTTTTATACCCCAACATTTTTTAAGAACAAACCTACTCCCTATCTTATTCCTTAAGGGTGCTGCCATACAAAATGGCATTTTTATAAAATTTACTCCCACCGCTCTAACTGCCCCAGGGTTGCCCCTAGACGAGTCAAATGTATGGTCGGTCATACAGTATTTGTTCAATACCAATATTTTCCCTCAATGGTCCCCAAAAAATGTTTATACCCTACACCACTCTGTGGTACAGGGTATAATGAGTTTGTGCTGATGTTTGTAACCACCCGAAATATTGTTCCTAGACCTACCTTCAAGTATACCGATCGACTCATAATTACTTTTTGAGTCGATTTAGCGATGTCCGTCCGTCCGTCCATCTATCGGTTTAAGAACGATACAGGTCACAATTTCCAATCAATTGACTTGAAACATAAGCATCTTTTGGCTCAAGAACGAAGCCTATTGAAATTGGAGAAAATCGGTCCATGTTAGGACCTAGCCCCATACAAACGCCCCCTTTGGATTCGGCTTAAAAGACTCTTATAACCGTATTATAATAGATATCGCTTTGAGATTTAGCAAATTTTTTATGCACGAACCATCATTTCAAATTTCAAAGGAATCGGGTCAGATCTTCTGGTAGTCCCCATACAAACCACCCTCCCGATATTCACATAATTCCGTCAAAATTCATAAAAATGGAAATATTTGATAAAAATTTCATTTTTAGGTGTTAAACATGTATCCTAATAAAATCGGAATATAATTGGACCATTTTTGGACTTAGTCCCCATATAAAAATTTCGACCGATTTAACTGAATATTTAAATCGGTTTATTGACAAAAAATAAACCAATCCCAATAAAATTTGATCTGTGTGTGTTTTCTACACTAAATAATGATCTAACAAAAGACAGATCCAATCGGTCCATGTTTGGACTTGGGACCCATTTTCCGTTAAAAACTTTTGTAGGGTATCATATGGTCAGTCTTGACCGACTATAACTTTCTTACTTGTTTTTATTTAAAATTTTGTTTTTTTGCACATCTGCTCATAGCGCTTAAATGGTTCCCCATAGAGGTTTAAAATGTAAGACCGACCCCTATTACACTGCGGAACACTAAAAAATAAACAAGAGTTACGACCATCATTTCTATATATTTCGGACATGCTGAATCGAATGGCGTACTCCGTTTTTCGATGTATGGTACAGTTTTCTTGTAAAATGTCATTAAAGATTGGCTGATTTTCTGCTGCTTTTTTAACAAAAAAAAATCCAAAGCTAATGATTTTTAAATTTTATGGCATGGAAAACAAAGATATAACTTGTAGCAATATTTCTAATATAAATTTGGTTTAAAGCTTTTCATCTTAACCCCTTTAATTCGCGGATTTCTTCATTTTTTAAGTTTTCGCGAAATTAACCGCTAAATTGGTCTCTGATAAAAAACTTGCATTTTGTGGATCATAAAGGCGTCCATGACACTACGAATAGTGGACAAAAAACATCTATGTTATTTAGACCATCATGAAGAAAATCGCGAAAAACCGTTTTTTTGTGTATGGCAGCATCACTTTAGGAGATGATTTGAGGCTTCATCTTTTAGTATATAATGTGGGAACCTTAAACAATGAACTGACCCAAAATTTGTCCAAAAAAGTTTTTATTTGCAAAAGTTATCTTAACAAAAACTGTTATTTCAGTGTTTGCGATACAATAATTATAGTTTTGAAAAAAAAAATCGGATGTTAGCTGACTAACCTATTCCCAAAAAACTAGACCAGGATCGGAAAAAAATTTTAATTTTTCCCCATTTAAATGGCTAAACACAATAAAAATGTCCAATGAACGAATTTCATAGTATTTATAAACAAATTCATAAAATTTATTAACTTTTTCATAATACTTATAAATTTTTTCATAGCATTTATAAATACATAAATCATAATATGTAAAATTTAAGAACCATTTAAAAAATGTTCATAAATACTATGAAAAAGATCAAAAATTTAAAAAAAGTTCATAATTTTTATGCATTTGTTCATAAATACTATGAATTTCGTTCATTGGCAAATATTTTTTTAGGTATTTACTAGCGCTTTAAAAATATCCAAATTTCATAAAAATCTGATAATAAACTACAAATTGGCAAGCACTTAAAGCCTTTGTAGGCAAAAGGTGTCCTACTTTGAGGCCCCTAGATGCGCCCGTATTGGACATGTGGGGTCCTCCGTCCAAACTTAAGCTCAAGATTACCTTAGCTATAACCGGCATAAATTTCACTACAATCCGTCCAGTACTTACTGAATGCCCGAATTATTTTCAAAAAAATCGATTTTAAACCACTCTGTGACAGTTTACTAAAAAGTCAAGGCAATTTTTTTTTTGATAAAATACAAAAAATAGTACTCTTTTTTCAAAAAAGTACCAGAAGATGCACTCTTTCTTTAAAAGAGTTCTTAACATAGAAATTTAATTTTCGAAAAATTTCTAAAAGTAGTACCTTCTTCTTGAAACAGTACTAAAAGTAGAACAGTTTCTTTGAAAGAGTATTGAAAGTTATTACATTTGGCCCAAAGAATACTTATGAATATTAAAACCCTTTCTCCGACAAAGTACTAGTAGTCTTTTTTGACAGAGTTCTTTAAGTGGTAACCTTTTTACAAAAGAATACAAAAAGTAGAACCATTTCTTTTTTAATAGAAGTACAATTGCTTTGGAAGAGTTTTTCTTTAAATGAAAACTAAACGTACACAGAAAATAATATCGTATATTTTATTTTAGTTAATATTTTAATTGTTTATATGCGCATTTTTGGTGATTGGTCCGGATTTAATAAGTTTTTTAATTAAATCTGCGAATTATTTAATTAAATCTTTTTTTTATTTTTTTTTTTGTGTAGTACCCTTTCTGTAAAAGAGTACTAAAAGTTTTCGAAAGAGTGCTCGAAGTAGAATCGTTTTTCGAAAAAGTACTAAAAGTACCATTTGAAAGAGTACTAAAAAAAACTAAAATTTGTTGAAATGGTACTATAAAAGTAAAAAACGTAAAAAGTACATGATGTATTAACAAATTTTTCGATTCTCATACATTTTCCTTACAAAAAAAGTTTCCGATTCTGAAATAATTTGTATTTTCTTCGTTTCTCAAATTTTTCCTTAAATAAATCTTAGATTTTTATTTAATTTTTCCATAGAAACCCTACTAGGATCTGTTATCCTAAAACTATTTTTCTATATAACAAATATTTCAATATTTTTTTTTATATGTTACCAACCGTTTAACAAATTAAACATTCATTCTGTACTCCCAACAATATAAAACGAAAGCCATTGAATGAAAAACAAAAAAGTTTTTTCAGCCAACATATGCATATTATGATACATTTATAAATTAATGGTCATTTTTGCAACTTGTCAGGCGGATGAGGGTTGGATAAAAAAATTTAAGCTAGACCATGATGGTCACTCATGTTATTGAAGTTTTGTGGAATTTTCACTTTTTGTGCTATTCTGACTTCAGTTATTCCAGCCATCCAATACAAAAAGGCGTGAGTGTTGTTAGTAAAGTAAATGTTTACGTAATAAATTTACGTGATTGAAATGTTGCCAGCAGCTCAAACAAAAAAAAAAATATGATGAACAAAATAATCAGCACAAAAACTCCTACACCAAGTATAAAATAAATCGTAAAAAAAACTGCCGTCCTCATAATTGTAAATGAATGAAAATGAATGAATATGTATGAATTGAAAAATTATATACAATATAATCTGTAATATTTAGAGCTTTTATATATGTATGAGAAAAACGAGGTCCTTGATACATAGTTACAATGACAGGTTCCACAATGGAGCAACACTAAATTTTATTATGTAGTGGATTTTTAAAAAATTAGGGGAAACTAAAATATTTAGACTTTAGCGAACAGGGATGAGATGTGTAGAACCCTATCAAGGAAAGGGTATTACTTTTAGTACTCTTTCAAGGAATGGTTAATACTTTAAGTACTCTTTCAAGGAAAGATAACTACTTTTAGTACTCTTTCAAGGAGAGTGTACTTCTTTTAGAACTCGATCAAGGAAAGGGTAGGTACTTTTAGTACACTTTCAAGGGAAAGGTACTACTTTTAAGACTCTTTTAAGGAAAGGGTACTTTTTATAGAACCCTTTCAAGGGAAAGGTACTTTTAGAACTCTTTCAAGGAAGGGGTACTGCTTTTAGTACTTTTTCAAGGAATGGGTACTACTTTTAGTACACTTTCAAGGACAGGGTTCTACTTTTACTATTCTTTCAAGGCAAGGGTACTACTTGAAGTAGTCTTTCAAGGAGCTTTTAGTACTTTTTCAAGAAAATTGTACTAATTTTGATAGTCTTTAAAGAAAAGGGTACTACATTAGGCAGTCTTTCAAGGAAAGGGTGCTTTTTAGTATTTTTTTAAGGACAGGGTACTACTTTTAGCACACTTTCAAGGAAAGGATACACTCAAAAAATTATGTAGATAAATTCCAGTGAATATTCACTTAAAACAAATGAAATTTTATTTAAAACCCATTCCACTGTTTTTTCATTTAAAATAAAAACACATTACAGTCAATTTTAAATGTTAATTTAATGACTAACCAAAACACTAAAAAACTACTGAATATTCACTTATTTTGTATTGAAAAACAGTAAAACTATAGAAGAAATTTTTTACTGCCGAAAATGAATGTAACAGAAAATTCGTTTTTAAGACAGTAAATTATATTTTTTAAACTACAGAAATAGTAAAAAAATTAAATCCTTTATAAAATAAGTGATTTTTCTTTTAAAATAACTTTACTGATTACTTTTTAAAATAACCTACAAACAGTTAATGACATAATTTTCTTAGTGTAACAACTAAAGTACTCTATTAAGAAAAGGGTGCTACTCTAAGTACTCGTTGAAGGTATGGGTACTTCTTTTAGTACACTTTCAAGGTCAGGGTTCTACTTTTAGTTCTCTTTCAAGGAAAAGATCCTTTTTCGGTACTCTTTAAATTAAGGGGTGCTAAATTTAGCAGTCTTTCAAGAAAAGAATGATTTTAGTACTACTTTTAGTACGTTTTCAATGAAAGGGTAATGCTTTTAGTGCTCTTTCAATGGAACTTTTAGTACTCTTTCAAGGAAAGGGTATTATTTTTAATACTCCTTTAAGGAAAGGGAACTACTTTTAGTACTCTTTCAAGAAAGAGTACTACTTTTAGTACTCTTTCAAGGAAAGTGTGCTACTCTGAATACTCTTTCTAGGAAAGAGTACTACTTTTAGTACTCTTTCAAGGAAAATGTAATGCTGTTAGTACTGTTTCAAGGAAAGTGTACTGCTTTTAGTACTCTTTCAAGGAAAGGGTACTACTTTTAGTATTCCTTTAAGGAAAGACTACTTCTTTTAGAACTCCTTTAAGGAAAGATTACTTTTTTTAGAACTACTTTAAGGAAAGATTACTTCTTTTAGAACTCTTTCAAGGGAAGATAATAACTTTTAGTACTCTTTCAAGGAAAGTGTGCTACTCTAAATACCCTTTCAAGGAAAGTGTACTCGTTTTAGTACTCTTTCAAGGAAAATGTAATGCTGTTAGTACTATTTCAAGGAAAGTGTACTGCTTTAGTACTCTTCCAAAGAAAGGGTACTAATTAAAGCACTCTGCTAAAGAAAGGGTTCTACATAAAGGAAAGGGTACTAATTTAAGTACTCTTTCAGGAAAAGGGTGCTACTTTAAGTACTCTTTCAAGAAAATTCACTACACTCAGTACTTTTTTAAGGATAGTGTTATACTTTAGGTATTCTTTCAAGAAAAGTGTACGTCTTTTCTCTACCCTAGTATGTTAATGGAACCAGATAATACTTGTTTCAATGATTTTGAATAAAAAGTTTGAAACATTTCAGAAATTAACAATATTTCTCAATATTTTCCAAAAATTTCAAAGAAAGAGTACTTGCTTTAAAACTCTTTCAAGGAAAGGGTACTATTTTTAATACTCTTTTAGTACTCTTTCAAGGAAAGAGTACTCCTTTTATAACTCTTTCAAGGGAAGATAATAACTTTGAGTATTCTTTCAAGGAAAGGGTACTCTTTCAAGAAAGGGTACTATTTTTAGTACTCTTTCAAGAAAGGGTGGTATTCTAAATAATCTTTCAAGGAAAGAGCACTATTTTTAGTAATCTTTTAAGGAAAATATAGTAATGTTAGTACTATTTCTAAGGAAAGTGTACTACTTTTATTTCCATAAATTTCATACTTGTTTTAGAACTCTTTCAAGGAAGATTATAACTTTTAGTACTCTTTCAAGGAAGGGTACTATTTTTATTACTCTTTCTAAGAAAGGGTACTACTTTTAGTACTCTTTCAATGAAAGATTACTTATTTTAGAACTCTTTCAAGGAAAGATAATAACTTTTAGTACTCTTTCAAGGAAAGGGTACTATTTTTAATACTCTTTTAAGGAAAGGGAACTACTTTTGGTACTCTTTCAAGAAAGAGTACTACTTTTAGTACTCTTTCAAGGAAATTGTGCTACTTTTAGTACTGTTTCAAAAAAAGGGTAGTAATTAAAGTACTTTTAAAAAAAGAGTTCTACTATAAGTACGCCTTTAAGGAAAGGGTACTAATTTAAGTACTCCTTCAAGAAAAGGGTAATACTTTAAGTAATTCTTCAAGAGAACTCACTACTTTTAGTACTCTTTTAAGGAAAGGGTTATACTTCACGTATTCTTTCAAGAAAAGTGTACGTCTTTTCTCTACCCAACTACGTTAATGGAACTAGATACTTGTTTCAATGATTTTGAATAAAAAGTTTGAAACATTTTAGAAATTAACAATATTTCTCAATATTTTCCATAAATTTCATACTTGTTTTAGAACTCTTTCAAGGAAGATTATAACATTGAGTACTCTTTCAAGGAAAGGGTACTATTTTTAATACTCTTTCAAGGAAAGGGTACTACTTTTAGTACTCTTTCAAGGAAAGATTACTTCTTTAGTACTCTTTCAAGGGAAGATAATAATTTTTAGTACTCTTTCAAGGAAAATGTAATGCTGTTAGTACTATTTCAAGGAAAGTGTACTACTTTTAGTACTCTTTCAAGGAAAGGGTAGTAAATAAAGTAATTTTTTAAAGAAAGGTTCTACTTTAAGTACGCTTTCAAGGAAATGGTACTACTTATATAAAGTACTCTTTTAAGAAAAGGTTTCTACTTTAAGTAATCTTTCAAGGAAATTCACTACTTTTAGTACTCTTTTAAGGAAAGGGTTATACTTTACGTATTCTTTCAAGAAAATGGAAACTAGATAACGCTTGTTTCAATGATTTTGAATAAAAAGTTTAAAACATTTCAGAAATTAACAATATTTCTCTGTTCCAAAAACTTACTGAATTTTCCATCTCTGATTAAAACCATATGTTTTCCTTCTATTGACTCCCTTATCATTACCCTAAAAAAAAGTGTTGCACAAAAAAAATCCTGTTCCCTTAAACTTCTATAAAAAAATTACAAATTTTTAAGTGTTTTATATGAAAAACTCTATTTGTATAACATAAATGGCTACAAACGTTGCCAGCAAAAACCGCAATTTGGCAAATATTATATAAACGAGACTCAAAACAAACAATTAACGCTTGAGTGATTTTGATAAATTTTGATATTTTCTGGTGTTTTAATATTTTTTTTTTTTATGGGAAAATAAAAAATCTCTAAAGTACTTATACAACATTTAAATAAAATTATTAAGATAATAAATTTTTTTGAAAATGTAAATCATAGAACATTTTTTAATTAACAAGATTTCATTAAGGGTCTGTGAGAAAGAGAATATTTAATTAAAATTCAAATCTTACAAAAAAGGAACGATATATTTTTCTATTACCTTTAATTTAAATTTATGAATAATCAAAAAGACAATACTTTGGGGAAATTGACGCATAAATTTACCAATATTTTATTTCATTTAACGAGTTCTATGGCTGAATAATGTGACCAACTACACACTTTCCTAAACAAGATTAAAACTTTAATAGCGTTTTTCAGAAAAAGTATCACTTTTAGTACTCTTCGAAGATAGGGAAATACTTTTAGTACTCTCTAGAAGAAATGGAAATGTATGTATGTTTACCCTTTTGAAGAAATGTTATAACTTTTAGTACACTTTTGGGGAAGGGGTACTACTTTTAGTACTTTTTTGAGGAAATTGCTATTAGAAATGCCATTTTTAAAGCATTATAAATTTAGTATATTTTCGAAGAAACTATCTTAAGTATTATTTAAAGAAAATCTGTACTTTAAGTACTCTTTGTTTTTAAATATGTTAATATTTTAAGTTCTCTTTCAACAAAATTATACTTCTTTTAGTACATTTTTAAGGAAACGAGTTAACTTTGAGAACTCTTTCAAGGAAAGGGTTTCACTTTTATCTACTCTTTCAAAGAATCTGTTCTACTTTTAGTACTCTTTCAAAGAAACTGTTCTACATTTAGTACTCTTTCAAAGAAACTGTTCTACTTTTAGTACTCTTTCAAAGTAACTGTTCTACTTTTAGTACTCTTTCAAAGAGCGTCCCACTTGCAATATTCTTTCAAGGAAACTGTACCTTTAGTTCTCTCAATAAAAGGGTATTTTAAGTAATTTTTTAATAAAATGATACTTAATTTAGTACTCTTTCAAGGAAAGTGCTTTACCTTGAGTACTTTTTTAAGAAAAGAGTTTTACTTTAATTACTTTTTTCAAGGAAAGGGTGATACTTTTACTTCTCTCTTAAGGAAAGGGTACTACTTTTAGTACTCTTTCAAAGAAAGGTTACTACGTTAAGTACTCTTTCAAGAAAAGGGTACCACTTTTAGTACCCATTTAAGAAAACAGGTACTTCTTTTCGTACTTTTTCAAGGAATGGATTTTTCTTCTAGTACTCTTTTAAGAAAAGGGTACTACTTTTAGTTCTCTATTAAGGAAAGGGTAGCACTTTAAGTACTCTTTCAAGGAAAGGGTACTTTCCTTGATACTTCTGCAACGAAAGAGTACTACATTTAGTTCTCTTTCAATTAAAACGTACTACTTTTAGTACTCTGTCAATGAATGGGTACTAATTTTAAAACATTCAATGAATGGGTACTACTTTTAATACTCTTTTAATGAAAGGAACATATTTTTAGTACTGTTAAAAAAAAGGCAACTACTTTTAATACTTTTTTGACAAAATGATACTACTTTAACTTTTCAAGAAAATGGTACTTCTTTTAGTACTTTTTTTAAGGGAACAGATACTTTTTTAAGTACTCTTTCAAGGAAAGAGTACTACTTTTAGTTCTCTTTTATGAAAAGAATACTACTTTAAGAACTCTTTTAAGAAAGGGTGTTTCTTTTAGTACTCTTTCAATAAAAAGATATCACGTTAAGTACGCTTACCACCTTAAGTACTCTTTCAATGATAGGGCACTACTTTTAGTACTCTTTTAATAAAAGTGTCCTATTTTTAGTAATCTTTCAATGGAAGGGCACTACTTTTAGTACTCTTTTAATAAAAGGGCACTACTTTTAGAACTCTTTCAATAAAAGGGCACTACTTTTAGAACTCTTTCAACGAAAGGGTACATCTTTTAGTATTCTTTTAATGAAAGGGCACTACTACGTTTAATACCCTTTCAATCAAAAGGTGCTATTTTAGTACTCCTTTAATGAAAAGGTACATACTACTTATTATTATTTTTTCAAAAAAAAATTACACTTTAGTATTTTTTTAAGGAATGGATACTACTTAAAGCACTTTTTAATGAACGGGTACTTCTTTAAGAACTCTTTCAATAAACGAAAGGGTACTATTTTAAGTAATATATGAAAGGGTACTATTTTAAGTAATATTTCAATGAAAGGGTACTTCTCGTTAAATAAAACTGTACTACTTTTAGTATTTTTTTTAATAAAATTGTACTACTTTTAGTATTTTTTTTAATAAAAGGGTACTACTGTTAGCACTCTTTAAATGAAATGGTTCCACTTTTAGTTCTCTTTCAATGAAAGGATACTACTTTTAGTAGTCTTTCAAGGAAACGGTTCAGTTTTTAGTACTATTTCAACGAAAGGGTAGTACTTTTAGTAATCTTCAATTAAAAGGTTCTAGACTTTTTTGCTATAGACATTCTTCCCATAGAAGAATTCTCGGAATTCCGAGACATATTTCTTATAGAAAAAATCCAGATTCTGATATATTTTTCCAATAGAAAAATTTTCAGATTCCGACACATTTTTCCTATAGAAAAATTCTCAGATTCCGAGACATTTTTTCCATAGAAAAATTCTCAAATTCCGAGACATTTTTAGCACTCTTTCAATGAAAGGATACTACTTTTAGTATTCTTTCAAGGAAACGGTTCAGTTTTTAGTACTATATCAACGAAAGGGTAGTTTTTTTAGTACTCTTTCAATTAAAAGGTACTAGACTTTTTTGCTATAGAAAAATTTTCAGATTTAAAGACATTCTTCCCATAGAAAAATTCTCAGATATTGAGACATTTTTCGTATCGAAAAATTCTCAGATTCCGAGACGTATTTCTTATAGAAAAGTTCCAGATTCTGATATATTTTTCCTATAGAAAAATTCTCAGATTCTGAGACATTTTCCTGTAGAAAAATTCTTAGATTCTGAGACATTTTTTCTATAGAAAAATTCTCAGACTCTGAGACATTTTTTCTATAGAAAAATTCTCAGATTCTGAGACATTTTTCCTATAGAAAAATTCTCAGATTATGAGACAAAAATGTCTATAGAAAAATTTTCAGATTTTTAGGATTTTTCTAATGGTAAAATGTTTCATATTCTGAGATATTTTTCCTATAGAAAAATTATCAGATCCTGAGACATTTTGCTAAAGAAAAATTCTCAGATTCTGAGACATTTTTCCTATAGAAAAATTCTTAGATCCTGAGATATTTTTCCCACCAACAAACTAGTTATCCACATTATTCTACAAATAATGAGCAATTGATAGTCTTCGTCGTCTATCAACATTAGTTTTGAAAGTGGTCTGGGTATGAAATTAAGTGGATTTCACAGTTTATCGTTTGACGTACAAACAAACGTACCACAAGAAACCTTTAATCACCAATAAAGTTTTGTTGGTGGTGGAGACGTCGGAGATGGTGATGATGTTGTTGAAAATCTTGGTTATTATTTGGTTGATAAGCAAAAGATTTTCCCTTTTGTTCTGAGTAGATTATAAATGATGCAGATGATGCTGATGGTTTGACAAGGTTGCCTGAGTAACCTGGTGGTTGCGGCGGTAACGGCAACGCTGCTGTGGTAGACAAAAATTATTGAATGATATTCAAAAATTTTGTGTTTAGTTTTATATAGAGACAGTGAAAGTTTTTTTTTACGAATTTTCCTGAATATTTTTTTTAACCAAAAAAATGTGGGAAAATTGTGAAAAATTTTCTAAGAAAGTTTTTCGTTGGTAATAAATTGTATTTTTCTCAAACAATTGTTTAATTAAAGTAAAGTTTTTATGCAAAAAAATCAATATGCACCAATAACTCGATTGACACATTTTTTATTATGATTTCACTTTTATACGGGGGGCTTTTCTGGTTTAAATATAAAGTTAAGATTGTTGGTTTAAATGATTTTTCATTAAAAATTTTTCATTTATTTTGCAAGGATTTTTATAAAACGTTTCTACCGTGTAATTAAAGGTATAGGTGTGATACATTTTTATACGAATTCTTTATTACAACAAAAATATTATTGAGTAGTTCCCGTTAATTTAAGATTTAAGCTTACCCCCAAATATATTTTTTTAAGAATTTAGTAACGTACCTGAAAGTAAATAAGAAAAAGGAATAAATTAATGGATTTTATATTTTTATTAATTTTAATAAGAATTATCATATAAATACAACCCATTTACTAATTTTTCCTAACCGAGAACTGGTAACAATGACTTGTGTCTCGTTGTAGCAAAACAGGTGAAGGTCTTTGATGTGAATCGAACCTACGACCAACTGGGGAATCCCAGTGGGGATATTGAAAAAAAAAGAATATTTTTTTTTTAAATTAAACAATCGTAATTATGGAAAAAATTATTTTTAATGAGGTATTTTAAGCGAAATCGGTAATCAAAACGTAACTCAGAATTTGAAGAAAATTATTTAGAAATAATGTTTTAATATTTGCCCATGTTTGTCTCAAGCTGAGAATTTTTTTTAAATGGGGACCGTGACACTACCAGAACTTTTGGCAAAGCCCCAAACTATTCGTGCTGAAAATTCTTAGCCTTTGAGACATTTTTCTAAAAAAATATTTTTTTAACATTAAGACCATTTTTTCTATAAAAAAAATTCTCAAATACTCCGATTCCGAAAAATTTGATATTTAAAAAAATTTCCTATTCTGAAATATTTATTATATTTTTAAGTTTAAGAATCAGCTTATTATCTCTGCAAATAATATTGTTTTGTAAAATTTCAATTAGCTCCTTCATGACCTAGTAGGGACCACCATTTTTATATACTTTTTTTTTAAAGCCTTGTCATAAGGTCTTACCACATTTTATGCGAGCTCTACAAACAAGAGTGTTTTAAACTTAACCCTTAACAAGAGTGGTGCTTCTTTATTATAGTAGAATAACAGGGAAACGTTTATATAATACATACCACGCCAAAAGCCCACAAATCCTATTTAGAAAAAATGTTCTTTTAGAAAAATTACTCCATTTCGGAGTAAATTTTCTTTTAGAAAAATACTCCAATTCGGAGTTAGGTTTCTTTTAAAAAAATCACTCCAGTTCGGAGTAAATTATCTTTTATAAAATTTGCTGCAATTCGGAGTAAATTTTCTTTTTTCGGAGTAAATTTTCTTTTAGAAAATTTGCTCCAATTCAGAGTAAATTTTCTTTTAGAAATTTACTCCGAATTAGAGCAAATTTTTAAAAAAAAATTTACTCCGAATTGGAGCAAATTTTCTAAAAGAAAATTTTCTAAAAGAAAATTTACTCCGAATTAGAGCAAATTTTCTAAAAGAAAATTTACTCCGAAGTAGAGAAAATTTTCTAAAAGAAAATTTACTCCGAAGTAGAGAAAATTTTCTAAAAGAAAATTTACTCCGAATTAGAGCAAATTTTCTAAAAGAAAATTTACTCCGAATTAGAGCAAATTTTCTAAAAGAAAATTTACTCAGAATTAGAGCAAATTTTCTAAAAGAAAATTTACTCCGAATTGGAGCAAATTTTCTAAAAGAAAATTTACTCCTAATTGGAGCAAATTTTCTAAAAGAAAATTTACTCCGAATTGCCCACCAGTAATTGAAATATGATTTTCATGATCATTATTTGATTGTAAATGATCATTATTTTATATTAATTTTCATAAAATTTGCTGTTAGGCAGTTTTAAGTTAAGGCCGAATTGGAGCAAATTTTCTAAAAGAAAATTTACTCCGAATTGGAGCAAATTTTCTAAAAGAAAATTTACTCCGAATTGGAGCAAATTTTCTAAAAGAAAATTTACTCCGAATTGGAGCAAATTTTCTAAAAGAAAAATTTTCTCCGAATTGGAGCAAATTTTCTAAAAGAAAAATTTACTCCGAATTGGAGCAAATTTTCTAAAAGAAAAATTTACTCCGAATTGGAGCAAATTTTCTAAAAGAAAAATTTACTCCGAATTGGAGCAAATTTTCTAAAAGAAAAATTTACTCCGAATTGGAGCAAATTTTCTAAAAGAAAAATTTACCCCGAATTGGAGCAAATTTTCTAAAAGAAAAATTTTCTCCGAATTGGAGCAAATTTTCTAAAAGAAAAATTTACTCCGAATTGGAGTAATTTTTCTAAAACAAAAATTTACTACGAATTGGAGTAATTTTTCTAAAACAAAAATTTACTCCGAACTGTAGTAATTTTTTAAAAAGAAAATTTACTCCGAATTAGAGTAATTTTTCTAAAAGAAAATTTACTCCGAATTGGAGCAAATTTTCTAAAAGAAAAATTTGCTACGATTTTTCTAATAGAAAATTTACTCCGAATTGGAGTATTTTTTTCAAAAGAATTAGAAAAGTTACTTTAATTCGAAATAAATGCTATAAATACCCATTGAAAAATTTATTGATCCCGAAAGGCACAATTTCTATTAAATGCCTTGTATGTTTTAAAAAAAAAATACAAGCAAACCTATGATGTACATAGACAAATGCTTTGCCACTACTGATAACAGTATAAAATGCGGTATTTTTATATAAAATGGATATAAAAACAGTGAACCCGAATGAGTCATTGGCAACAGTATAAATAGTGCAATAGAACAAAAAAGTTAAATAATGTATTTACTACTTATGTAGTAGGAACTGGTAATAACCCATCAAACAATTATTTTAAAATTTTTGTAACCACAGGCAAAAATAAATTAAATATGGTTGATGAGCGTCATAATATGATTGTAGCCCACCAGTAAATGAAATATGATTCTCATGATCATTATATGATTGTAAATGATCATTATTTTATATTAATTTTCATAAAATTTGCTGTTTGGCAGTTTAAAGTTAAGGGCAATTGCTACAGTACCGCTGACAGTAGTCAAATGGCTTTTAATTGTTTGTGTCAAAAAGTAGTGGATACTTTTAGGCTTAAAAAAAAATATATATTGATTTTTGACATTTTTAGAAATGTTTCTAAAAACAATTATATTTTGATTGCCAAAAAAATTAAAAAAGTCGTAGACTTTTTAAAGTAACAAATATATCATTTTATATCTGCCTAAATGTATGCATTAAAATATTTTTGCTGGGTTCAAAAAAAAAAGTTCTGCAAAATAAATGCGAACTGACGCTGACAATAATACCACTACCACATCTTCTGATATTTGTTGAAAGGACTATTTTGCTAGTGTATATGATGGATAGACGCGACTCAAACAACATGCGAAATCGTACGTTACTCCTGCTTTAAAGGTTTTTCTTGAAATGAGATAGAAAATAAAAACGCCATGATAAATATATTTTTGTACTTGAATTTGTTGCAAAAATTTTACTCATTACCCCGACGGCTGTTGGTTTGTCTTCTTCCTTTAACGTTTTATTTCCTTTTCGATTTTTTTTTCTATTTTTTGTTTTTGTTTGCCTTATATTTATATTTCAGTCCCCTTTGGTGAATCTTCAAATAAAAGCGGAGCACAAGAAAAAAAAAATAACATTCACATTGTAATGGTACGCAACAAACCATTATGTAGGATTTTAATTAAAATTAATTACATTAAGTGCAGCAAGTAAACAAACATTTACCTCCCTGACTGCCTCCTAAGAATGTTAAAAATAGAGATAGAATAAATACAAGATTTATACAATTGTAGTTAGAAGTTTATGAAAGAAAACATGGATTTACAAGAAAAAAAAAATTATAACAAAGAAATGCTGGATTCTTTTAAGAATAATGAGAAAGTGGTCAAAGTTTAAAAATATTATAGACAAACTTAAATTAGATGTTGTTTTACAAAAGATAAAAGTGTTTATTAGATTTGTAAAAATAGAACGATTAAATAAATTTAACAAATTTATTAAATTTTCAAGTGAATTAACATTTAAAGCGTAATTCTTAGGGCAACTAACAATAGCAGTTTGAATTGATTTTGGGGCCTAAAACTATGCTATACAAAATAAGTGTATCGTAAAATTAAATAAATGAAAGCAAATGTTTTTAGTTGAGGTATCACATCCTAAAACTTTCAAGAGATGGACATTTGGACAATCCTTTATAATTCTTTAGTGTTTTAAATCAAATTTCAATGAAAATATTTCTGACTACTGTTTTAAATATGTTGTTGCATAGTTTTAGGCCTCAAAATAAATTCATAACTGATAGTTTTTGTTGACTTAGTAATTCTGTTACGTTTTATTTGGGCTGTTACAATTCTGGTATTTGAACATTGTGTAAAAAAACATTGCCTATATTTAGGCGAATATAATAAAACCAGGGGTAACAAGCAGGGTTGCCAGAATTGTTGGGTACAAAATCGTCAAAAATGTACGATTTTTATAAAAAAAATCGTCAAAATCGTCATCCCATTTGCAAAAATCGTCAAAATAAAAATGGTATATTTATCCTAGATTTAAAATTAATTCTAAGACATTCAAGCGATTTCCGCCCGTCTGTTGAAGACATGATGCAGTCCAATTCCAAAAGAGCTAAATCCATGCAGTTTGGCACAAATATATCTTATGGCCATTGGATGATTCAGTTCGAAAATTGACAAAATCAGACCTCTGAAATTTTTTTTTACATTTTTTGTTATATTTTTTAGCATATGAAATATTTTTATGAAAGAAAAGGTCATGCAATTAGGTAAAGTTAATTGGAAAATGTATTTTTTTCTGTCCATCCTTTTTTGTGGGCACTTCTATAAAAAAATAATGATAAAATAAATATCATAAAAAATCAATTTGTAAACATTTACACGAAAAGAAAGGTCCTTCGCCAAAAATCTCCCTATCAGTTTTTTACATTTTGGTAGGAAAAAGAGAATGTAACACTCTCAATTGTTTTGTTTGTCCCTTTTTGTACAAAAATATTGGTGGAAAGTTTTTTTAACTAACAATAAGCAAAAAAAATATTCATTGAATACTAAAGTTCTTTTAAAAATGTTTAAAAAGTACACAAAATTGTCAGGTTTTTGTTATTTTTAAAAATCGTCATTTTTTGGGCAAAAATCGTCAAATCGTCATTTTGCTATTTTGGGAAGTAAAAATCGTCAAAATGCAGAGAAATCGTCAAATCTGGCAACAGTGGTAACAAGTAAAAAAGTTAAATTCGGCCTTGCCGAATGTAGTGATACCCTCCACAATTTCAAAAAGATAATTGCAAAAAAACTTTTTTTAAAAGGAAATTACTTTTGAAAAAAAACTTTGAAATAAATTTTCACAAAAAAAAAAATTGGGAAAAAAAAAAAATTTGAGATTTTTTTAATTTTTTGTCAAAAAATATGTTCGTACTTGTTTAAATACCATTTGGAGTTTAATTATGTTCGCATATGTCAACCAGCAGCCGAATTAAAGCATTTTGTATTTTTAGGTTATGTTGAATGTACTAAAATTGTTGAGGTGTCCTTAGATATTCGTTCATAACTTTTGAACCACTGAACCAATATCGCTTAAATGCAATACCAAACTTATCGGGAGAACTTCCAATAAATATGTTAAGCTTCAGAACATCGCTAGAATGTCTTAAAATCGATCGGGGATCATGAATATATATGCTTAATGGGGTCCCAGACCGAGATTTCGTTGAGTTACAAACGGAATGACAAACTTATATATACCCTTTATAACTAACAAGGGAAGTCTCCCTAGTGTCACCCGCGGATCTTTATGGAATTGGTTTTATTTTGTAGAGCAGAAAAAATAAAGGGACACATATTTTTTTTAGCGGCCCAAATACATATTTAGGGGGTAAAAAGGAGGGGGGAAGACAAGGCCATTTTTCAGTTTTTTTCGTTTATTCTCCTATATTATGAAAAGAAACCTAGTCATACCAAATGAAAGGTCTTTGGGAAACCTATCTACGTGTGCTAAGAACGTGTCCAAACATGTACAATTTTTCGTCATATTGAGTAAAATACCAAAATTCTAGGACATTTTTGTTAATAAGTCGAAAAATATTAACTTCTTTGGCCAGTCGTTAGCACCACGAGATAGGTAATACCTTTAATCTGATACCACACATGCCTATAATAATTTTGTTTAAATAGGCGTAAATCGTAAAAAACTGAAAAAGGTCAATTTCCCCCCATACAAATCGACCCCCCCCCCTAAAAATGAATTTGGGCCGCTAAAAAAATACATGTCGAATTAATTTTCGTTCTTAACAACATATCCAAATTTCATGGAGATCGGTGGGTGATACCAGGGAGACTTCCCTTTTAAGTGGATGGTATAAAAAAAGTTCCATCTTCAAGAGCTAAACCAACCTCTAAAAAAATGCAATTTTTTACAGTTTTTTTGCATTTTTGTTAAACAAATGAAACATTTTTATGTCAGAAGACATGCAAAGTCCTTCGCTTGGACCCATGGGATTAAGAAATTTATTTTTTTGTCACCTTATAAACACATATTTTGACAACATTTATCGCGAGGGGAGGGTGTTGATAACAATGAGCCACGACGAAAGATAACCGAGTACTGATATCCTTCACAGAAGGACTCTCTATGGGATGGTTTTTCTTTTTCGAAGTTATCAACTTTACAAACGCTGGGATTTTGTAGTGCCAAAAAATCTGGAAAATTGGAGAAAATTAAAAAAGAAAATCCCGCGAAACCCGGGCTTCAAAATATCCCGAAAATCCTGCGATCCCGAAAATTTTATAATTTTTTTTTATAAAAAATATAGTTAAGCTACGTTTTACCAAGATGCAGGCCCTTAATGAGCCCTCACCCTTGTCAACCATCAACTTAAAACCAGGGGGTCTTTAATCAGCAAACCCTAACAACCCGCACCCAGGGCTCTTGGATAAAAACCAAGTCAACTGCTCCTATAGTCATGCGCAGCAAGAAAGCAACTGAGGCTGCCTTACAGTGATGGAGGTTTATTTGTAGGAACAGAAACATCTTGTTTTTTCACCATTCTTTCCACCACTGTGTCATTGGCTTCGGCTCCCATGTTATCATAGAGGACGCATTCGTCCTGAGATTCGGTTTCGAATAAGCCAGAAATGTGTCTCATCTGTTCTGAATCGGAGGCAACAAAACTCTCCGTATTCTTTACTGCATGGGCTTCGACCCGAATGTTACCCACTGTGACGTTAGCTTTGTCCTTTGTGTTACCACAGATTTCGCATTCGTTACCAGATTCGGTTTCGAAAATGCCAGATGCATCTCCTATCAGCTTAGAATCGGTCACCCGAATATCCACCTCTTCCGGATTCTCCTCCACAGCCGACTCTGCCACTGGCTTGGCTGCGTCCAAAATAGGCTTCTGGTCGCCCTCGACCTTGACTCTTATATGAAAAAAGGCAAATCTAATAATGCGGTCAGTCTTGGCTAAAAGAAGAAGTGATTCCTTATTAACCAAGACAATTGCTTGATGACGAGTGCTCTCCATCTCCCCCAATTTGACAATTTGCCAATTGTGAGTTGGAAGGTAAGGATTGCAGACCTTGATCATCTTAAGAATGACTTCAGTGTCACTTGTAGCCATCGGAACCCATGCATGAGCTCAGGGCATCGATGGGATATCATGTTTTTCCACGACCTCCAGTTTGGCTCCAGGCCATAACTCTCGTACTTGGCTAATGGCAATATTAATAATAACTGCTGATCTTTCGTTCCCAAAAGCAACGCGTTTTACTAGCCTTTGATACCAACCTGCGTTAAAGTAGTATGGAGAAAATCAGCCATACTCTCAAGGAGCCTAAAGCAGATCTCATTAAATTTAGTTTCAACTAAACTCCGTTTGTACCTTGGGATACTACAATCCCCATTCCTCCTGTTGATCCCAACCCTAATGAAGCTATCTATCAGCACATCACAAAAGTACTGATTGTGAGTCCGGACGTTGGCGAATGATACACACGAAGAAATGATACACACGAACCAAAATTTTACATGTATTTTGTTGTTGTAACAATAACAAAACACATGTAAAATTTTCGTTCGTGTGTATCGTTCGCCTTCTGTAAACTAGCACTTAGACTTCTAAGGTAAATGTTTCTCGTCTGGCGAGCGCAACCTTTTACCAGACTTCAATGACGCGCCCTGTTTGTCAGATGCGTGCATTGCCGAAAGTATGTCCAGTTCTTCAATAACTCCTTTCGCCCATGTTAGCGACGCCCCCTCAAGATCGGAGAGCGTCGCTCCATCACGTTGGCTTAGTTTGGTAATTAATTTTAAACAAAGCCTTGCCTGACCTTTGATTGCTTAAGTTTCTTTTGGATCCGCCAAGGAGCACCGACTCCAAATACATCGATATTGATTAATTTAGGTACAATAAGCTAAGAATTAGAAAATAATGCCCATATTGGAACCGCCATTTTGAAATTCAAATCTTTGATTCCAAAATCAAATTTATCATCCGAAAAACCACCAAAATCAAGATTTTTTTAGCCAAACCAGACAAGATAAAAAAACTTAAAATTAAATTTGTCGCCATGTTGAATCCTCCATTTTGAATTTTAAAAATCTAAGCTTATATTCGTTATTAACGACACCAAATTCATTAATAATCATTAGTTTAATAAAATTAAGCTAAGAATAATAAAAAAATGTCCGCCATTTTGAATTTTGTTTTTCCAGATTCGTGATCAGCTAACCTTTAACACCCTTATGTAATACTTTTGATATAAAGGTTAAGCGGTCTATTTATGGCCAAAAATCAGATTGATGGCCCACAGTGCCGTGGTTGGAGGGCATACAAATAAAGCCTACATTTAGGAGCTCATATTACAATAGCTACGTTTTTTAATTATGTGAGATATGTAAATCCATAACAACCGTGAGCAGTCCGATAGAATATATTCATCAGAATAGTACTAAATTTAGCACATTTTCTTTGAAAAAGTACTAATATTAGTACACTTTCTTTGAAAGTGTTACCTACAAGAGTATAATAATATGGCTTTGTCGTCTTAAATTTTGTTTAAAATGTTTAAACGGAAAAATTCTGTAACCACAATAAACTTATCACGATCCTTTAAATTGTATATAATTTTTTAAAAATTTTCTTTTTCAAACTTTAACCTATTATCAAATAACCTAACACAATTTGAACATTAAATTACTAAAACAAAAAAAGTTGTTTCAACCCAAAAATTTAGTTATTTTCACATATTCAAAGGTCATTTACATATATGGAATTTTTAAAGAAAAAAAAAGTTTTATAACAAAATTCTTATGGGGTCAAAGTTTTCCTTCTTGTTTTGTTCTTTTAGTTTTCTTTTTTTTTTTTATTTTAACAAGAATTTTATTTTATTTTTAACACAATTAAGAGTGTTGCATACAGAAAAGAAAAAAGTGTTTCGTTTTGTTCCATCATGCTTTTTCAGGCTAAATCCTTTAAATAAAACCCACATGTTTGCATAGACTTTTGTATGCTTGTTAAAAAGTATAGAAAAAAAATGTTTTTTAAAAAAAATTTATTCTAGTCTAAGCACATTTTTGCAGCGATTGTTTTTTTTTTTTTGTTTTTCTGAAAAGAAATGGTTGTTTTACATGCGTTTTTATGATCATCTAAGGGGTATTTCATATTTGACGTAGTTTTCATAGTTGACGTAGTTGATGATGCAACAAAAATCGTAGTTAATAGCGCAGTTATAGTAATGACTTAAGTTAAAGAAAAAGTTTTGGTTCTATATAGACGTAGTTCAAGAAATATTAGTGAAAATTAAACCATAGTTAAAGTCGTAGTTAAAGATTTAGCCCGAGTCTAATTTAATATCATTTTGTAGTCAGTTAAACTGAGGTTCTAGCAACGCATACATATATAGTCAAAACTCAAATTGAAATTTTTTGCTTAAGTAGCAGTCAAAAGCGTAGTTAAAACTATAATCAAATTTAAAGTCATTTCATACTCCGAGAAGTTACTTCAAGTAGTTGTTCTAGAAAAAATAGTCATCGAACTTAAATTTAAAATCGTAGTTATAGTCGCAGTGAAAGTCATAGTTAATTTCAATCATAGTTAAAAAAGTTGTAGCATTTGCATTTTATGTATTGTCAAAGTTAAAGTCAATGCCTTAGTTTAAGTCATCGTCACCGTAAAAGTTGTAGTTAAAGTCATAGTTAAAGTCATTGTTAAAGTCGTAGTTAAATTCATAGCAAAAGTAGTAGTAAGTCATTGTCTGAGAAATTGTATTTCTTGCTTTGCCGTTGCTCTAAAACTGCTAAAAGCTAAAATTAACCAGTTTTAAAGTCATACCTTAAGTTTTAGTCAAAGTCCTAGTCAACTACGGTAAATGTAAAGTCAAAAACTTTACTTAAAACAAAGCTTTCATTCAAACGAAACACCCCTTATAGCTTTTGTTGCTCTATTCAAGTTTTGTGTTGTTGTTGTTCTACTATTTTGTTAGTAAAATTTCATATGAACTTTGTCTTTTTTTGTTGTGTATATTTTTGTACCCTACACTTAGTGAAGTATATATAAGTTTGTCATTACGATTGTAACATATCGAAATATCGGTCTATATCCCCTTAAATTATGTATATTACACTGTGCTACAAAAAACACAAAATCGAATATACTTTTAAAATGAGGTAGTTAAGGTTGTTGGTCTCGTCAAAAATATCACAAAAATGCCCATCAAACTTGCCAGACACCCTCAAATTTTAATGTTATTGTGAAAAAACGTTTTTTTAGGACTTTTATCACTAAACCACGTGTTACTTGAACATTTTTCAACCGATTTTCAATTTTTCAACTGTTTTGGATAGAAGACATTCATATTTATAAACGAAAATTTATAAATATAAAGAAAATTTAATTGTGAATACGATGAGCTTTATGTCGAAAAAATCAGATAAAAATTGACAGAGTTGTGATAATTTTTCAAAAAAAGAAAATTAAGATATTGCATGAAATTGCAGTTCGGATAACCCAGGCAAAAAAAAATAAAAAATTAACGAACATACTGAGAGGTACGCGAGTATCATTATTTTAAAGGTTTTTGGCCTCCTGAATGCGCATTTGACCTTGAAATTACCTTATTAAGTTTTTGATATATCAATTTATTTTAAATATCTAAAACCTGACGAGATATGGAAATTTAAAGGTCGGATTCAGCGCGCCAAAAACCTTTACAAATATTGTACATGACTTCTTATGAATTTTTTTTTGCCTGGGTTTTCTGAACGGCGATTTCCTGCAAAATCTTAATTTTCGTTTTTAGAAAAATTTTCACAACTCTGTCAATTGTTATCCGATTTTTTTAGGATAAAGCTTATCGTATTCAGAATTAAATTTTCTTTAAAAATACGTTTATAAATATAAAGGTAGTTAAATGAACTATAGCAGAAAAAAATCGATAAACTCGAAAAATTAAAAAAAAAAACAAAAAAATTAGATGTTATAGAAAAAATCAATAGATATATTTCTTATATGTATACATTAGGGTAGGGTGATTAGTAAGGAAGGAAAAAAATCTTAATGGGCGCTTCGCGTTTCTGATTCTTGGGATTGTACTGAGCAAAAAAGTCAACTAGACCATATGTCTACGGTGAAAATCGAGCCTCCCGATTTTGACTTGAAGTTTTTTCTCAGACTTTATTTTTTTGGAAATTTGGACTCATTCTTGGGCTCATATTTCGTAAACTACTTGAAGTTTTGACTTATTTTCAAAAGTAAAGTTGTAGCTATTGTCTCGGGCTACAATTTCTCTGAACAAATTACTTATAAAAAACTTCGTTTTAATGGTCAAAATGTAGAAAATTCACCACTTTTTGTAACTTTTTTTGGGTATTTTGGCCCATAACAGCCAAACCATTGAGATTTTCGATCCAATACTCAGACAGAAATTGTAGCCAAGACAATAGTTAAGAACTCTCTAGTACATCGCAAAAACATTGGAACGCTCCTTCAGGCAGTTTTGGCCTTGTGAAAGTGCAAATTTTTTGTGAAAATATTGATAAATTACCATTTTCAGTTGTTCGTAGCGCAGTTTTGGCCTTTCACAAGGCCAAAACTGCCTGAAGGAGCGTTCTAATGCTTTTGCGATGTACTAGAGAGTTCTTAACTATTGTCTTGGCTACAATTTTTGTCTTAGTATTGCATCGAAAATCTCAATGGTTTGGCTGTTATAGGCTAAAATATCCAAAAAAAAATTACAAAAACTGGTGAATTTTCTACATTTTTGACTTTTTGACCATGAAAACGAAGTTCTTTCTAAGTAATGTGTTTAGAGAAATTGTAGTCCGAGACAATAGCTACAACTTTACTTTTGAAAATAAGTAAAAATTTCAAATAGTTTACGATATATGAGCCCAAGAAAATTTTCAAATTTTCCAAAAAAATAAAGTCTGAAGAAAAACTTCAAGTCAAAATCGGGAGGCTCGATTTTCACCGTAGACGTATGGTCTAGTTGACTTTTTTGCTCAGTACAATTCCAAGAATCAGAAACGCGAAGCGCCCATTAGGATGTTCAAATCGCCCCACCCTAGTATACATATATATCTATATATAGACCAATTTACCCACATGGAAAGCTATATCCTTCTTCTTTCCAAAACAGTTTAAAACCTTAATATCGGTTAAAAGTTTTTTGAATTACACAAGGTTTAGTAAGAAAAATCCAAAAAAAAAACGTTTTTTGACAATAACTCTAAAATTTGAGGGTGTCTGGCAAGTTAAATGGGCATTTTTGTGATCTACTCGACGAAACCAACAACCTATACTATGTCACATCAGAAATATTTTTTCTCTGTAGCACAGTGTTATTGAACAATGATCGATTCTTAGACATTCTAGCGTCTGTCAGTCTGTTGAAATGGTGATTACGGCCAAAATATTACACGAATATGATTGGGACGTAATATATTTACATGTAGTTGTCCTGCGAAGTTTGGTATTGCATTTAACCGATATTGGTTCGTCGGTTCAAAAGTAATGAACAAAAATGTAACGACACCTCGGAAATTTTGGTATTTTAAACATAACCTAAAAATAAAATGTGCTTTAACTCGGCTGCTGGTTAACAAATGTGAAAAAAATTTAATACTGAATGGTATTTAAACACGCACAAACATATATTTTTACCCCAAAATTTCTTTCGCGGATTTTTTTTTTTGACAAACATTTTTCCTCCTCCGAAATTTTTTTTTCAACAAATTGTATTTTTTGGCAAAATTGATGTCATTTATGCATTTTTACCCCGGTTTAGCAGTTCAAAAGTTATGAACGAAAATGTAAGGACACCTAGAAAATTTGTGTAGAATCTCCATAACCTAATAATATAAAATGCTTTTATTCGGCTGCTGGTGGACAAATGTGAACAAAATTTGACACCGAATGGTATTAAAACATACATATATCTTTACCCCAATTACTTTTGAACTGCTCAGTTAAAACATACATATATCTTTACCCCAAAATTCCTTTCACGGATTGTTTTGTCGCCAAAATTCTTGAGAGATTATAGTTGTGGTAAAAAAAATATTTTTGAATGAAAAATTATAGCGACAAAAAAAATCTGAGAAAGGAAATTTGGGGTAAAGATATATTTATGTTTTAACTTAGCAGTTAAAAAATTATTAACGAAATTTAATGGACAACTCGAAAATTTTGGTACATTCTACATAACCCAAAAATACAAAATGCTTTAATTTGACTGCTGGTACACAAATGTGAACAAAATTTGATACCAATTGGTATTTAAACAAGTGCAAGCATACATATATCTTTACCCAAATTTTCTTTCGCGGATTTTTTCGTCAAAAATTTTTTCCCGTGGAATTTTTTTCCGCGGAATTTTTTTCCGCCGAATTTTTTTTAATATATTTTTTATCAAAATTAATTTCTTTTATGAGTTTTTTTACCCCGGTTTACCAGTTCAAAAGTTATGAACGCAGTTGTAGGACACCTCAAAAATTTTGGTACTTCCCAGTTGGCAAAATAAAAGCATCCCTGACATACTGCTCACTCTCCCTTTATGAAATCGCTGACATTTTCATATAATTTTTCAAATGTCCCCAATGACATGTGATCAGTTGGTCAGCAGTGTCCACCAGTATCGGTGTCCAAAAACAATTATTTTAAACAACCGCTGACCAACTGCTGACATGTCATTGATGACATTTTGAAAAATTGTATGAAGTTGTCAGCCATTTTATAAATTTTATATCAGGTGTGATTTTTTTGCCGACTGGGATTCTACATAACCTAAAAATACAAAAAGTTTTAATTCGGCGGCTAGTTGACATATGCAAACAGAATTGAATACCGAAAGGTATTTCAATAACAACAAGGATATTTTTACTCTAAATAATTTTTCGCTGATTTTTTTCTCATCAAAAAATTTTTTTCGCGGAAATATTTTTTACAAATTTATTTTACGATTTTTTTTTTTTTCATTTTTTAATTTTTCATTGTGGCGGGTATCCATGCATTCGGCTAGGCCGAATTTAAATTTTTTTACTTGCTTTTTTTATTTTAAATTGCATTTACGCTTTGCTAAACAAATGAAAGTCTTTTCTTTTGATAGGATAAAAGGCGCAAGTACATGTATTTGCATCGTTTGTTTCATTTACCAAACACCATTACAAATTGAAACGTCTAGATTGTTAGATGGAATTAATTTAACGATATTTTAGAAAAAAGAAAAAATATACATGACGTTGACGTTTTAAATATTTAAGCCAACATTGTGGAAAAAAGCCTATACTTATTAAAAGGGGAGCTTTAAGTTGAATTTTCCCGTTCCAACCCTCTAGGAGCGACTCCAAGGCAATTGTGGGGCTTGTTGTATTTTTTACCTGCTCAGCTGTGATACGATGATAAGTCATTTGCCCCACAATTGCCTCAGAATCGCTTTTAGTGGGGTGCAATGTAAGACTGACCCCCATTAATTTTTACACGCCAACATTTCTTCCTCAGGAGGCTCCCATACAAAATGAAATTTTTATGAAATTTGGTCCACAATATTTTTAATTTTAATAAACTTCTATTTAAAATGTAATTAAAATTTTTATTGACTCAATTAAAACTTTTATCAAAAAAAATTACAATTTAAAATTTTTATAAAAAAAAAACACATTTACAATTTTCTTGAATTTCAATGATAAATTTTGTGACACGACACAATATCAATTATTTTTTTAATTGACTCAACAAATTTAGTTAGCAAAATTCATTTCCACTTTATTCTGTGTCTTAAACACATAAATTTTCTCACAATCATACCATAAATGTTTCCTAAAATATTATTCATTTTAGCAACAATTCAAGACAGTTTTAGTTTTAAGTTGAGTAATGGATTTTAACCACATTTTTCTTGCTATTTTTTTTTTAACGCGCTCATAAATGTTTAACAAATAGCGATACCAAAACTAAAACTATGTATAATTTTTAAAAAAAGAAACCTTATGCCGGAAGAACATTTCAATAAAATTTATGATGCATGGAAACATTAGAAGAAGGTTTTTTCCAAAACTTAGAACACAAAATAAAAACGAATGAAAACAAGGTGGAAACATTTCCTTTTTTAAAATGCTGATGAACTATAATTTATGGACAACATAAATGAAATGAATATATACTAAGGACTTTGATTACATTGACGATAGGTTGTTGAATTATTATGCTTAATACAAATTAAAATTTTTTTTCTGTAGAAAAAATCTCAGATTCCGACACATTTTTCTTATAGAAAAAGTCTCAGATTCTGAAACATTTTTCTTATAGAAAAAGTCTCAGATTCTGAGACATTTTTCTTATAGAAAAAGTCTCAGATTCTGAGACATTTTTCTTATAGAAAAAGTCTCAGATTCTGAGACATTTTTCTTACAGAAAAAGTCTCAGATTCTGAAACATTTTTCCTAAAGAAAACGTCTCAGATTCTGAGACATTTTTCCTACAGAAAAAGTCTCAGATTCTGAGACATTTTTCTTAAAGAAAAAGTCTCAGATTCTGAGACATTTTTCTTAAAGAAAAAGTCTCAGATTCTGAGACATTTTTCTTAAAGAAAAAGTCTCAGATTCTGAGACATTTTTCTTAAAGAAAAAGTCTCAGATTCTGAGACATTTTTCTTAAAGAAAAAGTCTCAGATTCTGAGACATTTTTCTTAAAGAAAAAGTCTCAGATTCTGAGACATTTTTCTTAAAGAAAAAGTCTCAGATTCTGAGACATTTTTCTTAAAGAAAAAGTCTCAGATTCTGAGACATTTTTCTTAAAGAAAAAGTCTCAGATTCTGAGACATTTTTCTTAAAGAAAAAGTCTCAGATTCTGAGACATTTTTCTTAAAGAAAAAGTCTCAGATTCTGAGACATTTTTCTTAAAGAAAAAGTCTCAGATTCTGAGACATTTTTCTTAAAGAAAAAGTCTCAGATTCTGAGACATTTTTCTTAAATAAAAAGTCTCAGATTCTGAGACATTTTTCTTAAAGAAAAAGTCTCAGATTCTGAGACATTTTGCTTAAAGAAAAAGTCTCAGATTCTGAGACATTTTTCTTAAAGAAAAAGTCTCAGATTCTGAGACATTTTTCTTAAAGAAAAAGTCTCAGATTCTGAGACATTTTTCTTAAAGAAAAAGTCTCAGATTCTGAGACATTTTTCTTATTGAAAAAGTCTCAGATTCTGAGACATTTTTCTTATAGAAAAAGTTTCAGATTCTGAGACATTTTTCTTATAGAAAAAGTCTCAGATTTTGGAAGTAAAAAATAGTAAAAGCGATTATCATACCTAGATCATTTGCTGTCGTCATAGTCATAAACATAACTTAAAACGTAGTCACGCTATAGTCGTTCGTAGTCTATGTCATAAATAAAATTGAGGTTATAGTTAAAAATGTATTTAAATGTTTTTTAATTAAAATTAACAAATGAAGGAGCAAAAAACTCTCAAAATCAGCTAAAAAAGCGATTAAAACCTTATTTAGTTCATATTTATGACCTTGTCTAAAAAAAACCTGCTGTTTTTTTGTAGTCAAATGCAAAAAACTTTTCTTCAACTATGTGACAGTAAATAATGTTAACAACATTTAGAAAAATTAACAAGAATTTCAATTAAATTTAATTTATGGCATTTAATTTTCTACTTTTTTATAGGATTTTTTTCTTCTTTTCTTTATAAAACAGTAGTTAATGTCTTCCAAGGGGTTTTATTTTCATAATATTAAGAAAAGTTTTTTTCATTTACGTTTATTTTTTCAACTTTTTGTTATAAATATGTGTGAAGTTTTTTTTATATGCTTGTCTTAATGATATGTTTACATATGTGTATTTAACCCTTTAAGCGTGTTAAATTTTATGTTCTTACATATGTATACCTAATACATATTCACACACACACATTCTCAACATATATAGAAATTGCTCGTTAGTTGTTAGTCTTAAAATTACTTTATGATTTCTCACTCTGTTTGTTAGAGCATATTTTGTCTATGTGTAAATCTATGCTAGTGAACATAAATATAAAAATGTGGCATTTTTTTCTTCAACTTTTGATTTTCCTCAAGTGTCCGGGAAAATTTTTAGGCAAATTTCTAGACCTAAAAATTATGTGGTACAAATTTGAGGCCAATCGGAAAAAACTAACTCGTGGCGCCCGGCAGTCAAAGTTTAGGATTTTAAAAGTAAATATTGTTGTTAATTGAGATTTTCATTAATATATATAATAGTAAATAATCAAGCTCGAGGTCATTATTATACAGACGACAATAACAGTAATACTAAAGTTTATAAGAATTTTTTATACTGTCCCTGATGATGTTATTCAAGAAATAACAAAATATTGGAGGAATGAAATAAAGAAAGAACCTTGAGCAAAATTATTTGTTATTATTTCGATTTTTGAAAAAAAAAAAAATATAAACAAAATAAGTAACAAAGTTACTTTTTTTTAAAAAATCGGTCAAACGGTTTTCGAAATATCGCTATTTGAAATTTTCAAAAAATTAAAAAAAAAACCTCAATATTTGTATATCTTGACCCTATAATACAGCTTGAGACAAACTTTAATTTAAAATTCGATAAAAAATTTTGTTTTTTTAGAAAAAATTCACAAAAACTCTAAACTTAGATCAAAGGACTGATTTGACTCAAATTAAGTTTAAATAAATTCTCTATGAAACAGTCAATGAAATAAAATTTAGATTTTTTTTTAACATTTCTTGATGGATGGAAAAACCGCCATTTTAGTAAATTGTTTGACAAATTTTAAAAGGCGATATCTCAAAATATTTCGAAATTGAAAATATTGGTGGAAATTTTTCAAAAATTTTCTTAAAGGATGGAAAACCGCCATTTAAGGAAATTGTTTTACAAATTTCAAAAGGCGACATCTCGAAATATTTCGAAAATGAAAATATTGGTGGAAATTTTTCAAAAATATCAAATTTTTATCGAAAAGCGCCACGGCTTCAAATAAAATAAGTCAAAATTTTACGATTGTCTCAAGCTC
The DNA here is from genome assembly GCA_963921195.1 of Pegoplata infirma. Classification (NCBI taxonomy): domain Eukaryota; kingdom Metazoa; phylum Arthropoda; class Insecta; order Diptera; family Anthomyiidae; genus Pegoplata; species Pegoplata infirma. The sequence continues at coordinate 198,612,413 of OY992539.1, forward strand.
TATGAAAGGATCAAGGAAAAGAAATTTTTAGATTTTTTTTTTTAAATCTTTAACTTAAAAAAAACCGCCATTTTTTTCAGGTTTAAATAATGATATCTCAAAAACCGTTCTTTGCATTTTTGCCATACAAAAAAGTGCCGCTCTAATGAATATGTGCTAAGTTTATGTTATTTCATGCTTTATGCCAAGAGGCAAACACAACGGAAATGATTCGCCGTAATTTTCCTTTGTGTAATCAACTCCTTTTATATGTTAAAAAAAAAACATTTTTTAAATTTTTTTTATATATTTTTATATAATTTTACATAGAAGTTTTGTAATCACAAATTTTGAATAAAATTATTTTGCTTTAGAGATGCATAATAAAATCTACAAAAGACTAGAGTTTTTAAAATATTTATGTTAAAAGTTAAGAAAAATATCTAAACATTAAAAAACGTACTAAAATCCTTCACTCAAAATATTTTGTAGGCAAAAACAAATGAAAAACACATTTAAAACTAATGAATAAAAAAATAACCTACGAAAACATTAAAAATGAATGATACTTCTGTTATTTTTACCAAAAAATTCCAAAAAAATAACCTACGAAAACATTAAAAATTAATGATTTCGTAGGTTATTTTTTACAATTTTTCTACACAGAAAAAAATAAAAAAAAATATTTGAGTAAATTTTTAATACTATTGAGTTAAAAATTACTCAGTTTTGCACCAGTAAACGATTTAATAGTATTGAGTAAATTTTTAATAAAAGTTTATTAAATGTTTGAAAAAAAATTGAGTAAATTATTAATTGACACAATTAAAAATTTACTCAAAATTAAGCTATTTATTTTTTTTTTAAGTTTAAAAAAGTTTTAAATTTTTTTTCAAAAAAAAAAAACTTGTTTTTTCAAACTTTGCCAAACATATTTATGTCTCAAAAACATAGGAAAGTTTTATAAGGACGATTACAAACATTCATATACATTAGAGTGTCCCTTATTTTGGAAATGTTGGAAATGTTGAGACGGTTCCCCCTATTTTTTTTCCTTTTGACTAAAAAATAACTCAGGAAAAATTTTACGCCCCTACGACCACGCGTTCCCTACGCGACGGGGCCTTAAAGAACGGGGCCTAAAAAATCATTTTTCCATACAAACCAAAAAATTTTTTTTTGATTTTTAATTTTTTTGTTATTAATTATAATATTACTTGGTTAGCTTATTCACGACAAAAAATTTGATTTTGGTGGGATGAGGCTTTCAGTTCTAAAAAAATTTTCGAAAAAAAAAATTTTGAGCTTTTGGGGTCCTACAGTAAAAATTTTTTAAATTTTTTTTTTTTTAGTTTTGACAAGCAACGGTTTTAGTTGTAATGTTGCTTTTAATGATATATATTCATAAAAAAATATTATTCATATCTGTGACATCTTGATCGTGTATCGAAAAACATCAAAAATGCATTTTTTACCCTTTTTTAGATCACGATAAAGATGTCACAGATAGGAATAATATTTTTTTATGAAAATATATCATTAAAAGCAACGATTCAACTAAAACGGTTGCTTGTCAAAACTAAAAAAAAATATTTTTTGAAAAATTTTTACTGTAGGACCCCAAAAGCTCTAAATTTTTTTTTTCGAAAAATTTTTTAGAACTGAAAGCCTCATCCCACCAAAATCAAATTTTTTGTCGTGAATAAGCTAATTAAGTAATATTATAATTAATAACAAAAAAATTTAAAATCAAAAAAAAAATTTTTTGCTTTGTATGGAAAAATGATTTTTAAGGTCCCGCTCTTTACGGCCCTGTCGCGTAGGGAAGGCATGGTCGTAGGGGCGTAAAATTTTTCCTGAGTTAGTTTTTAGTCAAAAGGAAAAAAATGAGGGGGTACCGTCTCAACATTTCCAACATTTCCAAAATAAGGGACACTCTAATATACATACACAAAAAACTATAAACTAAACGAGAATTCAAAAAACTATGAGAGTTAAAAAAAAAATATTAAAAAAAAATATTAAATTATTTACTCAAATTCTTATTAAAATTTTTAAGTAAATTTTTAATTGCGTCAATTAAAAAATTACTCAATTTTTGTCTTTAAATTTAAACAAGTGATTACTCAAATTTGTTTCCTCCATATTTTTTTCTGTGTATTGAAATATTTTTTTAAAAAGCTTTAATAAAATTTTGGGGAATCGATTCCGCAATCAACTACATTCTGGCCAGACACTCTACCCATCGTGCCAAAGTCACTTAAAACAAACATGTTTTTATATTTCTATAAATAATTTTTTGAATTTTTTTCTACAAAAAATTACCTACACAGAAAAAAATAAAAAAAAAAATTTGAGTAAATTTTTAATACTATTGAGTAAAAATTTACTCAATTTTCCACCAGTAAACGATTTAATAGTATTGAGTAAACTTTTAATAAAAAATTATTAAATGCTTAATAAAAAATTTGAGTAAATTATTAATTCACACAATTAAATCTTTACTTAAAATTTTTTAATATTTTTAAGTAACTTTTTAATTGTGTCAAGTAAAAATTTACTCAAAATGTATCAAATTATTTTTTTAAAAAGTTTAAAAAGTTTCTAACTTTTTTTTACAAAAAAATTGCTTTTACAAACTTTACCAAATATACTTATGTCTTCAAGACAAAGTAAAATTTTATAAAGATGATTTCAAACTTTCATATACATATACAAAAAACAATAAACTAAATGAGAATTCAAAACACCAAGAGAAAAAAAAAATAAAAAAAAATATTAAATTTGTATTAAATTATTTACTCAAATTTTATTTTCAATTTTTGAGTAAATTTTTAATTGCGTCAATTAAAAAATTACTCAAATTTGTTTTAAAAAATTAAACAAGTGATTACTCAAATTTGTTTCCTCCATATTTTTTTCTGTGTACTTGTGTAGGTAAAAACTAATGATATCTCATTAAAAAATACCAACAATTAAAAAAAAAATTACTAAAATTACAAATCATCAAAAATTTAAAGAACTTTCAGTAGTTTTTACTTACAGAAAAAAATGACTTTGAAAATTAAATGTTAATGAAAGTCTTTATTTTTAAATGTATTATTTTTGAAACAAAGGACAGAAGTAGTCATTAATAAAATCCAGGGTTGGCAACCGAAACGAATAACGGTATCGGTAACGGTATTGGTATTACATACTTTTTATATCGGTAACGGTAAAGGTAACGGTATTTTCGATTATTTCGGTAACGGTGAACCGTTACCGAAACATCAATACCGGTACGTACCGGTATTATGAAAAAAATGTTAACAAGTCATAATTTTGTTAAAAACACGTAAAAAATAAAAAAAATATTTAAAAAATTAAAAAACTGTTATGTTCAGTACATTGTCTATAAATAATTATATTTTTACTAGTATTAAATACTATGAATTAGCTCAGAATTAAATTAAAAATTTTCTGATTTAAACAGAGAAATTTGCTGATTTTAAATAACAGCGTGAACATCTAGAATGTTTGTCCTGTTGTTAAAAACAAAATGGACAGGAATAAATAAACTTGGCAAGGATGTTTCAGGGGATATTCTTTAAGGGATAGGGCGGGCGGAATCGGAGGGACGCCTTCCCCACGTCATAGATGTTAAGAAATTCATTTTATTTATATTTACGCTTAAATAATACAAATTTATCAATATTTAATTTTATATTTTATAGACAAGCCCCCTGAAGGGGCGGGCCGGAAAAAAATCGCAGTTTCTTATATATTGGACAATGAACTTCATACGGCATAAAAATGTTTAATTTTCTAAACAAATAAGCAAAAAAAAAAAGTAAATAAAATATGTTTTTCTGGGGAATTTTTTTTTTTATCTGGTCCGATTTTGCCCATTTCGGAACTTAACTAGCCTATGACCATAAGACGCACCAGCATGTATCGTGTCTTCTACAGAAGGACAGACGAACATCACTTACAATCGATCACTGATCAATAATATATAATTTTTATGAGGTGCAAGACTGTATCAATATATACTGTAGACTAGAGGTGATGTTTGACTCACACTCACTCACGCTCGCGACAGAAATTTTTGAATCACGCACAATCACTCACGAGCATATTTTTTCTACTCACACTCACTCACAATCACGTGAGTAAATTTAACACCTCTCACACTTACGTGCACTCACACAAGCTTCACTCACATTGACTCACACTCACGGAACAAAAATAGTTCAAAAACTAAAATTTCAAAAATCTTACAAATTTTAAGCAAAATTTAAAGTTCAGACGAAATTTAAAATTTTTTTGCTATTTGTAGGACGAAATCTTAAGTTTAGCCAAATTTTAAAGTTTTTTTGTTGCTTTTTGGTACGAAAAGAAATATGAAGAGAAAACAAGTCACGCAAACTCACACAAAAAAATCGACTCACGCACACTCACTCGCGCAAAAATCTTACTCACGCAATTTTTTTACCCACTCACACTCACTCACAATCATTGTAAAATTGAATTCAGTCACACTTACGCGTGATCATGTGTGAATCAGGTGAATCATGCACTAATCTGCTCATGTGCCCATCTCTACTGTAGACTATATTACTGTTTTTAATCCACAAAAAAATTAAAATAAGTAATATTAATACAACCGAAACAAAACCGATTTAATACCGGTAAAAATCCGAATAAAGGTAACGGTTTTTTATCGGTAACGGTTTTTAAAAATTTTTATTTCGGTATTGGTAACGGTAACGGTAGCCAATATTAAAGGGTTTTTAATCGGTAACGGTATTGAAAGGGTAACGGTAGCCAACACTGATAAAAACTGAACATTAAACAAATGTTTTTTCTTTTAAAAACGACTAAACGTAAAAATTTTTTAATAAACTACACACAGTTAATGATATAATTTTTTGAGTGTTGTTATCGATAACAAGATTTTCCGTAGAAAATTTTATAATCGATAACAAGATTTTCCGTAGAAAATTTTATCATTGATAACAAGGTTTACTAGAGAAAATTTTGCTTTTATCGATAACAACATTTATAGAAAATTTTGTTAAAAAAGTCGATAACAAGGTTTACTAGAGAAAATTTTGTTTTTATCGACAACAACATTTATAGAAAATTTTGTTTAAAAAGTCTTGTTATCGATAAGAACAAAATTTTTGTAGAAAATCCTGTCGTTAAGAAGATCACTTTTCACTTTTAATTTTATCAATAACAAGAAAAAAATTCGTAGTTACCGATAACAAGATTTTCTATAAAAAAAAATATCGTAGTTATCGATAACAAGATATTCTTTAGAACATTTCCTCGTTATTGGTTACAAGATCTTGAAAAATCTGAGCCCCGCGGTGGGCGCCAAAAATAAAATGAGTGTTGCAGTACATTTTTTTCTAAAAACAAATTTATGATTTATATGTGTATAATCTTGTTATCGATAAAAACAAAATTTATTTTCAATAACAAGATTTTACATAGAACATTTTTTTATTATCGATATTATGATTTTCTATAAAAAATTTTGTTAGTATCGATAGAAAGATTTTCTATAGAAAATTTTGTTATTATCGATACCAAAAATGTTTATTATTATCGATAACAAGATATTCTATAGAAAATGTTGTTAGTATCAATAACAAGACTTTCTATTAAAAATTTTGTTATTATCGATAACAAGATTTTCTATAGAAAATTTTGTTATTAACGATAACAAGATTTTCTATAGAAAATTTTGTTATTAACGTAAACAAGATTTTCTATAGAAAATTTTGTTATTAACGATAACAAGATTTTCTATAGAAAATTTTGTTATTAACGATAACAAGATTTTCTATAGAAAATTTTGTTTTTAACGATAAAAAGATATTCTATAGAAAATTTTGTTGTAACCGATAACAAGATTTTCTATAGAAAATTTTTTAACTAGATTTTCTATAGAAAATTTTTGTTAATATCGATACCACGATTTTCTGTAGAACATTTTTGTTATTATCGATAACAAGATTTTCTATAGAAAATTTTGTTATTAACGATAACAAGATTTTCTATAGAAAATTTTGTTATTAACCATAACAAGATTTTCTATAGTAAATTTTGTTATTAACGATAACAAGATTTTCTATAGAAAATTTTGTTATTAACGATAACAAGATTTTCTATAGAAAATTTTGTTATTAACGATAACAAGATTTTCTATAGAAAATTTTGTTATTAACGATAACAAGATTTTCTATAGAAAATTTTGTTATTAACGATAACAAGATTTTCTATAGAAAATTTTGTTATTAATGATAACAAGATTTTCTATAGAAAATTTTGTTTTTAACGATAACAAGATTTTCTATAGAAAATTTTGTTATTAACGATAACAAGATTTTCTATAGAAAATTTTGTTATTAACGATAACAAGATTTTCTATAAAAAATTTTTGTTATTATCGATAACAAGATTTCTATAGTTTTTTTATTATCGATAACAAGATTTTATTTTTGCTGTAATCTATAACAAGATTTTCTATAGAAAATTTTTGTTATTATCGATAACAAGATTTTCTATAGAAAATTTTGTTTTTAACGATAACAATATTTTATATAGAAAATTTTTGTTATTTCGCTAACAAGATTTTCTATAGAAAATTTTTGTTATTATCGATAACAAGATTTTGTATAGAAAATTTTTGTTATTGACGATAACAAAATTTTCTACAGAAAATTTTTGTTATTAACGATTTTTTATAGAAAATTTTGCTATTAACGATAACAAGATTTTCTATAGAAAATTTTTATTATTAACGATAACAAGATTTTCTATGGAAAAAATGTATTATCGATAATATCTCACAAATGTCAATATAAGACAAATAACTCATATATATATATTTTTCAATTAATATAATAAGACATCATTATCAGTTAAATAAAATCAAGCAGACATCTTTTGTGAAAAATCTTGTAGTCTGTTTTTTTAATTTTTTTTTTTTTGTAAATTCTATTGTAACTTCTTTTTCAATTCATACGCACGACTTAGATTTTTCCTTAAAAAAAATATTGGATTTTTTGTATAAAACTTATTTGCTACTCAAGTATAAACAAAGTTCAATTGACTTTAGACATTCAGCCATAAACACACATTAGGAAAAAAATTGTGAGATGTTTTATAAATTTAAGGCGAATTTTTGGGCACCCTTCTTTTAATTCTTTAAAAAAAATTTCTTCATAAAACATAAAAATTTAAAAAAGCAACGTTTCCTTCATTTTGATTTATTATTTTATAGAGGAAAATTTTAATAAGCCAAAATCAGATTCTTTTTTAGAGCTGAACAATTTCATTGTTTAATTGGCGCCCAAAATGGGGCGTTTTTGTTTTAAAATTATTTGCAATAAAAATTTGAGGCAATTATAAGTTATTTTTCCAATAAGTAGTTTATGTAATTGATGAAGAGATAAACAACTATAAACTAGACAAGTTCTGATTGTTTTTTTGGCGCCCAACACGGGCCTTTGATATATGGTATAAAATTGAGCTCTGACTAAAATATATATATATATGTCCTTTATTTATCTAAATATAATTAGAAATACATTTCTGAATATCAAAAATACTTAAATAAAGTTCAGTGTGAACTTTATTCTCTCCATCTGATTCTATCTCTGGCAATTGTTTTTGCTTGATTCCAGGATACTCGAGCTAGTAAACATTCCTGTTTGAGACATCGAACCCAGGTGTTACAGGGTCTGCCTTGGCGGCGTTGACCTTGGGGGTTCCAATCTAGGGCTGTTCGGGCAATTTCTGTAGGTGGTCTTCGCAAAATATGGCCTACCCACGTCCACTTTCGTCTACGAATTTCAATTTGCACTGGCAAGGAATTAGCCCTTTGGAGCAGGGCTTCATTTGAAATCCTATTTGGCCAATGAATATGGAAAATTTGCCTCAGGCATTTATTTATAAAAGTTTGAATTTTTCTTGTTGTATTTTGAGTCAAGCTCCATGTAGTGCAGCCATATAGTAGTACTGACTTTACACTACAGTTAAAAATGCGGATTTTGGTTTTTCTAGATATATTATTTCTACGCCAAATTTTAGATAGCGAAAAAAAGGCCACTCGTGCTTTATTAATGCGGTCAGTTATATCAGCAGTTGACCCGCCGTCTTTGGTTATCTTGCTGCCAAGGTAAGAAAAAGCATTTACGTCTTCAATTGTTTGGCCATTAAGTATTAATGGTGAAGTGACATCTGTGCCTATGCGCATAAGCTTTGTTTTTCTTATATTAATTTTTAAGCCAACTTTTCTAGCGTTTTCGGATAGGCTGATAAGTTTCGATTCAATATCGGAAAAACGATGGGCCATTAAACATATGTCGTCTGCATAGTCTATGTCATATAAAAATTCAGACAGAGTCCAGCGAATTCCGAATGGCGCATCTCTGTTGGTTTTTTCCATGACACAATCAAGCAGTAGCAAAAGCAACGTTGGGGAGAGGATACAGCCTTGTCGTACACCTGTACGGGGAATAAATGATCGACTCTCATTTCCATTGAAACGTATCCTACATTGTGCATCTCTGTATAGTTCACGTATCATGTTCACTATTTTGTCAGGAATTCCTTTGTAGGTTAGTGCTGACCACATGGAGTTTCGAGATATAGTATCGAATGCGCGTTCAAAATCGACAAAAAGAAGATAAAGGGGAGTATTGTATTCAGCGGATTGCTCAATTATAATGCGCAACGTGTTAATGTGGTCAGCACACGATCTACCTTGTCTAAACCCAGCCTGTTCCCTTCGCAGAATTTGATCCGCAATGGGGGAAATTCTTTGCAGAATGAGAGTTGCAATTACCTTGCTTATTGCGTTTAAAAGGGTTATACCACGCCAGTTTTTACATTGGGTCAAATCACCTTTCTTAGGTAGAGTAATCACTATACCTTCTTTCCAGTCATTCGGTATATGGTTCGATGCCCAGGCTTCTTGTATAATAGGGCTAAGAATATGCGCTAAAGTACCAGCGCCATATTTTAACAGTTCAGCAGGGATATTGTCCGGGCCAGATGCTTTGTTGTTTTTCATACTAATTAAAGCAAGTTCAATTTCTGAGAGTGACGGTGACTCTATAGATATGTCCCTTCTGGGATTGCGACGTGTTGTAAAAAGTGCATCGTCTACCTGATTGTCACTGTTAGTTATTGAAGCTGTTATTTCAGTACCATTTGCTGATTTTAAAACCGCCGTACCTCTTATGTTGTTTCCACTCATCTGTTTTATGGCTGAATACACACCACGCAAGTTGCCGGTGTTTGCGGCTTGCTCCGCCTGTTCAGCAATGCTGTTGTTGTATTTTTCACGATCAACACGAACCAAGTGCCGAACTCGACGAGCAGATTGTCGGTATTGGGACTTTGCTTGTTCCTTCTGTGCAGGAGTTTTAGCATTTATGCGATCGTTGTGCAGACATTTACGGTTTTGTATCTCCATCCAAGTTTCATCGCTAATCCACGGTTTGATCTTACGGTTTTCTATACCAATCACAGATCTAGCAGTTTCTTTACAAGCCGAGGCAACGTCTGCCCATGTGTTCTGGTAGGGGTTTGCATACAACTGACTAAAATATAAACGCTTAATATCATTTGGTAAAAAAAAAAGAGGCTGTTATATTTAAATTTATATGCAGTAGGCTCCAAAATACATATAATAGGGTTGGGGTTTACAATTTTTAATTTGCTATAGTACAAACGAAATGACGAATTTATGTTAGCCACTTTTACTATAGTGAAGTTTTGTTTAAAAAGAATCTTAAAATAATATCTTTAGTTTACTCTAAACTAAACAAGAAATAAAAAAATGATACGTGGCTATATGCCAATTACAAAAGTGATTTTCCTGTAAGTACAAACTCCCATTTGGGGAGTTTTTAAACAGATATAAATCCGACATTATAAAGACACTGACTTTAGTTTTTTTCCATCTTTTCACTTTTTTTGTCGTAACTGGATATTTGCAACAAATAAATTCTTTTATTTTTTGTTCCTAAACCATCATCATACATCTTTGAGAATGTGTAGAATATATAGGAGTATCATCACTGAATCGTTGTTATAAAACGTGTCATGCCAACATGGTCGGAAGTCATAAGACATATGAACTTGTCATCACTACATAGACTCGAATGGAGTTGTAGAGGTATTAACAGTTCTAGCGTGATGTTAAAGTCATTGGAGTAGTAGTTTTTTTTTTGAGTAGCAGTAGTAGGAGTACGAAATAAATTGAATGGCAATGTATAGATATGGCTATAAATACAGAATCATCATGTAATTGTATTAATATCCTGGATATTGATATTACATCAGAAAATGAAAAAGTCAAAAATTGAAATTGCTCTTAAAGACAAATTGTGTAGAAAATATGTTGCATTTATTGATTGTAAAAAAGTGATGGGAAATGAAAAAGCAAGTTAAAGTTTAGATAAAACAAAACTCACATCAACGTTTGGCGCCCAGCATGGGGCCAGTATACAATAATACGATCATTTCAATAAAAAAATACTGGAACTCTCATTTTATTTTTGGCGCCCAATACAGGGACAAGATCGTATAGCTAATAGCAACGAAATGTTGTATAGAAAATTTTGTTATCGTTAAAAGTAAAATTTTCTATAGAAAATCTTATTATCGTTAATAACAACATTTTCTATAGAAAACGTTGTTATTGTTAATAAAAAAATTTTGTATAGAAAATCTTGTTATCGATAATAACAAAATGTTGTACAGAGAATTTTTACTTAACTATAAAAACGAACTTTTGTATAGAAAATTTTTTGCTATCGATAAGAAACAAATTTTCTATAGAAAATCTTGTTATCGGTAATAACAAAATTTTCTATAGAAAATCTTGTTATCGTTAATAACAAAATTTTCTATAGAAAATCTTGTTATCGTTAATAAAAAAATTTTCTATAAAAAATCTTGTTGTCGTTAATAACAAAATTTTCTATTGAAAATCTTTTTATCGTTAAGAACAAATTTTTGTATAGAAATTCTTGTTATCGATAATAACAAAACTTTCTATAGAAAATCTTGTTATCGATAATAACATAATTTTCTATAGAAAATCTTGTTATCGATAATAATATAACTTTCTATAGAAAATCTTGTTATCGGTAATAACATAATTTTCTATAAAAAATCTTGTTACGATAATAACAAAAATTTTCTATAGAAAATCTTGTTATTTGTATAACAAAATTTTCTATAGAAAATCTTGTCATCGTTAATAACAAAATTTTCTATAGAAAATATTGTTATCATTAATAACAAAATTTTCTTGTTATCGTTAATAATAAAATTTTCTATAGAAAATCTTGTTATCGTTAATAACAAAATTTTCTTGTTATCGTTAATAATAAAATTTTCTATAGAAAATCTTGTTATCGTTAATAACAAAATTTTCTATAGAAAATCTTGTTATCGTTAATAACAAAATTTTCTATAGAAAATTTTGTTATCGTTAATAACAAAATTTTCTATAGAAAATCTTGTTATCGTTAATAGCAATATTTTCTATAGAAAATCTTGTTATCGTTAATAACAAAATTTTCTATAGAAAATCTTGTTATCGTTAATAACAAAATTTTCTATAGAAAATTTTGTTATCGTTAATAACAAAATTTTCTATAGAAAATCTTGTTATCGTTAATAACAATATTTTCTATAGAAAATCTTGTTATCGTTAATAACAATATTTTCTATAGAAAATCTTGTTATCGTTAATAACAAAATTTTCTATAGAAAATCTTGTTATCGTTAATAACAACATTTTCTATAGAAAATCTTGTTATCGTTAATAACAAAATTTTCTATAGAAAATCTTGTTATCGTTAATAACAAAATTTTCTATGGAAAATCTTGTTATCGTTAACAGCAAAATTTTCTATAGAAAATCTTGTTATCGTTAACAACAATATTTTCTATAGAAAATCTTGTTATCGTTAATAACAAAATTGTCTATAGAAAATCTTGTTATCGTTAATAACAAAATTTTCTATAGAAAATCTTGTTATCGTTAATAACAAAATTTTCTATGGAAAATCTTGTTATCGTTAATAGCAAAATTTTCTATAGAAAATCTTGTTATCGTTAATAACAAAATTTTCTATAGAAAATCTTGTTGTCGTTAATAACAAAATTTTCTATAGAAAATCTTGTTATCGATAACAACAAAGTTTTTATAGAAAATCTTGTTACCGTTAGTAACAAAATTTTCTATAAAAAATATTGTTATCTTTAAAAAAAGATTTACTATGGAAAATCTCGTTATTAGATTTTCTATAGAAAATTTTGTTATTATCGATAAAAAGACTTTCTCTAGAAAATTTTGTTTTTATCGATAAAAATATTTTCTATAGAAAATTTTTTTATTATCGATAACAAGATTTTCTATAGAAATTTTTTTTATTATCGATAAAAAGATTTTCTATAGAAAATTTTGTTATTATCGATAACAAGACTTTCTATAGAAAATTTTGTTATTATCGATAACAAGACTTTCTATAGAAAATTTTGTTATTATCGATAACAAGATTTATTTTTATTTATTTTGTTATTATCGATAACAAGATTTTCTATAGAAAATTTTTGTTATTATCGACAACAAGATTTTCTATAGAAAATTTTTGTTATTACCGATAACAAGATTTTCTATAGAAAATTTTGGTATTATCGATAACAAGATTGTCTATGGAAAATTTTGTTATTATCCATAACAAGATTTTCTATAGAAAATTTTGTTATTATAGATAACAAGATTTTCTATAGAAAATTTTGTTTTTATCGATAGCATGATTTTCTATAAAAAAAAGTTGTTATTATCGATAGCAAGATTTTCTATAGAAAATTTTGTTATTATCGATAACAAGATTTTCCATAGAAAATTTGGTTATTATCGATAGCAACATTTTGTATAGAAAATTTTGTTTTTATCGATAGCAAGTTTTTCTATAGAAAATTTTGTTATTATCGATAACAAGATTTTCTATAGAAAATTTTATTATTATCGATAACAAGATTTTCTTTAGAAAATTTTGTTATTATCGATAACAAGATTTTCTATAGAAAATTTTGTTATTATCGATAACAAGATTTTCTATAGAAAATTTTGTTATTATCGATAACAAGATTTTCTATAGAAAATTTTGTTATTATCGATAGCAAGATTTTCTATAGAAAATTTTGTTGTTATCGATAACAAGATTTTCTATAAAAAATTTTGTTATTATCGATAACAATAGTCTAGCAACATAGTTTGTTATATTTCGGTCTACTCCACAAAATTTTCAAATATTCACTAATTAAATTCTAAAAAAATGAAGAAAATATCCTGGTCTTTGACCATCCATAGTTTATTCTTTGTAATTCACATTATTTTTTTGCTTTCCTTTTAAGCTTTTGTTATGTTTTCGTCTAAATAAAGATAAAGTTAAAAGTTTTCATAACATTTAACATGTCTTTAAGACATATAAAAAGGGCTTAAAATAGGAAACATTATGAATAACAGTGTAATAAAACAACTCTAAAAAACAAGCAGACATTAAAGACAAAACAAAATACGACTAAAAACAGAGCAACATTAGAATTTCTTATAGACTATACAAATGGTACGAAAAGTTACAATCAAGAAAAATCTAAACAAAAAACTATAAAATGTTAAAAACTGGGGGGATAAAAACCTTTTAAATTTTGCTAAAAAAAACATAAAGGAATGAGTTGACTTTTGTTAAGAAAACTAGGAAAATAACAGCAAAAAAGGTCTAACAGGGAAGGTAATCTAAGGGAGATTGACAGAATTTGGAAAAATTATTTGATAGCTGAATATAATTCGTAATAAAATACAAAGTTTGGAATTAAAATTTTAACTTTGAAATAATTTAAAAAATCAATGTTCAGTTCGACTCTCGTAGCACATTTATTATAAATTCAATCTGGATGGCATCAGGATTAAATTATAATATGATAAATTATCTAAACATTACTGTCCAGTTTTTCTTAGATAACAACAAAGTTTAGCATTGCTTTTAACGCATTGCAGTCGGCTTCAGAAAATAAAATATTATTCACCGTATATTCATGATTATCTATCGATTGGAATTTGGTCTGCCTGTGGAAATGGTGCTTTATAAAACAAATTAAAATTGTTCGATTTAAAGTTGCTTACTTATTTGAAATAGTTTCTCATAACTAAGGATTCCTTCCCTTTCTTAGACATGGTAACTAGGGGGAAGATATTGTTAAGAAAGTAGTAGTGTATACTAATGCAAAAAAATTAAAGCAACAATATATTTTGTTTTTATTATTTTAAGGTTTTTTGTTTAGATTTTTTCTTGTTTTGTTTATTTTCCTTCTTTTTCTTAGCTTGTTCTTACCGGAAGTAAGCAACGAATGAATAAATGTTGTTTCCGATTTGCATTCATTCGTTAGTTTTAAATTGTGATACCAACACAGGAACAAGGAAAAAAAAATACTCGTAATACAATAACAAAACTGTCCGTCTAAACAAAATGCAGTATATAGTTTTGAATTTTAACTAGAAGAATATAAAATAATAGTTTTACTACTATCTGAAATCCAAAAGAGGGTGTTATTTTTTGCAGTTGTTTTTTTTTTTTTGCCGCAAAAACAACTCGGTTTAATTTGAATTTTGTTGTGTTTTTTTGCATTAATTTGAAACATTTATTATGGGGTTTTTATGGCATTAAGATTTTCTTAACTATGTGCAGAACATGAATACAAGTCTTAGTCATTTCTTTATTCATTCATTTATTTATCTTTATGTCTGCCATGCTAATTTCTTGGTAAAAAGATGAACAGAAAAAAACACAAATACCCTAATTTAACTATTATAAATTTAAAGAAACGGTAACAAGACTTTTGTTGTTATCGATAACAAAAGACACTTTTTAAAAAATTTCGTAGTTATCGATAACAATATTTATTTTATATCAAAGTTCGTTGTTATCGTTAACACAAGATTTTTTATAATTTTTTTTTTATTATCGCTAACAAGATTTTCTTTAAAAAATTTTGCTATTACCGATAACAGGATTTATCAAAGGAAATGTTGTTATGGATAACAATATAATCAAAATTTCATCGATCATGGAATATCTTCGCCCTGTGTTGGGCGCCAAAAAGAAAATTTGAGATTTTATTGAAACAACTTTATTATGAGTTGTAATGGAAATCTTAAAACAAGTACACTGGCACCATGCTGGGCGCCAAACGTTGATGTTGTTGTTATATTTTCAATATTATTATTATTATCAATAACTATATTTTGCATAGAAAATTTTGTTATTCACAATAACAAGATTTTCTATAGAAAATTTTGTTATTAACGATAACAAGATTTTCTATAGAAAATTTTGTTATTAACGATAACAAGATTTTCTATAGAAAATTTTGTTATTAACGATAACAAGATTTTCTATAGAAAATTTTGTTATTAACGATAACAAGATTTTCTATAGAAAATTTTGTTATTAACGATAACAAGATTTTCTATAGAAAATTTTGTTATTAACGATAACAAGATTTTCTATAGAAAATTTTGTTATTAACGATAACAAGATTTTCTATAGAAAATTTTGTTATTAACGATAACAAGATTTTCTATAGAAAATTTTGTTATTAACGATAACAAGATTTTCTATAGAAAATTTTGTTATTAACGATGACAAGATTTTCTGTAGAAAATTTTGTTATTAACGATAACAAGATTTTCTATAGAAAATTTTGTTATTAACGATAACAAGATTTTCTATAGAAAATTTTGTTATTAACGATAACAAGATTTTCTATAGAAAATTTTGTTATTAAAGATAACAAGATTTTCTATAGAAAATTTTGTTATTAACGATAACAAGATTTTCTATAGAAAATTTTGTTATTAACGATAACAAGATTTTCTATAGAAAATTTTGTTATTAACGATAACAAGATTTTCTATAGAAAATTTTGTTATTAACGATAACAAGATTTTCTATAGAAAATTTTGTTATTAACGATAACAAGATTTTCTATAGGAAATTCTGTTATTAACGATAACAAGATTTTCTATTGGAAATTTTATTATTAACGATTACAAGATTTTCTATAGAAAATTTTTTTATAAACGATAACAAGATTTTCTATAGAAAATGTTTTTATTAACGATAACAAGATTTTCTATAGAAAATTTTGTTATCGTTATTAATTTTGTTATTAACGATAACAAGATTTTCTATAGAAAATTTTGTTATTAACGATAAGAAGGTTTTCTATAGATAAATTTTATTATTAACGATAACAAGATTTTCTATAGAAAATGTTGTTATTAGAGATGACGAGGTTTTCTATAGAAAATTTTGTTATTAACGATAACAAGAGTTTCTATAGAAAATTTTGTTATTAACGATAACAAGATTTTCTATAGAAAATTTTGTTATTAACGATAACAAGATTTTCTATAGAAAATTTTGTTATTAACGATAACAAGATTTTCTATAGAAAAATTTTTTTTGTTATTAACGATAACAAGATTTTCTATAGAAAATTTTGTTATTAACGATAACAAGATTTTCTATAGAAGATTTTCTATAGAAAATTTTGTTATCAATATAGAAAATCTTGTTATCAATAATAACAAAATTTTCTATAGAAAATCTTGTTATAGATAATACCCAAATTTTCTATAGAAAATCTTGATATCGATAATAAAAAAAATTTCTATAGAATTTCTTATTATCGATAATAATAAAATTTTCTATAGAAAATGTTTTTATCGATAATAACAAAATTTTCTATAGAAAATGTTGTTATCGTTAATAGCAAAAAAAATATTGTTATTGTTATCAATAATAACAAAATTTTCTATAGCAAATCTTGTTATCGATAATAACAAAATTTTTTATAGAAATCTTGTTATCGATAATAACAAAATTTTCTGTAGAACATCTTGTTATCAATAATAACAAAATTTTCTATAGAAAATCTTGTTATCGATAATAACAAAATTTTCTATAGAAAATCTTGTTATCGATAATAACAAAATTTTCTATAAAAAATTTTGTTATCAATAATAACAAAAATTTTCTATAGAAATTCTTGTTATCGATAATAATAAAATTTTCTATAGAAAATCGTGTTATCGATTAGAACAAAATTTTCTATAGAATAACTTGTTGTCGATAATACCACAATTTTCTATAGAAAAACTTGTTGTCGATAATAACACATTTTCTATAGAAAATCTTGTTATCGATAATAACAAAATTTTCTAAAGAAAATTTTCTACAAAATATCTTTTGTAATCGCTAACAAATAAATTCTCTACATAACATATTTTTTATCGATAACAACGAAATTTTTTATAAAAAATCTTTTGCTATCGATAATAACAAAATTTTCTATATAAAATTCTATAAAAAAATTTTTATTAATGATAACAAGATTTTCTATAGAAAATTTTGTTTGTTAAAATTTTTTGTTATCGATAACACAAGATTTTCTTTAGAAAAATACCTATCTTAACCTATATTTTTTTATTGCGCTGGAAGTTAAATAATATATATTTTTTTTTCTTTTATTTCAGGTAAATTTTTCAAACATTATAAACAATCTTAGGGATGGTAAGTTTTGTTATCAATTTTGTCATCTCTAAATTCGTATAGCTGCGTTGCTATTTGTTTTATAAATTATCTCCCATACACAGAAAAAATTTGAAACGAATTTCAATCAACAAAAACGCAGATTCAATCAATTTTTTGATTGAAACTCCTCCAATTAAAAAAATTGTTATACCAATCATCAAATTGTAGGTGATTGATTGAAATTTATTTCAATCAAACATTTTCTCGATTTTGATCAAAAATTTGATCAATTTTTTGTTCAAAGTCAATCAAAATAATGATTGATTAAACAAATGAATTGTAAGCTTATGACAAAATAATCAAAAAATTCATATTTTTTGCTTTCCAAAATTTTGCCAACAATAAAAAAAAGTAATACCCGATTATTTTGTATATTTTTGAACTAATCTATTCAAATAAATTAAAGCGAAAAAAAAAATCTGGTATGTTGAAAATTTGTAACAAAAAATAGCAAAAATTTTAATCAAAACATTGATTGACTCATTTAAATTTTGTTGATCAATACATTTAATTGAAAATTTTTAGCCAATAATTTTTTGTGTGTATATTTCTCTGTCACACACAGAAAACACTAAACTAAATTTGGAATTAGAGATGGTAGAAATTAGAAGGTGATTTTTGTCATCTGAAACCAATATAGCTTAAGATATCTTCTATTCGTTTTTTTTTATTATTTTAATAAAAAAAAAAACGTAGTACATTCTCGTTATAGCTTTACTGATTAAGTCTCTGTTGTTCATCGAACCTGAGACCTTTGCACAGTAGATTTTTTGTATTCTGGGTATGGCCACCTTTACAATTTTCTTAAATGTCTTGTTATTATTCTTTAACATGTCCAATAAGCAAGAATAACTTAACTCGTTATAAGAAATTATTTCATTAAAAAAAAAAACTCCAATTGTGATACAAGTAAGCTACAAATTACAAACACCAGTAACTAAGTTTTGGGAAAGGAGAGTCGTTAGTTGTGGCAGTTTTGTTGTTACTTAAAGGTTGTTTGTAGTAGCACTTATCATTTTTATAGTCCGACATTACTTTTTGAGGAAAGGCGTACAGTGGGGAACAGAATTCGAGGTATTGAATCTAGAGAAGCACACGAAATAAAGTTTATCACTTTAAATAAGTTTAGTTGTTATTTGACCTTTTTATTAATATAAATTATAATAAATAATCAAGCTCGAGGTCTTTCTTTTATAAAAAAAATCTTCATCATTTCATTCCTCCAATATTTCGTTATTTAATGAACAACATCATCAGGGACAGTCTATTAAGTAAAAATCAAAATATAAATTGATGCTTTTAGTTTCAAAGTTTTTACTTAATAGACTGTCCCTGATGATGTTATTCAATGAATAACGAAATATTGGAGGAATGAAATCAAGAAGAAATATTTTTTTCTCAAAATAAATTTCTTTCACCAATTTTTTCTCAAAATTTTTTTCAAATAAAGTTTTTTGCAACACACTGTTATTGTCGACTGTGTAGTATTATTTCCACTTACAATTTCATACTATAAATTTCTGGTATGTATATGATTTTGTCTTTTATTCGAGTATCAGTAAACACTCAAAAAATAAGTCAGTAAAAATTGGGTGAAAACTCTTTTGCTAAGGAATAATATAATGAAAATTCGAACTCATATTACATAAAATTCATTTACAGTTCAAACAAGTAAAAAAGTTAAATTCGGCCTTGCCGAATGTAGTGATACCCTCCACAATTTCAAAAAGATTATTGCAAAAAACTTTATTTAAAAGGAAATTACTTTTGAAAAAAAATAAAATTTTTTTGAATAAAAAATTTCCGCAAAAAAAAATTTTGGTAAATAAAATCCGCGATTTTTTTCTTTTTTTGTCGAAAAATATGTTCGTACTTGTTTATATACCATTTGGTGTTCAATAATGTTCACATATGTCAACCAGAAGCCGAATTAAAGCATTTTGTATTTTTAGGTTATGTTCAATGTACTGAAATTTTGGAGGTGTGCTTTCATTTTCGTTCATAACTTTTGAACTGCTGAACTGATATCGCTCAAATGCAATACCAAACTTCTCGGGAGAACTTCCAATAAATATGTTAAGTTTCAGTCATCTCCGTGCAATATTTTGTCCGCGACAGCATTTTCCACAGACAGACAGACAGACGGACATCGCTAGAATGTCTTCAAATCGATCGGGTATCAGGAATATATACACTTTATAGGGTCCCAGATCGATATTTCGATGAGTTACAAACAGAATGACAAACTTATATATACCCTCTATCACTAAGTGGAGGGTATAAAAATAATAAAAAGTTCCGAAAATTTTAATTAATCTTCAAAATGTTAACAAATAAGAAAAATTACGAAAAATGGTTTCCTAGTCCAAACATGGGCCTCTGAACATTTTTATACCCTCCACTTAAGAATATTGGTTATATATAAGTTTGTCATTTCGTTTGTAATTTATCGAAATACCGATCTGGGATTTATCGAAATATCGATAAAGTATATATATTTTTAATCAGTAATCGATTCTAAAACATTATATCCGTCTGTTCTTTTGTCTGTTGAAATGGCCATTACAGCTAGAATATTGCACAAATATGACTGAAACTTAACACAGTTACTTATTGTCGTTTCAAAAATATTATTATCGCATTTCAGCGGTTTAAAAGTTATGAACAAAAATGTAGGGACACCTCGAAAATGTTTGCACATTCCAGATAACCTGAAAATACAAAATGCTTTAATTCAGCTAAATTTATTTTTTACGCGACGTTTATTTTCGCGGATGTTTTTTTCACCAAAAAAGTTTTTGCCGGGGAAATTTTGTTTTCTCAAAATTTATTTCTGTATCATTCGGCAAAGCCAAATTTAACTTTTTTTTACCATCGTCTCTTCTTAAGTGTATAAAAAAAAATATTTCTATTCTTTGACTACATTCTTATATTTAGATTTACACTAATTGTAAATTAAGTTTACCATAGAGAGGGCAGCAAGAAAATGGCATAAAGTTGTAATTGTTGTTATTCGAGTTGTTTTCTTGTAAGTCTTTTTGTAGTTTCATAAGCACTTTTTTAACTTTTCCTATTAAGACTTTTAATAGGTCTAAAGAATTATGTTGCTTTTGTTATATTTTGGCCAAGGCAAAAAAGAAAGAAAAATAAAATGTGCTATTAAAGGCAAAACTTGGTCAAGAAACTATTTACCTAAAAATTTACTTTACTACGATGACTTAAAGTCTTATGAAGTTTAATTAATTTAAGGTTATGTAGAATATATTTAAATATGAACAAAAAGTAAATAGGCAATTAAAATGCAAATAATTTGGCAGAAAGCAAAAGTAAGTAAAGTGCTAAAAATAGTAAAACTTCACTTATTACTAGTTGCATTCAATATGTAATAATAACTTATTAGAGCATTACTTCTATAGAAAAAAAATCATAGAATATGAGGCTTTTTCTATAAAGACTTCTTTTATAGAAAAATTCTGAGACTTTTTCTATAGGAAAATATCTTATAATCTGCGACTTTATCTGTAAGAAAAATGTCTCAGAATCTGAGACTTTTTCTATAGGAAAAATGTCTCAGAATCTGAGACTTTTTCTATAGGAAAAATGTCTCAGAATCTGAGACTTTTTCTATAGGAAAAATGTCTCAGAATCTGAGACTTTTTCTATAGGAAAAATGTCTCAGAATCTGAGACGTTTTCTATAGGAAAAATGTCTTAGAATCTGAGACTTTTTCTATAGGAAAAATGTCTCAGAATCTGAGACTTTTTCTATAGGAAAAATGTCTCAGAATCTGAGACTTTTTCTATAGGAAAAATGTCTCAGAATCTGAGACTTTTTCTATAGGAAAAATGTCTCAGAATCTGAGACTTTTTCTATAGGAAAAATGTCTCAGAATCTGAGACTTTTTTTATAGGAAAAATTTCTCAGAGTCTGAGATATTCCCATATGAAAATTTCGTTTTATGCTCGAAAAAATTTCTACGAATCTTAGACTTAAATAAAAACAAGTAAGAGTTTCCCGAAAATGGGTTTGTGAGTGCTTTTTACACTTATTAAAGATTTGACAAAATATTGATCTAATCAGTCCATGTTTGAACATGGGACCCATTTTCGGGAAACTCTTACTTGTTTTTATTTAAGTCTAAGATTCGTAGAAATTTTTTCGAGCATGAAACGAAATTTTCATATAGGAATATCTCAGACTCTGAGAAATTTTTCCTATAAAAAATGTCTCAGAATCTGAGACTTTTTCTATAGGAAAAATGTCTTAGAATCTGAGACTTCTTCTATAGGAAAAATGTCTCAGAATCTGAGACTTTTTCTATAGGAAAAATGTCTCAGAAACTGAGACTTTTTCTATAGGAAAAATGTCTCAGAAACTGAGACTTTTTCTATAGGAAAAATGTCTCAGAAACTGAGACTTTTTCTATAGGAAAAATGTCTCAGAATCTGAGACTTTTTCTATAGGAAAAATGTCTCAGAATCTGAGACTTTTCTATAGGAAAAATGTCTCAGAATCTGAGACTTTTTCTATAAGAAAAATGTCTCAGAATCTGAGACTTTTTCTATAAGAAAAATGTCTCAAAATCTGAGACTTTTTCTATAAGAAAAATGTCTCAGAATCTGCGACTTTTTCTATAGGAAAAATGTCTCAGAATCTAAGACTTTTTTTAAAGGAAAAATTTCTCAGAGTCTGAGATTTTTCTATATGAAAAATTCGTTTCATGCTCGTAAAAATGTCAACGAATCTTACTCGTGATAGAGGGTATATATAAGTTTGTCACTCCGTTTGTAACACCTCAAAATATTGGTCTAGGACCCCATAAAGTATATAAATTCATAATCCTCGATCGATTTTAAGACGATCTTGCGATGTCCGTCCGTCTGTCCGTTTGTCTATCTGTCTGTTGAAAACACGCTAACTTCTGAAAGACTTTACAGAGGCTCCTGAAGTTTCGCGTATATGTTGTGCATTTACCTGGTCAGGTTGGTGTTGCAACCCAGCGAAATCGGTCCAGTGCACTATAGGAAATTTTACCCATTTTTTGGCCAAAAGTCAAAATTAAAATTTTTGCAAACATTATTTTTTTTCACATTAATATAAAAAAAACTTAACAAAGTAAACAATTCTTTCTCAATTTTTCGACAGAATTGATGTACTGTCACTTTTCAGTAGTTTTTCTTGCAATTTCTTACTTAGTTATAAAATAACGATTGAGAGCAGCGAATTTTGTGTTAACTTCTAACAAAAGTTTTTATATTAAGAATTTATAGTTTTTAAAAACTAAAAAATGGAAAATAATATCAAAGGTGAGTACTTTAATGATAAATAGTGAAATGTTGGTGAACTCATCTATTAGATCGATTTTATTGGAAAAATTGAAGTGACCTTAAGATGAACTTATTGAAGTATGAATTGGAATTTTATTTTGACTTTAAAAAAAATGATAGCATATGTTAGCTATAAAACCATAAAAGTTCTCTAGGACAATCAATTACCTTCCGAATTTAAAAAATTTCAAGGTCGGATATGTGCAAACTTTTTTTTTATACCCATTTTTCCAGGTGACTACTGAGTGCCAAATTCAGAGTTATTTAATACATGGCGAGAGAAATATAGCAGAGGTGGATAAGGAGCCGCTATTTCTGACCATTTCTTTTCATACATTGCTGAGAGTGAATGTTTCGAAAACTTTAAACAATATATAAAGGAGGAATTAAGAATATTTTGTTCAAATATAAATATGTAAAGGATTAAAAGTTGTAGGAGTTTGAAAATTTTTGAAAGACAGCATGCTGTTTGGCTTTAAGGCAATACTTGGCTAAAAAAAACTTGAAACGCAGCCTGCCTCCACTAAATCGAAACCTGGGCGACCGCAATTAACTTTTTTGTCAAAATCTGCGAGAACAAAAATAGTTACAGCAGAAATCTCTAAAGATCTAAATAGGGAAGTTGAGCCCCTAGCTCTTGCATCATCTACGGCTGCCCGTAGTGGCATTTTGAAATGTAGTTGACGACTTGGAACTCAAAAATAAAATTTTTGAATAAAATCCTTATTAAAAAGTAGATTTGTTTGACACTTCTTAACATTGTTAAAATAAATTTCTACTGTTATCTTCGAAAGTTAGTGTACACTCAAAAAAAAAAAATATTGTAAAAACAGTTTAGAAAACCATATAATCTATCAAGGATCTAAAAAATCTTAGATGCGGCAACTTATCCCCGGGAACCCTGTTTGGAACTAATTATTAGGTAATTTTTTAGGTAACTTTACTAATTTTTTTTTTTGAGTGTATGAAAACCTTTAAGAGTCACTCCCTCCCTCTAAAGAGTCTTCCAAAAGTCAAATAAAAACAAGTAGAAAAATTTAATTCGACTTGGTCGAATCTATGAATACCCTCCACAATGTTATCTGATAGTAATTTTCTAAAAAAAATTTAAAAAAATTGCATTACAAATTTTTTATTAGAAATATGTATGTATATTATTTTGAGTCAAACTTTCTTTTAATCAATCAAATTTTTTTGAGTGTACAATTTTTTTGACTGTCAACATTTTTTCGAGTCTGCCATTTCATTAAAAAAAAAATAATAATGTGTAAATTTTTTTTTTGAGTGTAACATTTTTTTTTTGAGTGTAAATTTTTTTTTGAGTGTAAATTTTTTTTAGTGTACAAATTCTTTGAGTAACAATTTACTTTGTAAAATATTTTTGTTGTTTTATACCTACATATATGTAATACAAAAAAAAACTATTTCACATATTTTCCTCTTTTTATATTACCATCCTTTTCTTTAAAAACCAAAAACAAATTAACATTCAATCATACACATACTTTATTTTATTTTTTCCCGTTACATACAGTTACACTAACAATAACAAATATTTACTTGTCTAACAACTAAACTGCACCCCACGACAAGAAAACAAACAACAACAAGTTTTACAAAACTGGTATTTCACCATGCTATTAAAACTTGTTTAACGAGTTTTCAACAGTTTAAGGTGAAACAAATCTGAAATTCAGTGCATTGCTTATAACTTTTGAACCACTGAACCGATTTTTCTGAAATTAAAAACCAAACAGCCTTGGGGAACAACAAATGTATATGCTAAGCTTCAGTCCCCTCAGAATTGTCTTTCGAAAGTTATAGTGGTTTTAATCTTGTAAATTCGAAAAATACCCTTCCCGAAATTTACTATTTTGCTCATAACTTTTGAACCACTGGACCGATTTCGCTGGATTGCAATACCAACCTGACCCGGTAAATGAAGAACATATATGTCAAACTTCAGGAGCCTCCGTAAAGTCTTTCAAAAGTTAGCGTGTTTTCAACGGACAGACAGACAGACGGACGGACGGACGGACGGACGGACGGACGGACGGACGGACGGACATCGCTAGATCGACTTAAAATCGATCAAGGATCATGAATATATATACTTTATGGGGTCCTAGACCAATATTTCGATGTGTTACAAACGAATGACAAACTTATATATACCCTCTATCACTAGAGTGGAGGGTATAAAAATCAGTCAAATCGGTCCAGCCGTTTGGCTGTAAATAATTTTGGCCAAAAAAAGGGTAAAATTTCCTATAGTGCAGTGGTTCAAAAGTTATGACCAAAAGACTGAATTTCAGAAAGGGTTTTTCGTGAATTTACGATATAAAAACCACGCTTACTTTCGAAAGGCAAATTTGAGAATGCTGACGCTTGGCAAATATATATTGTCGTTCCAGATATATATTGTCGTTCCTCTAACCTAGTTCGTATTAAATTTCAGGCATATTAGTCCAGTGGTTAAAAAGTTATAAGCAAAACCGTGAATTTCAGATAAGTTTCACCTTAAATTCACGTGTCGAAAAGCCGTTAAACATGTTTTAAAACCCTCCCTACCCTAGTAAAAATATTATGCTAATTTTACTAAATAGATCTAATTTGATCCGTAAAATGGTTGTATCATATAATATCTAATTGTATTACTTTAGATCAAAAAATATAAAAATTGATACAATTTGATCCTGAATTTGGTCAAATCTAATTAGATCAAATTGATCTTATAATTAGGGTGACCATTTGTTCTCGAAATCAAATCAGTACGCCTACTTTTTATATTTTTTTTCTTTCAAGAACTCCCCAAAAACTCATATGGAAAGAAAAATTATGACGAATGTTTTAGCACTCAAAAAGTTTTGGTTTAATTAACAGAATTATTGTACACTCAAAAAATTATGTAGGTAAATTCCACTGAATATTCACTTAAAACAACTGAAATTTTATTTAAAAACCATTCCACTGTTTTTTCATTTAAAATAAAAACACATTACAGTCAATTTTAAATGTTAATTTAATGACTACCCAAAACATTAAAAAACTACTGAATATTCACTTATTTTGTATTGAAAAACAGTAAAACTATAGAAGAAATTTTTTATTGCCGAAAATGAATGTAACAGAAAATTCGTTTTTAAGATAGTAAATTATATTTAAATGTTGTTTTTTTATTTTTAGTACCAAAAGGTACATAAAAATAAAATGTATTTATTCGGCCTTTATATATGTATATATATTCGATTAGAGTTTTATTCTAGTTCGAGGCCCAAAAATATTTCTATTTATGATATTGTCATAATAGAGTATTTTTAATTTATTGCTTTAAAAAAGTTACTATCTCATAGTATGTCTGTACTGATCTGAAGATTCCTTTAGTGGGGATGAAACTGATCAGTACAGACATACTATGAGATAGTAACTTTTTTAAAGCAATAAATTAAAAATACTCTATTATGACAATATCATAAATAGAAATATTTTTGGGCCTCGAACTAGAATAAAACTCTAATCGAATATATATACATATATAAAGGCCGAATAAATACATTTTATTTTTATGTACCTTTTGGTACTAAAAATAAAAAAACAACATTTAACACAAAGTTTAGTACGACTTATCCTACCAACACTATTGTTTGGTTAGGCACTGTTGTTATTGTAAAATAAAGGCCTAGGCACTTGAGCGCTACTGTAGCGGTGCTGTAGCGTGACGGGCTGTTGTATCGTTTTAGCAATTACTGATTCCGTTTCAACGTGTCATATTAATTTACAAATTTTATTTTAAAAAGTGGCTATTTGTGATTTTTTTTAATTTATATTTACAGAAAAACATTTTTTTTTCGTTTATTTATATTTATTTTTTAATTCTGCCACACAAATAAAAAAATTTCAACACAAAATAAAAAATAAAATCAGCTGACACGTAAAACGTACGGAAAATCAAAATTTTTTAGGTTCGGCCGCTACAGCACCGTCACATATTCGTTTAAGTACCTATTTCTATTTATTTTAATACAATCTAACGTATCAGCTGACACGTCTCCGAACCGTATTCGCTCAAGTAATTACGCCTTAACAGCAACACATATATTAATAGTTACCGACGGTGATTTAATATATACAATTTTTGCTTTAAAAGAGTTATTTTTGTTGGAAAACAGATTTCGGACCTTCATAATAGTACTTCTCATATAACTTGGGAAATATATCAAATATTATGTCTGGTTTGATGTTTGATTGACCAACGATGATTCTCTAAAGTCTGCTGAAGATTCCTTTAGTGGGGATGAAACTGATCAGTACAGACATACTATGAGATAGTAACTTTTTTAAAGCAATAAATTAAAAATACTCTATTATGACAATATCATAAATAGAAATATTTTTGGGCCTCGAACTAGAATAAAACTCTAATCGAATATATATACATATATAAAGGCCGAATAAATACATTTTATTTTTATGTACCTTTTGGTACTAAAAATAAAAAAACAACATTTAACACAAAGTTTAGTACGACTTATCCTACCAACACTATTGTTTGGTTAGGCACTGTTGTTATTGTAAAATAACAGCAACACATATATTAATAGTTACCGACGGTGATTTAATATATACAATTTTTGCTTTAAAAGAGTTATTTTTGTTGGAAAACAGATTTCGGACCTTCATAATAGTACTTCTCATATAACTTGGGAAATATATCAAATATTATGTCTGGTTTGATGTTTGATTGACCAACGATGATTCTCTAAAGTCTGCTGAAGATTCCTTTAGTGGGGATGAAACTGATCAGTACAGACATACTATGAGATAGTAACTTTTTTAAAGCAATAAATTAAAAATACTCTATTATGACAATATCATAAATAGAAATATTTTTGGGCCTCGAACTAGAATAAAACTCTAATCGAATATATATACATTAGAGTGTCCCTTATTTTGGAAATGTTGGAAATCTTGAGACGGTACCCCCTCATTTTTTTCCTTTTGACTTAAAAATAACTCAGGAAAAATTTTACGCCCCTAGGACCACGCCTTCCCTACGCGACGGGGCCTTAAAGAGCGGGGCATTAAAAATCATTTTTCCATACAAACCAAAAAAATTTTTTTTTAATTTTTAATTTTTTTGTTATTAATTATAATATTACTTGGTTTGCTTATTCACGACAAAAAATTTGATTTTGGTGGGATAAGTCTTTCAGCGCTAAAAAATTTTTCGCAAAAAAAAAATTTGAGCCGCCGGGGTCCTACAGTAAAAAATTTTTAAAAAATATTTTTTTTTAGTTTTGACCAGCAACGGTTTTAGCTGCTATGTTTCTTTTAATGATATATATTCCAAAAAAAAAAAATATTCATATCTGTGACATCTTTATCTTTTTCGAAAAAAAAATTTTGAGCCGTAGGGATCCTACGGTAAAAATTTTTTAAAAAATATTTTTTTTTTAGTTTTGAAAAGCAACGGTTTTAGTTGTTATGTTGTTTTTAATGATATATATTCCAAAAAAAATATTATTCATATTTGTGACATCTTGATCGTGTATCGAAAAAAATCAACAATGCATTTTTTACCCTTTTTTAGAACACGATACAGATGTCACAGATACAAAAAATATTTTTTTATGAATATATATCATTTAAAGCAACATAGCAGCTAAAATCGTTGCTGGTCAAAACTAAAAAAAAAATATTTTTTAAAAATTTTTTACTGTAGGACCCGGGCGGCTCAAATTTTTTTTTGCGAAAAATTTTTTAGCGCTGAAAGACTTATCCCACCAAAATCAAATTTTTTGTCGTGAATAAGCAAACCAAGTAATATAATAAATAATAACAAAAAAATTAAAAATCAAAAAAAATTTTTTTTGGTTTGTATGGAAAAATGATTTTTAAGGCCCCGCTCTTTAAGGCCCCGTCGCGTAGGGAAGGCGTGGTCCTAGGGGCGTAAAATTTTTCCTGAGTTATTTTTAAGTCAAAAGGAAAAAAATGAGCGGGTACCGTCTCAAGATTTCCAACATTTCCAAAATAAGGGACACTCTAATATACATATATAAAGGCCGAATAAATACATTTTATTTTTATGTACCTTTTGGTACTAAAAATAAAAAAACAACATTTAACACAAAGTTTAGTACGACTTATCCTACCAACACTATTGTTTGGTTAGGCACTGTTGTTATTGTAAAATAACAGCAACACATATATTAATAGTTACCGACGGTGATTTAATATATACAATTTTTGCTTTAAAAGAGTTATTTTTGTTGGAAAACAGATTTCGGACCTTCATAATAGTACTTCTCATATAACTTGGGAAATATATCAAATATTATGTCTGGTTTGATGTTTGATTGACCAACGATGATTCTCTAAAGTCTGCTGAAGATTCCTTTAGTGGGGATGAAACTGATCAGTACAGACATACTATGAGATAGTAACTTTTTTAAAGCAATAAATTAAAAATACTCTATTATGACAATATCATAAATAGAAATATTTTTGGGCCTCGAACTAGAATAAAACTCTAATCGAATATATGTAAATTATATTTTTTAAACTACAGAAATAGTAAAAAAATTAAATCCTTCATAAAATAAGTGATTTTTCTTTTAAAATAACTTTACTGATTACTTTTTAAAATAACCTACAAACAGTTAATGACATAATTTTCTTAGTGTATATTGTTACCTGTATTTCAGTAAAAACAACTGTTAAAAACAACTGACATGAAGAGTTGTAGTAATTTTGCATAAAATGAAGCCCATCACTGACAACAATTCAATACAAACCACAAATGTTTTGAGAATGGCATTATGAAGACTTAGTTCTTTTGAGAATCGCCCCGATTCTAAGGACTTTTTCTCAAGTTCTGAAATCTCTCTCTTTCATTTAGAAAAACTCCCAAATCACGAGCAAATATTAAAAAAAAAAAACTCTTATGTTCTCGGAACTTTTTCCGATAGGAAACACCTCAGATTTTGTGTCCATATTTTCGGGAAAAACCCCTGCAAACACCAATGACTTTACCACATCCACACATCTAATATTTATTTGGACTCATCCAATTATAATTTCATCCTAAAAATACTTTCCCTATAAAAACCTACTCAGATTCTGTTCGCTTTTTCTTATACAGATTAATTTTCGTTACGAAATTTTTTTTCGTACTCACAAGCTTTAAGATTCTTGGACATTTTTTAATAGAAAGTATTTCAGACTTAGCTTTTATAAAGCTTCTTTAACAAATTATTTGAGGGAAATAATAGTTTTGGTATAGAATTTTTGACTAAAATAATTTTTTATGTGGAAATGTAAAAAAATCAGTACAATCAGTACATATTTTAAAAAATCAGTACAAATCAGTACAAGGTATTTTGATCAGTACACGTGACTAAAAATCAGTACATGTACTGATCAAATCAGTACGAATGGTCAGCCTACTTATAATATCTATTTTTATATAATTTGATGAGCAAAACCAAAATACGAATCTAATCATATATGGAGCAATATCTAACCATATAAAGTGAATCAACCGTATCAAAGTGATAGATAAAATTTTATATAAATTTATACGGAAGCATATTAACTCATATAAGATTGTATCAAATTATATATGATTAGACCAGAAAATTTTTACTCGGGTAGTAAAAATATTATGCTAATTTTACTGAATAGATCTAATTTGATCCGTAAAATGGTTGTATCAAATAATATTTAATTGTATTACTTTAGATCAAAAAATATAAAAATTTATACAATTTGATCCTGAATTTGGTCAAATCTAATTAGATCAAATTGATCTTATAATATCAATTTTTATATAATTTGATGAGCAAAACCAAAATACGAATCTAATCATATATGGAGCAATATCTAACCATATAAAGTGGATCAACCGTATCAAAGTGATAGATACAATTTTATATAAATTTATACGGAAGCATATTAACTCATATATGATTGTATCAAATTATATATGATTAGACCAGAAAATTTTTACTCGGGCTAGTAAAAATATTATGCTAATTTTACTAAATAGCTCTAATTTGATAAGTAAAATGGTTGTATCAGATAATATCTAATTGTATTACTTTAGATCAAAAAATATAAAAATTGATACAATTTGATCCTGAATTTGGTCAAATCTAATTAGATCAAATTGATCTTATCATATATATTTTTATATAATTTGATGAGCAAAACCAAAATAAAATCTAATCATATATGGAGCAATATCTAACCATATAAAGTGGATCAACCCCGACCCCAGTAAAAAAGATCTGATATAATCATATATGCTATTATATAATTATTTATATTTATATATGGTTATGCATGAACTTTGATATGGTCATATAAGTTTACATATAGCATTGTATTTTTCCTTATTTTTTAATATGATAACATACATATTCCTATCTATTTATATACCGATCTATATGAAATTAGATATGACATATAAGGTCGGGAATTTTTAGATATGACAGATAAAAAGATATATGATTTTATTTATAATTATATCCTGAAAATTTTTTTCAAAATTTTCTAAGTCCCGGACAATTAAAAAAAATTAAAAAAATTTCAAGTTCTAAAAAATTTTATGAAAATTTTCCAATGTCCCGGACACAAAATTTTTTTGTCAATTTTTTTGGAGTAAAAAAATCATTGAAAATGTTTTTAGGAGAAATTTATTTTTTTTTGAAAAATTTTTAAGTTTCGAATGTTTTTAAATTTTCTAAGCCACAAACATTTTTTGGAATTTTAAATCACTTATAAATGATTTTAGAAAAAAAAATTACAAATTTTTAATAATTTGCTAAGTCCCCAAAAATTCCGAAGAATGCAATAAAAACTCTTCTAATTGATAATGTATCTAATCTGATAAAATAATTTCTAATTTCACGTTTAAAATTCCAAAAAATTTTACCAGATTTTATCTAAATATATAAAAATTTATCTAATTTTAACAGATAAGATATGATTTAATACAATTAAGTAGATAGACCCATTTTTGGGATCAAACTGAATCAAATTTGATATCATTTTATCAAAAATATACGATTATATCAAATTCTATTATTTTTGATAAAATAATATCAAATTTGATTAAGTTTGATCCCAAAAATGGGTCTATCTAATTGTATTAAATCATATCTTATCTGTTAAAATTAGATAAATTTTTATACTATAATTAGATGAAATCTGGTAAAATTTTTTGGAATTTTAAACGTGAAATTAGAAATTATTTTATCAGATTGGATACATTATTAATTAGAAGAGTTTTTATTGCATTCTTCGGAATTTTCTTATTAAAAATTTGTCAATTTTGTTTTCTAAATTATTTTTACGGGATTTAAAAATTCCAAAAAATGTTTGTGTCTTAGAAAATTTAAAACCATTTTTTCGGAAATTAAAAATTTTTCAAAAACATAAAATTTCTCCTAAAAACATTTTCAATGATTTTTTTACTCCAAAAATAATTGCAAAAAAAATTTTGTGTCCGGGACTTTGGAAAATGTTTATAAAATTTTTTAGGACTTGAAAATTTTTAAATTTTTTTTTAATTCTAAGGGACTTGGAAAATTTTGAAATTTTTTTTCGGGATATAATTATAAATAAAATCATATATCTTTTTATCTGCCATATCTAAAAATTCCCGACCTTATATGTCATATCTAACTTCATATAGATCGGTATATAAGTAGATATGAATATGTATGTTATCATATTTAAAAATAAGGAAAAATACAATGCTATATATAAACTTATATGTCCATATCAAAGTTCATGCGTAACCATATATAAATTTAAATAATTATGATTATGTGATTATATCATATCTTTTTTACTCGGGACCGTATCAAAGTGAGAGATAAAATTTTATATAAATTTATACGAAAGCATATTAACTCATATAAGATTGTATCAAATTATATATAATTAGACCAGAAAGTTTTTACTCGGGAAGTAACAAAAATATTTTACAACGTGTTTTTGTCACACAAAAATATTTTTACACTAAAAAAAGAAATACACTAAAAAAAAATTTTAAACTCAAAAAAAAATTTTACACTCAAAAAAAATTTAGTAAATTATTTTTTTTTTTTTTTTGTTAAATTACTACACTCAAAATAATAACTCTGTTAAATTACAGAAAAACTCTGCTAATTTAACAGAGTACACCATACTTTTCCAGCTAACAACATTTCTTGGTAATTTTACTAAAAAAACTCTGTAAAATGATTTTGACAAAAAAAAAAATGTTAATTTACAGAGTTTATAGTAAAATATTGGTTAAATATGAAAGCTTTTTGACAGAGAAAACTCTGTAATTTTACTTTAAAACTCTGTAAAATGATTTGGACAAAGAAACTGTTAATTTACAGAGTTTCTAGTAAAATATTGTTTAAATTAACCACTATTTAGCAAAGAAAACTATGTAAATTTACATATATTTTTAAAATGCATTTGATCATGGAGGAATAAAGCAAAGAGATTGTAATTGGTTCAACTCTCTTTTTTTCCTCTCACGAGAAATCTGTCTGGGATCAAGTAAAATTTTTGGTTTTTTAAAGTCATGAAATTTGTACTTTATTTGCACTTTTAATATTTTTTTTTAATTATATTGAATCATTAACATTTTAAGAACATAAATTTCATAAATTTGTTTTGTTTAAAACAATATAAGAGTGTATTTTTTAAAGAAAACAAAAAGCCTTTTTTTCAATTCAACTTTCAACCGTCATTCTATTAATCTAGGCAGTTAAAGTTTAAGTGTTTAAGGTAAATTTAATGCAAAAAAAAAAAAATTACAGAAAAAACTCTGTAAATTTACAGAGTTTAGTTAAATGCATGTTATTTTATAAAATTTTTATAAGATTTTTTTGCTACTTTTTCAACTTTTTCTCAAAAAAAAAAAATATACAAATAAAATTTTGATGTTTGGTAACTAAAAACAAAAACTACTCAAAACAGAAAATTTTTTTGGTTATAAAAAATACGAAGTATTTTGCTTAAATCTGTATTTTAGCAGAAAACTCTGTTAATTATCTGTAAAATTAAGATTACAAAGTAAAAAGTAATATAGCAGAGGAAACTTTGTTTCTTTTCACAACAAAATACAAAGTATTTTCTTTAAATCTGTATTTTGACAGAAAACTCTGTCAAATATCTGTTGAATTGAGATTACAGTCATTTTACACAGTATTTTACAGAGTTATTATTTTGAGTGTAAAAAAAAAAGATTTTTTACACAAAATAAAATATTTCTAATCAAAAATTTAAAAAAGGGCATTGTGGAGGGTATTCATAGATTCGGCCAAGTCGAATTTAACTTTTCTGCTTGTTGTCCGTTGAAATCGAAATTTTCAAAAAGTTACTTTTTCGGAACATTAATTCAGGAAAAATAAAAAGTACCAAAAGTACACTTTTTTACCCCTTTTTTAAGCGAACCAAAAATAAATCCAAATTCCGGAAGATCTTAAGATCTACATTCCAAATCTTAAGACCCTTGCTTCAGTGAATGTCAGTCTGTCCCCCAACTCTTTAAAATAATTAAAGATAAATCATATTTTCTTTAAAAAGGCAAATGATAAATCTTAAATCAATTATAACCTCAATTGTAATTAGCAATTGAATTCATATACGAAAATAACATTTATTTATGCAACATGAACTCTAAAATTTTGTTAAATTCAATTATCAATATAATTATAAATCTAATATTACCTTTTAATTATGTAAGTAACAACCGAAATGGGAAATTTAGGCGGGCCAATTGTGTTTGAATTAATACAGATTATTCAACTACAGAATCTCAACATTTTCCTGAGAAAAAAAAATCTTAAAGTTTATGGATTTTGGGTGACTTTCTAACACATCCATTGTCGCCCAGCCCAAACCAGTGAAATATAATGTTTTTGGAAATTCCGATTTTAAGAGGGTTAAAAAGGGTAAAAATGTTTACTTTGGTACTTTTTGGTATTTTCAGAAAAAATTTGATGCATGATTCTCGGTGAAAAAAAATTAAAAAACAAGTACACAGGAAAAAAAAAATATTTAAAAAATTCGCAGATTTAATGTAAATGAAATAATTGAGCTCGAGGTCTGTTGTTTTAAATAATTTTTATTTTATTTCTCCGATATTTCGAAATTCATCGAATTTCATCCTCAGGGACACTTGTAAAAATTACACAAACAAAATAAACTTTAAGCTATAGTTGTTTTAACATCGTCGTATGGTATTGCAGTGATCTACTTAAAGTACTTAAGTAGATCAGTGCAATACCATACGACGATGTTAAAACAACTATAGCTTAAAGTATATTTTGTTTGTGTAATTTTTACAAGTGTCCCTGAGGATGAAATTCGATGAATTTCGAAATATCGGAGAAATAAAATAAAAATTATTTAAAACAACAGACCTCGAGCTCAATTATTTCATTTACATTACAACTTTAAAGGTCGAATAAATACAACATTAAATTCGCAGATTTAATTAAAAAATTAATTAAATCCGAACCAATCACTAAAATTTGCATATTAAAAATATTTGTCTGTCGTTAATTAAAAATAAATGGATATTTATTTAATTAAAATTTTAATACTATAAATAAAAAAAATAAATTTAAATATAAAAAAAAAAATAATTAAAATTTTTTAAAAGTTTAGTTAAAAAAAAAAATTGAAACAAATTAAAATTTTAATTGTATAAATTAAAAAAATAATAAAAATAATTAATTAAAAAAAAAAATAATTTAAAAAAACATTTTGTTTTAAATAAAAATGTTTAAAAAAATTTAATTTTAAATAAAAATGTTTAAAAAAAATATTTTTTCGAACTTTACCAAATATATTTATGCCGAAAAGATATATGTTGTGTTTTTCAATTATATGTACTTATTAAGTACATTTTCTAATATTACCCCAAAAGTGTGCTTTAAAAATGCTAAAAAGTTCAAATAATGAAAGTTTTAAACAAAAGAGCTTTTACTTCCTGCATGATTTGATGGGGATATTTATTGTGCGCCCTTAAAGTATGCTATAATAATATTACAAAAGCTCTGTATAAAATACATTCCACAACAGGGAGAGTCAAATGTGTGCTAATCTTTTATAATAATAATATTTATTAAGTACACATTTTGTATGGTAAATCCTAATCCAAATGATTGCAAAACACAGCTATAGTCAGTGAGAAAATTTTATAAAGTTGATTATAAACCATTATACATCAAATCATAAACAAAATGAGAATTCAAAAAACTATATGAGAAATAAAAAAACTTTAAACAAACTGTTGCAAGAGAAAACCACATACTCGCACTCATACGGAAAACCAAACAAATCAAAACAAAAAAAAAATAAGTAAAGCTAAAAATTGTATTAACCAATTAATTAAATATTCAATTAATATTAAGTGTAAAACCAATAAAATGTTAATCAAAACAAAGTTTAAAATTTAATTAAACAATTAATTATATTAATTAAAAATTTAGTTGGCATTAAAATAAAAAACAATTAAAATTTTGATTAAAATGAAATATACGATATTATTTTTTGTGTAGACCAATGAGTTTAACGCATATTATGCAGAAAGGAATGAAACCTTCGTGGAATGAAATGCAGCTTAAAACAAATAAAGTAAAATGGCGGAACGAAATGAAATAGAATTGAGATCGAAATAGAATATTTTTTTTTTAATTTCCAACGTTTTTTAATCCCACAAAATGTTGTTCATACCTGATTTAAAACTCACACATTCCCATCACATACTAAACTGCATATATGCATTTGTAACTACTATAGATAATTTTAAATTGTTAATTAGAAATTTCCTAACAATTAACTAAACATTTGCTGGCTGTTTTTGGTAAATTCTCTATGGACATAATAAATTTGACACTCATAAAATATTTTAACTACATACCACTCATTCGTGTGACTTTAACTGTTGATAATGAGGAAAAATAATAGAGATGATGATAATCGAGATGATGAAGTCAATTTATAATCAAGTAATAAACTGTCAAAAATTACCAATGGAATTTAGAGATTGCACTTGGAGTATGTAGCAAACAGAGCAGTTGCGGCAGAGGCCAGTGTGTTAAAATATTTAATTCTCAAACTACAAGTTTGAATATGAATTAGTTTGTTTGACCAGGGGAAGGCTAAATATGATGGAGTCCATAATAAATGGTTAAATTTTTAATACCAATTGAAATTATGCAGCAACAAATAAAATCAGATTTGATTTGAAACCAAAAAAAACTTCATTGTCTAGTTGGCGCCCACGTTAGGCTTCCAATCCAATGGCTTGTGCGTTTGTGATTACGGAAAAAGCTTTTCAAATTTGTAATAGTTACGCTCAAAGAACCCAATTTATATTACTTTTTATTTCCCTGCCCTTAAATAAAGGAAAATTATTGGCGCCCAACAGGGGGCCCATTGAAAAATTTGATAGAAAAACGAAAGATTTTTGAAATTTTTAATTGTAATTTGAATGAAAAGTTTTCTGAATTGAAACCAAAAAAAAAAAACTGCATTATATAGTTGGCGCCCACTTAAGGACCTTTATCAACTGGCATGTGCTTTTGGGTTTTCGTAATAGTTTAGTTTAAAGAATGCAATTTATATTATTTTTTATTTCCACGCTTTTAAATAAAGAACAATTATTGGCGCCCAACAGGGGGCCCATTAAACAATGTGATAAAAAACGGAAGGTTTTTTAAATTTTTAATTGCAATTTGAATTAAAAATTTCCTGACTTGAAACCAAAAAATCTTCATTGTCTAGTTGGCGCCCACGTTAGGGCTTTAATCAAATGGCTTGTGCTTCGGTGTTTGCGGCAAAACCTTTTCAAATTGGTAATAGTAACGCTTAAAGAACGCAATTCATATTATTTTTTATTTCCCTGCCCTTCAATAAAGACAAATTATTGGCGCCCAAGAGGGGGCCCATTAAACAATGTGATAAAAAACGAAGGTTTTTTAAAATGTTTTAATGGAAATTTAAAGGAAAAGTTTTCTGACTTGAAACTAAAAAAAACTTTATTGTCTAGTTAGCGCCCACGTTAGGGCTTTAATCAAATGGCTTGTGGTTTTGTGTTTGCGGCAAAAGCTTTTCAAATTTGTAATAGTTACGCTCAAAGAACCCAATTTATATTACTTTTTATTTCCCTGCCCTTAAATAAAGAAAAATTATTGGCGCCCAACAGGGGGCACATTAAAAAATTTGATAATAAACGAAAGATTTTTTGAAATTTTTAATTGTAGTTTGAATTAAAAATTTCCTGACTTGAAACCAAAAAAAACTTCATTGTCTAGTTGGCGCCCACGTTAGGTCATCAATTAATGGCTTGTGCTTTTATGTTTGCGACAAAAGTTTTTTAAATTCGTAATAGTTCAGCTTAAAGAACGCAATTTATATTGTTTTTTATTTCCCTGCCCTTCAATAAAAAAATTATTGGCGCCCAATAGGGGGACCATTAAAAAATGTGATAAAAAACGAAGGAGTTTTTAAATTTTTAATTGTAATTTGAAATAAAAATTTCCTGAATTGAAACCAAAAAAATCTTCATTGTACAGTTGGCGCCCACGTTAGGTCATCAATGAAATGGCTTGTGCTTTTATGTTTGCGACAAAAGTTTTTTAAATTCGTAATAGTTTAGCTTAAAGAATGCAATTTATAGTATTTTTTATTTCCCTGCCCTTAAATAAAGAAAAATTATTGGCGCCCAACATGGGCCCATTAAACAATGTGATAAAAACCGAAGAATTTTTTAAATTTTAAATTAAAATTTAAAAGAAAAATTTTCTGATTTTTGTTTTATCTTCAACAGAACACTATCCACAAAATACACCATATAATTATGTTGTGCTATGCAAAATGTATTGCCTTTCATTTTGTTGACCAGAAAATGCCAACTGGAATATGGGCTTTAATTATCGATTTTCTAGCCTCAAGGGAATAAAATCATTTGAATATGTGAACTACATCCATTCCATGTGTAATTTAAGGAAGAGTGTGAACCAGAAAATAAAAACGTAAATCCTGTTATATCTACATAGTTATTTTACAATTTTGACCATTTTAATAGTCAATTTTGTCTTTTTTTTTTTGACTGTTGGTAAACTCATGTAGGGAGTTGAAAGGCACAAAATTTTGTAGACTTATGCAAAAAAAAACACACACAGAAAGTCACATGTATATGTCTGAATTATTGTTCATTTTGCGATACATACTAATTTGATAATGCAATCAAAAGGAATAAAAAGTTTTTTTTTTTGACATTTATGCAGAACTTGACCAGCCAGGCGACCTCGTCTCTACTTTAAATCTTTATAGAGAAAAATCTCCATAAATGGCAATCATGCATTAAAGTATATATTTAATATGCAACAGTGCAACATGTTTTTTATCGTCTATGTATGTTGAACAGGGTTGTCATAGAAGAGCTTTAAGTGCTAGTTCTAGCACCTTCCAAAGAAATTTAGCACCCAAATTTTAGGAATGGCCGCTGAATAAATTTTCTTATATTTCACGAACTATTGATATTCTACAACCCCTTGTGAAATTTTATACCGAACATTTGTGTAGAATATTTTAAACTTTTAAACGCACGTTTTCTATGTAAATATCTAAAAAACGGACTAAAAGTTCCTCTAAAAATGAAAGACAGACGGTTAATAAGTATTGAAAAAGAACTGCCATCAAATTTTACTGAAGACTACAGGTAAAACGGACTTAAAATACCCCTAAAAATGAAAGATAGAGGGCAAATATGTATTAAAAAAAGAACCGCCATCAAATTTTACTGAAGACTAGATTTAATATTTTTTTTTTGCGTTTTTCAAACGCCTTTATAAAAGAATTAAAACTTCAGTGGGCCATAAAAAAAGAACTCGAACTAACAGGGATGGTCTTTCACAGGGCACCCACCGATTGCCCTGATACTTGAATATGGGAATGAGGGAAAAAAATAAAAGTTACCTGTTTTTTTTAGCTGCCCAATCTCAAATTTAAAAAAGGGTTGCCATCTTATGAAAAATTAAGGGCTTTCGGGAAAATCCGTATAAAAGCCGAACAAGCAGGAATTTTGCCAAACGAAAAAATACGGGTCAGCTTAATTTTGACAGAGATTATTAAATATAATTTTGGCGGTCGTACGTATATACCTCTCCATATAAACTACCCCAACGATTATACATTTTTGACAATAACGAACTTAAGGACGCCGAATTTAGGCACGACCAATACACCATTGGATATGGTTTGGGAAAAATCATCAAAAAAAGAAAAAATCCCGTTTTCCCTCTCCCCTTTGACTCGCTATATATGAGATTGGGAAGCTATAAAAAAACAGGTAACTCTTGTTTTGCTCCCCTCTTTACTATATGCAAATTTCAGGACAATCGGTTGGTGCCCTGTGAAAGACCTTCTTTGTAAGTCTTTAAACCCCAGGGGTTGTATCTACACTCAAAATAAAAACTCTGTCAAAAAATCTGTAAAACGATTTTTAATTTCATTTAGAAAACTTTTAGCAGATTTTTCTGCTTAAATTGATATTTTTACTAAAATCTCTGTCATTTGGTTTTACAAATAACAGAAATTTAACTGTGTATTTACTGATTCTGTTTGCGGAATTTCAATATATTTTTGAACATAATTTTAGCAGACCATTTTTTAATTATACAGAAATAGTTTGCTGTCATTGTTTTTTCAAGGAAATTTTCTTGAATTTTTTCAAACAGTTAATTTTTTTTGTTTTTTTATGTAATCAAAACGATATTTTTAAACATACATATTTTTAGCAGCTTATTTTCTAATTTTACAGAAATAGTTTGCTGTCATCTCTTTTTCAAGAAAACTTTCATAAGGTTTTTGTTAATTTTTAATTAAAAAACAGTATTAACCCTTTGACGATCAGACATTTTCTGCCGAAACGATTTTCAATTCCTCTTCATTGTCGTGATCTGTGACCTAATAATAGTCACTCAACAAAAAGTTGCACCCCTACCCCTCTCCTTCCCCCTTATTTTTCTAGGGAAAAAATTTTGCCATTTTACAATTACGCAGATCTGGCTAAAGCTATTGGCTATTCGTTGTAATTTTTAAGATCTGCAACTCAATTATAGTTACTCTACAAGAACTTGGACATCTAAGCCCTGGTTTTGCTCGACAAGTAAAAATCCTTTTTTGCCTAAAATAGAGATTATGATTTTACAAACTTTGAGGGCTTACAGTGAGTAAGTGGATCAAATTAGAGAGTTACTGAAAACTAGAATTTTGTTGAGGGATTAATACTCTACAATTCATCTTTTAGCACATTTACCCTATCCTTCACCTGAACAAAAATAATCGCCTAAAACGCTTTGGCAAGTATTCTTGCCTGTGGTCGTTAAAGGGTTAAAGTTTTCATGAAAACAAATTTTCTAAAACCAAAAATTTTCTAGAAAATGTCTTAGCAGATTTCTTTGTTGTTTTGACAGATTTATGTGTTGATTTCAAATAGATAATCATGACAGATTTTCAGCAAACCGTGTCTGCTAAAATCAGCGGATTTCTCATATGGCTCAAAATGGGTGTATTTTCACCAGATTTTTCTGCTGTTTGGACAAAGAGTTTATTTTGAGTGTTGTAAAATAAACTTTAATAACACGATGATTTGAAAACAAAAATTAAAAAAATGTTACTTTATAAAATAGTACTTTATAAAGTGGTACTTTATAAAATGATACTTTATAAAATGGTATGTTATAAAACTGTACTTTAGACAATGTTTATAAACGGCTCGGATCAAGTCTCAGACTCTGTAATATTTTTTCTAAACAAAATCTCACAAATTCTGAGACATTTTTCCTATCGAAAAAGTCTGCGATTTTTTTTTTTTTTTAAAGATTTTAGGATTTTTTTTAGATTCTAACCCATCTTTAAAATGTCTCATATTTTAATTAATTTTTTCTATAGAAAAATTCTTAAATTTTCCCTAAAGACAATTTTCTTATTATGCCTAAAAATTCAAAGATTCCGAGACTTTTTTTCAAATAAAAATTTAAAGATTCAAAATCATTTTTCCTATAGAAAAATTTTAATATTCTTGGACAAAGAAAAATGTTCACATATTTTACTTTTATTTTTTCTTTCCTTTTTACCATCTTTGTATCAGATTTTTTCCAAAGAAGAATTGTCAGATTTTTTTCTAAGAAAAAATTATCGGCCATATCAGTGTTTAAAAATTTCGTTGTCCCTTTGTGAAACCATGTGAACCTACGGGAAAATTTCTATAACTCCCGGACTAACAGCAATATCGTCTATAGAATAAAAATACGTGTCGACTTTAATTTAATAAAGATTATTTCGTATTCGTACGGATTGCGTAGTCTATGTCGTTACATAAATACCACCAGAATTTACAAATTTTCTTGAAACAAATATTTACCGAAGTCAAATTTTTACAAGATTATGCCAACGTGGGATCGGAATTGAATAAACCTCATATAGTAGTTTCTTAAAAACTGGCTCAAAAATCCAAAAAACGATTTTCGCCCTTCATAACCCCAAAATTCCATATATGGCCGATAAGCCAAGATACACCAACCTTAGAATCTTAGAGTCTCTTAAAAAAAATTAAAATTACATATTTATTAAGTTGCAGGAAAATCGGTTTATAAGGGTTGGAATACTTCCCTGGTAAGAAGATGATAAAAAGCTTAATATTTTACAATTAAAAACCTTTGGCATATAAAAACAAATTCTAGCATCCACTTTTCTTACTTTTAAACAATCTGGCACCCACTTTCATCTGATCTAGCATATTAGCAACCTCCACTTGTGGCAACACTGTTTTTGCATTCTCATACAACACTCGTTGTATTTTTTGGAAATTGTTGTAACATTGTTATCACGTTCAACAAGAGTGGATTT
The DNA here is from genome assembly GCA_963921195.1 of Pegoplata infirma. NCBI lineage: Eukaryota > Metazoa > Arthropoda > Insecta > Diptera > Anthomyiidae > Pegoplata > Pegoplata infirma. The sequence goes on from OY992539.1 coordinate 198,655,329, forward strand.
GTAAAGTTGTTAAATAGTTCCTATTTTTGTGTATGCACAGTGAGATATGTAACAATTCAAATAAAACTGAGATTCTAAAAAATTTATCCAATAGAAAAAGTCTCAGATTCTGAGATATTTTTTCTATAGAAGGTGTCCCAGATTCTGAGACATTTTTTCCTGTAGACATAGTCTCAGATTCTGAGATATTTTTCCTTTAGAAAAAGTCTTAGATTTTGAGACATTTTTCCTAAAGAAAAAGTCTCAGATTCTGAGATATTACTCCTATCAAAAAACAGATTCTAAAACATTTTTCCTTATCGAAAACATATCAGATTCTGAGACATTTTTTTCTATAAAAAAAAGTCTTAGATTCTGAGTAATTTTTCCTATAGAAAAAGTCTCAGATTCTGAGACATTTTTCCTGTAGAAAATGTTTCAGATTCTGAGACATTTTTCATATAGAAAAAGTCTCAGATTGTAGGATATTTTTCTTATAGAAAAAGTCTCAGATTCTGAGACAATTTTTCTATAGAAAAAGTCTCAGATTCTGAGACATTTTTCTTGTAGAAAAAGTCTCAGATTTTGATACATTTTTCTTATAGAAACAGTATCAGGATGTGGTAAATTTTCCCTTTAGATTCTGAATTATTTTTACTATAAAAAGGAGGCAGATTCTAAGTCTCAGATTCTGAGACATTTTTTCTAAAGAAAAAGTCTCAGATTCTGAGACATTTTTTCCTATAGACATTTCATCTATATAAAAACCTTCAGATTCTGTAACATTTTTCTAATAGAATAATTTTTAGATTCTGATAAAAAAAAAATTTATATAAAATTTTCCAGATTTTTTTTTTTTAATTATTAACAATATTTTCTTACGTTGTCCCACTGTTTCTATCCATATGTTATCAAAACTGCATTGAATTGTCACTTAAACGAACGTGTTTATTACAATTGTTGTTTTTTTCTGTTTCTACTTGTGTTATTGAGTATTTTGTATTGTCTCGTGTCATTGTTTCTTTATCACTTATTAAATTGTTGCAATAATTAACCGCTATAAATGTTAAAAATTTTAAGAATTGAAATAAATAGCAAAAACGTAAAAGAAATTTCAATGATCTCTCCCATATAAGAGAAAAAAAATTTAACGAAAAATTAAATTTTAAATATTTCTAAAAAATACTCATTTAAATTTAAGAGTACATCGACGCGAAAGTTGATTTAGAAAAAAATTTTTAGTTTCATTTATTTTTTTTAATACAAAGATTTTGAGGTATTCTTCCATAAAAAAATTATTCTTCCATAAAAAAAATAAATTTAAAAAAAAAATTATAAAAAGGAAATATGAATGAATTCATAAATGAAAAGTGTAGTTTTTTTACAGATAATTTTTTAACTGAAGTTTCGAAAAAAATCCTTCAGAAAAATTTTAAAATAAGGTACGTGTATTTAAAATTTAAATTTCTGAACAACTTCCCTCCAAAATTTTAAACTTCTAAATAATTTCTCACACCAAAGTGTATTATTTTAAAAGAACAAATTTGTTGATTTTTAAATTTTATTATTTTTTGTTTCTCTCACTTTCTTACCTCTGTGTAGTCTATGTTCTCAATTTTTTATATAACTTTTTTTACTTGCTGAATTAAATTATTTATTATTAGTTATGCTGTCTCACTATAATTTCACTGAATTAATAAACACTTTTTTTAAATTCTTTTACTTAAAAATTAATTAAACAATTTTTAGTTATTTTAAAATTTTATAAGACCACATTTTTTTATTTTATGTGGTTTAATTAAAATCTTGATTTTTATGATTTTTTCCCCCAAGTGCGTGTCTTTAGCAGTTTCCCCAAAGACACTGACAGTTTGATTTGTCAAAATTGATAACTATGAAATCTAAGGTGTGCGTCTGAAAAAAAAGAAGTGTCAAAAAGAAAATTGAAATGTTACCAGATCAACGTAAACTACATTAATCAGGTTCACTTAACCCTTTGGCGTACTGTTTTATTTTGAAAAAGTCATGACTAGTTCTAAGTTCTTTCATGCATCAAAAAATCGAAAATATGTGCCTATAAAATGCTTCTAAAACTCAAAAATATGCACTTAAAATTTAAAAATTTAATGGCTATGAAATGCATTACCATGTAATGCATAGCATATCGTCGCTGCGCCTAAAAATGGAGTCATGTGTAGTTTTTTAATTTTTTTTATTACATCTTTCTGATCCCCTATTGGTCATACGTTTACTCACTAAACCGTTTTTTGATATCTTGATTGGTTCAAAAGTTAGTAAAAGGAGCTATGTGTTCGTCATACTAAAAAAAGGTCTGAAAAGGAGTTATGTGTTAAGCTACACATAACTTTTTTTGATAAAAAAGTAACAGCACGTGACAAAATGGACCACTATTTTAGTAATATGAGGTTCACACATAGCATCCAAGTATTTGGAATGAATTTGTCAAGATTTTTTGGAAAATATTTGCAAATTTTCATCCTGTTATCTAAATCCTAAATGGCTGGTAATAAAGGCTTGTGAAAGCAATTAAATCATTGATGGCGGTAAATTTTAGTATCTAAAGTACATCATCTTTCGCAGATGTCAATTTATGTCAAAGCTCTTTAATATTTACAAGAAAAAACAAAAAATCAGCATCAGTTTTGCGAAAAATCTGTTGTTCGCTGTTTAGTGAAGAGCTTTTAAATATCAAAATTTTAAGGACCTTGTCTAACTAATGTTTCTTTAAACCGCCAACAAACTGTTTTTAGTCTTTGTCCCTCTCAAAAAGAAATTAACAATAAGAATGGTTTCATAAGCAAAAGGAGTTATGTGTAAAAAATATTTTCATTTATTTAAATTTTGTTCCAAAAAGTACTTAAAAAAGGAGTTATGTGTATGTTTTTTGAAAATTTCTGCACCATTGGAAAACCGCTAAATGTTTCATAATTTTTTTGCAGTATGTGGATAGGATATCGGTACAAGAATTTTTTGTAGAACAAACATTTAAAAAATATCGCGAAGGGACGAAAATAAACAGTTTTTTTGCTCTCCTGAACACTTGCCCCAAAACACATGACTCCATTTTTAGGCGCAGCGACGATATATCGTTTATATATGAACAACATTTCCAAATCATTAAATGTGCTAAGCACTTCAATTTTTTTGCATATTTGAATAAAATTGCATATTTTTGCATATTTTGATTATAAATGCATATTTTTGTTACTTTAGAGCAGAATTTTTTTGCATGTAAACTAGACCTAAAAATTATGTGGTACAAATTTAAGACTTTAATTAACCCGTGGCTCCCCGCGGTCAAAATATTTGGGTATTTTTAAAATTAAACAATATCAAAGTAACAAATAATTTTTAAAATCGGTTGAACGGTTTTCGAGATATCGCTATATGAAATTTTCTAAATGAAGGGTTGGGGAAAACCCAAGAAATTAAAAAAAAAAAATATTTCAACAGTTTCTACACCCAAAAATCCTTGTCAAATAACTAGAAAAAATCCCACTATCCCATTTTACCAGTATTTTACAGTTTTCCTTATTTAAAAAAAAAATTTTCGATCAAAATTTAAATTTTTCTTTGTAATTTTAAATTTTTTTCATAAATATCCAATTTTCTAAGGTAATTTTACAAAAAAGAATCTATTTAATTCACGAGAATTTGTAAATATTACCGCATTAAAAAAGTTTTAAATTTAAAATTTTATTGGTAAAAAACATGTTAAATTACGAAAAAGTTCTTAATTTTTACCAGAAATTCTTGTAAAATAGGAGGTAGCACAAAATTTTGTAAGGTCATGGAAGTCCTTGGAATTTTAATTGCGCCAAAAAGTTTTAAATTTACTATTTTATTAGTAAAAAGCTTGTAAATTGTTTGCAATTGTACAAGTTTTTTACCAACAAAACTGTAATTTTTGCTAAGAACTGCTGTAAATTTAAGTCTGAGCGCCATGGACTTGCCTAGAAAATTTACTTATTTTTAGGCTTGTACAACCCACCCTCAACTCAAGGATGTAGAAAAAAATTATTTTACATGGCTTTTTTTATTAATTTTACAAGATATTTTTTTTAGTGTAAAATTTTGAATAACCCTTATGGTCTTGGGTTTGTTAAATTTAGAAAAGGGCAAATCGGATCAGGGGGATAAAAGTTCGCCCTTGAGAAACTAAATCAACCTCTAAAACACACGCAATTTTTCACGGTTTTTTTTTGGTAATTTTTTTAAGCAATTTAAACATTTTTATACCAGAAGAAGTTCTTAATTCTGATATTCGATCCGCTGCCTTTTATAGGCGTGGATAAACAAAAATAATTAAAATAATGATGAAATTGTATAACTATAGTGCAAAGACCATTATGATAATCTTTTAATTTTTTAATGTGTTTGAGGGCACAGCCGAATTTAACATTCTTACTTGTTTTTTCTCTTTGAGACGAAGGCAAGATTTATAAAACTTTTCCTTTACAAAAATAGCTCGGAATCCGCGGGGGAACGTGTAGAACCTGACATCTTGGTTCCTATAGGGGATTTGATGAACGAAATTGATAGGATAAAATGAAGGATAGGTTGATATCACTGACTGCGTGCAGGATATAGCGAACCATGTGGCCACTGCCAGATCCTAAGAGGACAAAAAAGCTTCTTACAGTCATAAAATTATGACGGTAGATTCCAATACAAAAGACAGTTAAATCTACTACATTTGCTGTTGTTTAGGCGTCCACAACATTTTACGGTAAAATCAATCAAAATTTGTTGTTGATTAACAACTACAAAAAAACTGTAAAAACTACTTTAAAGTACAGTTGTTTTTACTGAAACTTTGTTGGCTGAATTTTTTTATTAAGAAAAAAAATCAAAACGTTAAAAAACGGTTAAAATAATTTAGAAATAATTCCTGCCCATCCGTTTTTCTAAAAATTTCTAGAAAATTATTAGTTTTTTTTATAGACTAAAAACAACTAAAAAAAACAACTGTTACTACAATGAAGTATTTTTTTTTTTAGTTTTTTCTAAAAACGTCTACAAAAACAGTTGTTTGAGATTTTTCATACAAAAACAACTGAAATTGTAGTTGATAAAAACAACTACTACTTACTACACAAATGACCGTCATGTAGTAACTGCAATAATTTCCTAAGGTTCAAGAAGTAAAATGGTTTTTGTATCAGAGGGGAGTAGGGAAATGACAATCACAATGGGCCTTATGGCCTCCGAGTGAGTTCGCCAAATTGGCGGAACCCCATCCAACCTAACCTAACCTTCCCTTTGCAAAGATGTCAATTGCTATCAGGTACAGTGGAGCGTCAATAGATTCAGCTGATGTTGTTTCAGCATAATCCGAGTAATCTTTCGAAAGTTAGCGGGTTTCAACAAACAGACGGACGGAAGGACACCGCAAGATCGACTTAAAATCTATACACTTTAAGGGTTCCTTAACCGATATTTCTTGGTGTTACTAACGGAATGACAAACTTTGCTATCACTAGAGTGTAGGGTTGCCATTCGTACTGTTTTAAACAGTACATGTACTGTTTTTTATAAAAAGTACTGTTTTATGCACAGCACCTAAAGCACTTTAAAGCGTGTACTGTTTTTGTACTGTTTTTTTATACTCATCACCAAAATGTAACATTTTTCGCAAAATGTTTCATATTTGACAAAATTATAATTCAATTTTTAAAAATGAGCTAAATGCAATTTAATTTTATATCACACTCAAAAAGAAAAATTATTTAAAAAGTGGAAAACTTAACTAAATTCAATAATGATTTAGCTCCATTGCCATATTTTCCTTCTTTTTATCTAAATTTTTCTGAAAAATAAGAAAAAGAAAAAACTAGAAAATGGGAAAAAATTTATTTTATTGAGTACATCTCATTTAAAGTTCCGATTGCTGGCAGACTCCATTAGGTTCGGAACCCATGGGTCCAGACCACCTTAGTCCCAGTCCCATTGGGTCTATTAAGGATCGTCATAGATTTTGATTCAACATCTTTGCCCTTTTCGCTATACCTTGCTTAGTTTTTAGGATACGGGAATTTAAGGGCCCAAAAGGGTCTTTAGAATCTTAACGGGATAACTAAAAAACTATTACACGGACGGATTAAGACGGTCGTGTAAAGAACTACAAAAATGTATTTGGCATTTTTTTTTTTTTTTTGTTTCGGCAATATTTTCTGAGAAATGGGGAACGCCCAAATTTTTAGATTTAAATTGAGGAGTCGTGTTTTAATTAAAACACTGTTTTATGGATTTTTTCATATGTTTTTGATAGGAAGATCGGTGTTTTATTTAAGCGAATGCATAGAAAGCATTTCAAGTAAGATATCGCGGCAACTAAGACAAATGCTCCAAAAAGTAAATCGCAATTTTTTTCAACACTGATAAAAAAAATATAATAAATTTGAGACGGTTTACCTAAATGTTCCACCGTTCTGTTAACAATCTTTTATGCTCGTTTTGGCTGAGATCTGTTTGAAATCAGGGTAAAAGGGCTAAGTTTTTTTAGTTTGATATAAAATAAGACTTTTAAAAAAGTTCTGTTTTTATTTGCAATGTACTGTTTTTTGAGACCAAATGTACTGTTATTCCATTTTTCAAATCTGGTAACCCTACTAGAGTGGAGGGCATAAGAAACAGAGTCATAGAGTAGTCCAACAAATGGCGTTTGAAAAAGTAGTAAACAAAAACCATATGGTATTGTTTACGAAATTTTATCACAAACCGAAATTCGAGCGAGATGAAAGATACCAGTTTTACAGTGAGAATGCTGATTTTTTTTGTCTCTCTTTGCTTTGCGTTTGAACTTTAGTTTGGCCAGTGTTGCCATAAGAGAATTTTGAAAAAATGCTAAATGCCAGAAAAAAAGTGCTAAAATGCTCTACAGACCAAAAAAAAAGTGCTAGATTTTTTTTTTCATTTTTTAAATTAACAAATAATAATTTTTAACAATAACTCTAGTTTACAACGAAAATGCGCACTAACTGCGTCTACATATTTTTTTGACCGCTAAACTTAAAAATTTTATCGAAAAAAATACTTCTTATAAACTTTTTTTGCGTTTTTTTGAGTTATTTTCCCTATATCTTGAGTAATGTATAGAGTTGTCAATTATTCGACTTTCAACTTTGTTCGAATAATTCAAATAATTGTTTTTCCTCGTTCGATCAAACGATTAAAGATCAAAATTTATTCGATTAATCGAAGAGAATAACGAATAAAAAAATTATTTTAAAAAATATTTTTATTAACAAAAAAAATAAACGATTCATATAAAATAACTTAAAATAAGAAAGTTAAAATTTTTATTAACGAAAAAATGCATAAAAAACTTAAAAATAAAATATTTAAAAGTTTAAAAAAAACTTAAAAATTTAATAACTGAGATCACTTTTAATTAACGGATGTCGATTTTAATACTTGTTGAGAAATAATTCAAATACAAATTATTATTTGAAGAATTCAGACAAAATATATCATAAATGATTTTAATTTTTGTCAAATAAGACAATTTAAGTTGTTCTTAAGAAATAATCTTTTAAAAATAAAAGTTGACTCAATTTTTTTGCTTTCAAACGATTCTTTCGCTAATTGTTGAAGTAGGTGATATAGTAAGAAGAGCATACAAAAGTTTATCTAATTTTTCTGTCCTTTTTCAGATTTTCCCAAATATACCATATCGTCTGATATATCGCTGAAGTCCTTTTTATTTTCTGAATTTTTAATATTTACTTTGAATTGAATTATTTAACTCGCATAAAAGATTATTATTTTTATTAATAATAACTTCCTCTATTTCAATACTTTTATCTGAATTATTGTGATTACTTTCAACATAAAATAATCTGGAGTATAATTCATTTGCATGTTATTTTGTTTCGCTTTTTGGAGAATATTTTAAGAAACTTTCATTGCTCGGAATATTTCCAGAATTTAGAAAAATTATTACCGTATTTAACATTTTTATACGTCTCTCATTAATTCTTATTTTAATACGTTTTAGTAAATCTGATGCAAAAGAATTATTAATTTTTACTAATTCTATAATGGATGTGCTATCCAGGGCTACAATATATTTTAACTTTCCTACATTTTGTATAAAATCTTTCAAAATTTATGAGAATAAATTAAATTCTTAGCATTTATTTAATTTTTTAATTAAAAAAAATTGTTCGATTAATCGACATTAATTAATCGATTTATTCGTTATTCGAAAATCGTCATTTTTGAATTATTCGAACAAGAGTTGGGTCTTATTTGATCGATTAATCGAATTATTCTTAATCGACTGACAACTCTAGTAATGTACCTCCGATCTACTCGTGATACAAACCAAATTAAAGTTAATCAAATTTTCAACAAACTTTACACACATTACTTTCCTATCTGTTCAATAGTTTACGCGCGATAGACAAATGTATTGTAAAAATTCATTTTTTTTTATCAAAAAAAATCATTTGTTGATTTAAAAATTTTTTAACGAATCGTTGCAAACTAACAAGTTTTTTTATTTACCTTAAAAGCCTGAACCTATACAAATATAACAAAATGGGTTTCATAAAAATCTATGGGCAATCACCAAAGTTATAATGATTTTTTTGAAACTACGCATAAAAATTTTCTTAAATTTTTTTTGTATTTAAAATACAAGAATAAAAACTGGGTTAAATACCATAGTTTTTTTGTGTGTGTATTTTCATATTATACCCATAGATTTTCATCAAACCGACTTTGTTATCTTAGTTAAGGATCAGGCTTAAAAAAACCATAACAAATTTTTTTGTTGCGGTTTCAATCAATTTTTTTTCTGAATTTCGATTGCGTTTTCTTAATTTAAACTGGGTTTTCTGAATTTCAATTGGGATTTTTGAATTTCATTAAAAATCTTCTTAATTACAATATGGATTTCTGAATTTTCTTGATTTTGATTGGATTTTCTGAATTTCAAAAAGGTTTTCTGTTTTTCAATTGGGTTTTCGAAATTTAAAAACGTTTTTCTCAATTTATTTTTTCTAAATTTCGACTAGGTTTTCTAAATTTAAATTGGGTTTTCTGGATTTCAATTGGTATTTTTTAATTTCAATAATTTCTTAATTTCTATCTGGATTTTTAAATTTCAATTGGGTTTTCTGAATTTTAACTGGTATTTCTATTTTTTTAATTTATATTTTCTTAATTTTTGAATTTTAACTTATATTTTCTAAATTTTTGAATTTCAATTTATACTTTCTTAATTTCTTAGTATTCCTGATTTTCAATTAGGCGCCATGAAATAAGTCCCAAGAAAAAACGTTAAATAAATTCCATACGATTTGGGAATTATTTCATTATACAGGTGCAAAGAAATCGCCGCAGGCTAAAAAATTTTACAAGAGATTTAAAAAAACAAATTAAAATGTAAAAAAAAAATGCTAAAAATGCTAAAAAATTTTAAAAAAGTGCTAACTTAGCACTTGGCACTTTTTTCCAAAACTTTAGTGCTAAGTCCAAAAAAAAAGTGCTAGATCTAGCACTAAAAGTGCTAAAATGGCAGCACTGAGTTTGGCATTGCCAGAATTTTCCAATTATCTTTGGTGATGCCAGATCTACAAAACGGTCGATGGATTACTATGTCACTATGATAAGAAATCCTTAGGCACTTGCGCAGCGGATTAAGTTTTAAACTCGCAACAAAGTTTTTATAATCCGCGATCAACAAATTATTTGACGTATCTCTATATTTAATCTTATTAAAATTAGAAAAATAGATATCATTTAAATAAAAACCATAAAATTAATTAAATTATTTAATAAAAAATTAATTTTGTTGCCACGAAATAAGAAACATGTGTGACTTTTTAAAACTTTTGCTTTTTACCATATAGTTTTTAAACAATTTGGTTCTTAATGGGTTAATTACGCAAGGTTCACGTTTTTTGCTTTAAATTTTTACCAGAGTAAGTATTATCTCACCATGAACAGCTCATTTCATCTCTTTCTTTTATCATTAACAGAAATTGATATTTTTGTGTTTGCTTCTTTTTTTCTTTGCTCTGAAATGATTGCGTTTCTTGTTTGCTCGTTTTGTGTTTTTTCGAAAAATGAATTTCATAGCAAAGCTCAACATCGTGATAATTCAAATGGTGTTCGGTTTTCTTTGAACAGAAAACGAGATGAGCTGAAATTGAAAATGAAAAATAAAATGAGCTGATAGATGAAACGAGATTGAGATGAAATGAGCTAGCAATGAGATCTCGCGAGATTGATATGAATTGAGCTATCAATGAGATCTCGCGAGATTTCATATCAAACAAAATCATATTTTTTTTTTTTTGTTTGCAAGCATTAATGGAAATGTGGTTGTTTATTGCTTATGATGTGCAGGGATATAAATAAAGCAAAAGGCATGTTAATTCTAATAATGAATAAGAGTTTTTACAGAATTATTTATTAAAATAAATGTCGTTTAATGTTGAATTGTTTCTAACCATTTTTTTGTATTTTTTTTCACGTAACACGTAAAACGGTGTTCGCATTAATTTTTAACTAGTTTAATTATTGGTTTTCGCCATACATTTTAAACGTCAAAATTAAATGGCGTTTAATTTTAACAGATAAAGTGTTTAAAATTGTATGGGGAAAGCACAAAATTAAACTAGTTTAAACGAAGGCGAATATGGTATAATAAGACAATAGTGGTGTTTTTGGTTAACTGTACATTAGGGTGGAGCAAATATAGCTTTCTTTCGAATTTCGAAAACGTCGGGGTCGGGAAAGTTGCCTTTTGTGGTCGATATTAACCCACAAAAATATTGGACCTATAGGGCAATGGTTTTGGTTTCGTTTTTTTTTTACTTGAAAATCGGAAAATCCCGAACAAAGTGAAAAAAATGTTCGAACTTTTTTTTTTTTGCTTTAAATATTAGTTTATATTTGGACATTACTGAAAAACTGTTTTGATGGTAAAAGAATTTTTTTTTTGTCAATAAAATTTTTTTTATTTTTTTTTTTTTTTTAATTTCCTAAAGATTAATTTCAAATTGCGGTAAAAAGGCCAACAACATAATACAATAATTAAAAATATACATCTTTTAAATACTGAGTTAATATTACGTTATATTTTCAGTTAAAACCTAATAAAAAATATTTTTTTTTGCAAAACAAGAAACAAAAAAAATTTTACAGACCAAAAAAAAATTTTTTACCATAAAAACACTTTTTTAGTAATGTCTAAAAGTAAACTAATATTTTAAACAAAAAAAAAAGTTCGAATTTTTTTTTTCACTTTGTTCGGGACTTTCCGATTTTTAAGTCAAAAAAGGTACCCAAAGCCATTGCCTTACAGGTCCAATATTTTTGTGTGTTAATATCGACCCCAAAAGGCAACTTTCCCGACCCCGACGTTTTCGAAATTCGAAAAAAGCTATATTTGCTCCACCCTAATGTACAGTTAACCAAAAACACCACTATTGTCTTATTACGTGTTACGTACAAAAAAAAACCCAAAAAATGGTTAGACACAATTTAACATTAAACGGCATTTATTTTAGTAAATAATTCTGTACAAATTCTAATTCATTATTAGAATTTACTTGTCTTTTGCTTTTTTTTTATATGTATTCCTACCAGACAAGGAAAAACAATAAAATTTAAAATTCCTTATTGATAAAATTCAAATTTAAATTTTTCATAAAATTCAAGAATGAATTTTAAATAAAATTCTTAAAAATTTTATTTTGAATTCTTAGAAGAAATAAAATTCAAAAAAATTTTATTTAAAATTCTTTAAAGAATTTTATTAATAAAAAAAAAAAAATTTATTTTCATAATAACAAACAAGGTAAATTCATAAATTTACCTTGATAACAAATAAATTTTGAACAAATAAATATCAAACCAAAAATAAAATTCAAACCAAAAATAAAATTCTATTCTTTTTGAGAATTTTATTTTTGGAAATAAAAAAATTCAAATGTTTTTGAGAATTTTATTTAAATAAAAATTTAATTTCAAATACCTTATGAATTTTAAATAAAATTCGAATTTTTTCCTTGTCTGATTCCTACACATCATAAGCAATAAACAACCACATTTCCATTAATGCTTGCAAACAAAAAAAAAATATGATTTTGTTTGATATGAAATCTCGCGAGATCTCATTGATAGCTCAATTCATATCAATCTCGCGAGATCTCATTGCTAGCTCATTTCATCTCAATCTCGTTTCATCTATCAGCTCATTTTATTTTTCATTTTCAATTTCAGCTCATCTCGTTTTCTGTTCAAAGAAAACCGAACACCATTTGAATTATCACGATGTTGAGCTTTGCTATGAAATTCATTTTTCGAAAAAACACAAAACGAGCAAACAAGAAACACAATCATTTCAGAGCAAAGAAAATGAAAACAAACAAAAAAATTTTTTCTCAATGAGATTGATAAAATCAAAATCACCATTTACTTACTCTGATTTTTACTTCTCAATTTAAAAGTGAATCCAATAATAAATAGTAATAAAAGAAACAACTTTAAAAAACAATAATTTCGCTTTTATCGTTATTCCCATATATCAATAGATTTGAACGCCTCATTAAATTTAAAAACAATTGAGAAATAAATTTATAAAAAAACAAAAATAAAACAACAACAATATTGAAATAATCTGTATATGAAAATAATAAAGTTGCATTTACAATTTATAAACCAATATAAAATATATAACAACTTTATTACAACGAAAATATATAAAAAAATTAAATATTTTTTTGTAATGCTTTTTATATGATCTTTTGTTTTAAATACTTTGAGCAAAAATTAACAAAAAAAGCGAATGGAGACTCGAGGAAAACCAAAATATAAAAAAAAACCTCAACAATCCCAAAGGAGTCTTAAAAAGTAAAGAGAAAACATTACAAAAAAAAGCAAAATCCCAACAATAGTGTAGGCTTTTTATGGATAAAAATATAAAAAAAATATATCAACTTTTCTCAAAATAACTATACAACAACAATTTTTTCTCAACAAAACAAAAAGAAGGGTCCAAAGCAATAAAGTACAATTTATTTTCAATAAAACACCATTTCCAAGAGATTTTTTCTTTAAGAAATGTTTTCAGATTATAAACAATTTTTCTTAAAAGAAAAAAATCTTAGATCCCCGTGTAAAAATTTATTAGATCTTATCTGATCTGTTTATATCTGTTCAGATGTGATAGTGTCTGATTGCATATAATTATATCTGAGATTACCAAAATCGAGATTAAATTAAAGTCCTGATCGTTTATTGCGTATACGTATATTCTATATATAGAACAATTCTCAGGTTCTAAGACTTTTTTTGGGCTTCACGTTCCTAGGACATTTATTTTTGGAAATAAATTTTGTTCCCCTTTCTACCCCATTTGAGTCAGAATTTCCGAAAACCCAGCCATGGTGGAACTACCTATCAGATAGGTGAACATATTTTCCATAATTTCAAGTTTTTGTGATCATTTTATTTTATATCACAAGATCAAAAATGTATCAAAATATACTTTTAAGCAATCCAAGAATCTGAACTTTCTAAAAAGTACTTTTGTCAGAGTATCGAAAAATGTACCAAAATATATTTTTAAATCCTCCAAGAATCAGAGCTTTCTAAAAACTACTTTTGTCAAAGTATTTTTCCGCTTGATGTCTGAATCTGATCGTTCTAAAAAGTACTTTTGTTAGAACATTTTTTTCGCTGGATGATCCTAAATTTCAAGTTTCTAGAATTCTTGTTTAATTGACCTGTATTTCAGAAATTATATAAAGAACAAAGGTACACTATTGTATGACTTTTTACCCATTTGAGTCAGAATTTCAAAACAGTAGTTTTCCGCTGGATGATCATACATTCCAAATTTCAAGTTTCTATAATTCATGTTCCAAAGACCTGTATTTTAAGAATTATACAAAGTACCAAAGTACTCTTTTGTATCTCTTTTTATCCCCTTTGAGTCGGATTTTTAAAAATCGCATCCATAAACTTGAAATGTAGGATCATAAAGCGGAAAAATACTCTGACAAGAGTAATATTAGAAAGTTCAGATTCTTACAATTAGTTTATATTTTGGTACTTTTTTCGATACTCTGACAAAAGTACTTTTTAAAAATTTCAGATTCTTGGAGGGTATGAAAGTATATTTTGACTTTTTTGATCTTCTGATATGAAATGATCACAAAAAGTTAATATTTTGTGAACATTTTATTTAAAAGTACCAAAATATACTTTTATACCGTCCAAGAATCTGAACTTTTTAAAAATTACTTTTGTCAGAGTATCGAAAGAAGTACCAAAAAAAATCACTCCAATAATCTGAACTTTCTAATAGTACTTTTGTCAGCGTATTTTTCCGCCTTATGGTCCTACATTTCAAGTTTCTAGAATTCATGTTTTAAAGACCAGTATTTTAGGAATTATAAAAAGTATCAAACAAAGTACACTTTTGTACTTCTTTCTTATCCCCTTTGAGTCAGAACTAAAACAAACCCCCAGTCACAGTGGATCAAAATAGCAAATAGATTAACCTATTTTTCATAATATCACTTGAGAACATACCTACCCTCTACCTTTAACCCTTTAGGCGGTCCCCATACAATATTTTTTTATGTTCTGAGCAAATGTTTGCATTAAAAAAAATGTGGGTCGGTCATACATATGACTGCTCTAGGGGCACTCTTAGGACAGTTAAAGCGGTTGGAACAAATTTTAAAAAATTGCCATTTGTGTGGAAGCCCTTTTAGGAATTTTTGTTCAAAAAAATATGTTTTGGGAATAAAATTAAAGGGGTCATTCTCGCCAACCCTTTAGATCGCACCATTCGAGCAGTAAAGCTGATTAAAAGATTGGAAATTGCATTAAAAAATTTTCAAAAAATCAAGAATAGTAATAATCGTAATCTCACGATCTTACTGGCCAAAAAATTTATAGAATCGATAGATGATTTCCACAAAAAATTTTACAAAAATCAAAGAGTACAAACATTTTTAAAATTGAGATTTAAATTTAAAAACTTAAATACCGAATATTTGAAAACTTTTAAGATTTTTTTAAAAAAGTACGTGGGATACACATAAACCCATGCGGTAAATGTTTAAAAATTCATTTATTATGCTTTTTGAGCTAAAGTAATACAATTTAATCATTATTAAAAACATTTTTCAAATCCACGCCCAAAAAAGGGGGCGGGCAAAAAAAATATTTTTTTTATTTCCTAAGTCCAAGTGCAGGACCTTGAACTTTTTCTGGCATCAAATTGTTTCATTTGCTTAACAAAAATACATAAAACCTTAAGTTCTTCAAGGGGGAACTTTTTTCCCACTGGTTCGATTTTGCCCATTTACGAACTTAAACTGCCTAGGACCAAAAGACATATTCCAGCTAAACTTAACGAGTCTATCTCTTTTATTTTGGACTGCATCGTGTCTTATACAGACGGACGGAATGACGGACATACGGACATTCTAGAAAAGTCTTCGAATCGATCATAGATCAATAATATATATGGGGCATTCCATGTCAAATCGGACACTATGAAAAAATTTTTTTTTAGATTTTCCCAATTTGTTTACAGTTTTTAGTACCCTTTGAAAACTCCTTCGTGGTAAATTTTCCGATTTTTTTGATGACCCGTTCAAAAGATGTCGAATTTTTAAAAATTTGTAGTTTGTTCCTTTACTCAAACTTCTTGTACTAATAACTTCTTTAATAATGGTCCAAATTTTAATTTTTTTTTCTTCAAAATTTTTGTTTTTTACGTACTTTTAAAAAAAAAATTCCAAAAAATTCTTAAAAGCGCTCTAGTATGCGATTTTTAAGTTTTAAAATTTAAATCTCATTTTTGAAAATGTTTGTACTCTTTGATTTTTTTGAAATTTTTTTGTGTAAAACATCTATCGATTCTACAAATTTTTTGCCCAAAGGATCGTGGGATAACGATTATTATTATTTTTTAAAATTTTTTGAACAAAATTTATTGTAATTTTCCAATCTTAAAATCATTTCTACTGCTCGAATGGTGCGTCATGGAGAGGTCCTTTATAAGACCGACCCCCATTAATTTTTTTGTCTTAACATTTCTTTGGAACAGACTAATACCCTATCTCCAATTTCTAAGGGGTCTCCCACACAAAACGACATTTTTTAAATTTTGCTCCAACCGCTCTAACTGCCCTAATAATGCCCTTAGAGCAACAAAATGTATGACCGACCCACAATATTTTTTTAGTCCAAACATTTTCTCTGAACACACCTACCCTCTATCTTAAGTTAAGGCGGTCCCCATACAATTTTTTTTATTTTTTGTAAATTTGTTTTATTTAATCAGCTTCTACCGGTCCAATGGTGCGTCCGAGAGGGGTCATTAGTGAGACCGACCCCCATTTATTTTTACCCTACATACCTACCTTTTTTATAACATACATACGCACTATCTCCATTCCCTAAGTAGGCTCCCATACAAATAACAGTTGGAGCAAATTTTATAAACATTTAATTTTGTGTGGGAGCCTACTTAGGGAGTGGAGATAGGGCGTAGGCATAAAAAAAATGTTGTTGGGTAAATTTAAACGGGGGTCGGTCTCACTAATGACCTTCTCGGACGCACCATTGGACCGGTAGAAGCTGATTAAATAAAAAAAATTTACAAAAAATAAAAAAAAATGTATGGGGACCGCCTTAACAATTAGAGATAGAGGGTAGGTGTGTTCAGAGAAAATATTTTGACTAAAAAAACATTGTGGGTCGGTCATACATTTTGTTGCTCTAAGGGCACTATTAGGGCAGTTAGAGCGGTTGGAGCAAATTTTAAAAAAGTGATAATCGGTTAATATTCGGCTTCGGGAAAAATGTTGGCCAAATATTTGCAGATGCTTTATTAAAATTGGCATCTCTCGTGGTGTACCAAATTTAATTAAATATTTTTGTTTAGTAATTAATTAAATTTTCTATTCACTGAAACTGGGTAGACCTTAATAGTGGCCGACCTAACATTCCGCTTCTTTTGCAGAAAAAAAGTTATATTTGGGCAATATTTGGCTTTGACAAAATGTTGGAGATAGGCCTACTATTTGCAGATTTTGATAATTTTTTGTTAAAACGAATATTTTTATTAACATTTCGTGCCAATTATCAGTTTATTTATTAAAATTTAAGCAATTTTTGGGGTTTGTAAGTTTAAAAAAATTTACTTTACAAAAAATTATGTGTGTAAATCTAAAATTTTTTTCTAAAAAAGAAATTCTCAAAAGATGAAACTTTTTTTGTAAGAAAAATGTTAAAAATATCAATAATTATGTTGGAATTAAGTAATGTGCTTTTCTTTTTAATGCTAAAACCAATTGAATGGTTCATTAAATTTGGCGCCCAACTAGGGACACTAATTTTAATATATGTTTGCCGTATAGAAGCAAATGTTAATAAAAAAAATGTTAAGAACATAAATAATTATTTTGTTATACAGTAGTTTGCTTTAAATTTTAAGTTTAAAAATTGTTTGGAATGTTAAAATTGGCTCCCAAGGTAGGGCGGTAAGGTAGGGTGACAATTTTAGATTGTGAATATAAATGTTAAGACTATACATAATTATTTTGTTGTACAGTATTTTGTTTGAATTTCGAAGAAAAAACTAGTTTGTTATATTAAAATTGGTGCCCAAGTTCAGACACCAATGGAAAGACCACAATTTCCGTGTAGAAAAATTCTCTGATTTTTTTTCAAATGGTGTAACAAAATTTTCCACTCATACTCGTTTATAAAATAAAAATGAATAAATTCATTTTCAAATGAATTGGGATGTATTTGTATCAGCATATATATAACTGTCTGTCCGTCCGTCTGTCTGTCCATATATGTTGTATAAATATGTGTAATTGTTGGAGAATTAAATGGTTAAATGGTTTTAAGGCTGCCACCGACACAAAACAAAAAAAAAATAAAATCCAGAAAAATTAAAAACAGGGGGAATCACAATATATATATATAAAAGGATATACTGTCAGGCATTTAAGGATAATGCCGCATATAAAGTTTAATGAGCTGCAATTAATCGTACATGACGACACTATAAAAATGTTATTTTATACATGTTTCTTATGAAACATTCATTCAAACATATATTTATTAATGTATGTGTATTTGTATGTAAACGTAAGTATGATTAAATGTACATACATACGTATAAGAGCATACATATGATTGTAAGGACATTTCAGGAAGTTAAATAGTAAAAGACCATTTTGGTTTTCATTTTAACATAAGTTCAGGCCACATACTACATGTGGTAAAAACGAAAAAAAAAAAAACAGAATACAGAAAACAAAATGCTATAAAATTGTATAAATATTATGATAAAATTGAAGAGACTTTTAAAACAATAATAATGGAGTGGGAGTTACTGTTAATTTGGTTTATTTGGGAGGATATAGTTTGGACATGAATTAAGAAAATTAATGAACATAAAAAAACATGTTATAGGTTAGGTTAGGTTAGGTTGTAAGTGGCTGCTGACGTTTTACGTCAACACACGTAGACTCTGAGGTCCATTGTGATACCACGGGATCGTAATAGGTTTCCCTACTAGTCCCTGTCGTTAAACCAGTTTGAGCTTCTTATGAAACTCCTTAGATGTTGAATTTTGACATCCGACAAATCAGAAAGATCGTACAGCTCCCTAGATCCCAGTGAAGCAAGTCGCTGACCAGAAAGTGCCGGGCAATGGCAAATAAAGTGTTCGATAGTTTCCAACTCCTCTTCATCCATGCAACTTCGGCAAAAGTCATTCGACGGCACATTTAACCGCTCTGCGTGCTTCCCTATAAGACAGTGTCCGGTAATTATAGAAACCACCGTCGAAATATCTCCTCTTGGAAGCGATATCAGCTCACTTGTGCGCCCCTGATTAAGAGAAGGCCAAATCAGTCGTGTTGTCTCACACGTCCATCCATTTGCCCATCTTTGATTAGTCTCCGTCGCAGAACAAAGCCGTAGGTTTTGCTTGCAAGTTTCTAGAGGCATACCAACACATTCCAATTCTGTTGGAACCTGTAAGGTAGTTCCTAGTCTTGCAAGCTCATCGGCTTTGCAATTCCCTGGAATGTCTCTGTGCCCTGGGACCCATATGAGTCGTATGTTAAACTGCTTGGCCATCTCATTTAAAGACGTGCGGCAGTTAAGGGCAGATCTTGTTTTCAGAAACATTGAATCCAGGGACTTGACCGCGGCTTGACTGTCAGTATAGATGTTGACTGCGGTTGTAGACAAGACATTGCAGCTCAACCAGTCAGCCACTTCCTTTATTGCCAGCATCTCTGCCTGGTAAACACTGCAATGATCTGGCAATCTACGAGCCAGGCTCAATCCAAGCTCTTCCGAATAGACCCCAAAGCCCACTTGTTCGTGCAGCCTCGATCCATCTGTGTAAAAATTTATGGTAGCTCCACTACCCGGAGTATCCCCCCTCCAAGACTCCCTGGATGGTATCATAGTGGTAAAGTGGCGCTCAAAGAGGCTCAAAGAGGGAGCACAGTCCACATTTTGTGGTATTGTTATCTTTTTCAAGATCGCGCTATGGCCACAATCACTGCTCCTCCATTGCAGCGTGCTATTAAGTCGAATTGCCGACGCAGCCGCATACTGCCTACCCAATATGTCCAAGGGTATCAGGTGAAGGAGGATTTCTAATGCAGCCGTAGGTGTAGTACGAAGAGCACCAGTGATGCACATTGACGCCATTCTCTGTACCTTCGTGATAAAGACAAAGTTCGCTTTTGTTTCCAAAGCAGGCCACCAGACAATGATTCCATACAGCAAAATTGGACGCACCACTGCTGTATAGATCCAATGAACGACTTGAGGGCTAAAACCCCATCGTTTTCCAATGGCCCTTTTACAGGAATACAAAGCAATCGTTGCTTTTCTCACCCGTTCCTCAATATTACGCCTGAAATTCAGCTTCCTATCTAGAAATACTCCAAGGTACTTGGCTCCATCTGAGAAGGTGATTTCAGTACCGTCCAGAGAAATAGGATCAAAAGCAGGAATCTTATTTTTCCTTGTAAACAAAACAAGCTCTGTTTTACTGGGATTAACTCCTAGACCACAGTCTCTTGCCCATTTAGACAGATCTTTCAGAGAACCCTGAAGAATGTCCCGCAATGTTGGCAGATGCTTCCCCTTTACCGCTATCGCGACATCGTCAGCATATGCGATAACATGACAACCACGTGCTTCTAGAGATAGTAGCATTGAATTCAGTGCCAGGTTCCAAAGAAGCGGCGAAAGAACACCTCCTTGTGGTGTTCCCCTATTGACAAATCGAGATATGACGGACGCTCCCAATTCAGACGTTATACGTCTATTGGCAAGTAGGTTTTCCACCATTAAAACGATTTCACGCTTTACTCCCAGACCAGACAATGCCAATATTATCGATTCTGGAATGACATTATTAAAAGCCCCCTCAATATCAAGAAAGGCCACCATAGTGTACTCCTTTACCGAAAGGGATCTCTCGATGGTACCAACGAGCTCATGAAGAGCTGTTTCCGTTGATCGTCCCTTGCTGTATGCATGTTGCTTTGTCGAAAGCAACCTCGGGTCAATCACTCTACGCAAATATGAGTCTATCATTCGTTCCATTGTCTTTAACAAAAAAGAAGACAGACTAATTGGTCTGAAATCCTTCGGAGCTGTGTGGGAACTTTTCCCAGCCTTCGGGATAAATACGACTCTGGTATCCCTCCATTTTAAAGGAATATACGACCAGTTGATGCATGCTGTGTATAGATTATACAGCAACGGGGCTATATAGTCCAACACTTGCTGCAACTCAGCCGGGATTATACCATCAGGTCCCGGGGATTTATAGGGCCTGAAGCTTTTTATCGCCCAGATTAATGTTGGCATATTTATTATTTCCGAAGCAATTTCAGATGCTTGGGCGTCAGAACGTTCCAAAGCTTGAAACGGCGTCATGGAATTGCCCGGAAAATGCGTGTTTAAAAGGAGATCCAGCGACTCTCCACTGGAGGAAGACCACACCCCATTAGGATCTTTCAGGTATCCTAGGGTGCAAGGAGAAGAAGCCAGAACCTTGCGCAGCCTGGATGCCTCAGAAACGTCTTCTATGTTTCCACAGAAGTTTTTCCAAGAATCACATTTTGCATTTCTGATCATCTTTTTATAACTCTTAAGTTGCAGCCTGTATGCAGACCAGTCCTCGTCCGCTCTTGAAAATTTAGCCTTATTAAAGAGCTTTCTGCAGGAATCTCTGCTCGTCTGCAACTCATTTGACCACCAAGGTGGCTTTTTTTTTCCCTCTAGGCTTTGCAGAAGGGCAAGACGCATCCAGGCACCTATTACAAACATTTGTTATATGGTCAACCAGACAGTCAATTTCCGCTAAACTATGCGGTTCAGATAGGGGTACTTCATCCAAAAGCAAAGAAAAAGTCTCCCTATATTTCACCCAGTTTGTTCTTCTCAGATTTCTAGAGACTGTCTCAACCGGGGCACGCTCCCTGAGTAAAAACTCAATGTAGCGATGATCTGAGAAAGAATGCTCTTCCAAAACTCTCCAGTCATCAATTCTGTCAGACAATGTATCTGATACAAGTGTTACGTCAAGAACCTCTTGCCGCGTACTTGTAACGAAAGTTGGTTCACTACCCTTGTTACAAATATACAGGTTAGTGCTTAACAAAAACTCCAAAAGTGATTCGCCTCTATCATTTGTGTCTGTACTACCCCATATCGAATGATGTGCATTAGCATCACAGCACACTAGTAACTGGTGTCCCCTAGATTCAGACTCCCGAATCAGACCGCCAACCTTCTCCGGGGGTATTGGCCCCGGATTAGGAAAATACGCAGAGGCGAGCCAAATAGATTTCCCATGAAGCTCTAAGCTAGCCGCTGTAACATCCATATCACTAAAAGTTGATAAAAAGAATATATTTAAGCCATTTTTCGCCAAGATGCAGGCTCTTGGTGAGCCCTCACCTTTGGCAACCATCAACTTAAATCCAGGGGTCTTCAATCCGCAAACCCTGCCACCCCGCACCCAGGGCTCTTGGATAAAAACCAAGTCAACTGCTCCTGTCGTCAGGCGCAGCAATAGTGCAGCTGAGGCTGCCTTACAGTGATGGAGGTTTATTTGTAGGAACCGCAACATCTTGCTTTTTTTCCACCATCCTTTCCACCACCGTGTTATTGGCTTCATCCTCCGTGTTATCATAGAGGTCGCATTCGTCCCCAGATTCGATTTCGAATAAGCCAGATATGTGTCCCATCTGTTCTGAATCGGAGGCAACAGAACTCTCCGAATTCCTCACTGCATGGGCCTCGTCCTGAATGTCACCCATAGTGGCATCAGCTTTATCCTCCGTGCCATCACAGAGGTCGCATTCGTTACCAGATTCGGTTTCGAAAATGCCAGATGCATCGTCCATCAGACTAGAATCGGTCAGCTGAATATCAACCTTTTCCAGATTCTCCTCCCCAGCCGACTCTGCCACTGGCTTGTCTGCTTCCAAAATAGGCTTCTGGTCGCCCTTGTAGACATTGACTCTTATATGAAAAAAGCCAAATCTAATAATGCCGTCAGTCCTGGCTAAAAGCGGAAGCGATTCCTCATTAACCAAGACCACTGCTTGACGACGAGCGCCCTCCATCTCACCCAATCTGGCAATTTGCCAATTCTGAGTTGGAAGGTCAGGATTGCAGACTTTTATCATCTTTAGAATCACCGCAGTGTCACTTGTAGCCATTGGGATCCATGCATGAGCTCTGGGTTGCGAGGGGATATCATGTTTTTCCACAACGTCCAGTCTGGCTCCAGGCCATATCTCTCCCACTTGGCTAATGGCAACCTTAAACACGGCTGCGGATCTTTCGTGTTCTGTCATGTTATAGAAACTGAGAAATTTGTAAGACAAATTTTGGAAAAGAATTTATTTATACACAATATAAAAATCTTCTATTCTTCGGAGATTTTTACCAACACAAAAATATTCTGAAATCCTAAAAACTGTGCTTTAACAAATTATCACATAATGATAAATGTTAAACATATCATCATAAAATTTTAATGTATGTACATACTTCGCTTTATTATTTTTTTGTTAATTTGTAATTATAAAACCAACTATTGACATTTTGCAATTGGCGCCCAACGATGGGCACCAACTATAAAATTTTCTATAAAAGAAAATGTATTGGAGTTTGAAAACTTTTATTTTTACGAAGATTATACTTATGCTAAAACTTTTCTGAAAGTGAAAATTTTTTCCTATTATAATCGAAAATTATCAAAGTGGTGATAAATTTGATTTACTAAAAATTTCTGGGTCTAAAAAATTTCCCATTTAATATTTTTTATTGGAAAAATAACTTCAAATATCAAAATAATGATATTTTCGCGATCATAATATATTATTCTTTAATTTTTAAGATTTTTTTATCTTCACTTTTTAATGTTCGATCAAATATTCGACATTGTTTGCAGCCAAAAAGCGTTATTCGGCAAAAAAAATTTTTTTTTTTTTAATTTTAAAATTTTAAAAATTGTTACAAAAACACATACGTTCATTTTTAGTTCGTGTTTATTATTAGCTTATTTTTGAAAACTTAAGCAATTGCGTGATTTTGAAGTTCTAAAAAAAATGTTTCCCAAAAAAGTATGTTAATCTAAAAAATTTTTAAAAAAGCATTGCAGTTCACTGCCTTTAAAGCTGAAAGGCGAGTGTTAGAGAAGAAAGAAAATTGTAAGTGTTTTGTTTTTGTAACAATAACAAGGCACACGCAACATTTTCGATAGCCACTGCACGCAGAGAAGAGATATGATTGTGGCAACCATAATTTAAGAGCGTCATATTATGATAGAAAATTTTAAGAGCGTCATATTATGAAAAAACATTTTATCATAGCTTGTTTATAGCCACCAAAACATTTTTCCAACAATGATGCTATGATCCTAAATATTCTAAAAATTATTATTTAGTATCATAATATGATTGCTACAAAAACTTTGTGATTGCAATAAACATATTATGATACAATTTTCAATCATAATATGACGCTCTTATGGTTGCTACAATCATATCTCTTCTCTGAGTGTGTCATTTGTGTTTATCAAAATCACTAGACATTTTAATTTATTCAACCTTTTGGTTTATTAAAATTGGCGCCCAACATGGGGCTCCATTTTCTCTTTGATCAGACTGGGTTGTCAACAAAATTGTCCGTCTGAATAATTGAATTTCTTTTTAGACAAAAACTTGCTACTCGGCGAAAAATGGTAAACGGGCAGGGCAATATTCGGCTTTGACTAAATGTTGGCTAAAGTTTAAAATACTTGCAGGTTTTAAAAAAATATTTTTTAAGTGGAACAACTCAACATTATCGGGCCCAATATTCGAATAAGTTTTCAGCCAAAAAGTGATATTAGGCCAAACAGAGTTTATCAGTCAATATTCGTTTTCGGCAAAACTTTTGGCCAAATGCCGGATGTTTACAGATTTTGAAACAGTTTCGTAAAAAAGCGGAATTTTATGTCAATTATCAGGCTAGTATAGAAAATTTAAGCAACTTCGTTATTCCCACACACAAAAAATTATTGGCTAAAAATTTTCAATTAAATGTATTGATCAACAAAAATTAAATGAGTCAATCAATGTTTTGATTAAAATTTTTCCTATTTTTTGTTACAAATTTTCAACATACCAGATTTTTTTTTCGCTTTAATTTATTTGAATAGATTAATTCAAAAATATACAAAATAATCGGGCTTTACTTTTTTTATTGTTAACAACATATTGGAAAGCAAAAAATATGAATTTTTTGATAGATAAGCTTACAATTCATTTGTTAAATCAATCATTATTTTGATTGACTTTAAACAAAAAATTGATTAAATTTTTGATCAAAATCGAAAAAATGTTTGATTGAAAACATTTTCAATCAATCACCTACAATTTGATGATTGGTATAACAATTTTTTTAATTGGAGGAATTTCAATCAAAAAATTGATTGAAGCCGCGTTTTTGTTGATTGAAATTCGTTTCAAATTTTTTCTGTGCATGTAAATATCGATTAGATCTGGCTGATCTATTATCAATTCTATCTAATCTTAATCAAATTTATCATATCCGAGATTTGTCATCGATTTCGAAATCAAAGTAGACCTGATCAGTAATTGTATGTGATGAGATCTCGAAAATGGGGACAAATCTAGGATATAATAGATCTTATCAGATACAATTGATATAATCAGATCAATCGATTATTACACGGGTTTTCTTGTTCTGAAAAATTTGCTTTTCAAAAAATTTTTCCTAACCTAAAAACTTTTCTAACTAAAACTGTCTCTGGTGCTATAACTTTTCTATAGGAAACAAGTGAGTGTGTTAAATTTGGGCACTTATACCCTCAACTGGGGGGAGGGCTTTGGCTGGGGCTGTGGAGACACTTATCCCCTTGCGAAAAATATTTACTAATTCATTTATAGTTATGCTTTTTGCACCAAAGTTATGAATTTTTATCATTATTTAAACTGTTTTATATCCACGCCCTTAAAAGGGGCGTCCCGAAAAAACAGATTTTTTAATCTCGTGGACCCTAGTGCAGGACTTTGAACTTCCTCTAGCATAAAAATGCTTCATTTGTTTAACAAAAATAAAAAAATAAAAAATAAAAACACATAAAAAAAGTTTATTTTTCAGAGGCTGATTTAGTTTTCAAAGGGGTAAATTGTTTCCCCTTGTCAGATTTTGCACATTTACAAACATAGCCTGCCTAGAATTATATGACACAATCGTGCCGAACATTAGGAGGCTAGCTCTTTTTGTTTGGACTGCATCGTGTCGAATACAAACAGACGGACGGACAAACGAGCATTCATAGAATGTCTTAGAATCGATCATGGATCAATAATATATATATTTATTTCCCCCGACCGATATTTCTATGCGTTACAAACGGAATGACTAAGTGAGTATACTGTGGTTGGAGGGTATACAAATCAGTAAAACTAGCGATATCAATTTTGTAATGAAGTATTTAACTTTCATTGGTTTAATAATATTGGCGCCCAACATGGAGCCACAATTGTGATACAGTATTAATCTTTAATAATTTAAATAAATTTATATTTAATTATACTGGATCATTCCCAATAGGGTCCCATCTAATATTTGTCTTCTTTTTCAGCCAAAAACTGTCATTACGGCCAGAAAGTATCAATCACACAGAAAAAAATAAAAAAAAATATTTGAGTAAATTTTTAATACTATTGAGTAAAAATTACTCAATTTTGAACCAGTAAACGATTTAATAGTATTGAGTAAATTTTTAATAAAAATTTATTAAATGTTTCGACAAAGGCCCAATATTTGCAGATTTTGATAAATTTTTGTAAAAACTCATATTTTTATTAAAATTTAGAGCCAATTATTTATTAATTTTTAAGTAATTGCCTGATTTCCAAGTACGGAAAATTTAGCTGTACAACGTCTAATAAAAAAAATATTTCCATGTAAAAATTTTTTCGAAATGTTTTAAAATAACGTAATTAATTTTGTCATAAAGTATTCCAATTTATTAATTTAAAATTTCTTTAAATCCTAAACCCTTTGACGACCATACATTTTCTGCCAAAACGATTTTAAGTTTCACTTCATTATCGTGATTTGTGACCTAATTGTAGTTCTGATACAAAAAAATGGACCCCTAACCTCACTCCTTCCCCGTGTTTTCCCTGGTGAAAAAATTGGCCCTTTGACAATTACGAAGTTATGGCTTGCTATTCGCTGTGATTTTTAAGATCTGCAGCTCAATATTAGTTACTGTACAAGAATTTGGACCCTAAGCCCCCTTTTTTCCCCTGATTTTGAGCGACAAGTAAAGATCCTTTTGTCCCAAAAATAGAGATTGTTATTTCACAAACTTTGAGGGCTTGCAGTGAGTAAGTGGATCAAATTAGAGACTTACTGAAAGCTAGACTTTTGTTTCCCTAACACATTTACCCTATATTTTACCTAAACAAAAATAATCACCAAAACGCTTTGGGGTAATTCCAAAAATTTTCGGCCCACTGTTCGGAAACATGCCTTTGGACGCCACTGAGAATTTGGCTCATAGAAAGCCACGTTTATATGAGATATGTTGCATTTTTGGATTTTCAAAATTTGCTGTAGTTTTCAAATTATCGCGGGTCAAAGTTCGACTTTTTTAGCAAAAGTCAGAAAAATACATTACGTTTAACGTACTCTAACTTTTTAACTAGTAATCCGATTATCACAAGTAATGGCTCATATGAAAGCTTAATTCTTCTTCTTTTAGGAAATTTTTTCAAAAGCATACGGTTTTGTTTCAGAAGTGTTGCAAAAATTCAAAAACATTTTTTTTTTGCGAATATTTAAAAAAACACATCTTCGATTTTTTTAAAAAAAAGTTTGGTGATAAACAATACTGTTTTGTACAACATATCCAAAATTCAGAGTGGGATCCCAATGGGATCAAAAAATATTCTGGTTTTAGTACGAAGTTCTTAAATTTTACCTTAGAAAATTAAAATTTTATATTTCTTCAATATAAAAATTTAAATTTTCAAAGAAAATTATACTATTAAAATTTTGAAAAACATTCAAAACATTAGAAATTTAAATTTTCTAAGGGAAAAATATGAGAACCTCGTACTTAAAACAGAATAGTTTTGATCCCATGGAGATCCCACTCTGATTTTTGAATATGTTATACAAAACATTGTTATTTTTCACCAGAATTTTAAAAAAAAAAATCGAAGATGTGTTTTTTTAAATATTCGAAAAGAAAAAATGTTTTTGCATTTTTGCATCACTTCTGTAAAAAAAAACTGTGTTGTTTTAGAAATATTTTCTAAAAGAAGAACCCCAGCTTTCACATGAGCCTAAATTTGTGAAAATCGGGTCATTGGTTAAGAAGTTACAGCTCTTTAAACGTGATGTATTTTTCTTACTTTTGCTTAAAAAGTCAATCTTTGACCCGCCATAATTCGTTAAATACACCAAATGTAAAAAAACGATATATGGTACATATATCATATTTATGAGGGCTATCTACGTGTCAAGTTTCAAATTAATCTGAGACACCATTTCCAAAAATGACTAAAATTTGAGCTAAATTTTCTGGAATGGCCCTTTGGCAAGTACATATA
Organism: Pegoplata infirma; assembly: GCA_963921195.1. Taxonomy (NCBI): domain Eukaryota; kingdom Metazoa; phylum Arthropoda; class Insecta; order Diptera; family Anthomyiidae; genus Pegoplata; species Pegoplata infirma. Next base: position 198,683,516 of record OY992539.1, read on the forward strand.
CTTGCCTGTGGTCGTTATTTTTTGGTTTATTACAATTGGCGCCCATTGTGGGGCCACATTTTAAGTTAAGTATTCTTCTTTAGTAATTTGTTAAGCTTTCTATTTAACTGCACTGGTTTGTCAATAAAGGTGTCCGACCGAATATTTGACTTGGTGTTGGACTTAAAAGTAATATTCGGCCAAGCTGTAACTATCATCCATTATTCGTCTTCGACCACAATGTTTGCCAAGGACCGAACACTTGCAAATTTTGATGCATTTTTGTAAAAAAAACACATTTTTTAATAAACAATAGTAAAACAGAAGGCTGTTTAAGTCTCGGTACAGCTTCTAACTTTATACAACAAAAAAAGTTCACTCCAAATATTGTAGCACATTTTAAAGTACATAATAAAATTGAAATTTCTGCAAAAAAAACTAAAGCCTACTTTTAGTTGCTTAATAAACATAAAAAACACTGCATACTTCAAATGCCATTTTATAAACATTTATTTATACAAAAGCCCTTTTTTCTTTTACAAAAAAAAAAAAATTAAATTGATATAAAAATAAATAAATAAAATTTGAGTTTATTTTAAATATAAATTCCAATAAAATACTTAATTTGAACTTATTTGTACAATTTACTAACAAATTAAACAGAGCAACAGAATCAGTACAAAATAAAAAATAACATAAACCAATTTATGACAATAACAAATTTTAAAACTACAGAGAATTTTTGCGATTGAACCGAAATATGACCAATAATAATGAAAAAAAATTCTGAAAAAACACAAAATCATTGACAACACTAAAATAAACTTATACAGATATAAAAATTAGGCCGAAGCGATTTTAGATTTTGTTTTTTTTTGATAGAAACACAGGAGTGGAGCAAGAAAGTTTTGGGTGTTTTAGGTGGGAAATTTATTCAATATTCGGTATTTCATTTTTCAGCAAAAGAAAACTTAGAAGCGGATCGACATTCTGAAAAAAATTAAAATCGCTCCTTCCTAATCTATATAGACTCGTCTATAGTCATATAAACGCACAGATTGTAGAGATACAATGAAAATTATGAACAATTTAACATTTACAACAGCACCAATAGGACAAACAACAGAAAAAAAAAATAATAAAAATTGACTTGTTCAACTACAAAAATGGTCATATTCATATGCAATCGACAAAAAATGAACAGAAGGAAGATTTTAACAGAAAAAAAAAATTCTGTTCCAAATGAAACAAACCTTTGTAAATGACCGAATGACGGTTTGCTTCACAGGGAATGGAACCCACGAAGTAATTCTAGTTTAAAAGGGTATTTGTCTTTAATTTTTTTCAAGAAATTGTTAAGAAGAACTGTTCCGAATCCTATTGAATTCAAAACAGGCAAAAATTAAAGCGGACCTATGTATGGGGCTATTTCGAAACAAGCCTATTTCAATAGGCTTAGTTTGGCCTGAGCCCAAAAAGTACTCCCATTTTACCAATATTTGATCTTGTTTTTTTATAAAAAAATATTCCAATTTAAATTTAAATTTTTTTCTTTGTAATTTTACAAATTTGTTCGTAAATGTACAAATTTTCAAGGTAATTTTACAAAAAAAATAAAAATCTAGTTAAGTCAAGAGAATTCTTTGTAAGTATTATCGCATCAAAAAAGTTGTAAATTTACAATTTTATTGGTAAAAAACTTGTAAAATTACAAAAAAAAAGCTCGTAATTTTTTACTAGAAAGTCTCATAAAATAGGAGGTAGTACAAAATCTAGTAAAGTCACTAGAAGTTGTAAATTTACAATTTTATTGGTAAAAAACTTGTAAATTGTTTGTAGTTTTACAAACTTTTTACCAATAAAATTGTATTTTTTACTAGGAACGAAATAGGAGGTAACAAAGAATTTTTTTATGATTTTTTTTTGGTAATTTTACAAGGTTTTTTTTTAGTTTAAAAAAATTTTAATTTTGACAGGGGGAGAAGCGGCGCACAGTGGGGCGAGATGCACTTTTTTTGTCAGAATTACTCAGCAGCCCTCAATTCTTGACCGATTTTAATTTTGTTTCTTGCTGCTTGTAGCTTATTAAATTTTGCATCGACTTATGCAGCCCGATTTTTAAGATTATTACTTTAATCCACTTAATTTTTATTGCAAAAGAAAAAAAAAGTGATGTTTTTATTTTTTTTTTCTGCAAAACGTTCAAAAATAAATGGATTCGAGCCTCAGAAAACTCTGTCGTGGTAAATTTTCAAATTTTTCTAATGGCCCGTTCAAAAGAGGTTGATATTCGCGGAAAAAAATGTTCGCGGAAAAAAAATTTCGGCAGATTTGTTTGGCAAAATTTTTTTGTTATTATATTTTTAACCTATGTATCAAATTTAATAAGTTGAAGAAGTTATAGGTTTTTGGCCGGAATTTACCACTGTGCACTGGTGCGTTCTAGTTGGGTCAATAGCAAGACCGATCTCCATTAATTTTTACCCCTAAACATTTTTTCCAATCAAACATATCTCCCCATCTATACAAATCGATTTTTTAATTTACTTAACTGCCCTAACATATTCTCCGAACCAACCTAACCTCTATCTTTAACCCCTAAAGCGGTCCACATGCAATTTTGTTTTATTTAATCGGGTTCTACCGGTCCAATAGTGGTCCAATTGGACCATAGCGATACCACAAAACATTTTCCGCTTTTCGATGTAAACTAAATACATTGACCTTCATTGCGAATTGTTTTAAACTTTTCAGGTCTATCCTCGTAATTTCCTCCAAAGTCTCTGTGAACTTACTATAATTGATAGTCGAGTTCGTGCCAAAGCCGGATAGTGACACAGGATGTGTTCAATGGTCTCCTCGACGCCTGGTGTCTCACACCTTTTGCAGCTTGCGTTCGTAATAAGATTCATGTTCTTGGCATGTTTTCCGACAAGACAGTGTCCCGTTATTAAACCTGTCAACATACGACATTTTATTCTCGTAAGTGTAAGTAAGAATTTAGTTCTTTCTAAATCATAGCGTGGCCACATAATTCTGCTTATACGACTTGTGCCAAGTTCCCTTCATCTTCGATTTGCTTTGGCGATAGTAAGGGAATTTCGTTTTAGTTTGTAATGCTGGAGTGGCGGTGAAGGAGTGGCGGTACCTATGCCATCTGCTCCAAGTTTCGCGAGGTGTCAAAATGACCACTCCAGTACGCACAACTGATTAAAAAAAATATAAAATATAAGTATTGGGAACGCTTAAGGGTTAAAGATATAGGGCAGGTGTGTTCTGAGAAAATGTATGGGCTAAAAAATATTGTGGGTCGGTCATATATTAGACCACTCCAGGGGCACTCTTAGGGCAGTTAGAGCGGTTGGAGCAAATAAAAAATAATGTCATTTTATATAAGGCCCTCTTAGAAATTGAAGATAGAGTGTTAGTTTGTTCGGAAAAAATGTATTCGGAAAAAATGTATAAAATAAAAATTTAATAAGGGTCGGCCTTGCTGTTGACCCCTCTTTGACACACCATGGGAAGAGTAGACCTGCAATAAAATGTTTTCAAAAAATCAAAGAAAATAGTAAATAAACAAAAAAAATTTAGAACCTATAGATTTTGTACAATTTTTGAAGAAGTTATGAGTAAACGAAGTTTTAGTATAGTAACAAGCCCCGAATTTTCTAAAATTCAATATCTTTCGAACGGGTAATCAAAACAAAAGAGTTTCCGAAGGGTACTAAAAATTGTGAAAATCTAAACAACAAATTTTTCAAAGTGTCCGATTTTCCCATATACTTTATGGGGACCGAATTTCATAAAAATTCCATTTTCTATGAGAGTGGAGATAGTGGAGTAGCTTTTTTTTAGAAACAATTTTTTACAAATTAATCTTTTTCAGTTTTGCGTTTGACTCTTTTAGGAGGCACAATGGGAGCAAAGTTGTAAATTTATAAAAAAAAAAAAAAATAAATAATTGGAACCGCCTTAAGAGTTAATATAAAGAGACAGTGTGTTTTAAGAAAATGTTGGGGTTAAAAAAATATTGGGGATCAACCATACACATGATTCCTTATACACTCAAAAAAAGCCTTGTCAAATTACAAGAAAAAGTCTCATAATCCCATTATACAAATATTTGACAGTTTTCTTTGTTTTTTAACAAATAATTTTCGATCGAAATTTAAATTTTTTTGTAATTTTACAGCTTTACAAGAATTTTTTGTTAATTTTATTTCAATTTTATTAGAAAAAATTTTTTAAAATTTTTTTTTGTAATTTTTACTAGAAATTCTCGTAAAATAAGATGTAGCAAAAAATTTAGTAAAATAACGAAACTTCCTTGTAAGTTTTATGGATTCAAAAAAATTGTAAATTTACAATTTTTTGGTAAAAAGCTTGTAAAATTTCAAACTTATTGGTAAAAAGCTTGTAAAATAACAAAATTATTGGTAAAAAGCTTGCAAAATAACAAGGAATTCTTGTCAAATTGGAGGCAGCAAACTAAAGTTACAAACATTTTTGGTAATTTTACAAGTTTTATTTTTTTAATTGTAGATTTTATTCATCTAGGGGAACGCTTGGGACAGTTAGAGCGGTGGAAGATAATTTTATAAAAATGTAATTTTGTTTAGTAGGCCCCTTACGGAGTGGAGTTTTGTTTAGAATGTTTAGATGTTGGAGGATAAAAAATAATAAGGGTTAGTCTCACTTTTGACCACTCTAGGAGGCAACTTGGGAGCGGTATAAGCTGATTTCATTAAACGAATAAATAAAACAAATTGTACGCTCTATCTTTTCCTGCCTTAAGCGTTAAAGATAGAGCGTATTTGTGTTCTGGAAAAATTTGGGGTTAAAAAATATTGGGGGTCGGTCATATATTTGATTCCTCTAAGGGTAGCGTTTAGAATGCTAGAGCGATACTTCCTTGTAAGTTTTATGGATTCAAAAAAATTGTAAATTTACAATTTTTTGGTAAAAAGCTTGTAAAATTTCAAACTTATTGGTAAAAAGCTTGTAAAATAACAAAATTATTGGTAAAAAGCTTGCAAAATAACAAGGAATTCTTGTCAAATTGGAGGCAGCAAACTAAAGTTACAAACATTTCTGGTAATTTTACAAGTTTTATTTTTTTAATTGTAGATTTTATTCATCTAGGGGAACGCTTGGGACAGTTAGAGCGGTGGAAGATAATTTTATAAAAATGTAATTTTGTTTAGTAGGCCCCTTACGGAGTGGAGTTTTGTTTAGAATGTTTAGATGTTGGAGGATAAAAAATAATAAGGGTTAGTCTCACTTTTGACCATTCTAGGAGCCAACTTGGGAGCGGTATAAGCTGATTTCATTAAACGAATAAATAAAACAAATTGTACGCTCTATCTTTTCCTGCCTTAAGCGTTAAAGATAGAGCGTATTTGTGTTCTGGAAAAATTTGGGGTTAAAAAATATTGGGGGTCGGTCATATATTTGATTCCTCTAAGGGTAGCGTTTAGAATGCTAGAGCGATGTGACCAAATTTTATAAAAATGTAACTCTCTTTGGGAGTGGAGATTGAGAGTTGGCTTGTTCAGAAAAAATGTTGGAAAGAAAAATGTTAGAAAGAAAAATGTTGGATAGAACTCGGTTGTAAATTGCACCCCTCAAGGAGCTATTCTGTATTATGTAACAGTTTCCTTAGAAATAATTTTCTGATTTTAAAATTTCACTTAGGTTACCTTCTTTATGATTAAATGTGTGTGTGTGAGAGTAAAAAATTTGTAAAGCTTATACTAGCATGTCTGACTGAGCAGATGTTGCATCCTACATACAGGCAGGCAGTCTGAGTAGACACAGCAATTTTCGCCTATAAACTATGGGCCGAAGACCATAAAATAGCATTTTTATAAATTTTGAAAGCATATTTTAGTGTATGAAATTATTTTGAAGCATAAATTAAGGAGATTAAAAAAAATAAAAAACACAACAAATGGCGCTACTATTTGCAACTTAAGGTATGCCTTAAAAATATAATATAAAAATTTAATTAAGCTGTGTTCTGGAATCATGGATTATGCCTTACCATACAATATGAGGACTTAATAAATATTAATCTTTTTAATCATTTACTCAACTACGACTTTTTCTGGAATTTAGTTATTTACAGTACTTTTGTAATATTCTTAAAGCATGCCAAAAGGAGCGAATGATAACTTTTCTTATCCCCTCATACAGCGAGTAATAGCGACATCTTTTGTTATTTAGTTGAAAGTGCAAATTTTGAGAAACTGCTGAATTTTTAAACAGATTGCAAATTTTTTATTATTTTTATTATTATTTTTTAAGTCTTATATGAGTATCAAAAATTAATTGTCTCGTTTTTTTTTAAATTTATAGATTTCTATCCCATAGTTCAATCATAGCAATTGTCGCCTATAGTGATGTGAAAAATTGTGGCTAGAGCCTATAGTAAAGTGACTAAATGTTTTTATTTTTTTTTTTTTCAATATGGTCTATTTTTTCTGACTTATTTATTTTTCGTAATTCTAAGGGTGAAAAGCCAAATGGTTAAAATTTAAACAAGCACAAACAAAACGAATTTAAATTGGTTGGTGGACCCGCAAAATGGGCAACAGCAGGCGAGAGAAAACTGTTCCAAATTCAATAAAACTGAATCTGAAAAAATTTTTCTAAAATAAAATGTCTAAGATTCTGAAAGATTTTTTCTATAGAAAAAGTCTCAGGCTCTGAGATATTTTTCCGTATAGAAAAAATCTTACATGCTGAGACATTTTTCCTGTCGAGAAAATCTCAGATTTTGAGATATTTTTCCTATCGAAAAAGTCTGAGATTTTGAGATATTTTTCCTATCGAAAAAGTCTCAGATTCTGAGACATTTTTCCGTATAGAAAAAAGTCTCAGATTCTGAGACACTTTTCCTATAGAAAAAGTCTCAGATTCTGAGACATTTTTCCGTATAGAAAAATATTTTTCTATTGGAAAAATGTATCTTTTTCTATAAAAAAAATTCTAAGATTCTGAGACATTTTTTCTATAGAAAAAGTCTAAATTCTAAGACATTTTTTAATAGAAACAGTCTCAAATTCTGAGACATTTTTCCTACAGAAAAAGTCTCAGATTCTGAGACATTTTTCTTATAGAAAAATTCTCAGATTCTGAAACATTTTTCTTATAGAAAAAGTCTCAGATTCTGAAACATTTTTCTTATAGAAAAAGTCTCAGATTCTGAAACATTTTTCTTATAGAAAAAGTCTCAGATTCTGAAACATTTTTCTTATAGAAAAAGTCTCAGATTCTGAAACATTTTTCTTATAGAAAAAGTCTCAGATTCTAAAACATTTTTCTTATAGAAAAAGTCTCAGATTCTGAGACATTTTTCTTATAGAAAAAGTCTCAGATTCTGAAACATTTTTCTTATAGAAAAAGTCTCAGATTCTGAAACATTTTTCTTATAGAAAAAGTCTCAGATTCTGAAACATTTTTCTTATAGAAAAAGTCTCAGATTCTGAAACATTTTTCTTATAGAAAAAGTCTCAGATTCTGAAACATTTTTCTTATAGAAAAAGTCTCAGATTCTGAAACATTTTTCTTATAGAAAAAGTCTCAGATTCTGAGACATTTTTTCTATAGAAAAAGTCTCAGATTCTGAGACATTTTTCCTATAGAAAAAGTCTCAGATTCTGAGACATTTTTCCTATAGAAAAAGTCTCAGATTCTGAGACATTTTTCCTATAGAAAAATCTCGGATTCTAAGATATTTTTCCTATAGAAAATGTATGTTTGGTTTTGGTGCTGTTTTTCAAAATGTTGTTTTAATTTTTTTTAAACAATTTCACATCATTTCATATTTTTTTTCCGAGACATTTTTCCTATAGAAAAATCTCGGATTCTAAGATATTTTTCCTATAGAAAATGTATGTTTGGTTTTGGTGCTGTTTTTCAAAATGTTGTTTTAATTTTTTTAAACAATTTCACATCATTTCATATTTTTTTTTATTTGTTCTTCGTTATCGAATAATGATAACGGGTGAATGGAAAAAACTGAACAACAAAAAAATGTGGCTACAAAATATACTGCATACTTTAGGGAATATGTAATGTCACAGCTGTTATAGGAATATTACTCTTGTGTAAGTATGTGTGAGTTTGTCAATGTATTAGTGTATCATGTTAGGCAGCATATAAAAACACTTTCACATTCAGATCATACATGCGGGTTTAATATACCTGCAGCTTCAATACATATTTTTTTTTTAATTTTTCATATTTTTTCGTTGTTGTATTAAATCCATACAATTTGACAGCCGGTAGCCAGAAATAATTAAACTTAATCGGATTTACAAAATATGAAAGGCTTATACCATGATTTTCCCTTTTTTAAAAAAAATAACGGAAAAAGTTTTAAATTTTTTCTTAACAATATAAAAAATATGATGATTTTTGTTAATAATAATCTCCGTATGATTTGTTGTTAAGGTAAAAAAATATGCTAATAATATTAATTTTATTGAGATTTTGTAGATTGCTAAATTTGTTTATAAATTTCTAAAATTTTTTGTTATAAATTTTCTAAGGATTTAAAAAGTTTCCTAGAATCTTGGAATTATAGAATTAAAAACAATGTATCTTAGAGTTATAAATCTGTCTTCAGACTTTTATTTCCGGATTTTCTCTAAATTTTTCTATAATTTTAAAATATAGAATATTTAAAATATCACTATTTAAAATTTGCAAGAAAATGCGGTTTTTTCCAACGCACTATGGTCCCAAATGGATTTTTTTTGGCATAAATTCAAAAAATGAAGCAAGGTCACTTGGATTAACTCTGGGATGATTTTTATCTCTTAGCGCAATCAAAAATCGATTGTCAAAAAAAAATTTTTTTTTGAAAATTTTTTTTTTTTTTATTTTTTTTTTTGGAAATTTTTTTTTTTTTTTTTGAAAAATTTTTTTTTTTTTTTTTTTAAATTTATTTTTCTTAATTAATTAGCTTTACGGAAGGCAAAACAGTTATAAAATAAAATAATTTGAAACCGTGTCACGCAAAAAACAGCAAATTTGGCCGAAATTTGTGCTAAACTAAAATGGAATTTGTGGGAGTTTGCCAAAAAATGCTGGCAAGATGTAAATTTTAATATTAAATATACAATATTGAAAACACTTTCACGTTTAAAGACTCATGCAAGTTCGTGCCCAAACACAACTTTTTGTCCACGAAAGATATAGGCTATTTTGGCTCCAAAATCCTTATAGCCAAAACATCCAAGGATAACGCCAAGGATGCATTAACTGTAAAATAGGAATTTTAAATAAGAACTAGTATCCTTAGCTTTCAATTTGTCCCTTTAGCCTCTTTATAATTTTAGTTTTCCCCATTTGCCGTTTGTATAAGTGTAATATTGATTTCACTCCGGTTTTATTATACGTCTTAAAACTTTCAACTTTGAAAGCCTAGCAAACTGAAAGTATTGGCACCAAATTTCTTTCATTATACTTTCTTGATAGCTTATAGTGTTGACATTAAGGAAATGTATAAGCTTTTGAAAATTTAAATTTTATTTTTTTAATTTCTGCCAAAAAAAATGGATTTGGAACCATAGTGCAACGTTCAAGAAATTTTTTAAAAAAATCTAAAAATTTATTTTTCTTAGTCCCCTCATAGAGCTTAAGACGGACTTTCATTCAAACATAATTTGATCCAAATCTGATAATTTTAACTGTCCCTCGCTTTGAGCAAAGTTATGGATTTTTCGGTAAATTTGGATATTTCGAAAAATTGAATATAAAAAAAAATTTTGCAATACATATTTTTTTTTTAATTTTACTATGCGGGATACTAATATCAAAAAATCTAGAATCGGTCTAACGGTTTTCAAGATATCGCCATTTAAAATTTATATTTTAGGGTGTATTTGTTTCAAAAAATTGTTCGAGGGCTAAAATTAATGGGATCCGCCTCACTAATGGCCCCTCAAGGACACACTACTGTACCGGTAGAAGCTGATTAAATAAAACAAATTCATAGAAAATAAAAAAATGCTAGGGCCGTCTAGTCAAAAATTTGTAAAATCGATGGAAATTTTTCACCAAAAAACTTTTTAAAAAATCAAAGGGATTTGATTTTTATAATTAAAAAATCGCATACGACAACACACAGAAAAAAATAAAAAAAATATTTGAGTAAATTTTTAATACTATTGAGTAAAAAATTACTCAATTTTGCACCAGTAAACGATTTAATAGTATTGAGTAAATTTTTACTAAAAATTTATTAAATGTTTGAAAAAAATTTGAGTATATTTTTAATTGAGACAATTAAAAATTTACTTAAAATTTATCTATTTATTTTTTTTTTAAAGTTTAAAAAAGTTTTAAATTTTTTTACAAAAAAAACAAAAAACTTGTTTTTTTCAAACTTAACCAAACATATTTATGTCTCAAAAACATAGGAAAATTTTATAAAGACTAGTGTTGTAAAAGTATTGAGTATTTGAGTACCGAGTACTCAATACTGCCTATTTTTTCGAGTACTCAATATATAAAAGTAACTACTCAATACTTTCAGGGTTGTATTTTTTCACTTGAAATGCATAATTTAACCTACAAATATAACCATAAAATTCAACCTCTGTGTATGAAAAATATTTCAGATTTTTTTTTCTAGAAAAATAATTTTTAAACTGATTTAAAATAAACTAAACTTAAAAGCGAATGCATTGTTATGCAAACACAAATAGAATTTTGATAAAAATGAATAAAATTGTAATTTATAAAGCTCTATTTTTAAATTTTTCAATTTTAAAAAAAGTATTGAGTACAGGGATGTTAAAGTTGGTACAATTGTACTTTTTTTGGTACATTTTGACCTTCAAAAGTACCGTGGTACTACCGCGACTCATTTGGTACAATTTAACCGATTTACACCATAAATGAGACTCATTTTAGTTTTTAGCTTTTTTTTTAAGAAACATTTTCAGATGTTAAAAACTTGTTTTTATAGAAAAGGCCTTAGAATTTGACACTTGAACAGTTTATGCGAATAAGGCCGAAAAGACCATTTGTAGAATTTTACAGGGGACAATAAAAACGCAAACTATGTTGCATTAGCTTTAAGATTTAACTCACTTCTACCCATATACAAAATTTTTGTAAGGTATTCGAAAGAAAACTTGCCAAAAGTGGGACTTCAATTTTTTCTTTCAATGAATTGCACTTCTAAAGCCATTTTTTTTAGGCTAAAAAGTCAAAATTTTACCAAAGGATTGTAGAGGATTGTAGAGGTCTGCTAAAAAATCCATTTATGCAACAAAAACGTGTTTTCGAAAAAGTGGTATATTCGTCCTTAATCGCATGAACTGTTTACTATGAAATTCTCACTTACTTTTATCAAAGAAAAAGTCAGAATTTTTCACAGAAGTCTCAGTCAAATATCCATTGACAAAAACTTAACTTTTTCATACAGAAAAAGTAAGATAGTATAAATTGTAGATTCTGAGACATTTTATCTTTAGAGTAATTTTACAAAGAAAAAAATAAAAAAAAATTTTGAGTAAATTTTTAATACCATTGAGTAAAAAATTACTCAATTTTGCACCAGTAAACGATTTAATAGAATTGAGTAAACTTTTAATAAAAAATTATTAAATGCTTAATAAAAAATTTGAGTAGTGTCCGACCGAATACACCTTTTTTGGCCGCAGCCGAAGCCGAATATTCGGCCAAATTTTCACTATTCGGCCGAAACCGAAGCCGAAGCCGAATATAAAAAAAATATTTATTTATGTAGTAAAAACAAGAAAAAAGTGAAACTCGACTTGGCGGAATACACAAATGTATAAAAATGTTGTCTAGAACAGCGGTTACCAACCTATGGTACGCGTACCACTAGGGGGTACGCGAAACGGTTCGCGGGGGTACGCAAAATTTTAGTAATTTGGACATTCGTTTTAGATTAACCTTTCAATCCTGGTTTCGCATCTGGCTTCCAAAGTTTTGTATAACCCCTAGTAAAAAAAACTTTAAGATCTAATTTGATCTCAAAATTGGCTGTATCAAGTTGGATCAGATATTGATCTAAATGTATTATTTTAGATACACAAATATAAAAAATGATACAATTAGATCCGAATGTTGGTCACATCCAATTAAATCAACTTGATCTTATTTTATATAAATTAATATAGATTTATATTATTACATAAAGTCAGATATATTTATGTATAACCTCAGATAGTAAAATGGAGCCGCAATAAATCTTAGATGAAATTAGATCTGAGCATATAAAAAGTCATATATAATTTAATATGATTGTATAAAATTATATATTATTATATCAAAACTTTTTACTAGGGACGTCAGGTTTTTAAGAAAGTCGAGGTCAAAATTCACAAGAGACGTATTTTTGTTCAATTTAGAGAGCTTTTTTTGCGATATTTTTGGATGATATTTTGAGATCTGACCACTTGTTTTCGATTAACCATTCGAGTCTGATTCCGAATATGGTTCCCAAATTTTTCTATTTTGTCAGGTTTTTGAGAAAATTTATGTCAAAGTTCTCAAAAAACGTGTTTTTGGGCATTTTTGGGACCGGTTGTGATAGAGCGGAAATTTTGGTACCGTTTTGATAAGCTCAAAATGTCCTTTTATTGTATATACGAGAGTGTTTCATTCGAAAAGTCACGGAATTATTGATCTGCCCTTGTATTAAAAAAACATTAAAAAAAATATACTTCCGCCCTGTGATTGGTTTTTGGAACATTTTAAGAGTTTAAAAAAAGGCAATTGTTTTAATTTTTGGTGTAGAATCGACTTGTGAAATCAGATTTGCAATATTTTCAGCCGTTTTTGCTCTGCAGAAAAATCAGCTCAAAATCCGTGTTTTAAAATTTTTAGCTTTTCCTAAAAAATACCACCATTGTTTTGATCTCCCCTAAACCCTTCAAAAAATTATAATACCCGCAGATCAAAAATTTCATAATTAACTCTAATATTTATATGTGAAGTTTTTTAACGAAATCAAAAAACTCGTTAGGGGGTACGCGGCTGACAAAATTAAAAATTAGTGGTACGCGAGCCAAAAAGGTTGGTAACCGCTGGTCTAGAACGATTTATTTTGAGAAAAAAACTTTTTTCAGGCAATTTTGTAAATAAAAATATTTTTTAGTGTAATTTGTTTTCAATCGAAAAATTTTTTGAGTGTAAAATCTTGTTTTAGCTTCAAAAACACCTAATAAAATGTTTTTGTGGCTTACTAATGTGATTCAAAGTGTGTTTTTCAACACGTGAATACCAATTTTATACAATTATTCGGTATTCGGCCATATTCGGCCAAAAATGTGGCCGAATAGTGCTTTTTGGCCGAAGCCGTAGCCGAATATTCGGTCGGACACTAAATTTGAGTAAATTATTTATTCACACAACTTAAACTTCACTTAAAATTTTTCAATATTTTTAAGTAACTTTTTAATTGTGGCAAGTAAAAATTTGCTCAAAATGTATCAATTTATTTTTTTAAAAAGTTTAAAAAGTTTCGAATTTTTGTCAAAAAATTACTATTTCAAACTTTACCAAATATACTTATGTCTTCAACACAAAAGAAAATTTTAAAAAGACGATTTCAAACTTTCATATACATATTCAAAAAACTATAAACTAACTGAGAATTCAAAACACCAAGAGAATAAAATAAAATAAAAAAATATTAAATTTGTATTAAGTTATTTACTCACATCATAGATGGGACTAATTAATTAAAGGGACCAATTAATTGATGGTTTAATTACCATTTAATTGACGTCAATGGTAATGAAATTTTTTTCATTACCATTGGTTGTATCAATTGTACCAATTAAATTACTTATCAATTTAATTACTAATGAAAATTAAAAAAAAAATAATTACCATTGGTATGGCATTACTTAAAAAAAATAATTACCATTAGTAAAAGTCGTCACAATATTGTCAAAATCGTTAATATTTGAACATATCCCTTGTTTTTTCTTATATGGTGTTTTAGTTTTTCGCATTTTATAAACCAAACACACGTTGATTGCCTTTGTATAGCACAATATTTGAAATTTTTATTTGCGTTTTGTTTTTTGTCTTTAACATTTTCATATTTTTTTTGTAAAAACATACTTTGACGTTTAAATTTTTAACTTTTCAAAAAAACAAAAATGTGCAAACCAATGGTTTTGAAACTAATTATAATTGGTGTTTTTCAACAATTGGTGCATTTCATTACCATTAGTAATTATTTTTTCAATTAAAAAAATTTAATTACCATTAAATGGTAATGAACATTTTTTCATTACCATTGATATCAACCAATGGTAATTAAATTTCAATGGTAATGAAAAATTCCCATCTATGACTCACATATTATTTTAATTTTTTGAGTAAATCTTTAATTGCGTTAATTAAAAAATTACTCAAATTTGTTTTAAGAATTTAAACAAGTGATTACTCAAATTCATATTACCGAAACATTTTACAATTCTGAGTTATTCTTATAGAAAAAAAGTGTCTGACACTGAGACCTTTTTCTGCAGACTAGATTTTGAGAAATTGTTCAAAAACGCCCCTGGCGCCCAGGGTATAAAAGATACGGCAAAACCGAATTTACATAAAGGTGATAAATTAAAATTAAGTTTTTATAAATAAAACAAAAATTGGTACCGCGAGGGTCCAAAAAGTACAATTTATTTTGAAAGTTGGTACAAAATTGAAAACCCCATTTAACATCCCTGATTGAGTAGTATCGAGTACTCAGTTCAAAAAGTATCGAGTAGTATTGAGTAGTCAAAAGTAACCACAATTTACAACACTAATAAAGACGATTACAAACTTTCATATACATACACAAAAAACTATAAATTAAACGAGAATTAAAAAAACTATATGAATTCAAAAAAATAAAAAAACTATCAAATTTTTATTAAATTATTTACTTAAATTGTTTTTAAAACTTTTGAGTAAATTTTTAATTGCGTCAAATAAAAAATTACTCAATTTTTGTTTTTTAATTTAAACAAGTGATTACTCAAATTTGTTTCCTTCATATTTTTTTCTGTGTACTTAAAAAACTGTTTGTTTGGGCTGTTGGAAAAATTATTTGATCTTTGAATAAAATTTATTGAAACTTTTTTTAAATTTTTAATGTTTGAACTTGGAAAAACTAGACTATAGTCTAGCCCTATAGGGAAATATTTTTAAAAAATGTTCTAAAAAATGTCTATAAATTTAATTTTCCAGATCGACCCTCGTAGCACGCTTAAATTAAAGCTTTATACATTACCTACATAATATTGTCGATTTAGTTCATACACATTTGAGGACCCCATTGGGTGAAGATCCCAGCGCGTTCGGACCCGATATGTCCAGAGCCCGATGGGCTTAGACCAAGTTTTCGGGAATGTCAACTTTTTAGATCTAAAGTTATGACTCATGGAGGTCCACACATGTTAAGAGGACTGGCGGTACTATGTAACTTTTAGGACCAAATTATATTTATTTGGCTCTATCTGGCTTACAAGGAAAGTCTAACTAGTGTTACCCGTCGATCTTTATGGAATTGGTTTTATTTTGTAGATCAGGAAAAATAAAGGGACATGTATTTTTTTTATTAATAATATAATAATAATAATAATATTTTTTTTAATAATTTGATCCAATGATCAGTTTTTATTTATTTTTCCAATTTTTATTTACAAATCATTATAAAAAATTTTAACCTAACCGAGAACTGGTACACTAAGAAAATTATGTCATTAACTGTTTGTAGGTTATTTTAAAAAGTAATCAGTAAAGTTATTTTAAAAGAAAAATCATTAAAGGGGGTCACGAAAATTTTTAGCTATTTTTGATTGATTTCACTAAGACTGACCCATATACATACACAAAAAACTATAAACTAAACGAGAATTCAAAAAACTATGAGAGTTTGAAAAAAATTAAAAAAATTATTAAATTTTTATTGAATTAATTACTTAAATTGTTTTTAAAATTTTTAAGTAAATTTTTAATTGCGTCAATTAAAAAATTACTCAATTTTTGTTTTCAAATTTAAACAAGTGATTACTCAAATTTGTTTCCTCCATATTTTTTCTGTGTACACATTGCTAAATTCATAAACAAATATAACAATTTATTTAATCATAAGTTTATAAATTTAGCATTATGCAGAGTTTGTTGTCGCTTTTTATTAACAATCACAAATTTATTACATGCCTAAAATTATGCTATAAAAAAATCTAGCTTAAAGCTACCCAGGCAGAAAAATACAAACGGGCCAACGTTGGAATGAAGTTGGCGGCGACGGTACCAACGTTGGCGAATCATACCTGTTTCTAAGTCTACCACGTCATTCCGAGGTTGAAATGATAACAGTGGCCAACGATCGCTCGACTTTTGTTTTAACGTTGGGTTAACATTGATTTTACAAATTTACGACATTGGATTTAACTTTTGCTTAGTGATGTATTGAAAATCTCGATGTAGTGCTTTTTAGTTACATTTTGTACAAATTGGTTGAAAAAGTAACTACTTAAGTGTTCACTTAGATTAAAGAGTTAAGCTATATGTAAATCGAAAACTTTTTAAAAAAATAAAAATGTTAAACTTTTAAATTATAATCTATAGTGTAGTGTTTTATGTAAACACAAAGTTGTGCCAACACAATATTTTTAGTAAAACTGTTTTACATTATACAATGTTGTATTTTTCTCTAGCCCGATATTGTACCAACACAAAATTTTTGGTACGGTTGGCAATTTCTGACTGGGTATGTTTACACCATAGCAGTACAGAAACTTAAGAGTTTTTTTGTTGCATAATTTTAGGCTTTCAGAAAAAAACTGGTTAAATTGCACTGTGCTACAGTGAAAAAATACTTCTTATGTGACATGGTATAGGTGGTTGGTTTTGTCGAGTAGATAACAAAAATGCCCATTGAACTTGCCAGACACCCTCAAATTTTTGAGTTATGGTCAAAAAACGTTTTTTTGGGACTTTTCTCACTAAACCTTGTGTAATTCAGAAAATTTTCAACCGATTTTAAATTCTTTGACTGTTTTGAATAGAAGAAGGATAGGGCTTTCCATGTGTGTGTATTGGTCTAAACATATAAGAAAGATATCTATTGATTTTTTCTTTAATATCTAATTTTTTTGCTATTTTTTGAAAATTTTTTGAGTTTATCGATTTTTTTCTGCTATAGTTCGTTTAACAACCTTTATATTTAAGAACGTATTTTTAAAGAAAATTTACTTCTGAATACGATGAGCACTATCCTGAAAATATCAGATAAGAATTGACAGAGTTGTGATAATTTTTCTAAAAAAGAAAATTAAGATTTTGCAGGAAATTGCCGTTCAGATAACCCAGGCAAAAAAAATAAATTTTTCATAAGAGGTCATGTACAATATTTTTAAAGGTTTTTGGCGCGCTGAATCCGAATCTGGCCTTTAAATTGCTCTAGCGCGTCAGGTTTTTGAGATATTCAATATAAATTGATATATAAAAAACTAAATAAGATAGAGCAATTTGAAGGTCAAATTCGAATTCAGGGGGCCAAAAACCTTTAAAATAATGATACGCGACCTCTTAGTATGTTCGTTTATTTTTTTATTTTTTTGCCTGGGTTATCTGAACGGCAATTTCATGCAAATTCTTATATATAAATATTGTTGAACGAACTATAGCAGAAAAAAATCGATAAACTCAAACAATTTTCAAAAAATAACAAAAAAATTAGATATTATTGAAAAAATCAATACATATCTTTCTTATATGTATGGACCAATTCACACACATAAAAAGCCCTATCCTTCTCTTATCCAAAACAGTTAAAAAATTCAAAATCGGTTGAAAACTTTTTAAGTTACACATGGTTTAGTGAGAAAAGCCCAAAAAAAACGTTTTTTGACAATAACTTTAAAATTTGTGGGTGTCTGGCAAGTTTGATGGGCATTTTTGTGATCTTTTCGACGAGACCTACAACCTTAATTACCTCATTTCAAAAGTATATTCGATTTTGTGTTTTTTGTAGCACAGTGTTGTTAGCAGTACAGAAACTTAAGAGTTTTTTTTGCATAATTTTAGGCTTTCAGAAAAAAACTGGATAAATTGCTATAAACTGAAAGCAAAACAAAAGATAAAAGATAAAATCAGCAAAAAACTCATTTTAAAAGAGAAAATCAATAAAAAAACTTCAGAAAAATGACAAAAAATCGAGACTACATCAAAATTGATACGATCAATCAATGACAGAAAAAATCAAATCCAAAAATTCATATACTTAATGGTGTCCTAGATTGATATTTCCATGCGTCACACACGGAATGACAAAGTGAGTATACCCGCATACTGCCGTTGGAGGCTATATAAAATATGGTTCATTGAAATTTGATTTCAAATTAATTTTTTGTTGCATATTTTAGGGATGTGTTTTCAATTCGAAAAAGCCCAAAAAACCTCAATAATAACAAATTTATAATTTGTTTTACAGAAACTTTTTGTTTCTAAGTATTTTGATATAGAAACATAATTTTTAGTGTCATAAAACTACACAAAATTTGTTCGCCATATCGCTCCTTTACTTGTATAGTGTCATAACTCAAAAAATGCGTTTTTTGAGTTAATGATGCAGAATTATTCGTTATATCATGCTTTATATTGTGTCAAAAATTCGTATTAATATCTTTTAAACTCACCGTTTGAGAGGAGTACACGCCATTATTACATTTTCTATGTACCGGCCTTTTTCAATTAAAAACCAGTTTCTATAGTAAACTTTAAACGTGTTTTATGCAAAATCAAATAATTTGAGTTATGACACTATACAAGTAAAGAAGATATTATCTTCTTTAAAAAAAATAAGCAACTCCCTGCTGATTTTTCTAAAAATTGTTACATGCTGTTAGATATTTAAAAATGCATTTGACCATTTAAGCGATCAAATATAAAAAATATGTTGGCTATTCTGACTGCTACAGAAGTTCAATGGAAATAAAAATTAAACAACAAAAAATATTTATTTAAGAAAAAATCGACACAAATTTTTTACAATATTTTTTTTTTATAAAAATATATATATTTTTTTATGTGAAAATAAATACATTGTAAATTTTATACAAAAATAACAATGTAGCCGCATGTTGAAAAACACACATTGAATGCAATTCAATGTGTGTACGAGTATATGCAATTTCAAAAAGGACTCTTTAATATATAAATAAAATAAAAAAATAAACAAATGAAAATAAAATAAACACAACATTTTTAAATGCACCATATATATACAGTGCCAGCCAAGAGTATTCATACAAAGCTATAGTAGATGCAATTTTTTAAAGACAAAATTTAAAATACCAAACACTTTTTTTATCAAATAAGTATTTTTTTATACAGTGATTTGTAGGTAATTTACTAAGCTTTAATTTAAGCTTTATAGCATCCAGATTGAGTTAATAATAAATGTGCTACGAGGGTCGAACTGAAAAATTATAATTTTTACAGATATTTAAAAAAAAACAAATTTTAAAATATTTCAAAATTTTTTTTTTCAAAGTTTAAAAATTAAAAATTTAAAAGAAAATTAAAGTTGTTATTATTCGACCTTTCCAATTTAAATAAATAAAAATTCTTCGAGCTCGAGGCCAGTTTTTTCTTTGTAAATAAATATTCTTTTTTAATTTATATGTAGAAATCCCCTGATGATGATTCTCAAAGAGAATCGAAATATTGGAATGGAATAAAAGAATATTTATTTACAAAGGAAAAACTGGCCTCGAGCTCGAAGAATTTTTATTAATTTAAAAGAAATTTTAAATACAGTAGAAACAAGTAGAAAAGTTAAATTCGACTTGGCCGAATCTATGAATACCCTCCACAATGGCCTTTTTAAGTGACAGTAAATTTTCTAACGTGAAAAAAATAACATTTTTGGTTAGAAATATTTTATTTTCTGTAAAAAAGCTTTTTTTATTAATTTTTGAAAAAAAAAAATAATTATTAATTTTTTTTTGAGTGTAAAATTTTTTTTGAGTGTAAAATTTTTTTTGAGTGTAAAATTTTTTTTGAGTGTATTTTTTTTTTGTTTTAGTGTAAAAATATTTTTGTGTGACAAAAATAACTTGAAAAATATTTTTCTGACTTACAAATGTTTTTAAAACATGTTTAACGGGTTTTCAAAACGTGAATTTAAGGTGAAACTAATTTCAAATTTACCGTTTTGCTAATAACTTTTGAACCACTGGACCGATTTGGCTGAAATTTAAAACGAACTGGACCAGAAGAACGGCAAATATATATGCCACACTTCAGCACCCTCAGAATTGCCGTTCGAAAGTTACCGTGTGTTTTATGTCGTTAATTCCAGAAAAACCCTTGCCGAAATTCACTCATTTGCTTATAACTTTTGAACCACTGGACCGATTTCGCTGGATTGCAATACCAACCTGACCAGGTAAATGTCCAACATATATGCCAAACTTCAGGAGCCTCCGTAAAGTCTTTCAAAAGTTAGCGTGTTCTCAACAGACAGACAGACGGACAGACGGACGGACGGACGGATATCGCTAGATCGTCTTAAAATCGATCGAGGATCATGAACTTTATGGGGTCCTAGACCAATATTTCGAGTTGTTACAAACGGAATGACAAACTTATATATGCCCTCTATCACTAGAGTGGAGGTTATAAAAATCCTCATTTTATGACTTCCAGTTCTTTTGACCACCAATTTTTTATAACACAAAATTGGTGGTCAAAGGAATTATAGGTCATAAAATGCAAATTATTTCAAAAGTATTTAAAAAAATTTTAGGGGTTTTAAAAAAATAGTGGATAAATGAATATAAATTAGTGGATATGAAAAAAAGAATTTTAAAAATATTTTTTAAATTTTTTTTAAATGTCTATAAAAATTATCATTTTTCAGTTCAACCCTCGTAGCACATTTATTATTAACTCAATCTGGATGCTATAAAGCTTAAATTAAAGCTTAGTAAATTACCTATAAAACACTGTACAAAAAATACTCGTTTGATAGAAAAAGGTCTGTTGTTTTAAATGTAGCTATAGCTACTGTATGAATACTTTTGATCGCCACTGTATATATACAACACCAGGCTAAGAGTCATTGAAAAAAATGAATCCTGAATTGTCCGTGAAAAAAATACAAAACAAAAAAAAATCCTAACTACAATCACTCCGTCCAAAAATGAATGTTATTTGCTTTTAAACTATGTTGTGTGTAATAATAAAAAAAAATGTTTTGATTTTTTTTTCAGAATTTTATTGTATCCTTGCTACTAGGCTTTTAACTATTGGATGGTCGTAAAAATGTTCTTTTAAATAAAAAAAAAAATCAAATATCAGTCATTGATTGCTCGTTTCAATTTTGATGTAGTCGCGATTTTTTAGTCAATTTTTTGTAGTTTTTTGTTGATTTTTTTTTTGTCTTTTAACTATTGTTTTGCTTTCAGTTTATAACAATTTGTCCAGTTTTTTTTTTTTTCAGATCCTTTTAATTTATATTACAAAGTAATAATTTAGCTTTATGTTTGTCCGTCATAGATATTTTACAAAAAAATAAAATATTTAGTTAAAGGCTAAAATTTTAATAAATATTTAAATTGTTAAATTTTTTATATTATTTTTTTTAAATTGCTGCAATTAGTATAATTTTTTTTAGCTTAACGCAGTTTTTTGTAAAAGCCTAAAATTATGCAACAAATTTTGATTGTAAAATTTCCTAAACTCATACCTTAACAATGTCTTTCAATTTAAGAGAGAATATTATGTGGGATTTAAATCGTTAAATTTTTTAAATGGATTTTATTAATCGCACCTCTCGTCTAACAAGTTTAGGTTTGGTAAGAATGCATTCCTCTTTATTTAGAACTTTAAAAATTTTTAACACGAAAATCCTAGTTCCTGTTTTAGAGTTATTGCTAAAAAATTACACTGTTCAACAACAAAAACTGTCCCAGTGAAATATCCAACTGATTCTTATAGATTTTGCTCTCCGATGCCATATTTGTCATCCAAATTTTTCTAGCACGTACCGTTTTTGAGATATTCGCTGTTAAAAGCCAAAAAACAAATAATTTAGCACTTTCGGGGACCACTGTTACATATTATTACGTTGCTTCCAAAAAATAGGACTCGATTTCATAAAAAATGGACCCTCTGATTCCAAAATTACAATCCAAATTTTTCTAGCATATTTTTTTTCGAAATATTCGCGTAAAAAAATTCTTCACATGCGAGTATGTATACTAGACTTAATTTTGAAAATTTGATCTGCGGGTATCATCATTTTTTTGAAGGATTTAGGGGAGCTAAAAAGAATGGCGCTATTTTTTTTGGAAAAATTTTCGCTCCTTGGGGTGGTTCAACGCATTTGAAAATGCGGATTTTGAGCTGCTTTTTTTGCAGAGCAAAAACGGCTGAATATATCGCAAATCTGATATCACCAGTCGATTCTACAGCAAAAAACAATACAATGGCCATATTTAGAACTCTTAAAAAAGTTCCAAAAACCCACCACAGAGGGCGGAGATATAAGATTTTTCCATTTTATTTTTTAATTAATTTTTTAAATATGCACGATTAAAGGGAATTTTCAGCTTAACAAAATGGTACCAAAATTTCCGTTCTATCACAACCCGTTAAAAAGTTACAAGCTCTCAAAAATGGCCAAAAACACGTTTTTTGAGAACTTTGACCTCAATTTTCTCGAAAACACAACGTGATAAAAAAATTTGAAACCCATATTTAGAATCAGCATCGAAATGTTAATCGAAAACGAAATGTACGATCTTAGAACATCATCCAAAAATATCACAAAAAATTCTCTCAATAATGCAGCAAAATGCGTTTTTTGTGAACTTTGACCTCAATTTTCTCAAAAACCTGACATTATGGAAAACTTTGGAAACCAGATTTGGAATCAGAATTAAGAGGTAAATCGAAAATGAGTGTCCAGACCGCTGACCCATCCAAAAAAATTTTAAATTTAGGTCAGTGTTTTATAATTTTGCCATTAGAAAAAAAACTTTGAAGCTTTATAACTTGTTAATAGGTTGTGATAGAAAGGTGCTTTTTGTACCAATTTTCTTAGCAAAAACTGCCTCTTCATCGTGCACGATTAAAAAAATAATTTAAATTTTTTTTTAAAAAAATCGATTTTTCCGCCCCCTGCTGTGGGTTATTGGAACTTTTTTTAAGAGTAAAAAAACTGCTATTGTATTAATTTTTGCTCTGGAATCGACTGGTGAAATCAGATTTGCAATATATTCAGCCGTTGTTTCTCTGCAGAAAAATCAGCTCAAAATCCGCGTTTTCAGATGCTTTGAACCACCCCAAGGAGTGAAAATTTTTCCAAAAAAATACCGGCATTCTTTTTAGCTCCCCTAAATCCTTTAAAAAAATGATGATATCCGATAAACTGATGAAGTGACATAGTCGCCAAACGAACTCTAATGTATACATACAGAAAACAAATTCGCCAGTTACCAACTGAATGGGAGCCCTCTTAAGGGTTGGAGATAGGGAGTTTTTCCCTCCAAATTTTTTTTGTGAACAAACCTACTCCCTATCACCACTCCTTAAGGGGACTCCCATACAAAATGGAATTTTTATGAAATTTTGCTCCCACCTCTCTAACTGTCCTAGGGTTGCCCCTAGACGAGTCAAGCGTTTGTCAGGCCTCCAATATTTTTTCAATACCAACATTTTCTCAGAACATACCTACACAGAAAAAAATAAAAAAAATATTTAATTAAAAAATTCGTGGATTTAATTAAAAAATTAATTAAATCCGGACCAATCACCAAAATGCGCAAATAAATTAAAAATATTTGTATGTCGTTAATTAAAAATAAATGGATATTTATTTAATTAAAAACTTAATACTATAAATTAAAAAATTTAATTAAAATTAAAAAAAAAATAATTAAAATTTTAATTGAATAAATTAAAAAAATTAATTAAAAATATTATATTAAAAAAAAAAACATAACTTGTAAAAACATTCTTTTTGAATAAAATAGTTTAAAAAAAAATATTTCTTCAAACTTTACCAAATTTATTTATGCCGTAAAGACATAGTCAGTGAGATGATTTCATAAAGTTGATTATAAACCTTTCATATACATACATAAAAAAAAAAACTTTCAACAAACTTTTTATACTTATGTATTTTTTTTTGTATGTAATACAATGCAAGAGAAAAACACACACTCGCACACACACGGAAAACAAAACAAAAAAAATAAGTAAAGCTAGAAATTTAATTAAACATTTAATTATATAAATTAAATACTTAATTAATATTAAATTTGAAAACAATTAAAATATTAATTAAAATAAAGTTAAAAATTTAATTAAACAATTAATTATATTAATTAAAAGTTTAATTAATATTAAATTAAAAAACAATTAAAATTTTAATTAAAATAAAATATACGATATTATTTTCTGTGTACGTGATTGTTGCCTTTTAGATCATTTGAAAAAATTGACATGTTCTGAAGGAAACTTTTAATTCGGAAGCGAAAGAGTGTTTTGGGCAAAAAATTGCAATTTTTTTTGGATTTTTTTTCAACTTTAAATTAGCAAAAGATGTCCTAATTTAGGGGTTCCTGCAGGTGCCTTATTAGACATGTGGAGCCCACCAAACTTAAGCTCGAAATTATGTTGGCTATAATCGGTATGAATTTCACTGTAATCGGTCCTGAATCGACTATTTTTTTTTTAATCGATTTTAAACCACTGTTCGACTATTCTTCAACTATTTCATAGAGATTGAGACAAACTTTAAATTGAACCAAATCAGACCATCTTAACCCATGGCACGGACCATATAGACATGCAACACGAGTGCTTATTTTGGTACTTTCAATATGGACGCATACAAAATACTACTAAATTTACTTCTCTGCCTAGAATACGTGTGCCTGTACGTGTGAGCTTTTGCATCTGTATTTTCGTTGTTTGTTTACGTTTTGTATGAACCCAGTTGGCCATGTCTTGAAGACATCCTTGACGACGCGTGCACGACCGTAGAAAATCCTTGACGACGCGTAGGCGACAGTCCAAGCAAATCGTTGACGACTTTTTCACACAAGTGTCCGGAAAATCGTTTACGACAATGTGAGCAACATTATCGCCATAATGTCGTTGACGACCATATGGACGACACTGTCGTTGAGGACAAAATGGGCGACAATATCGCTTATTATGTCGTCGGCGATCATATGGACGACAATATGTTTCGTTTTGTCGTCCATAAATATATAGGCGTGGATGTTTCTAAATTCCAGCTAAAACACAGGAAAAATGATAATTACTGTCGTTATAATATTTTCATGGGATGATAATATTATAATAAAAGGTAATCAAAATATCATACAGATATAGGTAATAAAGTTTGCAAAAACTGAAAAATCAGATGACGACAAATTCAAATTTTCAAGAGACATATCTGAAATTCCGCAGGCAAACACTTTTTTAATGGGCTTATTGTTAAACGCTATGAGTTGAGTTGAGTGTGGTTGTATAAGCCCAAAAATAAGGAAATTATTTTTTAGGCAAGTCCATGGCGATCACACTTAAAATAGTCCGTTGTACAATAAAACGCTATACTTTCCAGAAACCTTTGTAAGTTACTCCCTCTGTTTTTTTAATGGATAAAGGTATGGCACACATAAGATGTAAAAAATAATGGCAGTGCTATTTCATAAAACTACGACCTTTCCTCTGCACTTTCAAAGTTCAACTAAATAAATTTTATTTTTTATACCCTCCACTCTAGTGATAGAGGGTATATATAAGTTTGTCATTCCGTTTGTAACACATCGAAATATTGGTCTAGGACCCCATAAAGTATATATATTCATGATCCTTGATCGATTTTAAGTCGATCTAGCGATGTCCGTCCGTCCGTCCGTCCGTCCGTCCGTCCGTCCGTCCGTCTGTCTGTCTGTCTGTCCGTTGAAAACACGCTAACTTTTGAAAGACTTTATGGAGGCTCCTGAAGTTTGACATATATGTTGGGTATTTACCGGGTCAGGTTGGTATTGCAATCCAGCCAAATCGGTCCAGTGGTTCAAAAGTTATGAGCAAAAGAGTAAATTTCGGGAAGGGAATTTTGCGAACTTTCGAGATTAAAACCACTCTAACTTTCGAAAGACAATTCTGAGGGTGCTGAAACGTGTTAAGTATCTTTGTCGTTCCCCAAGTCTATTTGGTTTTGAATTTCAGCAAAATCGGTTCAGTGGTTCAAAAGTTATAAGCAAGGCTCTGAATTTCATATTTTTTCACCTTAAACAGTTGAAAACTCGTTAAACAAGTTTTAACAAGCATGGTGAAATACCAGTTTTTTTTAACTTGTTGTTGTTTGTTTTCCTGCCTTGGGGTGCAGTTTAGTTGTTAGACAAGTAAATCTTTGTTATTGTTTTTGTTTTTGTAATTGTATGTAACGGTGTATAGTAAGTATTTTTGGAAAAAAATCAAATATTAGTTTGTTTTTGGTTTTTAAAGATGGTAAAATAAAATGAGGGAAATATGTGAAATATATTTTTTTAACATATACGTATAGGTATAAAACAACAAAAATATTTTACAAAGTAATTTTGTTACTCAAACAAATAGTACACTAAAAAAAATATTTACACTCAAAAAAATTTTACACTCAAAAAAAAAATGTTTTTTTTTTAATTTTTAATTTAATTATTTTTTTTTTTAATGAAATTCACACTCAAAAAACTGTTGACAGTCAAAAAAATTTTACACTCACAAAAAAAATTTTACTCAAAATAATATATTTCTAATAAATATTTACACTCAAAAAAATTTTACACTCAAAAAAAAAATGTTTTTTTTTAATTTTTAATTTAATTATTTTTTTTTTAATGAAATTCACACTCAAAAAAATTTTGACAGTCAAAAAAATTTTACACTCACAAAAAAATTTTACTCAAAATAATATATTTCTAATAAAAATTTGTAATGAATTTTTTTAGAAAATTACTATCAGATAACATTGTGGAGGGTATTCATAGATTCGACCAAGTCGAATTTAATTTTTCTACTTGTTTTACCTTTGTTTGTTGTATTATTTCGTTTTGTTATTGTCCCGTTATTTTTATCTCCTAAAACAAACCAAAACATGTTTTTAATTCACGACACTTCAAATACTATTGTCGATCAGAATGTCGTCAACAAAATGTGATTGACGATATGTTTATACCATTGTCGCTCATATATTCGTCAATGTAGCTTAACTATCGACAAAATAATGCAATTGTCGCTAATCTTGTCTTGAATTCGACTTTATTGAGGAATATTTTTGCGACAGTTGCATGAATTTTGTCGTCAATGTGGTTTATGATACGACAAAATGCATGCAGTGGTAGCATATGTTGTCCACAATAAAGTCTTATTCAAGACAAGATATGCGACACATGCATGCATTTTGTCGTCAATGTGGTTTGAAAAACGACAAAATTCATGCAATGGTCGCTTATATTGTCCCCAATAAATTCTTATCCAAGACGAATTTAAGAATTTGTCGCTTATAAAGTCGTAAATACGGTTTAAATCACGACAAAATACACGGTTTTGTTACTTAAGTTGTCCTCATCAATATTATATAGGCGACAAATTCCAAAATGTCCTGAGGACTTCCTTGACGACATTTGCGTATATGACTTTTTGCCAACTGGGAAACGTCAAAAGTTACACGCGCGTGCCGTCACTAATACATACACATATGCGAAACTTGTTCGTTTCACCCCTATACCCATGGCTCCCTTCGATCAAAGTTTAGTTTGGAAGCTTTAAAAGAGGTTTCTAAAAAACATTTTAAAGCTTTTACCAAAGCTTTCTTAGCTTTCTAAAAAACCAAAATTTTGATCGAAGGGCGCCACGGGTTAAAATAATCGGATTTAGTTTAAATTAATTTTTAAGTAAAGTTTGTCTCAAGGCAAAAAAATTAGATTTTTTTCGTTAATTTCTTAACCGTAGGAAAACCGCAATTTTTTGCAAATTTTAAAAAGCAATATCTTGAAAATGATTTTTTTTTTTTTAATTTTCAAAAAAGAAAAAAATTGCCAGGATACTTGGTAAAATCAAAATGCCACTCTGAGGGGGCATACTCACTTTGTCATTTTTTGTATAACGCATCGAAATATCAGTCAGAGACCCCATAAAGTATATAACATATTAATACTTCCTTCACTCTCAGACATTCAAAAAGTGTCCGTCCGTCTGTCTAAAGAAACCATAATACATTCTAAACTAAAATATCTAGACCCCTGAAGTTTGGCAAGTCGAACAACAGCAAAAAGTTCCCTAAAACTACCTCAGAAAAACTCAATTTTTTAAAACAAGTTTTATGCCATATGAGGTTCATTGACCTACACTTGGACCAAGGGGATCAGAAAGGTAATTTAAAAAAGAATAAATATCATACTCAAAGAGCTTTTTAGTATTTGGCGGTTCACGTGTTTAGAACTAAAAAAAAATGCCTCTAGACTTTTCCCTGTGTCGGCATTTTTTAGCGAGATATAAGCATTTTTAAGAATTGCAACTCTTTTAGATCAAAAGTAAGGACTAGGGATAAGATTTCCATGCAAATGCATGTTTTTTGTCGACGGTCTCAAAACGATATCAACCAATTACAGCGCTCAACACTCATTTTCCGGTTTGAATTCTCGTGAGCAATTTTAGCAGACTTTGATCTCCTGATTCCAAATCTGTTCTCCAAATTTTTCCATCACGTCCAGATTTTTAGTTATTCACGGTTGAAAATGCGAAAAATTACGATTTTTGCATTATTTGAAAGCCTGCACAGCAGCCAGTCAGTAGAATACAAATCTGGTATAAAGCGCAAAAGTATAATTTGTCATCATAGTTCAAGTCTACTCTAACGCTTTATACCAGATTTTTATTCCACCCCTGCTGTGCAGGCATTCAAAAAAGGCAAAAATCCCGATTTTTCACATTTTCAACCGCGAATAATTAAAATTCTAGACGTGACGGAAAAATTTGGAGCACAGATTTGGAATCAGCAAGTCAAAATCTTTTAAAATTTTATATGAAACTTCTAACCGGAGCCAAAAACTTTCGATTTGGTGAGCGGTGTTATCTTTGCGAATCAAATATATGCAAATTTTTGCATATTTTGGTTTTAAATGCATATTTTGTGCATATTTACAACTTTTAAGTGCATATTTTCGCATATTTTGCCATAAATTAGCAAAAACACAAATTTATTTGTTTCAAAAACTATTTTAAGTTTTAAAAATTTATTTTGAAAATAAATAAAAAAATTTCTTTTTAAGTTTTTTTAATACTGTCTTAAATTCTAAAAAAAAATCTTACTAACTCAAAGCTTTAAATGTTACTATTTATTTATAACATTTTATTTTTTAGTGCAATTTTAAGGGTTTTTAGTGCATATTTTGAGTTTTTTAGTGCATATTTTCGTTTTTTTAGTGCATGAAAATCTCATCCCTAGTAAGGACCCATGGGGTATAATATGAAGAGAACCTCCAATACTATGAAGATTCAAAAAACCAAAAATGGCTACAATTTTGCTCTATCTGGCTTACAAGGGAAGTCTCCCTGGTGTCACCCTCCGATCTTCATGAAATTTGGATATGTTGTTAAGAACGAAAATTAATTCGACACGTATTTTTTTTAGCGGCCCAAACTCATTTTTAGGGGGGGTCGATTTGTATGGGGGGAAATTGACCTTTTTCAGTTTTTTACGATTTACGCCTATTTAAACAAAATTAAATAGGCAGTTGTGGTATCAGATTAAAGGTATTAAAAATACCTATCTCGTGGTGCTAACGACGGGCCAAAGAAGTTAATATTTTTCGACTTATTAACAAAAATGTCCTAAAATTTTGGTATTTTACTCAATATAAATGAAAAAAACTAAAAAGTTGCCTTGTCTTCCCCCTCCTTTTTACCCCCTAAATATGAATTTGTTAGTTTTCAAGTTATCGCCATTTTAAGTTTTTTGAAAAATTATTTTTCCTCATATCTAAGAAGATAAATATGATGAACTAATTTGTAGTAAATTACGTTTTTATATGTCTTCAAAATAAAGATTTTTTTCATAAATTTAGGGAAAATTTCTTGGGCGGTAAGAGTTTCTTCCATGCATTTGGGAATTCCATTTAAGAAAAATAATGGACTATTTAGCGGAACATAAAATAAATTATTTTCCTAACAGTTTAGAAAATTTACAAACTTTTAGTTAAATTTTACTAAATTGTGGGAAAATTTTTTAAACTATTTGTAAGAAAATTGTGCCCTAAAATTTATTTAGGTCTTCTTTTTAAATGTAGCTCGTTTCCTATGATGCTGGAACCCGTACCAACCAGACTTCTTTATCTGGCAATAACTTTTATTTTGAGTGTATTTATTTTTAGCCTTAAAGTATACAACATATTATTAATTTTTAAAATTTTCCAAAAAAGTATGCTTTAAAAAATAACATTAAATAACAACTTATGCTTTAAAAGACATATTTTTTTTTTTTAATCTTCAAAGTATGCCCCAATAATTTTCATTTAAAAATTCTTAAAATATTAAACAAAATTCATATTTTTTTTTCTTTATTTTAACTTAAAAATATTTAAAATTTTTCTTTAAAAATATTTTTATTCCCAAATTTATAAAAAAAAAATTTAAAATTTTCATATCTCATTCATATTTTACAAAATTTAAAATTATTTTTTGTTTTATTACTACGTAATAAAAATTTTAATCATTATCCTATTATTGCAGTATATTTTGTTTTTGTATTTTTATCAATTTCAAACTTCATTGCTTTAGAAAATGCAATTATTGCACAATTCTATTAGTTTCTACACTTGTAGAATTATGTTCAAGTATTACACATATTACATGCATGCACCATGTTACAACGACTGCAACACAAAACACATATTGCAACATTTTTATGCATCATTACATGATAAGGAAATCAATTAAAATTTTTTTTACATGTTTTACAATGTAACTATGTGTAGTTAGTATGACTCTAAATAAGTTACCAGATTTATAAAATTAATGATAATAATTTTATTTTTTTTTTGTTTACAAAATAATAATTTAAATTTTTTTTAAACATTTAGAATTTTTCTATACGGGAAATTGTTTTAGCATCGGAGATTTTTTGTGTTGTTTACGGAAAAATGTCTCAGAATCTAAGATTTTTTTTATATAGAAAAATGTCTCAGAATATAAAGTTTATCGGAATCTTTAAGAAGTAGCTAAATATTTTCGGAACTGCGAATTTTATATTTTTTTTATGAAGAAACATTTTTTTTAGAATCCTCCGATCCAGTTTTTATATATTCAAAAGTGTCTTAAAATGCAAGATTTGTTTCTATAGAAAAAGTCGCCTAACACTGTGCAAAAAAATTGTGGTTAATATTTATAAAAGCCCCTATGACACTACATTTTTTTTGTATGATGAAATTTATGTGAACAGTGCAAATATATCACCATAGGAAACCTGAACAAGTGTGAAGAGTAAAAGCAAACTAAAAAAAACAGTAAACGTCAAATTTTATTCTTGTGTTATTGATTAATTGGGTTATCAAATGATTGAATGTCAAAAAAAATGTAAAAATTTTACATATTTTTTTGACATTTACGCATTAATGATATTAAGTGTTGCCAACTTTTCTGTTTTTCATTAAATGAAGCGACTTTTTTGCTTTTTTGACGGTTTTTGGTATTTTTTCAGCGGGTTTTTATTTAAATGAAAGTAATCATCACTATTTGTTTGTTTATTTTATGTTTCTTTTTCATTTCTTCTTTTGCTGTTTCATTCTATCAATTAATAAAAAATAAAAAACAAAAAAAATGTAGTGTCATAGGGGCTTAAAACAAAATATTTCTTAAAACAAAATTTAAAACATTCAGTTTTAGGATGCATTTTACCAACAATTAGTTCATCATAAAGGCAACTGAAAACCAGCAGTTATGAAATTATTTTGAGGCCTAAAACTATGCAACATAGTGTTGTAAAAGTATTGAGTATTTGAGTACCGAATACTCAATACTGCCTATTTTTTCGAGTACTCAATACTCAAAAGTAACTACTCAATACTTTCAGGGTTGTATTTTTCACTTAAAATACATAATTTAGCCAATAAAATATTACTACAAAATGCAACTCTGTGTATAAAAAAAAATCTAGATAAATAATTTTTAAATTGGTTAAAAATAATCAAAATTTAATAGCAAATGTCTTTTTATTCAAATATAACAAAATACAAATATTATTTGAAAAAAAGAATTAAATAATTATTTAGAAGGCACTATTTTTAAATTTATCAATTTCAAAAAAAGTATTGAGTAGTAGAAACAGTAGTCAGAAATCAGAAACTAGAGACTAAATGTAATAAAACTTACTTACAGTTTTTCATTTTGCGATCTTGTTTCCTTTTAAAAGAACTTCAAAGTTTTAGAGAATTACATTTTATAAAATATTTTTTTAATATTTGTACCTGTCCTAGGATGCCACTATTGATAGCAAATGAAAGAGGAGGATCTCCCCTAATTTTTCCATTTTATTATTTTTACATATCAGGAAAAAGGAGGTAAGTTACGTCCATTCAAAAATGTGTCCTTCAATATCATTTGAAGTTTTCAACAAAATATTTTGATAAAGTTTTCAAGTGACTTTATTCACATCCTTTTATCCTGATATGGCAAAATAAAAAATGGAATAATTGCAGGAGATACTCCTCTTTCATCTGCCGTCACCAGTGTCAACATAGGACAAATACAAATATTTCAAAAATATTTTCCAAAATGTATCCTTTAAAACTTTGAAGTCATTTTAAAAGGAAACAGGATCACGAAATTAAAAACTGTAAATGCAGTTTCAAATGGATCTCTACTTTCAGACGTATATAATCCGGTTCATGTTTAATATTAACTGTCGGACGGTGTTTTTATTGAAAGGTTATTTAAACCACTAAAGAATTATGGATTCCAAGACATTTTTCCTATAGAAAAAGTCTCATATTCTGAGACATTTTTCCTATAGAAAAAGTCTCAGATTCTGAGACATTTTTCCTATAGAAAAAGTCTCAGATTCTGAGACATTTTTCCTATTGAAAAAGTCTCAGATTCTGAGACATTTTTCCTATAGAAAAAGTATCAGATTCTGAGACAGTTTTCCTATAGAAAAAGTCTCAGATTCTGAGACATTTTTCCTATAGAAAAAGTCTCAGATTCTGAGACATTTTTCCTATAGAAAAAGTCTCAGATTCTGAGACATTTTTCCTATAGAAAAAGTCTCAGATTCTGAGACATTTTTCCTATAGAAAAAGTCTCAGATTCTGAGACATTTTTCCTATAGAAAAAGTCTCAGATTCTGAGACATTTTTCCTATAGAAAAAGTCTCAGATTCTGAGACATTTTTCCTATAGAAAAAGTCTCAGATTCTGAGACATTTTTCCTATAGAAAAAGTCTCAGATTCTGAGACATTTTTCCTATAGAAAAAGTCTCAGATTCTGAGACATTTTTCCTATAGAAAAAGTCTCAGATTCTGAGACATTTTTCCTATAGAAAAAGTCTCAGATTCTGAGACATTTTTCCTATAGAAAAAGTCTCAGATTCTAAGACATTTTTCCTATAGAAAAAGTCTCAGATTCTGAGACATTTTTCCTATAGAAAAAGTCTCAGATTCTCAGACATTTTTCCTATAGAAAAAGTCTCAGATTCTCAGACATTTTTCCTATAGAAAAAGTCTCAGATTCTGAGACATTTTTCCTATAGAAAAAGTCTCAGATTCTGAGACATTTTTCCTATAGAAAAAGTCTCAGATTCTGAGACATTTTTCCTATAGAAAAAGTCTCAGATTCTGAGACATTTTTCCTATAGAAAAAGTCTCAGATTCTGAGACATTTTTCCAATAGAAAAAGTCTCAGATTCTGAGACATTTTTCCTATAGAAAAAGTCTCAGATTCTGAGACATTTTTCCTATAGAAAAAGTCTCAGATTCTGAGACATTTTTCCTATAGAAAAAGTCTCAGATTCTGAGACATTTTTCCTATAGAAAAAGTCTCAGATTCTGAGACATTTTTCCTATAGAAAAAGTCTCAGATTCTGAGACATTTTTCCTATAAAATGGTCTCAGATTCTGAGACATTTTTCCTATAGAAAAAATCTCAGATTCTAAGACATTTTTCCTATAGAAAAAGTCTCAGACTCTGAGGCATTTTTCCTATAGAAAAAGTCTCATATTCTGAGACTTTTCTATAGGAAAAATGTCGCAGAATCTGAGACATTTTTCCTAAAGAAAAAGTCTCAGATTCTGAGACATTTTTCCTATAGAAAAAGTCTCAGATTCTGAAACATTTTTCCTATAGAAAAAGTCTCAGATTCTGAGATGTTTTTTGTCAGAAAAAGTCTTGGATTTTAAAACATTTTCCATATCAAAAAAAAAAAACTTTTTCCATATCGAGAAAAAAAAAAAAAATTGGCGCTGTAGTCTTGAATTGTTTGAATTTTTTAAAGAAAGCGGCTGCCACGTTACATCCAAAACGGGTAGACCGATTTTAGTTCTGTGAATTTTATGTTGTAGAAGATTAAAAAATATTGTTCCTGATGTAGCCGGATTTTTAAATTTTGGATTTTAGTAAAAAATATAAAACGTTAAACTCAAAAAATGAAAAATACCTAAAAAAATCTATTTTATTTGGGTATAAAAAGTATAAAATAAAAAAAGTTGAAAAAGCTCTTCCTCAGTGACTTGAGTTTTTATTTCTCTACAAACTGAAAAAAAAAAACTGATCTAAATCGGTCCACCCGTTTTCGCTGTATCGTGGCTGCCGATGTCGGATAATGATTATGAACAAGTAAGAGTGTTAAATTCGGCTATGCCGAATCTTTTATACCCTCCAACATGCAAAAAAATAAAAAAAAAAATCCAGGGGTGTTTTCTTTTTTTTTTTGGGGGGGGGGGGGGGGGTGGTGCTCGGTAGTGGTTATTGGGGGGGGCAAATTTCCTCTGTAATATGTGTTTAAAGATTCATTCTTATGCTTTTTGCACTAAAGAAATACAAGTTTATCATTATTAAAAAAAAAAATTATACCATGCCCATAAAAGAGGGGCGGACCGGAAAAAACAACATTTTTTAATTCTTTGGATCCAAATGCAGGTTTATGAACTTCATGTAGCATAAAAATGTTGCATTTGTAAAACAAAAACACAAAAAATCATGTAAAAACGTGATATTATTCAGAGGTTGGTTTAGTTCTTCAAGGGGGAACTTTTTTCCCCCTGGTCCGATTTTGCTCATTTACGAACTCAACCTGCCTAGGAAAATAAGACATATTCGTGCCAAATGTCGGGAGTCTAGCTCTTTTATTTTGGACTGCATAGTGTTAACTACAGACGGACAGACGGACGGACGGACATCGCTAGAATGTCTTAGAATCAATCACTGATCATAAATATATATACTTTAAGGGGTCCTAGACCGATATTTTGATGTGTTACACACGGAATGACAAAGTGAGTATACCCCCATACTGTAGTTGGAGGGTATATAAAAACATTAACCGGCAGCTGGAATCGAACCCGCAACGAACATGTTACGTGTTATTTCTTATACATATATTTGTACGCGTAAATTAAAGGAAATAAACCGGTTTTAATGTCATTTTATTCAAAAATAAATTAAATCAAAAAACAAAAATAGAACAAAACAAATAAAAAAGTTAAATTCGGCCTTGCCGAATGTAGTGATACCCTCCACAATTTCAAAAAGATTATTGCAAAAAACTTTATAAAGGAAATAACTTTTGAAAAAAAATTTCCGCGAAAAAAAATTTTGGTAAAAAAAATCCGCGATTTTTTTCTTTTTTTGTCAAAAAATATGTTCGTACTTGTTTAAATACCATTTGGTGTTCAATTATGTTCACATTTGTCAACCAGAAGCCGAATTAAAGCATTTTGTATTTTTAGGTTATGTTGAATGTACTAAAATTTTTGAGGTGTGCTTACATTTTCGTTCTTAACTTTTGAACCGCTGAACCGATATTGCTGAAATGCAATACCAAACTTCTCGGGAGAACTTCCAATAAATATGTTAAGTTTCAGTCATATCCGTGTAGTATTTTGGTCGTGATCACCATTTCCACAGACAGACAGACGGACATCGCTAGAATGTCTTAAAATCGATCAGGGATCATTAATATATATACTTTATGGGGTCCCAGACCGATATTTCGATGAGGTACAAACGGAATGACAAACTTATATATACCCTCTTTCACTAAGTGGAGGGTATAAAAATGTTTCCGCCAGCTGGCAGCGAACACACAATGTTCAGGATTCAAGCGCAGCACACCACCACCGTGATATTTCACTTCATTAAATGAGTTTATAAAGTGTCTTGTTATCAATGAGCATTTTGTGCGTTTTTTAACAATGATTTTAATTGATGTATTCAATTGAAAATTAAATTAGATTTTTGTCACATTAACAATATACTTTGTTGATACAATTAAAAATGTTGTTGAACTAGAAATTATGAAAACTTTTGTTTTCATGATATTTTTTTCTGTGTATGTATGTTTCGTCATAAGAAAATTGTGTATATACGAATTGTCCGATAGGTGGCGCTGGGATAAAGCTATTTATATATAGATATCGTTGAAGACCGGGGAATGCCAGCCACTTTAGCTAATATATTATAATTCTAATATTTTATACATTTCAATATCTACTTACCCATTTGTATATGCAACAAAAAAAATATTTATTATTTCAAATAAGTATGCAGCAGAGTTTTTACAAATTGGCCAACGATCAACTAGTTGTAAATATTACGATGATACTGATGTTTATTTATGAAAATTCAATTAACAGATTGATAATTGAAATTTTATATTATTTATATGACTGACGATGATGCACTGTTATATAATTTTTTTTTTTCGTTTTGTTTATTATAATGTTTTAAATATTTATTTTTAGAATATTAATACTAAATATACACAAATACACTTAAAAATCACCAACACATAGGCAGACACAAATGTTTTTTTTTAGGTAATCTAGAATGTGGAATATTCAGCGCCTTTGTATATGTAAACTAATACACTTACAAACAGTTAATGGTTTTTTTTCAAAATTGTTTGTATTGAATTTCTATTATTTGAAATATATAATAATCTAGTTTTTTTTTTTGCGATTTTACAAAATATTTAATTAAGTACACACAAAAAGAGGAGATTGTTTTTTTTTTTTTGTTTCGTACACGTAGAAATAAAAATATTTAATTGGAATAAATTTATATATTTTATATAAAATAACACTCAATGATTTTTATATGTATGGTATTGATGTATAAATTTTTACATGGAAAATGTTCATAAATGTAAATTTTTTTAATAGATGAATATTGATGTCCTTCTTTATGATAAATTTATTCTATACGTTTTGGTAGAATGAATATTTGAATATTGATTTTTTGTTTTTTTTTTTTTTTGTTTTTTTGTATTCAAATTTATTTTTAGTTTTTAATTGTTAATGAATTTATTTTGTGTGAATATTTTAAAAGCCACTAAATTGTTTTTGGTCAAGGTTTTTTTTCAAATATGTATTTTTTTTTTAAGTTTTTATAGTGTTTTATCCTTTTTAGTCCTTTGATTTATTATTATTTAAAAATTTCCTCAATTAAGTTTAATTTAAATGTCCAAAAATCTTTTTAAGTGATATGATTGTATTTGAGTTTTCTATATAAAAAAAATATAGATTTTTTTATATTGCAAAATTATTTAAATTTTTTTTAAATATTATTGTGCTTTTTTAGTTGCAGCCTGATTTAAGTTACTTTCTTATATTTATATTAAATAATTTTTTTTAAATTTATTCAAATTTTTATTTCAAAAAGTTCCACTTTGAAACAAAAAATTTCTTTATTCCGAAATTTTTTCTTATCTTCCTTTTCCTCTTTTTTTCACAACCGTTTCTACTATTAAGCGAGCGTTCAAATTTTTTTGTCAAAAATTTCAAAGGTTTTTTTTTTTAAATAAATTATTTTATTTTTATTTTCAAAAAGTTCAACTTAATTTTTTTTTTACAAGTCTAATGTTTATTTTCAAAAAAATTTTGATTTTTGCAAATGATATGACTATATTTATTAAATATTCTTAAAGTTTTTAATTTTTACAAATATTATGTGTAGCAATCAAGTAGGCGTTAAATTATTTTAGTTTAATTTGAGATGTTTGTTTTTTTTTCAAATGTCTTTGTTGGAATTTCTGCAATATAAAAAAATGTTATTAATGTTTTGCGTCTATTAATTAAAAGCCTTAAAATATGCCATTGAAATATTTTATTAATACAGCCTTAAAGTATGCTATATAAATGCACTATCTTATAAATTGGAAAAAAAATTAAACCACGATATTTAGCATTTATTTTTCATGTAAAATCTTGCGCTGCATCCAAAAATTAAGTCCAAAGGGTCAAAATTAGAATAGTTTTTAGGATTTTGCTAACTTTTCAAGTTTGAAACTTTTTAAAAAAGTGTGTTTACTTAAATAAAAATATCTCCGGACTAAATCAGTGGGAAATTGAAGTAAAATTGTCGATATATCGAAAAACTGTCTTTATGGAATATGTTTTTTTAGTTTTCTTTGTGAAATTTACAATACAATTTACTTTTTTTCCAAATGTCGTTAAAATTAAAACTTAATTTTCGAAATATCGATAAATAGCTTTAAGGCGATAATCAGGGCGCTAATTCCCAGAGTTGATAACGATCGAAATTCTACCCGAACGTGAGATTTTTTTAATTGTGTGTATGCCTTAAATTATGCTATGATAAATACAAGCTTTTTATATTTTTCTATTACGACACTTAAACATGAGAACTAGGCCAACCAAAAGTAAACATTTATTATTTAAATTCGAGCCCTAAAAGTATGCAACAACATATTTGAAATAAAGTCTGAAAACCTCAATAAAAATATATATGATTTCTGACTTATTTTACAACTTTTTTGTTGCATGCTTTAAGGGCTTAAATTTAATTAATAAATTCTTATTTTTGGTTGCCTTAATGAGAACACATAAAAAGCGTATATTTATCAAAGCATAATTTTAGGGATTCAAAAAAATTGACAAATCGCACGTTCGAGTTGAATTTCGAAAGCTATCGTTAAAACGTTTTGAATTTCTGCATATTATTGATTTTACATAGTTTTAGAAAACTTTTAATTCTGTTTTTTACAGTGACAATCGAAGAGTGCTGACGAAGGAAGGGTGGCTTCTTCCGAAAGCTGTCGACATCTCCACTTAGCCTGTGTTGCCAATTAATTTTTTCAGATTTTCTCATTGTACAACAAAAATAATTATTTCTCAAAAATAATTAACATGAACTCAAACCGAAATAAATAAAACTTTAGTTATATTTTTAGAAAATTTAAATAATAGTGAGTTTACACTAAACGACTGGGTCATTAGAGTGGCATTTTTTGTATGGCAAAACATTTTTTTTACAGATTTTTAACGTCCCAGCAAATTTTTATTCCTCTAAACCTAAAACTTCTGTGTTACAAATTTAAGGGCAATCAGATGAAATTAAAGTTATAGATTTTTAAATTTAAAAAATTAAAAAGATGCTGATGCTCTGAACACGAATATTAAAAAAAAAATAAATTCGATCGAACGGTTTTCGATATACAGTTACTTAAAATTAGCAAAAAAATGTGTTTCCGAAATAAACTCATGGCGGTTCTGAAATTAATTCAAAGTTTTCCACCTTAAAGTACACTTCGTCACCTAAAATGCAAAACGCCCTAACTAACAAAAAATTCAAAATCGGTATTTTTATAGGTTCTGGTGTATTTTATTAACCAACACGTCCCTACAAAAAATTAGGGTCACATAATAAAAACTAGCGATTTTATAACTAAAAATTAAAAACATTTGAATTGCGAAATCGCCAATGAACGCAACTAGAAATACATCTTTTGATAATTTTGTGATTAATTTTGATACATATTCACATAACGTACGTCCTCACAAAGCCCAATTCAATCAAAACCAACAAAGTTATTAACAAATTAAAAATTTTACCCTATACTGTTTTTTGCTTCTCTGTAAAATTAATAAAATGTTAGTTAGGGCCTTTTGCATTTTAGGTGACGATATGTACAATCGAAATATTAGGGGGCGGATCCTGGGAGAAGGGAGGACCGATTTCGAAAAATAAAAAAAACGATGAGAAGAAAAAGAGGAAAGGAAAATAAGAAGGGAAGAGGAGAAAAGTGAAGAAAAACTGATTTCCCGAGTAAAAAGGAATTTATATAAATGTATATTATTTTATATGTTTTCATAAAACCATATACAACTATATGAGTCAAAGTATAAAATTATATCTCACTTTGAAATTTTCCAATTTTTTTAAATGATGTCATATAAAATCATATCTAATTATATTGTTCATAATATATTAATATAAATGGTAGATGTAATCATACGTTGCACATAAAACTTAATCCGATTTCATATATTATTATACGTGACTTTATATCTAATTATGTATAGGACTTTACTAAACAAAAAATCCAGTATCAATTAATGTATAATTATATATGACTAATATAATACCATTTAAAACTATATATGGTTCCATACTGAAAAAATTTCCAACAAAAATAATAGATATAATTATATGTGTCTTAAATGATAACATATCTGTGTTTGTATGGTACTATATATACGCAAATTTCGTCTGAACTCAATATATATTTATAAATGGTCACATATGTAATGGAATATATATTTTGATATAATCATGTATAAAAAAAATATTTTTTTGACCAAACTACTAGCCATATATAATTATATATGCCAGTATTTCAAAATTTATTTTTGTTTGTCAACATATATGGTTATACAAAACTTTTTATTGTATCATATAAGATTACATATGATTTTTGGGAACCCGAGTTCGATTCCCGGTCCAGTCGAGAAAAAAAAAGTTTTTTTTTTATTTTTTTTAAATAGAAAACACTTTTTTATTGCGTTTAATTTTTTTAAAACTAAAAAATTTTCATTTTTGGAATTTTTGCAACCATTTTTAAAAAAATATTTTTCTTTTATATAGTTAAATACAACTATATTTGATTTATTATAAAATTATCTATAATTTTTGGGAACCCGAGTTCGATTCCAGAAAAAAAATATATTTTTTTTTTATTTTTTTTAAATAGCCCAGCAAAACTTGCATGACTTCCAGAACTAGTGCTGGAGTACTTCTTTTTTGCTTGACTAGTTCTCTATCTCGTTCTCAGAGTCATGATTTTTGTTTGAAATTGTCACCCTCAGAACTAGTTCTAGGGAAGTAGTCTAGGAACAATCACCCCTCCTATGGAACGGTTCCATCACTACTTCTAGAACCAGTTCTTTATCCCATTCTTTAACCCATGATTTTTCTTTGAAATTGTCACGACAGGAACTACTTCCAAGAAGCTATTGTGGCACTAGTTCTCTATCTCGTTCTCAGAGTCATGATTTTTGTTTGAAATTGTCACCATCAGAACTAGTTCTAGGAAAGTAGTCTAGGAACCCATGTATGGAACGGTTCTTTAAGTCATTCTAGAACTAATTCTTTATCCCATTCTTTAACCCATAATTTTTGTTTGAAATTGTCACCATCAGAACTAGTTATAGGGAAGCAGTCTAGGAACATTTTGTACATTTTATAACGCAATATTAGCACTTTACTGAACAAAAATTAATAGTATTTTTTGTTTTTTTTTAATCCTTAATGCAATTAGAAATTATCTAGAAGGAGAATAAGGGATTTTTGAAAAAAAAAAAAATATTGTAGGGACCAAAAAATATACGATCATATGCTTAGTTGGATTACTCAAATTGCTTGCTATTTTTGCTACAATTGGAAAGTTTTGTTTACTTTTTGTAATAAAAAATTCAAGCTGTAGTAAATAAAGTAGTTTATTGCAGATTGTAGTAAGGAATTGAATGGATCTATAAAAACCTATTTGCACTAATGCCCCAATACTAAATACTACCAAACAAATTACGCAATACTTATAATATTTTTAGCCCCTCTGTACATATTTCAAAAGGCTTGACTTTTTCCAAATAGAATATGCAACAGAGAAATGAGTAATCAAATATATATTTTTTTCTTTTTTGAAAAAAATTATAAGTTTTTGAAACAGCTTCTAAGATGTTATTTGAGAACCAGTATTTGTTTCATGGAAGTGGTGCAGAAGTCATGAACGACTACTTCCAAATCACTAGTTCCCAAACTACCCCAAAAAAGCTCTTTGGAATCAAAATATTACCCTTTTGGATCACTTCTAGAACTAGTAGTGACATCACTAGTTCCAGGATGCTCTTTGAGAACCTATCATGACAAGCTTTGAAGTACTTCTAGAACTAGTTATTTTTGAATGACTCCGAAAAGTTTTGCTGGGAGAAAACACTTTTTTATTGCATTTATTTTTTTAGAACTAAAAATTTTCCTTTTTTTGAATTTTTTCAATCATTTTTAAAAAATTATATTGCTTTTATATAGTTATATATAACAATATTTAATTTATTATAAAATTATCTATCATTTTTGGGAACCCGAGTTCGATTCCAGAAAAAAAAATATTTTTTTATTTTTTTTTTTAATAGAAAACACTTTTTTATTGCATTTGTTTTTTTAGAACTTAAAAAATTTTACTTTTTGAAATTTTGCAATCATTTTTAAAACATTATATTGCATTTATATAGTTAATAACAGCTATATTTGGTTTAAATTATCAAATTATAAATGATTTTTGGAACCCGATCTCAAATCTAATTATTATTTCCTGATTCCATGAAAAATTTCAAACTTATAAGCCAAAGTCTTATTTCACTTTGGAAGCCTATGACTTGGAAATAAGGCATACCGCTACATTAAAATTATTGTTTAAGCTTACCATGGAAGCCCCTAATAGCGCTGTACGTCATTCCATTTTTTTTTTTTTTGCAAATTTTATCAAAAATTTTCTAAGTCTTTTTGAAAATTGTGTACAAGTGAATAACATATTTAATTGGATGTAATCATATATTACTATATGTTTGATCAATTTGATATAATTAGATACGATCAATTTATTTAAAACTAAGTCTTTTAAAGTTGTTATTTGCTAACAACGTCCGCTGGTCTAGAGGGTAGAGATTGCGATTACAAAACGGAAGACTTGTGGTTCTAATCCCCGTCCG
The DNA here is from genome assembly GCA_963921195.1 of Pegoplata infirma. NCBI lineage: Eukaryota > Metazoa > Arthropoda > Insecta > Diptera > Anthomyiidae > Pegoplata > Pegoplata infirma. Next base: position 198,726,772 of record OY992539.1, read on the forward strand.
TTCGAAGTTTTTTTTTTTTTATTTATTTTCAGTTTGATATTATTATATCTTAAAATAAATCTAAAAACAGAAACATTTTTTGGATAAAAATGTATCCAATAATTTTTTTATAAAATCAAGATATCAGATATTATAAGATAACTTTGGCGCGGCCAAATTTCGGATGAAATTACATTATATAATATCCAATTTAATATAAAATCATGATATTGGATATTTTAAGATAACTTTGGCGCGGCCAATTTCCGGATGAAATTACATCATATCATATCATATTTAATACAAAATAATGATAATAGATAATTTGGGATAACTTTGGCGCGGCCAATTTTCGGATGAAATCACATACAATCAAATATTAAACTGTAACTTCATATATTATAAGATGTTATGAGATAACTTTGGCGCGGCCAATTTTCGGATGAAATTTAGCAAAATCAGATCCAATAAATTATATATAATTTTATAAGATAACATGTTTTACCATACAATTTTTTTTTACTCGGGTTTACATAATGTTATATAGTCGCAACAAAAAGTCGACTTTTCGACTTTTTTTCAATTTCTAAAAAGTCAATTTTTCGACTTTTCGACTTTTTTCAAATTTAAAAAAGTCGGCTTGTCGACTTTTCGACTTTTTTCAAATTTTAAAAAGTCGACTTGTCGACTTTTTTAGACTTTTCAACTTTTTTCGACTTTCTTCGATTTTTAACTTTTTTCGACCTTTTCCAGTTAGTTTTGACTTGTTGTAATCGTTTAGGTGCTATTTTTTTCGGTTGTATTTTATTTATCAATGTTGGGTACCAAAGTAATAAAGGTTAAAAAAAGTCGAAGAAATCGAAAATATGGAAAAGATTGAAAAAATCGAAAGAGTCGACTTTCGATAGAACGCTATCACTGAGGTGTTTACAATAATCAAAAATGTTTGTAAATATTACACTTAACACTTTCTAAATCATGAATTTGGCATTGACATTTTTGCTTCACACGCAAAATACATGGAAATACCAATAGCTTATTGGTAAACTCGGCTCTCAATTGAAATTTTTTTTTCAGAATTATTTTCATCTAGCAAAAGTAAAAAAAATCAAGTCGATAAAGTCAAAAAAAGTCGAAGAAGTCGACTTTTTAAGAACAAAAAAGTCGATTTCGACTTTTCGACTTTTTCATACAAAAAGTCTATTAATCGACTTTTCGACTATACAACCCTAATTTTACAGTGCAAATAAATTTTCATAATGCAAAAAAATGTCTGATATTTTTCTATAGAACCTAAAAACTTTTCTTGCAAAAAAAATCTTTTAAATTTAAGAATTTATCTATACAAAAATTGACAATGATTGTTTCTAAAAGCTTTTTATTTAAATAAGAGATTTTTTCGGGAATTATATAACATAATCTGAGAATTTTTCACAGATTTTGTCAACTATCAGCCGAATTTACACATTTGGTATTTTTAGGTTATGTGAAATGTACAGTGTTGCCACCTCATGTGTAATTACACATATCATGTGTAATTTTCTTTTTCATGTGTAGCCCATGTGTAATTGTCTGCATGTGTAATTCATGAGTAATTTGAAATTTTTACTTTTTGGAGCATTTTTTTCATAATTTGTTTTAACAAGACTTTTTTTAGCAGATTTTTCTGCAGAAATGAATATTTTAACGATATTCTCTGTCATTCACTTTTAAAAAATAACAGAAGTTTTTTTAATTATTTTGCTGATTCTGTATACTGAGTTTACAAAAATATTTTTGTGAACATTTCAGCTGATTATTTAAAATTTTACAGAAATTGTTTTTTTTTATTTTGTGAAATTTTAACGATTTAAAATTGCCAAAATTAAAAAATAGCAGACTATTTTGCTAATTTTACAAAAATACTTAGTTATCATTAGTATTTTTAAAAATTTATTAAAAAAATTGACGATTTGAAAAAAAAGAGAAAAATACAAGAACTGTTTTTTCATCAAGTCTGCAGATTTTGTGCTTTAATCAGCACCCTGCTGATTAACCCTTTTCGGTTAAAATGAGCAGATTTTCAGCTGAAATCAATATATTTTTTTTGCTGTTTTTCAGATTTTCTTTTGATTTAACTTAGATTATCCAGACAGAAATTTCGCAAAAAAATATAAATCGCAGGTTTTTGAGCAGTAAAAACCAGGCTTAGGGCGGATTACACAATGTCCTGTTAAACTGTTAACTGTTCATTTAATGGAGTCTTATGTCAAAATCGACTTAATCGACAGCTATATTTTTAAAATTTACAAAAAAACGTTATTAAAAAAAGCATGTGTAATTTCATGTGTAATCTTGGCATAATCCATGTGTAATTCGTGATTTCATGTGTAATTTTGGAATGATCCATGTGTAATTTACGGTTTTGTTGGTGGCAACACTGGAAATGTATCAAAATTTTCGACGTGTCCTTACATTTTCGTTCATAACTATTGAACCGCTGAACTGCTATCGCTCAAATGCAACACCAAACTCCTAGGGTCAATAACAAGTAAATGTGTTAAGTTTCAGTTATATTTTGGCTTTGAGCGTCATTTCAACAAAAGGACGGACATCGCTAGAATGTCTTAGAATCGGTCGCTGATTTCTGCGTTCTGGAATTTTTTTTATTTCAATATAATGACTTTGGTAAACCATTATTAGTAAGTAATTATTTTACATTTCAAAGTAATGCTATCATTACTAAGTAATGCGAATGGTAAAGATGTGACATTACCTAGTATTTGCTGGGTCCTGACTTTAAATCTAACCTCCACACACCAAATCTAGATTTTTCCAAGGAAATTCACTTTTCAGGTGTTTGCTTTAGAAAATTAATTTAATTCACTTTTTCGAGAATTTGAAAATTAAAAAATTGTTTGATCATACTCCAAATAATTAGTGAAATAATTTTTTTGGAGAAAATTTATTTTTAAGGAAATAAGATTTTATTACAACGGCTTATATTTTTTTGCCTGAAAAAATATCAAAAAAATTTCCTTTAAACCCAAACCTTTTTGTAAAAAAAATAATTTAGTTTTTCCAGAATAAAAACAAATTAATCAGAAATTTCAAAATATATTCCAGAAAATTTCAAATACATTCTACCAAATTCCGATTGTTCTAAGGATATTCTCCAAATGTATCCAGAAATTTCGAAATATATAAGAAAATATAAATATTCCAACTGTGCTCTAGAAAATTCCAAATATACACAGAAAAAAACGAATTATTATATTGACCCCCATATTTGTGAATACAATAAACTTTTTCACTGAAAGTGCTCCTATATGGAAATTTGTAATATTAACAAATGTTTGTAAATTTTAATTGTTGAAAAAAGAATTTTGTTTTTTCAACAAACACAATTTGTCGATCTGACAAAAGTAAAAAATCTTAATTTTTTTTCAATAAAGAATTTTAACAAACACAAACACTATTTGTTAACATGATAAACGAATTTTGGAATAAAATTACTTGACGGAGTTTATTGAAAACAAAATCGAAATTTAGTATTAATACTATTGAGTAAAAAATTACTCAATTTTGCACCAGTAAACGATTTAATAGTATTGAGTAAACTTTTAATGCTTAATAAAAAATTTGAGTAAAACTTTGTATTAAATTATTTACTCAAATTTTATTTTAAATTTTTGAGTAAATTTTTAATTCCGTTAATTAAAAAATTACTCAAATTTGTTTTAAAAATTTAAACAAGTGATTACTCAAATTGATTTTCTCCATATTATTTTCTGTGTATTATAAAACAAAAAATATAGCATATTTTTGGGCTTAATAACATAGAAAATTTATGGCATATTAAAAATATTGCAAATTTATTCTTAACACAATTTCATTAATATTAAATAAAAAACAAAATAAATAAAAAAAAAATAATTTTATTGTTAAATGTACTTAGGGCTGTCAATCCCGAAATCCCGAATCCTGAAATCCCGGGATTTTGGTCATAAAATGAATCCCGAATCCCGGGATTTTTAAGCTCGAATCCCGGGATTTTTGAAATATTAAAAATGTATGAGAATTTATTTAAAAAAAAAACAAATTTGTTCAATTATTGTAACATTTGCATAAACAAATTAAAACTAAATTTTTTTTTAATTTATAAGGTAGCTGGCCACGAATTTGGCTGAGCTGAGAATTCTACCCAGGCTTGCTGAATAATAGTCTAACGCACTAACCATTAAGCCACTTTGACCAAAGTTTGCAGGTTTTGGTGAAAATTTTCTAAAAAACCGGAACTTTGATCGAAGGGCGCCACGGGGAAATTTAATCCGATTGACCTCAAATTTGTACCACATAAGTTTCAGGTGTAGGTGAATAAACCGAACGTTCGAAATTGGAAGAAAAACTTTTTTATACAAAATAAATCAAGTCTAATGTATTATATTATTACTTTTCTCCTTTAAGGGCGGATGACTCAATGAAAAGTTAGCTGCTTACTGCCGATTTAACGGAGCCTTATGTCAAAATTTGTATGAAAAAGTTAAATTTAACGGAGAGTTATTATATATAAATGTTTTTATTATTTTAAATTTTCTTTAAATTAGTTATAAAATTATCCAGTGCAAGAACCAAAATCGGAATGGGATGAAACTAAAACCAAATAAATGTTGTCATTTTCCATAACAAACCCCTCAAGGCTTTTTTAGTTCCTTGATAAATATTTAATAATAATAACTACTTGAAAACTGTATAAGTGGCGTATACTTTTAAATAGCAACCAGAATAATTAGAAATATTTTTTTTAATAATTCCGTTGTAGCGAAATCGACACAAGGGGTTTCGTGGGACTCAAACCCACAACTTACTGCTTAATAGGCTACACTCAAAAAAAAATACTGTAAGGTTAGCAAAAAATTTAGTTAAATTTAACTAAAAAAGCACCTGATTTTGGGCCTACTAAATTTTTAGTTAATTTAACTAAAAATATTTAGCTAACTTTTCGTAGAATGAATGTAGCAAAAAAAAACGTAACTTTAACTAAAAATTTAGCTGAAATTTCGTAACGTTTTTATGTACATATATTAACAAAAAAATTAGTTCAATTCAGCTAAACTTTTTGTTACTTTTCGTAAACTAAAATTTAGAAAATATTTTGTAAAAAATTGTAAGTTTATTTTTTCTGTTTTTCATCAGCTTAAGTAGAACTTATGAGATTTGCATAGGAGGCTACACAAGAAATTTCACTTAACAAATTTGTTACGAAAAATCAGCAAATTAATTAGTAAAAATTCATAAACTCAGTGTTGAAGTCAACAAAAAAAAATAATTCAAAATTTGTTCAAAACTAGTATTTTCATAAATTTCATAAATAACTTAACTAAAAAAAGTAGTTAAAACGCTGATTTTAACTAAAAATTTGCTAAAAAGCCAGTAAACTTGAGTTAACAAAAAAAAAATTTGTTAACTTTACAGTTTTATTTTTTTGAGTGTAGCACGCTACCAACTAACCCACAGTAGCCCCCTTAATATGCACAATAAAATTGAAACATAAAGAGTCTACTATTTTTTTTACTTTTATAATCAAAGAAATTTAATCCCAAAAAATCCCGGAATCCCGAAAATCCCGGGATCCCGAAAAATCCCGTGATCCCGAAAAATCCCGGGATCCCGGGATTTCGATTTTAAAATCCCGAATCCCGGGATTTTAAAAAACCGATCCCGTTTGACAGCCCTAAATGTACTTCAAAAATGTTTTGAAATATAATTTTGAAATAAGCTTTTTCGTACAACTTTCGGTTTCCGAGTAAAAAAATAAAGTCAAAATTGCCAAAATAAATCAAAAAATATTTAGTTTTTCATCATTTATCAAATAACCAAAAATAAACAAAATCGGTGATCCGACAGTTAACTTTTCCATTAGGGTGGATCAAATTTATCTTTCTTTCGATTTTCAAAATTGTCGGGGTCGAAAGGTCGGCCAATAACAAAAAAATATTGGAACTGTATACAGAGCAAGATAGAGCAATGTCTTTGAGTTCCTTTGTTGACTTAAAAAACGGAAAGTACCGAAAAAACAAAATTTGTGAAAACAAAAATTTAGTTTGATCAAAATTTTTTTAAAAAAAAATTTCTTAAAAATAATTTATTTTTTTACAATTGCATTAAATGCAAAAAAAAAATAATACAATTAAGAAAATACATATTTTTAATACTTTGCTAAAACAAATAAAGTATATAAAAATACAGATAAAAAAAACATATTTTAAGCTAAAAATTGTGGTTTCAATTTGTTCGGAACTTTCGGATTTTTAAGTCAGAAAAGGAACCTAAAGCCATTGCCCTATAGGCCCAATATTTTTGTGTGTTAATATTGACACATGGAAACTTTTCCTAATGCGACGATTTTGAAATTCGAAAAAAGTAAAATTTACTCCACCCTACTGCCCATACATATATTACTGATCAAGTGATCGATTCTAATCGATCGATTATTGGCGTTCAAGGCCATAATATTATACCGTAACTTAACACAGATACTTGTTGTTGCTTCAAGAAGTTTAATATTGCATTTGAGCGATATCGGTTCAGCGGTTCAAAAGTTATGAAGGAAAATGTAAGGACACTCAAAAACTTCTAGTACATTCCACCTAACCTAAAAACACAAAATGCTTTTGTTTGGCTGCTGGTTGATGTATGTATGTGAACGGCATCGGATACCGAAAGCCATTTAAACAAGTACAAACCTATTTTTGGAGGGCCTCCGTAGGCTAGTTGGTAGCGTGCTAACCTTTTAACGTGGGGATCGTGGGTTCGCTTCCCACCAAAACCCTTGGTTTTTGTTCGCTACAACGAGACTACGGTCATTGTTACCAGTTCTCGGTTATGATGAATTTATTAAAAATGAGTTGTAAATAAATAGAAAGAATAAATAAATATATTTTTATTTATTCTTTCTTTATTTCTTTCTTTATTATAATTGATCATGTGATCAAAACTATCAAAACCTATTTTTTGACCACAAAAACTTTTGCGGAATTAATTTTTTTTTTTTCAAAATTAATTTTTTTCTAAATTTATTTTTTCTAAATTTATTTTTTTTAAATTTATTTTTTCTAAATTTATTATTTCTAAATTAATTCCTTTTTACCATTTTTTATATTTTTTTCACCAAAATTCACCATTTTTCCACGCACGTTTTTTTCCCAAATTTTTTTTTCACATCTTTTTATATAAAGTTTTTTGCAATAATATTTTTGCACTGTGGAGGGTTTGACTTTTTTAATTGTTTTGTACACTCAAAGAATTATGTAGGTAAATTCCAGTGAATATTCACTTAAAACAAATGAAATTTTATTTAAAAACCATTCCACTGTTTTTTCATTTAAAATAAAAACACATTACAGTCAATTTTAAATGTTAATTTAATGACTAACCAAAACATTAAAAATCTAGAGAATATTCAGTTATTTTGTATTGAAAAACAGTAAAACTATAGAAGAAATTTTTTACTGCCGAAATTAAATGTAACAGAAAATTCGTTTTTAATACAGTAAATTATTTTTTTTAAACTACAGAAACAGTAAAAAAATTAAATCCTTTATAAAATAAGTGATTTTTCTTTTAAAATGACTTTACTGATTACTTTTTAAAATAACCTACAAACAGTTAATGACATAATTTTCTTAGTGTAATATTGACCCTAATAGCAACTATTCCGACCCCGGCGATTTTGAAAGTAAAAAAAAAAAATTGCTCCACCGTTGTGCCTATATTAGGTTAAGAAGTCTTTTAATAAATATTTTAATAATTATTGTAATTTTAAATGCCAAATTAACATTTTTTGGCACTCCGGAATTTTTTTTTTAATTCCGATCTGTTACAAATGAAAAGACAAAATATGCCTCTAGGTAGAGTGTAAAAAAAATGTAAAAAAAAATATTTATTTTTAACTTTTAATTTACGGTAAAGTACAGTTATTTACAAAATAGCAATCGTTTAATTTCTTATGTATGGGAATTCAAATTAAATGTAGAGTTTTTCAAAAATTGTCATATATTTTTTTTAACGCATGTTTTTTATTATAAAAAAAAATGTAGCATATTTTTAGGCTTAATAATAAAAAATATGGCAGATTTTTGACATTAAAAATTTAATATTTACGCAATTTAAATACAATTTCTTATAACAATTTTTAACGAATGTTTTTTTTTTTATAAAAAATATAGCATATTTTAGGGCTTACTAATGAAAAAAAAAATTTATTGCATATTTTCTAACATAAAAAATTCATTATTTACACAATTTAAATACAATTTCTAAAAAAAACATAAAAATTATTTTTATCAATATTTAATTACAAAAAATCAAAAATAATTAAAAAATTTAAATTCTATTGTTATACTCCAAAAATAGTTCAATATTTATACAATTTTGCATTAATTAAGAAAACACAAAAAAAAAAAATTGGAAAAAAAATCTTAAATTTATTCAAAATAAAATATTTAATCAAAACAAAAAAAAATAAATTCTATTGTTATACTCCCAAAATATTTCTTTATTTAAAGAATTTTGAATTAATTCAATCAAAAAAAAAAAAAAACAAAAGAAAAATTAAAAAATTTAAAACAAAAAAATCTTAAAATTCCTTTAAAAATATTTTAATATTAAAACAATTTTGAATTAATTAAGAAAACAAATAAAAAACATTAAAAAAAATCTTAAAATTCCTTTAAAAATATTAAAACATTTAAACAATTTTGAATTAATTAAGAAAACAAATAAAAAACATTTAAAAAAAATCTTAAAATTCCTTTAAAAATAATAAAACATTTACACAATTTTGAATTTATTAAGAAAACAAATAAAAAACATTTAACAAAAAATCCTGAAATTCCTTTAAAAATATTTTAATTTTTAAACAATTTTGAATTATTTAAAGAAACACAAAAAAAATCTTAAAATTCCTTTACATTTAAAATATTTAATTTCAAAAGAACTAAAAATATGTTTACACCCCTTTTGCCTTAACATAGGCTACGAAAATTTTTTTTTTGTTTATTTTTTTTTTTTTGTATAACACTTTACTAACCGTCATATAAGATTGAGATAGGTCAGTTTTTTTATGTTTCTTTATCGAAATGTTTTCAAAAATTCACAAAGAAAATTAAGCTTTAAAACTGGTTTACAAATTGATATGATGAAAATTTTCTGAATATACAAATTTTTATTTCGATTTTTTTTTACAATTTATACGAGTTTTCACTTTAAACGAGTTAAAATTTGAACGTTTAATATTTAATTTTTTTTTTGTTTAAGTTTATTTAATTTTTTTTATGAAAAAACACTTTAAAAAAACACGTTTATTACGTTCTATGCATTGGCATCCTTTCGTAACCGTAATTCGCGTTAAACTGATCCTTACAATTCGTTAAAAAGCGCATTGGCCCTTCTTTTTTTTTGCACAAAATCAAAACACACATTCATCAAAACCATATGAAACGAAATGCATCACAGGCTACTACATACATACACACACGACGATGTCATACAACTACAAGTAATAGACGAAAATAGAGCTGAACAATACGAGGACCACGATACCAAAACGACAGGACTACAACGAGGAGTCTAATGGAACGAACATGTTTACGTCGTGGTATGGCTGGTTGACTGGCTGGCTGGCTAGGAATGTATAGTAAGTAGTATATGGCCAAATTGTAAAGTCGTTTTTTATTTTTTTTTTTAAAGCCGAATAGTTTTGTAATGGTTAAAATGCAGACACAAAGGATAACAATGTTTTTAGAGTTTTTTTTTTTTTTAATTTAAAGGCTCTAGAAGAAACGAAGCTAAAAAAGTAGTAGACTTTTACTAGTTTAGTCAGCTATGGGTTACATGAAGTGGTTTTCGTTTTTAAATTTCGTTATAAATTGCAACATGCACAAGAAGAAGACTAAAAAACGAAGCATAGTTTTAAGCAAGTATGATAACACTAAAACTATTGCATACTTTTAGGCCGGTTTGATATAAAACCATTTAATGCAACTTGTTTAAATTAAAGGTCTATTTTGAATTTATTCAAATATTTTTACACTTGTTTAAAAAGATTTTTTTTTTTAATTTGTATTACAAATAACAAAATTACTTTGTTTACGTTAAAATCCCTTTATGCCTAAAGTTATGCTATACTTTAAATCAACAACTAAATCAAGGTAAACAAATACAGCATAACTTATATAACCAACATGTTGCTTTCAATTTGCCGCAAAATAAATATAACAAATAAAAAAATAAATTAATTTATAAACCATTTTTAACATAATAAATTTTTTGAACCATAAAAACCCCCATTTCTTCCTTTAAGTTTTTTTTCTTTAATTTGTTTATAAAAATTCCTTTATTTTCCTTCAAAAAATTTATTTTAATAAATTTTTAAAAATTTAACCGCTTGTTTTCCACATATATTTTTAAAAAGCTTTTTATCAAAAGCTTTTTTCTACTTACGGCGAATATTGTGAGCATATCGCTTTATGAGAGTTTTTCTCCTAAGAGAAAGTCTCCACTTTACAAAAGCTTTTTTCTCTTTGTTGATGTTTACAAATTTAAAAAAAAAAAACACCTCCCCCTTTCTTAACCTCCAGCAAAAATGGGGTTGATTGTCTTTTTTTTGTGTCATATGACCATTAACATCCATTGGAAAATAATTCATATATTTGTAATACAAAACTTTTAATTTCTTTCATAAATATTTTTAACTTTTTTTGTCAAATTGGCAAAAAAAAGTTTTTAGGGCCTCATATGAAAAGACAACTTACAAGGGAACTATCTTAACCGTTATACACCGATTATCTGATATTTTTATTAAAATAGCTTCTACCGGTTTTAGCACACAAAAAAAAAATCCAATGAACGGCATTTACGAACAAATTCATACAATTTATTAACTTTTTCATAATACTTGTAAGCTTTTTCGTAGTTTTTATGAAAAATTTTAAATAGTTCTTAAAATTTCACATGTTATGATTTATTCATAAATACTATGAAAAAGTTTATGAAAAAGTTTATTATGAAAAAGTAAAAAATTTTATGAATTTGTTCATAAATACTATCAAAGTCGTTCATTGGAATTTTTTTTTGTGTGTTGACGAACAGTGTTATTTTTAAGCAATAACTCAAGAAAAGGATCAGCTAGGATTTTCGTGTTAACGATTTTTAAAGTTCAAAATAAAGAGGAGTGAATTGCAATTATAATTATACACAGAAAAAAATAAAAAAAATATTTAATTAAAAAATTCGTAGATTTAATTAAAAAATTAATTAAATCCGGACCAATCACTAAAATGCGCAAATAAATTAAAAATATTTGTATGTCGTTAATTAAAAATAAATGGATATTCTTTTAATTAAAAACTTAATACTATAAATTAAAAAATTTAATTAAAATTAAAAAAAAAATAATTAAAATTTTAATTGTATAAATTAAAAAAATTAATTAAAAATATTATATTTAAAAAAAAAAATAATTTAAAAAAACATTATTTTTGAATAAAATAGTTTACAAAAAATATTTCTTCAAACTGTACCAAATTTATTTATGCCGTAAAGACATAGTCAGTGAGATGATTTTATAAAGTTGATTATAAACCTTTCATATACATACACATAAAACTATAAACAAAATGAGAATTCAAAAACCTATATGAGAAATAAAAAAAGCTTTCAACAAACTTTTTATACTTATGTATTTTTTTTTTGTATGCAATACAATGCAAGCGAAAAACACACACTCGCACACACACGGACAACAAAACAAAAAAATAAGTAAAGCTAAAAATTTAATTAAACATTTAATTATATAAATTAAATACTTAATTAATATTAAATTTGAAAACAATTAAAATGTTAATTAAAATAAAGTTAAAAATTTAATTAAACATTTAATTATATTAATTAAAAATTTAATTAATATTAAATTAAAAAAGAATTAAAATTTTAATTAAAATAAAATATACGATATTATTTTCTGTGTAGATGATTTTGTCAACATTTTAATACAACCTAAACTTGCTTTACGGTGGTTAAAGCAACTTTTTAAAAAAGCTGAAAACTTTTAAGTTAGCAGCATGTAAGTATCTCGAAAACTGTTCTACTTTTGAAACTTTAAACTTTATTTTCGGATTCAGCACTTTTACATAAAAAATAAATACAATATGTCGAGGATCAAAAAAATCTATGTAAACTTGTCTAATTCACCTGCTATAAATAATTTGTTTCCCCAATTTTGTTATACCCTCCACTCTTATATTGAAATATCGATTTTCGATCGATTTTAAGACGATCTAGCGATGTCCGTCTGTCTGTCTGTTAAAAACACGCTAACTTTTGAAAGACTTTGCGAAGGCTCCTAAAATTTAACATATATGTTGGGCACTTACCTGGTCAGGTTGGTATTGCAATCCAGCGAAATCGGTCTAGTGGCTCAAAAGTTATGTGCAAAAGACTGAATTTCGTGAATTTATGCTGAAGCTTGGCATATATATTCTTCGTTCTACCCTGATCTGTATTGATTTTCAGCCAAAGCGGTCCAGTGGTTTAAAAGTTATTAGTAAAACCGTGAATTTCAGATTAGCTTCATCTTAAATTCACGTGTTGAAAACCCGTTAAACATGTTTTAAAAAACATTAGTACACTGATAGAAAAACGCTTCATATCACTAATGAATGGAATTCATTAATGCTGTTTCATTACAACAATGAAATATTTCATATGCTGAATGAAATTTCATACAGATTGTGCAAGATGTTCATTAATTTTCATTCATTAGATTTCGTAGTTTCATTAAAAAATTTCATTAAGTTTTGTTTCTAAAATTTTCTGTTTTTTGAAAACTGGCATGTTGCGTTTGTTTAGTCTGTTAGTATATGCGCGCAAAAAACAGCTGATCAGATCGGCACGAAATAATTTGTGTTTTTTTAGAATTTTTATACGAAATTTAAAATGAAATGTTATTGATTAATTATAAGTATTTATTTAACTCGCGTTGTTTTATATTATTTCGTGGTTTTACTTATGTATTAAAGTAAATGTTATAGTAAAATTTTGTGTGAGAAAACTGAGTGGAATCTATAGATAAAATAAAAAAAAATGTGAAAGTGTTTTTAACTTAGTTATTTTGTGATTTTTTCAGACTTTTTTTATGAAATTTTAAATAAAAAGTAAATTATTAATTTTATATTTACTAAATTCGCGCTATTTTATATTACTTCGTGGTTTTAATAATGTATACAATTTATGGTTGGAGTAAAATATTGTGCGAGAAAACTAAGTGAAAACCATTTTTTATTATTCTTAATTCTATTAAAAGATCTTCACAATTTCATACATATATTTTATTTTTTTTTAATAAAAGTAGCATTTCTTTAATGAAAGTATTTCATTTCAAAAATAAAAAGTAAGATTTATTCAATGAAAGTATTTCATAAGAATTAAATACTTTTTTCATTAAAGTAATGAAAAATTTTCATTAAATATAATTTATATTTTGTATGAAAAATTTTCATTAATTTAATGAAACTTGTTCTTACAATTACATTTTATGATACCTATTTCATTAATTCAATGAAACCCTACATAGGTTCCTTTTTATCGTCACTTTTCATAACATTAATGTAGATTTTCATTATTGTCATGTACAAATTTCTATCAGTGTCACAAAAATATTTTACAACGTATTTTTGTCACTCAAAAATATTTTTACACTAAAAAAAAAAATGCACTCGAAAAAAATTTTACACTCAAAAAAAATTAGTAAATTATTTTTTTTTTTTTAAATTAGTTTAAAAAAAAGTTTTTTTACGCAAAATAAAATAATTCTAATCAAAAATGTTATTTCTTTCACCTTAAAAAATTTACTATCACTTAAAAAGGGCATTGTGGAGGGTATTCATAGATTCGGCGCATTTAACTTTTTTAATTGTTTTTTATTAAAATTTTCTCATTAAAAACTTTTTTTTCATAAATTTTTTTATCAAAATCATCAAATTTTAAATTTTTTTTATACATAAATTTTTTTTTTTTTTTTTTTTAACAATTTTATTTTTATTTTATTCACCTGCTGGTAAATAAAAACTAATTCGCCGTCTGGTGAATAAAACAATATAATTATTTTTCATGAATTTTTTTTATTTATTAACATTTTGGTTCATCAAAAAAAGTTTTTTCATCAAAATTTTGTTGTATATTTTTTTTTTTACTTTTTACTAAAATTTATTATTTCGTTGTAACATTTTTTTTTGTCAAACCACTTTTTTAAGTGGAAAATTTTAAAAGTTAGCAATATCTCGAAAACTTTAACTTTTAAAACTTTGGAGTTGATTTTCGGCATCAGCACGAGATTTTACATAAAAAATAAATACAGAATGTCGTAGATCAAAATCTCTGTAAAATGGTGTAATTCACCTGCTGGTGAATAAAAAAAATCACCACATTGTGAACAAAACATTTTTTTCATCAAAATTTTGTTTTTCCATATTTATTTTTGGTCAAAATTTTTTCATCTAAAACTTTTTTCTAATTTTTTTAATAAATTTTTTTTTTTTTTTTTTTTTTTGTATAAATTTTTTTTTCATAAGATTTTTTTTCATTAATTTTATTTTTTTTTTATAATTTTTTTTTTTTCATATAAAAACAATCTTTTCTACATATTTAAAAACTTTTTTTATAAAATTTTTTTTCATCAAAAAATTTTTTTATAATTTTTTTTTTTATATAAAAACCATTTTTTCTTTAATTTCTTTATTAAAACATTTTTATAAAAAACAAATTTTGCATATTTTTATTAAAACTTTTTTTATAAAATTTTTGTTCATAAAAAAAATTTTTTATATTTTTTTTTTATATAAAAAAAATTTTCTTTAATTTTTTATTAAAACCTTTTTTTATAAAAAACTATGGATAGCATATCATCTAAAACATAACATAATTATTTTTAATAAATTTTTTCATCAATTTTTTTTGCAACATTTTTTTATCAATTTTTATACCCTCCAAAAACAGTATGGGGGTATACTCACTTTGTCATTCCGTGTGTAACGCATCGAAATATCGGTCTAGGACCCCATAAAGTATAGATTTTATTGATCAGTAATAGATTCTAAGACATTCTAGCGATGTCCGTCCATCCGTCTGTAGAGGAAACGATACAGTCCAAAATAAAAGAGCTAGACTTCCGAAGTTTGGCACGAATATGTCATATATTCCTAGACAGGTTCTGAGACATTTTTTCTATAGAAAAAGTCTCAGATTCTGAGTCATTTTTTCTATAGAAAAAGTCTCAGATTCTGAGACATTTTTTCTATAGAAAAAGTCTCAGATTCTGAGACATTTTTTCTATAGAAAAAGTCTCAGATTCTGAGACATTTTTTCTATAGAAAAAGTCTCAGATTCTGAGACATTTTTTCTATAGAAAAAGTCTCAGATTCTGAGACATTTTTTCTATAGAAAAAGTCTCAGATTCTGAGACATTTTTTCTATAGAAAAAGTCTCAGATTCTGAGACATTTTTTCTATAGAAAAAGTCTCAGATTCTGAGACATTTTTTCTATAGAAAAAGTCTCAGATTCTGAGACATTTTTTCTATAGAAAAAGTCTCAGATTCTGAGACATTTTTTCTATAGAAAAAGTCTCAGATTCTGAGACATTTTTTCTATAGAAAAAGTCTCAGATTCTGAGATATTTTTTCTATAGAAAAAGTCTCAGATTCTGAGACATTTTTTCTATAGAAAAAGTCTCAGATTCTGAGACATTTTTTCTATAGAAAAAGTCTCAGATTCTGAGACATTTTTTCTATAGAAAAAGTCTCAGATTCTGAGACATTTTTTCTATAGAAAAAGTCTCAGATTCTGAGACATTTTTTCTATAGAAAAAGTCTCAGATTCTGAGACATTTTTTCTATAGAAAAAGTCTCAGATTCTGAGACATTTTTTTCATAGAAAAAGTTTCAGATTCTGAGACATTTTTTTCATAGAAAAAGTTTCAGATTCTGAGACATTTTTTCTATAGAAAAAGTTTCAGATTCTGAGACATTTTTTCTATAGAAAAAGTCTCAGATTCTGAGACATTTTTTCTATAGAAAAAGTCTCAGATTCTGAGACATATTTTCTATAGAAAAAGTCTCAGATTCTGAGACATTTTTTCTATAGAATAAGTCTAATACGTGCTAAGGAATTTGATATGAACATAGTCTATTTATGCTCCCCAAGCTTAAAGATCACTGAAAATCAGCAAAGAGCATTCTACGAATCACTATCCTTCTTCTGCCTTATTACAATACCTTTGGGATAAAGACACATTTAAATTGTATAAAATGCATTGGGCGTTACGCCTTACGCGACGTAATTTGATTCTGATTTGACGCTAAAGCAGGCCACAAGACAATGATTCTATTCAGCAGAATTGGACGTGCCACTGCTGTATAAATCAAATGAACGACTCGACTTAAGGGCTAAAACCCCATCGTTTTCCAATGACTTTTTTACAGAAATATAAATCAATCGTCGCTTTTCTTACCAGTTTCTCAATATAAGGCCCAAAATTCAACTTCCTATCTAGAAATACTCCAAGATACTTGGCTCCATCTGAGATGGCGATTTCAGGGCCGTCCAGAAAAATAGGATCAAAAACAGGAATCTAATTTTTCCTTGTAAATAAAACAAGCTCAGTTTTACTTGGATTAACTCCCAGAAAACAGCGTCATGCCCATTTAGACAGATCTTTCAGAGTACCCTGACGTATGTCCCTCAATGTTGGCAGATGATTTCCCTTTACCGCTATTACGACATCGTCAGCATATGCAACAACATGACAACCACGTGCTTCTAGAGAGAGCAGGATTGAATTCAGTGCCAGGTTCCATAGAACCGGCGAAAAAACACCTCCCTGTGGTGTGCCCCTAATGACAAATCGAGATATGAGAGACGCTTCAATTCAGACGTCATACGTCTATTGGCGAGTAGATTTTCCACCATTAAAACGATCCTACGCTTCACTCCCAAACTAGACAATGCCAGAATAATCGAATCAGGGATGACATTATTAAAAGCCCCCTCTATATCAAGACAGTCCACCATAGTGTACTTCTTTACCGAAAGCGATCTCTCGATGGTACCAACGAACTCATCAGGAGCTGTTTCCGTTGATCTACCCTTGATATATGCATGTTGCCTTTCGATAGCGAAGTAGGGTCAATCACTCTACGCAAATATAAGTCCATTTTTCGTTTCATTCTCTTTAACAAAAAAAAGTCAGACTTATTGGTCTGAAACCCTTCGGAGCTGTGTGGGAATATTTCACAGTCTATTATTGATCAGTGATCGATTCTAAGACATTTTAGCGATGTCCGTCCGTGCGTCCGTCTGTCCGTCTGTAGAGGACACGATACAGTCCAAAGTAAAAGAGCTAGACTTTCAAAGTTTGGCACGAATATGTCTTATATTCCTAGGCAGGTTAAGTTCGGAAATGGGCAAAATCGGAGCACGGGGAAAAAGTTCTGAAAAAAGGTATTTTTTTTGCAGGTTTTTTTGGACTTTTTTTAAGCAAATGCAACATTTTTATGTCAGAGGAAGCTTTAAACCCTGCATGTGTACCCATCGGATAAAAAAAAAATAAAAATTTGACCCGCCCCTTTTGTGGGCATGGATATTAAAAAAGTATTTTAATAATGATTAATTGGATTAAATAATTGCCAGAATAATAATAAATCCATTTGATAACATCTATCGCAAAGGGAAGGTGTCCCCCAATGTCTCCAACCAAACCGCCCCCCCACAAAAAAAAAATACGCCTCTGAAATTTTTTTTAATTTTTTTTTTTACATTTTGGAGGGAATAAAAGATTTGGCACAGCCGAATTTAACACTCACTTGTTTTAATTAATTTTTATACCCTCCAACCACAGTATGGGGGTATACTCACTTTGTCATTCCGTGTGTAACTCCATAAAGTATATATTTTATTGATCAGTGATCGATTCTAAGACAGAATCTGAGACTTTTTCTAAAAAAAAAAAAATGTCTCAGAATCTGAGAAATTTTCTATAGGAAAAAATGTCCTAGAATCTGAGACTTCTTCTATAGAAAATGTTTCTCAAATCTGAGAATTTTTCTGAAGATTAAATGTGTTACAATCTGCCAAATTTTCTAAAGAAAAAATGTCTCAGAATCTGAGAATCTTAGAAAAAATATCTTAGAATCTGAGACTTTTTCTAAAGAAAAAATGTCTCAGAATCTGAGACTTTTTCTACAGAAAAAATGTCTCAGAATCTGAGACTTTTTCTACAGAAAAAATGTCACAGAATCTGAGACATTTTTTCTCATAGAAAAAATGTCTCAGATTCTGAGAAAAAGTCTCAGATTCTGAGACATTTTTTCTATAGAAAAAGTCTCAGATTCTGAGACATTTTTTCTATAGAAAAAGTCTCAGATTCTGAGACATTTTTTCTATAGAAAAAGTCTCAGATTCTGAGACATTTTTTCTACAGAAAAAGTCTCAGATTCTGAGACATTTTTTCTACAGAAAAAGTCTCAGATTCTGAGACATTTTTTCTATAGAAAAAGTCTCAGATTCTGAGACATTTTTTCTATAGAAAATGTCTCAGAATCTGAGATTTTTTCTATAGAAAAAATGTCTCAGAATCTGAGACTTTTTCTATAGAAAAAATGTCTCAGAATCTGAGACTTTTTCTATAGAAAAAATGTCTCAGAATCTGAGACTTTTTCTATAGAAAAAATGTCTCAGAATCTGAGACTTTTTCTATAGAAAAAATGTCTCAGAATCTGAGACTTTTTCTATAGAAAAAATGTCTCAGAATCTGAGACTTTTTCTATAGACTTTTTCTATAGAAAAAGTCTCAGATTCTGAGACATTTTTTCTATAGAAAAAGTCTCAGATTCTGAGACATTTTTTCTATAGAAAAAGTCTCAGATTCTGAGACATTTTTTCTATAGAAAAAGTCTCAGATTCTGAGACATTTTTTCTATAGAAAAAGTCTCAGATTCTGAGACATTTTTTCTACAGAAAAAGTCTCAGATTCTGAGACATTTTTTCTACAGAAAAAGTCTCAGATTCTGAGACATTTTTTCTATAGAAAAAGTCTCAGATTCTG
Organism: Pegoplata infirma; assembly: GCA_963921195.1. Taxonomy (NCBI): domain Eukaryota; kingdom Metazoa; phylum Arthropoda; class Insecta; order Diptera; family Anthomyiidae; genus Pegoplata; species Pegoplata infirma. Next base: position 198,745,887 of record OY992539.1, read on the forward strand.
AGACATTTTTTTTATAGAAAAAGTCTCAGATTCTGAGACTTTTTTTCTATAGAAAAAGTCTCTGATTCTGAGAGATTTTTTCTATAGAAAAAGTCTCAGATTCTTAGACATTTTTTCTATAGAAAAAGTCTCAGATTCTGAGACATTTTTTCTGTAGAAAAAGTCTCAGATTCTGAGACATTTTTTCTGTAGAAAAAGTCTCAGATTCTGAGACATTTTTTCTGTAGAAAAAGTCTCAGATTCTGAGACATTTTTTCTATAGAAAAAGTCTCAGATTCTGAGACATTTTTTCTATAGAAAAAGTCTCAGATTCTGAGACATTTTTTCTATAGAAAAAGTCTCAGATTCTGAGACATTTTTCTATAGAAAAAATCTCAGATTCTGAGACATTTTCTCTATAGAAAAAGTCTCAGATTCTGAGACATTTTTCTATAGAAAAAATCTCAGATTCTGAGACATTTTTTCTATAGAAAAAGTCTCAGATTCTGAGACATTTTTTCTTTAGAAAAAGTCTCAGATTCTAAGATATTTTTTCTAAGATTCTCAGATTCTGAGACTTTTTTTCTTTAGAAAATTTGGCAGATTGTAACACATTTAATCTTCAGAAAAATTCTCAGATTTGAGAAACATTTTCTATAGAAGAAGTCTCAGATTCTAGGACATTTTTTTCTATAGAAAATTTCTCAGATTCTGAGACATTTTTTTTTTTTTAGAAAAAGTCTCAGATTCTGTCTTAGAATCGATCACTGATCAATAAAATATATACTTTATGGAGTTACACACGGAATGACAAAGTGAGTATACCCCCATACTGTGGTTGGAGGGTATAAAAATTAATTAAAACAAGTGAGTGTTAAATTCGGCTGTGCCAAATCTTTTATTCCCTCCAAAATGTAAAAAAAAAAATTAAAAAAAATTTCAGAGGCGTATTTTTTTTTTGTGGGGGGGGGGTTTGGTTGGAGACATTGGGGGACACCTTCCCTTTGCGATAGATGTTATAAAATGGATTTATTATTATTCTTGCAATTATTTAATCCAATTAATCATTATTAAAATACTTTTTTAATATCCATGCCCACAAAAGGGGCGGGTCAAATTTTTACTTTTTTTTTATCCGATGGGTACACATGCAGGGTTTAAAGCTTCCTCTGACATAAAAATGTTGCATTTGCTTAAAAAAAGTCCAAAAAAACCTGCAAAAAAAATACCTTTTTTCAGAACTTTTTCCCCGTGCTCCGATTTTGCCCATTTCCGAACTTAACCTGCCTAGGAATATAAGACATATTCGTGCCAAACTTTGAAAGTCTAGCTCTTTTACTTTGGACTGTATCGTGTCCTCTACAGACGGACAGACGGACGCACGGACGGACATCGCTAAAATGTCTTAGAATCGATCACTGATCAATAATAGACTGTGAAATATTCCCACACAGCTCCGAAGGGTTTCAGACCAATAAGTCTGACTTTTTTTTGTTAAAGAGAATGAAACGAAAAATGGACTTATATTTGCGTAGAGTGATTGACCCTACTTCGCTATCGAAAGGCAACATGCATATATCAAGGGTAGATCAACGGAAACAGCTCCTGATGAGTTCGTTGGTACCATCGAGAGATCGCTTTCGGTAAAGAAGTACACTATGGTGGACTGTCTTGATATAGAGGGGGCTTTTAATAATGTCATCCCTGATTCGATTATTCTGGCATTGTCTAGTTTGGGAGTGAAGCGTAGGATCGTTTTAATGGTGGAAAATCTACTCGCCAATAGACGTATGACGTCTGAATTGAAGCGTCTCTCATATCTCGATTTGTCATTAGGGGCACACCACAGGGAGGTGTTTTTTCGCCGGTTCTATGGAACCTGGCACTGAATTCAATCCTGCTCTCTCTAGAAGCACGTGGTTGTCATGTTGTTGCATATGCTGACGATGTCGTAATAGCGGTAAAGGGAAATCATCTGCCAACATTGAGGGACATACGTCAGGGTACTCTGAAAGATCTGTCTAAATGGGCATGACGCTGTTTTCTGGGAGTTAATCCAAGTAAAACTGAGCTTGTTTTATTTACAAGGAAAAATTAGATTCCTGTTTTTGATCCTATTTTTCTGGACGGCCCTGAAATCGCCATCTCAGATGGAGCCAAGTATCTTGGAGTATTTCTAGATAGGAAGTTGAATTTTGGGCCTTATATTGAGAAACTGGTAAGAAAAGCGACGATTGATTTATATTTCTGTAAAAAAGTCATTGGAAAACGATGGGGTTTTAGCCCTTAAGTCGAGTCGTTCATTTGATTTATACAGCAGTGGCACGTCCAATTCTGCTGAATAGAATCATTGTCTTGTGGCCTGCTTTAGCGTCAAATCAGAATCAAATTACGTCGCGTAAGGCGTAACGCCCAATGCATTTTATACAATTTAAATGTGTCTTTATCCCAAAGGTATTGTAATAAGGCAGAAGAAGGATAGTGATTCGTAGAATGCTCTTTGCTGATTTTCAGTGATCTTTAAGCTTGGGGAGCATAAATAGACTATGTTCATATCAAATTCATTAGCACGTATTGTACATATCACACATAAGATAGTGCCTCAGTCGACTCTTAATTAGAATGCCTAAGCCTCCACATACCCTACCTCTGGGGTCTTTAGTATCAAATAATGCGTTGAAAGAGTCTCAAAAGCCAGCATAATATACATATATCTGCTTGTTTCTAAGAAAATATTCGGGTTCGTCCTTGTGTTGGCGTAAACCGTTTGCATGCCAGTTAACGAAAAGATTGGTTTTGCTGTAATTACCGGACACTGTCTTATAGGGAAGCACGCAAAGTTGCTAGCCGTCAAATGACTTTTGCCGGAATTGCATGAGGAGTTGAAAACTATCAATCATTTTATCTGCCATTTTCCGTCACTTTCTGGTCGGAGGCTTGCTTCACTGGATTCTGGGGAGCTGCATGATCTTGTCGTATTTAAAAATTTAGTATCTTAGGATTTTTATATGGAGCTCAAATTGGTTTAACTGGGAAACCTATAACGGTCCTGTGGTATCACAACGTACTTCAGAGTCTATGTGTGCTTTCGTAAAACGTCAGCAGCCGATTACGATTAGGCATTAACATATTAATGGACAGTCTTGTAGCTCTAAAGGCTTTGAAATCAAACACTGTTAAATTGGGAATCATTAGGAAATGTATACAATCCCTTCTTCGAATCAGTCAACTTACTTTCAAGCTAATCTGGTTCATTGGAGTCGCTGGGAACGAATTTGCTGATGAGTGTGCGAGGAATGGCTCTGAATCGGTGGGGAACAGCTTTAACCAGACATCTCAGTTCCTATAGTAGAATTGATGAACGAAACTGATAGGATATCGGAGAATAGAATGAAGGATAGATGAATATCAGTGAACGGAGGTTAGTCTTTTGGTGGGAGTACTGATTGAAAACTGTATAACCGGCGAAAGGGATGTGTGCATTAAAATCTCTGACAAGGGCTATTAAAGGAGTTGTGGGGAATTATGAAGCGCCGCCTTAGTCACCTACAGCAAAGATTTTTGATGACCTGGAATGCCTTAACGATTTCTCATTGGCATCTCTAGCAGAATATCTTAAGAAGTAGAACTTTGTAACAGAGGGGGAGTAGAAAACATTTGATGACCTGGAATGCCTTAACTATGCCTCATTGACATCTCTAGCAGAATATCTTAACGAATCGTGGTGGTTTAAGAGTAGAACTTTGTAACAGAGGGGAGTAGAAAACATGTCCAACCTACGCCATTGGGGCCTTCCCAGCAAAAACTTGCATTACCAACTAATGAAATGTGTAATGGGAAATTCAAAAGTTATAACTACTTCTGATTCGAATTACCTTTCCCATTACATTTACAAGTAAATGTGCCAAATGTAATGATTATCAAACCAGTATTAATAACTAATTACATATATACTTATAGGTAATGAAAAAATTATTTTAAAAAAAAAAATTAAAAAAATAAAAAATATTTAATTTTATTTTATTTTTATTCAAAATAATGTACAGTGAGTCAAAAAGTGAAAATCTAGTTCTGAAATTATTTTATTTTATTATAATGACTTATGTATGTCATTATTAATAAGTCCTTATTTTTCATTTCAAAATAATGCTAAAGGTAATTTTCTGTCATTACCAAGTAATTCGAATGGTAATGATGTGTCATTACCAAGTTTTTGCTGGGTTGCTTAACACTCCCCCTTTACATACCACAGTAATGGAGAATGCTTGAACGAGTGTCCTTAGGTTGACGGAACTTGGTAATATGAAAAAGGATCACTTACGGGAACCTATGAAAATTGTGGAGCTTTTTTTAATGACCCTTTATTTTAGTTTAGTTTTTACTAGAAACTTTGAAACCAAGATTCTTGAACGGAGAGCTAGCTCCAACATGACCTGGAAACCTGAACCTAATTCCATAATATGGTATACATACGGTCCCAGTCAAACCAACAAGGATACATGCGCAGGTATCTTCTGACCTAACACTCAACGTGCTTTGTCCATGGGGAAATTTTCATCAATATTTCAGGTAGAACTGTATGGTATTCATATATGTGTGAGCGAATGACTTCAAAGAAGGGCTAAAGGTTCACGCATATACATAATGTCAGACAGTCGGGCTGCACTGAAAGCTCTTACAGCTTATACAGTGTCGTAAGGACTGGTCAAAGTCTGTGTAGATTAAAACCCTTTAAAAACTAAGACGAGATAACAACCTCACCCTTAATCTTAGTTCATGAAACACTGGGACGTTTCGCTGGCTAAAGGCAAGCGAGAGATTTACAACTTCATCCAGCTCGGTAGCATATTCTTGGACAAAAGGAATCTCCGAATCCTAATGTCATACCTAACGGGACATTGCAACTTACGTTACCCCCCGAGGAAAAGATTCTGCGAGATAGAGGAGGATACAGCAGAACATATTCTTTGTACATGCCCGGAACTCCCTACAAAATAGGATTCTTAGCTTTAAAAAAACCTGATCATTAAGGGTTCCTCTCTAAGGTTCACAAAAGATCATTCTGGTCGCAGTTCATAAGCCCTTTCTAATCTAATCTAAAACGACCATTAAGGGTATTACAATGGGCCTTATGGCCTCCGAGTGAATTTCGCCAAATGCTGGACCGAAATCTAAAGTTGTATCGTTCACGAACGAACTAGTTCAATTGAACTATACACTTAACTGAGCGGTTTATCTAGTTCGTTTTCTATTCTTAATAATAATCCTTTATTTTTTAAAAATATTGTCGATTTTTCATGTAGTGATCCTAATGTCTTTATTTAAACGACGAAAGCCAAAACCACAAACATGATCAACATAATTCGTTCACGAACTGTTAAAAGAAAACAAAAATTTAAAGTTTTGAACAAGATGAGCGAACAACAGACATGATCAACATGATTTCGTTCAAAAACTGTTGAACGAAAACAATAAATGACCGATTGAACTAGAAGAACGAACAAGGTCTTTTATCTGAAATGAACGAAAATGAGCGCTCACTCAATTTAACGATTAAGCACAAGTCTACCCAAATCCAACCTACTTAAACATTAATGGATTATCAGTTGTCTTTCCCAAATTTCAGTTAGGTTTTTCTAAATATCAATTGGAAGAGGTGTTGATTTAATTTAACAATTTCCTAACAACGCCACTGTTATTGCCCTAATGAAACAAATTCATTGTGCATCAATGTCAGAATTATATACATATATGTACGTTTATTTGTACATAGAGTTCATATAAATAAAACCGATACATTGTTTCTATACAACCGGCTTTTTCTCTTTTACACTCATGGCTGCTCCAATGATTGAAGTCAACAGCAAAAACAACAACAGTTACCAAATAAAATTCTCCAAAACAAACCAAAAAAAAAACCAGAGCAGACATAAATAACACCACCAACTCCACCATAATACCACCATAATCATAAAGAGGTGATAGTAGGGTACAAAAGGAACCTAGTCCTTAGGGAGCTTAAATATAATTGTGAAATGCGCTTTGAGTAGTCAATAAAATTCTCCCATAAAATATTTATTGGAATATCTCATGCGCACAAAAAGCTCCCTTATCCTTTAAAAATAACCAATCATGGCAATGTAAAATTTCCCTAAATGCTCTCTTTGATAGCCAATGAAAATGTTGCATATTTCCAGGCTTATGTGTTAAGGGAAATTTATAGCATATGGAGATGGTAATGCAATTGCATATAAAATGTCACTGTGATAACTCTTTTCATGGTATTATGCAGAGACAACTCTTTGAAAATTGAGTATTAACGTAAGAATTTATGACTCAATTTTTATGGTGAATGTTCGTGATGACCATAAATTGAGTATGCATTTAGAAGTGTGGTGCAATTCCATTACAAAAAATTTCCATTACAACACCCTTTTAGTTTGTAATTGTTTGCATATAGTAGATTTAAAGCTATGCCGGGTTTCATAATGGTGTGGCAGGTGAAGTTGCATGCATTTTTCTAGAATTTACTTTTTGCATATTTCTTCTTTTTTTGAAATGAAAACAAGTGCGCATAGTATTTACTTTAACGTAGACGCCCTAGTGTATGTTACACTTTATATTGCTACACTTATCCTTACAATATACTTCAGTATTATGTGTTTTTTTTTATTCATGATTTTGTTTTTTGTGTGTTTTAATTTTACGAAAAGTGTACTCATATGAATGCATTCACACTTACCCTTCTACTAAAATACTACAGTGTTTTGTGTTAAATATTTGCTCTTCATTTTCACACAAAAAAAATTATAAATGTAGGCAAGAAAATAAGGTGACAAATACTTGATTTCAATGCCTGCCATATATACATTGAATTGCAATTTTATTGTCGTGCCTAAAAGTAGACTATGGAAAATATATATTTTTTTGCCTTTAGTATTATACTAACATTTTGTTTGTTTGTTGAAAATGCGGTTCGGTGACTTATTTTCGGTATTTTGATTTGACAAAAACAAGTTTTACAATTACTAAATAAAATTTCTATTTGAATTTTGAATACGTTTGGAATTGCTAATCTTGGACTGCCTTAGATGTTCTTACATCCGTAGGAAATGCACTAATTCTGAGGTAGTCTTTATCCCAAAAAGAGGGAAGACATATTATACGTAACCGAAGGCCTATAAACCGATCAGTCTAATCCTGAACTGCCTTACATCCGTAGGAAATGTACTAACTGTGAGGTGGTCTTCATCCCAGAGGGAAGGTAGACATCTTACACGAAACCGAAGGACCATAAACCGATCAGTCTTTCCTCATTTCTCCTAAAGACTCTGGAGAGAATAATCGATCCATCCCTAAGGATCCATAGTTACTGTCTGCCTTCCAGCATTTCTGCAATAAGAGCAAGTCAGTTGAGACGGTACTATACTCTCTTGTTGGACATATCTAGAGATCCCTGGAATACAAGAAGTACACTCTGGTTGCCTTCCTTGACATAGAAGATGACTTTGACAATGTCGAACCTGAGGCAATAAGGTTTGCCCTAGACAACTTGAGGATGCCATAACCAGATTTGTCATTAACCTTCTCGAAAATAGGAAAATAGGCTAAACTCTCGGTAGGTCAGTGGTGACCAGGGCTACAGTACGTGGTACTCCGCAAGGAAAAGTTTTATCACCGCTTCTGTGGAACCTAACCATAAATAGCCTACTCTTCAAATTGGAAGACATGGGGGTTGCTGATGTTGAACGTCAGCACACACAGACTCTGAGGTCCGTTGTGATACCACGGGACTGCAATAGGTTCCCCTACTAGTCCCTGTCGTTAAACCAATTTGAGCATCTTATGAAACTCCTAAGATATTGAATTTTAACATCCGACTAATCAAAAAGATCGTGCAGCTCCCTAGATCCCAGTGAAGCAAGTCTCTGACCAGAAAGTGCCGGCAATGGCAGATAGTGTGTTCACTAGTTTCCAACTCCTCTTCATCCATTCAACTCCGGAAAAAGTCATTTGACGACACATTTAACCGCTCTGCGTGCTTCACTATAAGACAGTGTTGGGTAATTACAGTAACCACTGACGAAATCTCTTCTCTTGGAAGCGATATCAGCTCACTTGTGTTCTTCTGTTTAAGAGAAGGCCAAATCGGTGGTGTTGTCTTACACGTCAATCCATTTACCCATCTCTGATTAGAATGTGGCCGTTGCAGTATTCGGAAGATTTCTGGGGATACACATCTGAATGAAGTTCAGAGAGTGGTCTTGGGGGTTAATGAAAGCAAGACTTATATTAATCTATTTCCAACCGGAACAAGATTCTCACATTCAGCCCGCCTATTAATGGTATTAAATTCACGGTGTCCCATAGTGCTAAGTATCTAGGATTCATTCTAGACAAAAAGCTACTATGGAATGCTCATGCCAGAGTATATATTATGTCCTGTGGCTCCTATTCGGAACAAAGAGCCACAACGAATCTATTCCATTCGGTCCGGTTTGATGATATACATACGTTTTATTTCTCCCCAGCTGAGATCGATACGTCTAATTTCGATGTTCAATTGTCGACGCCAGGTGTGAGATGGTCTGCCTACTCTGCGGGATGTACCCTGTGGATTCCAAACAATGTTAATTTTTGCTGTGTCATCTGTCATCCATGGAGGCCTACGCCAGAGTAGCAAAGGTAAATGCTGCCATCTATTGATGTAACTGGGGTCTTTCAGAGGAGAATGTAATTTCAACACTGTCGTCAGGCCTATACTTATGTATGGAGTATCAGTCTGGTGGGTGGAGACGGGGAAGGTCACTCATCAGAAACCATTGTCCTTATGACAAGCGCGCTGATGATAACTGTCGTACTTTGCACCATTCCGACGAAAGGTCTACTTGCAATGCTTCACTGGCTGCCAGTAGACCTTCTCGCGAGACACCAACCCGGGAGCCCAGCTACTCGGCTTGCAGATATAAATGCGTGGACGTACAGACTAGATATGGGCGCTGGTCACATGATTTGCTTGATTCATGTGAATCACGCGTGAGTGTGAGTGATTTAGATTTCAATCACGTCATTGTAAGAGCGTGAGTTGAAAAAAAATCTGCGTGAGTTATTAGTAAGTGAGTGATTAATTTTTTTCGTGATTCGATTTTGTGAATTTTTTATCATTTCTTGCCAAAAATACATATGTATTTTAACATTTTTTTTTGGTAAGAAAATTCAATAGCGTGAGTAGAGTTTGTGTGATACATGCGTGAGCGTGTGCAATTTATTTTTTATTCCCGTGATTAGTGGGAGTGCGTGAGTAAACAGAAAATTTTCGTGAGTTATTAGTAAATTATTCGGCTATTTCTTCAGTGAGCAAGTGTGAGTCAAAATCCACTCACGCGTCCATCGCTAGTGCAGACCATACCAATATGCGAGAATCCTGACTATTGTACCTCTACACCCACGTTCGTAAAAGTGTTTTGAACAAGGATTCCGGACAGGTCCGATAGAACGAAAAGTCTCGACATACCTGAGGAGACACTTGACGCCTTCACTGATGGTTCCAAAATGGATGGACGAGTGGGTGTGGAGTTTTTATGAGCCAACTGAATTACAGACCCTTCGTTCAACTACCGGAGCGAGACATTCTAATGTGACACTCATCTGGGTGCCTGGAGAAATGGTAACGATGTTGCCGATGAATTCGCCAGGCAGGTGACAACTCTACACTCTGATGGTAAGCGACAAAGAGAAACTTCGCTATTACAGATCGCAAACGTCAGGTGGCGCCCCGAATCTAACTTCCTCTAACTTGTTTATAAACTTGTTCTTCCGGGACTCCGAGCGATTCAGTTTGGATCCCAGTGAGGCCACTTGAGCATTATTTTTTCCTTATCCTCCATTTCCTTGTTACTCAAAAAAATTTGCGAAAAATTACAGCGAAATTTTGGGCGGATTTCCATCATTAATTTAGATTTTTTGGGGTATACCTAGGGTGACCATTTTTTTCTAAACTCAAATCAGTACGCCCAATTTTTTATGTGTGTTTTTTTTTTCTAGAAAAAAAATCCTGAAAACTCTTTTCTATGGGAAAACACTGATGGTGTTTTCAACATTAAAAAAATGTGGGTTAAACTAACAAACTTATTTAGTATTTCAGTAAAAACAACTGTTGAAAAACAACTGTTAAAAAATAACTGCCATGAACTGTTGTTGTTGTTCTGCATAAAATGTTGTTGACTTCAAACTGTTTCATTTCAGTGCATTAAATATAACAAACCCCACAGGTTTTTAGAATAAGAAAATCCCTCAGATTCTCAGGACTTTTTCTCTAAAGTTTTGATAACTCTTCCTTTTCAGAAGACTTTCCAGATAATAAGCACATGTTTTGAGCGCCTTTTGCAATAAAATCTGAAGAAATTACCTCATCGAACATCTTAGAATCGTTTGGATTCATGTAATTACCTTATCTTTCTTAAAAGATAGAAAATTCATTATCTCGTGAACTTTTCGTTATAGAAAACCTCAAAGATTCTGCGCGCTTTTTTATATAAATTTATGAAGATCAAAATCTCATGCTCAGATTTATTTCTGCGTTAAGCAACCTCTTGATTTACGAACTCTACGCTCCTTATAATTAATTCAAATTATTTAATTGGAAGACTTAAGTTATAAAAAACTACTCTGAAGACGTATTATATGGAAATTCAAGTTTTTATATAGAATTTTCGAATGAAAATATTTTTATGTTGAAATGTTTAAAAATCAGTACAATCAGAACATATTTAAAAAAATCAGTACAAATCAGTACAACGGTTTTTGATCAGTACACGTGATCAAAAATCAGTACATGTACTGATCAAATCAGTACGAATGGTCAGCCTAGGTATACCTCTTGTACAAGGTTGCCAACTCTTGAGGAGAAAAAATGGCTAGATTTCAAAACAAAAATGGCTAGAAATAGCTAGATTTTGAAATTCATTAAAAAAACCTAACATATCTCATTAAAATTTACCTAGAGACGTTTTATACCGGTTTTAACACATACGGGCTGTGTACTATTCATTAAATTAACATTTTGGGGATGTTTAATGTGTTTTGATCAATTGATTTATTTTATTAAAAAGATATACATATATTGATGTGAAAAAAATTATGAATATTTTTTCCACAATCTACGTCCTGAAAACAAATATAATCTAAAGAAGTAAAAAACAAAATTTTAAAAAGTGAAAGGATATAAATAATGATTGCGACGACCATAATGGAGGGGAAACATAATATGATTGATAAATTTTATGATTGTAGCGATCATATTATGATCATCGCTCATAATAGTATGATAAAAATTACCATTTTATAATTGAAGATGATCATAGTATGATTGCACAATCATATATATGATCAATTTTAATTGCGCTGTTTTTTTTAATAAATATTATAAAAATTGCGATATTTTTATAAGAATTTAGCGTCGCATTTTCAAGAAAAGTTGCTATAAAAAAATGGCTAGAGCGGAAAAAATGGCTAGATCTTCCGGCTAGATATAATCTAGCCATTTTTTTATGGCTAGATGAAAATAAAACCGCTAGATCTAGCCGGAAAATTGCTAAAATGGCAACCTTGCTCTTGTATAGTACGATTATTTCTATAGAAACATTTTCAAATATTGAAAATTTATTACTACAGAAAATATTTCTTAAGGTACCTACAGACGACGCAATATTATGCACAATATTTTTGACGTTTACCCACAAATGGCATACATAAAAATACTGTATAAAATATTGTACTAAAAAAAATACATGCAGATTGTGCATAATATTGAATCGTCTGTAGAGGCCTTTAAGAAAAGGTTTGAAACTTTGAAAAAACAAATATCTGTTATAAAATTTGTATTTCTGAAATAATTTTTCAATAGAGATATTTTGAGATATTTTCGTTGATAAAGTTTTCTGATACATTTGCTTGAAGTCAGATTTTGTGATTCTGTGACATTTTACCAATAGAAAATTCAGAGGTGTTTTGCCCAGATTCTCAGATTCCAATACACTTTTATGTAGAAAAATTTTTTAGATTTTCCCATACAAACATTTTTAGATTTTCCTCTCGATCTCAGATTATTCCTAATAGGGATGGAAAATCAGAATTTTGAAATAGTACTAAATCTCAACTAAAAAAGTACTTTTTCGCACTCGAAAGTACTAAATTTGCATGTATTTTGTTACAATAATAAAAAAGATTCAAATTCATCGCAAACGAATAACGTTTGTCGTAAAAATATTATGCTAGTAAAAATATTATGCTAATTTTACTGAATAGATCTAATTTGATCCGTAAAATGTTTGAATCAAATAATATCTAAATGTATTACTTTAGATCAAAAAATATAAAAATTGATACAATTTGATCCTGAATTTGGTCAAATCTAACTAGATCAAATTGATCTTATAATATCAATTTTTATATAATTTGATGAGCAAAACCAAAATACGAATCTAATCATATATGGAGCAATATCTAACCATATAAAGTGGATCAACCGTATCAAAGTGATAGATACAATTTTATATAAATTTATACGGAAGCATATTAACTCATATAAGATTGTATCAAATTATATATGATTAGACCAGAAAATTTTTACTCGGGTGGGCATAATTCAATAGAAAAGTTTCAAAATTGAAGACATCCTCATTAGGGTGGATCGAATTTGGCTTTTTGGCGAATTTCGTTCCGGCTCACCGACAGATGTGTTGGAATAGACCTAAAAACAATGTGCTTAAATTTTCATGCAGATCGGTGGTCATCTTCCGCTGCCGAAATGACGTTGAAAATCCGCGATTTCTTATAAAATAGTATTTATTTTAAAAAATTGCCAAAATTACAAAAATCACTTAATCTTCTTTTTTATTTCAGTCAATCTTTTTAATTCGATCATATTTTCAAAGAAAAAAATTTCAGCTTAATAGGACATTGTTAACCCCTCTAAAACGGTTGCCAAAAATGACCCATACATTTTGCCCTAAACTCAAAACCACCAAAATTAAAAAAACATTTTTTTTTTTTTGATTTTAAGTTGCACAATCTAAAGTTTTTATTGCATTTATTTCAAGTATATTAAAGTTCGTTTGACAAAATTTTTTTTTTGAAAAAATACGAGATTCTTAAACAGCGCGTGTAACGGTCTGTTTCCAGGACATTTTGGGAAAATTGCACTTTTTTTTAAAACTCAACATTTTTAGTTAAAAACTTTTTATTTTGCACTAGATTTATTATAAATTATAAAACTTAATATGGAAATGTTGGATTTTAAGAAATTCTTTAACCCTACACAGCTTTGGGCCCTAAATGACCCATGATGCATCTAGCAATAAAGTTGGCGAATAGCCAATGGCGAATAGCCATTGGGAACATATTTTTTCAATTAAAAATAGGAGCGTGAGTAAAGATGGGAGCGTGAGTAGAGATGGGAGCGTGAGCAGAGATGGGAGCGTGAGTGAATTAGACCAACTCACGCTGACGAAGAAAAAAAATTTCTCACGCAAGAAATTTTTGAATTTTGCATTCATTTTACGCAGGGTCATATGAGTGACACATTTTAATCTCACTCACGCTGAATTTTGACGTGTTTCATTTTTCTGTCACGATAAAAAATCATGCAAACTCATGAAATTTTACTCACGTTAAAGAGTGCAAATTTAAAAATTATATTTTTAATGCAAATGAAACAAAAAAAGTTCAAATAGCATTCAAATAGTATTCCTGCTTAAATGCACCCACCCTTATGGCTTTTTCCGTACCCACCATTAACCATTTATTTATATTTGACACAAAAAGTAATTCACAGTTAAACAAGAATATTGCTGAATAATTTCAATAGAATATTTACTTGCTGCATTCTGGCATTTAAGGGGATAATGCTTTCGGCGTGGGTGCATTTAAACGGGAAATAATATATAAACTTGTTTAAATAAAATATATGGATCACTTTTTTATTTTGCATTAAAAATATAATTTGTACAAATGCACACGTGGCACAAATTTCACGTGATTCACTCGTAAACGTGAGTGAAATTTCGTGAGTTTGCAAGATTTTTTATGGTGACAAAAAAATAAAACACGTCAAAATATAGTTATGTTGAGTTTTCGTGAGCGTGATTACAGCGTGAACGAGTTTAATATGTTTCACTCACGTAATCCTGCGTAAAATGTATGCAAACTTAAAAAATTTCCTGCGTGAAAATTTTTTTTCTTCGTGAGAGTGAGTTGGTCAAATTCACTCACGCATTCACCTCTACTCACGCTCCCATCTTTACTCACGCTCCCATTTTTAACTAAAAAAATATGTTCCCAATGGTTAGTCGCACGCCAAAAGCCGTTTATTGCTAGATGCATTTGTCCATCATGGGTCATTTAGGGCACAAAGCTGTTTAGGGTTAAAGAATTTCCTAAAATCCAACATTTCTATATTAAGTTTTACAATTTATAATAAATCTAGTGTAAAATGAAAAGTTTTTAACTATAAATGTTGAGTTTTCAAAAAAAAAATGCAATTTTCCCAAAATGTCCTGGAAACAGACCGTTACACGCGCTGTTTAAGAATCTCGTATTTTTTTCAAAAAAAAAATTTTGTCAAACGAACTTTAATATACTTGAAATAAATGCAATAAAAACTTAAGATTGTCCAACTTAAAATCAAAAAAATTTTTTTTTTTTAAATTTGGTGGTTTTGAGTTTAGGGCAAAATGTATTGGTCATTTTTGGCAACCGTTTTAGAGGGGTTAACAATGTCCTATTAAGCTGAAATTTTTTTCTAAGAAAATATGATCGAATTGAAAAGATTGACTGAAATAAAAAAGAAGATTGAGTGATTTTTGTAATTTTGGTAATTTTTTAAAATAAATACTATTTTTTAAGAAATCGCGGATTTTCAACGTCATTTCGGCAGCGGAAGATGACCACCGATCTGCATGAAAATTTAACCACATTGTTTTTAGGTCTATTTCAACACATCTGTCGGTGAGCCGGAATGAAATTCGCCCAAAAGCCAAATTCGATCCACCCTAATCCTCATCCATTTATTTACTTTTTACAGAAAACTCCACTAAAGGTTGATTTAAATCAAAAATTTCTGTTATTTGAAGCTTTTGAAGCATTTTTCCAATGAAAATCGCTACATTTTCGGGAATTTTTTTAGAATTGGTTGAACAAATGTTTGAAATCGTCTGGTATTGAAAAGGTACTAAATCAGTCGCAGGGGTACTACGGTATCTTTGAGAGTGAAAAAGTACTGAAAAAAGTACTAAAGTACTGACTTTTCCATCCCTGATTCCTATAGAAAAATTTTTATAGATAATTTTCCTATAAAAAAAATTTGATTTGACTTATTTTTTGTCAGTGTTGCCATTTCCAAAATGAAGAAAAGCGCAAAAATTTTGGAAAAAGGGGGTAAAAAAGGGTAAAAATTTACAAAAAAAAGGGTAAAAAAGCGCCAAGAGGAAGAAGTCAAAATTTAAAAATTTATTTTGAAAATGTTTTTTTTTACTACGAAAAGAACATTTAAAAAAGGGTAAAAAGGGGTAAAACTGGAACATAAAAAGGGTAAAAAGCGCCACAAACATAAAATTAAAAAAAAATATGATTTTTTTTCGTGAATTTACTAAATTTATTGAGACACAACTAAAAAGAAAATTGCAATTCAAATTACTTAAATAATATTAGGATAACAAATAACATAAAATTTTAAATAAAAATATTTGTCTTTGTAAAAAAAATACCATTTTCAAACAAATCTGTTCCATTGTCGCACTCATCACGCCAACAAAATATTTTTTTAAATACCTCTTTTGTAACTGATATTTGATACACTCGAAATATTTTGTAAGTAAATTCAACTGAAAAAACGTTTAAAACAATCGTTTCTCCTTTTAAAAAACGGACTACTTATATTTCATTTGAAACAACATACTTTTTCAGTTATTTTTAAACGATAATAAATGACTAGACATTCCGTAAAAACAAACGATATTTCAGTTATTTTAACTGTTTAAAATTTTTTGAATAACAACCTACAAAAACCGTACTTCTGTAAAATTATACAAATAATTTAACTGATAAAAATTTTTTCCCGTAACTTTTGTAGTTTATTGTTTTAACAACTGTATAAAACATTCAATATTTTATTTTCCTTGAAAAACAAACGATAAAACGTTTAAAACAACTTTAACTAAAAACTTTTTGAATAACCGTAAATAGTTACTGTAAAACTTTTCTGGGTGTAGCTTTGATTTGAACAAATTTGACTGTAAATACTTGAAGGCAGTTCATAATTTTGCCAGCAAATTTCAGAATTGTTTTAAAATACAACAGTCCAGAAAAACGTACAAAAATTATAGTTTTGCTACAAAAACCTCCGTAAATTTTTGCTGAAAGACCTTAACATAAAAATAATCAACAAAAAGAAATAATAACAAAATCACAAAGTTTTTATAAAAAGCACCAAAAGCGTCACGAAAAAATAAAAAAGCACCATGAATACCCGTTTTTTTAAAAAAGGGTATTCGTAAAAAACTCCGGGTAAAAATACAAAAAAAGCACCAGAAAATACCCGAAAAGCGTCAAAATGGAACACTGTTTTTTGTTCAAAACACCAGTGTTGCCACCAATGAAATTGGAAATTACACACAAAATTATCCAAAACTTCACAAATTATACAAAAAAAAACCGCACAATTTAGTAAAACAACGCGTTTTAACACAGCAACACTGCAAAAAACTTGTAAGGAAAAAAACGAGAATTTTAAATTATCACATTTTTATTTTTTAAAACGAAAAAAAAAATCTTTTAAAAAATAAATCATCAAAAAAATTTTTTTTTGAAAATTTAAATAATTCCAATTTTAAAAAATGTTTTCAAATTTATTTTTAAATCGGGACGGCGCGAACGCCATTCCCGGCTACCAAAAATTTTACGCACGAGTTATTCACATTAGGAATAATCGCGGAGGTCAGCTCAATCGAGGTGCAATGATCAAGCCTCACTCCGGGGGAACCGCCTTTATGATCACGGATAACCCCTACGCCAGGTAAGTATGCTTTGGTTAGCTCAAACTAAACTACTTGTGTTCAAGAAAAGATAAACTAAATGTGAATTATATGTTAAATAAAAGAATTTCTAAACGATCGTGTT
The DNA here is from genome assembly GCA_963921195.1 of Pegoplata infirma. NCBI lineage: Eukaryota > Metazoa > Arthropoda > Insecta > Diptera > Anthomyiidae > Pegoplata > Pegoplata infirma. The sequence goes on from OY992539.1 coordinate 198,763,041, forward strand.
TATTTTTATAAAATTAGTGTTTTGTAAAAGTCAAAACAAACTGATCGTATCAGTAATCTCAAGCAAAGTACAACAACACAATGTATACGGTTAGGAAGGCATGAATCATCATGCATACATGGAATACGAATAATTTTTTAAACGAAGTATGCCATATAAACAACAAAAACTTGATCGGTTGGTTATGTACAACATGATCAATGATCATGCTGATTCTCTACGATACCATACACAAGTAGATGTAGGTAGACTACTGCTTAATCGTTCAATTGAGTGAACGCTCATTTTCGTTCATTTAAAATAAAAGACCTAGTTCGTTCATCTACTTCAATAGGTCATTTTTTGTTTTTCTTAAACAGCTCATGAACGAATCATGTTGATCATGTCAGTTGATTTGGAGTTCGTTTATATATACAAAAATTTTTAATAAAAGCATTACGAATTGTTTAAGTAAACCCCAACATTAAAAATAATTGATATCTTTATAAAAAAAAAATAAAGAAATATTTTGAATAAAAAATATATTTTTCGTTCAGTAAATAGAATATTTCTTTTGAACTAGTTCGTTAATGAACGACACAATTCTAGAAGTTGGTTAAATTTTTTTTAAGTAATAAAAATTCAAGCTTTTTGTAATTTAATTTTACAAAAATTAAATTAACAACAATTGAAATTTTGTAAACCATAATTAAAATTTGGAAACGATCAATTAAAATTTGGGCATTTCAATTTGAATTTAAAATATCCATTAAAGTTTAAACAAGAATCATTTAACAAGCTCAATTGGCCAGTATACAAGTAGAAAAGTTAAATTTGACTTGGCCGAATCCTTTAATACTATCTTTTTGAGTGTAAAAGCTTTTTGAGCGACAAAAATACTTTATAAAATATTTTTGTGGCTTACCAATGTCTTTAAACGTGTATTTAGCGGTTTTTTCAACATGTAAATTTTAGGCGAAACCAAGCTGAAATTCACGGGTTTGCTTTTTATTTCATCACTGGACCGATTTTGCTAAAATTCAATACCAACCTGACCAAGAGAACGACAAATATATATGCAAAGGTTCAGCAGGTTCAGATTTTTCTTTCGCAAGTTAGCGAGTTTTAACAGACTTAAAATCGATAAAGGCTTATTAATGTATTTTAGACCTGTTCTTAAAATCAGTGTTCGTTTTTACCACTTGGATTTGACTAATTTTACTTATCAGCATCTAAAAAAAAATTATTCAAAATTTGGTGGCAGTCGGATAAGAGAAACACGTCCAGAAAATAGGTTAAAACTAGGAAAAATTGATTTAAGGAAAAAAAAAATAAAAGTTTACAAAGAATTTATATTTTAAGCATAATTTTTCAAATGTTTAAAAACTTAATTGTTTGTTATATAAAATTATCTTTCTAACCAGCAAAAAAACACTGAAATCGGAGGAAATATGGCCAAGTTATACGTACTTTCCCAAACCATTAAACCGTAATCTTAACCCATTTTGGACCAAGATACAATTTTATTTTTCCTTTTTGGAAAAAGGTACTTTTTTAAGGTAATTTGCACCCGCTAATCTCAAAAATCTTGTCAAAAAAAATTTCAATGTGCCGTTCAATGTGCTGCATTTCAACTTTTTATGCAATTTTGTTATTTGGATTTATTTGCTTTTTTATTAATTTATTTCATTATTTTCAAAATAAATAGTTTCAAAATAATTCAAATAAGGGGAATTTGATAATAAATTAAATCTAAAAAAATTTAAAATTAATCAAAAAAATTAAAAGCCGAATATCAAAAAAAGCTAAATTTTCGTTTTTGCTTAAAACAATTTCTGTGCTGATTTGCATTTCATGGACATATAAATTGCGGTGGTCAAGGGGGGATATTTTTTTTAATTGCAAAAAGATGAGACTTAACATTCATAACCAGGGAAACCAAAAATATGCTCTAAAAACACATTTTATGCGCTTAAAAAATGCCCTTAAAAATGGAAAATATGCTCTTAAAAATGTCCCCTTTTTTGCGGTGTTTTTTACAATTTGTTAGAGAATAGACCCTCCGAATGCCGTTATGTGTGGTTGTTAGAGGGTTAAATATGTTCTACAAAAATATTTGCCTTAATATTTTCTACCAAGTTGCTGAATCTGAAGAAAACGTAGTTTCATATACCCATGGACGTATACAGGGGGTGGGCACAGGGGGCACGTGCCCCCCCCCTTTTCGATTTGAAAATTTTTAAAATTTTATACACAAAAATGCATTATACAACAAAAAAAAAAAAAATTCACAAATTTCTAAATATTTTAATTTTAAAAGAAAAGATTTTTTTTTTTATAAAACCTCTAGAGTTTGAAATAATTTCGTTTCTAAAAAGTCATTTATACCTAAAAATCAGTAAAATATGATAAAAAAACACATAATATTAGCTTTATCTAATTCAGAGAATTAGAAAAGGGAAGTATCTCAACCCTTATGAACTGATTTCTCTGAAACTTCGATTTTAAATTTACACATTTTCATGAAAAAAATATTTAACGAAGCCAAAGTTTTACAAGGTTGTGGGCCTGTTGGATAGGCATTAAAAACATTTATTCTCATATGGAAACATCTTATAGTTTCTTAGAAAGAAATGGCTAAAAAATAAAAAAAAAAAATCCCAATTTTTTTACACATTTTTGAACCCCAAAATCCCCTATGTGCCCGATAAGCTGGATACCACAATCTTAGAATTATTTTGTATATGAGGGTTTCTTCGTCTACTCTTTAAACAGAGGTTTTTGTGGTCGCTTAAGAAGAAGATGAAGTTGGAATTTTAGAATTCAAAATGGCGGATCCAACATGGCGACAAATATTTTTAAAAAATTATCCGATTTGCTTGAAACTTTTTATACTGGAGTTTTTGGGGTTGCTAAATAAGAATCTAAAGTTAGATTTTCGAATGGCAGATTCTAATTTAGCAACCCAACAAACCGGTGCGTAAAGAGTTTTGAGTGAATCTGTTGTTTAAAAAAAAACTATCGCCATGTTAGATCCGAAATTTTGAATTTTAAAAATCCAACTGCAAATTCTTCTTAAGCTATTCCAAGAACCCGTGCATGAAGAATTTTAAGCAAATCTGTAATATTTTTAAAAAAATGGGTGCTTTATTGAAATTTAAAACCGCCACTCGGTATTCAAAACCAAATATTTTTAAGTAATTTCGCAATTTTTTAAAAAAAATTTAAACCCATACCGATTTTGGACACAAGGGTGGCCCGGTTGATAAAGAAACCCTCATATATATTTTAAGTTTCATCCAAATCGGTCCATAAGGGTTGAGATACTTCCATTGTAAGACACATTTTCTGTATTAAAATCTGAAATATTATTTGTTTATTAAAAATCTCAGATTCTGAAAAGTTTTTTCTATAGAAGCATTAATATCTGAGAATTTGTTAGACATTATTTTTAAAAGTTTATAATTTTTTAAAAGAAAATTTGTAGATTTCGAACATTTTTCCTATACAAAGATTTCGAGATTTTATTTCAAAAAATCTAATATTCCAAGCATTTTTTATATAAATAAAGACAAAATCGTGTTTGGGGGGGGGGGGTGGTGTAGTTAATGGGGGCAGTTAAAAATAAATATTTATAGGCGATGACGAAAAATATTTTGGGAATTGTGCCCCCCCGTTTTCAAATTCCTGGATACGTCGCTGCATATACCCATTTGAAGCAATAACAGGCCCAAGGGGAATCAATCGACACAATTCCATAATTGTTGAAAAACATCCTTGTTGGATAAAAAATTTAAAAATAAATGTAAAAAAAATTTAAAAAAAAATGCTCTAAATGTAAAAAAATGCTCTAAAAAGTGGAAAAATGCTCTAAAAATTGAAAATATGCTCTAAAAATATGCTCTTATGCTAAAATATGCTCTATTTTTTTGAAAAAGGTGTTCTTTACTGTTCGAAAAATCGAACAGAGGATCGAAATGGGTTAATATATAAAAACGTTTGTGCGGGGCACGTGTTTCTAAAACTTAAAAACCGCTGAACCGATTGACAACAAACTTGGACAATATATTAGTTTAGTCTGGAGCCACGTTTCTTTTAGGTGGCGCTGTTGTCGCAATGTTTAAATTTTTGGTATTTATTGTACGAATTGGTTGAAATTCACAGAATATATTTATTAAACAAAAATAGGTTTCCTGATCAAATTTGGACTCGATAGCTGGCGCTGTTGTCGTCATAATTCCATTTTTTTTTTGTATTAATGGTACAATTTGGCTAACACTCATAAGTAGGGATGAGATTTCCATGCAAATGCATGTTTTTTGTCGATAGTCTAAAAACGATGTTGACCAATTATCTTTCCGAATCAAGAAATTTGCTTTAAAATGGCATCGATTTGTTTTTGCATATTTTTGCATATTTTGGTTAAAATGCATATTTTTGCATATTTCGGTTTAAAGTGCATATATTGTGCATAATCCCAACTTTTAAGTGCATATTTTTGCATATTTTGATATAAATTAGCAAAAACACAAATTGAAATTTATTTGTTTCAAAAAATATTTTAATTTTAAAAATTTATTATGAAAATATGAAAAATTATTTTTTTCTTTTTAATTTGTTTACAGATTGTCATAATTTCCAAAAAAAGATCCTGCTTATATAAAGTTTTAAATGTTACAATTTAAGCCCGGTGTTATTTTTTGCTTTTTTAAGAAGTTTGTCGAATGAAAACAAGACTTTTATTGCTCACATTTTATTTTTTAGTGCATATTTTTAGGTTTTTTAGTGCATATTTTGAATTTTTTAGTGCATATTTTAAGCGCATATTTTCGTTTTTTTAGTGCATGAAAATCTCATCCCTACTCATAAGATATATTTATTAAACAAAAATAAGTTTCCTTATCAAATTTTGACCGGATAGATGGCGCTGGGGTGAAGTTCCTAGCAAAACTTTGGTAATGGGTAGTGATTATATAACACATTACCAGGTAATGTATATACCTTATTTGTAGCATTATTTTAGGATGTCTTACCAAACATTTGTTCCACAACGTATTATTTTCAAGTGAAAAATAATGCATTACTAATAATTTGCTATGTAATGTATGATTATTGGAAAAAATGTATTTCATATTTATTATTTCTAAACATTAAATCATGGATGACTTATATTTGGTTACATTATGTATTATTTGAAAGTTTGAAATAATGCATTATTTATAATTGGATGTATAATGCATTACAATAACATAAAAAATAATTATTTTATAAAAAATGCATAAGTTTAAACTATAGATGGGCTCTCGACAGGAAATTTCTAACGACAAACACTCACGAGCATATTTCATCTACTTACACTCACTTACAATCACGTGAGTAAATTTAATACAAAATTACTTTTTTACTACTCGTAACATCTTATATATTATCTTCTGGTATGCTATATTATTTCATTTCTCGTAACCTATAAAATATCATATATTTTACGCCTTACTCGTATTCTTCGTTATAAATTTATGACTTATTTTATACCTTACTGGTATTCTTTGTGATAATGTGGATGCATTACTTTGAGTCTCATCGCCTGTTAAAATCATCAATGCTGCAATGTATTAAATAAGAGATCCTATACCTTATTTTATACCTTATTTGGTAATCTAAGTTTTGCTGGGTTATTTAGAAAATTCTGTATTTCATCGAAATTTTACGGCACTTTTGAATTTATTTTTGTTTTGTCTTGAGAATATTAGTAAAAATGACAGAACACTATAGATATCGCCGGGGATAATCTATTAAGATATTCATGGCTAAGTCAACCCGGGCAACGCCGGGCACTTCAGCTAGTTTTTTATATGAGAAAAATTTTTTTTTTTCAGATTTACAATTGTTTGGCAAATTACACCGCTCAACAAATAGAAGGTTTTTGGCTCCATTTTGAAGTTTGATAGAAAATTTTTAAAGATTTTGACTCGCTGATTCCAAGAATTTTAATTATTCGTGGTTGAAAATGTGAAAATAACGCGATTTTGGCCTTTTTTGAAAGCCTGCACAGCAGCCGTTAGGTGGAATTAAAATCTGGTATAAGCGTTAGAGTAGAATTGAACTATGATCTCAAAAATATGATAACAAAAATTTGAAGTTGTTGCCCTATTATTGGTCAAACATATATTTAAAAAAAAAAAACACTGTGAAAAAAATTAGAAAAAGCACCATTTTTAAAAGGCTCTTTAACAAAACCAGATGATCAATCTTTACTGTGATAAGCTCAAAATTTAGGCAAAAGTTCATTCTTTCTTATAGACTTTTAAACCTTAAAAAATATCTTCCGGTTTATATGAAAAATAACAAAGAAAACTTAAATTTGTAAAATATATTTTTTTTTTAATTTTTCTTTAAAAAATATCAAAAAACTATGGTAAATTTTACAAAAATGGTAACTTTAACAGCACCATTTTAAAACGCAAATGAAACCCAACCAAACGCAATAATTTGAAAAAAAATTGTTTCCTGTGTTGAAGACCATAGACAAATTCTACTATTGCGCTTTATACCAGATTTGTATTCCACTTAATGGCTGCTTTGCATGTTTTCAAATAATGCAAAAATCGTCATTTTTCGAATTTCCAACCGTGAATAACTAAAAATCTAGATGCGATGGAAAAATTTGGAGAACAGATTTGGAATCAGGAGATCAAAGACTACTAAAATTGATCATCAGAATTCAAACAGGAAAATGAGTGTTGAGCAGTGTTATCATTCCATTAGGTGTAAATCTGAGCAAAATTAAGGCCAACTGGACAATAATAATGAAAAGAAAATTTTTTTCACTTTCAAAAAAAAAATACGTTCTGGGGAAGTATTTATAACTTTGGAATTTTTCATTCGATTTCAGTGTCTTTTAGCTAGTTAGAAAGATAATTGCAAAAAAAAAAAAAAATTGTTTTGAATCATTTGAAAAATTAGGTTTAATAAACTAAATTTTTTTTTGTAAAACCTAAAAATAAACATTTTTTCCCCTTATTAAATGTTTAATCGATTTTCGGTACGTGTTTCCCTTATCCGATTGTCTCCAAATTTTTAATTTTTAGATACCAATAAATACAAGTAAAAAAGTTAAATTCGGCCTTGCCGAATGTATTGATACCCTTCACAATTTAAAATGGATTATTGGAAAAACTTTAATTAAAGGGAAATTACTTAAAAGAAAAATTAAAAAAAAATTTCAGCGAAAAAAAATTTTGGTAAAAAAAAATCTGCGAATTTTTTTTTTTTTTGTCAAAAAATATGTTCGCGCGTGTTTAAATACCATTTGGTGTTCAATTCTGTTCACATATGTCCACACGCAGCCGAATTAAAGCATTTTGTATTTTAAGGTTATGTTGAATGTACGAACATTTTTGAGGTGTCCTTACATTTTCGTTCATAACTTTTGAACCGATATCGCTCAAATGCAATACCAAACTGCTCGGGTGAACTTCCAATAAATATGTTTGGTTTCAGTCATCTCCGTGATCTATATATAGTGATCCTTTTGTTTCGAATTTTAATTGATCCTTTTCGAATTTCAATTGATCCATTTCGAATTTCAGTTAATATTTTATGTATTTCAGTGGTATTTGTCGCAATCCAATTGACTTTTATCGAATTTCAAACAGTTTATACAAGTTTAAATTTATTTTTTTATACCCTCCACTTAGTGATAGAGGGTATATATAAGTTTGTCATTCTGTTTGTAACTCATCGAAATATCGATCTGGGACCCCATAAAGTATATATATTCATGATGCCCGATCGATTTTAAGACATTCTAGCGATGTCCGTCTGTCCGTCTGTCCGTCTGTCTGTCTGTCTGTCTGTCTGTGGAAAATGCTCTCGCGGACAAAATATTGCACAGAGATGACTGAAACTTAACATATTTATTGGAAGTTCTCCCGAGAAGTTTGGTATTGCATTTGAGCGATATCGGTTCAGCGGTTCAAAAGTTATGAACGAAAATGTAAGCACACCTCAAAAATTTCAGTACATTCAACATAACCTAAAAATACAAAATGCTTTAATTCGGCTTCTGGTTGACATATGTGAACATAATTAAACACCAAATGATATTTAAACAAGTACGAACATATTTTTTGACAAAAAAAGAAAAAAATCGCGGATTTTTTTTTAACAAAATTTTTTTCGCGGAATTTTTTTTTTCAAAAAAATTTTTTTTTTCAAAAGTAATTTCTTTTTAAATAACGTTTTTTGCAATAATCTTTTTGAAATTGTGGAGGGTATCAATACATTCGGCAAGGCCGAATTTAACTTTTTTACTTGTTTTCTATTTTGATTGTCAAAAATAAAAATTTAAATAACAATCAAAATTAGAAAAAAACATAAATTTAAATAAACCATTTGAAATTCGATTCAATTGGATTCCGACAAATACCAATTAAATACGTAAAATATTAACTAAATTCGAAAAGGCTAAAGTTCGAAATAATTAATTATCAAGAAAAAATAATTATAAAATCAAAATCAGGTTTTAGTTTTTGTGAAAAAAATGTGAGGTTGACAAAAAATCGTCAAAATGTAAATGGAATCAAAACAAAAAATCGTAATTTTACGAAGTTTCATAATAAATTCGTCAAAATGACGAAAAATTGTCACTACTGGCAGCACTGTAATAGAGTTGTGTCCAGGGATGCCAACTTAGTGCTTTTCGCGCTAGATCTAGTGCTTTTTGATGTGTCAAAACGCGAAAATTTTTGACCTAGTGCCAAATTAGAAAAACGCACTAACTTGGTGCTTTTTAAATTTTCAGTTGGTGCTTTTGGTGCTTTTTAAAATAAATTTTTATAGCCTCTAAACAAAGTTTGGCGGTATACTTACTTTGTTATTTCGAGTGTAACGCATCGAAATATTAGTCAGAGACACCACAAAGTATATATTTTATTGTTTTATGATCGATTCAAAGACATTTTTTTTAATGTCCGTCTGTCTATCTGTGGAAAGCAATATGCAGTTCAAACTTAGAGCTAGTCGCCTGAAATATGGAACGAATTTATTATTATGGTCAATAACCATTGGTCGTATTAAGTTCGGAAAAAAGGGCAAAGTCGGACTAAGGGGAAAATGTTTTCCCTTGAAGAACTAAACCAACCTCTAAAAAAAATGCCATTCTTTGTAGTTTTTTTTTGTATTTTGATTTAATATTTGAATTCTGTTCTGGGTAAAGCTCAAAGACTAAATTTAGGTTTTGAAGCGGAAAATGCAGTCCATGTAAAATTGTACAACGATTTTATCGGTTGCTTAAAAGTTTAACCAACAAACTTATCAAACATTTTGTTTAAAAAAAAAATAATTTTTTTTATCTATTTAAAAAACAGTCCAGTGCTTTTTTACCCTTTTTTTCAAGCAAATTTACGCGTTTTTACCCGTTTATAAAATTTTTGTGCGCGTTTTGCTCTCAAATAGTTGGCATCTCTGGTTGTGTCATTCACGAACGAACTAGTTCAATTGAACTATTCACTTAACTGAGCGGTTCGTTCATTCCGCTCTTTTAGGTCTTTTCGGTCATTTAGCTCATTTCATTTTGATCTTTCAGTTCGGTTGTTCAATTAATTTTTTTGTTAATTTTGTCGTTATGCGTAAGTTTTCTCTTCTCTTTTGGCACGTCTTCCCCGCAGGGTTGCAAAATGAGAACATCAAAATTGTACCAACGAGCTCCTAAAATTGTACTTTTTCGACCCCAATTGTACCAAAAATCTTTTTTTTATTTTTTTTTAATAAAAAAAGGACCGAAAAACATTACCAGCAGAAATTTGTTCTGAACTGTTCCTTTTGGAAAGGAATAAAGACTGAAAGATCGTATCCTACCAGTGTTGGTATTTGAGAATTTTCAATTGGTGCCAAGTTGAAGGCCAAAAGGGCCAAAATAGGTTGAATAGGGCCAACAAATTTGTTTTTTAAATATTTTGAAGTTTTTAGTACTTTTTATTACAGCATACTGCCAGTTTTGACAGTAAAATTATCCCTGCGGGAAAGGTGACCAGTCGAGGACCGGTCTTAAAGTGGTACTTTTGTACGAAAGGGACCTGTCACTAATTAGCACCTTAATAAACACCTTTGATATGTCCCAGTACTTGTCGCGAACTGATCTTTCAGATCCCTTGACATATTTTTACAAGTCTTAGCACTAGTATTTTATTACTAGTCCGTGTTGAATCAGGCATAGATAGGTTTTTTCGGATCAATTTTCCTGTAGGACCAATCAATTACCTTCAGGGACTAAACATTCGAGTTACACTAACTTTTAAATCTTAATTTAAAGAAAACAAAAACTTACATTGTTGCAAAAAATGGCAGGGTTCTTAAAAGGGGAACAACTGATCCCTTTTTCGTGTTTGTATTACATAATTAAGTTTTAGTAAAAATATTTTTTTTTTTTAATTTTAAATAAATTTTGACAATATTCGGAAAGAATGAAAAAGGGCCAAAACTGTCATTTGTGGTGCCACTGACCATTCAATAGTGCCAAAAATGGCACTATTGTGCCACATTTCCCAACCGTGTATCCTACCCGCCTGAATTATTGCATGTAAGCGATGTTAGAGCACTATTTTGTAGCACTGAAGAGCGCTATTGTTGATGCAGTGAAATCATGTATCTTCACAGCGCTGATTGAAGCATTATTATACCCTCCACTCTAGTGATAGAGGGTATATATAAGTTTGTCATTCCGTTTGTAACACCTCGAAATATTGGTCTAGGACCCCATAAAGTATATATATTCATGATCCTTGATCGATTTTAAGTCGATCTAGCGATGTCCGTCCGTCCGTCCGTCCGTCCGTCTGTCCGTCTGTCTGTCTGTCTGTCTGTTGAAAACACGCTAACTTTTGAAAGACTTAACGGAGGCTCCTGAAGTTTGGCATATATGTTGGGCATTTACCTGGTCAGGTTGGTATTGCAATCCAGCGAAATCGGTCCAGTGGTTCAAAAGTTATGAGCAAAAGACTGAATTTCGGCAAGGGTTTTTCGTGAATTTTTGAGATAAAAAGCACTATAACTTTCGAAAAGCAATTCTGAGGATGCTGAAGCGCGGCATATATATTTTGCGTTCCTCCAGCCTCGCTCGTGTTGAATTTCAGTCAAATCGGTCTAGTGGTTCAAAAGTTATTAGCAAAACCGTGAATTTCAGATTAGCTTCACCTAAAATTCACGTGTTGAAAACAAGTTAAACCTGTTTTAAAAACATTGGTAAGTCACAAAAATATTTTAAAACGTATTTTTGTCACTCAAAAATATTTTTATACCAAAACAAAAAAAAAAAATACACTCGAAAAAAATTTTACACTCAAAAAAAATTTTACACTCAAAAAAAATTAGTAAATTATTTTTTTTTTTTTTTCAAAAATTACTAAAAAAAATATTTTTAAACAAAATAAAATATTTCTAATCAAAACTGTTATTTTTTCAGGTTTGAAAATTTATTATCACTTAAAATGGGCATTGTGGAGGGTATTCATAGATTCGGCCAAGGCGAATTTAACTTTTCTACTTGTTTTGTATTATTCTTTCGTTATAATATCATAAATTTTATAAATTTCAATTTTGAAAAATACATTTCAGAATACATAATAGTGGTATTCAGAGTCTTACTTGCCAGACATAGTACTGGTGGTAAAACAGCACTTTTTCAAATTACATTTCAAAACACATGTATTTTTTGAAAGAAGTACTCTTTTACTACATTGCCAGCGCTGGCAGCAAGACTCTGAATACCTCTGTTTATGCATAATTTAAAAAAAAATCCGTTTGGTTTTTATTTATTTTCACAGCAATTTCAGATCTGGCCAAACATGGATTCAATCACATAGAAATTATAAAAAGTTGAGTTTTAATCAAGGGAAATTCCACAAAAAAGGATAAACTGAGAAAGATCTTAAATTGTACCAAATATGCCATTGGTGTACCATTGTACTTTCGAGCTTCTAATTGTACCAAAAAAAGTACAATTGTACCAAATTTTGCAACCCTGCTTCCCCGCATTTATGTTTTTTTTTTTTTAATCCATGTTTTATTAATTCAACATTTTTGTATTTTTTTAGCGAAAGCCAAAACAACAGCCAGAGATGCCAACTATTTGAGAGCAAAACGCGCACAAAAATTGTATAAACGGGTAAAAACGCGTAAATTTGTTTGAAAAAAGGGTAAAAAAGCACTGGACAGTTTTTGTAAATGGATAAAAAAGTAAACAAATAATATTTTTATTCAAACAAAATTTTTTGATAAGTTTGTTGGTTAAAATTTTGAGCAACCGATATAAATCGTTTTACAATTTTACATGGTCTGCATTTTCCGCTTCAAAAGCCAAGTTTAGTCTTAGTCTTTGAACTTCACCCAGAACAGAATTCAAATATTAAGCCAAAATAAAAAAAAAACTACAAAGAATGGCGTTTTTTTAGAAGTTGGTTTAGTTATTCAAGTGAAAACATTTTCCCCTTAGTCCGATTTGCCCATTTTTTCCGAAGTTAATACGACCAATGGTCATTGACCATAACAATATATTCGTTCCATATTTTAGTTTGAACTGCATACTGCTTTTCACAGACAGACAGACGGACATTCAAAAAATGTCTTTGAATCGATCATAAATCAAATATACTTTGTGAAGTCTCCGACTAATACTTCGATACGTTACACTCGAAATATATGTACTTTGTTTGGAGCAGTGTTGCCATAAGAGAATTTTTAAAAAATGCTAAATGGCAGAAAAAAAAGTGCTAAAATGCTCTACAGACCAAAAAAAAAGTGCTAGATTTTTTTTCTTTTATGATTTTAATGATTTTTAACAAAAACTCTAGTTTACAACGAAAGTGCGCACTAACTGCGTCTACATATTTTGTTTTGACCGCTAAATTTAAAAATTTTATCGAAAAAAATATTTCTAATAAATTTTTTAGCGTTTTTTGGAGTTATTTTCCCTGTTTTCCCAATATCTTGAGTAATGTACCAACGATCTACTCGTGATAAAAACCAAATTAAAGTTAATCAATTTACACACGTTACTTTCCATCAGTTCTATAGTTTACGCACGATTGACAAATATATATATTGTAAAAGTTCATCGTTGCAAATTAACAAGTTTTTTTATTTACCTTAAAAGCCTGAACCTATACAAATATAACAAAATGGGTTTCATAAAAATCTATTGGCAATCACCAAAGTTATAATGAATTTTTTGAAACTACGCATAAAAATTTTCTTAATTTTTTTTTTGTATTTAAAATACAAGGAGTGATTATTTTGAGTGTAGACACACCACTTTATCCCGCGTCCTTTAAAATTTATCAAATTTGGTACAAATATTCTCCAGATGATTATAGATTATTGGATTTTCTGAATTTCATAAAGGTTTTCTGTTTTTCAATTGGGTTTTCTAAATTTAAATTGGTTTTTTCTGAATTTAATTTTTCAGAATTTCGACTAGGTTTTCTAAATTTCAATTGGGTTTCTGAATTTCAATTGGTATTTTTGGATTTCAATTAATCTTTTCTTTATTTCTATCTGGATTTTTAAATTTCAATTGGGTTTTCTGAATTTTAACAGGGATTTCTAAATTTTAATTTATATTTTCGTAATTTTTGAATTTCAAATTATACTTTCTTAATTTCTTAGGATTCCTGATTTTCAATTGGGCGCCATGAAATAAGTCCCAAGAAAAAATATTAAATAAATTCCATACGATTTGGGAGTTATTTCATTATATAGGTGCAAAGAATATAGGTTACAAGCAGTGCTGCCAACTTTTTTTTGGAGAAATCGTCAATTTAAAAAAAAAAAATCGTCAAAATCGTCAAGTTGAAAAAAATTTGTCGTCAAAAAATCGTCATGACAAAAATACGCTAATAAATACTAAAAATGTTAATACCCCAGACCACTCCATGGTCCAGAGTGTAATGAGTTTCCGTTGATGTTGGTAACTATCCAAAATATTGGTCCTCGACATTTTCAAGTCCCAATTATCAATTAATTGACCTGAAATTTGAAACTTAAGAAAAGGTTATTCATCCCGATATTGGAGCGTTGTAAATTTAACGCACCAATTAATTTATATTGACCACTTCTAATAACAAGTCTATTTTTCAACTAAAAAACTTTTTTTTTAATGTTTTTTCTGGTGAATTTTTAACTTTTCCTGTCTTTTCCCGAAATGGTTAAGCTTTTTTCTTTAAAGTAACTATCGTTTTAAAAGAAATATAGGTTTTTCTCTTTTCTTTTCAAAAAATTAAGTGAACTTCAAAGAATTTGCTTACAAAATTTGAATTTTTTGACAAAAGTTTACCATTTTTTCCTCATTTAATAAAATCGTCATTTTTGTTCCTGGCGAAAATGAAAAATCGTCAATCGTCATTTTAGTAAAATTGACTTCAAAAATCGTCAAAATGACGATAAATCGTCAAAGTTGGCAGCGCTGGTTACAAGAGATTTAAAAAAACAAATTAAAATGTAAAAAAAAATGCTAAGAATGCTAAAAAATTTAAAAAAAGTGCTAACTTAGCACTTGGCACTTTTTTCCAAAACTTTAGTGCTAAGTCCAATAAAAAAGTGCTAGATCTAGCACGAAAAGTGCTAAAATGGCATCACTGGTTTGGAGGCTATAAAAATTTATTTTAAAAAGCACTAAAAGCACCAACTGAAAATATATAAAGCACCAATTTAGTGCGTTTTTCTAATTTCGCACTAGGCCAAAAATTTTCGCGTTTTGACACATCAAAAAGCACTAGATCTAGCGCGAAAAGCACCAAGTTGGCATCCCTGACAACAGCCATGATCAAAATGATTCGTTCACGAACTGTTGAACGAAGACCACAAAAGAGCAATTGAACTATAATTTTTTTTTTTGTTTTCTTAAAATAATTTGAAATTTATTTTTATATTTGGGCCGAAATCCCGGCGGTACTGCAATACCGGGCCAACCCGTGACAGAAGTGGAGCAAGCCCCTAAACATTCCGTCTATTTCCAAAAATCAGTTTAACATTTGTTGTCCTCCGATGGAGGATCTATCAGATGTTAAGCTGATAAGAACAGATACTACACTTTGATCTTAGCCATAAGGCCGAGAAGCGATAACTAAACCATGCACAACTTACGTTTTTTACACGTAAAATAATATAAACTAAATGAGAATTATTATTGGAATGATCGGTGATCTTGACGTTTATACATATTCAAGCAATGGCATAAGCAAACAAAAACTTGTATATTTTTAGATTAAAAATATATCCATGAACATAAATATTTTTAAATAAAAGTAGGTAGCAAGAGAGATCAGTGAATATATTTTACAATATATTTGAGCAACCCTCAAATTAGAGATCAGGGATGATAAATGACATTTTCAAGATTGTACTAACTTGACTGAAAATGTGTACTTTTTTTTGTACTCGTTGTACTTAATTGTTTTTTATTGTTTAGTTTTTATTAAACATGAATATGATACCATACATCAGTGTTTCCCGGAAAATGGGTACCAAGTCCACACATGGACCGATTCGTTCTATCTGCAGTTTGAACTTTAATTAGTGTAAAAAACACACATAAACCAAGTTTAAGAAAATAGGTTGAAAATAGGTTGAAAATAGACTGATTTAACTAAATATCGTGGTGCAAAATTTGTATATGAAGCCTATGTCCAAAAATTAAAAAAATGGGGCCTATGTGCAATTAAAGTCAGACTAGGTTACCAAAGTAAGCGTCCAATACTTTAAAAAAATTTTGAATAAAATATTTTCTATTTTTATAAAACTTTAGAGATGTATGTGAAAATTGGGAGGGTGGTTTTTATGGGGACTGCATGTGAAACTTATCCGATTTCGTTAAAATATATATCTGATCCGATTTCGTTAATATATATATCTTGGTGATTTGTGAATACTAAGTACGGTCACCTGCCAAATTTCAAAAGAATATCTATAATATGGTTTGTTTGAGGGCTATGTATGTCTAAACATGGACCGATGTTTTCAAATTTCAATAGGCTTCGCCCAAAAAAACCTTAAGTTTCAAATTGCAGGTAAATTTATCGAAAATTGCAACCTGTATCGTGCTTGCACCGTTTTCGTGAGCACACAGACATCCGGACAACGCTTAATTGGCTCCGGAAATGATTCTGAGTCGATCGGTATACTAAAAAGGTAAATCTAGTAATAATATTTCGGTAGTTATAAACATCAGCACAAACTCAATATACCTACGTTGCACCATTTAAATAATCGAAATAAACTTTTTGATTGGAAAAAAATTGGAATAACAACAGATTCTCGAGAATCACGAAATTGTTTAAATTGTACTAAATCAGTCATTGGAGTACTGGCGTAATTTTGCCCTCCAAATTGTACCGAAAAGTACTATTGTACTGACTTTATCATCCCTGTTAGAGATAACACGAAAATAGAGAGCGACTACACCATTTTCAGATGTAATTTGAAAAAGATCAATTCACATTTGGTTAAATTTTTAATTTTATATATCAACTGAAAAGAAAAGTTGAAATATGAAAGCGGGTAATGCATTTTGAAGAAGATTAATTAAAATTTCATACTCGTTGAAACTTGTGAAACAGTTTTTATTGAATTCTGATTAATTTTTATTAAAAAATAAAAATTGTTTTATTCGACCTTTAAAATATTATATTTTGAGTAGGTTTTTTTCTAACTCGAGGTCATTATTTCCTTTACTAATTAAAACTATGATATTCTCATAGAATAATTTTCACGAAAATTATTTTTCTGTTTTTGAATTTATTTATGTTGGTCTTGCAAAAAATTACCAACATGAATAAATTTGAAAACAGAAAAATAATTTTCTTGAAAATTATTCTATGAGAATATCATAGTTTTAATTGGTAAAGGAAATAATGACCTCGAGTTAGAAAAAAAACCTACTCAAATATAGTTTTTTTTATTGACTTTTTCAATTTTTAATTAATCTGATTAAAATATTAATTGATATATTTTTAATTTTAATTTATATATTTCAAATTTGAATTAACATTTTACAATTTTTAACTGATTTTTTCAAAACTTATTTGATATTTTTAATGTTTTGAATATTTCAATTGTTTTTTTTTTCAAATTTTAATGGATCTTTTGTCGATTTTATTAAAAGAAATTTTGGTTCAATTTTCCTATTTAAAAAGATCTTTTGAGTTCTTTAAGCCCCTATGACACTACATTTTTTTTGTATTGATGGAATTTATGTGAACAGTGCAAATATATCACCATAGGAAATCTGAATAAGTGTGAATAGTAAAAGCATACTAAAAAAAACAGTAGACGTCAAATTTTATTCTTGTGTTATCGATAAATTTGGTTATCAAATGATTGAATGTCAAAAAAAATTTAAAAATTTTACATTTTTTTTTACATTTACGCATGAATGATATTAAGTGTTGCCAACTTTTCTGTTTTTCATTAAATGAAGCGATTTTTTTGTTTTTTTTACGGTTTTTGGTATTTATTAAGCGGGTTTTTATTTAAATAAAAGTAATCATCACTATTTGTTTGTTTATTTTATGTTTCTTTTTCATTTCTTCTTTTGCTGTTTCATTCTATCAATTAATAAAAAATAAAATACAAAAAAAATGTAGTGTCATAGGGGCTTAATCAAGTCTTTTAAATGCAAACGCTTTCATTTAATATTATTTTTAATTTTTTTCACAACATATTGATCTTTTACAAATTAAATCTAGAAATGGTGTATTGTTGTTAATACTCTGCAGAGCAGTGATGCCAACTATTTAAAAGCAAAAAGCGTCGGCAAAGCAGTTAAAAAGGGCTAAAAAGGGCTAAATTCAAAAATTTACCAGGTTTTCTGTTTTTCAGTTTATTTTATTTAAAAATTTGTACTTTATGAGATCGATCTTACATTTTAATGTATTAATGTACATATTAATAAAAATATTGAAATTAAAAATGTATAATTTATAAGAAATCGCTAAAATGTTCGTGTTCCAACAGAATCGTATTTTCTTCTTCATCTTCGGGCCACAAAATTGTATTTATATAATATTTGGACTTTTTGTAAGTTTCGTTTGAATTTATTTTTGCACAAACACTCAAAGGTATATCGTAATTTGAACAACATGTATTTTTTCTTTTTAATCCATATTTTATATGGATTAAACAATTTGATGTATTTAATGACATTCTATTTCTAATTTTGTTTTTAAAGAAATTCATAACATTGAATGTTCTCTCCACTTCTGCATTAGAATAGGGAAATGTCAATAAACTCAGAACAAATGATGACAATTTTAAAAACGGATTTTCATCCATAGAATTTTTGAAATGGTGAACTTCAATCCAAAATTTATCAGTTCTATCTAGGTTTTTCCATTTGTACAACTTTAAATTCTTTATGCAATTTTCCAAGTCTTCGATTTCCTTTACGTTGTTTATAAATTCATGTATTACAGATGTAGTATCTGCTACGTTATCTTGAAAAATATTATGGACGCTAAATGCGGAAATTTTTTCTAAAATTTTAAAATTTGATGGTAATTTTGCTCTAATTTCATATATAAGACTTTTCATAAACTGGATTAAAGTATGTTTAATGGTTAATTTGTCCGATTCTGTTATATTGGAATCTGCACAAGCCTTCTCAAAGCTGTACCCAAGGTAACAATGTTCATTTATAACAGGCTCTATTTCTCCAGACATGTAATCAAAGTCATCGATTGGAATAATAATTTTATTTGTTAGGCTTTGCAATAGGCAATATAAATCGGTAAAAAGTTTTGTATGGTCAGCAAATTGAGCTTCAAATGCAAGATTGACTTTTTGAACCTCAGATAAAACGGATGCTAAAAACGTTATATAAATAAAGTTTTTTTGGTCGTTGTACATGTCTTTAAGTAACGACGTTTCAAATGATTTATCATTTACCATATTAAAATGCGTTTTTAGTTCCAGCCACATTTCCAAAATAGTTTTTATGGCTTTCTCGATGGAAAGCCATCTGATAGGTGCTGCTAACGGAATCTTTTTTGGGTTATCATTATTGATCAACTTAAACACTAGCGCGTCCCGAATTCAAATTTTTTTAGCTTGCCCCCTTAAACGATGGGGATTTAGGACCCTTTTACGGGAAAAATAACAAAAAAATGTTTGGACAAAAAACCAGTGGGCTACCAGCAGCTAAAGATTGCAATCTTAGTGCATTTTGAAAAAACTTTTTTTTTGTTGTCTAAAATTTTGACGCCAAAAGTTGCGCAATACAGAGTACATTTGAGGAAAAATATTAAAAAAATTTCCATGGAGTAATTTTGGTACAGCGTTGCATCTCAAAGATCAAAAGGTGTACTTAATTTTTACTTTTTCTTTCTTTTAAGCTAAATTAGTCTCAAAATCTGCTTTGACACAGTTTTAACGAATGTGATCTTTTTTGCGTAGGTTTTGAGACCAATTTAGCTTAAAAGAAAAAATAAAAAAATTTTAAGTCACATTTTTCATCTTTAAGATGCAAAGCTGCACCAAAATTACTCCATGGAAATTTTATTAATATTTTTCCAGGAATGTACTCTATATTGCGCAACTTTTGGCATAAATTTTTTAAAAAACAAAAAAAATTTTTTTTTTCAAAATGCACTAAGATTGCAATCTTTAGCCGCTGGTAGCCAACTGGTTTTTTGTCCAAAACTTTTTTTGTTATTTTTCCCGTAAAAGGGTCCTAAATCCCCATCTTTTGAGGGGGCAAGCATTTTCAAATTCGAAAAATAGCCGAATTCGGGACGCGCCATTAAACACCCTGCTGAAAGTTTTTTGTCTTATAGACGAATTAGAAAACCAATTATGAGTTTCTTTAACAAGAAAATTTAAATTTGGTGGAAAATTTTTTTCAGTGGCAGCACATACTGCTAATTGTAAGGAATGGCACACACATCT
Organism: Pegoplata infirma; assembly: GCA_963921195.1. Taxonomy (NCBI): domain Eukaryota; kingdom Metazoa; phylum Arthropoda; class Insecta; order Diptera; family Anthomyiidae; genus Pegoplata; species Pegoplata infirma. Next base: position 198,782,955 of record OY992539.1, read on the forward strand.
CACCAAAACTAGATTCTTTAAATTGTATTTATCTTTAATCTTCTTGTACAATCCATTATGGACTCCAGTCATAACTGCTGCGTTGTCAGTAGCAATTGCTACTAGCTTTTTCATATCCAGATTAAAAAGATTGATAAGACGCTCAAGTCCTACCAGCAAATCGTCTGCTTTACCACCATTCAAATCTATTAGTCCCAAAAATGTTGTTATGAACTCATTATTTTTTGGACTAAAGTATCGAATTACAACGCCCAACAATTTTTCTACTGATATATCAGTTCCTAAAAATATATTCTTAGAACGAAATAAACTATAAAATTTAAAATTTGGTTTACCTTCATCCAATATAAGGCTGAAATGCGATTCTTTTAAATCGTACAACAGCTCATCAATAAAGTGAGGAGCTAACAAGTTGTTGATTATATTTGCGCATTTTGTTCGGTGAATGCTAATATCTCCTGCCTTACTATCTGCAAATGCTTTACCACAAACTTCTCCAAGGTGATCTACCGATGAAAACGACGTATGGACAGCGGTAAATAAAGCCAGTTTTGCATGAGCTACTTGTATTTCAGTTGGAGCTGCTGGTCTAAATGAAATATCGGGCTGTGATAGTACAATATCGTTAAACGGTTCCAAAAATTTCTTGTGCTTGTTGGTTTGAGAGTGCCGAACAAGATCATAACACTTTGCTGCAATTATTGTATTACAAAATTTACAAAGGGCTTTTGTGTCGTCCTTTGTTGGCTTAATCCATTTTTTAAAAGCTGGATTAGTTTCCCAAACTTTTCTATATTTTTGATTGTAACGATCCATTAAAATTTTTCAATAAAACACAAACTTAAAGCGATTTCTATAAATTTTATTTTTTTTTACCAGTCGCTGTGAAAAATTTTATTCAGTTACTAGCAATTTGTGAAAAATTTCAAATAATGAGTTGTAAAAAAGAGTATGAAGTGGGATACTAATTTAATGTGAATGAAAAAAAATTGTAAAGTACCAAAAAAAAAAAGTTGCCAGATTATGGGCAAAAATGACAAATGACCCAAAAAGGGCTAAAAGGGCTAAAAATTTTAACAAAAAGAGCTATGTTAGCCAGTGCTGCCATTTTAGCACTTTTAGTGCTAGATCTAGCACTTTTTTTTTGGACTTAGCACTAAAGTTTTGGAAAAAAGTGCCAAGTGCTAAGTTAGCACTTTTTTAAAATTTTTTAGCATTTTTAGCATTTTTTTAACATTTTAATTTGTTTTTTTAAATCTCTTGTAAAAATTTTTAGCCTGCGGCGCTTTCTTTACACCTGTATAATGAAATAATTCCCAAATCGTATGGAATTTATTTAATGTTTTTTCTTGGGACATATTTCATGGCGCCTAATTGAAAATCAGGAATCCTAAGAAATTAAGAAAGTATAAATTGAAATTAAAAAATTAAGAAAATATAAATTAAAATTTATAAATACCAGTTAAAATTCAGAAAACCAAATAGAAATTTAAAAATCCAGATAGGAATTAAGAAATTATTGAAATTAAAAAATACCAATTGAAATCCAGAAAGCCCAATTTAAATTTAGAAAACCTAGTCAAAATTTAGAAAAACGAAATTGAGAAAAACCTTTTTAAATTTAGAAAACCCAATTGAAAAACAGAAAACCTTTTTGAAATTCAGAAAATCCAATCAATATTAAGAAAACCATTGGAAATTCAGAAATCCATATTGTAATTAAGAAGACTTTTAATTAAATTCAAAAATCCCAATTGAAATTCAGAAAACCCAGTTTAAATTAAGAAAACGCAATCGAAATTCATAAAAAAAATTTGATTGAAACCGCAAAAAAAAAATTTCCCAGGCAGAAAAATACAAACGGGCCAACGTTGGAATGAAGTTGGCGGCGACGGTATCAACGTTGGCGAATCATACTCCTTTCTAAGTCTACGACGTCATTCCGAGGTTGAAATGATAACAGTGGCCAACAATCGCTCGACTTTTGTTTTGACGTTGGGTTAACATTGATTTTACAAATTTACGACATTGGATTTACCTTTTGCTTAGGGAAGTATTGAAAATCGCGATGTAGTGCTTTTTAGTTACAATTTTGTACAAATTGGTTGAAAAAGAAATTACTTAAGTGTTCACTTAGATTAAAGAGTTGAGGTCTATGTAAATCAAAAACAAAAAAAAAAAAATTTAAATTTTAAACTTTTAAATTATAATCTATAGTGTAGTGTTTTATGTAAACACAAAGTTGTGCCAACACAATATTTTTAGTAAAACTGTTTTACATTATGCAATGTTGTATTTTTGACTAGCCCGATATTGTACCAACACAAAATTTTTGGTACGGTTGGCAATTTCTGACTGGGTAGTTTCAAAAAAATCATTATAACTTTGGTGATGATGGTTATGAAACCCATTTTGTTATATTTGTGTATAGGTTCAGGCTTTTAAGGTAAATAAAAAAACTTGTTAATTTGCAACGATTCGTTAAAAAAAAAATTTAAATCAGCAAATAAATTTTTTTGATAAAAAAAAAATGACTTTTTACAATATATTTGTCCATCGCGCGTAAACTATTGAACAGATGGGAAAGTAACGCGTGTAACGTTTGTTGAAAATTTGATTAACTTTAATTTGGTTTTTATCACGAGTAGATCTGAGGTACATTACTCAAGATATAGCGAAAACAGTGAAAATAACTCCAAAAAACGCAAAAAAAGTTTATTAGAAGTATTTTTTTCGATAAAATTTTTAAGTTTAGCGGTCACAAAAAATATGTAGACACAGTTAGTGCGCATTTTCGTTGTAAACTAGAGTTATTGTTAAAAATTATTATTTGTCAATTTAAAAAATGAAAAAAAAATCTAGCACTTTTTTTTGGTCTGTAGAGCATTTTAGCACTTTTTTTTCTGCCATTTAGCATTTTTTCAAAATTCTCTTATGGCAACACTGATGTTAGCCCCAAAAAAATAAAAAGGGCTAAATAAAAAAAGTACGCGTTTAGAGCAGTCAAAAAGGGCTGAATATAGCCCCAAAATGGCTAAGTTGGCAACGCTGCTGCAGAGCTAAAATTCATCCAAATGATCGTGTATACTCTGTAATTTTATTATACTAGAGATGGGTAAGTGTGATCGATGACAGTCACGTATGAAATTGCCAAACCACACACTTAAAGGCACCTACAGACGACGCAATATTATGTACAATATTCAATTATATTGATGGTGTGTGGGTAATATTGACGACTGTACAATGGTCAATCTTACCCACACACGATCAATATAATTGAATATTGTACATAATATTGCGTCGTCTGTAGGTACCTTAACACACAGTGAAATAAGTCAGTAAGTACTGGACCTAAAGCCTTGACATTTGAAATTATTATAGTAAACGTATTTTAGAGCGCGTGTTTGGAATCGGTGAAACAGGGGGATCAGGGGAGGCATACAAAAATTTTAGCCATTTTTTTTGCTTGCTATTAGGTTTTCTAAAAAATTATTTGTAGACAAAATGCTAGTAGAGGGCTAAAAAAAATTGCTTGGTGGTTGTCGTTATCTCCTATTCTTTCCAAGATAGAGCCATTTGAAAAAATGAAATTTCAAATTTCGAACGGTCCGCCTTTAGTTTATTGTGAATAGCACGGCCGCATTTATTCCGATTTATTTCAAACTAATTTTATTTGTACACTGTGTACACATCTTAAACCACTTGACTATTCGTCAATATCAAATCATGTGCCCATCACCAAGGTTGCCATCTCTAGAGGAGAAAAAATGGGTAGATTTCAGAACAAAAATAGCTAGAAATGGCTAGATTTTGAAATTCATCAAAAAAACCTTACATATCTCATTAAAAATTACCTATTACCTAAAATAACGTTTAATACCGGTTTTAACAAATACGGGCTGTGATTTATTCATTAAATTACAATTTTTGAGATGTTTAATGTGTTTTGAATCAATTGATTTTATTAAAAAAAATATATAGTGAAAAATTATGAATATTTTTTTCACAATCTACATCCTTAAACCAAATATAATCTAAAGAAACAAAAAACTAATTTTTAAAATTTGAAAGGATATAAATATATCTAACCAAAGCCTATGATTTAATGAATCAATATTTCCCGCAGAGAAGAAACATGATTGCGACAACCATAATGGAGGGGAAACATAATATGATTGATTACTTTAATGATTGTAGCAATATTATGATCTTCGATAATCATAATATGATAAAAAAAATTGTCATTTTATGATTGTAGAAGAGCATAGTATGATTGTCACAATCATACATAAGATCAATTATGGGTGATTTGGCGTGCTGCGATCATATTTAAAACCTGTTTTTTTTCTGTGTGTGGATTTCGGAAAAATATTTAAATTTATTTGGCCACATTAATTTTTTTTTCATTTTTTTTGAAATTCGTTCTCAGAAGAATATTACAATTTAAAAAACTCAACACCCATTGTTAAAAATAATACAAACATTGCAGAATACGAGTGAACTCCGCTATGGCTCATTTTAATTTCGCTGCTTTTTTTATCAATATTGTAAAAATTTCGATATTTTTATAAGAATTTAGCGTCGCATTTTCAAGAAAAGTTCATATAAAAAATGGCTAGAACGGAAAAAATGGCTAGATATTCCGGCTAGATAAAATCTAGCCATTTTTTTATGGCTAGATGAAAATAAAACCGCTAGATCTAGCCGGAAAATGGCTAAAATGGCAACCTTGCCCATCACTGCGATCGTGGAAAAACCAAACCTGCATGAACAAAAATTAAAACTCATTCACGATACCATCTCTACGACAAAACTAACATCAACGGTACGTTTCTGAAATCATGTTCAGTGTTGCCATAAAATATAGTCATGACCCTATTTCGCAAATTAAAATTCCCAAAAATCCCTAACCATTCTACTTGTCCCTATTGGATCTATTTTTTATAAATTCTGTCAAACTCCATATAAAAAAAATAAATTTTGGCAACGCGAGGAATTATAGGGAAATTGTTTTAAAAAGGTTTCACGCATTTTTATTATGCAAGACAATTTAAATTGCCGTGAAAAAGTGATATTTCAGTTTTGTTATGATCGTTTCTTTCTTATAATTGTCAAAAGTTGTTGATTTGTAAATGTTTTATTGCGATTTTAGGCGTTTAAAGTTTAAGTGAAATTTTACCATAGCATATTACTCTGTTCGATTACACGGAAAAAAATCTGTCAAACTCCAGCTTAAATCTGATTTTAAAATTTTCAAGTATGATGGAACTTTGTGCAGTAATCGTTAAAGCATAGTACTCTGTTCGATTTCACGGGAAAAAATCTGTCAAACTCCATATAATAAAAAAATTTGGCAACGCGAGGAATTATAGAAAATTTGTTAAAAAAAGTTTTAAAGCATTTTTATTATACAAGACAATTTAAATTGCCGTGAAAAAGTGACATTTCAGTTTTGTTATGATTTTTTCTATCTTATAATTGTCAAAAGTTGTTGATTTTGAAATGTTTTATAGCGATTTGAGGCGTTTTAAGTTTAAGTGAAATTTTCACCGTAAAAAACAAAGTACATACTTAGAGTAATATAAATTTAAAATTTTCACATAAGATGGAACTTTGTTCAGTAATCGTTTACATGCATCGTCAAACAAAAAAGGAAACAGCTGATTTGTTACTGCTGCTTTTGTTGCGTTACCAGTTGAGTGACAAGTCTTCTTCTAGTAACAATTCAGTATCATTGAATAATTGAACATCCATACAATTTTTTTTTGCCCACTAAACAATCCCAGGTTTGGGAATAATCCATTGGCTGGGCAACACTGATGATCATGATAAAAAATGCTGAGAGTAATTTTAATACAAAAAATTTATACTGTCTGAATAAAAATATACGTATTAGGGTGGCTCTTTTTAATAGAAAAATTTTCTGATTATGAGACATTTTTCGCAAAGAAAAATTTAAGGATTCAGAGACTTTTACCGGCATAGAAAAATTCTTAGATTTTAAGCAAATTTCCCGTAAAGAAAACTTTAAGATATTGAAACATTTTTGTGGCATGAATAATTTTTGGATTATTTAGACTTTTTTGTATAGTAAAATTCTCAGACTATGATACCGTAGAAAAATGTAACCATAAACAATTTTTGATGATAAATTTTTCAAATTCCGATTTTAATTTGGATCCATAAAAAGATTCCGTAAATAGAATTACCAGACATAATTTGTATTGCAAATTCGATTTTTTTTTTTAAATTCGAAAATTTCTTACTTTCTGAAATATTTATCTTAAAGAAAATTCTCAGATTTCGATATATATTTTTAGTACTGAAAAATATTTTTGAGAAATTTTTATATAAAAAATTTTGCACATTTTGTTAACCCATTTCGATCATCTGTTCGATTTTTCGAACAGTAGAGAACACCTTTTTCAAAAAAATATTTATGTATGAAAAAGTCTCATCTAAATATCCCCACTTGACCACCTCAATTTAAATGTCCATTCAATGCAATGCAAATCAGCACAGAAATAGTTTCAAGCAAAAACGAGAATTTAGCATTTTTTATTTTCGGCTTTTAATTTTTTTGATTAATTTTATTTTTTTTTAGATTTAACTTATTATCAAATTGCACTAATTTGAATAATTTTGAAACTATTTATTTTGAAAATTATGAAATAAATTAAAAAAATAGCAAATAAATCCAAATATTAAAATTGCACAAAACGTTGAAATGCATGCTTTTCTGGGATAAAGACACATTGATTTTTTTTGACAAGATTTTTGAGATCAGCTAATAACCCTAAAAAAGTACCTTTTTCCAAAAAGAAAAATAAAATTGAATCTTGGTGCCGCCCTAATATACACACTTTTGCTAGCGAGTCGTTAATGTTGACTTAATTTGTGTGTCACTCAGAGATGGGAATTACTGTATGCTTGAAATATTGTGATAATGTGTTGCAACGAAATTTGAGTTAACTATTTGTTTAGCAAAGTTTTAGTTAACATTTAACAAAATTTTTAATTATTCCTAGAAGTAGGGTTGAAAGAAATTTATTGTCAAAATAAGGAAATGGCGGGATTTTAAAAATTTTGGTGGTACAAAAATCTTGAGTTCGATTCGGGAGTACTTTTTCACCATTCACCTACTTTTTAAAAGTTTGATATCCTTTCAAATTTTAAGATTTTTAACTGTTTTTTCTTATTATTTTGGAAGATATTAACTAGATCTTTAATTTTAACAGGGACAAATTTTAAATTTCGAAAGAATATAAAATTTTTAAAAAATAGGAGAATGGTGAAAGACTACCTCGGAATACCTGTCGAAATTCAAAATTTAGGTTCATAATTAAAGCGTTCTAAGGTCTTTATTTTGATTTCACGGAAGTAATTAGAACAAATTTTAAAACTTTCGTGACATTAAGAAGTCAATGACATTGTCAGTTTTATAGGGTTGAGATTTTCATGCACTAAAAATCGAAAATATGCGCTAAAAAATTCAAAATGTGTTTTCATACGAAAAACTTCTTAAAAAGCAAAAAAAGACGCCAGGTTTAAATAGTCACATTTAAAAATTTATGTAAGCAAAATTGATTTTGGCCTACCAAGTCTTTTAATTTATTAAGTGTTATTACCAAGGTTGCCATTTTAGCCATTTTCCGGCTAGATCTAGCGGTTTTATTTTTATCTAGTCATAAAAAAATGGCTAGATTATATCTAGCCGGAAGATCTAGCCATTTTTTTCCGCTCTAGCCATTTTTTATATGAATTTTACTTGAAATGCGACGCTAAATTCTTATAAAAATATCGAAATTTTTACAATATTTATAAAAAAACAACGCAATTAATATGAGCCATGGGGGAATTCACTCGTATTGTTCAATGTTTGTATTATTTTTAACAATGGATGTTGAGTTTTTTAAAGTTATTTAACTCTGGTAAGATAATTTTTGGAATTGTTTCTCATACAGAAATTGTAAAAAAATTTGGTTTATATATGAGTCCAGTTCATTGAGACTGCACAACTGCGCATATAAATTTGTAATATTTTGGAGTTATCTGAAGATAGGTTAATTCATATTGCTATACTAAAAACGAATTTAAAAATAAAGTACAAACTAATGAAGCCAAGTAAATTAAATATTTTTCCTAAATCCACACACAGAGAAAAAACAGGTTTTGAATATGATCATATGTATGACTGTGACAATCATACTATGATCATCTACAATTATAAAATGACAATTTTTTATCATACTATGATTAATGAAGATCAAAATATGATCGCAACAATCATAAAAGTTATCAATCATATCATGTTCTCCCTCCATTATGGTTGTCGCAATAATGTTTCTTCTCCGCGTGCAATATTGATTTATCGAATCAGAGGATTTGGGTTGATATTAAATCAAAAACGATTGGTAAATAAATCTTTATATCCTTTTACATTTTAAAATTTTGTTTTTTGTTTCTTTAAAATAAATTTGTTTTATGGATGTAGATTGTGAAAAAAATATTCATAATTTTTTTTTTAATCACTATTTATTTTTTTTTAATAAAAATAAGCAATTGATTTAATAAATAATTTAAAGCCTGTATGTGTTAAAACCGGTATTGAACGTCTCTAGGTAATTTTTAATAAAATATGTTAGGTGTTTTTAATGAATTTCAAAATCTAGCCATTTCTAGCCATTTTTGTTCTGAAATCTAGCCATTTTTTCTCCTCTAGAGTTGGCAACCTTGGTTATTACCTAAATATTTTTGGTTAGTCTAATTTTTCACGTCGAAAATTTAACTTAAACTTTAAACTCCTCAAATCGTAAGAAAAAAATTATAAATCAACAAATTTTGACAATTATAAGGTAGAAACTATAATAACAAAATACAAATGTCACTTTTTCACCACACTTTAAATTGTCTTGTATAATAAGTAAATTGTTTTTCACGTGAAAATTTTTGAAACGCCTAAAATCGTATTAAAAACGAAAACTTTCAACTTTTAGATGAAAGAAACAATCCAAAAAAAATTTATATTCCCATTTTATTGCAAAAGTTATGCGGTTTTATACACTTAAAATCAGTTTAAAGATTTCCCCACAATATTGCCGTATATATTTTTTATGTAGTTTAACAGTTTTTTTTTTTCACGTGAACATGAATAAAATATATATGGACTTTTGTCATTAACTTTTAACGCTTGTGATATTTTACTAATTTCGCAATAACATTTTTATTTGTAAACTAGGTGGTACCTGTGAATGTAGGTATGTTAAGGGAACCATAATGAGTAATTCTGCAAAGGCACAGCGCAAGTAGTTTCATTATCTCATGGTAAGGAACGTGCAAAGTTAAAAAATGTAAAAAAATCGCTTGATACTCTCATGAAATTTTTCGTTCAAAGTTCCATATTGTTGGGTGCGTTAAAGCTATTGCTGCAAATTTAATATCGCTTAATCAGTAGACTTGGGCAATTATTTGGTGTAGGTTCAGTGGATGTGCCATCAATAAGAAAAAAGTTACATGGACCTAAATCTTTGATACCATTTTTTTTCAATTTTCAATTTTTCGAGGTTTTTTGATTGTAGCTTTTGGTGCAAACTATAATTTTAAAATTCAAATACACATGGTAAAAGCCCTTGTAAATATGCACAATCTGAGACTAATTCGAGTGATGTGCTCGCAATGGTTACGAAGCTGCAGCTCTCCAAAGATGGGAAGAAAAAACGTGAATTTTTTAAAAAGTCTGGTTTTTGCGAGGCACACTCCCAGTTTTATTCCGAATTGTTCCGAATGCTTTGTGAACTTTATAATTTACCATTTCCCACTTGATTTACAAACGCACCCAAAAAATATTCAATTGCAAAAATTTTATGAACTTTTTAAATTTTTTGCAAAATTTCGATATTTTAGTTTTGCATTATTTGACAGCCAAATGTGCATGGCTAAAAGTTGAACATGTAGAAACAATGGTATGTGAAAATATAATAAATCATGGAAAGCAACATTGATCAAAAGTTAATATTGGCGAATTCCGCGGCGTTTTTCTGTTTTTCGTTTTTTGTAAGGCACATCCAGGCCGCTAATCGAAATTGGTCAGTGAAAAGCGCGTTTGGTAGTATTTTTAATGCTTTATCTTCAATCCATTCGCACCCAAAAACAATTGACGTTTCAGTGGTTTTTAGTGGTTTTAAATTTTTGATACTTTTAAATTTAATGGTTATATAAAATCTTACATTACTTAAATAAAGTAGAAAAGAAATGTATTTTGATAGATTTTGACATGTCTTATTCAAATAATATTTCAAAATTAGTCCATTGATTTTTGCAGTCGCGAAAATCGCGAAAAATCGCGAAAATTTTTTATAACTTTGATAAAATTAGTAATAACGTTAAAATATTTCGTAATAACCTTAATATTAGCATTATTAATCATACTTTGAATAGTTTCAATATTCAGTGAAGGACAACACTGTAAAATGAGACATTTAATATTAAAAAAAAAATAAATTCAAAATTATTAATTTTTTTTTTTCAAAAATGTTCCCTTTAAACCGCTGCTGTTTTTTACCTATTAGAGATAGAATAATGGTGTTAAATAAGAATTTGTTGAGATTTTGTTAATGCATTTGGTAATATTTTTCTAAAAAAAAATAAAACCACTGGAAACATTTTATTTCCAAAATATTGGAAAATGTGCAGAAAAAAAATTGGTTAAATGCAAATATCTCGATATTTAGCAAAGATTTTATGCATGTTTGAATATGTATTTTAGCTCTGGGTAAGCATAATACAAAATGGTACGTTTGGTTAACTTCGGATAAAAAATGTAATTTTGACAATTTTTTTAAAAATGTTAAATTTAAACCGCCATAGTTTTGGGTGCGATCGCTCAAATTAATGCACGCGGACGAATTTGAATTACTTATTTATAATGTTATTTACCTACAAAGTCTTATCAATGTGCCACGAAAAAAAAATCGCAATTTTTTTTTTCTTAAATATTAAAAGTTAATGACAATTGCTCATATCTCAAAGCATAGTATCATGTTCGTTTTCACAGGAATCAACTCCATAAAAAAAAAAATAATTTTGGCAACGCTAGGAATTATTGGGAAATTGTTAACAAAGTTTTCACACATATTTATTACACGAGACAATTTAAATTGTGGTGAACTAATGAAATTTGTGTTTTATTTTTTTGATAGTTTCTTTCTTAAAATTACACTGCGGAACACTAAAAAATAAACAAGAGTTACGACCATCATTTCTACACTCAAAATAATCACTCAGTTAAATTACAGAGATACTCTGCTGAGCCAGCAGAAAATACCATAGATTTCCAACCAGCAAGATTTTTTGTTATTTTACGTAGAAAACTCTGTAAAATGATTTCGATAAAAAAACTATAAAATTTACAGAATTAACTGTAAAATATTGGTAAAAGCGACCAAAATTTGACTATTTTATTTACTATTTGATTTTTGATCAATTTATCTTTCCTTAATGTGCAAGTAGAGTTGACAATTGAAAAATGCCATCGAGTAAATTTGCCCGCTTTAATGCTTACAAATTTAATTTTTTTTATTTTTGTGAAAGTTTTTTTACGAGTACCTCCAATTTTACACGACATCCTCGTAGAATTTACCAGGTTTTATTATTACAGAGCAGTAAGTAAAATTACAGTTGAAATTTTGTATTTTAGTTACGAGAAAAAAACGCAAGTATTTTTATAAAATCAGTATTTTAACAAAACACTCTGTTTATTATCTGTAAAATAGAGATTGCAAAGTAAAAAGTAAAATTACAGATAAAATTTTGTTTTTCGGTTACAAGACAATACAAAGTATATTTTTAAAATCTGTATTTCGACAGATAACTTTGTCAAATATCTGTCGAATTGAGATTACAGTCATTTTACAGAGTTTTTAACAGAGTAATTATTATGAGTGTATATATTTCGGACATGCTGATTCGAATGGCGTACTCCGTTTTTCGATGTATGGTACAGTTTTCTTGCAAAATGTCGTTAAAGATTTGCTGATTTAGAGACAGTTTTTTAACAAAAAAATTTGCAAAGTTAATGATTTATAAATTTTATGGCATGGAAAACAAAGATATGACTTGTAGCAATATTTCTTATGCAAATTTGGTTTAAAGCTTTTCATCTTAAGTCATTAAATTCGCGAATTTCTTAATTTTTTAAGGTTTTCGCGAAATTAACAACCAAATAGGTCTTTGATAAAAAACTTGCTTTTAGTGAATCAAAAAGGCATCCCTAACAATACGAATAGTGGGAAAAACAGCTATATTATATGAACCATCATGATGAAAATCGCGAAAAACCGTTTTTTTGTATATGGCAGCATCACTTTACGAGATTATTTAAGGCTCCATCTTTAAGTATATAATGTGGTAACCTTAAACAACTAACTTACCAAAAATTTGGCCAAAAAAGTTTTCATATATACTAAAAGATGGGGCCTTAAATCATCTCGTAAAGTGATGCTGCCATATACAAAAAAAAAAAACGGTTTTTCGCGATTTTCATCATGATGGTCCATAAAACATATATGTTTTTTGTTCACTATTCGTAGTGTCATGGGTACCTTTATGATCCACAAAATGCAAGTTTTTTATCAGAGACCAATTTAGGGGTTAATTTCGCGAAAACGTAAAAAAATTAAGAAATCCGCGATTTTAAGGGCTTAAGATGAAAAGCTTTAAACCAAATTTACATTAGAAATATTGCTACACGTTATATCTTTGTTTCCATGCCATAGCATTTAAAAATCATTAGCTCTGGAAATTTTTTTGTTAAAAAAGCAGCTGAAAATCAGCCAATCTTTAATGACATTTGGCAAGAAAACTGTACCATACATCGAAAAACGGAGTACGCCATTCGATTCAGCATGTCCGAAATATATAGAAATGATGGTCGTACCTCTTGTTTTCTAAAATAGTGGTTAGTTTTGTCACGCAGTGTTATTAAAAGTTGTGGATTTAAAACAAATTTATTGCGATTTGTGTCGTTTAAAGTTTAAGTGAAATTTTCACCGTGAATAACAGAGTAGAAGTGCGGTGAAAATTTCACTTAAACTTTAAAAGCCTCAAATCGCAATAAAACATTTAAAAATCAACTATTTTTGACATTTATAAGAAAGAAACGATCATAACAAAACTGAAATGTCACTTTTTCACGGCAATTGTCTTGTATAATAAAAATGCGTGAAACCGATTTTTAAGAATTTCCCTATAATTCCTCGCGTTGCCAAATTTTTTATATATGGAGTTTGATAGATTTTTTCCTGTGAAATCGAACAGAATACTATGCTTAAAGTCTTGTACTCTGTTTTTCACGTCGAAAATTTCACTTAAACTCCACAAATCGTAGGGAAAAAATTATAAATCATCAAATTTTGACAATTCTAAGATAGAAAATATCATAACAAAATTGAAATGACACTTATTCACCACAATTTAAATTGTCTTGTATAAAAAGTGAATTGTTTTTCACGTGAAAATTTTTGAAACGCCTAAAATCGTATTCAAAACCAAAACTTTCAAATTTTATTGCAAAAGTTATGCGGTTTTATACACTTAAAATCAGTTTAAACGATTTTCCGACAATAAAGCCGCGTTGCCAAACATATTTTTTTATATGGAGTTTAACAGATTTTTTTTTTTACGTGAACACGAATAAAATATGCACCTCAAAGCATATTATGCTGTTCTTGTTCACGGGAATAAAATCTATCACACTCCACTTAAAAAAAAATAAATAAATAAAAAGTTTTCACGCATATTTATTCTACAAGACAATTTAAATTATTGCCGTGAAAATCACACATTTCAGTTTGGTTATTATAGTTTCTTTCTAATAATAGTCAAAAGTTGTTGATTTATAAATTTTTTTATTACTTTTTGAGGCGTTTAAGTTTAAGTGAAATTTTCACCGTGAAAAACAGAGTACTATGCTTTAAATGGTAAAAACTGACCCATTTAATTTCTATGTTTGAAACAAATTTATGTGCATAAATTTGTTAAAAATTCATAAATTCTTTTGTTAACAATTTATACCATCCAACCCTGCTACCTACTCATTGTGCACGATCACCACTACCTAAGTGTTTATTTTTCCTTATCTCTTTTATGCTTTCATTCTTTTAACATTTAAATTCTTTAACAAAGTGGTTGATGTTTTTTATTTTGGTTATTTTTAAAATTTAGTAAATTGCTAATGAAACGTTAGTGAAGCGTTAATGCTTCCCTAATTCTTAGTTAGTTTGAAAATCGTTTCGCATATAATGTTTAGTTTGGCATGGTATTCTTTACTCTGGCTTCTCTTCAGTTGTCGAATAAATCTTTCGCCTTTTACTAAAGATTTCCGTGGAGAGGAGCACTCTAATGAGTCTAAAATAAATTTTTTCATAGGCCTAACCGCATGGTTGGGCCATAAATAATAAATATGACATATTGTATTAATTAGTTTAATAACATTACACTCAGTGTTGCCATAAGATAATTTTTAAAAAATGCTAAATAGCAAAAAAAAAGTGCTAAAATGCTCTACAGGCCAAAAAAAAGTGCTAGATTTTTTTTTAATTTTTTCTTTAATAAAATCCACAAATAATGATTTTTAATAATAACTGTTCATATGTTTTCTTAGTTTTAACCAGTGGGTATCAGGTTGGTTGCAGTAATGCCATTTTAGCACTTTTAGTGCTAGATCTAGCACTTTTTTTTTGGACTTAGCACTAAAGTTTTGGAAAAAAGTGCCAAGTGCTAAGTTAGCACTTTTTTAAAATTTTTTAGCATTTTTAGCATTTTTTTTAAATTTAAATTTGTTTTTTTAAATCTCTTGTAAAATTTTTTAGCCTGCGGCGCTTTCTTTGCATCTGTATAATAAAATAACTCCCAAATCGCATGGAATTTATTTAATGTTTATTCTTGGGACTTTTTTCATGGCGCCCAATTAAAAATCAGGAATCCTAAAGGTACCTACAGACGACGCAATATTATGCACAATATTTTTGACGTTTACCCACAAATGGCATACATAAAAATAGTGTATAAAATATTGTACTGAAAAAAATACATGCAGATTGTGTATAATATTGAATCGTCTGTAGAGGCCTTAAGAAATTAAGAAAGTAAAAGTTGAAATTCAAAAATTTAGAAAATATAAGTTGAAATTCAAAAATTAAGAAAATATAAATTAAAATTTAGAAATCCCAGTTAAAATTCAGAAAACCCAATTGACATTTAAAAATCCAGATGAAAATTAAGAAAAGATTAATTGAAATTCAAAAATACCAAATGAAATTCAGAAAACCCAATTGAAATTTAAAAAACCTAGTCGAAATTCAGAAAAATGAAAGTGATAAAAACCAATTTATATTTAGAAAACCCGATTGAAAACAGAAAATCTTTTTGAAATTCAGAAAATCAAGAAAACCATTGCAAATTTAGAAATCCATATTGTAATTAAGAAGATTTTAATTGAAATTCAAAAATCCCAATTGAAATTCAGAAAACCCATTTTAAATTAAGAATTTCAGAAAAATTTTTCTAGTGGTTCAAAAGTTATTAGCAAAACCGTAAAATTCGGATTGGTTTTACCTTAAATTCACGTGTTGAAAAAACCGAGCTTTAAAAAAACCAGATTTAAAAACATTGGTTAGCAACAAAATTTATTTACAAAGTATTTTTGTTACTGAGTAAATTTTTAACACTTAAAAAAATTTACACTCGAATAAAATTTTACACTCAAAAAAAATAGTAATTTTTCTTTTTACAAAAATGAAAAAAAAGCTTTTTCCTCAAAATAAACTATTTCTAATCAAAATCGTTAATTTTTTCACGTTTTTACTTTTCTTTAAAAGTGGCAGTGTGGAAAAATGGAATATCTGAATTTAATTGAAACCGTAACAAAAAAATTTGTTATGATTTTTTTTAGCCTGATCCTTAACAAACAATAAGATAACAAAGTCGGTTTGATGAAAATCTATGGGTTATCACCGAAGTTATGACTTATTGTATGAAAATACACACAAAAAACACTATGGTATTTAACCAAGTTTTTATTCTTGTATTTTAAATAAAAAAAAAATTTGAAGAAATTTTTATGCGTAGTGTCAAAAAATTCATTATATCTTTGGTGGTTGCCCATAGATTTTTATGAAACCCATTTTGTTATATTTGTAGAGGTTCAGGTTTTTAAGGTAAATAAAAAAAACTTGCTAATTTGCAACGATCCGTTAAAAATAAAAGTGAGTTTTTTGATTAACAAATGATTTTTTTTTAATCAAAAAATAAATTTTTACAATATATTTGTAAACTATTGAACTTGAGGGAAAGTAACGTGTGTAAGGTTTGTTGCAAATTTGATTAACTTTAATTTGGTTCTTATCACGAGAAGGTCGGAGGTACATTACTCAAGATATAGGGAAAACAGTAAAAATAACTCCAAAAAACGCTAAAAAAGTTATTACTCAACTGTCTTTACAGAAAAACAAAAATTTGAAAATAACGACTTTAAGTCGGCCTAAGTGGCAATATAGTATCTTTGGAAAATGGCAACACCTAACATTTGTGTCTACAAAATATAGGCCATGTTCTGGCAAGGTTGCAAAATAAGTACTTAGATCAGAGTTGATGAAAGAGAGGAGGACGAATGATGATTACTAAAAAATTGAATTTATTCACCATAATGCAATTTTACCTTCTTCTGTACGAAAAAACAACAACCACACAAGAATTGAAAAACCATGATGTAGTTGATACTTGCTTAACAGCCAACTTAGCGTATCGGTCTAGAGTGATCGTACCTAAGAGGCAGTTAATAGCAAAAACATTACAGATCATGGGTTCAATCCCTGGCGGCTGCGATCTGTTAATAATTTTCACATCTATATATATAAAAATGAATGTGTGTATGTATGTATGTATGTATGTTCCGTATGCACTCGAAAACGGCTGGACCGATCTTGATGAAATTTTCAGCGAATATTCAGAATAGCCTGGGGAGTAACACTGTCCGATCAGATTTTAGAATTTCTGCCTGTGGGCGGAGGGGCGTGGCAAAATCGAATTTTTACATTCCACCACTAATGACGTCTATATATCAAAAACGAATGCACCGATTTTGATAAAATTTAAACCAAAGATAGTACTAACCGAGTACTAACTATATGCCAAATTAAAGCGGGATCGGACAAATGGGCGTAAAATGCCATGCTTTTTTGCTGGTGGGCGGAGGGGGTGGGTAAAATCGAATTTTTACATTGCACCACTAATGACATCTATATATAAAAAACGGATGTACCGATTTTGATGAAATTTTAACCGACGATAGTACTAACCAAGTACTTACTATGTGCCAAATTAGAGCGTGATCGGATGGGCGTAAAATTCCATGCCCCTTTGTATTGAATTGAATGTTATTTCTGCTTGCTCCGCAATAACGCAAAAACTGTTGATTCGATTTTAATTAAATTTTCAGCACTGATAGTGTTAACCGAGTGCGGAACTATAGGTCATGTTATACTACGATTGGAAAATTGGGCGTAAAATGCCACGCCCCTTTTGTACTATACTGGACGTTGTCTGCCTGTTTCGCAATCACCCAAAAACAGCTGAACCGATTCTCTTGACATTTTCACTGCATACAGTGCTAAGCAAGTGCATATGTAGGCCATATAAGATCGTTATTGGAAAAAGGGATCAAAATTGCAACGCCCTTTGTACTATACTGACCACGATTGAACAAAGAGGCGTAAATTGCCACGCCCTTTGTTTTATACTGAACGTTACATCTGCGTGTTTTGAAATCACGCAAAAACGGATAAGCCGAATCTGTCACTACTGATAAAACTAACCGAGCGGGAACTATAGGTCATATGTAGAGCGCGATTCGGCAAAAGGGTACCCAATGTCACTCCCGTTTTTCGTAAATAACAAGTTATTTCCTCCTCTTTCGCAATCACTCACACAAAAACGGCAAAAATTATGTCAATGAAATTTGCAGCACAGATAGTACTAATCGAGGATGCAGCATGGAACTTAAGACTATCACGATTCGATAAAAATGCGTTAAATTACCCGCCCCTTTGTACTATACTTAACGTTATGTCTGTCTGTTTCGAAATCACGCAAAAACGGCTGAACCGATTTTGTTGAGATTTCTCTATAGATAGTGATAACCGAGGGTGAAACCAAAGGTTACTAGCTGGACCCGGACCCGTGCTTTAATTTTGTCCGACACTATATTTAAATTAAGATGCAATATAAAACAGTTTTTTTCTTAGGGCCAGCAACGCGGACCGGGTATAGCTAGTATAGAATAAAATTGACTATTAACTGAATAAATTTGACATTAAAAGTTTTTCTGATGATTATAATAACTGGATTATATGAAACTAGTAAAAAACGAACCAGGATGTCTTAAATTTTTAGAAAAATAAATTTTTCTTTCACACCTTTCTCAATTCAAACCATATATAACGTTATTAGAAATATTTTTTTCGATACAATTTTTAAGTTTAGTGGTAAAAAAAATATGTAGACGCAGTTAGTGCGCATTTTCGTTGTAAACTAGAGTTATTGTTTAAAATCATTATTTGTTAATTTAATAAACGAAGAAAAAAATCTAGCACTTTTTTTTGGTCTGTAGAGCATTTTAGCACTTTTTTTTCTGCCATTTAGCATTTTTTCAAAATTCTCTTATGGCAACACTGGTTGGTTGGCTACCATTTAATTTCCTCTCTCAAAAATTGGTTCTCTTAGTGTTGCCTATGCTATTGCATGTAAAAACTCTCATAAACATTAAGAGAACCAATTTATATAAAGTGACATATTGTTTTGGGGCCTATCAAAATCTCTGATATTATTCTTTACTCTATGGTTTTAACTCGGTTTTCTGAATTTCAATTTAATTTTTTTTCAATTTCAATTGCGTTTTCTTAATTTCAATTGGGTTTTCTTAATTTCATTGAAAATTTTTGAATTTCAATTAATCACTTCTTAATTATAATTTGGATTTCTGAATTTCCAATGGTCTTCTAAATTTTGATTGGTTTTTCTGAATTTCAAAAAGGTTTTCTGTTTTTCAATAGGGTTTTCTAAATTTATATTATTTTTTAAATTTTCTGATTTTCTAGTGGGATTTCTAAATTTCAATTGGGTTTTCTGAATTTCAAATTGGGATTTTTCAATTAGACTTTTATTAATTTAAATTTTGATTTCTGAATTTTAACTGGGCACCATGAAATAAGTTCCAGGAATAAAATGAAATAAGACCCAAAAATCCATACGATTTGAGAGTTATTATATTTCATTTTGAAATAACTCCCAAATCTGCTAGACCTATTTATTTTTTTTTTTTTTGAAAGCTGTTACATTTTTAATTCTGAGAGTTATTTCATTATGAAATAACTCCCAAATTTGTTTAACCATTTGTCTCAACAATTTTTAATTATGAAAATAGAAACTAATTACTTTGAAATTATTGAACCATTGTGTAAGTAAATTCAGAACAATCATTATTCAGAATTACAATAATGTCAATCAATATCAGTAGAAAATATAACATTCCCTAGTAAAAATATTATGCTAATTTTACTGAATAGATCTAATTTGATCCGTAAAATGGTTGTATCAAATAATATCTAATTGTATTAATTTAGATCAAAAAATATAAAAATTGATACAATTTGATCCTGAATTTGGTCAAATCTAATTAGATCAAATTGATCTTATAATATCAATTTTTATATAAGTAATTTGATGAGCAAAACCAAAATACGAATCTAATCATATATGGAGCAATATCTAACCATATAAAGTGGATCAACCGTATCAAAGTGATAGATACAATTTTATATACATTTATACGGAAGCATATTAACTCACATGAGATTGTATCAAATTATATATGATTAGACCAGAAAATTTTTACTCGGGTTGCTAAAAATGTCGAGCTCTTCAAAACAAATATGTCTAACTAAACCCACAACCTAGTAAGAAAAATTTTTAGGCCTGGAAGTTGGGCACGCGCATTAAATTATTAAAAGTGTAAGCGAAATGGACTTTGAAAAATTAGCTTTCGGTCTGTCTGCTCTTCTTAATTATAAAATTGATGTTGTTGGAATGTGATGGTTCTTTTGAAAAGATTTGAATACATATGGGTGTGAAAAATGCGCCGCAGGCTAAAAATGTTTGCAAAAGATTTAAAAAAAAAATTAAAATGTTGAAAAAAAAAAAATGCCAAAAATGCCAAACAATTTTAAAAAAGTGCTAAGTTAGCACTTGGCACTTTTTTCCAAAAATTTAGTGCTAAGCCCAAAAAAAAAAGTGCTAGATCTAGCACTAAAAGTGCTAAAATGGCATCACTGATTACACTATTTTTAATTGTATTTTAAAATTGTTCAAATGTATTTTAAAATTATCCAGATATATTTTAAAATTTCCCAAATTAATTTTAAAATCAGTGTTGCCATTTTAACGCTTTTCGGGTATTTTCTGGTGCTTTTTTGGTCTTTTTACCCAGAGTTGTTTTTCGAATACCCTTTTAAAAAAAAATGGTTTCATGGCGCTTGTTTATTTTTTCGTGACGCTTTTGGTGCTTTTTATAAAAACTTTGTGATTTTGTTATTTTTTCGTTTTGTTGATTATTTTAATGTCTTTCTGCAAATATATTCTTACCCTCCAAAATGCAAATAAATTAAAAAAATCATTTTGTCAGAGCCGTTTTTTAAAAATTTCTTCTGCCGAAAATGTGTAATTGTCCGATACCTTGTCCATAGGAAAAATTTTCGGATTTCTAGAATTTTTCGACATAAAAAAGGTATCTGACATCCATAAAGATCGGAGGGTGGCACTAGGGAGACTTTTCTTGTGAGTGTATAAATATAACAAAGTATCTAATTTTGTGAACACGAAAAATGTATCAAGATCTAAGACTTCTTCTAAAGATAAAATGTCTCAAAATTTGCAATTATTACTATCTTACTTTTTCTCTATGCAAAAATTATTTTTTGTCTATAGATAAATGACTGAGACTTCTGTGAAAAATTGTAAGACCTTTTCTTTGATAAAAGTGAGAAAGAATTTTATCAAGTGTCAACTTCTGGGACCTTTAAGTTGTACCAAATGAGTCGCAGTAGTACCACGGTACTTTTGAAAGTCAAAATGTACCAAAAAAGTACAATTGTACCAACTTTAACATCCCTGGTTCTAAACTTTGATAGAAAACAAGAAAAGAAATGTGATTTTGGTACAATTTTTTCCGTTTTTAATCCCTGGTTCTAAACTTTGATAGAAAACAAGAAAAGAAATGTGATTTTGGTACAATTTTTTCCGTTTTTAATGCTTTTTACGTGTGTTTAAAAATTCAATTATTTTTTTTTTTTAAATCGTCGATTTTTCCGCGCTTTATCGCCACATTTTGGAACCTTCTAGAAGCTTGCGAAAAATGCCGTAGCACTAATTTTTGCTGTAATAATTTTTGCACGGTACTTTTGAAATTCAAAATGTACCAAAAAAGTACAATTGTACCAACTTTAACATCCCTGGTTCTCACCCTTGATAGAAAACAAGAAAAGAAATGTGATTTTGGTACCATTTTTTCCGTTTTTAATGTTTTTTTTTCGTTTTTAATGCTTTCAATTATTTTTTTTTTAATCGTCGATTTTTCCGCGCTTTATCGTCACATTTTGGCAAAGAGTATAAAGGAAGAGATGACAATGGAGACTTTTTCAATTTTTGGAGAAAACTCAAATCTCGGACCAACATTTTTTGTCTCAAAAAGCTCTAAACTGCGACATTATTAGTGATTCTTGTTAGATTCTGACATTATTCCAATTAAAATATGAGATAGTATTAGTAAAATTTTGTATACAAATGGAAAATGTTGGTCCAATTTTTGAGCCCACAAAAAAGCCAAGTGAACAACTTCATAACTTTTACGACTTGCATACCCATTGCATTTTGGAACCTTCTAGAAGCTTGCGAAAAATGCCGTAGCACTAATTTTGGCTGTAATCATTTTTGCACGGTACTTCTGAAAGTCAAAATGTACCAAAAAAGTACAATTGTACCAACTTTAACATCCCTGGTTCTCACCCTTGATAGAAAACAAGAAAAGAAATGTGATTTTGGTACCATTTTTAATGTTTTTTTTTCGTTTTTAATGCTTTTTACGTGTGTTTAAAAATTCAATTATTTTTTTTTTTTTAAATCGTCGATTTTTCTGCGCTTTATCGCCACTTTTTGGAACCTTCTAGAAGCTTGCGAAAAATGCCGTAGCACTAATTTTTGCTGTAGTATCGACTGGTGAAAGGAACTTTGCATTAAGTTCAACCGTTTTTGTTACGCAGAATTGGTGCAAAAACCTTCTAAAAAGTGAGCTCCCATGCAAAATATAATTTTTATGAAATTAGCTCCCATCGCTCTAACTGTTCTAAGGATGCCCTTAGAGGAGTCAAATGTATGACCATTCCTTAATATTATTTTAACTGCAACACTTCAAAATATATCTACCCTATATCGTCAATCCTTAAGGCCGCGCCTCTACAATTTTTTATAAACTTGTAATATTAAACATTTTCACTTAAGATATTTTTTACCTAAAGTTTTAACAATTTGTTGCATTTTATCTTTATTTCTAGCGTTTTGGTGGTTCCAGTGAATTGGCAACACTTTCCCAGAGTTGCCAGGTAAGTGTAGGTACAATTTTTTTCCAACATCAAATATAATTTTTGTTTCCATATATTTTCTAATTACAATCTTTCGATTCTTAAAATTTTTTAATACCTAATATCAGAAACTAATGCTTCGTTAAAGCCCCTATGACACTAGCTTTTTTTGTATTTTATTTTTTATTAATTGATAGAATGAAACAGCAAGAGAAGAAATGAAAAAGAAACATAAATAAAACAAACAAATTTTTCATTTAATGAAAAACAGAAAAGTTTGCAACACTTAATATCATTATTGCGTAAATGTCAAATAAATATGTAAATTTTTTTTGACATTTAGTCATTTGATATCCAAATTTATCGATAACACAAGAATAAAATTTGACGTTTCCTTTTTATACCCTACACCACACTGTGGTACAGGGTATAATGAGTTTGTGCTGATGTTTGTAACTACCCGAAATATTGGTCCTAGACCCACCTTTAAGTATACCGATCGACTCAGAATCACTTTTTGAGTCGATTTAGCGATGTCCGTCCGTCCGTCCGTCCGTCTGTCCGTCCGTCCGTCCGTCTGTCTGTCCATGTAAACGGTGTAAACACGATACAGGTCGCAATTTTTAATCAATTGACTTGAAATTTGAAACTTAAGTCTCTCTTGGCCCAAGGACGATGCCTATTGAAATTGGAAAAAATCGGTCCAAATTTAGACCTAGCCCCCATACAAAGGTCCTCTTTAGTTTAGGCTCAAATGACTCTAATAACCGTATTATAAAAGGTATCGCTTTGAAATTTGGATGGTAAACATGTTTTGTCTTCACATATCATCATTCCGAATTTCAAAGAAATCGGACCAGTTCTTCTTGTAGCCCCCATACAAACCACCTTCCCGATTTTCACATAAATGTCTAAAATTTCATGAAAATAGAAAATATTTAATTAAAATTTTGTTTGTGTATGTTAAACGCGTACTTAAATAACCTTATCAAACCTGATAATCATCGGACCAGTTTTGGACTCAGGCCCCTTGTGAAAATTTCGCCCGATATTCAGTTAAAGCGGTTTATTGTCAACAAATAGAAGCCTATTTCACTCAAATTTGATTTGTGAGTGTTTTCTTCACTTATTAAAGGTTTTACAACATATAGATCTAATCGATATAATATATAATTTTCTTACTTGTTTTTAGTATGCTTTTACTTTTCACATCTGTTCAGATTTCCAATTTGCACTGTTTACATAAATTTCATCAATACAAGAAAAAGCTAGTGTAATAGGGGCTTAAAGAATAACCAAAAAATCTTAAATTTCTTTCCTAAATTCCTCATTAAATTTTAAACAGTTTTTTTATATAATCCTTTTCAAAATAATTTAAGTTCATTTTATCCACCATTTTGTCATAACGTAACAATTAAGGATGTCATATATTATGACATCATTAAAGATCTAAAAAAAATTTTAAGACCTAAATTCTATTATATTCATTGTTTTTTTTAACATTCGCTTTCAATTATGGTAGATTTAATTTTTAGTACAGATTTTTACTCTTTTATGCGAGTTGTATTTTTTCTGTATTTCATTTGGAATTCTAAAGACATAAAACAGGCATAAAAACAATTTTACCTTAATTTCTAACCGAAAAACAAGGAAAAACAAGTAAAATTTAAATTCCGCCTTGCCGACTGTATGGATACCCTTCACAATATAAAACACTCCTCGTCCGAACCAACTTTAACCTCAAGTTGCAAACACTGTAAATGTCTTTCTTGATTATGAATCAGGGGTGCCCCACTACTATATTTCAACGGAAATTAAAATATTCGCAAAGCCGTTTTTGAAAAAAACGTCAAATAATTTACATTTTCACGTTTTTTGCCTGAAAAATGCAATAAAAAATCTCGGCATTTTGGGCATTGTGTAGGTAATTCACGTATTCCGCCAAACTGAAACTTAATTTTTTACTTGATTTTATTAAAAGCCATAAACATCCTTGTCAATTCTTTTTTTAACACTTCTCAGAATCCGAGACTTATTTTTATTTATTTTATGAAGAATTACCATATAATTACAAATCATATACTAATTTTACCTAACCGAGAACTGATAACAATGACTTTCGTCTCGTTGTAGCGAAATAAACCAAGGCCTCTGGAGGGAATCGAACCCACGACCCCCAGACTCATAGGCTTGCACGCTACCAACTAGCGTACTGAGGCGCCTGAATCGGAGACTTTTGCTAGAGGAAATTTTTTTTAGAATCTGAGACTTTTTCTATTAACAACTTCCTTTGTAAGTGTAGGGTATAAAGTGAAGCAGATTAAATAAATGAATCTTGTTTCGAAATGAATTTAAAATCTTCTCTCATGTGTGGAAGAATTTTGTTGTATTTTATGAAGGTACTGTGTTTTTATCCCCAGTAGGAAACAGCTTTTCGTTATTTTCAGGGACGAAGCGCTAATATGTCGAAGTCTGTGCTGACGGCAGCGCGACACACAGTGCCACATTTTGCCAATCTAGCACGACAAAAATTAAAAAAAAAAGTTCCCCGATTTTTATGATTTGTTTGTATGTATTATAAAACATTCCTAATAACACGGAAATACTCATATAAGAACTATAATTCTATTCGTTATTAAGATGTGGGTGCATAAAGTTGCATCTTGTAAAATCCTGAAAGTAGTGTTCATTATTTCGCATTAATTAAGTCGAATTTAAACGGTTGTAACTTTTTAACAAAAAAAGATATTTATACACTGTTTTTTGGTAATTTTAAAGGATATTTAGGCTTTAAGTCATATCTTTTCTTCTTTTTTAAACAATTTTTTCTATTTTTTATAAAATTTTTAACATAATAAAAATTTTTGAAAAGAAAATTATATATATTTTTTTTTGATGGAATAGAACTTTTGTGTTTGGTCTCTATTGGTCGCCGGACTTTTTCAGACATATTCACCAATATCCATAGTACTTATTTCAACGGCTAACTTTTGCGACCGTCTGCGACGCCGACTACAGTGGGACGTTATGTAAACCTTGTTTTTACATATTTTTTAAGCATATTTTTAAAAAGTGGGCGTGGCAATTGTCTGACCGCCCCCTTTTTTTGTGATATTATTTCTGCATTCCTTGAAAGTATATATACCAAGTTTAAAGAAATTACAACCAAAATTAAAAATTTTTTAAAAAGTGGGCGTTGCCGTTAACTGGCCTCTCATATTTTTATACCCTCCACTCTAGTGATAGAGGGTATATATAAGTTTGTCATTCCGTTTGTAACACATCGAAATATTGGTCTAGGACCCCATAAAATATATATATTCATGATCCTTGATCGATTTTAAGTCGATCTAGCGATGTCCGTCTGTCTGTCTGTCCGTTGAAAACACGCTAACTTTTGAAAGACTTTACGGAGGCTCCTGAAGTTTGACATATATGTTGGCCATTTACCGGGTCAGGTTGGTAATGCAATCCAGCGAAATCGGTCCAGTGGTTCAAAAGTTATGAGCAAAAGAGTAAATTTCGGCGAGGGTATTTTGCGGCGAGGGTATTTTGCGAATTAACGTGATTAAAACCAGTCTAACTTTCGAAAGACAATTCTGAGGGTGCTGAAGATTTGCATATATATTTGTCGTTCCCCAAGTCTGTTTGGGTTTGAATTTCAGCAAAATCGGTTCAGTGGTTCAAAAGTTATAAGCAAAGCTCTGAATTTCATATTTGTTTCACCTTAAACTGTTGAAAACTCGTTAAACAAGTTTTAAAAGCTTGGTGAAATACGATTTTTTTTTAAAACTTGTTGTTGTTTGTGTTCCTGCCGTGGCGTGCAGTTTAGTTGTTAGACAAGTAAATATTTGTTATTGTTTTGTTATTGTTGTTGTAACTGTATGTAACGGTGTATAGTAAGTATTTTTGGAAAAAATAAAGTAAAGTGGGATTTTTGTTTTTGGTTTTTAAAGAAGAGGATAAAAGAAAAAGAAGAGGAGGTAAGAGTTTTTTTTGTGTTACATTACATATACTTAGGTATAAAACAACAAAAATATTTTACAAAGTAATTTAGTTACTCAAAGAAATTGTACACTAAAAAAATATTTACACTCAAAAAAAATGTTACACTCAAAAAAAAAATGTACACTCAAAAAAATGTTGACAGTCAAAAAAATTTAACACTCAAAATAATTTGATTGATTAAAAAAAGTTTTACTCAAAATAATATATTTCTAATAAAAAATTTGTAATGTAATTTTTTTTAGAAAATTACTATCAGATAACATTGTGGAGGGTCCCAGCAAAACTTTGGTAATGGGTAGTGATTATATAACACATTACCAGGTAATGTATATACCTTATTTGTAGCATTATTTTAGGATGTCTTACCAAATATTTGTTCCACAACGTATTATTTTCAAGTGAAAAATAATGCATTACTAATAATTTGCTACGTAATGCATGATTATTGGAAAAAATGTATTTCATATTTATTATTTCTAAACATTAAATCATGGATGACTTATATTTGGTTATATTATGTATTATTTGAAAGTTTGAAATAATGCATTATTTATAATTGGATGCATAATGCATTACAATAACATAAAAAATAATTATTTTATAAAAAAATGTATAAGTTTAAACTAGAGATGGGCTCACGACAGGAAATTTCTAACGACACACACTCACGAGCATATTTTATCGACTTACACTCACTTACAATCACGTGAGTAAATTTAATACAAAATTACTTTTTCACTACTCGTAACACCTTATATGTATATTATCTTCTGGTATGCTATATTATTTCATTTCTCGTAACCTATAAAATATCATATATTTTACACCTTACTCGTATTCTTCGTTATAAATTTATGACTTATTTTATACCTTACTGGTATTCTTTGTGATAATGTGGATGCATTACTTTGAGTCTCATCGCGAGCTCCTGTTAAAATCATCAATGCTGCAATGTATAAAATAAGAGATCTTATACCTTATTTTATACCTTATTTGGTAATCTAAGTTTTGCTGGGGTACCCAGTAAAACTTTGGTAATGGGTAGTGATTATATAACACATTACCAGGTAATGTATATTAACTTATTTGTAGCATTATTTTAGGATGTCTTACGAAACATTTGTTCCACAACGTATTATTTAAAAAAAAAATAATGCATTACTAATAATTTGCTACGTAATGCATGATTATTGGAAAAAATGTATTTCATATTAATTATTTCTAAACATTAAATCATGGATGACTTATATTTGGTTACATTATGTATTATTTGAAAGTTTGAAATAATGCATTATTTATAATTGGATGCATAATGCATTACAATAACATAAAAAATAATTATTTTATAAAAAAATGCATAAGTTTAAACTAGAGATGGGCTCACGACAGGAAATTTCTAACGACACACCTTATTTGGTAATCTAAGTTTTGCTGGGTATTCATAGATTCGACCAAGTCGAATTTTATTTTTCTACTTGTTTATAATGTTGTTTTTGAAGTCAAAACGAACCTTTACACCGAATTTCTAGTCAATATAAATAAAATTGGATTTTTGTCGTCCTAGATTGGCCAAATGTGGTACTGTGCGACGTTTTCATATTGCTTAAAACTTTTTTCCTCTGAGATTACTTGGCCCATTTTCGAACTTGACCAGCTTAGGACAATAAGATATATTTGTAAAATGTTTCTCTATTCAGTTTTTTTACCGAGCTTTCAGTGGACAGATGGATACCGCCAAGGATTATGATATGCTCTTTATCTCCCCAGCTACACCTAACATAATTATATTATGTAACAAACACTCACAAAGCAATAAAGACAAAAAAAATTGTTATTAAACAAACATTTGTTATTGTTTTGTGTGTGTTAGTTGCTTATTGTCTACACAATTATGTTAGGTGTAGCTGGGGAGTACAGGATATAAGGCCAATATTTCGATACGCTACACTCGTAAAGAAAAAGTTATTAAACCGTAATTTTTTATTGAGGGTACTCCATAACTTTTTGAATTCCCAAAATTTTTTTTAAATTTTTCCAACAGGGATATTTTATGTTTATTCGTAAATGTTAAAACAAAAACTGGGGGACATTCAACCATTTTTTAAACATGCGTCCACATGAAAAAAAAAACTTGACAAATCTATTCTATTTACTTATCGCAAACTGAACACGTAGCATAAAGTGTAAATATGCGAATATCTCCACTATCTACCTGACTGCAACAACTTGCAGAATACAATTTGAAATAAAAATGTTAAAAATTAAGGGTTGCCATAAGATTGGGGGGTTTTTAAAATTACGATAATCCTGAAATAAATTTGAAAAGTTAAACAACATAAAAATATTGACCAAAAATTTTTGATTATTTTAAAACCTCATAACATCGGCTTTCGAGTTACCTCTATTTGAAATTTGAAAAATGGTAAATTTTTCCTACGGCCAAGAAATTAAAAAAACCTCTGAATTTATTTTCCTTGACCCTTTTATAGACTTTGAGACAAGCTTTAATTTTAAATTAATTTGAGCCTAATATGATCATTTTAACAGGTTGCGGCCTTCAATCTAAGTTTTGGTTTTTTTGAAAATTTTCACCAAAAAACTTCAAACTTGGATCGATGGGCCATTAGTTCAAATGGTCTCATTTAGCTCAAATTAAGTTTAAATGAATGTCTGTTTCAAGCTCTATGAACTGTTGAATTTTTTAAAAAAATTTCTTGAACGTAGAAAATAACAAATTTAAAATGGCGATATCACCAAAAACCGCTTGACCGATTTTAGAAAATTTTTGATATTCGTATTAGGGCTGTCAAACGGGATCGGTTTTTTAAAATCCCGGGATTCGGGATTTGAAAATCAAAATCCCGGGATCCCGGGATTTTTCGGGATCACGGGATTTTTCGGGATCCCGGGATTTTTCGGGATTCCGGGATTTTTCGGGATTAAATTTCTTTTATTATAAAAGGAAAAAAAATAGTAGACTCTTTATGTTTCAGTTTAATTGTGCATATTATGTGGCTACTTTGTGTTAGTTGGTACCGTGCTAGCCTATTAAACAGGGAGTCGTGGGTTTGACTCCCACGAAAACCCTTGGGTCGATTCGCTACAACGAAATTATTAAAAAAAGTTATTTCTTTATTTAAAGGCAATTAAAAAATTAAGTATACGCCTCTTACGCAGTTTTCAAGTAATTATTAATATGAAATATTTAGCAATGAACTAAAAAAAGCCATGGGTTTATTTGGAAAATGACAACTTTTATTTGCTTATGGTTTCATCCCATTCCGATTTTGGTTGTTGCACTGTATAATTTTAAAACTAATTTAAAGAAAATTTAAAATAATAAAATCATTTAAAGGAGAAATGTAATAATATAATACATTAGACTTGCATTTTTTGCATAAAAAAGTTTTACTTCTTCTAATTTTGAACGTCCGGAAAAATTTTTATTCTCCCAGACCTAAAACTTATGTGGTACAAATGTGAGGCCAATCGGATTAAATTTACCCGTGGCGCCCTTCGATCAAAGCTTTGATTTTTTAGAAAATTTTCGCCAAAACCTGAAAATTTTGGTCAAAGGGCTCCGTGACTGTGGCTTAATGGTTTGTGCGTTGGACTATTATTCAGCTAGCCTGGGAAGAATTCTCAGCTCAGCAAAATTCGTGGCCAGCTACGTTGAAAATTCAAAAAAAGTTTTAGTTTTAATTTGTTGATGTAAATGTAACAACAATTGAACAAAGTTGTATTTTTAAAAATAAATTCTTATACATTTTTAATATTTCAAAAATCCCGGGATTTGAGCTTAAAAATCCCGGGATTCGGGATTCATTTTATGACAAAAATCCCGGGATTTCGGGATTCGGGATTTCGGGATTGACAGCCCTAATTCGTATTCAGCATGCAAAAATAAATAAAGATAATGTATCACAAAAAATTTTTTGTTTATTTTTGTTTTTAAAAATCGAAAATATTTTTGTTTAATTTTTTCAAAATCCAAAATTTAGGTGGAATTTCGCCAAAAATCCAAAACTTTTATAGAAGGATGCCAGGGGTTTAAATAATCGGATTTGGCTAAAATTCAGTTTAAATGAAAAATTGTCCTAAGCATGGGTCGAGGGAAAGAATTTTGGAAATTTCTATTAAAAAATTTCTTGTACGTACGAAAAAAACGCCATTTTTGAAAGATTTGTGATATTCGTAACACCGTCCGACAAAAATTAAAACAAGTAGAAAAGTTAAATTCGACTTTTCCGAATCTATGAATACCCTTCACAATGCCTTTTTTAAAGGATAGTACATTTTTAACGTGAAAAAAATTAACAATATTGATTAGAAATATTTTTTTTAGTAAAAAAATCTTTTTTTGTCATTAAAAAAAAAAGAAAAATTAAAATTTTTTTTGAGTGTAAACATTTTTTCGAGTGTAATGTTTTTTTTACTGTAAAAATATTTCTGAGTGAATGCACGTACGTATGTACACAAAATATTGACATTTTTTTAAAAAAAAAACTAAATTTTTTTTAAGTGTAAAATTTTTTTTGAGTGTAAGTTTTAAGTTACCAATGCTTTTAAAACTAAACAAGTTTAAAAAGCATTGCTTTAAGACTAAACAAGTTTGAAAAGCATTGCTAACAAGGGAAGTATCTCAACCCTTATGAACTGATTTGCCTGAAACTTAAAATATATGTATATAAATGAGACGATTTTAAGGTTGGGGTGTCTCGGCTTTTCGGCCATATCAGTGTTTCAAAATTTCGTTGTCCCCTTATGAAACCATATGGACCTCCGGGAAGATTTCGATAACTCACGAACTAACAGGAATATCCTGTAGAGCAAAAATATGTGTCGACTTAAATTTAATAAAGATTATTTCGTATTCATATGTACATCGTAGCTCTACCCAGTAAAAACTTCTATTACCAAGTAATGGGGTTTTCGCCTTAAAATAGATGGTCGTATCTAGTTACTAGGTTGGTGAAACACTCATTATTTTAACATGGCGATGTCATTGGAGTAATGACCGCATACCCACTCGCTTACGAGAATGCTACTGAAAAACTACATACATTAGTACCACAAATAACGAGCTACAAGTAGCCCAAAAATAACTCGTTACCCACTCCTTACAAAAATGCTACCAAATAATAGCATACATTAGTCCTAAAAATAAGTAGCTACAAGTAGCCCAAAAATAACTCGTTGCCCACTCCTTACAAAAATGCTACCAAATAACAGCTTTTGATTCTTTTAATAAATTTTTAACTTGGGGCAACTTCCGCCAATATGAAAGTGAACAAGTTCATGTTGAACGCGTTTATTTCAAGAGCAACCAAGCGGGCAAATGCGGAAATGGAAATGATCTAATGTGCCAACGGAACCAATGTTTACGTTGATATCCTTCCCTCCAAATGTTTGATTGTAAAATTCAAATATTACAGGACCGAAAATATATCTTGGAACCTCGTAGAAAGGGACATTTGGCTACTTAGGACATTACCAATAACAAATATACAGAAGCGACTGCTGGTCAGCCAATGGAAACCGCATTAAACAGCATCTTAAGTCTATATAAGAGTGAGTTAGGGTTTAAGGGAAATACTGTTTGTGATGGTTTTTTTACCTTTTTACCGGATTTAACATAATTTAAACAACAAAGAAAAAAAGTTAAATTAAAATTTGGAGAAAAAGCCAATTAAAATCCAGAAAACTTCAATAGAAGTTATGTAAAGACTAATTAAGGCTCATAAATCACGATCAAGTGTCAGCTAGATCCAGTTTTCTGAATATCAATTTGGTTTTCTAAACTTTTTTTTGCCTTGTCCCAGATAAATGTTAATCTCTTTTAAGCTAAATGTGTAAGTTCTTTCTAAATTTTCTTTAGCATTTTTTTAATTTCATTAAAAAAATAATATTTAGACAACTTATCAGATAATTTAAATCGTATTTACCAGTAACCTGTTCTGTATCAGGTTATCGGTAACTCATTATTTATTAACAAGATGTAACCGGTTTTGTATTAGGCTATCGGTAACTCATTATTTGTTAACAAGAAGTAATCGAGCAGGCAACGAGCCCTCATTACATAGAATGCGTGCGGTAATGGGGACTTATTACCAAGTTTTTACTGGGTATGTCTTCATATAAATACCCCCCAAAATTTTTACATTTTCATGAAAAAAGTATTTAACGAAGCCAAACTTTTACAAGGTTATGCCACCGTTAGATAGGGATTAAAAAAACCTTTCTTCTCATAAGTATGTAAACATCATATAGTTTCTTAGAAAGAAATGGCTGAAAAATCGAAAAAACGATTTTTTCGCCATTTTTTTACCTATGTTTTAAACCCCTAAATCCCCGATATGGCCGATAAGCCGAGACACCCCAACCTTAGAATTGTCACTTTTATATATATTTTACGTTTCATGCAAATCGGTTCATAAGGGTAAAGATACTTCCCTTGTAAGTTACCACCAATGCTTTTAAAACTTGTTTACCACGTGGCATTTAAGATGAATTCAATCTT
Organism: Pegoplata infirma; assembly: GCA_963921195.1. Lineage (NCBI taxonomy): Eukaryota > Metazoa > Arthropoda > Insecta > Diptera > Anthomyiidae > Pegoplata > Pegoplata infirma. The sequence goes on from OY992539.1 coordinate 198,816,171, forward strand.
AAATTCGGGGTTTTGCTTATAACTTTTGAACCACTAGACCAATTGAGCTGAAATTCAATTCCAAACAGACCTGGCGAACGGCAAAGATACATGCCACGTTTCAGTAGTCTCATTATTGTCTTTCGAAAGTTATCGTGTTTTGATCTCGTAAATTCGCGAAAAACCCTTGCCGACTTTAGTCGCCTCTGCACAGAAAAAAATAAGGAGGAAACAAATTTGAGTAATCACTTGTTTAAATTTAAAAACAAAAATTGAGTAATTTTTTAATTGCCGCAATTAAAAATTTACTCAAAAATTTTACAAACAATTTAAGTAAATAATTTAATAAAAATTTAATAATTTTTTTATTTTTTTTTTCAAACTCTCATAGTTTTTTGAATTCTCGTTTAGTTTATAGTTTTTTGTGTATGTATATGAAAGTTTGTAATCGTCTTTATAAAATTTTCCTATGTTTTTGCGACATAAATATGTTTGGTAAAGTTTGAAAAAACAAGTTTTTTGTTTTTTTTTGTAAAAAATTTAAAACTTTTTTAAACTTAAACAAAAATAAATAGATAAATTTTGAGTAAATTTTTAATTGTGTCAATTAAAAATTTACTCAAATTTTTTTCAAACATTTAATAAATTTTTATTAAAAATTTACTCAATACTATTAAAACGTTTACTGGTGCAAAATTGAGTAATTTTTTACTCAATAGTATTAAAAATTTACTCAAATATTTTTTTTATTTTTTTCTGTGTGTAAAGTCTTTCAAAAGTTAGCGTGTTTTCTACAAACAGACAGACGGACGGACAGACGGACATCGCTATATCGACTTAAAATCGATCGAGGATCATGAATATATATAGGGCATTCCATCTCAAATCGGACACTTTGAAAAAAAAATTTTTAGATTTATTTTTAATATTTTTTTGATGACCCGTTCAAAAGATATCGAATTTTTAAAAATTGGTAGTTTGTTCCTTTACTCAAACTTATTTTACTCATAACTTCTTCAATAATGGTCCAAATTTCAAATTTTTTTTGTTCAAAATTTTTGTTTTTTTACGTACTTTAAAAAAAAAATCCCAAAAAATTCTTAAAAGCGCTCTGGTATGCGATTTTTAGGTTTTAAAATTTAAATCTCTTTTTTGAAAATGTTTATACTCTTCGATTTTTTGAATTTTTTTTGTGTAAAACTTCTATCGATTCTACAAATTGTTTGCCCATGGGCAGGAGGATCGTGGGATAACAATTATTACTATTTTTTTAAATTTTTTGAAAAAAAAATTATTGTAGTTTTCCAATCTTAAAATCATTTCTACTGGTCCAATTGTGCGTCATAGAGGGGTCATTTATAAGACCGACCCCATTAATTTTTACGTCTTAACATTTCTTTGAAACAAACTAATACCCTATCTCCAATTTCTAAGGGAGATAGTGTACACAAAACGACTTTTTTTAAATTTGCTCCAACCGCTCTAACTGCCCTAATAGTGCCCTTAGAGCAACAAAATGTATGACCGACCTACAATATTTTTTTAGTTCAAACATTTTCTCTGAACACACCTACCCTCTATCTTTAACTGTTAAAGCAGTCCCCACACAATTTTTTTTTCTTTTTTGTAAATTTGTTTTATTTAATCAGCTTCTACCGGTCCAATGATGCGTCCGAGAGGGGTCATTAGTGAGACCGACCTCCATTTATTTTTTCCCTACAACATTTTTTTGAAACATACCTACGCCTTATCTCCACTCCCTAAGTAGGCTCCCATACAAATAACAGTTGAAGCAAATTTTATAAAAATGTAATTTTGACTTTTTTTGTCGGACGGTGTGACAAACGAATTATAACTTCGTAGGGTCGAAGTTTAGAAATGGGGACTCTAATCCTGATCCTTGAATTGTCCGGTACTTTGTATTATTCATAAAGAATTACAGAGCGAGCATTTAAGTTGTATTTTGTATCTCTGACAGGTTTTGTTGTAAAAAACCTTCAGACACGTCTAATTTTCATGAAATCTTAAATTCTAAATGTTATTGTGATTTTTTTAAAATGACAAAGTTCCTGGTAACTCTTCTTTTTCCATAAAGAGAACATCATAAAATACGTGTATAAGATAAATAGAAAAATATAAATTCAAAAGCCAAAAAGCCTATAGACTTAAGGTAAGCAAAGAACTGAAAAAAACACAAAAACGGATTTGCAAAAAAAAAAAAAAAATATTATAAACTACAATTTAAAGTATACCACCAACATGAAAAATTTAATTTAAGGATCAAGGGTTCAAATGGTGTCATATGGAATGGTAAGCGAGTTAAACATACAATTGTCTATTTTTGTATGTTGTTTAAACTAGATTCAAGCAAACTAAAATTGAAACATTTTGAGAGAATTGGCAACATGGCAAAGCACGTACAAAAACCAAAGCAGGACATGCATTAAGGCTCAAATCCTGCAACTAAAAAAAGTGGTGCCAGGCATAAAATTGTCCAAAAAGAAAATTTTTAAAAATTTTCCACACATACTATATGACCATTTATGTATTTTGAAGTCATTTAACCACATATTTACTCGCTCACTCTCTCATATCACGTTTAATAAAGACATTTTTTTTTCTTTCTTTGGGTTAGAGTTGATTATGCCAACTTTAAGGACATACCAAGAATAAAAAGCTAAAAGTAATGTTTAAACAGCCTAAATGTTAAATTTTCTAACAACAATTCTATTTGAATTTAGGTGTGTTTCAGAGACTCTTAAAAATGGTATTACACTAGTTCCAAATTTTATAAGAATAAAACAATTTTGACTATAAAAAAAACTGTGAAACCCGCGCAGAACTTATTACGCCGTCACCGATTGCCAATATTAAACCTGAGCCGGGTGATATACATACGTCTAATTGTAGGGATGAAATGGAATAAAACTGCAATAACAGTTTTTCATTTCGTGATCCTGTTTCCTTTTAAAAGGACTTTAAAATTTTCGAGGATTACATTTTTGCATTTTCAGGAAAAAGGTTGTGAAGAATGTCCTTTCATAACTTTATTAAAAAATTTTGTTAACAAATTTTAAATGATATTGAAGAATAAAATTTTGAAAGAATTTCTTCAAAAGTTTCATTTAAATGGCTAATTTTGATCTGACACACATTAAGTGTGTGGCAATCGAAGGAGTGCTGATGATGGAAGGGTGGCATCTTCCGAAAGCTGTCGACATCTCCACTTAGCCTTAGATCCTCCTCTTTCATTTGCTATCAATGGTGGCATTATATGGCATGTATGTACAAACATTTAAAAAAATATTTTACAAAAATGTAATCCTCTAAAACTTTAAAGTCCTTTTAAAAGGAAATGGGATCAGGAAAACCTATTCTAAAAATGTCGGAAAATAAAGTTTGGAAATTTTGTTACCTTTCGAAACCCACAATTTTGTGAATTGGTTAGCTGTGGGTTAGCATCAGGGTTGCCAAAATTGTTGGTTACAAAATCGTCAAAAATGTACGATTTTTATAAAAAAAAATCGTCAAAATCGTCATCCCATTTGCAGAAATCGTCAAAAAATCGTTAAAATAAAAAAGATATATTTATCATTGATTAAAGACTCATTCAAGCGATGTCCGCCAGTCTGTTGAAGACATGATGCAGTCCAAACCAAAGGAGCGTAATCCATGCAGTTTGGCTCAAACATATCTTATAGCCTATTCACACTTACAGTTTTAAACCGTTTGTAGCAATTATTTTTAGCATTTTCTGTCAATATACTGTAATAGAATAAAGAAAGTGCTAAAAATATTGCTGCTAAAAACGATTTAAAACTGTACGTGTGAATAGGGTATTATGGCCATTGGATGGTTCAGTTTAAAAATTTACAAAACCAGACCAGGGAGAACAAAGTTACTCCAGGTTAAACTGGACCTACCTCCGTAATTCCCTCTTTATATTCTTTGTTCACCTTCTTAAACATATGAAATATTTTTATGAAAGAAAAGGTTATGCAGTTGGGTCAAGTTAATTAGAAAATTATTTTTTTTTCCGTCCGCCCTTTTTTGTGGACACTTATAATAAATCAATTTGTTAACATTTATCACGAAAAGAAAAAAAACCCTATAATTTGTTTACCTTTTGGAGGGGAAAAGAGAATGTGACTCTCACTTGTTCCCTTTGTCCCTTTTTGTACAAAAATATTAGTGGATACTTTCTTTTAACTAACAATAAGTAAAAAATATTCATTGAATACTAAAGTTTCATTAAAAAAAATTTAAAAAGTAGACAAAATTGTCAGATTTTTGTTATTTTTAAAAATCGTCATTTTTTGGGCAAAAATCGTCAAATCGTCATTTTGCTATTTTGGGGAGTAAAAATCGTCAAAATGCAGAGAAATCGTCAAATCTGACAACAGTGGTTAGCATCCATGAATTTTGAAAATAAATAGACCAAAAAAGTATTACATATATGTGTTGATTGATCGCTGATCAAGATTCTGAAATTTTTTTTTTCAAAATTCCAAATGGCGGATCTAAAATGGCAGACATGATTTTCTAGTTCTTTGCTTATTGTATTTAAAATAATCATTATCGATTTATTTGGGGTCGTTAATAACGAATATGAGCTCAGACTTTTAGAATTCAAAATGGCGGATCCAATATGGCGACAAATTTAAAATTAAGATATTTTACATGTTTTTTTTTTTTTTTTTTTTTTTTTTGACCAACACTCAGGGGATGCCCCCTATAAATGCATTGCATTGTGTTAAGATCAGGAAATATAGGTATGGGAAGGAGGAGAGAGGGAGTAGTATTTGTGGATATTTGACTTGAATCTGTAAATGTTATAAGTGTCAGGAAAAACGTGTGCGGGAAGTCTGTTCCACATACGTATAGTTCGGCTAAAGAAGGAATTTTCCCTATAGTGTGTTGTGCGGTCCGTAGACCAATCAACAACAAACGGATGAGCTCTGCTAGAAAGACGCGTATTACGATTAAATACACGCACATCCGGAATAAGGCTCCTTATCTCGGCAGAACTTTTTCCGAAGAAATAACGATAGAACAAGGACACACAACCCACATTCCGACGATGTTCCAAGGAATTAATGGAATTGGATATATCCTCAACCCCAATTAGCATCAGCGCCCGCTTCTGTACGCGGTCAAGTAATTCCAATGATGATATTGAAGCACCTGCCCATACATGAGAGTTATATTCCATTTTAGGCCGGATATATGTGGTATAAACTGTCAGTAGGTCAGATGGAGTAAAAAATCTTCTACACCGTTTCAAAAAACCTAAGCACTTAAATGCTTCTTTTGACACCTCAAAAATGTGTCTGTTCCAACGGACGTCACACTGAATTTTCATACCAAGAACATCAAGAGATTCCGACTCCTTAATAGTCACACCATCAAGTGATAAATTACCCGTTTCCGAACTCCGAAATCGTTTGTGTGTCAGAATAGCGCACTGGGTCTTGCGTGCATTAAAATCTACCCTGTTCTCGAGGCCCCACGAAGAGATTTTCGATAGGTCGACGCTAAGAGTGTTATCCATATAACCTCTCATGGCACCAACCTCGGATTGACTGGGTCTATGGTCAAAGGAGTAAGAGTGGCATATGTTACTGTCGTCTGCAAAAGAATATATAGGGTTCATAGTAAGACCAAGTAAGTCATCTATAAACATAAGGAAAAGGGATGGAGAAAGTACAGAGCCCTGTGGTACCCCGGCGTTCAGCAGATAGTTTCTAGAGTAGAACCCATCGACGACGACACGAATAGTACGATTATGGAGAAAGCTTGTAATGAAGCGAACAAACGTATTACCAACGCCAAAGGCTTGAATTTTCGAAATGAGCGCACGGTGCCAAACACGATCGAACGCCTTAGAAATATCCAGCGCAACAACCTTACTTTCGCCGAGGCGATGAATGGATTGGCTCCATCGTTCAGAAAGAAATGCCATCAAATCCCCGGTTGACCGACCTCTGCGGAAACCATACTGTCGGTCATTCAGCAGTCCATTGGACTCTAAATAGTTGACAAGATTGAAGTTCAACATATTCTCCATAACCTTAGACAGCGCAGAGCAAATGGCGATTGGGCGATAGTTATCCGGGTTCGTTACGTCACCTTTTTTCGGGATCGGCTGGACATTGGCTATTTTCCAGCAAGAGGGGAAAATACCCGCAAGGTATGATATGCTGAAAAGTTTCCGCAGTGGAAGAGCTAGCGTCGAAGAGCACTTTTTCAATACCAGTGCTGGAATACCATCTGGTCCTGGAGATTTATTTGTGTTAAGTCCAGAGAGGACCTTTCTAACGGCACGTGTCCCAAAAAATATGTTAGGCATGGAGCATGATACCCTAGGGAGCGTAGGAAGTGGTTGATTACTCTCAGGTAATACAGAGTTTTCCGCAAAAACTTTTGCCAAAAAATTCGCCTTATCCACCGAGTCAGTAAGAATCTGATCATCTACTATAAGAGTGGGAATGGACGAACTGTTGTTGTTCCTAACTCTCTTGACAAATGCCCAAAAGCTCTTGCCACCTTTAGGAGCAGCAAGAATCTTTGCACGTAGGCGTTGCTCGTATTTCACCTTTTCGCGCCTTAGTACCTTTGCACATTCCGTTCTCGTTTGCTTACGTCGCCGTTCCGTATTCACGTTTTTGTCTAAACGCCATTCCCTGAAAGCTTCCTCTTTGCTCGACACCGCATCCCTACAAATACCATTGAACCAACATTTACCCTTTGGTTTAGAAGATATAAACTTCGATGGTATAAATGTTTTCATACCATAAATTATGATATTCACGACCATCTCCGCCGCGGCATCGACATCATTGTCAAGAAAACATATTTCCCAATTGAAGAGCCTAAAGAAATCGTTCAGGTCTTCCCAACGAGCACTATCATAAAAGAAGACCGAGCGTTTCGCCACCGGTACTACAGCGTCGCGAAGATCACAGTGAGCAAAGGACGCGGAAACGGTCATATGGTCCGAATTGCCAAGAGGGGCGAGCAAGCAAACTTTATATTTAACCGGATGAGAAGTCAAAAAAAGGTCCAGGGTATTGCCTTGTTGGCCTTCTCCACACGGGATGTGTGTCGGCCCCACCACCAATTGGTCCAGGTGGTTATGTGCAGCAAAGAGTTCGGCATACTGACCCTCAGGCGTCGTCTGATTGGAATCAGTAAGCCACGCTTCGTTATGAACGTTAAAATCGCCAGCAATAACAATTTCACTTTCTGGAAAGCAACCTAAAACACTGGAGATTGCATCAGACAAGGAATCGAAAGTGTTGAGGGATAAAACTTTTCCAGCATTAGGGCTTCGGTAAACGATCCCTAGGTGGATGACGTGAGCACGGACCTTAAGTTTTATCCAAAGGGAACAAAATTCTGGATCCTTAGAATCCAAATGTTGCTGGTGTTGGTATACTACACTATCCCGTATATATACCGCGAGCCCCCTATGAGAAACGAAATATGAAATCAGGTGGTATCCAGGAATATAAAAGTCTAATGGATCTACGTCCGTAAAAACTTGGGTTTCACAAAGAGCTAAAATATCTGGCCGGTAGGAATTAACATGTGCATATACGGAGAGAAAATTCGTTCTCAACCCACGTATATTACAAAAGTCCACGCGAAACTTACCTGACATATTCAACAAATACAAAAGGGTCAAGTCAATATCAATGCCCAATAAAGGTGAACAAAGCAACCAATCTGCAATTGGTATGAATAATCTGTGTTTAGTGTTATGCCTTAAACACAAATTAACCCAACTACAAGGCGATTGCAAAAATCACCACTTAATGGCAATTAAAAAAAAGAGGGAAGGAAGGGGTTTAAACAAATACGTTGCTAGCGAGGGGCATAAAAGCCCATCGCTTGGTCAGTATTTAAAAATTTTAATTTTTTTTTTTTTTTTTTTTGGAGTTGTGTTATGGTGATGATGTTGATTTCCATGATAGTTTTAAATAGTGTTGATGATTTAGCAATTGATTTTGATGCATTATTTATTTGATTGAGTTTCGATATAAATTATTAAAATTGAATTGAGGTGTTTTAACTCTATATTATATTATTTATTTTTTGTTTTTTTTAAATTGACTATTGGGTTGTTTTAATTTTATTTAATTGTTTATAACTTTGTTAATTGTTGTTTTTGTAAGTTGTTGAAATTTGAGAGTGAGAGATTATTTATGTGTTTGTTGTAAGTGTAGTATTGGGTATATTATTGTTGTTGTTGGATTTTTGTATGTAAAAAAGTTTTTTCCTTTTCTTCTTTGGGCTTATTATTTGTTTGTGAGTTGGATGATTTTTTTTTTTTTTTTTTTATGATTTTTGTTATTGGATTGAGTATAAAATTAGGTGTATTTAATTTTGGAATATGAATTATTGTTTAGATTTATTAAATTATTATTTATGTTATTTAATTTTTTCCACTAATGTAGAATTTGGTTGGAAGACACTAATAAAGTTTAAGTTTAAAATTTTTATTTTGAAACAGGATTTTAACACGAAAAAAGAGACAACTCAATTTATAAGCATGTTAACACTGCGACGGACAAACTACTACTCAAATTCAAAATGGCGGAGCCAATATGGCGGATACTCTTTTTTTCGATTTTTTTTCTTAGCTAATTGTACTTAAGTTAATCATTGTCGATGCACTTGCGGTCGGTAATTACAATTATGAGCTCAGATTTTTTAAATTCAAAATGGCAGATCCAATATGGCGACAAGTAAAATGTTAAGTTTTTTTCTATGTTGTCTGATTTGGACAAAAACTTTGATTTTGATAGTTTTTCGGATGTCGAATCTGATTTTAAAATCAGATTCGAACTTCAAAGTAGCGGATCCAATAAAGCAGACAAGATATTTAAATTATTGATTACCGTTTCAAAATATCACTAGGATATGAATGCGCAATACAAAATATTTTTTTTTTAATCAAAATTGCTTACATTCCCAAGTTTTTATGAGTTCATCTTTTTCTTTTATCAGAAAATTTTTATAAAATATATCCCTTTTAAATGCGTCAAAAAGTTCATATATTAAGTGGAGCATTTAAGAGGGAGCTTTTTTATTTCTAATTAATATTTACCATCCAAAATGTACAAATAATTCTATTAGCTAACAATTTCATAAAAAATATTTTAAATGCTATCGCCAAAATGTGCCCGCTTAAATGCGTTTCCAGCTTTAGGGGCATGTCACAGACTCAATTCCGTTCGGATTTGAAAAAAGTGGTTTACTCGTAAAACGCAAAACGAATATTATTTTTTTCGGAATGAAATCACTTTCAAAAATCTAAGTGGAATTGAAATGCATAAAAGTGGTTTCATTCCGAAAAAAAATATTCGCTTTGCGTTTTACGAGTAAACCACTTTTTTCAAATCCGAACGGAATTGAGTCTGTGACATGCCTCTTAATATTTAGCATTAGAGATGGATGTTGGTCAAGTGAATTTCCCGTGATCGAAAGTAAGTGTGATTCAAATTGTTTGTTCATGAGTGATAAGTGAGTGAGACGTTTTTTGCGTGAGTGATTCGTAAATAGTGACATTTTTTTGCGCGAGTCAAAATTATTTAATTGTATTGGTTAGGTTTTATTAAATGTTCTACAATTTTTTTCGTGTTAAAAATGTTAAGCGTGAGTCATGCGTGAGCGTAAGTCACACGTGAGTGGGTGTTTAGTTTACTTACAAAAATAGTGAGTAAGCATGTGTGAAAAAACGATTGAGAAAATTATGTTTTTTTTGGCGTGAGCGTGGGTTAACGTGAGCCAAAATTCAGTAACGTGCCCCTCTCCAGCTTTCACGCCAATTTTGTCAAAGTTGGAAATTTTTTATTGAAAATCTAAAGAAACCGAAAGTATTGGACTAGAATATCATTAAATATAATGTTTTGCCAGATGTAATAGGTTTCATCGACCAAAGTAAGACTGAAGTGGTTTCCAAAAATTTCAAATGGTGTCCATTCAAAAAATCCATTTCTTGCCTCCAAATCTCCTACACCCACCCATGTTTTTGTATATGTATGCATGACTGCTTCATGTACATTTACACTGTGTGCATATATGAGTATTTTATATGCACTTTTCCATCCATTAGAAAGAATTCCATGTACTTACAAAAAAACAATAACATCCCAGGCAGAAAAATACGGACAGGAAAGGAAAAAACATTTTGCTGGCAAAATAATGTAGGTGCTAGGAAAGCATTAGAAGTATTTCGGGGCCCGCTGGACAGTAAAAAGTCGCAAGACAACAACAAACTGATGGAAAATTTCATGAACGTGGGTTCGATTCCAATCAGAGTTATGTCTGTTGATGAAAAAACATATAGAAAAAACAGTCTTACAAAAATCAAACAATTTAAATCCAATGTAATATTCTCCACTGATGACGTAGAGGTGGCTACAGAAACCATGGTCAGGACTAAATCCACATTTAAAATAATCTTTAGAAATACAATGTTTTCTTTTTCAATCACAAACCCTTAATAAAACATTTTTTTGTTAAAATTTTTTCTATACGAAATTTGTCTCAAAATTAGAGACTGTGTGAGAGTTTTTCTATACGATTAATTCCTCAGAATCTGAAACTTTTTCTCATATGTCTCAGAATCTGAACATTTCTTTATACAAATAATATGTTTCTGAGGATCTTATAATTTTTCTATACGACAATGTCTCACAATCTCAGAGTTTTCTATAGGAATAATATCCCAGACTTTCTACACGAAAAGTTTTTCTGAATCTGAGACTTTTTCTACACGAAAAATGTCTCAGATCTGATACTTTTTCATCACGAAAAATATCTCAGAACGTTTTTATCTTCTATATGAAAATATGCCTCAAAATCTGAGACTTTTTCTATACGAAAAATGTCTGAGAATCTGAGACTTTTTCTATACGAAAAATGTCTCAGAATCTGAGACTTTTTCTATACGAAAAATGTTTCAAAATCTGAGAATTTTTCTATGCGAAAAATGACTCAGAGTCTGAGACTTTTTCTATACGAAAAATGTCTCAGAATCTGAGACCTTTTCTATACAAAAAATGCCTCAGAATCTGAGACTTTGTCTATACGAAAAATGTCGCAGAATCTGAGACTTTTACTATAGAAAAAATGTCTCACATTGAGACTTTTTCTACACGAAAAATGTCTCAGAATCTGAGAGTTTTTCTATACGGAAAATGTCGCAGAATCTGAGACTTTTACTATAGAAAAAATGTCTCACATTGAGACTTTTTCTACACGAAAAATGTCTCAGAATCTGAGAGTTTTTCTATACGGAAAATGTCTTAGAATTTGGGATGTCTTCTATTCGAAAAATGTCTCAGAACCTGATACTTTTTATTTACGAAAAGTGTCCAGAACCTGAGACTTTTTTCAGATGTCTCATCATCGGAGACTTTTTCTTTACGAATAATATATTTGAATCTTACAAGGGAAGTATCTCAACCCTTATGAACCGATTTGCCTGAAACTTATAATATATATTAAAGAGACGATTTTAAGGTTGGGCTATCTCGGCTTATCGGCCATATCGGTATTTTAAAATTTCGTTGTGTCCTTATGAAACCATGTAGACCTTCGGGAAAATTTTGATAACTTCCGAACTAACAGGAACATCGTCTGGGGAAAAAATACGTGTCGACTTAAATTTAATAAAGATTATTTCTTATTCATATTGATATCGTAGGTATAAAGTACTGCTCAAAATTATAGCGCACTTTAAATTATTTTTTACAACTTATGGTTTCTATTCAAAATATCAAAAAAATGTCAAGTTTTTTTGTGTCAATTAAACATTTTTATTCAAATTTATTTAATTAAAGTCACAATTCCGTTTTAAATAACACAATAAAAATATCAGAGGTGGTTTTATAAAAAAAGTTTTAAATAGGCTGTTCATAATTATAGCGCACTTAAAAAAATTAATTCATTAAATAAAAAGTTGATCAAAATTTAAACACAGCCTGATGAAATACTTGTTCCTTTAGCTTTTAAAAATACATTTAATCCTATTTGAAATCGATTTGGCCAATTTGGAGCAGTCATTTATGGTTGCTTTCGATTAGATATCCTTCATAGCGCTGATCAATCCACTTTAATAGTTATTTGGTAGATTTAAGGGGCACGATCGGTAGTAGACCCAATGTTTTCAATTGGGTTAATGTCTGGGAACTATTTAAATATCTTTTGGCCAATATAATTAGGGAAAATTATTGTTTCCGAACCAGTCCATCGAGAATTTCGCCTTATGACAGGGGGCATTATGACTTTGAATGCAGGCCTGGGTCGATTCAGACGCAAGTATTTGATCGAAATACTTCGGAAATTGAATCGATATAGCTGCGGGTATTTTAAAGTCCTTTTCAAAAGGGTGACAAGGCGGTACCATGGGCTGTAAAACATTTGCATACGCTAACAGAACCACAAACACGTTGTGTGCTTGGCTGGAACCATTATGGTTGATCCTTATCCTGCATTGTACATTAAAAAAATCATTTATTTTTACAATTAATCAACTAATCAATTATTCGTCATGAATAAATTATTATAATGAAGTAATAAATGGTTAAAATCCATCATTTGTTCGATGTACAATGCAGGATAAGGATCAACCATATTGGTTCCAGCCAAGCGCACAACGTGGTATTGGTTCTGTTAGCATATGCAAATTTTTACAGCCCATGGTACCGGCTTATTACTCTTTTAAGAAGGACTTTCAACTGCTAGAAGCTATATCGATTTAATTTCTGAAGTATTTTCTTCACATTTTGATCAAATATTTGGGTCTAAATCGACCCAGGCCTGATTTCAAAGAGATATTTCCCCCTGTCATAAGGCGAAATTCTTAATGGACTGGTTCAGAAACAACAATTTTCCCCAATTATATTGGCCAAAAGATATTTAAATAGTTCCCAGACATTAACCCAATTGAAAACATTGGGTCTACTACCGATCGTGCCCCTTAAATCTACCAAATAACTATAAAAGTGTATTGATCAGCGCTATGAAGAATATCAAATCGAAAGCAACCATAAATGACTGCTCCAAATAGGTCAAATCGATTTCAAATAGGATTAAATGTGTTGTTAAAAGCTACAGGAATAAGTATTTCATCAGGAAGTGTTTAAATTTTGATCAACTTTTTATTTAATGAATTAATTTTTTTAAGTGCGCTATAATTATGAACAGCCTATTTAAAACTTTTTTTATAAAACCACCTCTGATATTTTTATTGTGTTATTTAAAACGGAATTGTGACTTTAATTAAATAAATTTGAATAAAAATGTTTAATTGACACAAAAAAACTTGACATTTTTTTTGATATTTTGAATAGAAACAATAAGTTGTAAAAAATAATTTAAAGTGCGCTATAATTTTGAGCAGTACTTTATGTCTTCACATAAATACCCCCCAAAATTTACACATTTTCCTGAAATAAATATTTAAAGAAGCCGAATTTTTACAAGGTTATGCCACCATTGAAAAGGCATTAAAAAAACCTTTCTTTTCATATGAAAAGATTATATAGTTTCTTAACAAGAAATGGCTAAAAAATCCAAAAAACGATTTTTTCGCCATTTTTTGACCCATGTTTTAAACTCCTAAATCCCCGATATGGCCGATAAGCCGAGACACCCCAACCTTGGAATGTTCTCTTTTATATTTGTTTTAAGTTTCAGGCAAATCGGTTCATAAGGGTTGAGATACTTCCCTTGTTAGTCGTTTTCTATGTTTAAAATTTCTTAGAATCTGATAATTTTCCGTGACTTTTTTGTACTGCACAGAAAAAAATAAAAAAAATATTTAATTAAAAAATTCGTAGATTTAATTAAAAAATTAATTAAATCCGGACCAATCACTAAAATGCGCAAATAAATTAAAAATATTTGTATGTCGTTAATTAAAAATAAGTGGATATTTTTTTAATTAAAAACTTAATACTATAAATTAAAAAATTTAATTAAAATTTAAAAAAAAAAATAATTAAAATTTTAATTGTATAAATTAAAAAAATTAATTAAAAATATTATATTTAAAAAAAAAAATAATTTAAAAAAACAATATTATTTTGAATAAAATAGTTTAAAAAAAATATTTCTTCAAACTGTACCAAATTTATTTATGCCGTAAAGACATAGTCAGTGAGATGCTTTTATAAAGTTGATTATAAACCTTTCATATACATACACATAAAACTATAAACAAAATGAGAATTCAAAAACCTATATGAGAAATAAAAAAAACTTTCAACAAACTTTTTATACTTATGTATTTTTTTTGTATGCAATACAATGCAAGCGAAAAACACACACTCGCATACACACGGACAACAAAACAAAAAAATAAGTAAAGCTAAAAATTTAATTAAACATTTAATTATATAAATTAAATATTTAATTAATATTAAATTTGAAAACAATTAAAATGTTAATTAAAATAAAGTTAAAATTTTAATTAAACATTTAATTATATTAATTAAAAATTTAATTAATATTAAATTAAAAAAGAATTAAAATTTTAATTAAAATAAAATATACGATATTATTTTCTGTGTGTAGGCAGTTTCTGCCTAGGTTGTTGAAAATGCAACGTTGTGTGTATGAATGAATGCTGTGTAAGCAACGTAAGCAAAAAATTACGTGCTATTGTTTTGTCGTAAAATGGTAGTAACGTAACGTAAACATAGACACATCGATTGCATGCAGATGAGACTCAAAATGGTAAATAATGTTGTGCTACATGTTCCGGAGGTTTTTCTTGTACTATTTGTGTTACTTGTTTTTGAAGCCTACGTTTTAAAATGATGAGGGTATATTAAGCTTTTCATTTCGTATGTAACACAATGAAATATTTGTCGAAGACTCGATAAAGTATACATATTAGAGTTAATTTTGAAAATTTGATCTGCGGATATCATAATTTTTTTGAAGGATTTAGGTTCGCTAAAAAGAATGGATGTATTTTTTTGGGGACATTTTTGCTCCTTGGGGTGGTTCAACGCATCTGAAATCGCGGATTTTAAGCTAATTTTTCTGCAGAGCAAAAACGGCTGAATAAATCTGATTTCACCAGTCGATTCTACAGCAAAAATTAATCCAATGGTCGTTTTTTGACCTCTTAAAAATAGTTCCAAAAACCCACCACAGAGGGCGGAAATATAAGGTTTTTCCATTTTTTTGTAAAATAATTTTTTAAATATGCACGATTAAAGGAAATTTTTAGCTTAACAAAATGATACCAAAATTTCCGTTCTATCACAACCCGTTAAGAAGTTATTAGCTCTCAAAAATTGACAAAAGCACGTTTTTGAGAACTTTGACCTCAATTTTCTCGAAAACATGACGTGATAGAAAAATTTAAAAACTAGATTCAGAATATCATCCAGAATATCATCCAAAAACATCATAAAAAAATGCTCTCAATAAATCACAAAAATGCGTTTTTTGTGAACTTTGACCTTAATTATCTCAAAAACCTGACGTTACGGAATATTTTGGAAACCAGATTTGGAATCAGCATTGAGAGGAAAATCGAAAACGAGTGTCCAGGCCGCTGACCCATCCAAAAAATTTTCAAATTTCGGTCAGTTTTTTATAATCTTGCCACTAGAAAAAAAAACTTTGAAGCCTTATAACTAGGGATGAGATTTCCATGCAAATGCATGTTTTTTGCCGATAGTCCAAAAACGATATCGACCAATTATCTTTCCGAATCAAGAAATTTGCGTTAAAATGGCATCGATTTGTTTTTGCATATTTTTGCATATTTTGGTGAAAATGCATATTTTTGCATATTTTGGTTTTAAATGCATATTTTGTGCATATTTCCAACTTTTAAGTGCATATTTTTGCATATTTTGGCATAAATTAGCAAAAACACAAACTGAAATTTATTTGTTTCAAAAACTATTTTAAATTTTAAAAATTTATTTTGAAAATAATAAAAATTATTTTTTTTCTTTTTTAATTTTTTTATAGATATTCTTTATTTCTAAAAAAAATCTTGCTTATATAAAGTTTTAAATGTTACTATTTAACACGGCGTTATTTTTTGGTTTTTAAGAAGTTTTTCCTATGAAAACAAGACTTTTATTGCACATATTTTATTTTTTAGTGCATATTTTTAGTTTTTTTAGTGCATATTTTGGATTTTTTAGCGCATATTTTAAGCGCATATTTTCGATTTTTTAGTGCATGAAAATCTCACCCCTACTTATAACTTTTTAATGGGTTGTGATAGAAAGGTGCTTTTTAGTACCAATTTTCTTAGCAAAAACTGCCTCTTCATCGTGCATGATTAAAAAAATAATTAAATTTTTTTTTTTTTAAAAATCGATTTTCCACCCCCTGCTGTGGGTTATTGGAACTTTTTTTAAGAGTTTAAAAAACTTCTATTGTATTAGTTTTTGCTGTAGAATCGACTGGTGAAATCAGATTTGCAATATATTAAGCCGTTTTTTCTCTGCAGAAAAATCACCTCAAAATCCGCGTTTTCAGACCCCAAGCAGTGAAAATTTTTCCAAAAAAATACCGGCATTCTTTTTAGCTCCCCTAAATCCTTTAAAAAAATGATGATATCCGATAAACAGATGAAGTGGCATAGTCGACAAACGAACTCTAATACATATATACGTTTGATTCTTCTACAAGAAGAAGTTTATATTAAACTTGAACCAAGTTGGTCGGAGGACTGCAGTCCCACATGTGTTTTTCCGTCTGTCCATTAAATCGGGAATGACATCTTAAATATTACACAGATATGACTGTAACGTAACATATTTAAATGTTATTGCTTCGATAAGCTTGGTATTACATTTGAGCGATATCGGTTTAACAGTTCAAAAGTTATGACCGAAAATTTAAGGATACTTTGAAAATTTTGTTACATTCTACATAACCTAAAAATACAAAATGCTATAATTTGGTTGCTGGTGGACATATGTCAACTGAATTGAATACCAAATGGTACTTAAACAAGTACAAACATATTTTTTCGCCAAAAAATTTTTTCGCGAAATTTTTTTTAACAAAAATGTTTTTTTTCAAATTTAATTTCTTTTACCAATTTGATTATAAACAAAGGGTTTAACCTTGAAAACTTTTTTTTTGCGAAATTTCGTTTTGCACCAAAAAAAAAATTTCCGCCGAATTTTTTTCACAATTTTTTTTTTTAACAATTTTGTTGCAAATAAAGGTTTTGTAAGTATCTTTTTTTACATTCTGGAGGGTATCTTTACGTTCAGCAAGGCCGAATTTAAATTTTTCACTTGTTTTTTTTTTTACTTAGTTTCCTGGTGTAAGAGTGTACTCACACGATTTTCTACTTTGATTTTCCATTCGGGGTGCGTAAAGTGTTTTTCTTTTGTTTCAAAATGTTTTTGTTATTTTTCTACAAGTCTGAAAAACTTAAATTTTTTAGATTTATATTTAAAATACTGATGTTTTGCTAGATCTTAAGGAAATTTTGAAAAAATTTGAGTTTACTGGCAGGCTTGTCAAGAATATTCTCTAACTTCTTATACCCTCCAACGACAGTATACTCCATTTGCCGGATTGGGCGATTTTTGTAAAAAGTGCTCGACCGAAGATTTTTATTTGTGTTGCTACATTTTTTTTACAAAGGCAGTAATCTCAACCCTTATGAACCGATTTGAAACTTGAAATATATACTAAATGAGACGATTTTAAGGTTGGGGTGTCTCGGCTTATCGGCCATATCGGTGTTTAAAAATTTCATTGTCCCCTTATGGTACAATATAGATCTTCGAAAAAATTTTTTCACTATTTTTTGATAAATTTTTTGAACCTCTAAATCCCCGATATGGGCGATAAGCCGAGACACCCCAACCTTTGAAATGTCTCTTTTATATATGTATATTTTAGGTTTCAGGCAAATCGGTTCATAACGGAGTTATTTGAATTTTATTGTTTAAATTTTTTCTAAACGGTTTTTTATGAAAGACTTAAAAACCACTATTACATAAAATACGGATTCAATGGGTTGCGAATTTTGAAAAAGGAGACTCTAATCCGTATCCTTTTATTTAAAGGTACTTAACATTACCATAAACGAAAAACAAAAAAGGTCCCTTTTAAATTTTGGTTGTTTTGCCCTCACTTACAAGGAAGTGAGGGCACCCACCGATTGTCCTGAAACTTGAATATGTGAATGAGGGGGCAAAAATAAGAGTTACCTTTTTTTTAGCCGCCAAATCTCAAGTTTAAAAAAAGGTTGGCACCATATGGAAAAATAAGGGCTTTCGGGAAAATCCGTATAAAAGGCGAACTAACAGGAATTTTCCCAAACGAAACAAAAATACGGGTATGCTTAATTTTGATAGAGATTATTATATATGATTTTGGCGGTCATTTTTATATGGGGCATTCCATGTGAAATCGGACACTTTGAAAAACTTTTTTTTTAGATTTTCCCAATTTGTTTACAGTTTTTAGTACCCTTCGAAAACTCCTTCGTGGTAAATTTTCAGATTTTTTTGATGACCCGTTCAAAAGATATCGAATTTTGAAAAATTAGTAGTTTGTTCCTTTACTCAAACTTCTTTTAATCATAACTTCTTCCAAATTTCAATTTTTTTTTTCAAAATTTTTGTTTTTTTACGTACTTTTAAAAAAAAAATCCCAAAAAATTCTTAAAAGCGCTCTAGTATGCGATTTTTAAGTTTTAAAATTTAAATCTCATTTTTGAAAATGTTTGTACACTTCGATTTTTTTTAAATTTTTTTGTGTAAAACTTCTATCAATTCTACAAATTTTTTGCCCAGGAGGATCGTGGGATAACGATTATTACTATTTTTTAAAATTTTTTTGAAAAATTTTTATTGTAATTTTCCAATCTTAAAATCATTTCTACTGCTCCAATGGTGCGTCATAGAGGGGTCCTTTATAAGACCGACCCCCATTAATTTTTACGTCTTAAAATTTCTTTTGAACAAACTAATACCCTATCTCCAATTTCTAAGGGGGCTCCCACACAAAACGACATTTTTTAAAATTTGTTCCAACCGCTCTAACTGCCCTAATAGTGCCCTTAGAGCAACAAAATGTATGACCGAACCACAATATTTTTTTAGTCCAAACATTTTCTCTGAACACACCTACCCTCTATCTTTAACTGTTAAGGCGGTCCCCATACAATTTTTTTTTTATTTTTGTAAATTTGTTTTATTTAATCAGCTTCTACCGGTCCAATGGTGCGTCCGAGAGGGGTAATTAGTGAGACCGACCCCCATTTATTTTTACCCTACAACATTTTTTCAAAACATATGTACCTACGCCCTATCTTCACTCCCTAAGTAGGCTCCCATACAAATAACAGTTGGAGCAAATTTTATAAAAATGTGATTTTGTATGGGAGCCTACTTAGGGAGTTGAGATAGGGCGTAGGTATGTTTTGAAAAAATGTTGCAGGGTAAAAATAAATGGGGGTCGGTCTCACTAATGACCCCTCTCGGACGCACCATTGGACCGGGAGAAGCTGATTAAATAAAACAAATTTACAAAAAATAAAAAAAATTGTATGGGGACCCCCTTAAGAATTAGAGATAGAGGGCAGGTTTGTTCAGAGAAAATGTTTGGACTAAAAAAATATTGTGGGTCTTTCATATATTTTGTTGCTCTAAGGGTATTATTAGGGCAGTTAGAGCAGTTGGAACAAATTTTAAAAAATGTCGTTTTGTGTGGGAGCCCCCTTAGAAATTGGAGATAGGGTATTAGTTTGTTTCAAAGAAATGTTAAGACGTAAAAGTTAATGGGGGTCGGTCTTATAAATGACCCCTCTATGACGCACCATTGGAGCAGTAGAAATGATTTTAAGATTGGAAAATTACAAAAAAAAATTTTCAAAAAATTTAAAAAAATAGTAATAATCGTTATCCCACGATCCTCCTGGGCAAAAAATTTGTAGAATTGATAGGAGTTTTACACAAAAAAATTTCAAAAAAATCGAAGGGTACAAACATTTTCAAAAATGAGATTTAAATTTTAAAACTTAAAAATCGCATACTAGAGCGCTTTCAAGAATTTTTTAGGATTTTTTTTTTAAAAAGTACGTAAAAAAAACGAAAATTTTGAAAAAAACAATTTGAAATTTGGACCTTTATTGAAGAAGTGATGATTAAAAGAAGTTTGAGTAAAGGAACAAACTACCAATTTTTAAAAATTCGATATCTTTTGAACGGGTCATCAAAAAAATCTGAAAATTTACCACGAAGGAGTTTTCGAAGGGTACTAAAAACTGTAAACAAATTGGGAAAATCTAAAAAAATTAAAGTGTCCGATTTGACATGGAATGCCCCATATACATCTCCATATAAACTACCCCAACGATTATTCATTTTTGACAATAACAAACTTAACGAAGCAGAATTTGGACACCGTTGGATAGGCCTTCAAAAAACCTTTCGACCTGTATAAAATGTTCATAAAGTTCCTTTTGAAAAAATGGGAAAAATCCTAAAAAAACGAAAAAAAGTCCCGTTTTTCCCCTTCCCTTTTGACCCGCTAAATGTGAGACTGTGCAGCTAAAAAAACAGATAACTCTTATTCTGCTCCCCTCTTTTCTACTTATATGCAAGCTTCAGGATAATCGGCGTGTGCCCTGTGAAAGACCTTCCTTGTTAGTGATAGAGGGTATATATAGGCTGACCATTCGTACTGATTTGATCAGTACATGTACTGATTTTTGATCACGTGTACTGATCAAAAAACGTTGTACTGATTTTTTAAAATATGTACTGATTGTACTGATTTTTAAACATTTCAACATAAAAAATAATTTTTTTCGTAAATTCTGTACAAAAACTTGAATTTCCATAATATAAGTCGTCAGAGTTGTTTTTTATAACTTAAGTCTGAAAATGAGATAATGTATAAAAACGCAAAAATAAATCTGAGCATGAGGTTATTTTGATCTTGCTAAATTTATATGAAAATGCGCACAGAATCTTTGAGGTTTTCTATAACGAAAAGTTCAATGGGCCGATAAATTTTTTAAATTTTTAGAAAGATGATGTAAATTGCATGAATCCAAATGATTCTGTGATCTTAGATGAGGTAATGTCATCAGAGCTTATTCGAAAAAGCGCTCAGAAAATCAGGGCCTTTAAAAAAAACACGTGCTTATTAGCTGTGAAGTTTTCTTACAGAAGAAGTTGTCAAAACTTACGGAAAAAGTCTTCAAAATCTGAGGGATTTTCTTATTCTCAAAACCTGTAGAATCTTGTTATATTTCCTGCACTGAAACGGTCAAAACATTCAAATGAAGTCGTTTAAAGTCAACTAAATTTTCAGCAAAATAACGACA
Source organism: Pegoplata infirma (assembly GCA_963921195.1). Classification (NCBI taxonomy): domain Eukaryota; kingdom Metazoa; phylum Arthropoda; class Insecta; order Diptera; family Anthomyiidae; genus Pegoplata; species Pegoplata infirma. The sequence goes on from OY992539.1 coordinate 198,837,502, forward strand.
ACAGTTGTTTTTTGCAGTTGTTTTTTAACAGTTGTTTTTATGCAGTTGTTTTTAACAGTTGGTTTTACTTAAAATACTTTTTTTAAAAAAAAAAAACATTAGTGTTTTCTCATAGAAAAAAATTTTAGAGAGTTATTTATAAAAAAAAAAAACATAAAAACTTGGGCGTACTGATTTAAGCTCAGAAAAAAATGGTCACCCTAGGTATATATAAGTTTGTCAATCCGTTTGTGACTCACCGAAATATCGGTCCAGGACCCCATAATGTATATAGATTATATATTTTAAGATATTCTAGCGATGTCTGTCTGTGGAAATGGTGATCACGGCCAAAGTATTAAACATATTTGACTAAGACTTACCATATTTACTTGATGTTGCCCTAAGTAGTTTGGTATTGCATTTGAGCAAAATCGGTTCAGCGGTTCAAAACTTATGAAAGAAAATGTAAGGGCACCTCGAAAATTTTGGTACATTCAACATAACCTAAAAATACAAATTGCTTTAATTCGGCTGCTGGTTGACTCATTTGAACAGAATTAATCACAGAATGGTATTTAAACAAGTGCACACATATTTTTTTTACAAAAATAGAAAAAAATTGTGGATTTTTTTTACCAAATTTTTTTTTCGCGGAAATTTTTTTCAATTTTTTTTTTTTTTTGCAAAAGTAATTTGCTTTTAAATAAAGTTTTTAACAATAATCTTTTTGAAATTGTGAAGGGTATCAATACATTTGGCAAGGTCGAATTTAACTTTTTTGCTTGTTTTTTAATAATGTTTGTTTATCACTTTGGTGACCCACGACGATCACTAAAGCCATAATCAGTTTAGAAGTGAGGTAGTGAAGTAGTAAGGTAGAGCCCTATAAGATTTTCAATAAGAAAAAAGAGTGTAGATAATTTTTAAATTTGTGTGTTCTTCACACGCATTGAATTTTTCCATAAGACTAAAAAGTAGAGAGACGTAAACAAAATCTGTAGAGAATAGAATTTCTTTACCTCGCTCTACTTTTTATTCTTATCAGGGATGGAAAAGTTAGTACTTTAGTACTTTTTTCAGTACTTTTTCACTCTCAAAGATACCGTAGTACCCCCACGACTGATTTAGTACCTTTTCTATACCAGACAATTTCATACATTTTCAACCAAAATTTCAAAAATTTTCAAAAAAAATCCGAAAATCGACCGATTTTCATTGGAAAATGTTTCAAAAGCTTCAAATAAATAAAATTTTTGATTTTAGTCAATCTTTATTGAAGTTAATGAATAAGGATGTCCTCAATTTAGGAACTTTTATATTGAACTGTGCCTAGTTTCTTCTTATTCGCCGCACACGAACGGCTTTCGTCGTACAGAAACTGGACTTTAATTTTTTTTAGTACCATCGAGGGCGAAAAAGTACTTTTTTGGTTGAGCTCCAGTACCATTTCAAAATTCCGATTTTCCATCCCTGATTCTTATGTCAAAATTCAATGTGCATGAAGAACACACATATTTAAAAATTTTCTACCCTCTTTTTTCTTATTGAAAATCACATAAGGCTCTACCTCACTCAGTGCTGCCATTTTAGCACTTTTAGTGCTAGATCTAGCACTTTTTTTTTGGACTTAGCACTAAAGTTTTGGAAAAAAGTGCCAAGTGCTAAGTTAGCACTTTTTTAAAATTTTTTAGCATTTTTAGCATTTTTTTTTTACATTTTAATTTGTTTTTTTAAATCTCTTGTAAAATTTTTTAGCCTGCGGCGATTTCTTTGCACCTGTATAATGAAATAATTCCCAAATCGTATGGAATTTATTTAACGTTTTTTCTTGGGACTTATTTCATGGCGCCTAATTGAAAATCAGGAATACTAAGAAATTAAGAAAGTATAAATTGTAATTCAAAAATTTAGAAAATATAAGTTAAAATTCAAAAATTAAGAAAATATAAATTAAAAAAATAGAAATACCAGTTAAAATTCAGAAAACCCAATTGAAATTTAAAAATCCAGATAGAAATTAAGAAATTATTGAAATTTAAAAATACCAATTGAAATCCAGAAAACCCAATTTAAATTTAGAAAACCTAGTCGAAATTTAGAAAAAATAAATTGAGAAAAACGTTTTTAAATTTCGAAAACCCAATTGAAAAACAGAAAACCTTTTTGAAATTCAGAAAATCCAATCAAAATCAAGAAAATTCAGAAATCCATATTGTAATTAAGAAGATTTTTAATGAAATTCAAAAATCCCAATTGAAATTCAGAAAACCCAGTTTAAATTAAGAAAACGCAATCGAAATTCAGAAAAAAAATTGATTGAAACCGCAACAAAAAAATTTGTTATGGTTTTTTTAAGCCTGATCCTTAACTAAGATAACAAAGTCGGTTTGATGAAAATCTATGGGTTATTACCGAAGTTATGACGTATAATATGAAAATACACACACAAAAAAACTATGGTATTTAACCCAGTTTTTATTCTTGAATTTTAAATACAAAAAAAAATTATGGAAATTTTTATGCGTAGTTTCAAAAAAATCATTATAACTTTGGTGATTGCCCATAGATTTTTATGAAACCCATTTTGTTATATTTGTATAGGTTCAGGCTTTTAAGGTAAATAAAAAAACTTGTTAGTTTGCAACGATTCGTTAAAAAAATTTTTAAATCAACAAATGATTTTTTTTGATAAAAAAAATGAATTTTTACAATACATTTGTCTATCGCGCGTAAACTATTGAACAGATAGGAAAGTAATGTGTGTAAAGTTTGTTGAAAATTTGATTAACTTTAATTTGGTTTGTATCACGAGTAGATCGGAGGTACATTACTCAAGATATAGGGAAAATAACTCAAAAAAACGCAAAAAAAGTTTATAAGAAGTATTTTTTTCGATAAAATTTTTAAGTTTAGCGGTCAAAAAAATATGTAGACGCAGTTAGTGCGCATTTTCGTTGTAAACTAGAGTTATTATTAAAAATTATTATTTGTTAATTTAAAAAATGAAAAAAAAAATCTAGCACTTTTTTTTTGGTCTGTAGAGCATTTCAGCACTTTTTTTTCTGCCATTTAGCATTTTTTCAAAATTCTCTTATGGCAACACTGACCTCACTACTTCATTACCTCACTTCTAAACTGATTTTGGCTTAACTCAGATATACATATTTATATTTATTTCAATTCCACAATTGTCTTCATTTAATTTCAATAACGAGTTCACAATTTCCAATCCGTTCTTTCAAACCATTTTGTTTAGTATACATTGCAAACGCTATACGACCTTTTCCCGCGGGAATAAAGGGTGGAATACTTTCTCTATCCGGTCTTAAATTTGGAACATAATACAGATTCTAAAAATAAAAAATAATTAAAAAAAAATTTGAATTTTTCCAAATATGTATTTTAAAAAAGTCGTTAAACACGAACTGGATAATATACGTTTGAAACTAGAGACTAAATGTAGAAAAACTGCATTTACAGTTTTTCATTTCGTGATCCTGTTTTCTTCGAAAAGGACTTCAAAGTTTTAGAGGATTTAATTTTGTAAAATATTTTTTTTTAATATTTGTACTTGTCCTATGATGCCTATAGTAATGGCTAATGACAGAGGAGCATCTCCGCTAATTTTCCCCAAAAAAATCTTTATAGTCCTTTTAAAAAGAAACAAGATCACGAAATGAAATGAAAAAATGTAAATACATTTTAACTCCATTAGATCTCTACAATCAGACGTATATCATCCGGTTGATGTTTAATTAATTGGCTGTCGGACCGTGTATTCTTGATCATTTTTACCTGCTCTATAGGACAATATCTGGTTAAGTTCCCGTATTTTAAGAAATTTGTAAGCCAAGCACTCATCACATTAAATTTATCTGATTTTAAACGTTGAAAATATAAACACAAATCAACATCATAAGAAATTATCTGTCGAAATTTATTTGTATTTTTTATCCACACCGCCAAATAGGTACTGCTCCATATATCGGTTAAATTTCTATTGACATCCATTAACATATTTATCGAACTATTACCGGGATTTATGGACATCTCAAAACCTTTTAGAAATTTTAGATTTTTATCATATTTAGTGGATATGAAAAAAATAGAACGGGATTTCTAGATAAAAGAAATTTATGAATTTTTTATGAAATATTGGTTTAAAGTTCATAAAAATTACCGTTTTAGTTTCAATATTTTGTAATATTAGAAAAATACTAAAAACCATTAGTAGGCGCCACATTTTCGGGCAATGTTTGTATATTTTTTAATAATTTTGAATTTTATAAATATTTGAAAAAAAAATTATTAACCAATTACATACAGTAGTTTTAAATAGATCTAGGTTTAGAAAAAACAATATAATTATTTTATTTTTTTAGATTTAAATGTGAAAAAAATGTTGACGATTTTCACAATTAGCAAAAGTTATCATCAATTAATATATACAGTGGGTGACAATACAATCAAAACTTTTCTATATTAAATGCAATTTGTTTAAGACAAAGTTAAAAAAAGGACGATAATTAAAAAAATTATGTATGTAATTTATTAGAGATGGGCGCTGGTCACGTGATTTGCGTGATTCACGTGAATCACGCGTGAATCACGCGTGAGTGTGAGTGATTTTCATTTCTATCCCGTGATTGTGAGTGAGTGTGAGTTGAAAGAAAATCTGAGTGAGTGATTAGTGAATGAGTCGTTTATTTTTTGCGTGATTAGATTTTTTAATTAGCACAAATTTTTTTTAATTTTTTGTAAAAAAATTTTTTTTGGAGTTTTTTTCTTTTTTTTGGTAAGAAAATTTTATTGCGTGAGTAGATTTTGCGTGACTCACGCGTGAGCGTGATTGAATCTGGCGTGATTGAATCTGGCGTGATTCACGCGTGAGTGTGAGTAAGTTTTTTATTACTCACGTGAATAGTGAGTGAGCGTGAGTAAAATTAAAATTTGCGTGAGTGATTAGTGAGTGATTCAATTATTTTTTGCCTGAGCGTGAATGAGTGTGAGCCAAAATCCACTCACGCGCCCATCTCTATAATTTATAAAGCTTTAATATAAGCTTGGTAGCGGCCAGATTGAGTAAATAATAATTGTGCTACGAGGTTCGATCTTCCATGGAAAAGGAAATTATTTGTAGACATTTTTCATAAAAATTTTTACAAATATTTCTAACAAGGGAAGTCTACCCTCCGATCTTCATGAAATTTGGTAATGTTGTTCAGAACGGAAATAAATTCGGCACGTAGTTTTTTAGCGGCCCAAACTTATTTTTGAGGGGGTCGATTTGTATGGTGGGAAGTTGTTCAGTTTTTTTAAGGTATACGCCAATTTAATCAAAATTAATATGTGGTACTAACAACGTGCCAAAAAAGTTATTATTTTTCGACTTATTAACAAAAATGTTCTAAAATTTACTCAGTATGACTAAAAGTTGTGCATGTTTGGACACGTTCGTTACACACGTAGATACACCCAAAAAAAAGAAACCTTGTAAAATTACAAGAAAAGTTTGTAACTTTTTTTTTCGCTACCTCCTATTTGACAAAAATTCCTTGTTTTTTACCAGCTTTTTTCCAACAAAAATGTAAATTTACTTTTTTTTTGACGCGATAAAACTTACAAGGAATTTTCGTGATTTTACTAAATTTTTTGCTACCTCCTATTTTACGAGAATTCCTAATAAAAATTACGAACTTTTTTGTAATTTTACAAGATATTTACCAATAAATTTGTAAATTAACAACTTTTTTGGCGAAATAAAACTTACAAGAAATTCTCATTAGTTTACTAGATTTTTTGTAAAAAATCTTGGTAATTTGTAAAATTACAAGAAAAACTGTGAAATTACAAAAAAAAATTAAATTTCGGTCAAAAATTATTTGTTTAAAAGCAATGAAAACTGTCAAATATTGATAAAATGGGATTACGAGACTTTTTCTAGTAATTTGAAAAGTTTTTTTTTTAGTGTAGGTTTCCCAAAGACCTTTCATGATTATGTTTCTTTGCATAATATAGGAGATAAACGAAAAAAAAACTGAAAAACAACCGTTTATTCCCCTCTCATTTGCACCCGGGCCCTAAAAAAATACGTGTCCCTTTATTTTCCTGCTCTACAAAATAAAATCAGTTCCATAAAGATTGGCGGGTCACACTAGAGAGACTTTCCTTGTAAGTCGATTTTTTTTCCAAGTTCAAACATTAAAAATTTAAAACGTGATCCAATAGTTTTTATTTGGTGATCAGCAAATTTTTCAAACAGTAGGAGAAACTCGCCTTTTTTGACTTCCAGTTCGTTAGATCACTAATTTTTTGTAAATATATCTTGTAAATATATATTGTAAATATCTCAGAATCTAAGAATTCTTTTTAGGGAAAATATCTCAGAATCTGAGAATTTTTCTATAGGAAAAATTTATCAGAATCCTAAAGCTTAAAATTTAAGTGTCAATTGAATAAAATGTGATGCACACTTTAAGGCGTCATTTTATATAAATTTTGATACATACTTTCAGGGCTCAATAATTTGAAATATTTTAAAAAACTTTAAAAGCATTATCAATTCATTAAAAATCTTTAGAATTACAAACCCTTAAACAAACCTATCATACTATTTTTCCATTAACAACAAAAATCCTTATCTCAGAATCTGATCATTTTTCTATAGGAAATAATGTCTTGGAATCTGAGAAGTTTTCTATAGGGAAAATGTCTTACCGTTTAACCTTTTAGTGTCATTTTATATAAATTTTGAAGCATACTTTTAGGACTTAATAATTTTTATTATTTAAAAAAATTTAATAATCGTTGACAGTTCATTAAAAATCTTTAGAATTACAAAAAATTGGGTTTTAAATAAAAATTTTAAACCCATCTTCCATATTTTTATTCATACACTTTTTTGTAAACTCAAAACAAATTTTCTGTTCAATCAGCAGACAAATCTGCTAAAAAATACACCCATTTTGAAAAATCTGCTGATTTCAGCAGGTTTGCTAAATATCTGTCATGATTATCTAGGTAAAATTAGCAGAGAAATCTGCAGATTTGAGCAGAAAAATCTGCTGATTTTAGTAAAGAAATCTGATGATCTTAACAATCTGCTGATTTTAACAGAAAAATCTGCTTAATTACATCTAGTTTGATCCATATGATAAATCTACTGATTTCAGCAGACTCATTTTGCTAAGACTCTGTAGTATGCAATAAAAAATTTCGAATTGTAATAAAAAACGACTTTTTGGAATCCCCAAAGTCCAAGTACATGACTTTGAACTAGAGACAAGGGCGGAGCATATTTTAACTTACACTCACTCACGCAAAAAATAATAGAATCACACACAAAATTTGTTTGTTTAATCACGTGAGTAAAAAATTCTCTCGCTCACGCGTGACTCACGCAAGATTCAAGAGTGCTTGAGTCACGCAAGCTCTTATCACGCTATTGAGTTTTCTTACCAAAAAAATATTGTTTTGACAAGAATAAAAAACAATGATACATAATATATGGGGCATTCCATGTCAAATTGGACACTTTGAATTTTTTTTCAGATTTTCCCATTTTTTATTTACATATATTCATGATCCTCGATCGATTCTTAGACGATCTAGCGATGTCCGTCCGTCTGTTGAAAACACGCTAACTTTTGAAAGAATTAACGGTGGCTCCTGAAGTTTGACATATATGTTGGGCATACCTGGTCAGGTTGGTATTGCAAACCAGCGAAATCGGTCCAGTGTTTCAAAAAATATGAGAAAAAGAGTGAATTTCGGCAAGGGTTTTTCGCGAATTTACGAGATAAAAAACACAATAACTTTCGAAAGGCAATTCTGAGACTTCTAAATCTTGGCACATATATTTGTCGTTCCCCTGGCCTAAATTTACGTGCTTTAAATAGTATTTTTGCTTTAAAATAGTATTTTTGTCACTCAAAAATATTTTTATTCTAAAAAAAATTTACACTCTAAAAAAATTTTAAATTTTTTTTCCAAAAATGACAAAAAAAAGTTTTTTACTCAAAATAAAATATTTCTAATCAAATTTGGTAATTTTTTTTTCACGTTATAAAATTTACACTTCGTTAAAAAGGGCATTGTGGATGGTATTCATAGATACGGCCAAGTCGAATTTAAATTTTCTACTTGTTTTAATTAAAAAATTTTCTCTGAGCACATCTTCCCACTATATTTAACAATTATGACAGATTTTGAAAAAGGACCAACATGACCCCATAAAATGAGCGATAGAGGGTTAATATGTTCTAAGAAAAGAAACTTCTAATTGTATGAACAATACCTAGCTCAGAAATATATTAAAATCATTTATTTCAACTATTTCACAAGCCTATGAAAAAGAATTAGTGGGCCACTCAAAAGCTTTGAAAATTTTACACATAACCTAAAAATACAAAATGCTTTAATTCGGCTGCTAGAACTATTTTTTTCGCCAGAAAAAAAAATTTACTGCGGAAATTTGTATTTAATAAAATTTTTTGTCAAAATAAATTTCTTTTTCCTTTTTTGATAAAGTTTTTCATAGAAATTTTACTATTAAATTTTAATACCCTCCTCTTATTGTTAGTGATAAAGGGTATATCGTTGGCTGGCCCTCAAGAAGTCCTATGTGCAGTTTTAAAAAATATCGAAAATACTTGCTGGGCGTGTATGTTTGCACTATAGGACCACAATGGCATAGTTATTTTTTTTTTAAAAAATCTTGCCCATAGGCCTTCTTGAAGGCCAGCCAACGATATGTTAGTTAGTCATTCCGTTTGTAACTCATCGAAATATCAGTCTTGATCAGTTTCGATTCTAAAACATTCTAGCGATATCCGGCTGTCTGTTGAAATGGCGATCCCGTGGGGGAGAATTTTAGAAATGGAGACTTTAATCCTTATCCTTTTATTTTACGATACTTTATATTACCGGTAAGAAAGTACGAGACGGGCATGCAAAGATCTTTATAAACGAATTTGATAACATTTATGGCGAGAAGGACGGTGACCCCCTTTAAATGAAGCGTCCCTCTCAAAATTTTTGTGTTTTATAATTTTGTTTATTTATCATTTTGGTGTTCCACGCCGATCACTAAACTACATATATTTAAATTTATTTCAATTCCGCGATTGTCTTTATTTAATTTCCATAATAATTTCACAATTTCCAATCCATTCCTTCACACCATTTTGATTGGTATATACTGTTACCGCCAAACGTATTTTACTCATCGGAAAAAATGCTGGAATACTGTCTTTTTCCGGTCTTAAATTTGTAATATAATACAGATTCTAAAAATTAAAAAATAAAAAATATTTTTAAAAAATTTGAATTTTCTTAATTGCTTAATGTTCTTTAGCATTATTACCTTAACTATAGGACAATTTTTGGTTAAGTTCCCATATTTCAAGAAATTTGTAATCCAAACACTCATCACATTTGATTTATCCAATTTTAAACGTTGAAAATACAAACACAAATCAACATCATAAGAAATTATCTGTCGAAATTTATTTGTACTCTTTATCCATACCGCAACATAAGCAGTGCTCCATATATCGGTTAGATTTCTTTTGATATCGAATAAAATATTTACCGAACTATTACCGGGATTTATGGAAATCTCAAAACCTTCCATAAATTTTCGATTTTCATTATATTTAGAGGATAGGAAATAAATAGAACGCGATTTCTGGGTAAAAGAAATTTATAAATTTTATTAAAAATTGGTTTATGGTTAAAAAATACATACTTTTTTAGTTTCAATATTTTTTAATAGTAAAATAATTGTAAGAAATATAAGTGGGCGCCACATTTTCTATTCAAGCAACTTTTAAATAAATTTAAATTTTTATAAATATTTCGAAAAAAAAAATTATAAAACAATTAGATATTTTTAGATCTAGATTTAGAAAAACAAAATAATTATTTTATTTTTTAGCTTTTACTTTCACAATTGCAGGCAATTAGCCAAAAATTACCATCAATTACGATATCAAAAATTCGTACACTCAAAAAAAAAAAAAAAAAAAAATGTAATGTTAGCAAAAAAAGTTGTAAACCTACAAGAAAATTTGCTGATTTTGAACCCGCAATTTTTTTGGTAAAGTTAGCAAAAATGTTTTGCCAAAAATTAGTTAACTGAATTTTTTTTTATTTCAACTTACAATTAGTTTATACACATTTGAGGACCCCATTGGGTTCGGACCCGATAGGTCCAGACCCCGATGGGCATAGACCTAGTTGGGTTCCTAAAAAATCGTCATAGTATTTGATCCAAAATTTGTGTCCGTTTTGCTCTACCTTGCTTAGTTTTTGAGATACGTGATTTTAGGGGACCATTAGGGGTGAATTACAAACTTGATAACTTCAAAAATATTACTCGGAGAGCTTTTGATTATTTTGCGGTGTTGTTCTACGTGTTGAGAGCTACAAAAATGCTTTTGGACTTTTTGTTGTGTCGGCAATATTTACCGAGATATGAGCATTTTAAAATTTTCGGGAATGCTAACTTTTTTGGATCCAAAGTTAGGACCCATTAGGGTCCACACGTGTGAAGAGGACCGGCGATACTATTGAGAGCCAGAAAACCAAAATCGGCCTTCATTTTGCTCTATCTAGCTTAGTTTCCGAGATAGCGCCATTTTAAGTTTTCAGAAAAAAAAAAAAAAAACAAGTAAGAAAATTATAGTCGGTCAAGACCGACCATATAATACCCTACACCAGAGTTTCCCGGAAAATGGGTCCCAAGTTCAAACATGGACTGATTAGATCTATATTTTGTCAAATCTTTAATAAGTGTAAAAAGCACTCACTAATCAAATTTGAGTGGAATAGGCTTCTTTTTGTTGACAATAAATCGCTTCAACTGAATATCGGGGGAAATTTCCACATGGGACCTAAGTCCAAAAATGGTCCGATGATAATCAGATTTGATAAGGTTATTAAAGAACGCGTTTAACATACACAAACAGAATTTTAATTAAATATTTTCTATTTTCATGAAATTTGAGAGATTTATGTGAAAATCGGGAAGGTGGTTTGTATGGGGGCTACAAGAAGAACTGGTCCGATTTCTTTCAAATTCGGAATGTTGATTTGTGTGGATAAAACATGATCACATGGCAATTTTCGAAAAGGTACCTATTAAAATGCGGCTATTAGAGTCATTTGAGGCAAAACTAAAGAGGACCTTTGTATGGGGGCTAGGTCTAAATATGGACCGATTTTTTCCAATTTCAATAGGCTTCGTCCTTGGGCCAAAAGAGGCTTAAATTTCAAATTTCAAGTCAATTGATTAAGAATTGCGACCTGTATCGTGTTTACACCATTTACATGGACAGACAGACGGACGGACGGACGGACGGACATCGCTAAATCGACTCAAAAAGTGATTCTAAGTTGATCGGTATACTTAAAAGTGGGTCTAGGACCAATATTTCGGGTAGTTACAAACATCAGCACAAACTCATTATACCCTGTACCACAGTGTGGTGTAGGGTATAATAAGAAAATTATAGTCGGTCAAGACCGACCATATAATACCCTACACCAGAGTTTCCCGGAAAATGGGTTCCAAGTTCAAACATGGACTGATTAGATCTATATTTTGTCAAATCTTTAATAAGTGTAAAAAGCACTCACTAATCAAATTTGAGTGGAATAGGCTTCTTTTTGTTGACAATAAATCGCTTCAACTGAATATCGGGGGAAATTTCCACATGGGACCTAAGTCCAAAAATGGTCCGATGATAATCAGATTTGATAAGGTTATTAAAGAACGCGTTTAACATACACAAACAGAATTTTAATTAAATATTTTCTATTTTCATGAAATTTGAGAGATTTATGTGAAAATCGGGAAGGTGGTTTGTATGGGGGCTACAAGAAGAACTGGTCCGATTTCTTTCAAATTCGGAATGTTGATTTGTGTGGATAAAACATGATCACATGGCAATTTTCGAAAAGATACCTATTAAAATGCGGCTATTAGAGTCATTTGAGCCAAAACTAAAGAGGACCTTTGTATGGGGGCTAGGTCTAAATATGGACCGATTTTTTCCAATTTCAATAGGCTTCGTCCTTGGGCCAAAAGAGGCTTAAATTTCAAATTTCAAGTCAATTGATTAAGAATTGCGACCTGTATCGTGTTTACACCATTTACATGGACAGACAGACGGACGGACGGACGGACGGACGGACGGACGGACATCGCTAAATCGACTCAAAAAGTGATTCTAAGTCGATCGGTATACTTAAAAGTGGGTCTAGGACCAATATTTCGGGTAGTTACAAACATCAGCACAAACTCATTATACCCTGTACCACAGTGTGGTGTAGGGTATAATTACCATTTATTTTTGCTAATATTAGCAAAAAAACTTGTAAAAATTTGGTCAACTCAATTTTAAATTTAGCAAAAAAAATTAGTTCAAATTTTGTTTAAAATTGCTAATGCGCTAAATGAAGTTTACAAGATATTTTTGCTGACATGCTAATCTCAACTAAAAATTTGCTTAAAGTTGGCTAACCAGCGTTAGCAAAAAAAATTTGTAAATCTACTAATATATTATTTTGAGTGTAGAAGAAACTCACATTTTTGGACCACCAATTTTTTAGACCACCAATTTTTTTGAAAACACAATAAATTCTGATAAATCTTCTGATTTCAGCAGACGCGGTTTGATAAATATCTGTCATGATTATCTAGGTGAAATCAGCAGAGAAATCTGTCGACAAAACAGGGAAATCTGCAGATTTTAGCAGAAAAATCTGATTTCAGCAAAGAAATCTGATGATCTTAACAATCTGCTGATTTCAGCAGAAAAATCTGCTTAATTACAGCGAGTTTGGTCCATATGATAAATCTGCTGATTTATCATGTGGATCAATAAAAAATTTTGAATTGTAATAAAAAACGACTTTTTGGAATCCCCAAAGTCCAAGTGCATGACTTTGAACTAGAGACAAGGGCGTGAGTATATTTAAACTCACACTCACTCACGCAAAAAATAATCGAATCACACACAAAATTTGTTTGTTTAATCACGTGAGTAAAAATAAATTCTCTCGCTCACGCCTGAATCACGCAAGATTCAAGAGTGCGTGAGTCACGCAAGCTCTAATCACGCTATTGAGTTTTCTTACCCAAAAATATTGTTTGAGCAAGAAAAAAAAAAACGATGATCAATAATATGTGGGACATTCCATGTTAAATCCGACACTTTGAAATTTTTTTTAGATTTTCCCATTTTTTATTTACATATATTCATGATCCTCGATCGATTCTTAGACGATCTAGCGATGTCCGTCCTTCTGTCTGTTGAAAACAGGCTAACTTTTGAAAGAATTTACGGTGGCTCCTGAAGTTTGACATATATGTTGGGCATTTTGTTATTGCAAGCCAGCGAAATCGGTCCAGTGGTTCAAAAGTTATGAGCAAAAGAGTGAATTTCGGCAAGGGTTTTTCGTGAATTTACGAGATAAAAAACACAATAACTTTCGAAAGGCAATTCTGAGGCTTCTAAAGCTTGGCATATATATTTGTCGTTCCCCTGGTTCATATTGAATTTCAGCCAAATCGGTCCTTTGGTTCAAAAGTTATTAGCAAAACCGTAAATTTCAGATTCGTTTCACTATTTTTACACTAAAAAAATTTACACTCTAAAAAAATTTTACACTAAAAAAAAATTTTTTTACAAAAATGACAAAAAAAAGAAAAGTTTTTTACTCAAAATAAAATATTTCTAATCAAATTTGGTAATTTTTTTTTCACGTTATAAAATGTACACTTCTTTAAAAAGGGCATTGTGGAGGGTAGATTCGGCATAGATTCGGCCAAGTCGAATTTAACTTTTCTACTTGTTTTAATTCAAACATTTCCTCTAAGCACATCTACCCTCTATCCTTAACAATTATGAAAGTTTTTGAAAAAAGGACCAACATGACCCCATAAAATGAGCGATAGAGGGTTAATATGTTCTAAGAAAAGAAAAATCTAATTGTAAGAACAAGTCCTAGCTCGGAAGTATGTTTACATAATTTATTTCACAAGCAAGAATTAGTGGGCCTCACAAAAGTTATTAAATTTTTACACATAACCTAAAAATACATTTTCTTTGTCAAAATTAATTTCTTTTTTAAATTTTGATTGTAATTAATATATCCTCACCGAAAATGCAAAAGGCCCTAACTAACATTTTATTAATTTTACAGGAGAAGCAAAAAACGGTATTAAATAATATTTTAAATTTGTTAATAACTTTGCTGTTTTTTTAATGAATTTGGCTAAAATTTTGTGCGTTCTTTTAATAAATATGAATCAAAATATATCAAAAAATATTAAAAAAATTTTTGTTTAGTTGCTTCCATTGGCGATTGTCCAAATCACATGTTTGTTTTAATTTTAGCTATAAAATCTCTAATATTTATTATGCAGGCCTAATTTCATGTGAGGACGTGTATGTTGATAAAATAATCCAGAACCAATAAAAACACTGATTTTGAATTTTTTGTTAGTTAGGACCTTTTGCATTTTAGGTGACGATATGTTTTTCATTGAAATATTATTATGGAATTTTAATACCCTCCACTTAGTGGAGGGTATAAATATCGAAATATCGGTATTGATCAGTTATAGATTCTAAGACATTCTAGCCAAGTCCGCCTGTCTGTTAAAATGGCGATCCCGTGGGGGAGCATTTTAGAATAGGAGACTCTAATCTTATCCTTTTATTTTACGATATTTAATATTACCGGTAAGGAAGTACGCGACGGGCATGCAAAGATCTTTATAAACGAATTTGATAACATTTATGGCGAGAAGGACGGTGACCCCCTTTAAATGAAGCGCCCCTCTCAAAATTTTTGTGTATTATAATTTTGTTTTTTTATCACTTTGGTGTTCCACGACGATCACTATCCTACATATATTTAAATTTATTTCAATTCCGCGATTGTCTTTATTTAATTTCCATAATAATTTCACTATTTCCAATCCGTTCCTTCACACCATTTTGATTGGTATATACTGTTACCGCCAAACGTATTTTACTCATCGGAAAAAATGCTGGAATACTTTCTTTTTCCGGTCTTAAATTTCTAATATAATACAGATTCTAAACATTAAAATAAAACATAAAATAAAAATTAGAATTTTCTTAATTACTTAATGTTCTTTAGCATTATTACCTTCTTTATAGGACAATTTCTGGTTAAGTTCCCATATTTTAAGAAATTTGTAATCCAAACACTCATCACATTTGATTTATCCAATTTCAAACGTTGAAAATACAAACATAAATCAACATCATAAGAAATTATCTGTCGAAATTTATTTATACTCTTTATCCATACCGCAACATAGGCAGTACTCCATATATCGGTTAGATTTCTTTGGATATCTAATAAAATATTTACAGAACTATTGCCGGGATTTATGGAAATTTCAAAACCTTTCACAAATTTTCGATTTTCATTATATTTAGAGGATATGAAATAAATAGAACGGGATTTCTAGATAAAAAGAAATTTATAAATTTTTATCAAAAATTGGTTTAAGATTGATTTATAAAAAATACCTTTTTAGTTTCAATATTTTTTAATAATAAAAAAATTGTAAGAAATATTGTAAGTAGGCGCCACATTTTCCATTAAGCAAATTTTAAATAAATTTAAATTTTATAAATATTTCGGACAAAAATTATAAAACAATTAGATATTTTTAGATCTAGATTTAGAAAAAAAACAAAATAATTATTTTATTTTTTGAAGCTTTTACTTTCACATTTGCAGGCAATTAGCAAAAATTACCAACAATTAAGTTAGGTTAGGTTGAGAGGTTGACGTAATGTCCACAAGACCAGATCCTGATCCATAGTGATACCTCATGAAAAGGGGGGGGGGGGGGGGGTGTTGAAGGGGGCGGGGAGGGGGGATTGTGGGATTCACGTTCTTCCGTCTTCCTGTCCCATAGCATGACTATTTAAGTCCACACATGCGTCTCATCAAATTTACTCATCTTGTTATATTTCAACATCTTCCACGGGCTGATCCCTCTTAGTTCCTCCACATTATGAAAGAAATAAGAGCCAAAACAATTAAATCGAGTGCGAGATAGTGCAGGGCACTGACAAAGGTAATGGAGTGAATCTTCCACTGTCTCTTCGTCCCCGCACCATCTGCACAAGTCATCCTCAATTAATCTTAACATTTTCAAATAACATTTCAAGCCGGTGTGGCCTGTTATTATACCTACATACTTCCTTAGATCTGCCTTTTCCATATGTAAAAGCGTTTTTTGAACACGCTTTTCGCCGCGAGTCCATAGAGCCTTTGTTTGGATACAGTCATGTCTGCATTCCCATCTTGAATCCTCTTGGCGTTCAAAGTTCTGCCTGATCTCCATGTAAATAGCATCCAGGCCCAGATGTACATCGGTCCTAATTGCGTTGGATGGTAGAATGGCGCCCATACGAGCTAGCTCGTCCGCTTTTTCATTCCCTAGAATATTTTTATGACCTGGAACCCAGCACAGTCTTAAAGAGTGTTGTTCGATAAGAGCCTGAAGCTCTTGGCGACAACGGCTGACTACCCTAGATCGTATATTCCTATTTCCTAATGCCTTTAAAGCCGCTTGACTATCAATGTATATAATGATCTCACTAGAGTAGATCGGTCTCATTGAAATGAGTCTAGCAGCCTCCGACACTGCATACAGTTCCGCCTGAAAAATATTACAGCCGTCCTGTATCCGTAAGCTATATTCAATTCCCAGTTTTTCGCAGTAGACTCCACTACCTGTTCCCTGTTGCATTTTTGATCCATCAGTGTAGACCTCAATTTGATGTTCCCCGCGAAGTGGATTTTCCCAGTATTCCCTAGATGGTATTTCAATTTGTACGCTCTCATCCCATACAGTATGGGGAGTCATATAGTCAGTCACACAGTTCTCATATCGATGATTTCGAATAAGTTTTGTGTGGCCATATTCCCGCACCCTTAGCACACGATTCTGTGCCAGCCTTAGCTGTGTCCTAAGAGCGTATTCCTGGATGTATAGGTCCAAAGATGGTAAATCCAGAATCCTACACAGCGCATGTGTAGATGTCGTCCTGCGTGCACCAGTAATACTCAAGGCAGCTACTCTATTCACCTTGTTCAGATACGCAGCGTGTGTGGCCGTTTTTACAATAGGCCACCACACTAGTGCACCATGTGCCAGCGTTGGTCTTACAATTGCCGTGAAAATCCAGTGTATGAGCTTCGGTTTAAGACCCCATGTGTTCCCAATCATTTTCTGGCATCCATACATAGCTGCATACGCCTTTTTTACTCTCTCCTTTAGATTCTCACCAACAATTAAGATATCAAAACAATTTTGCACGAATAATCGAAAAATTCTTAATTGGTTGACAACTCTAATAAATTCACAAATTTTCTAAAGAAAATTTTGAGTTATCTATAATATTGACAACTATGCAAATTTTCTATAGAAAACTTAAAGTTATCGATATATCGATAACTTTACAAATTTTCTGTAGAAAATTTTTAGTTATCGATATATCGATAACTACACAAATTTTCTATAGAAAATTTTAGGTTTAGAACATTTTAAATTACACTGTGCTACAAAAGACCAAAAATAATTTATGCAGGGGTTCTCATATGATAATTCGGGTTGGTTGGAGTCCATAGAGTACTGATATACTCATAGTTTTTCTGGATCACTTCGTTAAGTACGTTTTTTATTGGCAAATGTGTTGAAAAACGGAAATTCTTAAATTACAATTTTAAAAAATTATTACTTTGTTAGTTTGCAACCGATTTGTTTTAAAGGTATAGGTCTTACCTTTCAAACAAAACAAAAATATTAAAAATCGATCAAGAATTGGCTGAGCTACGATCGCTTAAGTAAAAAAAAACGTATTTTTTGAAAAATTTGTCATATTCTTTACACTCTAAGTTGAAAGTGCATCATTAAACAATTTTTTTGAATTTTTTGTAAAAAAGTATAGTAAAGTAGCTTTCCAAAACACCAAAAAACATAACAATCGGTTTAAAAATGAATGAGTTATGCCAAGTTTTGTGATAGGGCATTTTCAAATTTTTTCAGAAACGTTTGTAATTCAAGCATTATTCATAAATCTTGTTACTAGTAGTAATTTTATGCGCATATGCATATAAACTAGAGATGAAAACGTAATTAGATTTGTGCGTGATTCACACATAATCAGAAGTGAGCGTGATTGAAAATTAATTTTACTCACGTGGTTGTTAGTGAGTGTCAGTGTGAGTGGAATAAAAAAATGGGCGTGTCAGTTACTTCCAAATCCTATTTATAATTTTTTGGGTTTGTTTAAAAAATATCAGTGTTACTTCTTAAACAAAAAAATATTGTGAATCGGTTGAAAACTGGCTAAGGTGCCCTTGTTTAAGTAAAAAACCTTTTTTGAAGAGTTATACCTGCAACATTTTTATGACAAAAAACATTTGACATTTTTGAAACGAAATTAGTAAAATTGTGGGATCATTTGATGGAAATTTTACCTGTTTATAAATATACGTATGACGCATTCCACACCAAATGTTCAGCGAAAAAAAACATGTGAACCGTAAATTTTTAAATGGGTTGTATGGATAGCCATGTGAGGCATTCCACACCAACTGTTCCACTACAGAAAAACCATAGTGGTTTCAATGGGATATCATTTGCAAAGTATTCGCTCTTAGGGTACTAATAAATAACAAAAATAAAATTTAAGTTTTTTTCAAAAAGTGGGCCTTGTAGGCGTGGTCAAATATTAAAAATATCAAACTTTTTTGCCTGAGTATTTATTCACGATCACGCACGCTAATGAAAGAAAAAAAATATTCAAGCACGATATTTTATTTTACTCACGCTCACGTGAACATCGTGACCGTAACTTATTTTTTTCTACTCACGTGTGCGTGAATGAGCGTGAGCAAAAAAAAATATCGTGCGTGACTCAATTTTTTCTTTCATAAGCGTGCGTAATCGTTATTAAAAACTAACTCACGCTATCATCGCCTCTTAAAATATTTTTAAAGTATTGATATTACTCATACGGACACGTTTTAAATACCATTATTGTAAAAAAATAAGCGTGTTGCAATTTTTGAATTTTGATTTTTCGAAAACAAGGCAAAACACATCTCTAAAAATTTCAGATCAGATAGAAAATTCCTTTAACTTTTTTTAAAAAAATAAAAAACAAATAAAATTGCGGCATGTTTTTTGATAAATAAAGTTTAAATTTAAAAAATTCAGAACTTCTTCTGAAAATGTTCCAATTTTCATTTTCTTAGCTTTTATTGTTAGCCCATTCAGCTTTTATTGATAGCCCATTTAATTGATAGCCCATTCAAAAATCTATAAACAGCTTTTGTCTTTAAGACTTTACTGTGTTTCATTTAATTTGCATAAATATTGAAGTAAAGATGCTCAGGCAAAAAAGTTAGATATTTTCAATTTTTGACCACGCCTACAAGGCCCACTTTTTGAAAAAACTTAAATTTTATTTTTGTTATTTAATAGTACCCTAAGAGCGAATACTTTGAAAATGATTTCATATTGACACGACACAACTTTTTTTTTTGCTGAACATTTGGTGTGGAATGCCTCATATATGGAGCTAAGAAAATTACATTTTTGGTTGTTCAATTTTTTAAAAACTGGGCTTAGGAGGCGTGGTCAAATATTGGAAAAATGGTCAAGTTTGTGTCAAGTTGCCTTGTTTAAATATATATCAAATAAAAACGAAATGCAGCAAAATCTCAAAAATTTACATTCTTGTATAGTTTTGTATCGGCTATCGATTAAAATTTTTTTGGAAAATTTTCAGAACCCGTTCTGAAATTTTCCATTTTTTAAAAAAGTCAATTTATAAAAAATCCGGCCACTTTTGTTTTTTTTTTTTGTAATTTTTTTTAAAGATTAGATGTTTGTGCAGCAAGATTTTTTTAAAAATTAAGATAATCTATAAAAAAAAATTAAGAAGAAAAAAAAGTAATTTTTCTGATTTTCAAAATAAATTTTAAAAATTTAAAATAGTTTTTGAAAAAAATTAAGTTCAATTTGTGTTTTTGCTAATTTATGCCAAAATATGCAATAATATGCACTTAAAAGTTCGAAATATGCACAATATATGCATTTAAAATCAAAATATGCAAAAATATGTATTTTCACCAAAATATGCAAAATATGCGAAAACAAATCGATGCATTTTAATGCAAATCTCTTGATTCGGAAAGATAATTGGTCGATATCGTTTTTAGGCTTTCGACAAAAAACATGCATTTGCATGGAAATCTCACCCTAGTTATATAAAAAACTTTTTTACCCGGGACCCATTGAAAAATTTTGGTACACAATTTTTTGCTCACTGAACATTTGGTGTGGAATGCCTCACATGTATATTTATAAACAGGTAAAATTTCCATCAAATGATCCCACAATTTTACCAATTTCGTTTTAAAAAAACATATTTGCAAGCGCACAGCTTTTTCTGTCATAAAAATGTTGCAGGTATAACTCTTCAAAAAAGGTTTTTTACTTAAACAAGCGCACCTTAGCCTGTTTTTAACCTATTCTCAATATTTTTTTTGTTTAAGAAGTAACACTGATATTTTTTAAACAAACCCAAAAAATTATAAATAGGATTTGGAAGTAACTGACACGCCCATTTTTTTATTCCACTCACACTGACACTCACTAACAACCACGTGAGTAAAATTAATTTTCAATCACGCTCACTTCTGATCATGTGTGAATCACGCACAAATCTAATTACGTTCCCATCTCTAGTTTATATGCATATGCGCATAAAATTACTAGTAACAAGATTTATGAATAATGCTTGAATTACAAGCGTTTCTGAAAAAATTTAAAAATGCCCTATCACAAAACTTAGCATAACTCATTCATTTTTAAACCGATTGTTATGTTTTTTGGTGTTTTGGAAAGCTACTTTACTATACTTTTTTACAAAAAATTCAAAAAAATTGTTTAATGATGCACTTTCAACTTAGAGTGTAAAGAATATGACAAATTTTTCAAAAAATACGTTTTTTTTTTACTTAAGCGATCGTAGCTCAGCCAATTCTTGATCGATTTTTAATATTTTTATTTTGTTTGAAAGGTAAGACCTATACCTTTAAAACAAATCCATAAAATCGAAAATCGGTTGCAAACTAACAAATTAATAATTTTTTAAAATTGTAATTTAAGAATTTCCGTTTTCCAACACATTTGCCAATAAAAAACGTACTTAACGAAGTGATCCAGAAAAACTATGAGTATATCAGTACTCTATGGACTCCAACCAACCCGAATTTTTATATGAGAACTCCTGCATATTTTTGGTGTAGCACAGTGTTATCGATAACTATACAATTTTAAGTTATCGATATATTAATAAATATAAAAATATTCTTTTAAAAATTTTAAATTATCGGTATATCGATAACTTCACAAATTTTCTATAAAAAATTTTAAGTTATCGATATATCGATAACTGTATACATTTTCAATAGAAAATTTTAAGTTATCAATATATCGATAACTATACAAATTTTCTATAGAAAATTTTAAGTTATCAATATATCGATAACTATACAAATTTTCTATAGAAAATTTTATATCGATAACTATACAAATTTTCTATAGAAAATTTTAAGTTATCAATGTATCGATAACTATACAAATTTTCTATAGAAAATTTCAAGTTATTGATATATCGATAACTACAAAAATTTTTTATGGAACATTTTAAGCTTTCGATAACTCTACAAATTTTCTATAGAAAATTTTAAATTATCGATATATAGATAACTATACAAATTTTCTATAAAAAATTTAAAGTTATCGATAAATCGAAAACTACACTAAATTTTAAGTTGTCGATATATCAATAACTACAGAAATTTTCTATAGAAAACTTTAAGTTATCGAGATATCGATAACTATACAAAATTTCCGTAGAAATTTTATGTTATTGATATATCGATAAATAAATAAATTTTTAATAGAACATTTTAAGCTTTCGATAACTACACAAATTTTCTATAGAAAATTTTAAGTTATCGATGTATAGATAACTATACAAATTTTCTATAAAAAATTCAAAGTTATCGATAACTACACAAAATTTTAAGTTATCGATGTATCGATAACTATACAAATTTTCTATAAAAAATTTTAAGTTATCGATATATCGATAACTATAATAATTTTCTATAAAAATTTTTAAGTTATCGATACATCGATAACTTAATATAGATTCTTTTTTTTGGTGGTTGTCAATATATCGACAACTTAAAATTTTCGATAGTTATCGAAAACTTAAAATTTTCTATAGAATAGACATTGATCTATCGATAACTTAAAAAATAGATTATGTATAGTTACCCGAGTAAAAATTTTTATATGATGCAATATATATTGATATGTAATACAATATATAATTAAACGCAATTTGATCCGAAAAATGGTGGATGTTTTTGCATTAAAAAAGATCAATTTGTATAAAATATGATTTGATTTCATCCGAGTTTTGACCAGACATTGCCATATATTAGTGGATCTAATTAGATCTAATTGCATAAAAACATGTAAAATCCTGGTGTTTTTTGGTTTGGGTTGAGTTACACCACAGGTCAACGATACATTCACCAAATATATAATTTTCTTAAACAAAAAAATGTTCGGGTACGCTTCGAACCAGATAGGTGATATACATAACCCTAACAAGGAAATGTTTAGGTACATTTTAAAAAGTTTCTTATACTTTGCCTTAAAAACTTAGAAAATTGTTGGTTAAATGGAAACATATAGTGTTATAAATGGAACAGAATAGGATATATATAATTTTATATTAAATTATACAGAAAAACAAATTTTGTATTGACCCTCATGTAATTTTATATAATTATATCAACCGTACACCTTTTAATCCGAATCATGATTCAATTATATATTACTACATTTGACTGCATTAAAAAAATTTAGAAAATATCTCACGGATGTATAATCATATATAATTTATTATGTTTGTATCAAGTTATATATTGTAATATATGTTTATTTTTACTCGGGTACTACTAATAATATAAATTTTATATACAAAATTTGTTTATCGATATATCGATAACTTAAAATTTTCTATAAAAGATTTGTATAGTTATCGATATATCGATAACTTAAAATTTTCTAAAAAAAAAAATTATAGCTATCAATATATCGATAACTTAAAACTCGATGTTTCGATAACTATACAAATTTTTTATAGAAAATTTTTATAATTATCGATTTATCGATAACCTAAAATTTTTATATATACAATTTTTATAATTACCAGCATATCGATAAGTTTTAATTTTCTATAGAAAATTTGTATAGTTGTCGATAACTTAAAATTTTTTATAGAAAATTTGTGTAGTTACTGATATTTCGATAACTTAAAATTTTTTATAGTAATCGATTTCTTTAAACGTTCTGTATAAAATTTCGATAATAATCGAAATTAAAAATTTCTGCAGAATATTTCGATAATTATCAATAAATATAAATTATCAATAAATATAAATAAACTTAAAATTTTCTTTTGAAAATTCCGATAGTTATTGATGTATCGATGACTTAATATTTTCTATAGAAAATTTCTGTGGTTGTCGTTATATCGATTACTTTAAATTTTCTTAATCGATAACTTAAACATTTGCTATAAAAAATTTCAATAGTTATCGATATATCAAGAGCTTCAAATTTTGTGTAGAAAATTTCGGTGTTAATCGATTTATAAATAGCTCAACATTTTATGTATAAAATTTTTGTAGAAAATTCTGATAGTTTTCGATTTATCGATAACTTAAAATTGTCTATAGAAAATTTGTATAGTTAGCGATACATCGATAACTTATAGTCATTGGTATTATTAATAAATTTAAGTTTTCGATAAAAAATTTGTATAGTTATCGATGTATCGATAACATAAAATTTTCTATGGGAGATTTTTATAGTTATCGATAACATAAAATTTCTGTAGAAAATTTGTAAAGTTATCGATATATTAAAATTTTCTTATGAAATTGTATATTTTTCATCAACTATATATTTGAATTAAGTTATCGATAACTTAAAATTTTTATTAGTTATCGATAAATTTAATAACTTAACATTTTCTACAATAAAAAAAAAACAATATTTTTATTATTTGTAATTTTTTTTTTTTTAATTCAATATTTATTTTAATTCTATAGTAAAATCACAATTACTTATACTCTCTTTTAAAGAATTTTTCTTTGTGTGAAATGCCACAATCATACGCCATTTACCAGCTGGAGCAAATGCTGGTATACTGTATTTATCCGGTTTAAAATTTGAAACTTGATAGTAATTCTAAAATAAAATTTTGTATTTTTAATTCAAAAATTTTTTTAAGAGAAATTTTAATTAACCTTTTTCATGGGACATTTCTTTGTTAAATTTCCATATTTATAGAAATTTAAAATCCAAGCATTAAACAAATTCTCTGTATCCAATTTTAAGTTTTGCAAAATTTTGCAAATATCTACATTGTAAGTAAAGATTTGCTTATAAGCATTTGTATTCTTATCCCATAATAAAATATTATAAGTACCCCAGATATCGGTAAGATCTTTTGCCACATCCATGAACAGACTAATGGATTTATTACCGGCAGTAGAGACGTTCAAATTGTTGATGTATTTTGTGTTAATATCGTATGTTATGTTAAGAATATTAAATGAACGTGTTTTCTGGAAATTTAAAAAAGAAAATTTTATAAAAAAAAAATTGGTTTTAATTAGGAAATTTTAGATTTTTGAAACCTAAAGATACCACTCCCAAGGTTTAATAAATTTAAAACAATACAATCTTTCACGCTCGTTAAATATCATTAAAACAATCATGACGCTTCTCTGCGTGTATTATTCATAATAAAAGGAAAATTTATTTTTTTTTTAAATTTTCTTAAGTTGTGTTAAGTGATTTTTTTTCAATATTTATTTTCTCATGCACCTTTTTACATCGAATATTTTGTAAAATTAACAAAATTATTAAAATAACAACGTAAATTTTAATCCACATTTTTGTAAACGCTAAATTTTGAATTTGTTAAAAAAATTATAAAAGTAATAATAAATATACGAGTATGATGTACCTACTTTTACTGATAGAATTTTAATTGTTATAAAGTATATTATATTTAAATTTTTAGTTGTCATTAGCAGGGCAATGAAATTTTCTATAGAAAATTTATATAGGTTTTGATACATCGATAACTTAAAATTTTCTATATATAATTTGTAGAGTTTGCAAATAATCGAGATATTTCATAATCGCGATTACGATTAAAAAAATTGCCGTTAATCGCGATTACGATTAATCGAATTTTTTAAATAATTTGAGTTGCAATATCTTTAAAAAAAAATCTTTTGAAATTTACATTTTAGAACGTATTTTTAGGAACAAAAACTGTTATTTTTAAGATATAAAAAAGCTTTCGAACTTGCCCAGTAAAAATTATTCGAGATTTTAGCACCACGGTCTCTTTTTTTAGTATATCATTGCGCTCGAGCGCCCTTGAAAATGTGTAGTTAAGATTTTTTTAAAACTTATAATTAAAATTCTTTGTTGATAAAATTACATACATTCTTTAATTTTTGACATCTTTAACTCTTTTTAAATTATCAAAAAGATTTTTGGAGAAAAATACTAGATTTTCTTACATCTTTATTGCGGTTAAATAAACTTTACAAAGAGTTCTTCAATCTTTGCTACTAAAGAGTACTCTAAACTGTGACTGGTTTGGATTCGCTCTTTGGATCATGATTTCTTTCCAAAGCTGCTTCCAGTTTACTAAAATTTCTGAGGGGTCGTGTCAAAATACCTGCCGATGGCCAGTTAGCTCTTGTGAGGAAATTTATTTAAAAAATTAACAAGGCGTCATTAGTCAACCAGCGGTCAAAGAATGAAAAAATTAAATTTTTGACAAAATTTCATGTCCAAATTTGTTGACCAAAGGCTTTAGAGTATATTTTAAAAACAAAACTCTTTAAAATTTACTGAGATCAGAATTGAAATTTTACCTTAAATTTGAATGACTTTTAAACAAGTTAAATGAACCATGGGTCAACCCATCAAAACTTTCCGGTCTACTTAACATTCCAGAATCAATGATTTTTGTTTGAAATTGTCCAGAAAGTATTCGTTTTTAACACTAATTTAGTTTTTTTGACAAATAATTTTAATAGAAACTTTAAAATTGGTTTCAAAAAATTTTGGAACTGAAGGCGTGTTTTTTTTTGGGTTTTTTTATATATAACTATAACTACTAGTAAAAAAACTGTATCACTACTTATCATAAAAATGTTGGCAACACTTTTAATTTCTAAAATGTACTTGGTATCACTTCATTTTAATGCATAAATATTTCTTTTTATTGAATTTATAGAATTAATAAAATTATTGTAATAGTTTTCTAATTTTTTTGTTAAGAATTTAAAATAATCAAACTAATTTTTGGAATTTTATTTATTTATTTTTTTAACTTTTCGACATAAAGAACAGTGTTGGTAATTGACAAAAACGAAAATTTCAAGATTTGGCACCACTTTTTATAAATACTTAACTTTTTAGAAAATATAAATATCCCTACTTACCAAGTGTATATCTACTTAAATTTGTATGGAAAGTTTATAACAAACTCGAAAAAAAACACGCCTTGAGTTAAATTCGTTATAAAAAGAGTGTATTTCATAGAAAATTTTTAATCGTAATCGCATGATTTTTTTGTCGATTACGATTACGATTAATTGGTGCGATTAATCGCGATTACGATTACGATTTTAATCGTTTTGCAAACTCTATATAATTTGTATAGTTTTAGATAAATCGATTTATCGGTAATTTAAAATTTTCTGAACGCAATTTGAATAGTTAATTCAAAATTATTAAAATTTTCTTTAGAAAATTTTTATAGTTATCGATATATCGATAACTTTCAATTTTCTATGGAAAATTTTTATAGAAAAAAAATTTCCTAGAGAAAATTTGTATAATTACCGATAACTTAAAATTTCTTATAAGAAATTTCTCGAATACCGAAAATTTTTTATAAAAAATTCGTATACATATCGATAACTTATAATTTTCTATTGAAAATTTGTATAGGTATCGATGTATCGATAACTTAATATTTTCTATAGAAAATTAGTATAGTTATCGGTAAATCGATAACTAAACATTTTTTATATAAAATTAGTATAGTTATTGGTAAATCAATAACTAAACATTTTCTTCAGAAATTTTGGTTTATTTTTATATATTTATCGATAAAATTTTATTTATCATTATTTATTCTTTGGAAAATTTGTATAGTTATCGATTTTTATAGAAAAAATTTCCACATAGAAAATTTGTATAATTACCGATAACTTAAAATTTCTTACGGATAATTTTTATAATAACCGATATCTCGAATACCGAAAATTTCTATAGCAAATTTGCATAAGTATCGATGTATCGATTACTTAACATTTTCTATAGAAAATTAGTATAGTTATTGGTAAATCGATAACTAAACATTTTCTATAGAAAATTAGTATAGTTATCGGTAAATCGATAACAAAATATTTTCTATAGACAATTTGTTTATTTTTATATATTTATCTATAACTTACACTTTTCTATAGAAATTTAGTATAGTTATCGTAATATAGATAGCTTAAAATTTTCTATAGAAAATGTTTAGTTATCGATTTTCCGATAACTATAGACATTTGTTTATTTTTCGATAACTATTAAAAATTATAAGTTTACGATAAAACTTATAATTTTTAATAGTTATCGATAACACCGTCCGACAAATTTCAAATTTTGGCTGTACACATGAACCGGAACAAAAAATTATGAGAGTATGGCCGAAAATAAAATACCCGTGTCTCCCTGTTTTTATACCCTCCTCACTTTGTCATTCCGTGTGTAACGCATCAAAATATTGGTCTAGTACTCTATAATGTATATATATTTATGATCAGTGATCGATTCTAAGATGTTGTCCGTCCGTCCGTCTGTCTGTCCGTTCGTCCGTCTGTAGTTAACACGATACAGTCCAAAATAAAAGAGTTAGACGTCCGACATTTAGCACGAATATGTCTTGTGTTCCTAGACAGGTTAAGTTCGTAAATGAGCAAAATTGGGCCAGGGGGAAAAAAGTTCCCCTTGAACCTCTGAAAAATATCATTTTTTTTACATGATTTTTTGTGTTTTTGTTTAACAAATGCAACATTTTTATGCTACAAGAAGTTCACAGTACTGAATTTGGACCCTGAGAATTAGAAAATGTCGTTTTTTTCGGTCCGCCCCCCCCCCCTTTTATGGGCGTGGAATAAAAAAATCCTTTTTAATAACGATAAACTTTTATTTCTTTAGTGCAAAAAGCATAAGAAAACATTTTTAAACACATATTCGAGAGAAAATTTGCCCCCCCCCCCAAAAAAAAATAAAACGCCTCTAATTTTTTTTTTTCGTGTTGGAGCACAGTTGGAAAAAACACCAATCTGGCAGGAAAAAATCATATCTTCTAAACTATTGGTCTGATCAGATAACAATACTTGGAGATTTTAAAGCTAAGGATATGAGCTTTTTGTATAATGAATAATAAGAAACTGTTTTTCAATACAGGGTGCCCCAAAAGGTGTTATATACGACTACCTCAGGAGTATTTTTTTTTTGTACCTGTTAGCTGTGGAAAATTATGTTTAAAATAAGAATTTTATACTTTTTGAAAAGTAAATGGGGTTATCAAATACTTTAAGTGAAATCTGATAACATTTGGACATATACCATACATCCAGCATATAACTAAAATAGGAGTCTTAGCACCTGATTGCATAAGCATATACGAATTTTTAGTTAGCCTTTTGTCAATGTATAGTGCCATTGCCTCTTCTGGTGTGTATTATGTCGGTGCTTCAGAGGGGTAAAATACGGCTTTGTTCATCTTTGTAGCCCTTTTGGGTGTTTTTTAATTTCATCTAATAATTGGGCTGCATCTCTCTTTCCAGATTTGTACAGACTTACTTTCGTAGCGACCAATAATTATTCCTTGATGTTGTTTTGTACAAGATCCGAAACACGACTCCTCTTGGATTTTTTTGTCGTTTCCAAAAAAGTCTTCAAAGAACGACCTCGAGGTTGTGACGGTCCTGGTTGTTCGTCTTCTACTAGAAAATCTATATTTTCATTCAACCATATATTGTAATGATTTTCAAAACTATATAAATTGCGAGAAACACTGGCCCATCTACATTTAAATTTACTACATAAATCTCGCACACTAACAGTTAGTTTTTTATAGCTATCATTCTCGTTGCAGATGTTGTTTCCAAGTTTGGACAAGATATAATCGATAACTGTTGAGTTCCGATCAGAAGCACTGTAGCATTTACGCCAAAATATCTCTCTCCGTTGAAATGACATGTCAAACAAATTTAAAAAAACCAAAGAGTTTATTAACCAATTCAAATGATAGTAGCTGTGTTCGCGAACTCAATAATTTGTACGAATTTGTACAAATTATTACGAATTTTGTCTAAAAGTCGTTCGCGTACTTTAAAAACCCAGTAACGAGAGAGAAAATGAGAGAAAAAGGTGACAGTTCTATTTTAGAAACTTGCAAGTTTTTACTGGATAAATTTTTGCCAGCAAGAATTATCAAGCACAAAAAAACATATGTTTT
The DNA here is from genome assembly GCA_963921195.1 of Pegoplata infirma. Lineage (NCBI taxonomy): Eukaryota > Metazoa > Arthropoda > Insecta > Diptera > Anthomyiidae > Pegoplata > Pegoplata infirma. Next base: position 198,867,261 of record OY992539.1, read on the forward strand.
AAAAACGTATGACTATATTTTTGTAAACAAAATACAAAATATTCTGCAGTTACATTTTTGTGTATAAAAAATGATTAAATATCAAGGAATGAATAAAAAAATACATCCTAAAATTAAATTTATTTTATTAACAAGTTACAAAAATAAATACCATCAAACTAAAAATTTACAAATGAAGGCAAAATTTTTTATAAGCTGATTTAAATCAGCTGTTTAACTTACTTGCAAATTTTTACGGATTTCTGTTCGCGTACTTTTTACAATTTTTCCTTTTTGAGAGCGATTTCTTTTTTACTCTCTAAATGTTTGTTGCTTGATAATTTTTACTGGGAAAGTACGCAAACAGACTTAGTATTAAATTTATTATGATTTATAACAAAATTTTTATTAAGAATTTTTTCACCAACTGAATGCGACTTAAATCGGTTATTTAAAAATTATAAAATCAAAAATAATTTTAATTCAGCACGAACTTTTTTCAAGATTTCGATGCTCTACTATGTTAAAAACAAATTACTAACAATCCTTCGCGATTCTCAACATATACGTGAGTCGCGTTCATCGCTGCCTAGGTTTAGAATTATAATTATTGAAAGACCAAAATTACAAAAACAATTTTAAAAAATCGCTACGCAGGCCTACGCAGCTAATTTTTTGAATAGTAATACTTCATTATATGTAGAATAATCTATAATTAAAGATTAAGCAGCATCTGACAGCGATTTTTTTTGTAGCTCCATAAGAATTTAAACAAGTCAAAAAAAAACGTTGTTTATGTAATTCGTTACGGGGGAGCCTTCGCAAAACAGATAACGTATGGAAATTTATACATAATATACCTAATAGCACCCTTTAAAAGAAATCAAACACTTGGTAGGTAACGGCTTACCCCTTCCGATACACGGCGATGACAAGTTTACTATTATAAACAACTAACTGTGAGAGCCCAATAAATTATCAACATTTGATGTGTGTAATTCCCTAATGGGTTAACTAAACTTTAAGTTCTTAACGGATTAAAACGCAGTCACTATCCCACTTTAAAATGGCTTTATAACTTTGTTAAAATCTGTTAGTTATATTTTGAATTATTTCCCGCTAGATTGACAATTTTTCCCACTGTGTGGAGGTTATAAAAGGTTCGGCATAGCCGAATTTAACACTCTTACTTGTTCTAGATCAATTCGCGTTTTCGCGAAAAATGCAAAAAAAAAATTTTTTCGCACTATAGAAAAAATTCACACCAGTCATGACTCTGCAGATAGTGGGTATAAAAATAACATTCCCGTGTCTCTCAGGTTTTTAAATTAATTCGCGTTTTTCGCAAAAAATGCAAACAAAATATAATGTTAAATTGTGTTTCACAAAAGAAGTGTGAAATAAGTCGAAAATGTAAAAAATTTACTTCTGAGAAATATAGTGTTAATAGATGTGTTCAGTAAAATTTAATGGCGGTTATTTTCATGGAATACACCGTCCGACAGCCAATATTAAACATGAACCGGATGATATACGTCTGAAAGTAGTGACAAAATGGAGTAAAACTGCATTTATAGTTTTTCATTCCGTGATCCTGTTTCCTTTTAAAAGGACTTTAAGGCTTTAAAGGATACATTTTGTATAATATTTTTGAAATATTTGAACTTGTCTTAAGGTGAAACTGGTGATGGCAAATTAAAGAGGAGGATCTCCCCTAATTTTTTAATTTTTTTTATTTTGCCATATCAGAATAAAAGGATGTGAATAAAGACATTTGAAAACGTTATCAAAATATTTTGTTGAAAATATTGAATGATATTGAGGGATACATTTTTGAAAGAACGTAATTTCTTTCATTTTTCCTGATATGAAAAAATAATAAAAATGGGAATGTTTGGGAAGATCCTTCTCTTTCATTTGCTGTCACTAGCAGCATGCTAGGACAAGTACAAATATTAAAAAAGTATTTTATAAAATTAAATCCTCTAAAATTTTGAAGCCTTTTTAAAAGGAAACAGGATCACGAAAAGAAAAACTGTAAATGCAGTTTTACTAAACGTATGAGGCATTCCACACTAAATGTTCCGCTACAGAAAAACATGTGTCCCGTAAATTGGATAGCCCTATATGAAACTTAGAAAATTGCGTTTTTGGTTTTTCAAAAACTGGGCTTAGGAGGCGTAGTCAAATATTGGAAAAGGGGGCAAATTTGTGGCGAGTTTCCTTGATTAAATATTTATCACATTAAAACGGAATGCACCACAATCTCAAAAATTTACATTCTTATATAGTTTTGTATGGGCTATCGATTGAATTTTTTTTTTTTGGGAAATTTTCAGAACCCGTTCTGAAATTTTCCATTGTTTAAAAAAGTCAATTTATTAAAAATCCGTCCACTTTTTTTTTTTTTGTTTTTTATTTTTTTTTTTAAGTTTAGATGTTTGTTCATCCACACAAAGAAACTCAGAAACACGTTCTTCCTTTTTTCGAGAAAATCGCATTTAAAGTTTTAATTTCATGGCAATTTTGTAATTTGCTTGTATTTTCTTGTTTTAACGTTGCGAATGAGTATTATTAATTGCATAAATATTTATCATACGCTCTGTTGAAACAAGAAAATACAAGCAAATTATAAAATTGTTATCAAATTTAAAATTCAAATGCGATTTTCTCGAAAAAAAAGAAAGAACGTGTTTCTGAATTTCTTTGTGTCAAACATCTAATCTTAAAAAAAATTAAAAAAAAAACAAGCCAATTACTAAATTGTTATGAAATTCAAAATTCAAATGCGATTTTTTCAAAAAAAAAAAAGGAAAAACTCATGTCTGAATTTTTTTTTTTGTGGATAGGCAATCATCTAAAATTAAAAAAAAAAGTATTTAACAAAAACAGGTAGAAAAGTTAAATTCGACTTGGCCGAATCTATGAATACCCTCCACAATGCCCTTTTTAAGTGATAGTAAATTTTCTAACGTTAAAAAAATAACATTTTTGGTTAGAAATATTTTATTTTGTGTAAAAAAACTTTTTTTTATTAATTTTTGAAAAAAAAAAAAAAATAGTTTACTAATTTTTTTTTTGAGTGTAAAATTTTTTTTGAGTGTATTTTTTTTTTTTTTAGTGTAAAAATATTTTTGTGTGTCAAAAATACCTTGTAAAATATTTTTGTAACTTACCAATGTTTTTAAAACATGTTTAACGGGTTTTCAACACGTGAATTTAAGGTGAAACAAATATGAAATTTACGGTTTTGCTAATAACTTTTGAACCACTAGACCGATTTGGCTGAAATTTAAAACAAACCGGACCAGAGGAATGCCAAACATATATGCCACACTTCAGAATTGCCGTTCGAAAGTTACCGTGTGTTTTATCTCGTAAATTCCAGAAAAACCCTTGCCGAACTTGACTCATTTGCTTATAACTTTTGAACCACTGGACCGATTTCGCTGGATTGCAATACCAACCTGACCAGGTAAATGCCCAACATATATGCCAAACTTCAGTAGCCTTCGTAAAGTCTTTCAAAAGTTAGCGTGTTTTCAACAGACAGAGAGACAGACAGACAGACAGACAGACGGACGGACGGACATCGCTAGATCGTCTTAAAATCGATTGAGGATCATGAATATATATACTATATGGGGTCCTAGACCAATATTTCGAGGTGTTACAAATGGAATGACAAACTTATATATATCCTCTATCACTAGAGTGGAGGGTATAAAAAACAAAAGTGGCCGGATTATTGATAAATTGACTTTTTTAAAAAATGGAAAATTTTAGAACGGGTTCTGAAAATTTTCAAAAACACATACAAAAACTATATAAGAATGTAAATTTTTGAAATTGTGGTGCATTCCGTTTTAATGTGATAAATATTTAATCAAGGCAACTCGTCACAAAATTGACTATTTTTCCAATATTTGACCACGCCTCCTAAGCCCAGTTTTTGAAAAATTGAAAAACCAACAAGTAGAAAAGTTAAATTCGACTTGGCCGAATCTATGAATACCCTCCACAATGCCCTTTTTAAGTGATAGTAAATTTTCTAACGTAAAAAAAAAAATAACATTTTTGGTTAGAAATATTTTATTTTCTGTTTAAAAACTTTTTTTTATTTTATTTTTGAGTGTAAAATTTTTTTTGAGTGTATTTTTTTTTTTGTTTTAGTGTAAAAAAAATGTTTTTTGTTAATTTTTGAAAAAAAAAAATAATTTACCAATTTTTTTTTTTGAGTGTAAAATTTTTTTTGAGTGTAAACTTTTTTTTGGTTAAAAATATTTTATTTTCTGTAAAAAAACTTTTTTTTATTAATTTTTGAAAAAAAAAAAATAATTACTAATTTTTTTTTTTGAGTGTACAATTTTTTTTGAGTGTTTTTTTTTTGTTTTAGTGTAAAAAAACTTTTTTTTGTTAATTTTTGAAAAAAAAAAAAAAATAATTTACCAATTTTTTTTTTGAGTGTAAAATTTTTTTTGAGTGTAAACTTTTTTTTAAGTGTATTTTTTTTTTGGTTTATGTAAAAATATTTTTGTGTGACAAAAATACCTTTTAAAATATTTTTCTGACTTACAAATATTTTTAAAACATGTTTAACGGGTTTTCAACACGTGAATTTAAGGTGAACTAATCTGAAATTTACGGGTTTGCTAATAACTTTTGAACCGCCAGACCGATTTGGCTAAAATTTAAAATGAACCGGACCAGAGGAACGACAAATATATATGCCACACTTCAGCACCCTCAGAATTGCCGTTGGAAAGTTACCGTGTGTTTTATCTCGTAAATTCCAGAAAATCCCTTGCCGAAATTCACTCATTTGCTTATAACTTTTGAACCACTGGACCGATTTCGCTGGATTGCAATACCAACCTGACCAGGTAAATGTCCAACATATATGCCAAACTTCAGGAGCCTCCGTAAAGTCTTTCAAAAGTTAGCGTGTTTTCAACAGACAGACAGACAGACAGACAGACGGACAGACGGACGGACGGACGGACGGACGGACGGACGGACGGACGGACGGACGGACATCGCTAGATCGTCTTAAAATCGATCGAGGATCATGAATATATATACTTTATGGGGTCCTAGACCAATATTTCGAGGTGTTACAAACGGAATGACAAACTTATATATACCCTCTATCACTAGAGTGGAGGGTATAAAAACGCAATTTTCTAAGTTCCATATAGGGCTATCCATACAACCTATTCAGAAGTTTACGGTACACATGTTTTTTTTTCGCTGAACATTTGGTGTGGAATGACTCATATATATTTCCATATAAACTACCACAACGATTACACATTTTTGACAATAACCAACTTAACGAAGACGAATTTGGACACGACCGATACACCACTGGATAGGCTGTCAAAAAACCCTTCGACCTGTATAAAATGTTTATATAGTTTCTTTTTAAGAAACCGTTTTTCCCCCTCCCTCTTTGTCATTCCGTTTGTAACTCATCGAAATATCGGTCCAGGACCCCATAAAGTATATATGTATATAATTGATCATTGATCGATTTTAAGACCTTCTAGTGATGTCCGTCTGTGGAAATGGTGATCACGGTTAAAATATTACATGCAGATGACTGAAACTTAAAATATTTATTGAAAGTTCTCCCGAAAAGTTTGGTATTGCACTTGAGCAATATCGGTTCAGCGGTTCAAAAGTTAGGAACGAAAATCTAAGGACACCTCAAAAAGTTTGGTACATTTAACATAACCTAAAAATAAAAAATGCTTTAATTCGGCTTCTGATTGACATATGTAAACATAATTGAATACCGAATGGTATTTAAACAACTGCGAACATATTTCTTGACAAAAAAGAAAACAATCGCGGATTTTTTTTTACCAAATTTTTTTTTCGCGGATTTTTTTTTTTTTAAATTACAAAAGTGTAATATGATAATTTCAACTTTTCTGCAATAAAACAACAATTTTTTTATGATTTGCAATTAATTTTTTTTATAATCAAATATTTATTTTAATTCAATAGTAAAATCACAATTACTTATACTCTCCTTTAAAGAATTTTGTTTTGTATAGAGTGCCACAATCAGGCGCCATTTTCCAGCTGGTGCAAATGATGGTATGCTGTCTTTATCCGGTTTAAAATTTAAAATTTGATAATATTTCTGAAATAAGAAATCTTTTCTTTTTAATATAAATTTTTTTAAGAAATTTTTTGGAAAGAAATTTTTTTTAAAGAAATTTTAATTTACCTTTTTCATTGGACATTTCTTTGATAAATTTCCATATTTATAGAAATTTAAAATCCAAGCATTAAACAGATTCTCTTTATCCAATTTTAAATTTTGTAAATTTTTACAAATATCTTCATTGTAACTGATGATTTGCTTATAAACATTTTGATTCTTGTTCCATAATAAAATATTATAAGTACCCCAGATATCGGTAAGATCTTTTGCAACATCGATGAACAGACTAACCGAACTATTATTGGCAGTAGAGATTTTTAAATTGTTGATGAATTTTATGTTGGTATCGTATTTAATGTTAAGAATATTTAATGAGCGGGTTTTCTGGAAATTAAAAAAAGAAAATTTTTGATTAAAAACGGTTTTTGATTATTTTTTTTTGGTTAGGAACTTCTAGGTTTTTAAATAATAGTTTATTTATAACAAAATATTCTTTCACGCTGTTTAAATATGATTAAAACAATCTTTAATCTTCTCTGCGTGTGTTATCCATATTAAAAAAATAAATTTAATAATAATGTGCAACAACCAAAATCGAAATGGGATGAAACCAAAGGCAAATTAAAGTTGGCAATTCCATTAAAAAAACCCTCAAGGCTTTTTTTTAGCTCAGCGCTAGATTTTTTTACACGCATTTGAAGTTGGTGAACTTTTATTATAATTATAGTAATAATTGCTTGAAAAATCTATAAGTGGCGTATGCTTAATTTTGCAATTGCCTTTAAATAACAATCATACGCAACGTGTACGTGGTTCATTTTGAATAATTTGGCTATTCAGTAAGCAAGTACTGGGCCGATTGTTGTGAAATTTCTACCGATTACAACAAACACATGTCCAATAAGAGCACCACCAGGGACACCTATATTAGAGCATGTTTAGAACAAAAAAACTATAAATTCTTTAAAATCACTAACTTTAAATGCGTGTAAAAAATAACCTAGCGCTGAACTATAAAAACGCCTTAAGGCCTTTGTTATATTAAATTTCAATATTCATTTTCTTTTGATTTCATTCCATTCCGATTGGGTTTGATTTTGTATCACTGTGTATTTTTTTTGAAAATTTCCTCAAGTTGTGTTAAATGAGTTTATTTCAATATTTATTTTCTCTTGTACCTTTTTACATTGAATATTTTGTAAAATAAACGAAATTATAAAAATTACGAGATAAATTTTAAGCCACATTTTTGTAAACGCTATATTTCGAATTATTTAAAAAATAATAAAATTTAAGTAATAAAAAATATATGATGTACCTACTTTCTATTGATAAAATGTTAATTGTTTTAAAAATTGTTTATTTAATTTTTTAGCTGTCATTAGTTTACAATTGCCAAACAAAAATTTCAAATTAGTTGTTCAATCAAGCTTGACTTTTAACAATTTAGATTTTAACAATTTAGATGACTTTTAACAATTTAGACTTTTAACAATTTAGAATTTACAAAGGTAGCAAATTATTATTTTTTCGTTCACTATGTGAAAAGATTCTCCGAATCTGATAAATTTTCTGTGCAAAAAAAACAATTATATTTTTGCCATAACAATTAACTTTTTTGTTAATTGTACCCTCTAACTACAGTATGGGGGTATACTCACTTTGTCATTTCGTGTGTAACGCATCAAAATGTCAGTCAAGGACCCAAAACAGTATATATATTTATGATCAGTGATCGATTCTTAGACATTCTAACGATGTCCGTCCGTCTGTAGTTAACACGATGCAGTCCAAAATAAAAGAGCTAGACTCTTGAAATTTAGCGCAAATATGTTTTATAAGACATATATAGGAGCATAAATGCTCCTAAGCAGTTTAAGTTCGTAAATGAGTAAAATCGGACCAGGGGGAAAAAGTTCCCCCTTGAACTAAGCCAAAAAACACCACTTTTTTACATGATTTTTTCTATGTTTTTGTTTAACAAATGGATAATTCCATTTTAAATCAACGAAAAAAAATGCCATTTTCGACCTTACCCTCTTTGAATTGTACAAAAATTAGCATGAATGTTCAACGTTACTGAACTAATATAAATTCAAAAATTTTAGGAGTCTAGCTTTTGTGGTTCCCGAAATATGGCTCTTCGAAAAGTAGAAAATTCATCAAAAACACACATAAGTGGTCTCCTATTATTGCTTATATCTTCAAAAGTTTTAAACGTACAAGCTCGAAATTGGTCTCATTTAATAGGTATTGAAAATATCTTTAAAACTACGTTCGGCGATTTTTTTTTTGCGAAAGTTCAAAGGTCACTATTACACGATTTAAAGTTTGGGAAGCTATATCTAAAAAAATGAAATTTTTAAAATTCTAAAAAAAATATATGTTGATCCTGATAGTCTCCTCTGCATTTTGTGCAAAAAAATTTGAGTGAGCTCTTATTAGTTCCTGAGATATAGACAATAATGTGAAATTATTTTAAAAAAAATGAATACTATTTTTTTTAGTAATTTTTTTTTTTATTATTTCTTTTAATAACAAATATTTTTTTTTGCAAAAATTGTAAAAAACATTTAATACGTTTTTATATTTTATATTTTCTTAGGCTTTAAACTTAAAGGAAGATGCTGATACACGGCTAGTCCGAGCCGGCTGTAACCTAAATGTGCGAATACAATCATTTTTTTTTTTTGAATATGCACTTTTAGGTTACAGCTGGCTCGGACCAGCCGTGGATAGTCTTGTTTTGCATTTCGTGATACATTTTTGGGCGAGTTATTGTTTAATAAGCGTAAAATTTTATATAAAATTTTATTATATATTTTTTTAATTTTTGTTTAATGTTTAGCTTTCTCATTTAACCTGAAGTTATTTTATTGTAATGAGCTTTTGCTGGTTATTGATTAAAATATTTAAAAAAAATTCAAATTTAAATAAAAAACCTAGTAGGAAAACTATTCAACATTTGTTTAGTTTTTCTCATAAAGTTTTTTTATTAAATCAAAAGCAGTGGTTTGAAAAAATTGTGTTTTTTTGTGTTTATCATGACAACGTTTATATTGAAGTGCTGTAATCCTTTTAGTAAATCGTGACATTCTAAATGTGTAAAGAGACTAACAAGAGTGGATGTTAGATTTTATAGATGTTCCCAACATTTCAGCGTCCCATAAAGTTTGTTGTACATGCAGACTTCGCCTGTCGAAATTGAAAAACCATAGTGGTGCTTGTACCATCCAAGAAATTTCTGAACCGTTTACATTTCAAGAGCGTTCGCAATCTGATGAAGAAGCATCCGGTACAGAAGCGGTTGTGTTAGACAAATTAAACGAAGCCCTACCATATTTGGAACACTCACCTATCAAAAAGAAAAAACTTTGGGTTTCCAGCCGAATGGCATTTTTTTGCCACAAGCCATGGAAAAGGTCCTACACTCAAAAAAATAAACTTGTTAAACGCCTGGTAAAATGCCTTGTAATCCCGTTCTACCAATATTTAACAATTTTCCTTGTTTTTTAACAAAAAATCTTGTACTTTGCTCAAACGAGAACTACAGTTTTATTGGTAATTTTACAAGTTTATTTTCGTAATTGTATTCTACCATTTTGAAAGGTTATTTTACAAAAAAAAAAACTGTAATTTTACAACAAAGTTTTTATTACGAGGATTCTAGTTGAATTACAAAAAAAAACTTTATTTTACAAAAATTATGTTATACGACGATTTATGTTGTTTAACAAAAAACTTTTTTTTTTGTATTTTTTTTTTCAATTGAAAAATATTTAAAAAAAAATTGAAAAATTTATTACGAGGATTAATTTAAGGAGGAGTAGTTAATTTACAAAAAAAAACAGTTATTTTACAAAAAATTATATTATTACGAGGATTTATGTTGTTAACAAAAATTTTTTTTTGTAAATTTATCATTTTGGTTTGTAAATTTACCATTTTTTTAAACATATTTACCATTTTTTCTTGTAAGTTTACCATTTTTTTTTTTGTATTTTTCCGGTTTTAAAACAATATTTTTACCAATAAAATTGGTTATTTTACCAATTTTTGGTGCATTCAAAATTACGAGGAACTCCTCGTAATTTTACGAGAATTTTACCTACGTCATATTTTACGAGAATAGCCTCGTAAAATCACGAGATTTATTGGTAACTTTACAAGTTTTTTTTTTTGAGTGTAGTGATGGTCTTTGTGGAACCGTAAAGAGAGAAGCTCGCCGAGCCAGTTTGCAGCGTCCAATACAGGACCAAATTACTACCCCGCATCAATTGTATGAGTGGTGCCGTGAACATCTTTTAAATTGTAATTTTGTATTTTTAACAGAGGAAGATTATAAAGCAGAAGAAGACTTTCTTAAAAACAGGTTTATTGGTTTGAGAACTATACCAGGAACACAAAAATTCCACTATTTTGCTCCTGAAGGAAAATCAAAACTTAAAGTAAAACAGTACTCCGAAGACCAAGAATTTTTAATTGAAAATATTTACAATTAATTAATCGCATATGTTTGTAAAATATATATATCGTCGAACTATATTCAATAAATGCCAACTCGAAAAAGCTTACTGTTCAGGAGAGCTAAAAAACTATTTATTTCGCTAATTATTGTAAAAATTAACAATGTACCTTCCATAACATGGTTTAAATATTCTAAACAATTTTTACCTATGCAAAAATTTTCATATTTTGCACTTGTTTGCGTATTTTTCAGAGATGGCATTTATTACTATATCAAAAAACAAATATTTTTTTAGAGTTGGCATATTTTGTCGGAAAATAAAAATACATTTTTTTTGTAAAAATTTTAAAAAAATTTTTTTTTTGGTTTTTGTTATCCTTAGTACGGTAATTGCAAAAACTGAACAAAAAATTAAAAATCTTTGCATATTTTTAAAAGTTACTAGCTCCGAAAGCCTTTTAATATCAGGGTGGTCAACTTTGGCACTCTGTAACTCACGCTGTATTGCAATAGGGTCACTCCAAACTAGCTATTTTGAAAGCTTATATCATTGAATTTATTTGCCCCATTCATAATGTTTCAATCTGATAAATAGTTTGAAAGTTACATAAATATAAGCAATTTTTTTTTTGCAAACACTATTTACCGATATTTTTAAAATGGCAATATCTCGAGAACCAGTCATTACATATCAAAATCTTTACAAGATTCGTGTTTAGCATGGCAAATGCGATAAGATATGTGGTCTATTTTTTTTTTTAAAAATTTTTTGAAAAATTTTTGGAAATTTACAATGGGAGTTGGCATTTATTTCCACCAAAAAAATATGTACTTTGAGTTAGCAGAATAACAAAAATGGATGTAAAATGACAACAAATTATTTTTTTGCTCTGAAATTTTTATGGAAGATAGGTATTACATAGGGGAGCTATTTGCCATCGGAAACTCATTTCCGTCAAATTTGAGTTGGCATATTTTGAATATAGGTTCACGATATGTAAAATAAATATTTCTTACTTTTAACTTATTTTGTCTAAAATAATATATGTATTTAATATCACGCAACTAAATTAAAAAAAAAAATATATGTATACAAAAAAAAAATATAAAATTTTTTCAAACAATTTCACATTTTTATCAATATCTCTGGAACTAATAAGAGCTCACTCAAAATTTTTGGCACAAAATGCAAAGAATACTATCAGGATTAGCATATATTTTTTTCCAGAATTTTAAAAATTTCATTTTTTGAGATATAGCTTCCCAAACTTTAAATCATGTGACAGTAACCTTTGACCTTTCAGAAACAAAATTTAACTAAATGCAGTTTAAAAGCTATTCTCAATACCTTTAAAATAAGACCAATTTTGACCATGTAAGTTAAAAACTTTTTGATATATAAATTATAATGGCAGACCACTTATATGTGATGTTAATGATTTTTTCATTTTTTAACGCGCCGTATCTCAGGAACTAAAGAAGCTGGAAGCCTAAAATTTTACGTTTATCTTAGTTAAGTAAGGTGCAAAAAGACAACTAAGTTTCATAAGATTCAAAGGTGGTCGGGAAAATCCATTCGTTGGTTATAAAAATTTTAACCCAAATGCAACATTTTTATGCTACAAGAAGTTCAAAGTCCTGCATTGGGACTCAGGAGATTAGAAAATGACGTTTTTTCGGTCCGCCCCCTTTTGTGGGCGTGGGTTAAAAAAAATGTTGAAATAATGATAAACTTGTATTTTTTTAATGATGACCACAGCCGAACCCCCCCCCCCCCCAAAAAAAAAAGGAAAACCGAACTCCCCTGCATTTTTTTTTAATTTTTTGCATGTTGGGTGGTATAAAAGATTTGACACAGCCAAATTTAACACTTTTACTTGTTATACCCTTCTACCATAGAATACTCACTTTGTCAATCCGTTTGTAACGCATCTAAATATCGGTCGGGGACCCCATAAAGTATATATATTATTGATCCATGATCGATTCTAAGACATTCTGTGAATGTCCGTCGGTCGTCCGTCCGTTTGTCTGTAGATGGCACGATGCAGTCCAAAATAAAAGAGCCTGTAATTTGGCAAGAATATCTCTTTTGGTCCTAGGTTAAGTTCGGAAATGGGAAAAATCGAACCGGGGGGAAAAAAGTTCCCCCTTGAAGAACTAAACCGACCCCTGAAAAACACGATATTATTTACGTGTTTTTTATATTTTTGTTAAAGAAATTAAACATATTTATCCAAAAAGAAGTTAAGAGTTCTGAACTAGGACCGGACACAAACAAATTAGTTTTTTTTTGCCCGCCCCCTTTTTAGGGTGTGGATACAAAAAAATAGTTTAAATAGTAATAAAATTGTATAACATTAATGTTAAAAGCATAATAAATAAATTAGTAAACATTTTTCGAGAGGGGGAGGTGTCCCCACAGCCCCCACCGAAAGCCCCCTTCCCAAAAACGCCTCTGGATATTTTTTTAACATATTAGAGCGTATAAAAGATTCGGCACCGCTGAATTTAACACTTTCACTTGTTTTTTATTAAAAATTACTTTTTTTGAGATATGTATCAGCTGAATGATCCTGCTCGTTAAATTGTGAAATTCGGGGCTCATAAGTACAACAGTTTTTAAAAAGTACCAGAACCTTTATTTATTCACTTTTTGCATCCTTTGGATTAGAATTTTTATAAACTAATTTGTTTACCAAGTTTTTCAGTATGAAGATCCTGGATAAAAAACTTTAAGTATTAAGGTCTATTACACAGTGCAACAGCACATTTAGGGCCTCAACCAAACCAAGACAGTTTGAAAGTACGTATGTATAGTAGTAAAAATCCCAAAGGGTTTAGCTCTGTAACGTATAATTTTTTTTTTTATAGCCCACTGAATTTTTCAGTTTTTTTTTTCAAAGGCGTTGGAAAAAAGGTCGAAAAAACTAATGTTAATGTTCTTTTGAACTTAAAATAGCGTTTGGATGTCTTCAATAGAATTTTATGGGGAACATTTTTCTAGAGTACGCTAAACCTATATCTCCCGTTTTAATGTGTCATTTATGTCATTATTTTAAGAAATGGCTCAGAAACCTACTAAGACGTGCGTTTAAAGGGTTAAATTGTTCTGCGATTATTTTAAGCATCAAATTTCACTGGGGGTTACTGAAGGCAGAAAGTTCGACCGGTATACGAAAAATGCATAAAAAAGATTAATTGTAAAGTATCATTAACTTTTGATATTTTTTCCTAAATTTGTTATGTAGTTACAATTGTATACAATTTCTGGCAAAAATATAAAAAAATTAATGACACTTTACAATTTATCTTTTTTCTGCATTTTCTTTATACCAGTCGAACTTTCTGCCTCCAGTAACCCCTAGTGAAATTTGATGCCGAACATATTCGTTGAACATTTTAACCCTTTAAGCGCAAGTCTTAGTAGACTTTTGAGCCATTTCTTAAGAAAAGTACTTAAATGACCAATAAATACGGCAGATAGAGGGTTAATTTATTCTAGAAAAAAATTCCCCATCAAATTCTATTGATGACATCCCAACACTATTTTAAGCTCAAAAGAACAGTTACATTATTTTTTTGACTTTTTTCAAACGCCTTTAAAAAAAAAAATGAAAAATTCAGTGGGCTATAAAAAAAATTTGAGACGTTACAGATCAAAACCCATTGGGGGTTTTACTACTACACACAAGTACTTTCAAACTGTCTTGGTTTGGTTGAGGCCCTAAGAAATGACCCTTCAATTGTGTCACAGTGTTATTTTAGAAGATCGAAAAAGAAGCAAAGTACAATTTCTGCTTACCCTTTTATGATCGAAACTTTCTAAAAAGTACTTTTGACAAATTGTTTGTTTCATTATAATCTAATCTAATACTTTCCGCAGCTACACAAAGTACAACATTTCTTCACCCTCTTTATTACATTAAAATTAGGATTTTCAAAACAGTAATTTTTTAAAATGTTACGTTACAAATTTCAAGTTTCTGAGATTATTATTTAATGAAATTGAGAAAGTAACATAGTGCACTACTCACAGTTCTAGGATTGAAACTGTCTAAAAAGTTTTTGTGTCAAAATATTTTTTTCCACAAAATGATATTACATTCCAAATTTAAAGGCGATAGAAAAAGTACCAAAGTTAAAATTTTTTATACTTTTTACCCCTTTAACATTGGAGATTCTAAAAAAGTACTTTCTAAAATGTTTATTTCCGCTGAAGGAACCTACGCTACAAATTTTAAGTTTCTACGAACATTATTTAAGGAAATTTAAAAAGTAAATTTTTTTTAACACTTCTCGAATCGAAAATTTTTAAAAAGTACTTTTGTTAAAATGATTTTTTTTTTATATAATGATCCTACGTTCTAAATTTTAAGTTTTTGGAACCATAATTTCAGGAGAGAGAAAAAAGTACCAAAGTAACTAAATTTTTTTACTGTTTTAACCCCATTATTTTTGAAATTTCCCACATTTAAAATTTTAGGACAAATGTATCAGGAAATGGAAGAAGTACCAAAATGAACTTTTTTCTCTGTAGAATCCGATTTTCAAAAAAGTTTTTTTTTTGGGGAAAGTTTTTTTCGTTAGAATTCTGCGTTCAAAATTTTAAGTTTCTTGTACCATTATTTCTGGAAATGAAAAAAGTACAAACGAACACTTTTTTTCTTTTTTGCCTTATTCAAATTGGAATTTCAAAAAATTAGGTTTTCAAAACGTTCAAAATTTCTAGTTTATAGGACATTTCTTTTAGGAAATGGAAAAAGTGCCAAAGTTCTTTTTTGTCCCCTAAGAATCGGATTTTCCAAAAAGTACTTTTGTCAAGATGTTTAAATGGAAAACAGCATTGCCAGTTTTTGTTGTAATTTGTCCCCAAAAAATCGCCAAATCGACTTTAACTTATAATAACTTTCTAAATAAATGCCGGATATCTTTTATTTTGGTCAAATTGGGTTCGCGAACATTTTTTCTATAAGACTGATTCATAAAAAAAGTAATTGTTTCTAGTAATATAACTTTAAATATGTTGACTTCTTAAAAAAAAGATGCACAATTTTCTATTTAACATTTTGCCACATAATTTTTTTGTACGTGGATCTGGACTTTGTTTAATTGGTCAGACTTACAGAAAACATGTTCACGAATCCAATTTAGCCAAAATAAACCTTATCCCCCATTTATTATAAAAGTTATGATGAATCAAAGTCGATTTGAGGATTTTTGGGGAGAAATTACAACAAAAACTGGCAACGCTGATGGAAAAAGTACCAAATATACTTTTTAGCCGTTTTAAGATCGAAACTTTTTTAAAAGTACTTTTATCAGAATGTTTTTTTTTTTAAATGATCCTACATTCTAAATTTCAAGTTTTTGGAACCAATATTTCAGGATATAGAAAAAGTAACAAAGTAATTTTTTGCCTTGTTTAGCCCATTGCATTTGAAGTTTCACACATTTCAAATATCAAGTTTCTATTACCATTATTTTAGGAAATGGAATAACAATTTACAAAGTACAGTTTTTTACCCTCAAGTTTCTATGGCCATTATTTCGGAAAATGGAAAAACTGAGCTTTTAGAAGTATTTTAGTCAAAACGTTTTTTTCTTTAAAAAATTCTACATTCCAAATTTAAAGAATATGTAAACATTATTTCAAGAGATAGAAAAAGTACCAAAATAGAATTTAGTACCTTTTTTTTCCCCATTAAATTTGGAATTTCTAAAAAGTATTTTTTAGAATATTTTTTCCGCTAGAGCATCCTATGTTCAAATTTTCAAATTCTAGGACCATTTTTTTGGAAATTAAAAGTTACCAAAGTACACTTTTTGCCCCCTTAGAATCGGAATTCGCAAAAGGTACTTTTTTCAAAATGTACAACATTTTACATATTTTACCCAATTAAAATTAGAATTTCCAAAACGTACTTTTTTTAAAATGTTTTTTTCGCCTTACGTTACTTATTTCAAGTTTCTAGGATATATTTTTTGAGAAAATGAAAAAAGTACCTACTAAAACACTAAAAAATAGTTTTGTTAAAATGTTTTTTGCAACTAAATGATCATACATTCCAAATTTCAAGTTTATAAACCCTTATTCCAGGATATAGAAAAAAAGTACCAAAAATAATTTTTACCCACTTTACTCTATTAAAGTATTAGTACTTTTTTAAATGTTTTTCCGTTGGTGGATTTCACGTTACGAATTTCAGGTTTTTAGGGCCATTACTTGAGGAAATGGAAAAAAGTACTAAAGTAGAGTTATTTACCCTTCCAGAATCAAAACTTGTTTTCCCGCTGGAGGATCCTACGTTGCAAATTTCAAGTTCCTGGAACCTTTATTTCAGGAACCCGAAAAAGTACCAAATGCACTATTTAAAAATACTAGGATCGGAACTTTCTACAAAGTACTTTAGTCAAATATTGTTTCCTTAAATGATTCTACAATTCAAATTTAAAGTCTTTGGAACCATTATTTCAGTTCATAGAATAAGTACCAAAGTACAAAGTACAATTATCATCTTTACTTCATTTAAATTAAAATCTTCAAGAAGTACTTTTTTCAAAATGTTAAAAAAATTTAAGTTTTCAAGGACCATTATTTGAGGAAATGCAAAAACTTTTAAATGTACACTTTTTGCGCCTGCCTGAGAATTTGAATTTCCAAAAAGTACTTTTATAGAAAGACTCCTGCAGTCCAAATTTAAAGTTTATTTGTGGAGGTGGAAAAAGTTATCAAATCCCTTTCTTTTTTGCCCTCTTAAAATTTAAATTTCCAAAAAGTATTTAAAAAAAAAGTCCTTTTTGAAAAAAGTACTTTTTTCAGTAGAAATAGCTATTTTCTAAATAGTGCCACTTTATAAATTACAAATTTTATAAAGTACCATTTTATTTAGTACCAATTATATATAAATTTTATGATAATTATGTCAGAAAAAGTGGAAATTAATAAAAAGCAATTTGTTAGAATCAAAAATTGGAATTTCCTAAAAGTTCTTACTGCTGTTCAAGTTTCTAGGACCATTAATTATGTCAGAAAATGTAAAAAGTACCAAAATGCTCTTTTTGCCTCTGAGAATCAAAATTTCCAAAAAACCTTTTTTGGAAATGTATTTTTTTTGCTAGAAGATCCTGCACTCCAAATATCAAGTTTGTAAGACTATTATTTCTGGAAATGAAAACAGTACAAATGGACACTTTTTTTGAAAAAGTACCAAAATGCACTTTTTAGGATCGGAACTTTCTAAAAAGTTCCTTTGCCAAAATATTTTTTCCTTAAATGATTCTACATTCCAAATTTAAAGTCTTTGGAACCATTATTTCAGTACATAGAAAAAGTATCAAAGTACAATTTTTTACCCTTTTTATAACATTTAAATTAGAGTCTACAAAAAGTACTTTTTTTTAAATGTTAACAAATTACAAGTTTTCAAAGACCATTATTGGAGGAAGTGCAAAAACTTTCAAATGTGCACTTTTTGCCCCTGAAAATCTGAACTTCCAAAAAGTACTTTTTTGGGAAGACTCCTGGGGTCCAAGTTGTAAGTTTATTTCTTAAGATGAAAAAAGTGACAAAATGCCTTTTTTGGCCTCTTAAAATTGGAATTTCCAAAAAGTACTTTTTAAAAAAAAAGTACTTTTGTTGGAATTTTCAAAAAGTACTTTTTATTAGTAGAAATTGCTTTTTATTTTCTAAATAGTGACTTTTTATACAGTACAAATTGTATTAAGTACCATTTTATTTAGTGCCAATTATATACAAATTTTATGATAAATGCCTGAAAATGTGGAAATTTTTATTTAAAAAACAATTTCTCAAAATCAAAAATTGGAATTTCTTAAAAGTTTTTACTGCTGGAGGATCCATCGTTACTAATTTCAAGTTTCTAATACCATTATGTCAGAAAATGTAAAAAGTACTAAAATGCACTTTTTGCCTCTGAGAATCGAAATTTAAAAAAAAAAACTTTTTTGGAAATGTTTTTTTTTTGTTAGAAGATCCTGCATTCCAAATATTAAGTTTGTAAGACTATTTTTTCAGGAAATCGAAACAGTGCAAATGAACTTTTTTGAGAACTTTCTAAAAGGTACTTTTGTCAAAATATTTTTTTCTCTTAAATAATCCTACATTCCAAATTTAAAGTCTTTGGAGCCATTTTTCAGGATATAGAAAAAGTACCAAAGTTCAATTTTTTACTCTTTTTATATCATTTAAATTAGAATCTACAAAAAGTACCTTTTTTTAAATGTTAACAAATTAAAAGTTTTCAAGGACCATTATTTGAGGAAATGCAAAAACTTTTAAATGTATACTTTTTGTCCCTGCATGGGAATATGAATTTCCAAAAAGTACTTTTTTTGGGAAGAACTCCTGTAGTCCAAATTTTAAGTTTATTTCTGAAAATGGAAAAAAGTGACAAAATCCCTTAATTTTTTCCCTCTTAGAATTTAAATTTCCAAAAAGTACTTTTTTTTTAAAAAAAAGTACTTTTTCCAAAAAAAAAAGTACTTTTTGAGTAAAAGAAGTCCTTGTTGGAATTTTCAAAAAGTACTTTTTTTTTAGCAGAAATCGCTTTCTATTTTCTAAATAGTGACTTTTATTCAGTACAAATTTTATTAAGTACCATTTTATTTAGTGCCAATTCCATAAAAATATTATGATAAATGCCTGAAAAAGTAAGAATATTTATTTAAAAAAAAATGACACAAAATCTGAACTGGGCAGTAATAATTTTTTATTTATTTTATTTCGCTTTATTATATCATTGAATTTTAATTTCTCATGAAAATTATTTTAATTCAATATCAAACTCACAATTTCCAATGGTTTCGCTTGCTGTCGTTTCCTTTGAATAAATATGGACGTTGAAACGCACTTTACCAGATGGAGTAAATGGTGGTACACTATCCTTATTGGGCTTAAAATTTGAAATATAATATAGATTCTGCAAGAACAGAAAACAATAAAAATAACAATAGAAGTTTAGTATGGAAATCTTATTAAACTTTTTTTAAAAATTCACCTTTTTGTAAGGACATTGTTTAGTTAAATTGCCATATTTAAAGTAATTTATCATCCAAGCATTTAAGAAACTGGTTTTATCTGATTTTAAAGTTTGTAAAAATTTACAAATATCTTCATCGTATGAAATAACTTTTCTATAAACATCATTTTTATTCCCTATGGAAATACTAGCACTACTTCCAATTTCCGTAAGATCTTTTGCGACATCCATTAAAACATTTAACGAAGTATTACCAGGATTTATAGAGATTTCAAAATTATTTAAAAATTTTTTATTAAAATCATATTTTGTGTTTATGAACAAGACGGAACGTGATTTCTATAAGTATTTACAAAGTTTATTAGTTAAATTAACAAAGTAATTTGTAAATGTAAAGAGATTTTGTGGGTATACCTGTTTACTTTCAATATTATGTAAAAAAAATATTAATATTATTGAAATTTTTAGAAACATTTTTGAACAACGTTAATAATTTGTTTATAAAAAATAATCCATACTTTCTTTTTAATTCAAAATAATAAACTAGCAAAAAGTTGTACTACACAGAAAAAAATAAAAAAAATATTTGAGTAAATTTTTAATACTATTGAGTAAAAAATTACTCAATTTTGCACCAGTAAACGATTTAGTAGTATTGAGTAAATTTTTAATAAAAATTTATTAAATGTTTGCCGAAAAATTTGAGTAAATTTTTAATTGTCACAATTAAAATTTTACTCAAAACTTATCAATTTATTTTTTTAAAAAGTTTAAAAATGTTTTAATTTTTTTTTACAAAAAAAAAAACAAAAAACTTGTTTTTTCAAACTTTACCAAAACATATTTATGTCTTAAAGACATAGGAAAATTTTATAAAGACGATTACAAACTTTCATATACATATACAAAAAACAATAAACTAAACGAGAATTCAAAACACTATGAGAGTTAAAAAAAAAATTTTAAAAATATTAAATTTTTATTAAATTATTTACTCAAATTGTTTTTAAAATGTTTGAGTAAATTTTTAATTGCGTCAATTAAAAAATTACTCAATTTTTCTTTTTAAATTTGAGCAAATGATTACTCAAATTTGTTTCCTCCATATTTTTTTCTGTGTACATATTGGCAAAATAATTAGCAAAGCAATTGATAACACAGTGCAACAAAACCAAAATCGGAATAGGATGAAACCAAAATGAAAGTTGTCATTTTTTTATAATAAAACCTTTTTTTTAGTTCAGCGCTAGATTGTTTTTTACACGCATTTAATTTTGGTGAACTTTTATTGTTATTTTAATAATAATTGCTTGAAAACTGTATAAATAACGTATGCTTAATTTTATAATTGCCTTTTAATAACAATCATACGCAACGGTGCACAGTTATTTATTTTTAATAAATTGGATATTCAGTAAAGGGTACTTTCCACTATCACAATTTTCCATTATACACATCAAAATTTACCAACTTCCTAAAGATTTTTGGATTCTTTTTTGTTTGAAACCTAGTCGTATCTAATAAGTGAACAATTTCTGGCCAAATTTTTAAAAAAATATTTCGCTAACATGGTGAAATTACGCTTGTATAATGGAAATGTGTGATAGTGAAAAGTACCCTTAAGTAGATATTAGACCGATTGCAGGGGTCATCACCAGGGGTCCCTAAAGTAGGACATGTTTAGTACACAGAAACTTTAAATGCTTTAAAATCACCAACTTTAAAAGCGTTTAAAAAAAATCTAGAGCCGAACTAAAAAAAACCTTGAGAGGTTTGTTGTGTAAAATGTTAACTTTCATTTTCTTTTGTTTTCATCCCATTCCGGTTCGGAAAGTTCGATTTTGTATCACTGTGTAATTGTTTTATTTACAATTTTAGATTTGTTTATTTATAGAATAATTTATTGCTTAAATTCCAATCAAGTTTAACTAATTATAAATTAATGTCCAAAATTTAATTTTTCAGTAAAAATTGAAAAAAAAAAAAATTGTAAAAAAATGGTTAATTATCAAAATTTATTTGGTGAACAAAATTAAAAAAAAAATTATATTTTTAAATTTTAAAAATTGCAAAAAGAAAAAGTACTTTTCCCAAAATTATTTTTTCATTAAATAATCCTACATTCCAAATTTTAAGTTTCTGGAACCATTATTAAAAAAGATAAAAAAGTACCAAAGTACAATTTTTAATCCTTTTTGCCCCATTAAAATTAGGTTAGGTTAGGTTAGGTTTTTTAATTTTTTTTTATTACATCTTTATGATCCCATATTGGTCATACGTTTACTCACTAAACCGTTTTTTGATATCTTGATTGGTTCAAAAGTTAGTAAAAGGAGCTATGTGTTCGTCATACTAAAAAAGGTCTGAAAAGGAGTTATGTGTTAAGCTACACATAACTTTTTTTGATAAAAAAGTAACAGAACGTGACAAAATGGACCACTATTTTAGTAATATGAGGTTCACACATAGCATCTAACAATAAGTATTTTGAATGAATTTGTCAAGATTTTCGGAAAATATTTGCATATTTTCATATTGTTATCTAAATCCTAAATGGCAGGTAATCAAGCCTTGTGATATCAATTAAATCATTTGACGGCGGAAAATTTTACTATCTAAAGTACAGAATCTTTCACAGATGTCAATTTATGTCGAAGCTCTTGAATAATTACAAGAAAAAACAAAAAATATCACCAGTTTTGCGAAAAATCTGTTGTTCGCTGTTTGATGAAGAGCTTTATAATATCAAAATTTCAAAG
Source organism: Pegoplata infirma (assembly GCA_963921195.1). NCBI lineage: Eukaryota > Metazoa > Arthropoda > Insecta > Diptera > Anthomyiidae > Pegoplata > Pegoplata infirma. The sequence continues at coordinate 198,889,644 of OY992539.1, forward strand.
ACCTTGTCTAACTTATGTCGCTTTAAACCACCAACAAACTTTTTTTAGTCTTTGTCCTTATTCAAGAGGTTATAGTTTCATTTTAATTAATTTTACTAATATAATTTCTAATTTTTCTTGGGTTCAAAAAAAAAAACTTACAAGGGAAGTATCTCAACCCTTATGAACCGATTTGCCTGAAACTTAAAATATATATTAAAGAGACGATTTTAAGGTTGGGGTGTCTCGGCTTATCGGCCATATCGGTGTTTAAAAATTTCGTTCTCCCCTTATGAAAACATGTGGAACTTCGGGAAAATTTTGATAACTTCCGAACTAACAGGAATATCATCTAGGGCAAAAATACGGGTCGACTTAAATTTAATAAAGATTATTTCTTATCTATATGGATATCGTAGGTTTATGTCTTCACATAAGTACCCCCCAAAATTTACACATTTTCCTGAAAAAAAATGTTAAAGAAGCCAAATTTTTACAAGGTTATGCCACCATTGGATAGGCATTAAAAAAACCTTTCTTCTCATATGAAAACATCATATAGTTTCTTAAAAAGAAATGGCTGAAAAATCCAAAAAACGATTTTTTCGCCATTTTTTGACCCATGTTTTGAACCTCTAAATCCCCGATATGGCCGATAAGCCGAGACACCCCAACCTTAGAATTGTCTCTTTGATATATATTTTAAGTTTCAGGCAAATCGGTTCATAAGGGTTGAGATACTTCCCTTGTTAGTTTGTTTCAATACATTTTTTGTAAAAAGTATTGATGAATTATTTGCCGATAACTTATTTATTAAGTATGTTTTAACAGCCGTTTAGACGACTAGTATTTAAGTTAGATTTGTTCTTTCGGGAACCTATGTCAAATTTGATCCGCTTGTCAAATAGCTTTCGGAATAATTTCAAAAGATTAGGAGAGCCATGCGTATTTAAATAAAATAAAATAAATACATAAATTTATATATTCAAGCTGCACAGAAAATAATATCATATATTTTATTTTAATTAAAATTTTAATTGTTTTTTAATTTAATATTAATTAAACTTTTAATTAATATAATTAATTGTTTAATTAAATTTTTAACTTTATTTTAATTAATATTTTAATTGTTTTCAAATTTAATATTAATTAAGTATTTAATTTATATAATTAAATGTTTAATTAAATTTCTAGCTTTACTTATTTTTTTGTTTTGTTTTCCGTGTGTGTGCGAGTGTGTTTTTCTCTTGCATTGTATTACATACAAAAAAAATACATAAGTATAAAAAGTTTGTTGAAAGTTTTTTTTATTTTTCACATAGGTTTTTGAATTCTCATTTTGTTTATAGTTTTATGTGTATGTATATGAAAGGTTTATATTCAACTTTATAAAATCATCTCACTGACTATGTCTTTACGGCATAAATAAATTTGGTAAAGTTTGAAGAAATATTTTTTTTTAAACTATTTTGTTCAAAAAGAATGTTTTTACAAATTATTTATTTTTTTTAATATAATATTTTTAATTAATTTTTTTAATTTATACAATTAAAATTTTAATTATTTTTTTTTTTAAATTTTAATTAAATTTTTTAATTTATAGTATTAAGTTTTTAATTAAATAAATATCCATTTATTTTTAATTAACGACATACAAATATTTTTAATTTATTTGCGCATTTTAGTGATTGGTCCGGATTTAATTAATTTTTTAATTAAATCTACGAATTTTTTAATTAAATATTTTTTTTATTTTTTTCTGTGTGTATTAAGGCTATAAAACAAGAGTTTTATTCAATAATTTTTGACATGTCTGCACGTCTGAAAATTCTCTCATCTGAAGAATAAGAGAATGGTAATATTAACAGAATTTAAACAATTTTTAGGTTTTGGAAGAGGGCTTCTCCAGAACAATTTTTAATTTCAAAAACTTAAGGCTAGGTTTTTGTGATACAAAAATGCATGTTTTTTATTTATTATCTAGTTTTTAGTAATCTAAATTTCTAAAGTCGATGTTGATAATGATTTTGTTTAGGCCGAAAATATCGATAAAATGATAAAAAGCTTAAATATAAAAAATAGTGGAAACTTTATTGAAATGAAATTACACAAAAAATATCATTATCCAAAAATTATCCAACGATTTTGAAATTGTCCCACTTTTGGATAACACTGGTTTGGACATTACTGAAAAAGTGATTTTATGGTAAAAAAAATTGTTTGTGGTCTGTAATTTTTTTTTTTATTTTTTTACCGCAATTTGAAATAAATAATTTTTACCGCAATTTGAAATAAACAAAGTTTTTATAAGTTATTTTTAAAGATTTTTTTTTTTACGATAAAAACTCTTTTTCATTAATATCCAAACAAAAGTTCGAAAAATTTTTTTTTCCACTTTGTTCGGGATTTTCAAGTCAAAAAAGGAACCCAAAGCCATTTCCCTACAGGTCCAATATTTTTGTGGGTTAATATCGACCACAAAAGGCAACTTTCCCGACCCCGACGTTATCGAAATTCGAAAAAAGCTATATTTGCTCCACCCTAATGAGTTTATTGAACTTTTAGCTTATTCTAAAGTTTAAAAGCTTTTGCGACACACACACACATATCTAAATTTAAATAAAAGCTTTTCTAGATTGGTGTTTTAAAGAGGTTGGTCTTCAAAAGCGTTTTATTTTTTTTTATATGATACAGTGCAATCTGGCTTAACGCAACATATAGAAGTTTTTGCCGTTGCGATAACTGTCACAATTTTTTAGGGCGCTAATAATCTTTATGGTTTAAATTAGTGTTTATAAACCGGTTAACCGAAAAACCGGGTTTTTACCAAAATTTCGGTTTTTTTGCAAACCGGTTAACCGGAAATTTTCAATTCCGGTTTAACCGAGAAAACCAGTTAACCGAAAAAGCTGATTTTCGGTTAACCGAGAAACCGGTTTTCCAAAATGTCGGTTTTTTTATAAACACTAGTTTAAATTGAAAAAAACAAATTTTATCACACATTTATTTTATTAAAAATTACATAAAAAGTACTATAAAAAATAAAGATATAAGTTTCTTGTTTTCTATTTCTGTAGTTTAAACAAAATAAATTACTGTCTTAAAAATAAATTTTCCGTTACATTCAATTTCGGCAGTAAAAAATTTCTTCTATAGTTTTAATGTTTTTTAATACGAAATAAAGGAATATTCACTAGTTTTTTAATGTTTTTGTTTGTCATTAAATTGACATTAAAAATTGACTGTAATACATATTATTTTAAATGAAAAATCTGTGTAATGTTTTTTTTCATTTGTTTAGGTGAATATTCACTGGAATTTACCAACATAATTTTAACAACATTTGTATTTAAATGTATAATTGAATTAAAAAAAAAATAAAGTACAAACATTTTTATTTAAAAAATTATTTTTTAACGCAAAAGTTAACAAATTTGCGACATTTAAGAAATTTTTAAGCGAATTCACATTAATAAAAAAATAATAATCAAGCATTTTCACCATCTCATACATACAACTAAAAAAAATTTGGTTAAAATTTAGGAGTCCATTTTGTATTTTAAACATCAATTAAAAAATTAATAACGGATGGGACGGATGCAATATTTTTTTACGATTTGGGTTATTCATATTCGTTTCACACCCAGGTCACAGACTAAATACAGACTCGACAGTAGAGTTTTACAAGAAAAAATGGGGAAAAACTAAGCGATTTTAGGAGAAAACACAGCGGTTTTTAGTCCGTTTTACGCTAACATGGCAACACTTTCTACGACTTGGGAGTGAGTGAGACAACAAAAACCGATCTGGCATCCATTTTTCTTATGGCGCGTCATATCAGTTTTCTCTTTCTAACCTAATTCGTAGAATAATTTGAAAACATTAACCATATGGTTAACAAATACTTTTAGGTATTTCGCCTCATTGGATAGCTCCAGGGTGATTCCATCTAATTTGGGAAGGACAAACCTGTATATCTTAGTCCACTTTCTAGTAACCCAATATTTTCAAAGAAGTGTTTTTTGGTTGTGTCGAGTTATACATTTTTAAAATTTTCTTCCCAAGCAAAAAAAAAAAACGTGTTTGTAAGGCTAAACCATTTTTTTTTCTTTAACATTATTTTTTTTTCAAATCTATGTTGCTAAAAAATACTTGTTGCTAAAAAATATCCGACAAACGATGAAAGTAAAAAATTCTTTATATTCTTGCAAAAAAAAAATAATAAAACAGTGCCACCTCGCTTAACGCAAACCTCGATAAACGCAACTCCTCGATTATTGCAGCACGTACATTATTTGCATTGCTGACTCAGTTAACGCAAGTTTACAAAAAAAAAAATACCTCAGACATCGCAACTTTTATCCCAAAATTATCAGTTTTCTTTTTTTATTAATATATTTTTTTATTGAAATTGCTTTTAATTTAAATGTTACTAATTCTGAACTTTCCGTGTTACTCTGATTTTTTTTTATATCTTTATTTTTAATAGTACTTTTTGTGTTATCTATACTATATTATAAAACGCACTTTTCGCGAAAATTTTCTTTGTCACCGGTGTTTGAAGAAACTACTGAACCGATTTTGATGAGATAAAAACCATAATAAAGCTTTCATTCCAACTAAGATTATAGGCTATAGAATGTTTTGATATCGATTAAGAGGGACTTTTGAAAATGCCAAAATATGAAAAAAAAATCAGTTTTTCCGCTTTTAAAAAGACACAATAAGTCAGATTTTAATGTGAATGGCACCATTGGAAAGCTCTTTTTTTAACAAACTACTTAGCCTTTTCAGTTTTTTAAATTAGTTCATTAACACGCCTTGGGCATTTAATTTTACCACTGTTCGGGGATCTGAACCTCATCTATACTATCTATACTATATTATAAAACGCACTTTTCGCGAAAATTTTCTTTGTCACCGGTGTTTGAAGAAACTACTGAACCGATTTTGATCAGATAAAAACCATAAGAAAGCTTTCATTCCAACTTAGATTATAGGCTATAGGATGTTTTGATATCGGTTAAGGGGGACTTTCAAAAATGTGAAAATATGAAAAAAAAAATCAGTTTTTCCGCTTTTAAAAAGACACAATAACTCAGATTTTAATGTGAATAGCACCATTGGAAAGCTTTTTTTTAACAAACAACTTAGCCTTTTCAGTTTTTTAAATAAGTCCATTAACACGCCTTGGCCATTCAATTTTATCACTGTTCAGGGATCTGTACCTCATCTATATCTATACTATATTATAAAACGCACTTTTCGCGAAAATTTTCTTTGTCACCGGTGTTTGAAGAAACTACTGAACCGATTTTGATCAGATAAAAACCATAATAAAGCTTTCATTCCAACTAAGATTATAGGCTATAGAATGTTTTGATATCGGCTAAGGGGGTTTTCCAAAAATGTGAAAATATGAAAAAAAAAATCAGTTTTTCCGCTTTTAAAACAAACAACTTAGCCTTTTCAGTTTTTTAAATAAGTCCATTAACACGCCTTGGCCATTCAATTTTATCACTGTTCAGGGATCTGTACCTCATATACTATAAAACCCACGGTTCGATATTTCAAATTTCAAATAAAAAAACACTATTCGAAAGAATTTATTTACGTCTTTAACATTTAAAAAAAACCGAATGTTAGGGACATCTTTTTGGAAGAAGATTTAGAATTAACTGTAAATTGATGTTTTGGCAGCCAAAAGTTTTGAATAAAAAGGGTTTCAGTTTAAAACCAGTTATGTCGATCGAATTTAATTTTGACTACCGATATTCCATTTATGTATATTGGGGTGGCACGACCAATGCCTTTTTTCGAATTTCGTCGATCGCCGGGAAAATTGTGGTTCGTTTTGGTCTAAAAACTCTATGTTTAAATTTTTTCCATACAAACCAAACAAAAGTTTTTTTTAGATTTTTAATTTTTTTTTTATTATTATTTTACTTTACTTTAATTTTCGTGTAATAAACGCTTCAAAATTGACTTCGAAAAAAAAAACAATAAGGGCCGTTGCAGTCATTCTCCAATAAATTAAAAAAAAAAATTATTTAGTTTTGAGTCAAAACTTTTGACTCGAAAGAATTTTTTTTTGTGATGTTACTCTTAATGATACATACCAACACAAAAATCTTATTTCTTTCTGTAACATTTTTATCACGTACTAAAATGTAGCAAAAAATTCACTTTTTACATTTCTCAAATTTTATTATCACAAAAATTGGCTTTTGTCGAATTTCGTCAAATGCTGGGCAAATTATGGTTGGTTTTTGTCTAAGAACTCTATATTTAAGATTTTAGCCAAATCGGACAATTTTAACATGTGCCGCTGAAGTGTTAAAGTTTAGCCCAAAATTTTTTCTTTTTGATTTTCACAAAAAAATTAAACCAGCCAGGGGCACGGGTTAAAATTGTCCGATTTGGCTAAAAATTTAAACATATAGTTTTTACACCAAAACGAACGATAATTTTCCATGCAATCTACAAAAGTTTTTTTTTTGACAATACATAAAATTTTAAAAAAGTGTAAAAACTTATTTTTTATGATTTTTTGATACATTTAAGAACACTATAAAGATATCACAGATAGGAATAATATTTTTTTGTGGATATATCTTAGCTAAAATTCTTTCAAGTCAAAATAAATAGGGATACTACCCCAAGAACTTTAAATTTTTTTTTTTAAGCCAATTTTGAAGCGGAAGGGGTTATCCCTCCAAAATTAAATTTTTTGTTTGTATGGCAAAATTTTTTTTGGGCCAAAATTTAAACCACCTAAAGGTTAATTTTGTCCGATTTGGCTAAAAAATTAAACATACAATTTTTAGACCAAAAACAATCATAATTTGCCCGGCGATCGACGAAATTAAAAAAAAAACTACTTTTTTTGTTTCAAAAACCGAGCTACAGTTTGATATTATTTGTGGTTTGTTTCCAATTCGATTTTTGTACAATCTGGTACTTATTGGGTTTGGACAGCTAAATATCATGGGGGTTTTAATTAAAAGGCATTAACATCAAAATAATTCAGATATGAATATATAACAATATTTCGTTTTTTTTTAGATTTCCCCTTCCTGATAACTTAAATCTCTGATGGGAGAATGTTTCACATACGTAGGGTCAAGTTGACAAAAACACTGTGGTCAACTTGACAATTGTCAGTTTAACACATTCCGTGTTAAAATTTTCTTTGATAATAGAAATATTATTAGGATTTGAGACTTTCCCCTTGGAAAAATTATAAGACTTTTTTCACTATGAACAGTATCTTTACTTCTTATGTTCAAAGTAAGAAAAATATTTTCTGTTCTGAAAAATATTAACCGTGGAAAAAAATTTTTCTTAAAATAAAATATCCAATCCAAATCAAAATACTTTGATTCATTTACAAAGATTAATAAAATATTTAGCATTAGATTTTGGGGAAAATATTTTTCTTCAATGTTTTCAATTTTTTTTAATAAAAATAGATTTCTTAATTTTTTTTTTAGTTTTAAAAAATGTTGTTCTTAGAAAAAAAATTAACACAAATTTCATAATTATTAATTCAAATTTTGAATTTTTATTCCTCGGGCAACGCCGGGTACTCAGCTAGTTTTTAATAAAATAAATGAATTTATTTCAAAAATTTAAAATATAATTTCTTTTTTTTTCAATTTTAAACATAAAAGATTATTAGCGCCCTAAAAAATTTTGACTTGTTTATCGCAACAATCTCGTTTATCGCAACGGCGAAAACTTCTTTATGTTACGTTGAGCGAGGTTGCACTGTATCATGCTAAAAAAATAATTTGACTTTTGAAGACCAGCTTTTTAAAACAACAATTTAAAAAAGCTTTTATTTAAATTTAAATATGTTTGGGTGTCTCAAAAGCTCTTTAGAATAAGCTACTCAATATACTCACGTATTTGAGAAAATTCAATTATTATTTTTATAAGATCCATAAACTTAAAAGCTTTAAATATCAAATGATATTTTCTGAATTTCAATTGAAATATTCTTAAAATTGGATTTTTTATATTCATTTAATACTTAAGTATTTAACTTTTTCTATAAATTTTATAGTAAGAACCCTATATCCAATATCAATTTTTAAAATAATAATTAACCTCACATTCAAAATACTATGAAATACAAACTGATTTCAATACGCCATAATAATTCGCATAAAAAAAAATTCCTACTTGTGTTTTTATTTTTTCTAATATAGTAAAACAAAAAATATGCAACAACTTACTTAAAAATATAGTAAACTGGAAATATATGAAGAACACGAACTATAGTAAACACACTTAATATTCTAAGTAAACGAAACTTAAAATTGCAAACAATATTGTTATTCTAAGTTTTTGAAACTGAATATATGCCACAAACAGCAATATGTTTTTACTTACTATTTTATTTAAGCAGCATATTTTAAGTAAATATACTATGGGTTCATATGAGTTTTAACTATACACTCCGCATCATAACTATAGCCGCATTGCATTTTTCGGTTTATTTAATGTTCAAGAAGTATTTTTATGAAACCTATTATGGTATATTACAGTGTTATAACAGTTCTCTTGTTTTTGTAAATTTGAGCCATCAGCTGTTTGAATTGAGAAAACGGCGACCTATAACTGTATTTCTCAGTGTTTCATAACTATAGCCGCATTTCAATAAAATCAGTTGAAATGAGTTCAAGTCAAAGTTTCGTGGCCAAATTAATTTTTTTTTTGGTAAAATTCGTTCCTCTATTAATTTTTAAATAAAATGCCACATGGTAAATTTTTAAATGAAGTCGAAAAAGGCAAAATTTTAGCCTTTTTAGAAAGTGGTTTAAGTTATCGCGAAATTGGACGAAAAATTAAGCGATCTGACAAAGTTATCCGAAATTTTGTAAAAAATAAAAGTCTTGTTATCGTTCCAGACTCCTTTAAGACTCTACTTATTGTAAAATTGGACACATTCAACCCGCATTCATTACCAATCTGCGAAAGAGTTTTCATAGATTTGCTAGCAGCGTTAATAATACGGCGTTGATCTCTCTAAGATAGCTTTTTTTTGGACCCCCTGTTTTGTTCATCCCGTATCCACTTTTATTTTTTACAAAATTTCGGATAACTTTGTCAGATCGCCTAATTTTTCGTCCAATTTCGCGATAACTTAAACCACATTCTAAAAAGGCTAAAATTTTGACTTTTTATACCCTCCAACCACAGTATGGGGGTATACTCACTTTGTCATTCCGTATGTAACGCATCGAAATATCGGTCTAGGACCCCATAAAGTATATATTTTATTGATCAGTGATCGATTGTAAGACATTCTAGCGATGTCCGTCCGTCCGTCTGTTCGTCTTTCCGTCTGTCCGTCTGTAGAGGACACGATACAGTCCAAACTAAAAGAGCTAGACTTCCGAAGTTTGGCACGAATATGTCTTATATTCCTAGGCAGGTTAAGTTCGGAAATGGGCAAAATCGGACCAAGGGGAAAAAAGTTCCCCCTTGGAGAACTAAACCGACCCAAGAAAAAACGCATTTTTTGCAGAGTTTTTTGTACTTTTGGTAAGCAAATGCAACATTCTTATCTCAGAAGAAGTTAAAAATCGCAAGGGGAAGGTGCCCCTAACGTCTCTTACGAACCCCCCCCCCCCCCAAAAAAAAACGCCCCTGGATTTTTTTTTACATTTCGGAGGGTATAAAAGATTCGGCACAGCCGAATGTAACACTCTCACTTGTTCGACTTCATTTAAAAATTTACCACGTGGCATTTTGTTTAAAAATTAGTAGAGGAACGAGTTTTACCAAAAAAAAAATTAATTTGGCCACGAAACTTTGACTTGAACTCATTTCAACTGATTTTATTGAAATGCGGCTATAGTTATGAAACACTGAGAAATACAGTTATAGGTCGCCGTTTTCTCAATTCAAACAGCTGATGGCTCAAATTTACAAAAACAAGAGAACTGTTATCACACTGTAATATACCATAATAGGTTTCATAAAAATACTTCTTGAACATTAAATAAACCGAAAAATGCAATGCGGCTATAGTTATGATGCGGAGTGTAGTAGGATGCTCAAATATTTTTTCAGTAACATATTTTAAGTATTTAAACTAATTAAATATGATCCCCTTTAATATTTTAAGTATAGTTATAGTCAATTGATATATTTTTTTTGCTTAATATCAATCACTGATAAAAAGTACCAAAGTATAATTTTTTAAACTCTTTTATTATTTTTTTAAATTAGAATTTCCAAAAAGTATTTTCAGCTAAAGGATCCTTTGTTAAAAATTTCAAGTATCAAGGACCATTTAGAAATTGAAAAGCTACCAAAGTACTCTTTTTTACCCTCCTTGGATCCGAACTTTCTAAAAAGTACTATTGTCTATTTTTTTTTTCTTAAATGATCATACCTTTCAAATATCAAGATTCTGAAACCATTATTTCAGGAGATAGGAAGAGTTTCAAAGTACAATTTTTTACCCCTTTTTACCAAATTAAATGTGAAATTTATTATGGAAAAACAACCAAAGTACAATTTTTTAACCTTCTGCGATAAGAACTTTTTAAAAGGCCTTTAACCAAAAGGGTTTTTTCCTTTAATGATTTTACACTATAAATTTCAAGCTTCTGAAACCATTATTTCAGGAGATTGAAAAAGTACCAAAGTAAAATTTTTAACCCATTTTGCACAAATAAAAGTGGAATTTCCAAAAAAAAAATATTTTTCCACGTTAAAAATTTTAAGTTTGTAGGACCATTTTATCAGAAAACTTTTTTTAGACAGTTAAGAAGATCCTTCCTTCCAAATTTAAAGTTTCTGGGGACATTATTTTTGGAGATGAAAAAAGTACCAACGAACACTATATTTGTCATTTTTAACCCATTAAAACTGTAATTTTCAAAAAATACTTTTTCAAAATATTTTTGTTCGATTTCCATTTTCTGTGACCATTTTTTCAAAAAATTAAAAAAGTAAGTTGACCATTTGTCAACGAATCCGAATTACAAAAAAGTACTTTCTTAAGATGTTTTTTTTTTTTCTTAAATTATCCTACATTCCAAATTTCTTTAGATGGAAAAGTACTAAAATACAAATTTTTAACATTTTTTAACCCATTTTAATTGGAATTTCAAAAAAGTACTTTTTTCAAATTGTTTTTAAATTTAAAGTTTTAAGGACTATTAGTGCAAAAACTCTAAAATGTAAAATTTTCGCCCCTAAGAATCTGAATTTTTTAAAAGTACTTTTTTGTCGTCGAATCTGAATTACAAAAAAGTACTTTTTTCAAAATGTTTTTTTCCTTAAATTACATTCCAAATTTCTGTAGATGGAAAAGTACTCAAATACAAATTCTTAACCTTTTTTAACCCATTTTCTTTGGAATTTCAAAAAAGTCCTTTTTTCAAATTGTTATTAAATTTCAAGTTTTAAGAACCATTTTTCCCTTAATTTTTTTTTCTTAAAATTATTCTACATTCCAAATTTCTGTAGATGGAAAAAAGTACCAAAATACAAATGTTTAACCTTTTTCCATTTAAATTGGAATTTTTAAAGTTTTTTTTTCTCAAAATGTTAGTAGTATTAAATTTCAAGTTTTAATAACAATTAATGCAAAAACTCTCAAATGTACAGTTTTTGCCCCTGAGAATCTGAATTTTTCAAAAAGTACTTTTTTAGGTGTCAAAAACACTTTTTAACCCTTCATTCTAGAATTGGAACTAAAAAAAACTAATTTAGAAAACGATATTTTTGGAATTTCCTAAAAGTACTTTTTTTCAATACGAATCCATATTTCTAAATAGTGACACTTTATGAAGTACAATCTTGATTAAGTACCTTTTTATTTGGTGCCAATTATATAAAAAATATCAATACCCGAGTAAAAATGTTTATATATATTCTTATATATCACATACACAGAAATAAATATGGAGGAAACAAATTTAAGTAATCACTTGTTTAATTTTTTAAAAAAAATTTGAGTAATTTTTTAATTGACGCAATTAAAAATTTACTCAAAAATTGAAAATAAAATTTGAGTAAATAATTTAATACAAATTTAATATTTTTTTTTTATTTATTTTTTTTCTCTTGGTGTTTTGAATTCTCATTTAGTTTATTGTTTTTTGTATATGTATATGAAAGTTTGAAATCATCTTTATAAAATTTTACTTTGTCTTGAAGACATAAGTATATTTGGTAAAGTTTGTAAAAGCAATTTTTTTGGAAAAAAAAAATAGAAACTTTTTAAACTTTTTAAAAAAATAATTTGATACATTTTGAGTAAATTTTTACTTGACACAATTAAAAAGTTACTTAAAAATATTAAAAAATTTTAAGTAAAGATTTAATTGTGTGAATTAATAATTTACTCAAATTTTTTATTAAGCATTTAATAATTTTTTATTAAAAGTTTACTCAATACTATTAAATCGTTTACTGGTGGAAAATTGAGTAATTTTTTACTCAATAGTATTAAAAATTTACTCAAAATTTTTTTTTATTTTTTTCTGTGTATGATTCGAGATTTGAAAGATCAGTTCTGATCCCAGTAAGATCAGTACTGATTCGAGATTAGAAAGATCAGTACTTATTCGAAAAATGAATCGCTAAGATTAGATCAGTTTTAAGCGGACGGATACAATTTCATCCGATTACAACTGATCTTAGCGATCCATTTTTCGGATCAGTACTGATCTTTCACATTTTTACTTGGATATGGTGAATTTGTTATTAATACTTGTAATAAGGGAAATGTCTTAAAATCTGAAAATAGATTGCTAAAAAACTCAAATTGTTTAAACGCTGGGGACTAATAAGACCAATTTTTAATCAACTTTATTATTTCACAGAATTCTAAATCTTCATAAAAATTATTTTAATTCAATATAAAATACACAATTTCCAATGCTTTCTCTGGCAGTAGTTTTCTTTGAATAAATACTAACGTTTAAACGGACTTTACCAGCTGGAGTAAATGATGGTATACTATCCTTATCGGGCTTAAAATTTGAAACGTAATATAGATTCTGCAAGATCAAAAAAAAAAAAAAAATCGGAGGTTAAGTATAAAAATCAAATGGATTTTTTTTTAAATTTACCTTTTTAAACGGACATTTTTTAGTTAAATTACCAAATTTATAGAAATTTAGAATCCAAGCATTTACCAAATTGGTTTTATCCGATTTTAATGTTTGTAAATATTTACAAGCATCTACATCGTATGAAATAACTTGTCTATAAACATCTTTTGCAATCCCTATGAATAAACTAGCAGTGGTTCCAATGTCCGACAGATCATTAGCGATATCCATTAAAAGATTTAACGAAGTATTACCGGGATTAATAGAAATTTCAAAATTGTTTAAATATTTTTCATTAAAATCATATTTTGTGTTTACGAACAGAACGGTACGCGGTTTCTAAAAGTTTTTTACAAGTTTATTAGTTAAATTGACAAAGTTATTTGTAAATATAAAGTGTTTTTTTTTTTCTGTGTATACCTGTTTACTTTCAATATTTTGTAATAATAAATAAAATATTAAAACTTTTAAAATTTTTGCAAACATTTTTCAGCAACGTTAATAATTTGTTTATATAAAATAATCCCTTTTTTTAAAATCAAAATAATAAACTAACAACAAATTCTGCTACCTTTTAGAAAAGTACACAGAAAATAATATCGTATATTTTATTTTAATTAAAATTTCAATTGTTTTTTAATTTAATATTAATTAAATTTTTAATTAATATAATTATTTGTTTAATTAAATTTTTAACTTAATTTTAATTAACATTTTAATTGCTTTTAAATTTAAAATTAATTAAATATTTAATTAATATAATTAATTGTTTAATTAAATTTTTAGTTTGAAGATGGTAAAGTTAAAGAAACATTTTTATATATTTTATTTAAAAAAAAGTGTTTTTTTTTAATTATTTATTTTTTAAAAAAAAGTGTTTTTATACCCTCCAACCACAGTATGGGGGTATACTCACTTTGTCATTCCGTTTGTGACGCATCGAAATATCGGTCGGGGACCCCATAAAGTATATATATTATTGATCCATGATCGCTTCTAAGACATTCTATGAATGTCCGTCCGTCTGTCCGTCCGTCCGTCCGTCCGTCTGTCTGTAGATAACACAATGCAGTCTAAAATAAAACAGCTAGACTCCTGAAGTTTGGCACAAATATGTCTCATGTTCATAGGCAGGTTAAGTTCGTGAATGGGCAAAATCGGGCCAGGGGGGAAAAGTTCCACCTTGAAGAACTGAACCAACCTCTAAAAAAATACACTTTTTATACCCTCCAACCTCAGTATGGGGGTATATTCCCTTTGTCATTCTGTTTGCAACGCATCGAAATATCTATCGGGGACCCAATAAAGTATATGGGGCATTCCATGCGATATCGGACACTTTGAAACATTTTTTTTTTAGATTTTCCCAATTTATTTACAGTTTTTAGTACCCTTCGAAAACCCCTTCGTGGTAAATTTTCAGATTTTTTTGATGACCCGTTCAAAGATATCGAATTTTTAAAAATTGGTAGTTTGTTCCTTTACTCAAACTTCTTTTACTCATAACTTTTTCAATAATGGTCCAAATTTCAATTTTTTTTTTCAAAAATTTTGTTTTTTAGCGTACTTTAAAAAAAAAATCCCAAAAAATTCTTAAAAGCACTCTAGTATGCGATTTTTAAGTTTTTAAATTTAAATCTCATTTTTGAAAATGTTTGTACTCTTCGATTTTTTTTTAAATTTTTTTGTGTAAAACTTCTATCGATTCTACAAATTTTTTGCTCAGGAAGATCGTGGGATAACGATTATTACCATTTTTTAAAATTTTTTGAAAAAAATTTATTCTAATTTTTCAATCTTAAAATCATTTGTACTGCTCCAATGGTGCGTCATAGATGGGTCATTTATAAGACCGACCCCCATTATTTTTTACGTTTTAACATTTCTTTGGAACAAACTAATACCCTATCTCCAATTTCTAAGGGGGCTTCCACACAAAACGACATTTTTTAAAATTTGCTCCAACCGCTCTAACCGCCATAATAGTGCCCTTAGAGTAACAAAATGTATGACCGACCCACAATATTTTTTTAGTCCAAACATTTTCTCTGAACACACTTACCCTCCATCTCTTATTGTTAAGGCGGTCCTAATACATTTTTTTTTATTTTTTGTAAATTAGTTTTATTTATTCATCTTCTACCGGTCCAATGGTCCGTCCGAGAGGGGTCATTAGTGAGACCGACCCCCATTTATTTTTACCCTACAACATTTTTTTAAAATATACCTACGCCCTATCTCCACTCCCTAAGTAGGCTCCCATACAAACTTACATTTTTATAAAATTTGCTCCAACTTTATTTGTATGGGAGCATACTTAGGGAGTGGAGATAAGGCGTAGGTATGTTTTAAAAAAATGTTGTAGGGTAAAAATAAATGGGGGTCGGTTTCACTAATGACCCCTCTCGAACGCACCATTGGACCGGTAGAAGCTGATTAAATAAAACAAATTTACAAAAAATCAAAAAAATTGTATGGGGACCCCCTTAACAGTTAATGATAGGGGGTAGGTGTGTTCAGAGAAAATGTTTGGACTAAAAAAATATTGTGGGTCATCATACATTTTGTTGCTCTAAGGCCACTATTTGGGCAGTTAGAGCGGTTGGAGCAAATTTTAAAAAATCTCGTTATGTGTGGGAGCCCCCTTAGAAATTGGAAGGGTATTAGTTTGTTCCAAAGAAATGTTAAGACGTAAAAATTAATGGGGGTCGGTCTTATAAATGACCCCTCTATGACGCACCATTGGAGCAGTAGAAATGATTTTAAGATTGGAAAATTACAATAATTTTTTTTCAAAAAATTTTAAAAAATAGTAATAATCGTTATCCCACGATCTTCCTGGGCAAAAAATTTTTAGAATCGATAGAAGTTTTACACAAAAAAATTAAAAAAAAATCGAAGAGTACAAACATTTTCAAAAATGAGATTTAAATTTAAAAACTTAAAAATCGCATATTAGAACGCTTTTAAGAATTTTTTGGAACTTTTTTTTAGAAAGTACGCAAAATAACAAAAATTTAAAAAAAAAAATTGAAATTTGGACCATTATTGAAGAAGTTATGAGTAAAAGAAGTTTTAGTAAAGGAGCAAACTACCAATTTTTAAAAATTCGATATCTTTTGAAAGGGTCATCAAAAAAATATGAAAATTTACCACGAAGGAGTTTTCGAAGGGTACTAAAAACTGTAAACATATTGGGAAAATCTAAAAAAAAAAAAATTTCAAAGTGTCCGATTTGACATGGAATGCTCCATATATATTAGAGATGGGCACATGAGCAGATTCGAGCATGATTCACGTGATTCACGCGTGATCACGCGTGAGTGTGACTGAATTCAATTTTACTCACGTGATTGTGAGTGAGTGTGAGTGGAGAAAAATATTGCGTGAGTGAGTGTGCGTGAGTAAGATTTTTGCGTGAGTGAGTGTGCATGAGTCGATTTTTTTCCGTGATTTTGTGTGATTAATTTTCTCTTCATATTTCCTTTCATACCAAAAAAAGCAACAAAGAAGTTGTAAAATTGGGCTTTTCTTCCCAAAAAACCCAAAAAAAAAATGTAAAATTTCGATGAACTTTAAATTTTGCTGAAAATTTTGAAAGATTTTTGAAATTTTAGTTTTTGAAATTATTTTTGTATAAATAAGAGTTTCGTGAGTGTGAGTCAACGTGAGTGTGAGTGAAGCTTGCGTGAGTGCACGTGAGTGTGAGTTGTATTAAATTTACTCACGTGATTGTGAGTGAGTGTGAGTAGAAAAAATATGTTCGTTAGTGAGTGTGCGTGATTCAAAAATTCCTGTCGTGAGCGTGAGTGAGTGTGAGTCAAAAATCACTCACGCGCCCATCTCTAATATATATTATTGATCTATGACCGATTCTAAGACATTCTGTGAATGTCCGTCTGTCCGTCCGTCTGTCTGCCTGTAGATAACACAATGCAGTCCAAAGTAAAACAGCTAGACTCCTGAAGTTTGTCACAAATATGTCTCATGTTCATAGGCAGGTTAAGTTCGTGAATTGGCAAAATCGGGCCAGGGGGGAAAAAGTTCCCCCTTCAAGAACTGAACCAACCTCTGAAAAAATACACTTTTTTACCTGTTTGTTTGTATTTTTGTTAAATAAATGAAACATTTGGTATATTTATCGCGATGGGAAGGTACCCTCAACGTCCCCCCAGTGACCCCATCACCCCCCCCCCCCCCAAAAACGCCCCTGAATTTTTTTTTTTTTATTATTTTTTTTACATTTTGGAGGGTATAAAAGATACGGCACAGCCGAATTTAACACTCTCACTTGTTTTACATGTTTTTTTGTTTTTTTTTGTAAAATTAATGATACATTTGGTATATTTATCGCGATGGGAATGTGCTCTTAACGTCCCCCACTGAACCCTTAACCCCCCCAAAAAAAACGCCCCTGACATTTTTTTTTTATTTTTTTTTTACATTTTGGAGGGTATAAAAGATTCGGCACAGCAGAATTTAACACTCTTACTTGTTTTAATTTATTCTTTTATTTATAGAATTAAAAAATTTAATTGTTTTTAATTTTTTTTTAATTAAATTTTTAATTTATATAATTAAAAACTTTATTTTTTTTTTAATTTTAATTAAATTTTTTAATTTATAGTATTAAGTTTTAATTAAATAAATACTCATTTATTTTTAATTAATGACATACAAATATTTTTAATTTATATGCGCATTTTAGTAATTGGTCCGGATTTAATTAATTTTTTAATTAAATTTACGAATTTTTTAATGAATTTTTTTTTCTGTGTAATTGTTAATAATTGTTTTATTTAAAATTTTATTTTTTTTTTATTGAAAAATTTATTGCTTAAATTTCAATCAAGTTTGCCTAATTATAAATTAATGTCCGAAATTTAATTTTTCGATAAAAATTGAAAAATAAAAAAATTGACCGAAACAATATTAAGGTCATGGTCGAATTTTAATTGATAAGTTTTAAAATTTTGCCTGTAGTGGAAAAAAACTCAATTTTTTGGGTGATTTATTTTTTTAGCTTGAAAAATATTTCGAGTAATTGAAACCAGCAAGGCATATTCTAATACATTTACAATAAACACAAGTAAGAAAGTTATAGTCGGTCAAGATCGACCATATGATACCCTACACCAGTGATTTCCGAAAAATGGATCCCAGGTCTAGGTTAGGTTAGGTTGTAAGTGGCTGCTGACGTTTTACGTCAACACACGTAGACTCTGAGGTCCATTGTGATACCACGGGACCGTAATAGGTTTCCCTACTAGTCCCTGTCGTTAAACCAGTTTGAGCTTCTTATGAAACTCCTTAGATGTTGAATTTTGACATCCAACAAACCAGAAAGATTGTACAGCTCCCTAGATCCCAGTGAAGCAAGTCTCTGACCAGAAAGTGCCGGGCAATGGCAAATAAAATGTTCGATAGTTTCCAACTCCTCTTCATCCATGCAACTTCGGCAAAAGTCATTCGATGGCACATTTAACCGCTCTGCGTGCTTCCCTATAAGACAGTGTCCGGTAATTATAGAAACCACCGTCGAAATCTCTCCTCTTGGAAGCGATATCAGCTCACTTGTGCGCCCCTGATTGAGAGAAGGCCAAATCAGTCGTGTTGTCTCACACGTCCATCCATTTGCCCATCTTTGATTAGTCTCCGTCGCAGAACAAAGCCGTAGGTTTTGCTTGCAAGTTTCTAGAGGCATACCAACACATTCCAATTCTGTTGGAACCTGTAAGGTAGTTCCTAGTCTTGCAAGCTCATCGGCTTTGCAATTCCCTGGAATGTCTCTGTGCCCTGGGACCTCATTTAAAGACGTCCGATTGGATCTGTCTTTTGTAAGATCCACACAGATCAAATTTTAGTGGAATTAGTTTATTTTTTGTCAATAGACCGATTTACCTGAAGATCGGTCGAAATTTTAATCGGTCGAAATTTTAATATGGTCCAATTATATTCCGGTTCTATTAGGTTACTAAAGTACAAGTTTAACAGCTAAAAATAAAATGTTTATCAAATATTTCAATTTTTATGAATTTTGAGGGAATTATGTGAATATCGGGAGGGCGGTTTGTATGGGGACTACCAGAAGGATTGACCCGATTCCTTTTAAATTTGGAATGGTGATTCGTGCATTCAAAATTTAATTACCTACTAAATTTCAAATGATATCTATTATAATACGGTTATTAGAGTCATTTAAGCCGAATCCAAAGGGGCCGTTTGTATGGAGGCTAGGTCTTAACATGGAACGATTTTCTTCAATTTCAATAGGCTTTGTCCTTGGTCTAAAAAATGCTTACGTTTCAAATTTCAGGTCCATTGATAGAAAATTGTGACCTGTATCCTGCTTAAACAGATAGATGGACTGACAGACGGATGGACGGACAGACGGAAGGACGCACGGATGGACAGACGGACTTACGGACATTGCAAAATCGACTCAAAAAGTAATTCTGAGTCGATCGGTATGTTTGAATGTAGGTCTAGGACCAATATTTCGGGTTGTTACAAACATCAGCACAAACTCATTATACCCTGTACCACAGAGTAATGTAGGGTATAAAAATCTTGTAATATTTTATACTACGCGATAAAACTTACAAGGAGGTTTCGAGATTTTACTAGATTTTTTGCTACCTCTAAGTTTTCGAGAATTTCTAGTACCTCTAAGTTTTCGAGAATTTCTAGTACAAACAACAAGCTTTTTTTGTAATTTTACAACCTTTTTACCAATAAAATTGTAAATTTACAACTTTTTTGGCGCAATAAAAATTCTCGTGAATTTACTACACTTAAAATAATAACTCTGTAAAATACTCTGTAAAATGACTGTAATCTCAATTCAACAGATATTTGACAGAGTTTTCTGTCAAAATACAGATTTAAAGAAAATACTTTGTATTTTGTGGTGACATAAAAAGAAAGTTAAGTTTCCTCCGTTATATTACTTTTTACTGTGTAATATTAATTTTACAGATAATTAACAGAGTTTTCTGCTAAAATACAGATCTAAGCAAAATACTTCGTATTTTTTTATAACCAAAAAAGTTTTCTGTTTTGAGAAGTTTTTGTTTTTGTTACCAAACATCAAAATTTTATCTGAATATTTTTTTTTTTTTGAGAAAAAGTTGAAAATTTTTTTTTTTTCAGAAATCTTACAAAAATTTTACAAAATAACATGCATTGAACTAAACTCTGTAAATTTACAGAGTTTTTTCAGTAATTTTTTTTTTTTTGCATCAAATGTATTTTACAAATATATAGTTTTCTTTGCTAAATGGTGGTCTATTTAACCAATATTTTACTAGAAACTCTGTAAATTAACAGTTTTTTTTGTCCAAATCATTTTACAGAGTTTTATAGAAAAATTACAGAGTATTCTCTGTAAAAAGCTTTCATATTTAACCAATATTTTACTATAAACTCTGTAAATTAACAGTTTTTTATACAGATTTAAAGAAAATACTTTGTATTTTGTGGTGACAAAAAAACAAAGTTAAGTTTCCTCCGTTATATTACTTTTTACTGTGTAATATTAATTTTACAGATAATTAACAGAGTTTTCTGCTAAAATACAGATCTAAGCAAAATACTTCGTATTTTTTTATAACCAAAAAAGTTTTCTGTTTTGAGAAGTTTTTGTTTTTGTTACCAAACATCAAAATTTTATCTGAATATTTTTTTTTTTTGAGAAAAAGTTGAAAATTTTTTTTTTTTTCAGAAATCTTACAAAAATTTTACAAAATAACATGCATTGAACTAAACTCTGTAAATTTACAGAGTTTTTTCAGTAATTTTTTTTTTTTTTTGCATCAAATGTATTTTACAAATATATAGTTTTCTTTGCTAAATGGTGGTCTATTTAACCAATATTTTACTAGAAACTCTGTAAATTAACAGTTTTTTTGTCCAAATCATTTTACAGAGTTTTATAGTAAAATTACAGAGTTTTCTCTGTAAAAAGCTTTCATATTTAACCAATATTTTACTATAAACAGTTTTTTTCTGTCAAAATCATTTTACAGAGTTTTTTAGTAAAATTGCCAAGAAATGTTGTTAGCTGGAAAAGTATGGTGTACTCTGTTAAATTAGCAGAGTTTTTCTGTAATTTAACAGAGTTATTATTTTGAGTGTAGTTTTTTTTTTTTTTGTAAAAAACTTTGGAATTTGTAAAAATACAAAAAAAAAAATGTAAATTTCGGTCCAAATTTGTTTGTTAAGAAACAAGGAAAACTGTCAAATATTGGTAAAATGGGATTACGAAACTTTTCCTACTAATGTGACAAAAAAAAATTTTTTGTGTGTAAGACCTATTTTTAATCAACTTAATTATTTCATAGAATTCTAAATCCTCATACAAATTATTTTAATTCAATATAAAAAACACAATTTCCAATGCTTTCTCTGGCAGTAGTTTTCTTTGAATAAATACTAACGTTTAAACGGACTTTACCAGCTGGAGCAAATGGTGGTATACTATCCTTATCGGGCTTAAAATTGGAAATATAATATAGATTCTGCAAAATAAAAAAAACATAAAAATCGTTGGTTTAATATAAAAATCAAACGGATTTTAGTTCAAATTTACCTTTTTGAATGGACATTTTTTAGTTAAATTACCAAATTTAAAGAAATTTAAAATCCAAGCATTTACCAAATTGGTTTTATCCGATTTTAATGTTTGTAAATATTTACAAACTTCTATATCGTATGAAATAACTTGTCTATAAACATCTTTTGTAGTCCCTATGAAAATACTAGCAGTACTTCCAATTTCCGACAGATCATTAGCGACATCCATTAAAAGATTTAACGAAGTATTACCGGGATTAGTAGAAATTTCAAAATTGTTTAAATATTTTTCATTAAAATCATATTTTGTGTTTACGAACAGAACGGAACGTGATTTCTAAAAGTTTTAACAAGTTTATTAGTTAAATTGACAAAGTAATTCGTAAATATTAAGTGTTTTTTTCTGTGTATACCTGTTTACTTTCAATATTTTGTAATAATAAATAAAATATTAAAACTTTTAAAATTTTTGCAAACATTTTTAAACAACATTAAAATTTTTTTAACTGAAAATAACAAACTAACAACAAATTCTGCTACCTTTTAGAAAAGTAATTGGTAATAATTGTTTTATTTACAATTTTAAATGTGTTTTTTTATTGAATAATTTATTGCTTAAATTTCAATCAAGTTTGGCTAATTATAAATTAATGTCCGAAATTTAATTTCTCGGAAAAAAATTGAAAAACAAAAAAAATTAACGAAACAATATTAAGTTCATGATTGAATTTTAATTGTTAATATAGGTGTTTTGATAAGTTTTTAAATTTTGCGTAAATTGCAAAAAAAAATATTTTTTTTTTAACAAAATTTTTTGGCTGATTTATTTTTTAGCTTAAAAAATATTTCCAGTAATTAAAACCAGCAAGACAAGATTTAATACATTTACACTCAAAAAAACCTTGCAAAATGGCAAGAAATTTTTTTTTATTAAATAAAGTTGTTATTATTTGACCTTTCCAATTCTAAATAAATAAAAATTCTTCGAGCTCGAGGCCAGTTTTTTCTGTGAATAAATATTCTTTTATTCCATTCCAATATTTAGATTCTCTTTGAGAATCATCATCAGGGGATTTAGTGAATTTTTACACACAAAAACTTTATAAATATATGTTGCGAACGCATTGACAGTGCAATTTTAGATTTCAATGCGTTGACAACATTTATTTTTTAAATTTTTGTGTGTAAAAATTCACTAAATCCCCTAATAATGATTCTCAAAGGAATAAAAGAATATTTACTCACAGGAAAAACTCGAGCCTCGAGCTCGAAGAATTTTAATTTATTTTAAATTTGTTATTTTTATTTTTTGCTACATCCTATTTAACAAGAATTCCTTGTAATTTTACAAGCTTTTTACCAATAATTTTCTTATTTTACCAGCTTTTTACTAATATAATTGTAAATTTACAATTTTTTTGACGCAATAAAACTTACAAGGAGGTTTCGGGATCTTACTAGATTTTTTGCTACCTTCTAATTTATGAGAATTTCTAGTACAAATTTCGAGCTTTTTTGTAATTTTACAAGCTTTTTACCAATAAAAAAGTAAATTTACAACCTTTTTGGCGCAATAAAAATTCTCGTGACTTTACTATTTTTTTTTTAAATTGGAAATATGTAAAATTACAAAAAAAAAATTGTAAAACTGCAAAAAAAAAAAAAATAAGTTTTGATCAAAAATTCTTTGTTAAAAAACAAGAAAAACTGTCAAATATTAGTAAAATAGGATTACAAGACGTTTTCTAGTAATTTGCAAGTTTTTTTTTGTGTGTAGGTTATAACAAGTATAAAAGTCAAATTCGCCTTTTTTAAGTGATATTAAATTTTCTAAAGTGAAAATAAATTTTAATTAGAAATATTTTATTTTGAATAAAAGACTTTTTTTTAGTAATTTTTTTAAAAAAAATTACTAGCTTTTTTGAGTGTAAATTTTTTTTCGAAAGTTGGTGCGCTTTTGCCGAAATCTTTTTAGAATTTTGACCATAAATAGAATATTTAGTCTGTGTAAACAAATAGCATTATATAAGTCGGTTTAGGGGTCGCTGATCTCAAATTCAAAAATTCAAAATGGTGGATCCAATATGGCGGCCACATTTTTTAATTATTAAATTTTTTGAGTTAAAATTTATTTTTTAAATGGGATTGGGGGTCGCCGATTACGAATCAAAACTCCAATTTAAGAAATTCAAAATGGCGGATTTAAAATGGCGGCAATTGCTTATTTTATCGAATTATGAACGTGGTATGGTTTGGTTGAAAATCTCAGTTATAAGGTTTAAGGCTGAAAATGAATTTGAAAACAAAAATTTTAAATTCAAAATGGCGAATCCAAGATGGCGAATAAATTTTTTAAATTTGTTATTTTATTGCCTTAAAAATTATTCTTTGTAAGGGATAAGGGTCGCTGACTACGAGTCAGAACTAATTGTAAGATCTTCTGAAATGAATAAATACCTTATACATTTATCAATACAACAATGCGTAGGAAACAACATTATTATCGAACGAGTATAATTTAAAACAAGTAGAAAAGTTAAATTCGACTTGGCCGAATCTATGAATACCCTCCACAATGCCCATTTTAAGTGATAGTAAATTTTCTAACGTGAAAAAAATAATAGTTTTGATTAGAAATATTTTATTTTGTGTAAAAAAAAAAATTTTTAGTAATTTTTGAAAAAAAAAAAATAATTTACTATTTTTTTTGAGTGTAAAATTTTTTTTGAGTGTAAAACTTTTTTCGAGTGTATTTTTTTTTTTTTTTTGGTATGAAAATATTTTTGAGTGACAAAAATACGCTGTAAAATATTTTTGTGACTTACCAATGTTTTTAAAACAGGTTTAACGGGTTTTCAACACGTGAATTTAAGGTGAAGCTAATCTGAAATTCATGGTTTTGCTAATAACTTTTAAACCACTGGACCGATTTGGCTGAAATTCAATACGAACTAGGCTGGAGGAACGAAAAATATATATGCCAAGCTTCAGCATCCTCAGAATTGTCTTTCGAAAGCTATAGTGCTTTTTATCTCATAAGTTCACGAAAAACCCTTGCCGAAATTCAGTCTTTTGCTCATAACTTTTGAACCACTGTACCGATTTTGCTGGATTGCAATTCCAACCTGACCAGGTAAATGCCCAACATATATGCCAAACTTCAGGAGCCTCCGTAAAGTCTTTTAAAAGTTAGCGTGTTTTCAACAGACAGACAGACAGACAGACGGACGGACGGACGGACGGACGGACGGACATCGCTAGATCGTCTTAAAATCGATCGAGGATCATGAATATATATACTAGACTGCCCAGAAAAATGCGAAGTTTTTATTTTCTTGGGGGATACCTGCAAATTTTGTTCCTTTTTGTGCAAAAAAATTTCGGTTTTTTTTGGGATTTTTAAAATAATATCTAGAGGTCGCGAACTCGCGTTTTATAACGATTTATTTTTTTTGAGTTTTTTATTATTTTAAATTGTTAAATATGATTAATATGATAAAATATTAATAATTTCAGACAAAAAAAAATTAAATTAAAAATTAAATATCGCTCATTCCATGAGATGTCTCCCAGCATCTAATCAAATGTTCCTTAATTTATTTGAAATTTTGCACACATGAACACTATGAAGCTATTAAATTAAATCAGTTGTTAGTTCCGAGAAAATCCGTGAATTCGCGAATATATTCGCGTTCGCGAATTCGTGGATTTTCGCGAAACTAAAAACGAATTTACTTTAATTGCTCCATAGTGTACCTGTGTGCTAAATCTATATAAATAAAAATCAATTGTCGTTCGTTGGTAACAGCATCAGTTGAAAACGGCTGGACCGATTTGGACAATTCTTTTTTTGAAATGTTCGTCATAGCCCAACTTAGGTTTTTACGTAAAGAAAAATTGACCATGCCCACTTTTACGCCCACTTTTTTCGATTTATCTAAAATCGGAAAACGGCTGCACCGATTTGGGTAATTTTTTATTTAAATGTTCATAATAGTCCAATTTAAGTTTGTACTGAAAGGAAAATCGACCATGCCAACTTTTACGTCCATTTTTTCAATTTATCTAAAATCTGAGAATGGCTGGGCCAATTTGACAATTTTTTTTTAATGCATTTTCATCATATTCCAACTTTGGTTTTTAAAAAAAAAAATTACCACTCCCACTTTGGCTAACTTTTGTTGAAAATGTTCGCCATAAGTCAACTAAGGTTTTTATGGGCAGTAGAATTTTCCACGCCCACTTTTTGCTATGTATCGAAAGAACTAAGGCGGCTAGACCGATTTAGTTAAAGTCCGCAAAAGATTTTTAAGGAAAGAAAAATTGTGCACACTGCTCACTTTTAACGATATATATCATGAAATGGGTGGATAAATTTATCTAATTGTGTTTTTAATGTTCGTCATAGTCCAGCAAAGGTTTTCGGAAAGAACAATTTTCCACTTCTATGCCCACTTTTAAATGGATGGACCGAGTTGGTTAAATTCAAATAAGGTTTTACGGTAAGATAAGTTGTCCACCCTCTCCTTTTTTTCGATATATATAAAATTTACTAAATAGAAAAATAAAATATAGAATAATAAAATATAAATAAAAATCATATGTAGTTCGTTGGTAATCGCATCACTTGAGAACTGACCGATTTTGATAATATTTTTCTTTAAGTTCGTCTTATTTTTTTTAATGTTTTTCTTTGGTTTTTTTCGGAAAACAAATTAATCTCGCCCACTTTTACGCCTCCTTTTTTCGATATATCAGAAATCGGAGAACGGCTGTACTTAACTTTTTTTTTTTTTTAATTTTCGTCATAGTCCAATTTAGGTTAAAACGGAAATAAAATTTGTTCACGCCACTTTTATTTCGATATATCTAAAATAGTAGAACGGCAGGGCTGATTTGGCTATTAGTAGTATTTGTTGACGTTCGTGATAGTACAACTAAGGTTTTTACGGAAAGATAAATTGTCCACTCCCACATCGAAGAAAAACTTGCCTGATTTGTTAAATTTTTTCTTTAATGATCGTTATAGTCCAAGTAAGGATTTTGAAATAATTATTTGCCTCCCCACTTAAAAGCCCACATTTTTCAACATCCTTAAAATTTGCAACACTTGAGAACGCCTGGGCCGATGTGACTAATTGTTTTAAATGTTTGTAATGTTCCATATAATTGTTTGGAAAGAAAAATTGTCCTCGGCCACTTTTTTCGATACATTTAAAATTTGTTTTTACTCTAATTCGATCTATTAAAAAAAAATATTTCTTAATATATTCCGCTTAAACTTGGTAAAAATGACTTTAAATCCTTTGGGATTTTTACCACATGTACAATTTTAACTTACCACACAAATTTTAACGCCCACTTTTGTCTAAATATGTCGACTACTAATGACCGGACTGATTTTTTTAAGTTGATTATAGGTTTTGTTTGAACTCAAGACAATAGCTCACGATAAGAACGAGGAATATGCGTAATTTATTTTTGTGTTGTTCGTAATGATATTAAAGAAGTTTTGAATTTGTACAGTACGCAAAGTCGACGATATGGTTATTGTTATTTTTAGTTCCTAAAATATAATTTGAAGATGATACTCTCCCTAATCGGGTCTTTAAAACCACGCCTACAACTTTTTCTAAGCTAAGAAATTCATTACCCTTTTATGCAGGGCTATATATTTGAAGCGATACGAAATATAACACTGATCTTATATTTGGGCCAGCAACGCGGACCGGGCCAGCTAGTTTCAAATAAATTAAAGAACATTTTATTGGATGCTGGGAGACATCTCATGGAATGAGCGATATTTAATTTTTAATTTATTTTTTTTTGTCTGAAATTATTAATATTTTATCATATTAATTATATTTAACAATTTAAAATAATAAAAAACTCAAAAAAAATAAATCGTTATAAAACGCGAGTTCGCGACCTCTAGATATTATTTTAAAAATCCCAAAAAAAAACCGAAATTTTTTTGCACAAAAAGGAACAAAATTCGCAGGTATCCCCCAAGAAAATAACAACTTTGTTTTTTTCTGGGCAGTCTAATATATACTTTATGGGGTCCTAGACCAATATTTCGAGGTGTTACAAACGGAATGACAAACTTATATGTATATACCCTCTATCACTAGAGTGGAGGGTATAAAAAAAACATTATGTGGGTAATTTATAAAGCTTGAATTTAAGCTTGATAGCGGCCTGATTGAGCAAATTATAAATGTGCTACGAGGGTCGATCTGGAAAATGAAATTATTTATAGACAGTTTTCTGAAAATTTTTAAAAATATTTCTAATTCGAATTTTTCTAAGTTCAAACATTTAAAATTTAAAAAATGTTGCAATAGTTTTTATTCAGTTGTGAACTACTTTTTCCAACAACCCAAACAAATAATGAATACAGTTCTACTGTACTGTACTCTATGCAGTAGAAAAAAATGCATTTTTAACCTTAAAATCGTTTGACCACCAATTTTTTGTGTGTATAAGAAATGAAAATTTAAAAATTTCTGTTCAAACATTAGTTTTGTTTTTAGACACATTATTTCAGCAGCAGGGCCTTTTAAGCTATGTCGGGGCCCTTGGGCACACAAAAATGTGGAGCTCCCAGGAAAGTAAAAAACTTTATAACAAGAAAAAAAGATTTTCCTGATATGATATTATTTTAATTGGTAAAATTTTATTAATGGTTTTAAGAAGTTGAATCTACAAAATATACATTTTAATTAGGGGAGACTGTTTCTATTGAAAAAAGATCTTAGAATATGAGACTTTTTCTACAGAAAAATGATCTCAGAATCTAAGACTTTTTTAATTATGAAGAAAGTTTTCAGATTCTTAAGCTTTTTCCATAGGAAAAAAGTTCTCAGAATCTGAAGCTTTTTCTACAGGAAAAAAGTCTCAGAAGATCTCAGAATCTGAGGAAAAATATCTCAGAATCTGAGGCTTTTTGTTTAGGAAAAAGGTCTCAAAATCTGTTACTTTTTCTATAGGCAAAAGTCCTAGAATCTGAACATTTTTCTAAAGGAAAAAGGTCTCAGAATCTAAATCTTTTTCCATAGGAAAAAATTTTGCTCTATAAACGTTTTATGTGCTTAAAAAAGCAGTAAAACGGAAATTTTTTCATGAAAAATTAAACTCCTTTTTTTGTGTAAGCGATTTTATTGGGGGCCCTCGATGTCGAGGGCCCCCTCATTAAAGTTATTTCAACTCAATATCAAATACACAATTTCCGATACCTTCTTTAACATTATTTTTCTTTGAATAAATATTTACGTTTAAACGAACTTTACCAGCTGGAGTAAATGGTGGTAAACTGTCCTTATCGGGCTTAAAATTTGTAATGTAATATAGATTCTGCAGAAACAAAAAAACGTAAGAATTTAATTAAATTAACTTTGAAGTTTTAATAAATTACCTTTTTAAATGGACATTTTTTTGTTAAATTACTATATTTAAAGAAATTTATCATCCAAGCATTTAACAAATTGGTTTTATCCGGTTTTAATGTTTGTAAAAATTTACAAATATCAATATCGAATGAAATAACTTTTCTATAAACATCTTTTGTAATCCATAAGTAAACAACAGCAGTACTCCAAATATCGGACAGGTCTTTACCAAAATCCATTAAAACATTAAATGAATTATTACCGGGATTAACCGAGATTTCAAATTTGTTTATATATTTCAGATTAATGTCAGATGTAGCATTTAAGAAATAAACGGAACGTGATTTCTATAAGTTTTTACAAGTTTATTAGTTAATTTAACAAAGGAATTTGTAAATAATGTACTCGATTCGGGAATACTCTTTCACCATTCACCTAATTATGAAAATCTGATATTCATTCAAATTTTATGATTTTTAAATATCTTTTCGTGCAATTATTAAAAATATTAACTTGACCTTTAATTGTTGCACGAAAAAAATTTTAAATCTTAAAATTTTATTTAATATCAAGTTTTTAAAAATTAGGTGAACGGTGAAAGAGTACTCCCGAATCGGGCACAATATTTTTATACCTGTTTACTTTCAATATTTTGTAATATTAATGAAATTATTAAAATTTTGGCAATATTGAGAAACATTTTTAAAGAATGTTAATAATTTGATTATACAAAAATAATATATTTTGTTTTTTGTTAATTTAAAACATTAATCTAACAAAATTTTGTGATTAATATTAGCAAAGTAATTAGTAAAGTAGTACTAATTATTTATAATTGTTTTATTTACAATTTCTAAATAGTTTTTTATAAAATAATCTAGAACTAAATTTCCATTTAGTATTGGTAAATTATAATTTAATGATCCAAATTAAATTTTATTTAACATTTTTGAATTATTTAACATTTTGTAATAATTGTTTTTTTTTACAATTATAACTTTTTTCTCTATAAATAGAATAATTATGATCGAAAACTAAAATTTACGGTAAAAATGTAAAAGAAATTTTTACCCTTTTTATTGTCTTACCAGGGATGGAAAATCGGAATTTTGAAATGGTACTGGAGCTTAACCAAAAAGGTACTTTTTCGCCCTTGACGGTACTAAAAAAAATTATATCCAGTTTCTGTACGACGAACGTCATTCGTCTGTGACGAATTTGCATGTCTTTTGTTACAATAACAAAATACATGCGAACTCGTCGCAGACTAATATTGTTTAATATTTAATACTAGTTCGTTCATGAACGACACAGCTCTACTTTTTACCCCCTTAGAATCAACATTGGCAAAAATCCAGCCTTACTGGATCTATATTCCGGGAGGTGAACATACAGTCCAAATTTCAAGTCTCTATGACCATTATTGCAGGAGATATAAAAAGTACTAAAAGTACAGTTTTTTTTATCCTTTTTACCCCTTTAGAATCAACATTGGCAAAAATTCGGCCTTACTGGATCTATATTCCAGGAGTTGAACATACAGTCCAAATTTCAAGTCTCTGTGACTATTATTTCAGGAGATATAAAAAGTACCAAAAGTACAGTTTTTTACCCTTTTTGTCCCCTTAGAATCAACATTGGCAAAAATCCAGCCTTAGTGGATCTATATTCCGGGTGGTGGACCTAAAGTCCAAATTTCAAGTCTCTAGCTTCAGCGGTTTGGGCTGGGCGTTGATGAATGAGTATGTCAGTCAGTCAGTCAGTCACATTACTCTTTTATATATATGAAGGTTTCTATTTCAAACGTACCACAAAAAAAAAAATGTTGTTGAATCAAAGTCAAACTTTGAGAGCTTATTGCCCTATATGAAAGTAACAAATCGTGGAACAAAAGTTTTCGTTTTTCGGAAAAATGGGCGAGATAGGCGTGGTCAAACATGGTAAAATTGAGCAATTTTAGCATGATGTCGCTTTATGTTTAATTTTTTCTACAGTAACTCAACGATTCTGAAATTTTCGAAACACATCTAATTTATAGTGTTTTGTATGGGCTATCGATTGGCATTATTAGTTTTTAGAAAAAATTCAGAACTATGTCTGAATTTTTCAAATGAAAAATAAAAATCGATGTAGCAAAAAACACGCCATTTTTAATTTTTTTTTAAAAAATTTTAAATTAAAGTTCATTTCATTCTCTACATCATATCAAATTTTCAGAGAGCAGTTATTTTTGGTTTTCAAGAAAATTGGCTTTAAAGTTTAAATGTCTTATTTTATTTTCCATATCACTCATACGCCACGATACATTTATTTTTGCACTTACCAAAAACTTGTTTAATTCTATTTAGATAATTGATTTAGAGCTGATTTGTAGAGTCCAACCGAATACTCGGTTTCGGTCTCGACTTCGGCTGAATAATGGGGTTTCGGCCTCTATTCGGCATTCGGCAAAATTTTAGTATTTTAAAAAATATATTAAGAAGTTTCTGAATTTTTCAATTTCGAGTATCATTAAACTTGATTCAATTCATTTTAAAAAATGTATCAAGGTTTTCCAATTAACGTGTTACTGTTACAGTTCAAATAATTTTTTTTCTTAATCTACAGATTTAATGAACAATTTTTTTTAAGTTTATTTATATATGATTTTTTTGTAAGTTTTTTTAAAATATATATATATTTTTATAAATACAACAATTCCGATAGTTTAAAAACATTAAGTGCTGTACATTTATTTTAAAAAAGAAATATATAAAATTTTTATTCAGCCAGGCATTAATTTTTTCAGTTTCGTTTTTGTTTCGGTTTCGGTTTGGCCTCGAAAAACTCTTTTCGGCCGGACTATATTGATTTGTCATATTTATAATAAGAATTCTACTGTTTTTCAAGATTCTTCGTATCAAGGTTGCATTCAATATCAACAAAATGGCAATATTTCAGAAGTGATATTTGCCTTATGATTGTTGAAATTCTGGGACGCCGCTTAGCCATTTACTGGAATAAATCCAGGCAACAATGTTCACAGTCGTTGTTAATTTTTAAGAATACTCTGATATTAAACACATTGCCTAACAACTAAAAATTTAAAATATATCAGAAGTAGACAAGTTCCAAAAAATATTTTAAAGTCTGCACTTAAAAAATTTTACAAACATCATTTCAAAGATTTTAAAGTTCAAAAAAATAGTCATTCTTATTACACAGAAAACGAGTAAGCGATGGCACTGTATGTCTCTAGTCAACAAAAAAACAGTCGAATTCCTATAAATATGTAAATAAATGTATCGTGGCGTATGAGTGATATGGAAAATAAAATAAGACATTTAAACTTTAAAGCCAATTTTCTCGAAAACCAAAAATAACTGCTCTCTGAAAATTTGATATGATGTAGAGAATGAAATGAACTTTATTTTAAAATTTTTTTAAAAAAAATTAAAAATGGCGTGTTTTTTGCTACATCGATTTTTATTTTTCATTTGAAAAATTCAGACATAGTTCTGAATTTTTTCCAAAAACTAATAATGCCAATCGATAGCCCATACAAAACACTATAAATTAGATGTGTTTCGAAAATTTCAGAATCGTTGAGTTACTGTAGAAAAAATTAAATATAAAGCGACATCATGCTAAAATTGATCAATTTTACCATGTTTGACCACGCCTATCTCGCCCATTTTTCCGAAAAACGAAAACTTTTGTTCCACGATTTGTTACTTTCATATAGGGCAAAAAGCTCTCAAAGTTTGACTTTGATCCAACAACATTTTTTTTTTTCGTGGTACGTTTGAAATAGAAACCTTCATATATACTTAGATTAATATAAAAGTTCTTAAATTGAGGACATCCTAATCCATTTATTTATTTTTTTAGAGAAAAAGTATTATGTGAAAAAAAATTTTCACATATAGAATATAATTGACTATTAACTGAATAAATTTGACATTAAAAGTTTTTCTGATGATTATAATAACTGGATTATATGAAACTAGTAAAAAACGAACCAGGATGTCTTAAATTTATAGAAAAATAAATTTTTCTTTCACACCTTTCTCAATTCAAACCATATACTCCAATAAAGGTTGACCAAAATTAAAAATATCATTTATTTAAAGCTTTAGAAGCAAGTTTTCTTTGAAAATTGATAGATTTTCAGAATTTTTTTTAGATTTGGTTGAACAAATTTATGAAATCGTTTGGTATAGAAAAGGTACTAAATCAGTCGAGAAGGTACTACGGTATCTTTGAGAGTGAAAAAGTACTGAAAAAAGTACTAAAGTACTAACTTTTCCATCCCTGTGTCTTACACAGAAAAAAATAAAAAAAATATTTGAGTAAAGTTTTAATACTATTGAGTAAAAAGTTACTCAATTTTGCACCAGCAAACTATTTAATAGTATTGAGTAAATTCTTAATAAAAATTTTTAAATGTTTGAAAAAAAATTTGAGTAAATTTTTAATTGACACAATTAAAAATTTACTCAAAATTTATCTATTTAATTTTTTTTAAAAGTTTAAAAAAGTTTTAAATCTATTTACAAAAAAAAAAAAAACAGAAAACTTGTTTTTTCAAACTTTTCCAAACATACATATTTATGTCTCAAAAACATAGGAAAATTTTAAGCAGACGATTACAAACTTTCATATACATACACAAAAAACTATAAAAAATTAAAAAAACTATTAAATTTTTATTGAATTGTTTACTTAAACTGTTTTTAAGTACATTTTTAATTGCGTCAATTAAAAAATTACTTTTTTTAAATTTAAACAAGTGACTACTCAAATTTGTTTCCTCCAAATTTTTTTCTGTGTTGCGAGCTGCAAATATTGCTTTCGTCATCCCCATCCAAAATTTGCCTATTTTTGGCCCGAAAATGGACTTAAGCCCAATGTGGAAATTACGCACGCTCCCGATAAGCCTTTAAAACAGCTGTGCGCACTGCGCACACACATACTATAACATTTATGCTTGTGTGGGTAGTAGCAAGCGAAAAGTCAACAAATTTGCTCAAGCAACAGAATTTTATAGTGTATGTGTGTCGACAGCGCACAAGCAGCATTTTTTAGCCTATTCCCGCGGGAATAGGAATTACAAAAATGCGCATGACTGCTTTAAAAGCAGGTGTCATGTAAGAAGTTTACATCATGCGGAAATTTTTAACACCGCCTTTATTGTGGGCGTGACTGGAAAAATTTAAAATATTACATTTTTGGAAATTTTGAGAAAGAAATTTAAAAATTGGGGGATTTTATGCATCAAATCTTAAAATTTATTTTTGCTATCATATTTCTATTATTAAGAACTATTTAAATACAAACTATCATGACGTGTGCTCAAGAGAAAACATTTCGTTGGATCATAAAAATTTTAACCTTTTTTTATGTACACACAAAAAAAAAATTCCAATGAACGACTTTCATAGTATTTATTAACAATTTATAAATTTTTCATAATACTTATGAACTTTTTCATAGTATTTATGAATAAAACTTAAGAACTATTTAACATTTTTCAAAAATACTATAAATACGGTTTCTCGTCAGACCCGGACATTCACATAAGAAGTGCTTCACTGACTCCTCCTCGTCCACTTCCCCTTAACTTCTACAATAGACCCTATCAGAATACGCACGGTCATTTGGCCAATTCTACAGTGCCCTGTAAGTACGCCCACTAATAGGCTAACCGTCCGTTTGTCAAAAATTAAAAGAATTTTTGTCTGCACGTAGCCAATGATATCCACCTATATTTCATTGTTTCTATAGTTTTAACACCTTCGGTTTTTTCGATGAGAAGCCATTCGCTCTATAAATGCCTCAGAATCGCTTCAAGTGGGGTGCAATGTAAAACCGATCTCCACTTATTTTTACGCCCCAACATTGGGGTCTCAAAGAATTCCATCCCAGCAGAGATTTTGATTAACTGGCAGCAGTTTTTGGAAAGGAATTCCGAGTCAAAAAGCGCATCCAAACCACCTGAATTCATGCATGATTCCATTGGGCAATGTCACAGTTTAGAGAGCTAGTTGGTAGTAAAGAAAAAGCGCAGTGAAATCTTGTGTCTTTTCAGAGCTTATTGGAGCATTCTTTTGTATCATTTTTTATATCAACAAAGAATTTTATATTTAATTTAAAAAAAAAAAACTTCACAAAAAATTAAAATTTGTTTCCCTTACTTTTTTTACTGCATCCTAAAGAGCGCTCTTTGGATGCGCTACGGCAATGTGTAGAAAGAAACTGTGCTGCCAAAATCTCGATTTAATTTAGCTGGGTAACTGTTTTAATTGTCAGACTGTTGTTCTTTACTTATCTAAGGCATTTTATCAGTAACAACTCCATTAGATCACTTACCGTCGTTGGCGCACACCTTGGGGCCTCGTGTGTCTAAAGATTTTTTAGTTCTATTGATCACAAATTTCGTACGAAAAGAAGATATAACTTTAGATTGCTATATTCAAGACCTCCCCCTCTGTCCGTTTTTGTCTCCTTTATCGAGACAATAGCTCTGCCTTCCTGCATTTTGCTCGGGGAAGTTTGCCAAACCAAAAACTTTAATTAAAAATTTAATTAATTACGTTTTTATCAAAAACTTTTTTTTATTTATTACTATTCTACAAAAAAAAAAAACAATCATTTCAATTCAATTTGAAATTCACAATTTCCCACACTTTCCTTCCTGTCATTTTTCTTAACATAAATTTGTACACTTAAACGACATTTTCCTGGAGGAGCAAATGATGGTATACTCTCCTTATCTGGTTTAAAATTTGAAACATGATAAAGATTCTGAAATGAAATACATGATTATATACAAAGATCGATAAATTTCGCCCGATATTAAATTTTACCGCATTTTGTTCAAAACTCACCTTTGTAATTGGACATGATTTTGTTAAATTACTATATTTATAAAAATTTGCCACATAAGCATTTAACAAACTTGTTTTATCCGGTTTGAAACGTTGTAAAAATTCACAAATATTTACTTCGTATGAAATAATTTGCCGATATATATCATTCTTTAACCATAAGGATATTGTAGCAAGTCCCCATATCTCGGTAAGATTTTTTCGTACGTCCATTACAATATTAACAGATTTGTTGCCACGATTAATGAATGTTTTAAAATTTTTTAAATATTTTACATTCATATCATATTTGGTAGACCAAAAGTATAAGGTACGGGTTTTCTGAAAAGTTAAAGATTTAATTAAATTATTGATTAAAGGTGGTTTAGTGTTTTAGTACCTTTTTGCTTTCAAAACTTTGTAATGCCATTAAAATTACTAAACATATTAAAATACGCTTCATTTTTTGAACTACAATGTCAACTTATCATTGTAATTCATTTGTCAATTCTTGTGCGCGTGTTATTTGGTTTGTAGACAATAGTAATTGAATTATAATTACTTTTTTAATGATTTAGGGATCATTAGTTAAAAAGTATTTAAACTTTTTAAGCAAACTGTTCCAGCAAAAACTCAAAATGTAACTAACCTCCCAATTTCAATGTTTATTATTCAAACGTGGCGATGTCCTTGGAGGTAACGACTTTTTTGACTTTATCCCAAAAAGTAAACCTCTTAGGCTAGTTTTTGACATATCGCTGGTAAATTATTTGGAGTCTAATTCACTTTTGTGCGATCGACAGTATGGCTTTCGTAGAGGTCGTTCTACGGGAGACCTGCTAGCGTTTCTTTCGGAACGCTGGAGTCGTTCTATTCACCAATTTGGTGAAAGCAAGGTGGTTGCTCTAGGTATTTCCAAGGCGTTTGATCGTGTGTGGCACGGTGCACACGTTTTGAAGCTTATTGCGTTTGGTGTCGGTAGTGATTTCTCTCGATTTATATCGAGCTTTCTTAGAGACCGCTCTATACGTGTTGTTATAGATGGGTTCTCATCGGATGAGTTTCATCTGAATTCAGGGGTACCGCAAGGTTCTGTTCTATCTCCTTTCTTATTTTTCTTAATGACCTTCTGGGTCTAACTTCCAATCCTATCTATTCTTTTGCAGATGACAGCAACATTTGTCATTCATTTTCCTTTAATCATAGACCAAGCCTTACTGAGGTTGATGCTATGAGGCAGAACATGAATAACACACTCAATCATGACCTTAAGAAAATCTCCTAGTGGGGTCTTACGAATCATGTCGATTTTAATGCTCGTAAAACCCAATGTTATATGCTGACCCACAGACGGCTTGTGGAATCAGCGTCATCTGTATCCATGGGTGGTATAGCTATTGAGGAATCAGATATTCTTGATGTTCTAGGCATGAAAATCCAATGTGATGTTCGATGTAACCAACATGTTTTTCAGGTGTCGAAAGAAGCATTCAAGTGTCTTGGTTTTTTAAAACGGTGCAAGAATTACTTCACCCCGTCTGATCTTCTCACTATTTATACCGCCTATATCCGACCGAAAATGGAATACAACTCCCATATCTGGGCAGGTGCTTCAAGGTCTATTTTGAAGCTTCTGGATCGGGTGCAAAGGAGTGCGTTGAAGCTCATCAATGACAGTAGGGTATCCGGCTCTATTGATTCATTGGAGCATCGTCGGAATGTGGGTTGTGTGTCATTGTTCTATCGATATTACCACGGTAAGTGCTCAGCTTAGATGGGTGAACTTTTCCCTGAGAATACCTGTAGTACTCGCCTTTCCAGCAACTCACATCCGTTTGTTGTCGACTGTCCAATGTATCGCACAACGCATTAGAGAGAAAATTCGTTTCTCAGTCGAACTAGCCGTATGTGGAACAAACTCCCCATAGAAATCTTTCCAGTAGGCTATAATTTAGAAAAGTTCAAATTAAATGTCCCCAAACACTACTCCCTCTTTCCTTCTCCTCATAACCTATTTTCCTAATACCAACAGAAGGCATTGCATTAGTAGGGGGCATCCCCTGAGTGTTGGCTCAAAGTAAAAAAAAGGAATCCAAATAAATGTGATTTTGATTCTCCCGGTTAGCTGTTGAAGGGTACCAAAACTTTCTTAGTGTCAGTTTCGATTTAAATTCCCAAAAAGACGGCGATTAAAGTGCTGCCTGGCTATCAGAGAAGATTGAAATACGATTACCCTTCATACCATTTGCAATATTAACTCTAGCACATAGTATTATAGCCTGAATTTTAGACTGAAAAACTATAGGCCACCATCCAATGTGTTTGGGGATCCGCGTGTTTAAACCGTAAATACAAGCTTCCACTCCAGAGATCATATTAGATCCGTCAGTATATCAGTTTTGGCTGGTATACTGATTTTAGTCGCTTTGGACGGAAATTTGAGATCGTTATACCGAGTAGACCAGAGTGGGATGAAGGTGGTCCAAATGTGGACCACCAGCCTAATCATCAGTATACCAGCCTAAACTCAGTATACCAGCCTAAACTCAGTATACCAGCCTAAACTGGTATACTGACTTTAGGCTGGTATACTGATGATTAGGCTGGTGGTCCACATTTGGACCACCTTCATCCCACTCTGGTCTACTCGGTATCACGATCTCAATTTTCCGTCCAAAGCGAAGCTCAGAGTTTATCCTATCCGATGGCATATCCAATTTTTCCTTAATTCCTTTTTAAGGAAGGATATAGGAGTGACCATTCAAGTTGCGTGGGTCAGAGTAATCGATATTCGAGAGGTGTGAAAACTAAAATGGCTTCTTGGGACAATGTTGGTCAGGGTTTCATAGCAACCATGATTAGAGTACAAGCCAGACGCTGTACCTTGCCCAGCTTAGCCGTATCATTCCTCTGCATAGTTTTTGGACACCAAACTATGGCAGCGTACGTCATGATCGGCCTCACAATCATCTTGTAGATCCACATGACCATTTTAGGGCTTAATCCTCAGGTGCTACCTAGGATAGGTTTGGTTGTACGTGTCTGCTGACGTTTCACGTCAACACACGTCGACTCTGAGGTCCATTGTGATACCACGGGACTGTAATAGGTTACGATAATAGTCCCTGTCGTTAAACCAATTTTATCTTCTTATGAAACTCCTTAGATACTAAATTTTTTACATCCGACTACTCAAAAAGATCGTGCAGCTCCCTAGATCCGAGTGAAGCAAGTCTCTGACCGGAAAGTGCTGGGCAATGGCAGATAAAGTTTTCGATAGTTTCCAACTTCTCTTCATCCATGCAACTTCGGCAAAAGTCATTCGACGGCACATTTAACCGCTCTGCGTGCGGTCCGACAGTATCCGGTAATTATAGCAACCACCGTCGAAATCTCTCCTCTTGGAAGCGATATCAGCTCACTTGTGCGCCCCTGATTAAGAGAAGGCTAAATCAGTCGTGTTATTCTCACACGTCCATCCATCTGCCCATCTTTGATTAGTCTCCGTCGCGGAACAAAGCCGTAGGTTTTGCTTACAAGTTTCTAGAGGCGTACCAACACATTCCAATTCTGCTGGAACCTGTAAGGTAGTTCCTAGTCTTGCAAGCTCATCGGCTGTGCAATTTCCTGGAATATCTCTGTACCCTGGGACCCATATGAGTCGTATGTTAAACTGCTTGGCCATCTCATTTAAAGACGTACGACAGTTAAGGGCAGATCTTGTTTTTAGAAACATTGAATCCAGGGACTTGACCGCGTCTTGACTGTCAGTATAAATGTTGACTGCGGTTGTTGCCACTTCCTTTATTGCCAGCATCTCTGCCTGGTAAACACTGCAATGATCTGGCAATCTTCGAGCCAGGCTCAATACAAACTCTTCCGAATAGACTCCAAAGCCCACTTGTTAGTGCAGCCTCAATCCATCTGTGTAAAAATTTATGGTGGCTCCACTTCCCGGAATTTCCCCCATCCAAGACTCCCTGGATGGTATCATAGTAGTAAAGTGGAGCTCATAAAGGCTTATAGACTGAGTACAGTCCACATTTTGGGGTATTGTTATCTTCGTCAAGATCGCGCTATGGCCACAATCGCTGATCCTCCATTGAAGCGACGTAGCCGCATACTGCCTACCCAATATGTCCAATGGTATCAGGTGAAGGAGGATTTCTAACGCAGCCGTAGGTGTAGTACGAAGATCACCAGTGATGCTCATCGACGCCATTTTCTGTACCTTCGTGATAAAGACACAGTTCGATTTTGTTTCTAAAGCAGGCCACCAGACAATGATTCCATACAGCAGAATTGGACGCACCACTGCTGTATAGATCCAATGAGCGACTTGAGGGCTATGACCCCATCGTTTTCCAATGGCCCTTTTACAGTAATATAAAGCAATCGTTGCTTTGCTTTGGGTAAAATTACCCAATTTATAGTAGGAGTCCAGTTTCCTACTATAAATTGGGTAAATTTCAACAAATTTTGATAAGAGTGTAATTTCTTTTGCAAATACATTTTTTTATTTTAATTCCACAAACATAGTTAAATTAGCAACAGAACCTTTTAAATCATCTTTACGAATATAAGTATTTATAATAAATCGATATTTGCCATTCGGTAAAAATGGTGGTATATTAAATTTATCTACCTTCAAATTAAGCCATGAATAATTACCCTGAAAAGAAGAATTTTAAAAAATAAATTTAATTTTTTTTTTGCAATTAAAAAAACTTTACCTTAGTAATAGGACAACTTTTTGGTAAATTACCATATTTCCAAAAATTGTTTACCCAGCCTAATATGAAATTATTTAACTGGGAACCATCTTTACCCAAAATATTACAAACATTTATATCGTAAGTAAACAGAGTACGATATGAACTCTCTTTACGATTTTTGACTGCCATCAATATTTCAGCCCATGGATCCTGGGTGAAATTTTTTTTGATATTCAATATGATATTTAATGTTGTACGATCTTCGCCAATAGTTAAGGAATGGTCTTGTAAATATGAAGGATCAAATGATACAATATTTGATAAAAAGTAAACCGTTTTGGAGGATGATTTCTGGAAAAGAGTGATAAGGAAATTTAATACATACATATATTAATAAATTTTTGAGGAGATTTCTGTCATAAAAATGTCTCAGATTCTGAGACATTATTCGCATAAAAAAAGTAACAGTTTCTGAAACATTTTTTGTATAGAAAAAGTCTCAGATTCTGAAACATTTCTCTTATAGAATAAGTCTCTGATTCTGAAA
Organism: Pegoplata infirma; assembly: GCA_963921195.1. Lineage (NCBI taxonomy): Eukaryota > Metazoa > Arthropoda > Insecta > Diptera > Anthomyiidae > Pegoplata > Pegoplata infirma. The sequence continues at coordinate 198,930,780 of OY992539.1, forward strand.
CATTTCTCGTATTGGAAAACGTTTTCGATTTCAAGATTGCTGAGAAACTTTTTTAAATGTTGAAGTAGCTACAAGTCTTAGAAAAACCACCAGATTACACTGTGCAACACGATTTTGTATCTTGGGTTGGACCAAAAAAAAATTTAAGTATAATATTAGTGGACCAAAACTAGGTATTGACAATACCCAGCAAAATTTTATGCAGAAAACGTTTGTAAAACATTTTAACCCTTTAAACGCGCGCCTTTGTGGTGTTCTATGAGGATATTTGAAAAAAAAAAATACCAAAATGACCCCTAAAAATTATAGATAGAAGGCTAATATGTTCTAAGAAAAGAACCACCATCAAATTTTACTGAAGACATCGTTTAACATTATTTAGCTCAGAAGCAGATTTGTAAAATTTTTTTAACTTAATTCACACGACTTTGGTGAAAGTCAATTAAACAGTATGTGATAATTTACAATGTCACTTTTTTAAGCAATTTGCACTTATCGTACGAACATTTGGTCTTTGATAACCCCTAGTGAAATTTTATGCAGAACATTTTTGTAGAACATTTTAACCCTTTAAATCCACGCTTTTTTTTTTCTATGAGTACATTTGAAAAAGGACCAAAATTACCCCTAAAAATGGGAGATAGAGGGTTCATATATTCCAAGAAAAGAACCGCCATCCAATTTTACTGAAGACATGTTTTAACATTATTTACTTCAGAATTAGATTTAATACGTTTTTTTTGACTTATTCAAAACGCATTTGAAAAAAATTGTAAAACTTCGTGGGCCATAAAAAAAAACTCGAGCTAAGTTTTCAAATCCATTTGGTTTTTCGGTCCCATTCCAGGTACACTCGATAACTCCAAATTTGTTGCTCAGTGTTATAAAACATTTTTTGTATAGAAAAAGTTTCAGATACTAAGACATTTTTCGTATAGAAAAGTCTATGATTCTGAGACATTTTCCCAAAAGAGAAAGTCTGAGATTCTAAGACTTTTTTTCGTATAGAAAGAGTCTTGGATTCTGGGACATTTTTTGTACCGAAAAAGTGTTAGATTCAAAAGCAGTTTTCGTACAGAAAATGTCTCCAATTCTGATACATTTTTCGTATAAAAAGGCGACTTTTGACCGTTTATCGGGGCCTCAAGTTCTGCACGTAGAGCAGAAGTATGATTGTGGCAACCATAATTTAAGAGCGTCATATTATGATTGAGAATTTTATCATAATTTTTTTGTAGCAACCATAACATTTTCGCAACAATCATATTATAATCATAACTATTCGAAAAATACAAATTTAGGACCATAATACGATTGCAACAAAAATGTTATAATTGTTATAACATATTATGATAAAATTCTCAATCATAATATGACGCTCTTAATTTATGGTTGCTACAATCATATCTCTTCTCTGAGTGTAGCTATCAAAGGCCCTGTAGCTATCAAAGGAACAAGAAAAAAAAATTGAAGTGTAGAAAAAAAAAACATAATTTTTTGCAAATTTAAAAAAACCGATATTTCGAAAACCGTTCGACCGATTTTTATACCCTCCACTCTAGCGATAGAGGATATATATAAGTTTGTCATTCCATTTGTAACACCTCGAAATATTGGTCTAAGACCCCATAAAGTATATATATTCATGATCCTCGATCGGTTTTAAGACGATCTGGCGATGTCCGTCCGTCTATCCGTCTGTCTGTCTGTTGAAAACACGCTAACTTTTGAAAGACTTTATGGAGGCTCTTGAAGTTCGGAACATATGTTGGGCATTTACCTGGTCAGGTTGGTATTGCAATCCAGCGAAATCGGTCCAGTGGTTCAAAAGTTATTAGCAAAAGACTGAATTTCGGCAAAGGTTTTTCATGATTTTACGAGATAAAACACACGGTAACTTTCGAACGACAATTCTGAGAGTGCTGAAGTATGGCATATATATTTACCGATCCTCTGTCCCAGTTCGTTTCAAATCTCAGTCAGATCGGTCCAGTGGTTTAAAAGTTATAAGCAAAACCCTGAATTTCAGATTTGTTTCACCTTAAATTAACGTGTTGAAAAACCAGAGTTTTAAAAAACAAGCTTTAAAAACAATTTTAAGCCACAAAATTACTTTACAGAGTATTTTTGTCACTCAGCAATATTTTTACACTAAAAAAAAATTTTACACTCGAAAAAAACTTTACACTCAAAAAAAAATTAGTAAATTATTTTTTTTTTTAATGACAAAAAACAAAGTTTTTTACTCAAAATAAAATATTTCTAATCAAAATTGTTAATTTTTGTTTTTACATTAAAAATGTACTATCCTTTAAAAAGGGCATTGTGGAGGGTATTCATAGATTCGGCCAAGTCGAAATTAACTTTTATACTTGTTTTTTTTTTATTTTTTTCGAAAAAGATCAATTGTTATTCGAAAAACATCAATTGTAATTCAAAGATTCCAGTTGTAATTCGAAAAAAATCAATTAAAATTCGAAAAAGATCAATTGTATTTCGAAAAAAATTAATTGTAATTCGATGATTCCAATTGTTATTCGAAAAGGATCAATTGTAATTCAAAACAGATCAATTGTAATTCGAAGATTCCAATTGTAATACGAAAAGGGTCAACTGTGTTTCGAAAAAGATTAAATGTAATTCGAGAAAGATCATTTATAATTCAAAAAAGATAAATTGTTATTCAGAAAAGATCAATTGTAATTCGAAAAAGATCAATTGTAAATCGAAATAGAATTGTTAGTTGAAAAAAAAACAATTGTAATTTAAAAATTCCGATTGTAATTCGAAAAAGATCAATTGTAATTTGAAAAAGATAAATTGTAATTTAAAATAGATCAAATATAATTCGAAAAAGATATATTGTTATTCGTTATAGATCAATAGTTATTCGAAAAAATCAATTGTAGTTCGAAAAAGATCAATTGTAATTCGAAGATTGCAATTGTAATTCGAAAAAGAGCAAGGGAAATTCAGTTGATATTTTTCGAATAAAAATTGGAATCTTTGAATTACAATTGATCTTTTTATACCCTCCAACCACAGTATGGGGGTATACTCACTTTGTCATTCCGTGTGTAACGCATAGAAATATCGGTCTAGGACCCCATAAAGTATATGGACATTTCCATTTAACTTTTCATTTCTTTGAAATTTTGGTTTTTTGGCAAAAACTTTTTTTATTTGCATTCAAATGGCTATCTACTGATAGAAATTCATAAAGGACTTCTAATGCAATTAGATTACAAAATCTTAAGGCAAAAAATCTTAATTTGCGGTAGTTAGCGACAATCAAACTTCCGAAATGTGGAAAAGTCGATTGAAATTTCATAAAAATTATGTACTCTTTGGCCTATTGTAATTGCGACGTCCAACGTATTCTTCAAAGGTTTAAAATATATGATCCCTATACTTGTTCAAAAAATATGTACTTATGAATTTGATGTGCCATCAATAATAAAAAAGTTATTTAGTGGTAACGGTTTGAAGTTAAAATTTCTTCATTTTCAATTTTTCGTCTTTTTTTTATCAGAAAATTTGCGCCGCTTCATACTTTTCAAAAGATAATACGAAGAATGATAGCTGTCGTAATTCCCTACAGTTTAAAACCGATCTCATGAATGTGCCCTCAATAGGAGCGGCGTACTAGCTAGACAAAGGTTGAGAGACAAAACGTGAAAGTCATCAAAAACCCACTTTTTTGCGAGGCACATTCGCAATATTACTTAAAAGTGGCCAGCACATCGCGTGATCCAAATATTTTTTGATTTTTTATAATAGAATCGATATAGCGTGTTAAAATTTTAATTAGCAAAAATTTTGCAAAAATCTGACATTTCACGATTTTAAACTTTTGCTTGTATTTTCACGCGAAAAGAATTTAGATTTAAAATATACCCGTCAGACGATTGCTTGTAGTGCGTATTATGGATCGTGTGCAAAAATTGGGACTTAATGTAACTGTACGCTGAAAACGCGCCAATTTTGTCTTCAGATAAACCGCCTGGGCACACCCAAACCGCTAATAGAAATTCATTTCTATGAATGGCAATTGCTGGTACTTATAAAGCTTTATCTCAAAACTGAGCGGCATTTATAAATTTTGAAGATTGTGGATTTTATGCATCTTTCAAAATTTCAATAATCAGAAATTGCATCACTTTTTAAAATTCACAATTTTGCATAATGCACAAGTTTCTTAACTAATTTGAGGGTGCTAAATCCGAATATGACCTTTAAGATTTCGCGTAAATTGAATATCAAGCATTAATAGAGCAACTTTTTAAAGCAAACTTTTATAGTAAAAATCTGATTGTATATCCACGTAAATGGACGTAATTTATCCGGTTTTTATTGGGGATAGTATTAAACATTAATTAACGTTGATTTTGTTAAATTCTAATAATAATTGTAATTTTGAGATTTTTTGTTTTCAATTAAAATCTTTAAACCGCCATAACTTTCGCGCCGTCAGCTGAAAGTTCTTCACGCGAACAGATTTGAACCTTCCAAATGCATGTTTATACGCGTACTAAACGATTTTGATGTGCCCTCAAAAAAAATTTTAATATGTTTTAAACCTTAAAATCAAAAGTTAAATGGAAATGTTCATATATATTATTGATCAGTGATCGAGTCTAATACATTCTAGCGATGTCCGTCCGTCTGTAGAGGACACGATACAGTCCAAAATAAATGAGCTAGACTTTCGAAGTTTGGCACGAATATGTCTTATATTCCTAGGTAAGTTCGGAAATGGGCAAAATCGGACCAAGGGGAAAAAAGTCCCCCTTTGGAGAACTAAACCAACCTAAGAAAAACCGCATTTTTTGCAGGGTTTTTTGTACTTTTGCAAAGAAATGCAGTATTCTTATCTCAGAAGAAGTTTAAGATCGCAATGGGAGGGTGCCTCATAACGTCTCCCACCAACCCCCCCTCAAAAAAAAAGACGCCCTGGATTTTTTTTACGTTGTGTTTTTACATTTTGGAGGGTATAAAAGATTCGGCACAGCCGAATATAACACTATTACTTGTTTTTTGTACGTTTCACTCTGTTTATTCCATTGGGATTTAAGGTGTAATTCACTTTTTTTATTTTAGGATTTAAGGTGTAATACACTTTTTTTTATCGAGTTAAAATTCTTATAAAACCTTCTAGTAGTTACCTTAGATTCATTGTAACAAATTATTGTTGAAATAATAATTATTATTAAAAACTTTCGATATTTTGCTAACATTGAGTTGCAAGTTCTACAAAAATTTTACAAAACTAATATTAATTCAATTAAAGGTTTTGAGTGATTTTTGTCATCAAATTCTGAATTTTTTAATAAATATATTGGAATAAAGCCATTAGTGACTAAACAAAAAAATAATAAATAATTACACTAATGATAATTAAAATTTAATAAGAGTGACTTATTATGAAAAAAAAAAAAAAAAATATTAAATTTGTTCAAGCCAAACACATTTCAAAATGGCCATAATGATGTGTAAACTCCAAATTCTCGTTTATTCTATTCTCGTTTTAATTCTGATTTGCCAAACAGAATTTTGTAATGCTGTAAGTTTCTAATTTCAAATTATTTTTTAGGTTCCGATTTAAAACAATATTTTTTTAATCTTTTTTCCAGTCTTGTTCCATAAAATTTGGCAAAGTCAAATATCGTTGGAGTCCAAAATACTTTTCAAATTATTCCATGTATACACAAAATGATAGCGTTTTTCTCGATATGGATATTATAAAACCTTTAGTAATGGGTTTTAAAGCTTTTATGGAATTTCAAATAAGTTTATCGAATGCCAAAAAATATCAAACATTATTTTCGTATAACATAGATGTCTGCAATATGGTGATATCGTACAAGGAAACCATATTTAAAAAATGGTTCAAAAGTCTTTTGAAATATGGCAACTTTATGCAAAATTGTCCAGTTAATAATGGTTATTATTATTTGCATGATTGGAAATTGGAATCAAATTTGGTACCATCATATTTGTATCCAGGTTCTTATCGTGTCCGGGGTTATGGTTATAATGGTAAATTTAAAGGAAAAGATGAAGATTTTGTGGTGGCCATAGATCTTGAAGCTGTTTTAACTGCTAATTAAAAAATATATATATATATTCACACAGGGATAACAGATTTGTTGGGGCAGCTAAATTTGGAGGCAATTGTATGGTTTGGTTGCAGCAACCAAAAATTGCTGTTTATTTAGTTGGTTCCAAATTAGGTTGACACATCAAATTTGACTTTTCTGTGTATGGAATGCAAATTTTAAAGATATTTTAATTTTTGCTTTAATTTTAAGCTCATAAGGCTAGGTTACGCACAGAAAAATAAACTGCCAACTAAATTTTTTGGTTGAGTTAACCAAAAATTCGGCTGCTGCTACAAACATTTAGTTGTGATAACTAAATATTTGGGTTGTTCAATTTAAAACAAGTCATTTTAACCAAATTCAATTGAAGGCGGTTGTAGACAAGACATTGCAACTCAACCAGTCAGCCGATTCCTTTATTGCCAGCATCTCTGTCTGGTAAACACTGCAATGATCTGGTAATCTTCGTACCAGGCTCAACCCAAGTTCTTCCAAATATATTCCGAAGCCACTTTTTCGTACAGTTTCGATCCATCTGTGTAAAACCGCGCTTTTGTTGTTAATACTGAATGACCGATTTTAACAACCTCAAAATTGAGGTTGAAGTGTAAGAAATTGTTTTTATATCACGATGGATTCCAAAATAAAAGAGCTTTCCTCCTGTTATTTGGCATGAATATGTCTTGTGGTTTTAGGCACGTCAATGTCGTAAATGGGCAACATCGGACAGTTCCAACAAAAGTTATTTGACGACACATTAAACCGCTCTTCGTGCTTTCCTGTAAGGCATTGCCCGGTAGTTACAGCAACCACCGTCGAAATCTCTACTCTTGAAAACGATATCAGCTCAATTTTTCGCTTCTGATTAAGAGAAGGCCAAATCTGTCGTGTAGTCTTACACGTCCATCCATGTGCCCATCTCGGATTAGTCTTCGTCGATGAACAAAGCCGCAGATTTTGCTTGCAAGTTTTTAGAGACATTCCATTTCCGTTGGACCCTGTAAGGTAGCTTCCAGTCCTGCAAGCTCATTGGCTTTGAAATTCCCTGATATGTCTCTGTGCCCTGGTACTCATATGAGTCGTATGTCAAACTGCTTGGCAATCTCATTTAAAGACGTGGGGCAGTTAAAGATAGATCTGATAACACGGAGGACAAAGCTAATTTATCCTCCTTCGCGGGTGACATTCGGGTCCAAGCCCATGCAATGAATGCGGAAAGTTTTGTTGCCTACGATTTGGAACAGATGGGTGACGAATGCTACCGCTATGATAACACTGAGAATAAAAAGGTGTTGTGGTACCTTCAAATAAACCTCCATTACTGTAAGGCAGAATCAGTTGCACTCTTGCTGCACCTGACGACAGGAGCAGTTGACTTGGTTTTTATCCAAGAGCAATGGTTGCGGGTAGGGTTTGCGTATTAACTTAATACGGTTAATCTGGGTTTGCGTATTAAATACCCCTGAGTTTAAGTTGATGGTTGCCAATGGTGAGGGATCACCAAGAGCCTGAATCTTGGCGAAAAATAGCTTAAATATATTACACCAAAAAAAGTTAATTGGGTTTGGTGCCCCGATTCCAAAACGGTCACTCAAATTTTTCTATCACGTCACAATTTTGAGAAAATCGCGGTTAAAGTGTCAAAAAAGGCCCATTTTGACCATTTTTGAACGCCTATAAAATAAGATCCTGACATGCAAATGACTTGGTATCAAGGTCATTCGAAAGTGTGTAATTTTCTCTTTCAGACAAGATCAAATCTTGGAATTTAATTTTCTAAAATGGTAAAAAAATCATTAGCCACAATTGCTTTAAATCTAAAATTTACGTATGAATTTGTATGGAAATTTGTTAAAAAACACTGTGTTATTAAACTAAATATTGAAAAAATTGAAGGTTTTTTGCTAATGATTTTTTTACCAATTTAGAAAATTAAATTTTTAGGACATTTTATCTTACCTTTAAGAGAAAATTACAGGCTTTCGAATGAGCTTGATACCAAGTCATTTGCATGTCAGGGTCTTATTTTATAAGCTTTTAAAAAGGGTCAAAAATGCCCATTTTCGACACTTTAACCGCGAATTACTCAAAATCCTGACGTGATAGACAAATTTGGGCTCCGGATTTGGAATCAGCGCAACAGACACTATCCAAATCACTAACCAGAATCCACTACGCATTTTCTTGTTGAGCTGTGTTATTTTTATCAAATTTTAGTAATATGGTTGTTACAGTGGCTAGTTTGGAGCTTAATGGAATGTCTATTTGGCTCGCCTTTGCTTATTTTCCTAATCCTAAGGTAAGCGGTCTGATTCGGGAGTCTGAATCTAGTCGACACAAGTTAGCAGTGCGCAGTGCGCAGTGTGCTAATACACATCATAAAATATGGAGAAGTACAGACACATACGATAGAGGCGATTTGAGTTTTTGTTTAGTACTAACTTGTATATTTGTAACAGGGGTAGTGAACCAACTTTCGTTACAAGTACAAGGCGTCGAGAGGTTCTTGATGTGACACTTGTCTAGATCCATTTTCTGATAGAATTTATTACTGGAGAGTTTTAGAAAAAATATTCTTTTTCAGATCATCGCCACATTGAGTTCTTACTCAGGAGGCATGGCCCGGTTGAGGCATCAAGAAATCTGAAGAGAACAAACTAGGTGAAATATAGGGAGACTTTTTCTGGGCTTTTGAATGAAGGGTATTATCTGAACCGCATAGTTTGGCGGAAATTGATTGACTGGTTGACCATATATCAAATTTTTGTGATTGGACAAATGTTTGGAACTGGATGTGGCTTGCCTTGTGCAAAGCTTAAGGACAAAATAAGCCACATTGGTGGTCAAATGAGTTGCAGACGAGCAGAGACTCCTGTAGAAAGCTCTTTAATAAGGCAAAGTCTTCAAGAGCGGACGAGGACTGGTATGTATATTGGCTACCACTTAGGAGTTATAAGAAAGTCGACGGGAACGAGAAGGCTGATGAGCTTGCAAAACTGGGTGCAGATGGGGTAGGGGACTTTGTTCATATTGAACTCCCAATGCAGTACTACTGATCGAGAAGTGATTGTCACCCTGACATGCCGAACAGGAAATGGACAGAGTGAAGTACAAGCAAAATTACCAGAATAATCTGGCCGCGTTACGACCTCAAAAGAACTCGCTACCTACTTTCTCTTAACAGAAGGGAATGTCGTTTACTCACAGGAGTGGTCACGGGACACTGCCTAATTGCTTTCCACGCAAGAACAATTGGACTCATCTCTAATTCCAAATGTAGAAGATGTGATGAGCCGAATACGGATGAAACAGTTGAACATATCCTGTTCAAATGCGCCGCATTGGCCAGGCATCGCAAACATATTTTAGGCAAAGCAGAACTCGAGAATCTGGAAGAACTCGCAGTTATGGACCTTATGCGCGTTAAAATGTTTGCAACATGGACTAACGCGATTTTTCCTCGTCGCTGAAGAAACAGCGAACAACCGGTCTATGCGAGGAGTTTAAAATTTTGAGCTCTGCCACCCCTAACATAACCAAAGAGTCATAAGAAGATGATCAGAATTGCCAAATGTGATTCTTGGAAAAGCTTTTGTGGAACCATAGAAGAGGTCTGAGGCATTCAAGCTGCACAAAGTATTGGTTTCTTCTTGCATCCTGGGATACCCAAAGGATCTTCCTGGGGTGTGGTGTCTTCTTTTTTTGTTGAAGACTAGGGAAAGAGTAATGGACTCATATTTGCGTAAAGTGATTGACCCGAGGTTGCTTTCGACTAGGCAACATGCATATAGCAAAGGTAGATCATCGGAAACTGTTCTTCATGAGCTCGTTGGTAATATCGAGAGATCACTTTTGGTAAAGGAAAACACTATGGTGGTCTTTCCTAATATAAAGGGGGCTTTTACTAATGGCATTCCAGACTCGACAACTGTGGCATTGTTTGGTCTGTAAGTGAAGCGTGGTATAGTTTAATTGGTGGAAAATCTATTTGCCAATAAACATATAACATTTGTCAATAGAGACACACCACAAGGAGGGATTCTTTCGCCGCTTTTTTTGGAACCTGGTACTGAATTCAATGATGCTCTCTCTACACTCAAAAAAAAAAAACTGTAATGTTAGCAAAAAAAGCTTGTAAACCTACAAGAAAATTTGCTGATTTTGAACCCACAATTTTTTTGCTAAAGTTAGCAAAAATGTTTTGCCAATAATTAGTTAACAATTTTTTTTTTTTTTTGACACATTTGAGGACCCCATTGGGTTCGGACCCGATAGGTCCAGACCCCGATGGGCCTAGACCTAGTTGGGTTCCTTAAAAATCGTCATAGTTTTTGATCCAAAATTTGTGTCCGTTTCGCTCTACCTTGCTAAGTTTTTGAGATACGTGATTATAGGGGACCACTGGGGTCTTGAGAATTAAAAAACTCGATAACTTAAAAAATATTACTCGGAGAGCTTTTTTTGCGGTCTTGTTCTACGTATTGAGGGCTACAAAAATGCTTTTGGACTTTTTGTTGTGTCGGCAATATTTACCGAGATATGAGCATTTTAAAATTTTCGGGAATGCTAACTTTTTTGGATCCAAAGTTAGGGCCCATTACGGTCCACACATGTGAAGAGGGCCCGCGAAAGTATGGAGATTCTAAGAACCAAAAATGCCCTCCGTTTTGCTCTATCTGGCTTAGTTTCCGAGATAGAGCCATTTTAAGTTTTCTGAAAATAAAAAAAAAATTACCATTTATTTTTGCTAATGTTAGCAAAAAATCTTGTAAAAATGTTGTCAACTCAATTTCAAATCTTAGCAAAAGAAATAAGTTCAACGTTTGTTTAAAATTGCTAATGTGCTAAATGAAGTTTACAAGAATTTTTTGCTAACATGCTAATCTGAACTAAAAATTTGCTAAAAGTTAGCTAACTAGCATTAGCAAAAAAAATTAGTAAATCTACTAACGTATTTTTTTGAGTGTAGAAGCACATGGTTGTCATGTTGTCGCATATGCTGACTATGTCGCGACAGCGGTAAAGCGAAAACATCTGCCAACATTGAGGGACATTCTACAGAGTTCTCTGAAAGATCTGTCTAAATGAGCAAGAGACTGTGGTCTAGGAGTTAATCCAAGTAAAACAGAACTTGTCTTGTTTACAAGGAAAAATAAGATTCCTGCTTTTGAATCTATTTCACGGGATGCCACTAAAATCACCTTCTCAGATGGAGCCAAGTCTCTTGGAGTATTCCTAGGAAGGAAGTTAAATTTCAGGCGTAATATTGAGGAAATGTGAGACAGTAACGATTGCCTTATATTCCTCTAAAAGATCCATATAAAACGATGTGGCTTTAGCCCTAAATTCGTTGTTTGGATTTATACAGCAGTGGTGCGTTCAATTCTGCTGTTTGGAATTATTGTCTGGTGGCCTGCTTTTGAAAGAAAAGGAAACTGTGTCTTTATCACGAAGGTACAAAGAATGGCTTCGATATGTATAACTGGTGCTCTTCGTACTACACCTACGGCTGCATTAGAAATCCTCCTTCACCTAAAATCATTGGACATACTGGGTAGGCATTTCGCGGCTACATCGGCAATTCGACTGAATAGCACACTGCAATGTAAGAGAAGCCTTTATACCATCCAGGTATCAGATGATTAAAATAACGGGCATTCCGGGTAGTTGAGCCTTCATAAATATTTACACGAATGGATCGAAACTATAGTATACACGTGGGTCATGGGTCGAAACAATAAGTGGATTTCGGAGTCTATTCGGAAGAGCTTGGGTTTAGTCTGGCTCGAAGATTTCTAGATCATTACAGTGTTTACCAGGCAGAGATGCTGGCAATATAAAAAGTGGCTAATTCGTTGAGTTGCAATGTCTTGTCTACAACCGCAGTCAGCATCTATTCTGACAGTCAAGCCGCGGCCGAGTTCCTGGAGTCAATGTTTCTGAAAACAAGATCTGCAAGCAAAATCTCCGGATTTATTTTCAAAACGGAGACTAAACAGAGATGGGTACATGGACGTGTGAGACAGCATGGCAGATTTGGCATTCGTTTCATCAAAATCGCATAAGTGAGCTGATATTACTTCCAAAGGATGAGATTTCGACGGTGGTTGATGCCTTAAAATGTGCCGTCAAATGACTTTTGACGGAGCGGAAAAGAAGAGGAGGAGTTGAAAACTATCGCCATTGCCCGAAACATTCTGTTCAGAGACCTGCTGCACTGGGATCTAGAGAGCTGCATGATCTTCTGATTCGTCGGATGTCAAAATAAAAAATAGGAGTTTCATAAGGTGCTAAAATTGGTTTAATGCAAGGAACTGGTAGGGAAACCCATTACCATCCCGTGATATCACAACAAAACTCAGAGGCAGCAGCCACTTACAACCTGGCCTAACCTTACGTAAGTATATCGGATAATGTTCAAAGAGCTGCACTAAGATCCTGAGAAATATGAAATACCTTTTTTTGACGACGCTCCCTTTTGTGGCCACGACCAAAAAATATAAACATATTAATATGTAAAAAACAAGCGAAAACCTAATTTGAGTGAAATAAGCTTCATTTTGTTGCCAATAAACCGCTTTAACTGAATATCGGGAGAAATTTTTATATGGGGCCTAAGTCCAAAAATGGTCCGATTATAATCATTAGGTTATTAAAGTAGAAATTAAAAAAATACAAACAAAATTTAAATAAAATATTTTCTATTTTCATTAAATTTGAGAGATTTATGGGAATATCGGGAAGGTGGTTTTTATGAGGGCTACAAGAAGATCTGGTCCGATTTCTTTGAAATTCTGAATTGTAATTACTGAATACAAAACATGTTTACCTTCCAAATTTCGAAAAGATACCTATTATAATTTGTTTATTAGAGCCAATTGAGCCAAATTAAAGCCGACCTTTGAATAGGGACTAGGTCTAAACATGGACCGATTTAGTCCAATTTCAATAGGCTTCGTCCTTAGGCCACACGAAGCTTAAGTTTTAAATTTTAACCAAATCGATTGATAATTGCGACCTGTATCGTGTTTGCAACGTTTACATGGACGGACGGAGAGACTGACAGATAGACAGACAGACGGACGGAAGGACATACAGACATCGCTAGAATGACTTAAAAAGTTATTCTGAGTCGATCGGTATACTTAAAAGTGGGTCTAGAACCAATATTTCGGGAAGTTACAAACATCAACACAAAGTCATTATACCCTGTACCACAAAGTGGTGTTGGGTATAAAAACGACTTCTCGCTACACTAAAAAAAAAAACATTGTCAAATTATTAGAAAAAGTCCCGTAATCCCATTTTACCAATATTTAACAGTTTTCCTTGTTTTTTAACACAAAAAATTTAGACCGAAATTTAAATTTTTCTTTGTAATTTTACAATTTTTTTCGTAAATGTACAAATTTTCAAGGTCATTTTACAAAAATGTCTAGTTAGTCACGAGTATTCCTGGTAAGTATTATCGAATTAAAAAAGTTGTAAATTTACCGTTTTATTGGTAAAAAACTTGTAAAATTACATTATAGCTCAATAGTTTTACTAGAAATTCTCGTAAAATAGGAGGTAGTACAAAATCTAAAAAAAATTACGAGAAGTCTTTGTATTTTTTATCGCGTCAAAAAATTTGTACATTTATAATTTTATTAGTAAAAATCTTTTAAATTGTTTGTAATTTTACAAGCTTATAAACAATAAAATTGCAAGTTTTACTAGGAATTCTCGTAAAATAGGAGGTAGCAAAAAAAAAAAAAATATTTTACGTGGGTTTTTTGGTAATTTTACAAGATTTTTTTTGTTTTGTGTAGTTAATCTATTTATTTCTCTCAATTATCCATTATGGTGGTTTCAGAAATTAATTCCACAACAAAATCTTCATCTTTCCCTTTAAATTTACCATTAAAACCATAACCTCTAAGACGATAATCTCCCGGATATAAATACGATGGTATCAGTGCTGGTTCCAATTTCCAACCGTTTAAATAATAACGACCCTTGTTAACGGGACAATTTTGCATAAAGTTGCCATATTTTAAAAGACTTTTAAACCATTTTTTGAATATGGTTTCCTTGTAGGCAATCACCATATTGCAAACATCCAAGGTATAGGTGAATAAAGTTTGATATTTTTTCGAATTCGATAGACGTAGTTGAAATTCAATATTGGCTTTGAAACCGGTCTCTATAGATTTTATGACATCCATATCAGCAAAAATGCTATCATTTTGAGTAAAAAAAGTAAAATTTGAAAAATATTTTGGACTCCAGCTGTGATTGGTACTGCGAAATTTTGCACTGCGAACCTTAGGGAAAAAAAAGAGAAAATTGTAGAAAAAATGGTTGGAACGAAAAATTGTTTTAAAGGAAATACTTGCCGCTTTACAAAATTCTATATTAATAAATAATATTAGTAATAAAATCAGGGGATTTGTGTGAAGTTGTAACATGTTTTTTAAAATATGAAAATAGTTTTTCGTTGAATGATTAAATTTAAAACAACAGCTTTAAAATTGATTTTGTAGGTTAATTATAAAAAAATATTTTTTGATCAAAATAATTATAGAATCCTGAGTAAAAAAGTTTTTGATATAATTATATATAATTTGATAAAATTATATCAAATTATATATAATTATATAAAATTATATAAAGAGGTAAAATTTTCCAAAAAGGTGGATATATTTATATAAAATTATATATAATTTGATAAAACTATACATAATTATATCCAGGATTTGGTGGATATAATTATATAAAATTATATCAAATTATATCTTATTTGATAAAATTTTATAAAATTTTATCAAATTTTATAAAATTTTATCAAATTATATATAATTTGATATAATTTTATATAATTATATCCATTAAATCCTGGATATAATTATATATAATTTTATCAAATTTATATATAATTTTATATAATTATATCCAACTTTTTGGAAAATTTTACTATATATGAAAAGTTTAATTATATCCAGGATTTGGTGGATATAATTATATAAAATTATATAAAATTATATAAAATTATATCTAATTTGATAAAATTTCATCAAATTTTATAAAATTTTATCAAATTATATATAATTTGATATAATTTTATATAATTATATCCACAAATCCTGTAATAATTATATATAATTTTATCAAATTATATATAATTATATAAAAACTTTTTTACTCGGGATTGCAATTATTTTTCACTTTTGTATTGATTATACAATTTTTTTTACTAATAATGATGACTTTTTTTTTGTTTTGGTAATGAGTCATCATGAAATCCTTGTAGGTGTCATAATATTTCGATCCGAAATGTGCTAAAACCCAAAGTTTAGCTTTAAGTGTCCCATTAACTCCCAAAAATATTCAAAATGCATTTTTTTTTTGCTATTTCATCTATTTATTTATCTCAATCAGCCGTTATTTGTGTATCAATACTTAATTCCATAATAAATTCATCTTTTTCTTTTACTTTACCACTAAATCCAGCACCTTTAATACGATAATCTCCCGGATATAAATATGACGGTATCAATGATGAATCCAATTTCCAGCCATTCAAATAATAATGACCTTTATGCACGGTACAATTTTGCATAAAGTTACCATATTTTAAGAGACTTTTAAACCATTTTTTGAAAATTGTTTCCTTGAAAGCAACCACCACATTACAGATATCCAATGTATAGGTAAATAAAGTTTGATATTTTTTCGAATTCGATAGGCGAATTTGACACTCAACATTGGCTTTAAAACCGACCTCTAATGTTTTGACTACATCCAAATCAGCAAAAATGCTACCATTTTGTACAGAAATATTAAATTTTGAAAAATATTTAGGATTAGCGCGATAACTGGCTTTAAGGAATTTTGCATTACGAGCCTGAAAGAAAATAAAGATTTATTGAATAAATGGAAATAAATAAAAAAAATAGGTAAAACAGCTAAATTCGACTTGGCTGAATCCGTAAAGACACTCCACAATACCCAAAATATGTTGAATAGTTATTTCAAATTTTTAAACGTAAAAAATAAAATTTTTTCAAAATCCTGATTTGATTTTTTTTAATTGAATTTTTTTTTTGTATTTTTTGTTCAAAATAATTTTTTAGTGTTAATTTTTTTTTCCAATGAAATTTTTTTTTTTTTTGAGTGTAAAAAATTTTTTTTGAGTGTCAAAAACACTTTTCTAAAAAATTTTATGCAGGGCTTAAAAAAAACTAAATACTTACCTGAAGTTGTTTTTATTGGACCGTTTTTATAAATAAATAAAAATGTTTTTATTTCGAGCTCGAGGCCAAATAAGCTCGAAATAAATTATTCGTATTAAATACTTACCTTACAAACTTCCAAATTAATTGATAAAATTATTAAAAAAATTACTGCATTCGTGTAAAGTTGTAACATGATTTGTAAGGTTAAATTGTTTTTCGTTGAATGATTAAATTTTAAGTTAATCAAAAACAAATATTTAGGGGTCATTATAATAATAATTATTCAAATTCAATTATTTTTCAATTTTATAATGATTATATTTTTATTTGGAAATTTTTGTTTAATCATAATGATTAATTCATAACCCTAACAGGGAAGGTATCCCCAGATTAACACTCACAATCAGATTGTTCTGAAATAAATATATATGGGGGTTTTCATCTCAAGTGACACAACTTTTGTAACCGATGTTTTCCGATCGGGATGAAATTTGCACAAAGGTTAGTTTAGGCCCAACAACATCAGTATAGTACTCTGTTAGTTAGAGGAGGTTGAATTTTTACATTTAAGCCAATCGGGTGTTTCATCGCATCCATGTAACTTTAGACTGGCATTTTTTTTCTCAACTTTCGATTTTCCCAAGTGTCCGGGCAAATTTTTATTGTCCAAGGTCTAAAACTTATGTGGTACAAATTTGAGGTCAATCGGATGAAATTAACCCGTGGCGCCCGGCGGTCAAAGTTTTGGATTTTTTGAAAAAATTAAAAAAAAAAAAAATAAAAAATTTAAATTTCTTTCGACACATCATATTTGTTAATTTTGGTGGAAATTTTTCAAAAATCCAAAACTTTGACCGAAGGGCGCCACGGGATAAAATGATCGGATTTGGCTCAAATTAGATTTAAATGAAAGATTGTCTTAAGCTCTATGAAATGTCCGAGGGAAAAAAAGTTGTGATGTTTTTTAAAAAAATTATTGAACGTAGGAAAAAACCGCCATTTTTTGCAAATTTCAAATGGTGATATCTCGAAAACCGTTCGACCGATTTAATTTTTTTGATATTCGTGCTCACCGCATCAAAATTAACAAATATGATGTGTCGAAAAAAATTTAAATTTTTTATTTTTTTTTTTTAATTTTTAATTTTTCAAAAATCCAAAACTTTGACCGCCGGGCGCCACGGGTTAATTTAATCCGATTGACCTCAAATTTGTACAACATCCGTTTTAGTCTTAGTAGAATAAAAAAATGCCCGGACTTTGAAAATTGGAGAAAATTTTTTTTGGCCATACAGAAAAATGCCAGTCTAATGTAACTTATTACCTAAGTAATATTGGTATTTTTTTTTTGCAAAATCAAACATTTTTTATTTGTTTTTCAAAATGGGCCTTTTTTGTCAAAAGGAAGCTTAGGGGATTTCCTTAAAGAACTTTGTGGTCATCGAGCCCTCTTATAAGGGGGCTCCCATACAAAATTACATTTTTATAAAATTGGCTCCTTCCGCTCTAACTGTCCATGGGATGCCCATAGAGGAGTTTTTAAACTCAGAGGAGTTTTTAAACTCGAACTTTTACTCCGAATAAAGGACTCTTCCCTTTTTTATTTTTTAAAGGACTCCCCCTTTTTTTATTTTTTTTATTATTTTTTTTTAAATACAAGTTTTTATAATGTATGGGAATGTTGGCGGTTGAAAATTATTGAGGGTCTGTCTTGCTATTTATATCTCTAGAAGGCACCGTAGGGGCGGTAAGAACTGGTTTAATAGAAAAAAATTTATAAAAAAATAGAAAAAAAATTATTGGGACCTCCAAGGGTTGAAGACACAGGGTAGGTATGCTCTGAAAAAATTTTGGAATTGATAAAATAATGGAGGTCGAGCATACATCGATCACTAAGAGAAAATTAGAGCGGTAGGAACAAATTTTCTTAAAAGTGTTTTGTATGGGATCCCCCTTAACAAGAGGAGATAGAGATTAGGTATGTTCAGCAAAAAATGTTTGGGACAGAAAATTAAATGAGGTCGGTCTCATATTGCACCCACGAGGGTCGTTTTTACACTAAAAAAAAACTGTAATGTTAGCAAAAAAAGCTTGTAAACCTACAAGAAAATTTTCTGATTTTGAACCCACAATTTTTTTGGTAAAGTTAGCAAAAATGTTTTGCCAAAAATTAGTTAAATGAAATTTTTTTTATTTCAACTTATTTCATCAGCTTTCATAATCGCTTTTGAAAATTTCCATATCTTTATTGGTTGCGGTACAATAGCCAAATACCGTTATTCTAGGTGGGTATCGGTTGCCAACCCTGGTTCATACACATTTGAGGACCCCATTGGGTTCGGACCCGATAGGTCCAGACCCCGATGGGCCTAGACCTAGTTGGGTTCCTTAAAATTCGTCATTGTTTTTAATCCTAAATTTGTGTCCGTTTCGCTCTACCTTGCTTAGTTTTTGAGATACGTGATTTTAGGGGACCACCGGGGTTTTGAGAATTACAAAACTCGATAGCTTAAAAAATATTACTCGGAGAGCTTTTGATTATCTTGCGGTCTTGTTCTACGTGTTGAGAGATACAAAAACGCTTTTGGGCTTTTTGTTGTGTCGGCCATATTTACCGAGATATGAGCATTTTAAAATTTTCGGGAATGCTAACTTTTTTGGATCCAAAGTTAGGACCCATTAGGGTCCACACATGTGAAGAGGACCGGCGATACTAAGAGCCCGAGAACCATTTCCGAGATAGCGCCATTTTAAGTTATCTGAAAATAAAAAAAAAAATTACCATTTATTTTTGCTAATATTAGCAAAAAAGCTGGTAAAAACTTGGTAAAATTAGCAAAAAAAATTAGTTCAAATTTTGTTTAAAATTGCTAATGCACTAAATGAAGTTTACAAGATATTTTTGCTAACATGCTAATCTCAACTAAAAATTTGCTAAAAGTTACACAGAAAAAAATATGGAGGAAACAAATTTGAGTAATCACTTGTTTAATTTTTTAAAAAAAATTTGAGTAATTTTTTAATTGACGCAATTAAAAATTTACTCAAAAATTGAAAATAAAATTTGAGTAAATAATTTAATACAAATTTAATATTTTTTTTATTTTTTTTTTTTCTCTTGGTGTTTTGAATTCTCATTTAGTTTATTGTTTTTTGTATATGTATATGAAAGTTTGAAATCATCTTTATAAAATTTTACTTTGTCTTGAAGACATAAGTATATTTGGTAAAGTTTGTAAAAGCAATTTTTTTGGAAAAAAAAAATTAGAAACTTTTTAAACTTTTTAAAAAAATAGTTTGATACATTTTGAGTAAATTTTTACTTGACACAATTAAAAAGTTACTTAAAAATATTAAAAAATTTTGAGTAAAGATTTAATTGTGTGAATTAATAATTTACTCAAATTTTTTATTAAGCATTTAATAATTTTTTATTAAAAGTTTACTCAATACTATTAAATCGTTTACTGGTGGAAAATTGAGTAATTTTTTACTCAATAGTATTAAAAATTTACTCAAAATTTTTTTTTATTTTTTTCTGTGTTAGCTAACCAGCATTAGCAAAAAAATATTAATAAATCTACTAATGTATTATTTTGAGTGTTCAAATGGATTTTTCGAATTAAAAGTAGAATCTTCGAATTACTATTGATCTTTTACGAATTGGTGTAGTTTCAATCGTTCATTATCCGGTTCGTGTTTAATCATTTATTTTTTTATTTTTGTCGGACAGTGTAATCAACTCTAAAACTAACTACAATTTACTTCACTCCACCATATTTTATTTGTTGGCGAGATTTTGCAATCAATACAAATAGAATTATGAACATTCATTAGTTAAACGAGCTCCAAAAATTAAAATACAAAAAAAAAAAAAATAAAAAAATTTTCCCAAAAAAAAAACGCGCGTTATTTAATTGTAAAAATTCATCGAAGCATAACTTGAAAAAAGCGTAACGTAACGACATAATCACCCACTATAATTGGCCAATCAATTCAGGCATTGTACACATTTATAACGTTAACTGTGGTGATTTTTAACGCCACTGCAGTGGGCCATTCAGCAAAATACCCCAAATACCCAATACTACATGCGAGTACCAAAAATACATAATAACAAAAACTCAATAAATGAAGGGGTCAAATATAAATTGTATGTGTAGTAGGGTGATATTTAAGGTTGAAGTGAAACAAATATATATATTTTTTTTCATGTTGTTCAATTCCGTTACCTATTCTATTACATTTCGTTCTATGTTGGTCTCATTCCTTTCTGTATAACTTGAGTTATAAAGATAATTTTGTTAAACATTTTCTTAAAAACTTTCGAACCGTTTCATAATAATAAAATCTATGAAATCCGGAAAGTTCCCACCACCATATAAAATTAAGTGGAATTTAGGGTATACATTTAGTTTTAGATTTAATAATCGGTGTTAAGATTCCATCGGTTAATAACCGTTTAAATTCGAATTATTCGATTAACCGAATAAAATCAATTTTAAATAGAAAATAAAACCACGAACACAGCGAAAATCTGATTTTTTGCATTATGGTTAATTTAAAACCTATTTATCTCAAGAATCCGATTTGATTGATCAATTCCAAGGCCAGATTCGGTTTCAGGGCAATGTATTCCAAAATTTTTCCAGGGTTGGCAGAACCCCTTCTTTCTACCGAAAAATCTTTTTAGGACCCTGATGAAATATTTGTTTGACGACATGCTATAGTCATACTACAATATCGTAAGCACATAAAGTTTGATATTTTTTGTGGATGCCTGGCCTGAGTGTGCTAGAGTACTTACAATTAGTCGTGAAAAGCTCTACACAGAATTTTTTTTTAAATATCCAACTGAAATTCAGTTAATACAACTAAAAATTGGTTGATACATTTACATATAGGTCGTCTCAATTGAATATCGGTAGTATCAACTAAAATTAGGTTGATACAACAGATATTTATTTGATACAACAACAAAATTTGGTTGTCACACCATAAAATGATAGCGACAACCGAATTAAGTGTAAGTTGATACAACTAAAAAATTCGATTGGAAAATTATTATTCTGTGTGTTCATTATGAACAACGACTTCTTGCTAAAGTTCTTTCAGCTCCTCGGGGCAGTAAGAGCTTTTGGTCGTTTGTTAAAAGAGTCAAGGAAAATGCTAGTTCTTCTATCCCGACTCTTTTGAAAGATGACCAAGTGTTCACAGAACCGGTGGATAAACCGGTGCAAGAAATTCTTTCTTGCCGGAAAGCAATCAACCACTGCCCGAAATCGAAAGGGTATCTCATACTATGCCCAAGATATTTTTTCGAGCTAGTGCAGTTAAAAGTGTTCTTGAGGATCTTAACGTAAAGAAGTCACCGGGACCGGATGGTATACCAGCACTGGTGCTGAAGCAGTGTGCTTCGACGTTAGCACGTCCACTGGCTAACCTTTTTATCTTGTCCTTCCGTATGGGAAAGGGGTCCTGGTGTTGGACCCCATTTTAAAGGAACTGAAAACTTTAGGAACCAAAACAATAGCATACGCTGATGATGTGGTTATTCTATCACGTGGCAAATATCTGGATACTGTATCCGAGATTTTAGAGGGCTCACTTAAGGCTATGTGGAAGTGGGCTTCAGGAAATGGACTTAATGTCAACCCGCAGAAAACGGAAATGGTCCTTTTTACTAGAAAATACAAAATCCCGGAATTTAGAAAGGTTCGAGTGGGAGGAGTTGAAATTCCAATATCACCGCATGCCAAATTTCTTGGAGTGTTCTTGGACAGTAAGCTGTTCTGGAACAAGAACTCTGAAGAAAGAGTAAAAAAGGCAAACAACGCGTATTACGCGTAAAAGAAAATGTTCGGCAGTACCTGGGGTTTAGAACCTAAAGTCACTTACTGGATTTATACTTCAATCGTTAGACCAATCTTACTCTATGGAGTTTTAGTCTGGCATAAGGCACTCAAAAAGGATGTGACGCTTAAAATGTTTCAGAAGCTTCAACGGCAAATGGGACGAAGTATCACTGGCGCTTTGAGAACAACATCAGCCGACTCTATCGACACTTTATTGCACTTATTACCAATTGATCTCTTTGCTAAGGGCGAGGCTTACAAAGCTTGCCTCAGA
This sequence comes from Pegoplata infirma, assembly GCA_963921195.1. Classification (NCBI taxonomy): domain Eukaryota; kingdom Metazoa; phylum Arthropoda; class Insecta; order Diptera; family Anthomyiidae; genus Pegoplata; species Pegoplata infirma. The sequence continues at coordinate 198,953,227 of OY992539.1, forward strand.
CTCAAAGAGTCAAATTGGTTCAAGTATCGCAACTTTGGACACAGTAACATTGCTAATATGGACCGTATTGACTCTGATTACACAGTGCCCAAACTATTTTTCGACCGGATTTCCGGATCGAGAATTCTGGTCGACCTGGCAGGGCCCTCCTGCGAACTCAATAAATATCTTTACTTATGGATCGAAGCAATCGCATGGTGTTGGAGCTGGTTTCACGATACTGGAACTAGATCAACACTTTTAAATTACCCGTGGACTCGAGTATCTTTGAGGCTGAGATAGCTGCTATATCAAAAGCTGTGGAATATATGGCAAAGGAAAAAGGTGCCACCTTTAATTTCTATGTGGATAGTCAAGCTGCTCTAAAGGCACTCTTGAGCTACCAAATTAAATCGAAAACGGTTTTAAAGTGTTACGGAATTTAAAACAACTTTGCTTAAATAATGAAGTTACCTTATTATGGGTACCAGGGCACGAAGGAATAGAAGGAAACGAGAAAGCAGATGAACTCGCGAAACTTGGAGCAGATGGCATAGGTACCACCATAATGCTTTCACCGCCACTCTAGCATTTCAAACTAAAACGAAATACCCTTACTGTCGCCAAAGCAAATCAAAGATGGAAGGAACTTGAGACAAGTCGTATAAGCAGAATTTTATGGCCACGCTATGATTTACTTAGGAAGAACTAAATTCTTACTTACACTTACGAGAATAGAATGTCGTATGTTGACAGGTTTAATAACGGGACACTGTCTTGTCGGAAAACATGCCAAGAACATGAATCTTATTACGGACGCAAGCTGTAAAAGGTGCGAGACACCAGACGTCGAGGAGACCATTGAACACATCCTGTGTCACTGCCCGGCTTTGGCACGAACTCGACTATCAATTATAGGAAGTTCACAGTTCGAGACTTTGGAGGAAATTACGAGGATAGACCTGAAGAGCTTGAAACAATTCGCAATGAAGGTCAATGTATTTAGTTTACATCGATAAGCGGAAAAAGTTTTGTGGTATCGCTGTGGACTAATTGGTCTATGCGGAGTGCCCATCTGGCACCGCCACCCATCCTAACCTAACCTTCCGTAAGGGAATCTTTCCATCATGTTGGAAGGTTGCAAATGTGCAGCCAATTCCTTAAAAAGGGTGCGGCTAATAACCCTGATAATTACCGCCGAATCGCAATATGCTCAGCGCTCTAGAAGGTAATGGAGAGTATGGTAAATTGCCATCTTGTTAGGTATCTGGAAGCTAACTTACTTTTAAACGATCGACAGTATGGTTTTCGGAGAACTCGTTCTACTGGGGATCTGTTGGCGTTCCTTTCCGAACGTTGGAGTCGTTCGATCCACCATTTTGGTGAGAGTAAGGTGGTTGCTCTGGATATTTCCAAGGCATTTGATTGTGTGTGGCACGGTGCGCTCATATCCAAGCTTAATGACTTTGGTGTCGGTAATGAATTCTCTCGATTTATTTCGAGAGTTTCCTCAGGGATCGTTCTATACTGTTATAGATGGGTTCTCATCTGATGAGTTTCGACTTCAATCAGGGGTACCGCAAGGTTCCCTATTTCTTATTTTTCTTAACGACCTTCTAACAAGGGAAGTCTCCCTGGTGTCACCCTCCGATCTTCATGAAATTTGGATATGTTGTTAAGAACGAAAATTAATTCGACATGTATTTTTTTTAGCGGACCAAACTCGTTTTTAGGGGGGTCGATTTGTATGGGGGGAAATTGACCTTTTTCAGTTTTTTACGATTTATGCCTATTTAAACAAAATTAATATAGGCATGTGTGATATCAGATTGAAGGTATTAAAAATACTTATCTCTTGGTGCTAACAACGGGCAAAACAAGTTAATATTTTTTGACTTATTAACAAAAATGTCCTTTTGGTATTTTACTCAATATGACGAAAAGTTGTGCATGTTTGGACACGTTCTTAGCACACGTAGATAGGTTTTCCAAAGACCTTTCATTTGGTATGTAACATGACTAGGTTTCTTTGCATAATATAGGAGATAAACGAAAAAAACTGAAAAATGACCTTGTCTTCCCCCTCATTTTTACCCACTTAATATGAATTTGGGCCGCTAAAAAAAGTCCCTTTATTTTTTCTGCTCTACAAAATAAAACCAATTCCATAAAGATCCGCGGGTGACACTAGGGAGACTTCCCTTGTAAGTCAAACTTCAAATCCTATCTACTCTTTTGCAGATGACAGCAACATTTGTCATTCATTTTCCTTTGATCATAGGCCAAGCCTTGTTGAGGTTGAGGGAAAAAGGCCTATTATGAATGACGCACTTAATCAAGACCTGTTGACAATCTAGGAGTGGGGTCTTGCGAATAGGGTCAAGTTTAATGCACGAAAGACTCAATGTTGTATGTTGACCCACAGGAATGTGGAATCAACAGTGTCATCTGTACATATGGGTGGTATAAACATTGAGGAATCTGACACTCTTGATGTTCTGGGCATGAAAATTCAGTGTGATGTCCGTTTGAATAAGCACGTTTTTCAAGTGTCGAAAGAAGCATTCAAGTGCCTCGGTTTTTTAAACCGGCGTAAGAAGTACTTCACCTCATCAGATCTCCTTACTATTTATACACCCAAAAAAAACGTGAGTATTTAATACTAAAAATTTAACTACATTTTAGACCAAAAGGACCTAGTGCAGAAATTGGTAATCAATATTAAATTTTTTTACTAAAATTATTGAAAACCAGTAAAAATTACCAATTTTAGTACTTTGAAGATACTAAACTTAGTAAATTATTAGTAGATTTTGGTACAAAATCACTTACTAAACCTTTTACTGTAGAATTATTTTGAGTGTACCACCTACATCCGACCGAAGATGGAATACAACTCCCATATATGGGCAGGGGCTTCAAAGTATATTTTGAAGCTCTTTTACCGTGTGCAAAGAAGGGTGTTGATGCTAATCAATGGCAATAGGGTGTCCAACTCTATTGACTCATTAGAACATAGTCGGAAAGTGGATTGTGTGACTCTGTTCTATCGATATTACCATGGAAAGTGTTCTGCTGAGATAAGTGAACTTATCCCTAGAGCTTGAGTTTTTGTTCGCAATACTTGGTTGTCTAGTAGATCACATCCGTTTGTTGTCGATTGTCCAGTTGAACGCACAGCGCATTACAGAGAAGGTTCGTTCATCAGTCGAACTAGCCGTATGTGGAATAATCTTCCCGCAGAGGTCTTCCCAGTTTCTTTCAATGTAGATCAATTCAAGTCAAATATCCACAAGCACTACTCCCTCTTTCCTCCTCCTCATAACCTATTTTCCTGATATCAACACGATGCACTGCATTAATAGGGGCATCCCCTTAGTGTTGGTTCAAAGTAAAAAAATAACAAATTAAATTATTCAAACAGTTAATCGACCTAAATTAATCGGTTAACCGATTAACGGTTGATCGATTGAATACCCTAGTCTCCAGCCTCATATAGGAGGAAATGTTATATAAAAAATAAGCGTTACCTTAAGAACTATGGATGTTTTGAAAAATTGTGCTGCTGTTTAGAATAAACGTATGTTTATTTCCATTTTTTCAGGAAATTTTTTTATAAAGCGTTTACACTACCACATAGCAACGTTTTTAAATTGCAATAATTTTGAAGTGTTGTAAAGTGAGGCTACTTAACTTTTAAACGATAGCAGGATCGCCATTTTTTTATAAATAATTTCAATTGAAAATATCATACACTTTAGAATCAATAGAAAAAAACAATGACTTATCTCAAAATCTTTTTACCGCTTAAAAATTAATTTGGGCAGCTAAGAGAAAACTATGTTATCTGTTTTCCCAGTTCTTTACAACTGGTTTACATTTCAGGAAGATCCGAGTGTGTTACAAGAGAGACTTCTCTTTTTAGTGGTGTTCATACAAAAATCCTTCAGAAATTTTCAAATTTCTTAAGGATTTTTTGTCCAAAACATCTCAAAAATCGTTACGGACATTTTACGGTAGGGTGACCGAGTAGGTTAGTTGGTTGGCTATGAAACAGGGGGTCGTGGGTTCGACTCCCAACAAAACCTTTGGTCGATTTCGCTACAACGAGACGAGGTTCATTGTTACCAGTTCTCGGTTAGGTTGAAATTATTAAAAATGCTTAGTAATTAAATAGACAAATAAAATACTTGTTCATGGGATCAAAATATTATATTACTAACGGCAGTCTAAACACTGTATAAATATTGTAACTATGGTGCTTAAATATCTAACAAATTTTTTTGTTATCCCTTTTTTCCCAAATTTAATTTATAAAACAAAAAACATATTGTTGCAATAAGACAAACTTTTCTAACAACTTTTTTTTTTTTTTTGTTTTCTTAATTTTTTTGGTATGTCAATTTTGTCATGTCGCATTCTTTTACTTTTAAACCACCAAGCTGTCGCCTACTACCAAAAAAGTAAAAAAAAAAAAATTAAATACACAAAAGAAAAAAAGATTTTGAGAAAAATTACAAGCCTTCACAAAAGTTTTGTCTCTTCATTATTCCAACATCATCAAAACTAAGTTGTGGTAACTTTGCATTTTATATAGTGTTCTGTATACTTCCACAGCAAAAAAAAAAAATAAAAGAAATGTTTTTCCACATTTTCCTATTGTTCGAGTGTAAATGAGTGTTTTTTGGAAAACGTTTTTTTTTTTTATTTTTTGTTTAAGAATTCTTACTTATTTTAAACTAACAAGTCATTTGTTTTCTTTTTTCTTTTCCATTCAAGTTGTAATTTTTTTTTTATGTGTAATGAAAATCCTAAAACTTTTTTTGATTTTCTTTTTTCGTTTTTGATGCTGTAACAAGTTTTTTAACTTCCGCATATGATTATCTAGAGAAAATTGTATTGGGGAAGGTTTAAAAATATTAAGAGTTTCTAAAGGAGTTAGCCTATGTGGAGTTTGGAAGGTTAAGTTAGGTTTGATGGTCTTCCGCCAAATTTGCGAATTCATTCGAAGACCATATGGCCCATTGTGATTTCTTTAATTGTCATTTCCCTACTCCCCTACAAATACAAAAACTTTTCACTTCTTGAACCACCCCGATTCTCTAAAATATTCCTCTAGAGATGTTAATGAGACACCGTTTAGACAATCTAGACCATCAAAAAATCTTTGTCCCAAATGCTTAAGGCGGCTTCTCATCAGACCCGGACATTTACATAACAAGTGATTCACTTACTCCTCCACTTCCCCACAACTTCTACAATAGTCCCTATCAGAAATTGCCATACGCACGGCCATTTGGCCAATTATATAGTGTTCTGTAAGTACTCCCACTAATAGGCTAACCGTGTGTTGGTCAAAAGTAAGAAGACTTTTTGTCAGTGATATCCTTCATTCTATTCTCAGATATCCTATCGATCTCGTTCATCAATTCCACTTTAGGAACCGAGATGTCAGGTCTTAAGGGCAGTTTACACGTTAACTACCCTTGACCACCCTTATCTACTATTTCCCAGTATTGGTGATACGGTTTGCCGGGTTTAAATAATTTTGTATGAAAAATTACTTGAATTTGACAATTGCTATCCTCCAATACTGGGAAATAGTAGATAAGGGTAGTCAAGGGTAGTTAACGTGTAAATCAAGCTTTACACGTTCCCCCACCGATTCCGAACCATTTCTCGAACATTCACCGGCCAATTAGTGCCCAGCGACCCGACAATGTGCAGGGACCCAGTCGGCTTGACTGTGCTGACTGGTTAATCATTTTCGTCGAATGCGACAAAGGGATTATATACAATTCCTAACGATTCCCAATTTTACAGCATTTGATGCTAAGGCCTTCAGAGCGGCGAGACTATCCACGAAAATGTCATTGGCGCAAGGACGAAGGTTCCATAATCAACTGCGTGGCTTTATCAATTGCAAGTATTTTAGCCTGGAAAATACTACACTTATCCGGAAGTCTCAATTAGTCCCCGATTTCGGCGCAAGGATGAAGGTTCAATAATCATCTGCGCGGCTTTATCAACTGAAAGTACCTCAGCCTGGAAAACAGGCTGAGGTACTCGATTTCGAAACATTCAGAGTACACTTCCGAACCGTACCCAACTCCATCTTTAATCCGTCCGTAAAAATTGAGGTCGCATTCTCTGTTATAACAGAGTTTTTCGCCCCGTTTTCCCTAGTCGGTGTTTGGACTTCGAAGGTTCTGTCAAAGTTCGTCTGTGGTAAGATATAGTCGGTTCTCTGTTATATTTCCGTCCCGCCTACCGTTTTTAATATGGTCGAGTGTACCCAAGAGCGTTGCTTAAGAATTTGCGACTCTCTTAACCAGAGAGCCGATTTGGCTGATGTGCTCTTGACGTAAATATCTACAGGTTGATTGTTAAGTATCACTTCCAGGCCGGCATGGGATGCTGATCAAATAGCACCTGAGATACCCACACACGCCAGTGGTACTTTCGGTAGATTGCAGAGATATATTTTTTTATCCACTGCTCTCACCCACACAAGGGCACTATAGGTAAGTATTGGTCTAATTATCGCAACATACATCCAGTGGATGATATACGGTTTTAGACCCCACCTTCTTTCTAAAGTTCTTCAGCAGTTGTAAAAATCACATAACAACTTTTTCATCCTTTCGTTTGTATTTCTTTTCCAAGAAAGCTTTGAGTCAAGGATTTTGCCTCATTAGATAGTTCCAGGGTGATTTCATCTAACTTAGGAAGAGCAAACCTGTTTATCCTTTTTGTGAACAAGACAAGTTCGGTTTTGACGTGATTAACTTCCAGACCGTTGTCCTATACCCACGTTGAGAGTATCTCGAACGCTGGTTCCTTGAGTTAGCTAATCGTTGTTGAAAACTTAACTTTTATTAAGATCACAACGTCATCAGCGTAGGCAACCACCTTGATATCCATTCCGTTAAGTGACTCGAAAATCTCATTTACTACAAGATTCCACAGAAAAGGTGAGATCATTCCCCCATGTGGAGTGCCCCTTGTAATTACTTTCCTCGCTTCATCATCACCTATATTCGAGTCTGTCCGTTCCTGTATTCTGTATTGATGATATTTTGACATTGTTAAACGCAATTTTCACGTCGAGAAATGATGGCAAAACATACTCTTTTTTGTGAAGAGTATCCTCAATCAGTCCGACAACATCGCTTAAAGCCGTCTCAACAGACTTACCTTTAAGATAGGCGTGTTGGGACTCGCTGAAATTGGCTGATGTGAGGGTATTTCTCATATAGACATCTACCAGTCTTTCCAGTGTTTTCTATAAAAACTATGAAAGACTGATAGGTATGTAATCCTTTGCGGTGTTATGGTTTATCTTTCCCGCTTTGGAGATAAAGACCACCCTTACCAACCTCCATTGGAGGGTATATTCCCTGATACCAGGCTACCCAAAAGATATGTCGTAGCCATGATTATCCCGAGAGACTCCTGCAAGAGTGCCGGAAATATACCATCAGGCCCTGCCGATTTGTAGAGCTGGAAACTGGGAACCGCCCACGTTATCTTGCATTCCTCTACCATTGTTCTGATGAATTCGTTTACCGGATTAGTGATTGGTGAAAATGTATCTAAGGGAATACCTCTTTTCAACTCGTCTCTGCAAACCGGAAAATAGGTATCTATCAGATGTTCAATGGTTTCCTGACTGTTTTCTGTGAAGGATCCATCTGGATTATTAAGAAATCCGATATTTAAATTTTAAAAGCCGATTTTTTACTGTATTTAAATTTAAATTTCTGCTTGGGTAGATGGAAAATAAAATTTATAACTGAATTAAAATCTAATGTTTGAGTTTAGAGAAAATCGACTTAAAAATATTTTTAAAACATTTTCTAAAAACGTTTTTTTACCACCAATAATGAGTGGTAGGTATACAAAATTTCAGGAAATTACCAGAAGCTACCGACATATTATAATGTTCTGTCGAAATCTATTTTTGTTGTTTGTTTTACTCTGTTTATTCTATTGCGATACCTTCTCTTTGCCTGCAATATATTCATGCATCATATTACTGTTGCTTGTTTAAGCAGAAAAAAATATACTAGTAAAATTTTTAAATAATAAAATGAACATATTTTTTTCATTTGTACCACATCCGACAATTTATACAATTTATTAATATGATCAAAAAATATCTGCAGATCAAAATTTAATGTTACAAAAGCATTGCACTCTTGTCAATATGGTGCAGTTTATGAAAATATTAAGGCATATGTTATAATATTTATTTTCAAGTTAGAATTTAATATGACTTCCCTGCTCATAAAGATCAGATTGTACTTTCTAACATACTAGATGTATGACCTCATATTTTCCAAAGTCTTATCGGATAATGTTTCTAAATCCTATTGAGTTGTAAGCCATGTCCTGTCTTATATCGTCCATGCCAAAGTTTACTTTTGCGGAAGAAACATTTTATACCTTAATCTTGTATATTAATTTTGGCGCCCAGTGTGGGGCTCCTCATGCCAGTAATTGTAATTTCTAACAAACTATATAAGACGTTACATTTTCCAAAGTCATATCGAACAATGTTTTGAAATCTTATTGAACAGTGAGCCATGTCCTGCATAATAAAATATTTGACCTAAATCAAAAATATTAGATTGGCTCCCAGCTTGGGGCTCAACAAACCTCAATAGTCTTGAAAACAAACCTGTTCAGTACCGACTAACAGCCATTAGTGGAACGTAGGATTTTGAAGTCAAGAGTAAAAGTTCCAGCGTAATATATGACAGGACCTATAATTTTGGATAGAATGCATAGCAGGTACTCCACACCAGAATCAATTTTTAAAGTTAACCACCAAATGGTTCAAATTAAACATTTGCTGGGTAGTGATTAATCTACTCTCTAAACACATTCTAAATAAAAGCCTTTATAAATTTCACCTGAATCACAATAATCATAACTTTAAATGTCTCATCTTCTATATTGAATCACAAAGTGGATGATGATGATGACAATGATATTTCAAGTTAACTGACAATTTCAAAAGGTCATCAAATGTTATGTGATGTATTTTGCTAATGATGATGGTATTGCCACTGAATGTATTGCTGCCGTTTGATGCCCATGATATTTTGTTGGTGATAATAATGATTCTGCTGATGATACACCATCCGTATACAAAATACATATTGAATGGTGAGCTGTCACAGACAATGTAACGGTATATTAATCTTCAATAATGATGAATACTGAATCAGCATTTTAAACGAACCAATGAACAACAATTAATTTGTAACAAAAATTGTTTGTGCAACCCCCCTCGCCCTGGTAAAATGATGGGAAATGTGTAGTAGTCTGTATAAAAACGAGTGATAGATTTGCAACAAGAAAAGTGGGGAAAAATATGTTACAAATTTTAGGGGTATGATGGATATTGTCATGAGTTAAGGGAATGGGTTGGTATGATGGTCTTTTACTTGATTTTATATATAGAAAAAATCAAAAGTAAATCTTAATTAGTGTAATTAAAGCACAATGTGTGTTGTTTAAAAATATTCAAACTCATCCTTGAAGTATGCAGTGAAATATAAAAAAAGGGAAATCTATTGATAAAATTTGATTGCAAAATTTTAATTTAACAGTGGTTCACAATCTGGGATTATAATTTGAGACTTTTTCTATATAGGAAAAATATCTCAAAATCTGAGACTTTTTCTATATAGGAAAATGTCTCAGAATCTGAGACTTTTTCTATATAGGAAAGATATCTCAGAATCTGAGACTTTTTCTATATAGGAAAAATGTCTCAGAATCTAAGACTTTTTCTATTTAGGAAAAATGTCTCAGAATCTGAAACTTTTTCTATGATATATATATCAGATCTGAGGCTTTTTCTATGCAGAAGAAAAGCATCAGATCTGAGACTTTTTCTATATAGAAAAGATGTCTCAGGATCTGAGACTACTTGCGTTTGGAAAAGATATCTCAGAACCTGAGACCTTTCCATATGAGAAAAATGTTTTAAAATCTGAGACTTTGTCTACATAGAAAAAATGGTTTGGAATCAGAGACTTTTTCTATACAGAAAAAATTTAACAGAATCTGGGTAATTTTCAAGATAGAAAAAATGTGTCAAAATCTGAAATTTTGTCTATATAGAAAAAATTTCTTACAATCTGAGACTTTGAATGTAATACTTTTTCTATATCACAAAATCCACCAGAAAACACTTAAAAAATGCTATTTTCTGACCTTGGGTCTGTCGGTTTTCTTTATATTAACGGTATGCATTCTCAATAAAGCCAATAAAACATATCCAATTTAAGTTTTTTTAATTTTAAAAAAATCGCGATTTTTTCGCGAATTTAATTTTCTTCAAAAATTTAAAAAATCAAAAAAGTATGTTAATTTAAAGAGCCATATCTTCTAAAGTATCTATCGGATTTCTACGATTTAAAAAGCATTTGATTCAAACGTTCGTCCCTTTTTATACCAATGCAATAAAAAAAAAGTTTTTTCAAAAAAAGTGCATTTTTGATGCAAATGCAATTTTTGGATGCATTTTTCAAAACTTTCTCCCCCTTCAATTTTTTTGAAACCTGCATAATTCGAAAATATGGCATTTTTTACACAAAATTGAGTACAGTTTATTTTGTGACGACGTTTCAAAAAATGTTCGTGATTTTTTAAAAACTACTTATTTGATTTGTTCCATACAAAAAATTAATTTTATGTTTATTTTGCAATTATATCAAAAAAGTATGTAACTTTGAAAAGCCATTTCCTCGAAAGTATCTATCGGATTTCTACGACTCAAAAAGAATTCGATTCAACTGATTATCCGTTTTTAAACCAATGCACTAACAAAAAATAATTTTTTTAAAAAATGCATTTTTGATGCAAATGCAATTTTTGGATGCATTTTTTAAAACTTTCTCCCCCTTCAATTTGTTTGAAACCTGCATAAATCGAAAATATAGCATTTTTTTCATAAAACTGGGTGCAGTTTTTTTTGTGACGGCGTTTCACAAAATGTTCGTGATTTTTTTAAATTTCGGAGATATGGATTTTCAAAGTTACATGCTTTTTTAATAATATAAAAAAAATTTGTATGGAAAAACCAAATAAGGTATTTTTAAAAAAATTACAAAAATTTTACGAAACTCCGTCACAAAAAAAGCGGTACGCAGTTTTGTGTAAAAAATGCTATATTTTCGATTTATATAGGTTTAAAAAAAATTGAAGGGGAGAAAGTTTTAAAAAATGCATCCAAAAAATGCATTTGCATCAAAAATGCACTTTTTTTTAAAAATATTTTTTTTTATTACATTAACATAAAGTAAAACTATCGTCTGAATCGAATGCTTTTTGAATTGAAGAAATCCAGTAAATACTTCCGAAGATATGGCTATTCAAAGTAGCATACTATTTTAATTTTTAAATTTTTGAAGAAAATTAAATTCGCGAAAAAATCGCGATTTTTTCAAAATATAAAAACTTTTTTTTTTTTTTTTTTTTTTCTTTATTTAAACAATTTATTACATAAGTAAAAAGGTTTAAATTTATACTACGACTAGTCTGTATAGACTAACTAGTAGCTTTATTCTAAAATAATATATTTAAAACTAAGGGCAGCTAAAGAGATTTCTTCTTCTCAATTTACAGCTGATTAAAGCGGGTTATTAGATCATGCGGTTTGAACCGATTGAGCCTTCTTGTCAATCTATTGGTATCTAATAATAAAGGAACTAAATCATTACAATGTTGTTCTAGTCTTTTGTTATGTTTTATTGCATAGTTTTGTATCTCCTCTTTTACTGTATTTATTTTTAAATCTCTGTGTAAGTCACTCATACGAATGTACCAAGGGGCATTTGTCATGTCCTTTAAAATTTTATTTTGAAATCGCTGTATAATGTCAATAACATAGTTTTTTGCACAGCCCCACAGCTGTGCGCCATAAGTCCACACTGGTTTAAGTATCTGATTGTATATCATAATTTTGTTGTGTAAGGATAAGTTGGAATTTCTTCCAATTAGCCATTTTATCTTAAGGTATTTCAGGTTTAACTCTTCAATTTTTTTCTTAACGTGTGCTTTCCATCTGAGCTCCGCATCAAGTGTCATACCAAGATATTTAGCTGAGTTTGAAACTGGAATTTTAATATCATCTATGTAAATTGGGATTTGATTTATAGTTTTATTTGTAAAATAGACGTGAGTAGATTTGGAGCTATTTAATGTGATTTTCCAGGTTTTGGTCCACTGGACTACTTCATGTAATGCCGTTTGTAATTTTGCGGTCGCTATATGGCTATTAGGTCCCATTGACATTATGACGGTGTCATCTGCAAATGTGCCTGTAACACATTCTGGATTAATTGGTAGATCTCTAGTGAATAACAGATATAGCACTGGACCTAGTATACTACCCTGAGGTACACCTGATGATATGGGTTGAAGACTGGAATAACCATTCTCTTGCTTCACATAAAAATATCTTTCTGATAGGTAAGATTCGATTAGATTACAATATATTTTTGGTAAACAAGCATTAAGCTTGTACATTAACCCCGAATGCCAGACTGCATCGAAAGCTTTGGACACATCTAGGAAAACGGCCGAACAGATTACGTTATCTTCAATTGCTTTTTCTATTGAATGAGTAATTCTGTGGACCTGTTCAATAGTTGAATGCTTTTTACGGAATCCAAATTGATGATTAGGTATCAGATTTTTTCTTTCTATTACTTGGTTGAGGCGTTTACAAATTAGTTTTTCAAACACTTTTCCGATAACAGGAAGTAGAGATATTGGTCTATATGAACTTACATCGGTTGATTTTTTGCCAGGTTTTTGGATCATGATGATTTCAGCTATTTTCCAATAGCTTGGAAAGTGTTCCATTTCAATAGCTTTATTAAATAATGTTGTTATTAGAGTTACTGCATTGAACGGCAAATTTTTTAATATCACAGGGTTTATGAGATCATAGCCAGGAGATTTCTTGGATTTCAGAGCTTTAATTTCACTCTTTACTTCGTCAATTGTAATATTTCTAATTATTTCTTCATCTACATTTTCTGCTTCCAGAGGCATCGGAATATCTTGATTTATATTCAGGATTTTACAGAGGTAATCTGCGAACAGATTAGCCTTTTCTTGATTAGTTCTTGCCCATTTTTCTGTACCAATTCTAATTGCTGATTTATGTTCAACTGGTCTTTTAAGATTTTTTGTAGCCTTCCATAGTGAGTAATCACTCCTTCTATCGGAGGACAATTCAGACATATATTTGCTGAGATTATCATTTTTGAATTTTTGTATTTCTCTTTTAAGCGTTTGTGTGGCATTGTTAAGAATATTTTTGTCAATTGGATGACGTGTTTGTTGCCATTTTTTACGCAACTTTCTTTTTTTTGACACAAGGTCTTTTATTTTTGGAGGATAACAGTTTTGTTGGATACGTTTTGTAAATATAGGTGTGCTTTTCCATGCAGCTTGTTGAAGAATTGTTGTAAATTTTAATATTTCATTATCTAGATCCTCAGTTGAATTTAATTGTGTTGTTGTGTTGATACCCTCATTGATAAGAGTTTTAAAGTAATTCCAGTCAGTTAGTTTGCTTGTGAGCTTTGGTTCTGGTTGTCTTTGCTCTGATTCACAGAAAAGGCTTAAATAAATTGGGGAATGGTCTGAACTTAGATCAAATCCTTCTTTTATTTTCATATCTGATTTTGATATTTTCCTAGTGATGAAAAAATCAAGTAAGTCAGGAGTTTTTCCTACATCAGACGGCCAATACGTTGGAGTACCTGTAGAAATATATTCACAATTTGATTTTTGAATAGCTTTAAGCAGTTCTCTACCCTTTGTGTTTGAAAGCCTTGATCCCCATTTGGAATGTTTGGCGTTATAATCTCCACCCATAATAAATTTATATTTGTGTTTATTTATAAGTTGCAAATATTTTTCCATTTTTATGTTATGTCTCGGTGGACTATATACAGAAGTGAATGATGTACGTGACCCATTTGTTATGATAGTAACTGTTGTAGCCTGAAATTCTTCGGAACAAAATTTTTCTTCTTCAAAGTGTTCTATGCAACTTTTTATTATAACAGCACTTCCTCCTCGAGCATTGTTGCTTGGGTGTATTGTGTGATATATTTTGTAGTTTTTAAATACTATATATGTTTCTCTGGTGAAATGAGTTTCATTTACCAGACAAATATCTATGTTTTTACTATCTAAAATTACCTGAAGTTCTTTTTTATGTGATTGCAAACCGTTTGCATTCCATTCCATTATGTTTAATGAGTTTTTCATTGTGAAGTTGAAGATAAGTTATTTTCTAGTGATAACAACCTATTTTCAATCGAGTTGTTAACGGATTCGAGTTTTTCCAATTTTTGTAGTATAACGGCCAACAAATTACCTTGACTAGTAATTTCTTTAGACATATCTGAGTACGATTTTTCTTGACATTGTTGATCAGATTGTTGCTGCTGTTTTTTTGGGGTTGGTTTACGCACGCGTTGTTGTAAATACTGTTGTTGAGGGGGTTGTTTTAGGCGTTGTTGTGGTGGTGGTTGACTTTGTTGTTGAATATAATGTTCTTGTTGCTGTTGATGTGGTATACATTGTTGTATTGGTTGTTGATAATTTTGCAATGATTGCTGAGGTTGTTGCAGTGGATAACGTTGTGGAATGCATTGTTGTTGTAATGGTTGTTGAACATATTGTTGAATATGCTGTAGTTGTGGTATATATTGTTGTATAGGCTGTTTTTGATGACTTTGTAGAGGCTGTTGTCTAGGTTGTAGTATGTATTGTTGTTGTAATGGTAGTTGATGAGTTTGTAAAAATTGTTGGGAGAGCTGTCGCTGCAGTGGCATATACTGTTGTAATGGTTGTTGTTGTAGAGGTGGTTGTTGTTGTAATGGTGGTTGTTTTTGTAAAGATGGTTGTTGTTGTGAGGGTGGTTGTTGTTGTAAGGGTGGTTGTTGTTGTAAAGGTGGTTGTTGTGAAACATTTTGAGCTTGAGAATTTTGTATAGATAGATTGGAATTATCTTGTACAGTATTTTGTTGTGGGTGTTGTTGTATTTGTTGCTGAGATGGTTGTTGTTTTTGCTGTGAAACTTCGCTATATTGTGGATTATACGATTGCAGTTGTTGTTGTGTCAGACTTATGGTGTCTAAGTGTTGATTTCGAATTTGTTGTTGCTGATTTGGTTGTTGATTTATATTGTTGTTTTGGTAAAGAGGTTGTTGATATTGTACAGATTGCTGTTTTTGGGGTGGTTGTTCAACTGGATTTTGTTGTTGAATTTGATATTGAGGAGATTGCTGTTGCATATACTCATTTTTAGGACCTTGCTGGATTTGTTGTTGTATTTTATTTCGTTGTGAAAATTGTTGTTCTTGATTTATAGTTTTTTGTTGAAGTTTAATATTTCGTTTTTTCTGTAATTCTTTAGCAAAACTGCATCCGCGATAGCTTGCTGGGTGTTGCTCTCCACAGTTGCAGCATAAGGGAAAAATATTTGGTGGTTTATCACACAGTTTTGATTCGTGATTACCCGCACATCTCACACATCTAGGCTGCTTTGAGCAGTAGTTCTTTGTGTGGTTAAAAGATTGGCAATTTTTACATTGTGGTATTTTATTTGAAAGTTTTATAGGTTCAATATTTACCACTGTGTTAAATATTTTAGAAATTTTGTAAATATTATCTACATTTTCCATTGAATCAAATGATAATATGAACATATCCAACGGTTTTTTCGTTCTGTATTCAAATTTGTTAATAGCGTTTATAATTTTGAAACCTTTTTGCTTTAGTTCCGAGATTATTTCGTCTGGTTCGCAAGAGTGGTGAAGATTTTTAACTAATACTCGTATAGGTCTGGCTTGTTTATCTTCAAACGAATGCCATGGTACTTTAGATTCATTTAAAGCTTTGGTAATTTCTCTATAGTCTGTACTATCAAATGTATTTATTTTATAAACATTTTCTGCAGTTATTTTAACGGTGAAGTCACTTTTTGCTGCTTTATTAATTATTTTATGGAGCTGATTGAAATTTTCGCTAGAGTTCATAATGATTGGTGGTGGACGGACATTTGTTTGGGGAATTGGAATAGCGGGAGATTTGTTTTGGAGGTTACCTTCTATGGGAGTTTTGTTTTGTGGGGTACATTCTGCTGCAGATGGAGTTGTTTCTAGTGAGGAATCTGCCTTTCTTTTCTTATTTTGTTTGTTACCTCGTTTTTTTTGGACTTTCCATTCCGTTTCTTTCATAAGTTCATCTTCATCCGTCTGAAATTCATTTTGGTGTTCCATTATGTGATCAGAATTGGTTCTAAGTTTGTCGTTTTCTATCTTAAGCTCTTTATTGTCTTGAGCTAATTTCGAACATAATATCTCTAAGTGTCTAAGTCTTTCTTGTAGTTGGTTGTTTGCCGATTCCAGGTTTTTAAACTTGCTAACTCTAAACAAGCTTAAACTATTTCTTGGAGTATCAATATGATCAGGGGTATTTTCATCCATTTTAAAGCATACACTATTATTATGATCATGAGTGTATATTGCAAAAGGGTTAATGAAGTCGGTAATGCAGTGTAAATACAACTCTGGTGAGAATTTTATACCACCATGTGTGGCAACACTGTTTTATTATACCTGTCACAATACTTAGTTGACAGTTTATAAACAGCTGTTTTTGTTAACCGCGTTTATTATTTTTTCTCGAATTGAGTGATTTTTTAATGATAATTAAATAAAAATTGTTTTTTTCTAACTAAGTTATTTATATTTTTTTAAAGATCGAAATAATATGATAATATCGCGATATAAAACTTCGACAACACATAAAGTACCGAACGTTAATAATAAATGTATTTTTTATTAGTAAGTGAATGTTTGCTTTGTTTATACCAATATTTTTTTTTAATTTTAAGGGAGCACGGCCGAAATACGTCGTTAATGCGAACGTTATGAAATAATCAATGATAATCTTCACAATATAGCAGCAAGCAGCAGACAGCAAAATTTTCAAATATATTTTGTTGTTGACACCAAAATTTAACGTTTCATAAAAACTGAAAACGGATATGTTTTATTGGCTCTATAGAGCAAATGTGTACAAAAAATTAGATAAATTTGATGACCCTCGGTCAGATTTTATAAAATCTTTGCTGGATTTCATGATATAGAAAAAATTAAAAAAAAAATTAAATCTGAGACTTTGTTTTTTGGGTTTCTTGTTACAATTGTTGAGGCGTAGGTAAAATTATATTTTAAGTGGTTTACGTCAACACACGTAGACTCTGAGGTCCATTGTGATACCACGGGACTGTAATAGGTTTCCCTACTAGTCCCTGTCGTTAAACTAATTTGAGCTTCTAATGAAACTCCTTAGATATTTAATTTTGACATCTGACAAATCAGAAAGATCGTGCAGCTCCCTAGATCCCAGTGAAGCAAGTCTCTGACCAAAATGTGCCAGGCAATGGCAGATGAAGTATTCGATAGTTTCAACCTCCTCTTCAACCATGCAACTCCGGCCAAAGTCATTCGACGGCACATTTAACCACTCTGAGCTTCCCTATAAGACAATGTCCGGTAATTATAGCAACCACTGTCGAAATCACTCCTTTTGGAAGCGATATCAGCTTACTTGTGCACTTCTGATTAAGAGAAGGTCAAATCTGTCGTGTTGTCTCTCACGTCCATCCATTTGCCCATCTTTGATTAGTCTCCGTCGCGGCACAAAGCCGTAGGTTTTGCTTCCAAGTTTCTAGGGGCATACCAATACATTCCACTTCTGTTAGAACCTGTAAGGTAGTTCCCAGTCTTGCAAGCTCATCGGCTTTGCAATTCCCTGGAATGTCACTTGTCCTGGAACCCTTATCAGTAGTATGTCAAACTTCCTGACCATCTCATTTAAAGACGTGCGGCAGTTAAGAGCGGATCTTGTTTTCAGAAACATTGACACCAGTCACTTAACCGCGGCTTAATGGTCAGAATAGATGTTCACTGCAGTTGTAGACAATACATTGCAGCTCAACCAGTAAGCCACTTCCTTTATTGCCAGCATCTCTGCCTGGTAAATACTGTAACGATCCGGCAATCTTCGTGCCACGCTCAACCCAAGCTCCTCCGAATAGACTCCAAAGCCCACTTGTTCCTGCAGCCTCGATAGATCCGTGTAAAAATTTATGGAGGCTTCACTACACGGAATTCTAAGACTCCCTGGATGGTATCATAGTGGTACAGTGGTGCTCAAAAGGGCTCATAGAGGGAGGAAGGTCCACCTTTTGTAATATTGTTATCTTCTGCAAGATCGCGCTAGGGCCACATCGCTCCTCCTCCATTGCAGTGTGATATTAAGTCGAATTGCCGACGTAGCCGCATACTGCCTACCCAATATGTCCAATGGTATCAGGTGAAGGATGATTTCTAATGCAGCGTGTACGAAGAGCACCAGTGATATACATCGACGCCATTCTCTGTACCTGCGTGATGAAGACACAGTTCCACTTTGTCTCTAAAGCAGGCCACCAGACAATGATTCCATACAGCAGAATTAGACGCATCACGTTGTGAGGAGGAGGAAAGAAGGAGTAGTGTTTGTGGATATTTGACTTATCTACATTGAAAAAAGCTGGGAGGACCTCCGCGGGGAAATTATTCCACATACGGCTAGTACGACTGATAAACGAACCTTCTCTGTTAAGCGATGTGCGATCAACTGGACAATCGACAACAAATAGATGTGATCTACTAGACAACCGAGTGTTGCGACAGATTTAGACAGATCTTTCAGAGAACCCTGAAGAATGTCCCTCAATGTTGGCAGATGCTTTTTCTTTACCTCTATCTCGACATCGTCAGCATATGTGACAACATGACAACCACGTACTTCTAGAGATATCAGCATTAATTGTGGCAGGTTACAAAGCAGCGGTGAAAGAACACATCCCTGTGGTGTGCCCCTATTGAGAAATCAAGATATGACAGACGCTCCCAATGCAGACGTTATTCCATTTAAACGATCCCACGATTTACTCCCAGAACAAACAATGCCACAATTATTGAGTCTGGGATGACATTATTAAAAGCCACCTCTATATCAAGAAATTCTACCATAGTGTACTCCTTTGCCGAAAGCGATCTCTCTATGGTATCAACGAGCTCTTGAAGAACTGTTTCCGTTGATCGGCCCTTGCAGTATGCATGTTGTCTTGGCGAAAGCAACATTGGGTCAATCACTCTATGCAAATATTCGTTTCATTCGTTCCATTGTCTTTAACAAAGAAGAAGAAGATAGACTAATTGGTCTGAAGTCCTTCGAAGCTTTGTGGGAATTTTTCCCATCCTTCGAGATAAAGACGATTCTGGTATTCCTCCATTTTAAAGGAATATACGACCAGGTTATGCATGCTGTGTATAGATTATGTAGCCCAAAGTATATATACCTAGTCCGACACTTGCTGTATCTCTGCCTGGATTATACCATCAGGTCCATGGGATTTATAGGGCCTGAAGCTTTTAATAGCTCAGATTAATGTTGGCATATTTATTATTTCCGAAGCAATTTCAGATGGTTGAGACTTGCTGACATAAAACTTAATCATTATTTTTACTGTAATATCCATTTTTGTAAGTGTATGTCAATGATAATCACTATAGTTTGCCTGTTTTTGATTAGCAGCAAATAAATTGCCTGCCTAGGCATTTTTGTTATTTTTATACAAAATTTAGTTATTAAAATGTCATTGAAATTACTTAGTCATATTAATTTGTAAAATGTTATTAAAATAACATGAATAAGCTAAATTGTTTTGAGAAAAAAAAAAAAATAAACAAAAACTAATCAAATATTTAATATTACTTTAACTTGAGTTAAAACGATTTCCTCTCCAAAAAAGAAGAAAAAAAAAAACGCCGCAATTTAAAAATAAAAACTTTCGCGGTACTTTTGTCTAAAACAAATTTAATTTTTCCACTTTGGAGAAAAAAAAAAAAAACTTTTCTTATTTCGCGTAAATAAAAGTTAAATGCATATGCATGTTCACTGTCGAATAGATACCAATACAATTTCAAATAATA
This sequence comes from Pegoplata infirma, assembly GCA_963921195.1. NCBI lineage: Eukaryota > Metazoa > Arthropoda > Insecta > Diptera > Anthomyiidae > Pegoplata > Pegoplata infirma. The sequence continues at coordinate 198,973,302 of OY992539.1, forward strand.
GAGTGTTTAGATTGTATTAAAATCTAAAAGATTTTCGAATTTACCAGAGGTGCTGTTATGGTGCCCCACGTTGGGCGCCACTTTAAATGACTTGTTTTGTTAAATAGTGAGTCATATTAAATTTTTGAAATACTTTTTTACTGAAGATTATTTTTTTTTTTAATTATGGTCGTGTAAGTCCGTCACGATTAATTTCAACAAACAAATTAATGTAACCCCGTTGAGTCCGAATTCACGAAAAAAATTTCTTGTAAAGTTTTATACCATTATATTATCTAATATAAAATCAGAAAAATTTCTACTGCTTTATGAATGAATCTGGATTTTGGGGAATTTGATTGAAATTTTTTTTATCAAAAACAGTGTCATTCCTAATTATTTCCCATTCTATTATTTTCTATTTTATTTCCCGTTCTATTCCATTTTGTTTCCAATTCCGTTTTATTTCATTATAGCTTTCTTTCCAGATCATTATGTCAGGAAATTAAATAAGAACAAAAGTACATTTTTTTTACCCTATTAGTTAAAGAAATGTCTAAAAGTCTTTTTCGGAATGTTTTGTTTCGATGGAGGATTCAACATAATTAAAATCAAGTTTTTATGACCATTTCAGTAGATCGAAAAAGTACCAAACTACACTTCCAAAAAGTAATTTTTTAAGAATCTTTTTTTGCGCTTGATGATCCTACATTAAGATAGAAGATAGAAAAAGTACTGAAGTACACATTTTTACCCGACTTAAATCAGAATTCCACAAGATAACTTTTCGGAAGGTTTTTTTTTTGCTTAGGTTAGGTTAAGGGTGGCGGAGCTTAAAATTTTGAACTCCTCGCATTCTGGCTGGTTCATACCACATGTTCCTTCAGCGACGAAGATAAAACCGCGTTAGTCCATGTTGCAAACAGTTTAACGGACATAAGGTCTATAAATATGATTGCCTAAAATTTTTCTTGCGTGGAAAGCAAGTAGGCAGTGCCCTGTAACCACTCCCGTGAGTAAAAGACATTCCCTTCTATTGAGAGAAAGTATGTAGCGAGTTCTTCGTAGGTGATTCTGTTTGTACATAACTCTCTCCATTTTCTGTTCGCCATGGAAATACACTGACAATCACTTCTCGATCTCTTTTTTTTTTGGTTTAGGGACCATAATTTAAGTTTTTAGTTCCTATGACCATTATTTGGTTTGGTTAGGGTAGAGCTCCTCATATAGACCGGACGGTTCATACACTCAAAAAAATATAACTGTAAAGTTAACAAATTTTTTTTTGTTAACTCGAGTTTACTGGCTCTTTAGCAAATTTTTAGTTAAAATCAGCGTTTTAACTACTTTTTTTAGTTAAGTTCAATTTACGAAAATACTAGTTTTGTACAAATTTTGAATTAATTTTTTTTGTTGACTTTAAAACTGAGTTTACGAATTTTTACTAATTAATTTGCTGATTTTTTGTAACATTTTTGTCAAGTAAAAAATTTTAAACATTTCTTGTGTAGCCTCCTATGCAAATCTCATAAGTCCTACTTAAGCTGAACTTAATGCTGTGAAAAAAATAAGAAAAAATAAGTGAAGTGTTAGTGTTTAAAACCAATATTTAACAAACTTAAAATTTTTTACAAAAAGTTTAGCTGAATTCAACTAATAAAAAATGTTACGAAATTTTCAGCTGAATTTTTAGTTAAAATTACGGTTTTTTTGCTACATTCATTCTACGAAAAGTTAACTAAATATTTTTTGTTAAATTAACTAGAAATTTAGTAGGTTCAAAATCAGGTGTTTTTTTAGTTAAATTTAACTAAATTTTTTGCTGACTTTACAGTTTTTTTTCTTGAGTGTATGTGAAACCACAATAATTCCTCAGCGACGCTGATAGGCTGCGTTAGTCGTTATCGTGAATTCGGTTATTTGCCTCAGGTCGACATTCGAAACCGTTTTCAATTTCTCGAAGACATGTTTGCCGTATATGTGCAGGCGGGTTCTGACCAAAGCAGTGGCTCTTTGCACCTCCTACAGCCGGAATCGAAAATAAGTCCCAGGAATCGAAAATAAGTAAGGCAGTAACCGGTGATCACTCTAGAAGGTACCCGGAAGGTGGTGGTAGGCGGTGCCAAAACGGCACTCCAAATAGACGAATTAGTCCATAGCGATAACATAAAACTTTTCCGCTTATCGACGTAAACTAAATACATTGACCTTCATTGAAAATTGCTTGAAACTTTTCAGGTCTATACTCGGAATTTCCTCCAAAGTCTCGAACTGTGAACTTCCTATAATTGATAGTCGAGTTCGTGCCAAAGCCGGGCAGTGACACAGGATGTGTTCAATGGACTCCTCAACGCCTGGTGTCTCGCACCTTTTGCAGCTTGCGTCCGTAATAAGATTCATGTTTTTGGCATGTTTCCCAACAAGACAGTGTCCCGTTATTGAACCTGTCCGCATGCATACGACATTCTATTCTTGTGAGTGAAAGAAAGAATTTTGTCCCTCCTACATCATAGCATGGTCACAAAATTATGCGGTTATACGACTTGCCCGAAGTTCTCTCCATTTTCAATTTGTCTTGGCGACAGTAAGGGAATTTCGTTGTAGTTTGCAATGCTGGAGTGGCGGTGGAAACATTGTGGTGGTGCTAATACCTTTCGCTCTAAGTTTCTCTAGTTCATCTTTGTTCTCGTTTCCTTTTTTCCTTCGTGCCCTGGTTCGCATAATAAGGTAACTTTATTACTTAAGCACAAGCTGTTCTCATAACACTTCAGAACAGTTTTTGATTTAATTTGGTAGCTCAAGAGTGCCTTTAGAGAGGTCTGACTATCCACGTAGAAATTTAGGGTTGCCCCTTTTCCCTTGCCATACATTACACGGATTTTGATATAACAGCTATTTGGGCCTGAAAGATACTCGAGTCTGCGGGTAAAAAGATAAGTGTTGGTCTAGTTCAAATATCGTGAAACCAGCTCCCACACCATGCAATTGCTTCGAAGCATCTGTAAAGATATTTATCGAGTTCGCAGGAGGTTCCTGCCAGATCGACCCGCATTCTAGATCCGGAAATCGAACTTCGTATATCCGGTCGAAAAATAGTTTGGGCGCTAAATAATCATCAGAGTTAATACGGTCTATATTAGCAATGTTACTGTGTCCAAAATTCCGATACTTGAACCAATTTTACTCTTTGAGTCTGAGGCAAGCTTTGTAAGCCTCGCCTTTTGCAAATAGATCAATTGGTTACAAGTGCAATAAAGCGTCAATAGAGTCGGCTGATGTTGTTCTCAAAGCTCCAGTGATACTCCGTTTCTCTGTTCAGATTATCGGGTAGCGCTTTTAAGTGTTGGAGTGTTGGATCGATATGTAAAGAAATATCAAATATCTTTCGTTCCCATGAGCATTCGAAAAGCATTCGAAAACTACTTTCGACTTGATACAAAAGCTTCTAAGAGCTTTTAGAGCAGCCTGGCTGTCGACATAAAAGTTCAATTCTCCGCTGATTTGACTAAAATTCTCGAGTCGGACGTTCTATGTCGTATTTTCGGTTTGCGGGTCCCTATTCTGCTGTCACCTCACGACATCGTCACCTCATGTGAGTCATGTCCATGGCGTTATTTATTGTCTTCATACTGACTTCGCTGAAGGCACATTGTATGCCCAAATAAAAAGCGCCCAGTATGAATTCGTTATCATGCAATAAGTCTCTGAATCTCTAGTCCATACCACAGTTTTCTTAACAATCTAAACGCATTCTAGATTTACTTTTACCCTTCCTTGTGTTTTATTTTTTAACAGATTTTGTTGTTTATTTATATTTTCTGCACTTGGAACCACTCAAATGTAAATAGTTTTGCAAATATTATCACAACTCTTATTTTTTTTTTGTTTCTAGTACATGTTAAAAGTTTATTCTTTTTTATTTTTTAAAACAACAGGCAGATTTTCGTTAAAAAGTTTATTTATTTTTTAATAAAAAGAAAAACAATTTTAAGGATTGTTTTTGAAATACAATATAATCTAAAATAAATTGACAGAAGTATTTAAAAGTTAAAAAAATATGTACTTTTTTAAATACTTGTATTGTAAGATTGCATTTTGTTAGTAAAATACAAAAGTTTTTGGTGAAGGAAATAAGTCTGCAAAATTTGATTTTAGTTTTCTGTATCGCAATATGGGGAACATTTTAAAGTGTAGTTTCGGAATCGAAATATATTTTGAAAATTAATCAATTGATCGGATCAATATCTTAAATTAAAGGTATCAAAATTGGAATTCTGGCTATGTCCGTCTGTTGGAATGCCGATGAAAGCCAAAATATTACAAGGATATGACTGTAACCTATTATACTTACTTGTCGTTGTTTCAAAAAGATTGATATTGAATTTGAACAATATCGGTTCAGCGGTGCAAAAGTATTGAACGAAAATGAAAGAATACCTCCAAAATTTTAGTACAATCAACATAACCTAAAAATACTAAATGCTGTAATTTTACTGCTGGTTATAGGGTATCCAAGTCCAAATTCAACTTTTCCTTGTTTGCGTTGAAAAACTGAAATTCTTTAATTAAAAATCAAAAAAAAAATCACATCATTTTTTTTTAAAGATTTGCCAGTCATGTTGTCGCATATGCTGACGATGTCGCGATAGCGGTGAAGGGGAGGCATCTGCCAACATTGCGGGACATTCTTCAGGGTTCTCTGAAAGATCTGTCTAAATGGGCAAGAGACTGTGGTCTAGGAGTTAATCCTAGTAAAACAGAGCTTGTTTTATTTACAAGGAAAAATAAGATTCCTGCTTACGATCCTATTTCTCTGGACGGTACTGAAATCACCTTCTCAGATGGAGCCAAGTATCTTGGAGTGTTTCTAGATAGGAAGCTGAATTTCAGGCGTAATATTGAGGAACGAGTGAGAAAAGCAACGATTGCTTTGTATTCCTGTAAAAGGGCCATTGGAAAACGATGGGGTTTTAGCCCTCAAGTCGTTCATTGGATCTATACAGCAGTGGTGCGTCCAATTTTGCTGTATGGAATCATTGTCTGGTGGCCTGCTTTAGAAACAAAAGCGAACTGTGTCTTTATCACGAAGGTACAGAGAATGGCGTCAATGTGCATCACTGGTGCTCTTCGTACAACACCTACGGCTGCATTAGAAATCCTCCTTCACCTGATACCCTTGGACATATTGGGTAGGCAGTATGCGGCTGCGTCGGCAATTCGACTTAATAGCACGCTGCAATGGAGGAGCAGCGATTGTGGCCATAGCGCGATCTTGAAAAAGATAACAATACCACAAAATGTGGACTGTGCTCCCTCTTTGAGCCTTTTTGAGCGCCACTAATGCAGCCGTAGGTGTAGTACGAAGAGCACCAGTGATGTACATTGACGCCATTCTCTGTACCTTCGTGATAAAGACACAGTTCGCTTTTGTTTCTAAAGCAGGCCACCAGACAATGATTCCATACAGCAAAATTGGACCATCCAGGGAGTCTTGGAAGGGGGGCATTCCGGCAAGTGGAGCCACCATCAATTTTTACAGAGATGGATCGAGGCTGCACGAACAAGTGGGCTTTGGAGTCTATTCGGAAGAGCTTGGATTAAGCCTGGCTCGAAGATTGCCAGATCATTGCAGTGTTTACCAGGCAGAGATGTTGGCAATAAAGGAAGTGGCCAACTGGTTGAGTTGATATGTATTCTCTACATCTGCAGTCAACAGCTATTCTGACAGTCAAGCCGCGGTCAAGTGCCTGGAGTCAATGTTTCTAAAAACAGGATCTGCCCTTAACTGCCTCACATTTAAATGAGATGGCCAAGCAGACTGACATACGACTCATTTGGGTCCCAGGGCACAGAGACATTCCATGGAATTGCAAAGCTGATTAGATTGCAAGACTGGGAACTGCCTTACAGGTTACAGGTTACACAATTGGAATGTGTTGGTATGCCTCTAGAAAATTTCTAGCAAAATCTACGGCTTTGTTTCGCGACGGAGACTAATCATAGATGGACAAATGCATGGACGTGTGAGACAATACGACAGATATGGCCTTCTCTTAATCAGAAGCGCACAAGTGAGCTGATATCGCTTTTAAGAGGAGATATTTCGACGGTGGTTGCCGTTATTACTGGACACTGTCATACAGGGAACCACACAGAGCGGTTAAATGGGCCGTCAAATGACTTTTGCTGGATTTGCATGGATGACGAGGAGTTCGAAACTATCCAACACTTCATCTTCCGTTGCTCGGCACTTTCTGGTCAAAGATTTACTTCACTGGGATCTAGGAATCTTCACGATCTTTCTGATTTGTCGGATGTCAAAATTCAATATCTTAGGAGTTTCATAAAAAGCTCAAACTGGTTTAACGAAAGGGCCTAGTAGGGAAACCTATTACGGTCCCTTTGTATCACAATGGACCTCAGAGTCTACGTGTGTTGATGTAAAAACGTCAGCAGCCAGAAAAGTTAAAAGAAGGTTGAAGTGAGGATGAGATTGCTAGAAATAGAATTGTAGTGTTGGAAACTGTTAAAATTTATTCTGTAGAAACTATAAATATTCACATTTAAATAACAATTTCCATTAACAAGACAAACCGACATTAAAAATCCTACTAATGATAAAACTAACTGCAGTGTTTGAAACCGGTATAGGAATACCTGAAATGTCTATAATTTTTAGAAATTCAATTTTTCTTCTGCATTTTTCCAACTTGTACCCCTTCTAATCAATTTAAGTTTGTAAAATATCAATTAAAATTCTATTGAAATTCGAATGTTAAATTTTAAAATCTTGGAACTTCAATAAAAAACTTTGATTTTTAAACTTGAATTTATCTTTAACAAACTTCAATTGATGTTTTTCGAATTTCAAATGACGTTTTAATAATTTCAATTGATATTTTGCAAATTTCAATTAAGTTTTTTCGAATTTAAATTGATCTTTTAAAAATTTCAGTTGATATTTTTTCAAATTTCAATAAATAAATTCTGATTAATTTTTATAAAAAATGAAAATTGTTTTATTCGACCTTTAAAATATTATATTTTGAAAATGTTAATTTTGGCTCGAGGTCATTATTTTCTTTACTAATTAAAACCATGATTATCTTATAGCATAATTTTCAAGAAAGTTATTTTTCTGTTTTAAATTAATTTATGCTGGTCATTTTTGCAAGACTTAATCGACACGTGTTTCTTTGAATTTGTCAGATTCCATTGTCAAGATTATTTAGCAAAAATAGAAACGATTTACTACAAAGTAGCAAAGAGTCTATCATTAGACAAAGTAGCAAACGAGTCTATCATTAGACTCGTTTGCTACTTTGTAGTATTTCTATTTTTGCTAAATAATCTTGACAATGGAATCTGACAAATTTCGAAACACGGAATTTCTTGCAAAAATTACCAGCATAAATAAATTTAAAACAGAAAAATAATTTTCTTGAAAATTATGCTATGAGAATATCTTGGTTTTAATTAGTAAAGAAAATAATGAGCTCGAGGTCACAATAAACATCCTCAAAATACTTCAATAAATATTTTAGAAGTTAACTAAATTTTTATTTATTTTGGTTTCTGCTCATATTAATTATTTTTGAGAACTAATAATTTTTACTGTACAATGAGAAAATCTGGAAAAAACTAATTGACAACAAAGGCTAAGTGGAGATGTCAACAGCTTTCGGAAGAAACCACCCTCCTTCGTCAGCACTCTACGATTGTCACTGTAAAAGTGTTAGGTTAAAATCAAATTTTTATTCGTTTATTAACCCTTTGACGACCATACATTTTCTGCCGAGGCGATTTTGATTTTCTGTTCATTGTCTTAATCTTTGACCTAATAAAAGTAAATAAACAAAAAATTGGACCCCTAACCACTCTCCTTACCCTTCATTTTTCATGGGGAAAAATTTTGCCCTTCGACGATTACGCAGTTCTGGTCAAATCTATTTGCTATTCGCTGTGATTTTTAAGATCTGAAACTCTATTGTAGTTATTCTACAAGAATTTGGACATATTAATCCCCTTCTTGACCCCAATTTTGCTTGACAAGTATAGATCCTTTTGTCCCTAAAATAGAGATTTTTATTTTACAAACTTTGGGGACTTACAGTGAGTAAGTGGAAAAAGTTAGAGACTAACTGAAAACTAGACTTTTATTGCCATAACACTCCCCTAGAATTCACCTTTTAGCACATTTGCCCTATCTTTTACCTGAACCAAAATAATCACCAAAAACGATTTGGCAAGTATACTTACCTTCGGTCGTCAAAGGGTTAAGGGAGAAAGAAAATGGGAATCATTCTAATCTATTTTTAAATTTTTTCTAACATAGTTGTAATTTCTTAGACAGCCCGAGTTAAAATGTTTTTATATATTCTTAAATATCATATCTGATCTGAGATTCAAAAGATCAGTACTGATCCGAGTAACTTAAGTACTGATACGAGATTTAAAAGATCAGTACTGATCCCTAAAATTTTTACTCGGGAGTTGTAAATTTGCAACCCTTACTAGGATTTTTCAAGTTTTAAGAAATATCCGTTAGATGTGAATTTTTATTTCTAATTCGTAGGTTAAGGTGTTTTAAAAGAAACCCCACTTATACCCGATTTTACATAAATCTTATAAATGACCATTAATCCAAATTTTCTTTCTCATTTTCCATCTTATCATTTAAATAATTTGACACGTTTCAATAATAAATATTATAAAAAAAACCCCATAAAGTTTTTAATGCAATTGTCAAACTAAAAAAACAAAAAAGATTTAAAAACTTGCAAATGTTTGCAACAATAACAAAGACAGTACAAAAAAAATTTACTACGATTAAAAGATGAAAATCCATAGATTATTTACAGTTAATAACAAACAACAATAAAACACCTCCTACTGCCTGCTAGCCCTTGCAAAAATCCCTGCTTTCATTCAACTTAAACTTTTTTCCCCCATGTTGCACGTTTCTTAAAGCTGTTATCATAGAGCAATTAGCATTTAAATAGAACATGGTTGTAACTTGCAACAGCAGCACCACCAGCAGCAGCAAAAGTAGTAGCCATGTTGCATACTTACAATAATTTCAACAAAAACAGGAAAAAAAAACTTTAATAACTTAATACCATAACGAGATGTTGCATGCACATAAACTTTGCAGTAAAATGTCATAATTTCTAAAAAAAAAAATGTTAAAAAAAGAAGAAGAAAAGAAATGCTGTGTGCAAAAACTGCTGTTCCAGAGGAAAACTAAAGTAAAATTTGCAATAGTATGTAATAAAGTTGCAAGATTTACGTAGAGAATAAAAAAAACTGGTAGCAACAATTTTTTTCTTTTCTATGTTTAAATATCCTAAGGCTTTAGGCTGTCACAATTTTACTGTTTTTTTTTGCTACAATTATGCCACATGTTGGATACTTGGTAGATGTAAGTTTTAGGTAGCAGACTTATAAAGGAATTATTTCATTTTTGAAAAGGGGTCAAGAATTTAAACTTTTTTAGTCCAAAAATCTTTTAGAATCCTATTAAAAATGTCTCAGAATCTAAAACAAGGGAAGTCTCCCTAGTGTCACCCGCGGAATTAAAAAATTTTGTGGAATTAATTTTATTTTGTAGAGCCGAAAAAATAAAGGGACACGTATTTTTTTTAGCGGCTCAAATTCATATTTAGGGGGTAAAAAGGAGGGGAAAGACAAGGCCATTTTTCAGTTTTTTTCGTTTATCTCCTATATTATGCAAAGAAAACTGTTACATACCAAATGAAAGGTCTTTGCACTCAAAAAAATACGTTAGTAGATTTACTAATTTTTTTTTGCTAACGCTAGTTAGCTAACTTTTAGCAAATTTTTAGTTGAGATTAGCATGTTAGCAAAAAATTTTTGTAAACTTCATTTAGCACATTAGCAATTTTAAACAAACTTTGAACTAATTTCTTTTGCTAAATTTGAAATTGAGTTGACAACATTTTTACAAGATTTTTTGCTAATATTAGCAAAACAAATGGTAAATTTTTTTTTATTTTCAGAAAACTTAAAATGGCGCTATCTCGGAAACTAAGCCAGATAGAGCAAAATGGAGGCCATTTTTGGTTCTCGGGCTCACCATAGTATCGCCGGTCCTCTTCACATGTGTGGACCCTAATGGGCCCTAACTTTGGATCCAAAAAAGTTAGCATTCCTGAAAATTTTAAAATGCTCATATCTCAATAAATATTGCCGACACAACAAAAAGTCCAAAAGCATTTTTGTAGCTCTCAACACGTAGAACAAGACCGCAAAATAGTCAAAAGCTCTCCGTGTAATATTTTTGAAGTTATCGAGTTTTTTAATTCTCTAGACCCCAGTGGTCCCCTATGATCACGTATCTCAAAAACTAAGCAAGGTACAGCGAAACGGACACAAATTTTGGATCAAAAACTATGACGATTTTAAAGGAACCCAACTAGGTCTAGGCCCATCGGGGTCTGGACCTATCGGGTACGAACCCAATGGGGTTCTCAGATGTGTATGAACTAAGTTCAAAAAAAATAATTTAGTTAACTAATTATTGGCAAAACATTTTTGCTAACTTTAGCAAAAAAATTGTGGGTTCAAAATCAGCAAATTTTCTTGTAGGTTTACAAGCTTTTTTTGCTAACACTACAGTTTTTTTTTGAGTGTACTGGCAAGTAGATTTTTTACGATAAAAAATATATGTACTATGCTTAGCTGCTAGACCAGACAATGCCAAAATGATCGTGTCACATTGTACTTCTTTACGGAAAGCGATCTCTCAATAGTACCGACGAGAAAATGCTTGTTGAGAAGGAGATCCAGCGGCTCCCCACTTGAGGTAGACTACACCCCATTAGGATCATCCAGGTATTCCGGGGTGTGATGCCTCAGAAACGTCTTCTATGTTCCATAGAAGAATCACAATTATAAATTCTGATTATCTTCTAAAAACTCTAAAGTTGAATCCTATATGCAGATCAGTCCTCATCCTCACTTAAAGATTTTGCTTATTACCGAGTTTTCTGCATGAATTTCTGCTCTTCTGCAACTCCTTTGATCACCAATGTGGCTTTTTTGAGCCCCTGGGGTTTGCAGAAGGGCAAGCAGAATCCAGCAAACTATACAAATAAAATGGTTATATGGTCAACCAGACAGTCAATTTTCGCCAAACTATGCGGTTCACATAAGGGGGTTTCATCCAAGGGCAAGAAAAAAGTCTTACTATATTTCACTCTGTTTGTTTTCTTCAGATTTCTGGAGACTGCCTAGGGTCATGCTAACTGAGTAAAAACTCAATGTAGAGATGATCTGAAAAAACTATCAAGTCATAAATTCTATCAGACAATGTATCTGATTCAAGTGTTACATAAAGAACGATTTTCCACCTACTGGTAAAGAAAATTGGTTCACTACCCCTGTTACAAATATACAGGTTAGTATTTAACGAAAACTCTAAAAGTGACTCGCCTTTGTCATTTGTGTCTGTACATCCATATATCGAATGATGTGCACTACCATCACAGCAAACTAGATACAGCCACCCGGATCAGATCACTCACCTTCTCCGTAGGTAGTGGCCCTGGATTAGGAAAATATACAGAGACGAGCCAAATAGACTTTCCATCGATTTCCAAGCTAGCTGCTGTAACATCCATATCACTAAAACTTAATAAAAATAATATATTTATGATATTTCTTGCCAAGATGTAGTCTTGGTAAACCCTCACCCTTGGCAACCATCAACTTAAACCCAGGGAACTTTAATCTGCAAAGCCTACCACCCCGCACCCAGAGCTCTTGGATAAAAAACCAAGTCAACCGCTTCTGTCGTCAGGCGCAGCAAGAGTGCAACTGAGACTGCCTTAAAGTGATTTATGTTTATTTGTAAAAACCACAACATCTTTTATTTCCCCCACCATCCATTTATCCCCAGATTCGATTTCGAAAAAGCCAGGTATGTGTCCCATCTGTTCTGAATCGCAGGCAACAAAATCTCCGCATTCCTCACTGCATGGCTTTCGACCCAAATATCACCCACTGTGACATTATCATTGTCCTCCGTGTTATCATAGAGCTCATATTCGTTACAAGATTTGGTTTCGAATATGCCAGATGCATCGTCCATCAGCCTAGATCCAGATTCTCTTCCCCAGCCGACTCTTGAACTGGCTTGGCTACGTCCAAAATAGGGTTCTGAAAAGCAAACTGTGACATTAGCATTGTCTTCCGTGTTATCACGGAGCTCATATTCGCTTTCGCCTTCGGTTTCGAATATGCCAGATGTATCTTCCATCAGCCTAGATCCAGAGTCTCCTCCTCAGCTCTTAAATTCGCTTAGCCAAAAATAATAATGCAATCAATTCTGGCTAAAAGCGGAAGTGATGCCCCATTAACCACCTCACCTAATCTGACAATTTGCCAATTCTGAGTTGAAAGGTCAGGATTGAACAACCTAATTATCTTCGGAATGAATTCAGTGTTAGTTGTAGCCATCGGAATCCATGCATGAGCACTGGGCTGCGACGGGAGATAATTTTTGTTCACGACCTCCAATTTGGCTCCAGGCCATATCTTTTCCACTTGTCTAATGGCAACCTTAAACATGGTTGCTGATCTTTCGTTCCTAAAAGCAACGAGTTTTACTTGCCCTTAGAGTCTATGTGTGCTGACGTAAAACGGCAGCAGCCACTTACAACCTTACCTAACCTACTCTCCCTTGATACCAACCTGCGTTGACAATAGTTAGGAAAAAACCAGGCATGCTCTCATTTTATTTAGTTTCCACTAGACTCAGTTGTCCCTTCAGATATTACAATCCCGCTTAACCTTGTTGATGACAGCCGCCTCACTGAAAGACTGAGTCCAGACGTTTCCGGTCACCTTAGACCTCTTAGTTAATAATTTTTCGTCTGCCGAGCATAATGTTTTAACAGACTGCGATGCCGAGTCCGAAACAGCGCATTGTTTGCCAGATGCGCGCATTGTCGAAAGTTCTTCCTGTTTTTTATTGACTCCTTTCGCCCATAATAGCGATGCCTTCTCGAGTTTGGTTTGTTATTTTATTTCAAACAAAGCCTTCTCTGGTTGTGCCTGACCTTGGATTACTTAAATTTAATTAGGCTGAGCACCCTTACCAGACTCACGGCCGGTCGCAACCTTTAGAACAGTGCATAGACCAGCACCAGTCATTAAGAAAGAACCCCGAAAAAAATATGCTTTAGGGGCCTCTGCATTAGACATGTTGGGTTCAACGTCCAGACATTACGTTAGCTATGTCCAGTGTAAGTTTCACTGAAATCGGTCTAGAACTTACCAAATTAATTCTAAAATAATTCTACCACTGTGCGTCTTCTCGTTCTAGCGAAATTGGCCAAGGGTTCTGTTGGGAATCAAACCCATGTCCTCACGTTTTGCAATAATATTTTTTTTACAAGAAAACCGATAAATTTTGAAGACTGTTAGTAAATAAAGAAGTTCGAATCGCGATTTTTACAATTCGTTATTTTTTTTTACAGAAAACGCGAGGCTTTTAGTTCGGAATTTAAAAGTGTAACTTTTAGAAACAAAAACATTGGCCGCTGTTCCAAAAAAAGTAATTCACATAAAAAATGTGAAAATGAAAATTTCCGAATTTTTTTGGTGTTCTAGATTTCACATCCGAATTTCTTTTTCGTTTTGTTTCACAAAAAAAAAATTTGGTGAAAGTAAAACGAATGCACTTTTTTCCTTGTGATTTTTTAAATTTTAATTATTCGATTTCAACTTTAAATGAAAACGTGATCAACAAAACACTAAACTAAATTTCATGTGATTCGGAAATTTTCATGTGAATTGAAAAGTTGTGAAAGACAGAACAGAGGCCATTGTAATTGTAAAATGTGTTTTTGGAGGCATAATTTTTGTCTTAGTCATTTTTTCATATCTCTCATTACACTGTTGAACAAATTCATAAAAATTAGCACTCCCATCAATTAGAATACATGAATTAAATAGATTTTGACCTCCTGATTCCAAATCTGCCTTTCAATTTTTTTTTTTTTTTCACGTAATGTTTTTAAGATATTTGCGTTTTAATATTGAAAAAATGCTAATTTTGTACTTTTTGGGTCTCCCCTGTGACATATTCTTAAGTTGCTCACACAATATATGACTTGATTTAGTATAAACGAGATCTCTTGATTCCAAATCTGGCATCCAAATTTTTCTAACGCTTACTGGTTTTGAAATATTGGCGTTTGAAAAACTCAAATTCCACTGTTACACACTTTCTTTATAAATCACTCTAAAATTTTCAAACGTGAATATCTCGAAAACGGAGCATGTTAGAAAAACTCGGATTGCAGTTCTGGAATCAGGAGGTTCATTTTATATAAAATAAGTCCTATTTTGTGAAAGCAACGTAAGAATACGTAACAGTGGACTTCCAAAAATTGCTGAAATATTGGTTTTTGATTTTTTTTAGCAGCGAATAACTCAAAAACGGTACGTGCTGGATGACAGATTTGGAATCAGGAGACCAAAATCTATACGGACCAGTTAGACATTTCACTGGGAAGTTTTTGGTATCAAACAGTGTTATTTTCGAGATAGAGTTGAAATGTCAATTTTTTGACTTTTTAACGCGACTTTTTTGAAAACATAGTAGTGGAGCACCCCAGATTCATAATCAAGAAAAACCTTTACGTGTAAATCAATGTAAATCATACATGAGGCATTCCACACCAAATGTCCCGCTACAGAAAAACATGTGTCCCGTAAATATCTGAATAGGTTGTTTGGATAGCCCTATATGTAACTAAGAAAATTGCGTTTTTGGTTTTTCAAATTTTCGAAAACTGGGCTTAGGAGGCGTGGTCAAATATTGGAAAAATGGTAAAATTTGTGTCGAGTTGCCTTGATTAAATATTTATCACATTAATACGGAATGCACCACAATGTCAAAAATTTACGTTCTTATATAGTTTTGTATGGGCTATCGATTAAAAGTTTTTTTTTTGGAAAATTTTCAGAACCCGTTCTGAAATTTTCCATTTTTTAAAAAAGTCAATTTATCAAAAATCCGGCCACTTTTTTTTTTCTTTTTTATTTATTTTTTTAAAAGCTTAGATGTTTGTCCATCCACACAAAAAAAATCAGAAACACGTTCATCTTTTTTTTTCGAGAAAATCGCATTTAAACTTTAAATTTCATAACAATTTTGTTATTTGCTTGTATTTCTTTGTTTTAAAGTTGCGAATGAGTAATATTAATTGCATAAATATTCGTCATACGCTCTGTTGACACAAGAAAATACAAGCAAATTACTTAATTGTTATGAAATTTAAAGTTCAAATGCGATTTTCTCGAAAAAAAAGATGAATGTGTTTCTGATTTTTTTTGTGTGAATGGACAAACATCTAAACTTTTAAAAAAATAAATAAAAAAGAAAAAAAAACAGTGGCCGGATTTTTGATAAATTGACTTTTTTAAAAAATGGAAAATTTCAGAACGGGTTCTGAAAATTTTCCAAAAAAAAAATTTTTAATCGATAGCCCATACAAAACTATATAAGAACATAAATTTTTGACATTGTGGTGCATTCCGTTTTAATGTGATAAATATTTAAACAAGGCAACTCGCAACAAATTTTACCATTTTTCCAATATTTGACCACGCCTCCTAAGCCCAGTTTTTGAAAAATTGAAAAACCAAAAACGCAATTTTCTAAGTTCCATATAGGGCTATCCATATCACCTATTCAGAAGTTTACGGTACACATGTTTTTTTTCGCTGGACATTTGGTGTGGAATGCCTCACATGTTAATCAATTGATTGAAATTGTTTTCAAATTCTTTCTGTGTTCATCAAGAACATCTTGCCTCAAGTACTTACTGAAAGGCCGATTATCAAAAAAACTATCGAAAATAATACACTGCGCATCGTATTATTATAGCGA
Source organism: Pegoplata infirma (assembly GCA_963921195.1). Classification (NCBI taxonomy): domain Eukaryota; kingdom Metazoa; phylum Arthropoda; class Insecta; order Diptera; family Anthomyiidae; genus Pegoplata; species Pegoplata infirma. Next base: position 198,989,203 of record OY992539.1, read on the forward strand.
AATTGACCCGGGGTTCTAGTATGAATTAAACCCACGTCCTTACGTTTTGCAAAAATATGTTTTTTTTGCAAGAAAACCAATCAAATTTGAAGAAAGTCTTTAGTAATTTTTTCACATCTCTCATAATTTTCGAGATAGACTTAAAATGAAAATTTTTTGACGATTAAACGCGATTTTTTGAAAAGGACTCTAGCGATGTTTTGATTTTCGTCAAAAATAGAAGTGGAGCACTTCGCAACTTGAGGTTAAAGTCGGTTCAGACGAAGAGTGTTCCAAAGCCTAAATTGAAGTGTTGTACAAATATTTTAAAAATCTGTATTTCAATTTTACGTCATTCCTTTTAAAATCTGTTTTTTATATAGGTTTCACATTGTACTAACAATAAGTACAATATAGTGTGGCAAAACTGCTCTATGCTATGTCAGCGAAAGTCTTGTAGAAATTTCCGTCCTCCAAAACTTGTGCTGCTGGGCAGTTAGTAATAAAAAAAATTAAAAAAAAAAAAACACAATGAATGAAATCATTTATGCGGTATTAGAGTCAGTATTTTTTATTTTTTCAACTTTCCGATTTTTTCAGTATTAAATCATATTCTTCTTGAATTTTTTTTTTCCGCTACTCTTATATATTTTCCGTAGTTATTTTTTTTTTTTGTAATTGGTTTTTGTTGTACAGTTTCCTGCTTTAGATTTATAATTAAGATTTGGTTTGCAGCAATTGCTGTTTAAATTTATGATTTTTTTTTTCTTAACCATTTCTTGCAACATACCTACACACACACACATACACTTTGTTTAGCTTAGTGTGGCAGGCAACAAATGTTGTAAATTAAAGAGGCGTGTTTGAAAATATAACAGCCACTTGGTAATATATTTTATTTTTTCCTTCACTACCACCTTCATACTATTCTTTTCGACTCATTTATCATTTTTTTGCAAGAATTTTTTTTAATTCTTAGTTTTTTTTTTTTAATTACATTGTAGAGTTTGTCGTTTTGTTTTTAAGGATCTATTTGGATTTTATTTTTTTGTTTTCAAAATTATCTATTTTTTCAGTTTTACTTTTAGTTTTCTATCATGTTTTATGATTAGTTGGAAATTGTTTTAACAAAAAAATAAAGTTTTTACGTGGTTTTATATGATTTCCGGTAATTATAACAAATTTTCATATTCATTAACTTAACTATTGGTTGTCAAGTTTTGATTAAGGATTAGATGGTGCAAATAATTGGAAGGAAATAAATGGACATATATCACAAAATCCACCAGAAAACACGTAAAAAATGCTATTTTCTGACCTTAGGTCTTTCGATTTTCTTAATATTAACGGTATGCATTCTCCATAAAGCTAATAAAACATATCCATTTTCAGTTTTTTTAATTTTAAAAAAATCGCGATTTTTTCGCGAATTTAATTTTCTTCAAAAATTTAAAAAATCAAAAAAGTATGTTAATTTGAAGAGCCATATCTGCTAAAGTATCTATCGGATTTCTACGATTCAAAAAGCATTTAATTCAAACGTTCGTCCTTTTTGATACCAATGCAATTAAAAAAAAGTTTTTCCAAAAAAAGTACATTTTTGATGCAAATGCAATTTTTTGATGCATTTTTCAAAACTTTCTCCCCCTTCAATTTTTTTGAAACCTGCATAATTCGAAAATATGGCATTTTTTACACAAAATTGAGTACCGTTTTTTTTGTGACGGCGTTTCAAAAAATTTTCGTGATTTTTTTAAAACCACTTATTTGAATTTTTCCATACAAAAAATCAATTTAATATTTATTTTGCAATTTTATCAAAAAAGTATGTAACTTTAAAAAGCCATTTCTTCGAAAGTATCTATCGGATTTCTACGCCTCAAAAAGCATTCGATTCAACTGATTATCCGTTTTAATAACAATGCACTAACAAAAAATATTTTTTTAAAAAAATGCATTTTTGATGCAAATGCAATTTTTGGATGCATTTTTTAAAACTTTCTCCCCTTAAATTTGTCTGAAACCTGCATAAATCGAAAATATAGATTTTTTTACATAAAATTGTGTACATTTTTTTTTGTGACGGCGTTTCACAAAATTTTAGTGATTTTTTTAAAAAATGCTTAGGTAGTTTTTCCTTAGACTAAATTTTTTTTTTTGTTATTTTATGAATTTTATGAAAAAATTGTATGGAAAAACCAATAAGGTATTTTTAAAAAAATTACAAAATTTTTACGAAACTCCGTCACAAAAAAAGCTGTACGCAATTTTGTGTAAAAAATGCTATATTTTCGATTTATGTAGGTTTAAAAAAAATTGAAGGGGGAGAATGTTTTAAAAAATGCATCCAAAAAATGCATTTGCATCAAAAATGCACTTTTTTTTAAAAATATTTTTTTTATTACATTAATATAAAGTAAGACTATCGTCTGAATCGAATGCTTTTTGAATTGAAGAAATTCGATAGAAACTTCCGAAGATATGGCTATTCAAAGTAGTATACTTTTTTGATATTTTCAATTTTTGAAGAAAATTAAATTCGCGAAAAAATCGCGATTTTTTTTAGATATAAAAAACTAAAAATGGATATGTTTAATTGGCTCTATATAGAACATGTGTACAAAAAATTAGATAAATTTGAAGACCCTCGGTCAGATTTTATAAAATCTTTGCTGGATTTCATGATATATTTTTCAAGAAGAATAGATAAAATTTGGTATATACTGTCAAATTGAAAGACATTTTGCCGGCAGAAACAGTCTCAGATTCCGAAGCATTTTTTCTATAGACAAATCTCAGATTTTGAGACAATTTTCTATGATTCTGAGACATTTTTCGTATAGAAAAAGTCTTTGATTCTGGGACATTTTTCGTATAGAAAAAGTCTAAGATTCTGAGACATTTTTCGTATAAAAAAAGTACCAGATTCTGACAATGAGACATTTTTCGTATAGAAAAAGTTTCAGATTCTGTGAAATTTTTCGTATAGAAAAAGTCTCAGATTCTGAGACATTTTTTCTATAAAAAAAGTCACAGATTCTGAGACATTTTTTCTATAGAAAAAGTCTCAGATTATGAGACATTTTTTCTATAGAAAAAGTCTCAGATTCTGAGACATTTTTTCTATAGAAAAAGTCTCAGATTCTGAGACATTTTCTATAGAAAAAATGTCTCATAATCTGAGACTTTTTCTATAGAAAAAATGTCTCAGAATCTGTGACTTTTTTTATAGAAAAAATGTCTCAGAATCTGAGACTTTTTCTATACGAAAAATTTCACAGAATCTGAAACTTTTTCTATACGAAAAATGTCTCATTGTCAGAATCTGGTACTTTTTAGAATCTGAGAATCTCTTAGAAACTGAGACTTTTTCTATACGAAAAATTTCTTAGAATCTGAAACTTTTTCTATACGAAAAATGTCTCACAATTAGAATCTGGTACTTTTTTTATACGAAAAATGTCTCAGAATCTTAGACTTTTTCTATACGAAAAATGTCCCAAAATCAAAGACTTTTTCTATACGAAAAATGTCTCAGAATCATAGAAAATTGTCTCAAAATCTGAGATTTTTCTATAGAAAAAATGTTTCAGAATCTGAGACTGTTTCTGCCGGCAAAATGTCTTTCAATTTGACAGTATATACCAAATTTTAAGAAACTATATGATGTTTTCATATGAGAAGAAATGTTTTTTTAATCCCTATCCAATAGTGGCATAACCTTGTAAAAATTCGGCATCTTTAAATATTTTTTTCAGGAAAATGTGTAAATTTTGGGGGGTACTTATATGAAGACATAGACCTACGATATCCATATGGATAAGAAATAATCTTTATTAAATTTAAGTCGACCCGTATTTTTGCCCTAGATGATATTCCTGTTAGTTCGGAAGTTATCAAAATTTTCCTGAAGGTCCACATGGTTTCATAAGGGGACAACGAAATTTTTAAACACCGATATGGCCAATGAGCCGAGACACCCCAACCTTAAAATCGTCTCTTTTTAAAAGAACTCACAATCACGTGCACTCACGCAAGCTTCACTCACACTCACGTTGACTCACACTCACGAAACTCTTATTTATACAAAAAAAGAAAATTTAAAAAATGAATATTTCAAAAATCTTTAAAATTTTTCAGCAAAATTTAAAGTTCAGCGAAATTTTAAATTTTTTGGCTTTTTTCGAGACGAAATTTTAAGTTAAGCCAAATTTTCAAATATTTTTGTTGCTTATTTTGATACTAAAGGAAATATGAAGAGAAAATAAATCACGCAAACTCACGCAAAAAAATCGACTCATGCACACTCACTCACGCAAAAATCTTACTCACGCAATTTTTTTCTCCACTCACACTCACTCACAATCACGTGAGTAAAATTGAATTTAGTCACACTCACGTGTGATCACGCGTGAATCACGTGAATTACGCTATAATCTGCTCATGTGCCCATCTCTAGTTTGGACTAAAAAAATATTATGGGTCGGTCATACATTTTGTTGGTCTAAGGGCACTATTAGGGCAGTTAGAGCGGTTGGAGAAAATTTTAAAAAATTTCGTTTCGTGTGGGATAGTGTTGTAAAAGTATTGAGTATTTGAGTACTGAGTACTCAATACTGCCTATTTTTTCGAGTACTCAATACTCAAAAGTAACTACTCAATACTTTCAGGGTTGTATTTTTTCACTTGAAATGCATAATTTAACCAAAAAATATAACCATAAAATGCAACTCTGTGTATGAAAAATATTTTTGTTTTTTTTTCTACAAAAAAAAATTAAAATTGATTGAAAATAATCTAAACATAAAAGCGAATGGATTGTTATGCAAACACAAATTGAATTTTGATAAAAATTAATAAAATTGTAATTTATAAAGCTCTATTTTTAAATTTTTCAATTTCAAAAAAAGTATTGAGTAGTATCGACTACTCAGTTGAAAAAGTATCGAGTAGTATTGAGTAGTCAAAAGTAACCACAATTTACAACACTAGTGTGGGGGGTCCCTAGAAATTGGAGATAGGGTATTAGTTTGTTCCATAGAAATGTTAAGACGTCAAAATTAATGGGGGTCGGTCTTATAAGTGACCCCTCTATGACGCACCATTAGAGCAGTAGAAATGATTTTAAGATTGGAAAATAACAATAAAATTTTTTTAAAAAATTTAAAAAAATAGTAATAATCGTTATCCCACGATCCTCCTGGGAAAAAAATTTGTAGCATCGATAGGAGTTTAACACAAAAAAATTTCAAAAAAATCGAAGAGTACAAACATTTATCAAAAATGAGATTTAAATTTTAAAATTTAAAAATCGCATACTAGAGCGCTTTAAAGAATTTTTTGGGATTTTTTTTAAAAAGTACATAAAAAAAAAAAAATTTTGAAAAAAAAGAAGTTTGAGCAAAGAAACAAACCACCAATTTTTAAAAATTCGATATCTTTTGAACGGGTCATCAAAAAAATTTGAAAATTTACCACGAAGGAGTTTTCGTAGGGTACTGAAAACTGTAAACAAATTGGGAAAATCTAAAAAAAAAAATTTCAGTGTCCGATTTGGCATGGAATGCCCCATATTCGATTAGAGTTTTATTCTAGTTCGAGGCCCAAAAATATTTCTATTTATGATATTGTCATAATAGAGTATTTTTAATTTATTGCTCTAAAATAGTTACTCATCTGATAGTATATATGTACTGATCAGTTTCAAATATTATGTCTGGTTTGATGTTTGATTGACCAATGATGATTCTCTAAAGTCTGCTGAAGATTCCTTAGTGGCTATAAAACTGATCAGTACAGATATACTATGAGATGAGTAACTTTTTTAAAGCAATAAATTAAAAATACTCTATTATGACAATATCATAAATAGAAATATTTTTGGACCTCGAACTAGAATAAAACTCTAATCGAATATTATTAAAATATTTTTACTTGTCCTCGGACGACACTGGTGACGGCAAATGAGAGAGGAGGATCTCCCCTAATTTTTCTATTTTCCTATTTTGTTATATCAAGATAAAAGGATGTGAATAAAGTCATTCGAAATTTTGAATGATATTAAAGGGTACATTTTTAAAAGGACATAACTCACCTCTTTTTGCCTGATATATAAAAATTATAAAATAGAAAAATTAGTGATGATCGTCCTATTTCTTTTGCTATCAATAGTGGCATCCTAGGTAGGGTGACCATTTTTTCCTGAACTCAAATCAGTTCGCCCAAGTTTTTATGTTGATTTTTTCGACAAAAAAAATTCACTTAAACTAACAAACTTGGGGTCAATTGGAATTCTATTAAAAATAACTGCCATAAACTGTTGTTGTTATTTTACAGAAAATTTAGTTGACTTTAAACAATTTAATTCCAATGTTTTGATCGTTTCAGTGCAATAAATATAACAAAAACCCACAGGTTTTGAAAATAACAAAATTTCTCAGATTCTGACGAACTTTAAGTTTTGATAACTCTTTCTTTTAGAAAACTTCCCAGACAAGTACATGTTTTTTAAGCAGTCCTGCTGAGAGTTTTTTTCCAATAAATTTTAATTATATAAATTAAAAATTTAATTAAAAAAAATTGGAGACCAATTAAAATTTTAATTGTATAAATTAAAAAAAACAAGTAAAAAAGTTAAATTCGGCCTTGCCGAATGTAGTGATACCCTCCACAATATCGAAAAGATTATTGCAAACAACTTTATTTAAAAGGAAATTACTTTAAAAAAAAAAAATTTTAAAAAAATTTCCGCGAAAAAAAAATTTGGTAAAAAAAAAAATCCGCGATTTTTTTTTTGTCAAAAAATATGTTCGTACTTGTTTAAATACCATTTGGTGTTCAATTATGTTCACACATGTCAACCAGAAGCCGAATTAAAGCATTTTGAATTTTTAGGTTATGTTGAATGTACTGAAAATTTTGAGGTATGCTTACATTTTCGTTCATAACTTTAAAACCGCTGAACCGATATCGCTCAAATGCAATACCAAACTTCTCGGGAGAACTTCCAATATATATGTTAAGTTTCAGTCATCTCTGTGCAATATTTTGACCGCGAGAGCATTTTCCACAGACAGACGGACAGACGGACAGACGGACAGACGGACATCGCTAGAATGTCTTAAAATCGATCGGGCATCATGAATATATATACTTTATGGGGTCCCAGACCGATATTTCGATGAGTTACAAACGGAATGACAAACTTATATATACCCTCTATCACTAAGTGGAGGGTATAAAAATAATTAAAAATATTAAATTTTTTAAAAAACAAATAATATAAAGAAACATTTTTTAAATAAAAAGGTTAAAAATTTTTTCTGAAAACTTTAACAAAAATATTTATGCCGTTAAAACGTAGTCATTAAGACAATTTTATAAAGTCGATTATAAACCTTTTATATATGTACATAAAACTATAAACAAAATGAGAATTCAAAAAACCTTATAAGAAATGAAAAAAAAACTTTCAACAATCTGTTTATGCTTATGTATTTGTTTTTGTGTATAAAACAATGCAAGAGAAAAACACATACTAGCACACACACGGAAAACAAAAAAAAAAAATAAGTAAAGCTAAAAATTTAATCAAACAATTAATTATATAAATTAAATATTTAATTAAAATTAAATTTAAAAACAATTTAAATGTTAATTAAAATAAAGATAACAATTTAATTGAACAATTAAACAATTAATTATATTAATTAAAAATTTAATTGCTAATAAATTAAAAAATTAATTAAAATTTTAATTAAAATAAAATTAACGATATTATTTTCTGTGTATTAATTTGGTATAATTGCAGAAAGGTACTCTAAAATCATCAACTTAAGTACAAAAAAATTTCAAAAACTTTAAATTATATCCTAAATACAAGTTGCATTACCTTAAAAATATAGCACATTTCAAATCCGCATCTACTTAACTGTAATAAAAAATAAAAATAAAAACGTAAAAATAAAATAAAAACATTCACCAATTTAAACATTCCTGTCATCATCACAGTAGTATAGCACGTGTAATCATCGTGTAAATTGAATTTTTCCTATACTCTCTTACCCACATCTGAAGAAAATACTGTTTTTTTTTTTTTTTTTTGAAAAGCAGCAGGCAACATGCAGCATTAGACTGCCAATTTTTTCTCAATTTTCGATTTTTCCAAGTGTCCGGGCAAATTTTTATTGTCCTAGGTCTAAAACTTATGTGGTACATATTTGAGGTCAATCGGATTAAATTAACCCGTGGCGCCCGGCGGTCAAAGTTTTGGATTTTTGAAAAATTTAAAAAAAAAAATAAAAAAATTAAATTTCTTTCGACACATCATCCCAGCAAAACTTTGGTAATGGGTAGTGATTATATAACACATTACCAGGTAATGTATATACCTTATTTGTAGCATTATTTTAGGATGTCTTACCAAACATTTGTTCCACAACGTATTATTTTAAAGTAAAAAATAATGCATTACTAATAATTTGCTACGTAATGCATGATTATTGGAAAAATGTATTTCATATTTATTATTTCTAAACATTATATCATGGATGATTTATATTTGGTTACATTATGTATTATTTGAAAGTTTGAAATAATGCATTATTTATAATTAAATGCATAATGCATTACAATAACATAAAAAATAATTATTTTATACAAAATACATAAGTTTAAACTAGAGATGGGCTCACGACAAGAAATTTCTAACGACACACACTCACTAGCATATTATATCTACTTACACTCACTTACAATCACGTGAGTAAATTTAATACAAAATTACTTTTTCACTACTCGTAACACCTTATATATTACGTTCTGGTATGCTATATTATATACCTTACTCGTAACCTATAAAATATCATATATTTTACACCTTACTGGTATTCTTTGTTATAAATTTATGACTTATTTTATACCTTACTGGTATTCTATGTGATAATGTGGATGCATTACTTTGAGTCTCATCGCCTGTTAAAATCATCAATGCTGCAATGTATAAAATAAGAGATCATATACCTTATTTTATACCTTATTTGGTAATCTAAGTTTTGTTGGGATATTTGTTAATTTTGATGCGGTGAGCACGAATCGGTCGAACGGTTTGGCGCCCTTCGGTCAAAGTTTTGGATTTTTGAAAAATTTCCACCAAAAAATTTTTTTTTTGATGCATTATTTTAATTAATTTTGGCATTCTGAACACGAATGTCATAAAATTTCTTGAATCGGTCTAACGGTTTTCGAGATATCCCCATTTGAAATTTTCCAAAAAATGTCCAAAATGGTGGTTTTTTCCTACGTTCAAGAAATTTTTTAAAAAACATCACAATTTTTTTCCCCTCTGCCATTTCATAGAGCTTAAGACAATCTTTCATTTAAGTCTAATTTGAGCCTAATCCGATCATTTTATCCCGTGGCGCCCTTCGGTCAAAGTTTTGGATTTTTGAAAAATTTCCACCAAAAATCCAAAATTTTGACCGAAGGGCGCCACGGGATAAAATGATCGGATTCGGCTCAAATTATATTTAAATGAAAGATTGTCTTAAGCTCTATGAAATGGCCGAGGGAAAACAAATTGTGATGTTTTTTAAAAAATTTCTTGAACGTAGGAAAAAACCGCCATTTTTTGCAAATTTCAAATGGCGATATCTCGAAAACAGTTTGACCGATTGTTTTTTTTTTTCATCAAAATTAACAAATGTGATGTGTCGAAAAAAATTTAAATTTGTTATTTTGTTTTTTTTTTTTAATTTTTTAAAAATCCAAAACTTTGACCGCCGGGCGCCACGGGTTAATTTAATCCGATTGACCTCAAATTTGAACAACATCCGTTTTAGTCCTAGTAGAATAAAGAAATTCCCATGACTTTGAAAATTGGAGAAAAAATTGTTTGGCCATACAGAAAAATGCCAGTCTAATGCAGCATGTTGCTTGCTGCTGATGAAGCAACATACAATTTGCACTACAGTTTAAATTTTTCTCTATGCTTTTCTTTTATGACGACAGTCATTGCTATTGAAAAACTATAAACGGATATTACAGTGAACATTTTGTTTTATTTTCAAAATTGCAATCATCAAAATAAAAATACTCGAGACAAATGCAGTTAAAACGTTAAGTTTGTACTTGCGATTTTTTCTTTTCGAAAGAAAAAAAACGATTTCTAAACGAAGTGAATAACGCACACTAAATGTTTAAGAAGACAGATTGAATTAATTTAAATGTACATTAAAAAAAAAGTACTTTTTTTGACTTAAAAGTACCAGTATATGTTAAAGTTACCAGTATTAAAGAATCCCTCCTGCTGAATCACTGTAACTAGAGATTTTGAATATATGAGGCATTCCATGTCAAATCGGACACTTTGAAAAATTTTTTTTTAGATTTTCCCAATTTGTTTACAGTTTTTAGTACTCCTCGAAAACTCCTTCGTGGTAAATTTGCAGATTTTTTAATGACACGTTCAAAAGATATCGAATTTTTAAAAATAACTTCTTCAATAATGGTCCAAATTTCAATTTTTTTTTCTTCAAAATTTTTGGTTTTTTACGTACTTTTTTAAAAAAAATCCCTAAAAATTCTTTAGAGCGCTATAGTATGAGATTTTTAAGTTTTAAAATTTAAATCTCATATGTGAAAATGTTTGTACTCTTCGATTTTTTTGAAATATTTTTGTGTAAAACTTCTGTCGATTCTACAAATTTTTGGCCCAGGAGGATCGTGGGATAACGATTATTACTATTTTTTAAAAAAAATTTTATTGTAATTTTCCAATCTTAAAATCATTTCTACTGCTCCAGTGGTGCGTCATAGAGGGATTATTTATAAGACAGACCCCCATTAACTTTTACGTCTTAACATTTCTTTGGAACAAACTAATACCCTATCTCCAATTTCTAAGGGGGCTCCCACACAAAACGACATTTTTTAAAATTTGCTCCAACCGCTCTAACTGCCCTCGTAGTGCCCTTGGAGCAACAAAATGTATGACCGACCCACAATATTTTTTTAAGTCCAAACATTTTCTCTGAACACACCTACCTTCTATCTCTAATTGTTAAGGCGGTCCCCATACAATTTTTTTTTATTTTTTGTAAAGTTGTTTTATTTAATCAGCTTCGACCGGTCTAATGGTGCGTCCGAAAGGGGTCATTAGTGAGACCGACCCCAATTTATTTTTACCCTACAACATTTTTTTAAAACATACCTACGCCCTACTCCACTCCCTAAGTAGGCTTCCATTCAAAATTTCATTTTTATAAAATTTGCTCTAACTGTTATTTGTAAGGGAGCCTACTTAGGGAGTGGGGATAGGGCGTAGGTATGTTTTAAAAAGAATTTTGTAGGGTAAAAATAAATGGGGGTCGGTCTCACTAATGACCCCTCTCGGACGCACCATTGGACAGGTAGAAGCTGATTAAATAAAACAAATTTACAAAAAATAAAAAAAAAAAATGTATGGGGACCGCCTTAACAGTTAAAGATAGAGGGTAGGTGTGTTCAGAGAAAATGTTTGGACTTAAAAAATATTGTGGGTCGGTCATACATTTTGTTGCTCTAAGGGCACTATTAGGGCAGTTAGAGCGGTTGGAACAAATTTTAAAAAATGTCGTTTTGTGTGGGAGCCCCCTTAGAAATTGGAGATAGGGTATTAGTTTGTTCCAAAGAAATGTTAAGACGTAAAAATTAATGGGGGTCGGTCTTATAAAGGACCCCTCTATGACGCACCATTGGAGCAGTAGAAATGATTTTAAGAGTGGAAAATTACAATAATTTTTTTTCAAAAAATTTAAAAAAATAGTAATAATCGTTATCCCACGATCCTCCTGCGCCAAAAATTTGTAGAATCGATAGAAGTTTTACACAAAAAAATTTCGAAAAAATCGAAGAGTACAAACATTTTCAAAAATGAGATTTAAATTTTAAAACTTAAAAATCGCATACTAGAGCGCTCTTAAGAATTTTTTGGGATTTTTTTTAAAAAAGTACGTAAAAAAACAAAAATTTTGAAGAAAAAAAAAAATTGAAATTTGGACCATTATCGAAGAAGTTATGAATAAAAGAAGTTTGAGTAAAGGAACAAACTACCAATTTTTAAAAATTCGAAATCTTTTGAACGGGTCATCAAAAAAATCTGAAAATTTACCACGAAGGAGTTTTCAAAGGGTACTAAAAACTGTGAACAAATTGGCAAAATCAAAAAAAAATTTTTAAAAGTGTCCGATTTGACATGGAATGCCCCATATATATTTTTTAAAATTCCAATTCTAAGGGCGTAAAAATAATGCACTTTAGTACTTTTTCTATTTTGTAATTATCTTAGAAACTTCAAATGATACATTCTCTAGTTTTAAGAATTTTCTAAAAAAGTACTTTTTAGAAAATCGATTTCTAAAGAGCTACAACGCACTGCATTTGCATTGCCTATTAATTTTTACACCCCAACTTTTTTTCTGAACAAACCTAATCCTTATCTTAACTCTAAAAAGGGGCTCTTATGCAAAATGCCATTTTTATAAAACTGCCCTCTAACTGCCCCAATAATGCGCAAATGTATAACAGACCTCAATATTTTTTCAATCCCAACATTTTTGTAAAACATTAGGCAAAGAAAATATTGTTTAATTTTGTATGTACCAAAAAAAATTCCCAATTATCCCTCATCACTCCTCTCTGTTTAGAATTAATGCGTTTTTCTTCGTTTTATTCCTACTTTTTTTTCCCAGGATAATGATGCTGTTGCTTTTAGTTTCTGTGTGCAATTGATTGCAGGAAGTGTCAATATTATCGATAATATTGTTGTTATCCTCCTTATAGTTGATACTACATTTTTATTTTTGTTGCTGTTGTCTCATCTTCACTATTTTCTATATTTCTAACGTTGTTGACATTGATAATCATGCTGTAGGGGAAGAAGATGAGGCTGTGTGAACCGCTGTAGCAGCAGCTTTAGCAAAAATGTTGCTGAATTTAAATGCTGGTTATGGGTAAGATACGCATTGGTTACGTTTATGTTTTAAAGTATCCTTCGATTTTAATCACTGCTGTTTTGTTACTTAGACGGAAGTATTTTGTGTTTTACCATCAAGATTCGTGTCTGGAATTTTAAGAACTTTTTTTGGAAAGATTTATGTAGGTTTCTTGCGAATAAAGAATACAGGGTATTATAGCATTGGGTATAAGTGTGTTTAAAGTACATCAGTGCGTATGTTTAATATGCATATTACTTTAAATAATATTAATCATACGTCACATTAGAGTACCATTTTTCTTTAACTTTTGATTTTTCCAAGTGTCTGGGCAATATTTTATTCTACTACACCATTTACTGATGTGATTCGAAAAAGATCAATTGTAATTCGAAGATTACACTGTGCTACAGTGAAAAAATACTTCTAATGTGACATGGTATAGGTTGTTGGTTTTATCGAGTAGATCACAAAAATGCCCATTTAACTTGCCGGACACCCTCAAATTTTAGAGTTATTGTCAAAAACGTTTTTTTGGGACTTTGCTCACTAAACCTTGTGTAATTCAGAAAATTTTCAACCGATTTCAAATTTTATAACTGTTTTGGATTAAAGAAGAATAGGGCTTTCCATGTGTGTGAATTGGTCTACACATATAAGAAAGATATCTACTGATTTTTTCTATAATATCTATTTTTTTTTGAAAATTTTTCGAGTTTATCGATTTTTTTCTGCTATAGTCCGTTTAACAACCTTTATATTTATAAACATATTTTTAAAGAAAATTTAGTTCTGAATTGGATGAGCTTTATCCTGTAAAAATCAGATAAGAATTGACAGAGATGTGAAAATTTTTCTAAAAAAGAAAATTAAGATTTTTGAGGAAATCGCCGTTCAGACAACCAAGGCAAAAAACATAAATTGATCATAAGAGGTCATGTACAATATTTTTAATGGTTTTTGGCGCGCTTAATCCGAATCTGGCCTTTAAATTGTTCTATAGCGTCAGGTTTTTGAGATATTAAACAAAAATTGATATATCAAAAACTTAATAAGATAGCGCAATTTCAAGGTCAAATTCGAATTCAGGGGGCCAAAAACCTTTAAAATAGTGATACGCGACCTCTCAGTAAGTTCGTTTATTTGTTTATTTTTTTTTTTGCCTGTGTTGCCCGAACGGCAATTTCATGCAAAATCTTAATTTTATTTTTTAGAAAAATGATCAGAACTCTGTCAATTGTTATTCGATTTTTTCGGCATAAAGCTCGTCGTATTCACAACTAAATTTTCTTTAAGAATACGTTTATAAATATATATATTGTAAAACGAACTATAGCAGAAAAAAATCGATAAACTCTAAAAATTTTCAAAAAATAACCAAAAAATTTGATATTGTTAAAAAAATCAATACATATCTTTCTTAAATGTATATACCAATTCAAACTCCTAAAAAGCCCTATATTTCTTCTATCAAAAACAGTTAAACAATTGAAAATCGGTGGAAAACTTTTTAAGTTAAACGTGGTTTAGTGAGGAAGGTCCCAAAAAAACGTTTTTTGACAATAACTTTAAAATTTGAGGGTGTCTGACAAGTTTGATGGGCATTTTTGTGATCTTTTCGACGAGACCTACAACCTATACTACCTCATTGCAAAAGTATATTCGATTTTGTGTTTTTTGTAGCACAGTGTTATACTTGTAATTTGAAGATTCTATTTGTGATTTGAAAATTATATTTTTAATTCGAAAATTCCATTTGAAATTTAAAGATTCCAATTATAATTCGAAAAAGATAAATTGTAATTCGAAATAGATCAAGTGTTATTCGAAAAGGATCAATTGTAATTCGTAAAATATCAGTTGTAACTAGAAGAATATCTCGAAAATATGAATTAAATTTACATTGATCTTTTTAGAATTACAATTGATCTATTTTTTGAATTACAATTGATCTTTTTTGAATTACAATTGATCTTTGCGAATAGCATTTGATCTTTTACGAATTACTATTTATATTTTTCGAATTATATTTGATCTATTTCGAGTTACAATCGTTATTTTTCGAGTTACTATCGGAATCTTCGAATTACAATTTATATTTTTCGAATTGCAATTGATCTATTTCGAATTACAATTAATCTTTTTCGAATTACAATTGGAAATGCCGAATCTCAAATGAATTTTTTGAATTACAAATGGAATATTTAAGCTACAACTATAATCTTAGAATTACAAATGAAATCTTCGAATTACAAATGAAATCTTCGAATTATAAGTAGAACTTACGAATTACAATTGATCTTTTTCGAACCCGTTGCGCCCGGCGACCGAAGTTTTGGATTTTAGAAAATTAAAAGAATTATTGTCTTGCGAAAAATCATGTTTTTTAAATTTGACGTACTGAACACTAATATGCAAAAAAGAAAATAAAATCGGTCGAACGGTTTTCGAGATTTTGCTATTTGAAATTTCTACGGTATAAAAATTTATAAAAAAAAGCAAAAAAATTTTTTGTTGAAATTTTTCTATAAAAAGCAAGTAAAAAAGTTAAATTCGGCCTTGCCGAATGTAGTGATACCCTCCACAATTTCGAAATTTTATTAAAAGAAAATTGCTGTTGAAATTTTTTTATTTTTTTTTTTAATTTCCACGAAAAGAAAAATTTTTGGTAAAAAAAAATCCGCGAATTTTTTCTTTTTTTGTCAAAAAATATGTTCGTACTTGTTAAAATACCATTTGGTGTTCATTTATGTTCACCAGCAGCCGAATTAAAGCATTTTGTATTTTTAGGTTATGTTGAATGTACCAACATTTTTGCGGTGTCCTTGCATTTTCGTTCATAACTTTTGAACCGCTGAACCGATATTGCTCAAATGCAATACCAAACTGCTCGGGAGAACTTCCAATAAATATTTTAAGTTTCAGTCATCTCCGTGTAATATTTTGGCCGTGATCACCATTTCCATATACAGACAGTCGGACATCGCTAGAATGTCTTAAAATCGGTCGGGGTCATGGATATATATACTTTATGGGTTCCCAGACCGATATTTCGATGAATTACAAACGGAATGACAATCTATACTCTATACTATAATATTATAAAGAGGTAATGTTTGTATGTTTGTTTGTTTGTTTGTAGAGGGTAATCTCCGGAACTACTTATCCGATTTCAAAAATGTGTTCAGCAATATTTAAAGTGTTCCTCCAGGATGGACATAGGCTAGGTTTCATCGACCACGCCCACTTCTACGCCCACTTTTGGTCAAAAAAACTACTGAACCGATTTCAAACATTTTTTCAGCAATACGTACTTGGAATGCTCCTTCATGGTGGACATATGCTGGGTTTCATCGACCATGCCCACATCTACGCCCACTTTTGGTAAAAAACTTAAAATTTAAATATCTATGAAACTACTCATCCGATTTCAAAAAAGTTTTCAGCAATATTTAAAGTGTTCCTCCAGGGTTAACATAGGCTAGGTTTCATCGACCACGCCCACTTCTACGCCCACTTTTATTCAAAAAACTCAAAATTTAAAAATCTCCACAACTACTGAACCGATTTAAAATTTTTTTTTCACCAATACATGCTTGGAATGGTCCTTCATAGTGGACATATACTGGGTTTCATCGACCACGCCCATTTCTACGCCCACTTTTGGCCTAAAAACTTAAAATTTAAATATCTATTAAACATCTTATCCGATTTCAAAAATGTTTTCACCAATATTTAGAGTGTTCCTGCAGGGTGGATATAAGCTAGGATTTATCGACCACGCCCACTTATACGCCCACTTTTAAGCAAAAAACTAAAATTTAAAAATCTCCAAAAATTTTTATCCGATTTCCAAAATTTTTTCACCAATACTTGGTCCTTCAGAGTGGAAATATTCTAGGTTTTATTTACCACGAACATTTCTACGCCCACATTTGGCAAGAAAAACGTAAAATTTAAATATGATCAAACTACTCATCCGATTTAAAAAATGTTATCACCAATATACATATATTAAGAATGGTGCTTCAGGGTGGACATGGGTTAGCTCTCATCGACAACACCTACTTCTAAGCCCACCTTTGCCCAAAAAACGTAAAATTTCAAAATATCCGAAACTACTCATTTAAAAAACGTTTTTTCCAATATTAAGAATGGTCCATCAGGTTAGACATAGGCTACGGTTCATCTACGTAAAATTTTTAAATATACGAAACTTATTATGAGATTTCAAAAATGTTTTCACCAATATTTAGAATTTTCTTTCAGTGTGAGTTAGGGCATGGACTAATTATAATTATACACCTTCCTTGAGTTAGGGTAGGTTTCATTGACCACACCCATTTTAAAGATCACTTTGGGTCAAAAGACGAAAAATTTCAAAACATTCTGAAAAATGTCCTTTTTGGAAATTCCTATTGTACTAGGTCAAATACGTGCAAAGTAGTGAATTTTGAAACTTTTTCTATCTCCGGAAAAGTTGGTCATAGTAACTTGAAATGTTGGATCCTCCAGCCCAAAAAATCATTCTGAAAAAGTACCTTCTGGAAATTTAGATTTTAATAGGGACAAGGGTAAATTATTGTAATGTGGAACTTTTATTTTTTTTTTTAAAGAATTAAGCCTACATGGAACGAAATGAATTGGAATTCAGAACAAAATGGAATAAAATGGGGAACAAATGAATAGAAAAGGAAACGAAATGGAATAGAACGGGGAACGAAATAGAGTGAAACTTGGAATGAATTGGTTTCAATAATAACGATATAAGGGCTCGAAAATTTTCAAGAACATTATTTACCGAAACGAAAATGTTTCCGAGCTAAACGGGGCTGTTTATATTTTATTGTTTATTCTAAATAGTTTTTATGAAAGACTTCAACGATAAAAATTAACTTAAATAAAAATTATGTAGGGGAGAACTTTAGAAATGGAGACTCTTATCCTGATCCTTCTTTAATCAGATATTTAATATTACCGGGGGCGAAGTTCCGGGCGGGCCTGCTAGTCTTATATATAACCTCTATCACTAACAAGAAAGGTCTTTCACAGGGCACCCACCGATTGTCCTGAAACTTGAATATTGGAATGAGGGGAGAAAAATAAGAGTTAATTGTATTTTTTAAGCTGCCCAATCTCAAATTAAAAAAAGGGTTGCCACCTTATGAAAAAATGAGGGCTTTCGGGAAAATCCGTATAAAAGCCAAACTAGCAGGAATTTCGCCAAACGAAAAAGATCTTTTCTAATTTTTTTAAATGCAGTCATATGTAGTTATATATAATTTAATCATGTTTCGGATTAAAAGGTGTACGGTTGATATAATTATATAAAATTATATGAGGGTCAATACAAAATTTGTTTTTCTGTATAATTTAACATAAAATTATATATAGCTTATGCTGTTCCATATAAAACTATATATGTTTTCAATTAACCAAAAATTTTCTAAGTTTTTTAGGCAAAGTATAAGAAACTTTTTAAAATGTTCCTAAACATTTCTTGTTAGGGTTATGTATATTACCTATCTGGTGCGTACCCAAACATTTTTTTTGTTTTAGAAAATTAAATGTTTGGTGAATATATCGTTGACCTGTGGTGTATCTCAACCCAAACCAAAAAACACCAGGATTTTATATGTTTTTATGCAATTAGATCTAATTACATCCACCAATATATGGCAATGCCTGGTCAAAACTCTGATGAAATCAAATAATTTTTATACAAGTTGATCTTTTTTAATGCAAACACATCCACCATTATTCGGATCAAATTGCGTATAAATATATATTGTGTTACATATCATTATATATTGCATCATATCAAAATTTTTACTCGGGTCTACTTAATTTTGATAGAGATTATTATATATGATTTTGGCGGTCGTACGTATATACATCTCCATATAAACTACCCCAACGGTTAATAATTTTTGACAATCACGAACTTAACGAAGCCGAATTTGGACACGGCCGATGCACCATTGGATAGGCCTTCAAAAAACCTTTCGATCTGTATTAAATGTTCATATAGTTTTTTGAAGATATAGGAAAAATTCTTAAAAAACGAAAAAATCCGGTTTTCCCCTCCCCTTTGACCCGCTAAATATGTGATTGGGCAGCTAAAAAACAGGTAACTCTTATTTTGTTCCCCTCTTTCTTATATGCAAGTCTCAGGACAATCGGTGGGTGCCCTGTGAAAGGCCTTCCTTGTAAGTGGAGGGTAAAAAAAAGACTTGAGACAAACGTGTATTTAAAGTTAAAATGGGCCAAATCCGATAATTTTAACCCCTGGCACCCTTCGATTAAAGTTTTGGTATTTTATAAAATTTTTACTAAAAACTGTAAACCTTGATATAAGGTTGAATTGGTCTGATTAGGCTCAAATTAAGTTTGAATTAAAGTTTGACTTAATCTTTATGAAAAAGTCAATGGAAAAACATTTTTTTTTTTTTTAATTCTTTAATGTAGGAAAAAAAACGTTATTTTTCAAAATTTTTTGACAAATTTCAAATGGCAATATCTCGTAAACCGCTAAACCGATTTGCCAAAAATTACGAGTTTTCCTTGACCTTTTCCTTTGTCCCAAATCCGATAATTTAATCCCGTGGCGCCCATCTATTAAAGTTTTGGTCTTTTTTAGAAAATTTTCAACAAAAAATCTAAACTTTAATCGAAGTGCATCATTGCACTTTGGCTGAATTTTCAGTTTTGGCGGAAAAAGGGAAATTTTCTTGGTGCCCAAAGGTGCCTTCGATCAAATTTTAGAGTTTTTTGGTGAAAATTTTGTCAAAAACCCAAACTTTGATCGTAGGGTGTCAAAAATCCTTAATTTTTGTTGGACATTTTCCGAAAATCCCTAACCTTCGTCGAAGAAGGCCACGGCTTAAAATGATCGGATTTGGCTCAAAATTAAATTTAAATGAAAAACTATCTTGAAAGCGTCAAGGGATAGGAATTTTCCGATTTAAAAAAAAAAATCTTGAACATAGGAAAAAGACTCCATTTTTTGTAATCTTCCAACAGCGATGTTTCAAAAACCGTTCGACCGAAAAAATTTGGTTGCCGAGTACCACTGGTTTATTAAATCCGATTGGCCTCAAATGTTTACTACACAAGTATTAGGCCTAGTAGAATAAAAAGTTGCCAGGATTTTCTAAATCGGATGAAAAACTTGTCATACAACAAAATTACGCTCTAATAACACTGTGGAACAAATTCAGTGTAGCAAAAGTTCGATTCTGAGAGTAAGGGGTGAAAATAGAGGCTTAATTAGAAGACCGTTTCGCGGCGTTTGCTTATGTTAGTTCGATTTTTTTTATCGACCTTCGAAATGCAGATTTTCAGCATATTGTTTGTATGGTTTTTTGGCTATAATTCGTCGACTAATTGAAATTTTTTAAATCTGTAAAAGCTAAATTATTGCTAGAGGCCTGTCCAGCAATTAAAATCTTTTAAAAAATTAATTTAGAAAATTTTTATGATGCTTATGAAGCAAAATGTTGGAAAAATAATTTTTTTTCATGCTTTTTAAAAATATTTTGCTTGATAAGCACCACAAAAATTTTCTAAATCAATTTTCTAAAAAATTTTAATTGTTGAACAGATCTCTAGCAATAATTTGGCTTTTACAGATTGCAAAACTATCAATTAGTCGACGAGTTATAGCCAAAAAACCATATAAACAATATGCTGAAAATCGGCATTTGACTGAAAAGTTCGATAAACAAACGCCGCAAAACGGGTCTTGTAATTAAGCCTCTATTTTCACACCTCACTCTCAGAATTGACCTAACTTTTGCTAACCTGAATTTGTTCCACAGTGTAAGTAGTATATATAAAGTACTTCAGTGCGTATGATCAATATGATTGATTAAATAATATTAATCATACGCCTTATATAAAAATATTTCTTGTAGAAAGTTGGACAGATTCTAATCTTTTCTTAAACAACAATTTAGCAGATTTTTCGTAATAAATTTTTCTATAGGAAAAACATCTTAGAACCTTTTGATTTTAAGAATTTGAGACTTTTTCTATAAGAAAAATGTCTTGGAATCTGAGACTTTTTCGATAAGAAAAATTTATCAGAATCTGAGACTTTTTCTTAAGGGACAATTTTTTTATTTGAAATAAGACATTTTTTCTTCAGAAAAACTGTTTCAGAATCTCTTTCACCCGTTATTCTTTCATTTATCGTCTTTTTTTACACTATAATCCTGTAAAATAATATATCTATTGTTTTATTAACAAAATAAAAATACATAATGATGGCAATTTCCTAAAGTACACACAGTTTTATATTAACATTTGTTTCAATATACATAGATTTTTTTTTTTCAGAAACACATTGATTTCATTGTTTTATCCACTGTTGGTTGGATCCTACTGAAACAACACAAGGAATAAACTTTAGTTTTTATCGTAGAAAATTGTTGGGAGAAAAAAAAATCGTTTTATTTATTTGAGCATCATTTCATTTTGCACTATAATGATTTTGAAATTATACTTTTGAAAGTTTTTCTTTTTTCCTAGTTTTTGTTTTTTTTTTTTTCTGAAAAGGAAATTCAATGTCGTTTCAAAGTGTTAAAGTACTTGAAAGAAATTGACATCTTTCTTTTGTTGTAATTACGATAATGGGGCAGGCAAGACACAGTTTGCAGCCAGCATCTTGCAAAGAATTGATAAGACATTTAATAAATTGGAACATGTAGAGAAAAGTGTTGGAAAAAAACTACTACTATTAAGTAAATGATAATTGCAGGAGAAGAGACAATAAGACAAATATATATGGGCTATTTCACGACCCGAAAGTTGAACCCAATGATAGGTGAGCCAATATGGCGGCGCGAATCGGGATTTTTTCTTATAAGTTCATCCGGATAAACTTCTTTGCATAGAAAAATTTGAATTTGATATACTTTTCTTGTATAGAAATACTAGATTCGGATAAACTTTTTTTGTGCAGAAAAAGTTGATCCGAATAAAAATTTTTTGTATAGAAAAAGTTAATCCGGATAAACTTATTTTATAGAAAAAGTTTACCCGAATAATATTTTTTTATAGCAAACGTGGATCCGGATAAACTTATTTTACAGAGATAGTTTATAATCATTTTTTATAGAAGAAGTTGATCCGGATAAACTTTTTTCTATAAAAAAGTTGATCTGGATAAAATTTTTTCTATAAATAAAGTTGATCCAGATAAGTTTTTTTTTTATAGAAAAACTTGATCCGGATAAAATTCTTCTACAGAAAAAATTGATCCATTTAACTTCTTTTATAGAAAAAATTTGTGACATGGGCTCTTTCGCAGAGGTTCATCCGGATAAATTTTTTTTTTAGAAAAAGTTGATCCGGATAAATTTATCTTATAGAAAAAATTGAGCCGGATAAACTTATCTTATAGAAAAAATTCAGCCGGATAAACTTTTTTATAGCTAAAGTTTATCTGGATGAACTTTTTTACAGAGAAAGTTGATCCCGATAATCTTTTTTTTTGAGAAAAAGTTGATCCGGATAAACTTTTTTTATAGCAAACGTGGATCCGGATAAACTTATTTTACAGAGATAGTTTATAATCATTTTTTTATAGAAGAAGTTGATCCGGATAAACCTTTTTCTATAAAAAAGTTGATCCGGATAACCTTTTTTTATAAAAAAAGTTGATCCGGATAACCTTTTTTTATAAAAAAAGTTGATCCAGATAAGTTGTTTTTATAGAAAAACTTGATCCGGATAAAATTCTTCTACAGAAAAAATTGATCCATTTAACTTCTTTTATACAAAAAATTTGTGACATGGGCTCTTTCGCAGACGTTCATCGGAATAAAATTTTTTTTTAGAAAAAGTTGATCCGGATAAACTTATTTTATAGAAAAAGTTGAGCCGGATAAACTTTTCTTATAGAAAAAATTGAGCCGGATAAACATTTTTATAGCTAAAGTTTATCCGGATGAACTTTTTTACAGAGAAAGTTGATCCCTATAATCTTTTTTTAGAGAAAAAGTTGATCCGGAAAAACTTTTTTTATAGAAAAAGATTATCCGGATAAACTTTTTTTACAGTAAAATTTGATCCGGATAAATTTCTTTTTTTGAAAGAAGTTGATCAAAATAAACTTTTTTACAGAAAAAGTTAATCCGGATAACCTTTTTTTGTAGAAAAAGTTAATCTGGATAATATTTTTTATAGAAATAGTTGATTCGGATAAAATTCTTTTGCATAAAAAGTTGATCCGTGTACATTTTTTTATTATAAAAGTTGATCCGGATAAACTTCTTAAAGAAAAACTTGATCCGGATAAAATTCTTTTACAGAAAAAATTTATCCAAATAAACTTCTATTAGAGAAAAAATTTAGAAAATGGGGTCTTTCAAAAATGTTGTTCCAAATAAAGCTATAGAAAAAATTTATCCCGATTAACTTTTTTATAGTAAAAGTTAATCCGGATAATCTTTTTTATAGAAAAATTTGATCTAGATAAACTTTAGTTATAGAACCGAATAAACTTTTTTTATAGAAAAAAGTGGTCCGGATAATTTTTTTTTTAGAAAAAGTTGAAGTTCTATAGAAAAAATTTATCCATAGAAAATTCTTTTATAGAAAAAAATTGGGAAATGGAGTCTTTCGCAGAGGTTGAATAAACATTTTTAAAGAATAAGAAAAATTATTAATCCGGATAAACTTAATTTATTGAAAGAGTTTATCCGGATAAACTTTTTTTATAGCAAAAGTTGATCCGGATAAATTTTTTTACAGAGAAAGTTGATAATCATTTTTTTTAGAGAAAGTTGATCCGGAAAACTTTTTTTTATAGAAAAAGTTGATCAGAATAAACTTTTTTACAAAAAAAGTTGATTTATAGAAATAATTGGGGAAATGGGGTCTTTCACAGAGGTTAATCCGGATAAACTTTTTTATAGAAAAAGTTGATCCGGATAAACTTTTTTATAGAAAAAGTTGATCCGGATAAACATTTTTTTTTAGGAAAACATGATCCGGATAAAATTTTGGTACATGAAAAGTTGATCCGGATAAACATCTTTTATAAAAAAAAAATGGAAAATGTGGTCTTTCGCAGAGGTTGATCCGAATTACCTTTTTTTATAGAAAAAGTTAATCCGTGTAAACTTTATTTAAATATAAAGTAGTTTCGGATAAACTTTGTTATGAATCATATCGATACCTTTTCATAGAGATAGTTCTTTTGAATTGGATAAACCTAAATGTTAATGTTAATGTTAATGTTAATGTTAATGTTAATGTTAATGTTAATGTTAATGTTAATGTTAATGTTAATGTTAATGTTAATGTTAATGTTAATGTTAATGTTAATGTTAATGTTAATGTTAATGTTAATGTTAATGTTAATGTTAATGTTAATGTTAATGTTAATGTTAATGTTAATGTTAATGTTAATGTTAATGTTAATGTTAATGTTAATGTTAATGTTAATGTTAATGTTAATGTTAATGTTAATGTTAATGTTAATGTTAATGTTAATGTTAATGTTAATGTTAATGTTAATGTTAATGTTAATGTTAATGTTAATGTTAATGTTAATGTTAATGTTAATGTTAATGTTAATGTTAATGTTAATGTTAATGTTAATGTTAATGTTAATGTTAATGTTAATGTTAATGTTAATGTTAATGTTAATGTTAATGTTAATGTTAATGTTAATGTTAATGTTAATGTTAATGTTAATGTTAATGTTAATGTTAATGTTAATGTTAATGTTAATGTTAATGTTAATGTTAATGTTAATGTTAATGTTAATGTTAATGTTAATGTTAATGTTAATGTTAATGTTAATGTTAATGTTAATGTTAATGTTAATGTTAATGTTAATGTTAATGTTAATGTTAATGTTAATGTTAATGTTAATGTTAATGTTAATGTTAATGTTAATGTTAATGTTAATGTTAATGTTAATGTTAATGTTAATGTTAATGTTAATGTTAATGTTAATGTTAATGTTAATGTTAATGTTAATGTTAATGTTAATGTTAATGTTAATGTTAATGTTAATTTTAATGTTAATGTTAATGTTAATGTTAATGTTAATGTTAATGTTAATGTTAATGTTATGCTATGTATTTTACAATAAAGAAGACATTAGGTGCCACTGAAGTTTAAGAAGCGTTTAAAAACGCTGACCTCATAGAAAAAGTAAATCCTGATAAACGTTTTCATAGCAACAATTAATCCGGATAATCTTTTTTTTAGAAAAATTTGATCAGGAAAAACTTTTTTTATAGAAAAAAGTTGATCTGGATAAAACTTATTTTATAAAAAAAGTTTTTCGGGATAAATTTTTTTTCTAATAAAGTTGATTCGGATAAACTTTTTTTTATAGAAAAAGCTGATCCGGGTAAACTTCTTTTACATAAAAAGTTGATCCGTACACAAATTTTTTATATTAAAAGTCGTACAAATTTTTTTATATTAAAGGTTGAGCCGTACAAAATTTTTTTATATTAAAGGTTGAGCCGTACAAAATTTTTTTTATATTAAAAGTTGTCCCGGATAAACTTTTTTTATAGAAAAAGTTGATTCGGATAAACATTTTTTATAGAAAAAGTTTATCCGGATAAACATTTTTTAAAAAAAGTTGATACGGATAAACTTTTTTATGGAAAAAGTTGATCCGGATAAGCTTTTTTATAAAAAAAGTTGATCAGGATAAACTTTTTTATTATAGAAAAAATTGATCCGGATAAACATTTTTTATAGAAAAGGTTTATCCGGATAAACATTTTTTAAAAAAAGTTTATCCGGATAAAGATTTTTTATAAAAAGTTTATCCGGATAAACATTTTTTAAAAAAAGTTTTTCCGGATAAACTTTTTTTTTATCGAAAACGTTGATCCGAATAAACTTTTTTTTTATAGAAAAAGTTGTTCCGGATAAACTTTTTTTTATAAAAAAAGTTGATCTGGATAATCTTTTTTTTATAGAAAAAGTTGATCCAAATAAACTTATCTTATAGAAAAAGTCGAGCCGGCTCAGCTTTTTTTATAGCCAAAGTTTATCCGGATAAACTTTTGTTATAGAAAAAGTTGAGCCGGATAGTTTTTTTGATAGACAAAGTTTATCCGTATAAACTTTTTTTAAAGAGAAAGTTGATCCCGATAATCTTTTTTTATAGAAAAAGTTGTTTCGGAAAAACTTTTTTTTTATAGAAATGAATGATAATTTATTTCATTTTAACCATTGTATAAACTGTAGTATTAATTAACATTTCTTTGGCCATCTTCCTTTTACGATACACCATAACTCCAATGCGATATAGGCCTGGCATAACAAATGGTGGTATACTGTTCCTTTCAAATTTTAAATTATGCCAAAAGTAAGTTCCCTGAAATAGAAAAAAATATTATTATAAATCATGCCAATATTATTAGAAAATAAATAAAAAAGTTAAATCAATTTTTCATTAGGCAAATTGGTCCATTTGTTCAGAATTATTAGCAAAGCCGTGAATTTTAGATGAGTTTCAAACCGAATGTACTTACCGAAAAGTTTTGTCACTCAAAAAAGTTTTTACACTCAAGAATTTTTTTGCACAAAAATTACTACAAAAATATTTGTTACTCAAAATAAGATATTTTAAGTCAAAATTTTTATAAAAAAAAAATTTGACGTAAGTTTACTGAGTATAAAAACATTGAAAATTCAAGGTTTTTTTATTAGAAAAATGTTTCAAAATATTTAGTCTGCACCTGCAGATCGATTAAATCAGCGACTTTAATCGATCAGTGATCAAAAATGTGTGGCTTATAAAACAAATTCATAAAATGCCAATGAGATAATACCAAACATTCATTAATATATCCATCTTACCTGTATTATTGGACATGATTTCGGTAATGTACCATATTTCATTACATTATTTAACCATATATTTAAAATATTTGTTTTATCATTTTTAGCTCTTTCCATAATTGCACATAAATTTAGATCATAGTCCAATATCTTTTTATATCCATTATTTCCAGATTGTATAGCCAATGATAATGTATTCCATACAATATCGGTAATATTTTTAATAATAACCATTTCTAGATTTAAACTTGTATGATCTTTTACAATTATCACGGTATAATTAGAAACATAATTGGGATTGAAATCAGTCAGAGCTCTATCAAATAACATATATTTAGCCTGTCAAAAAAAAGGAAGAAATATTTATATTCGAAAGTTGGAAAATTGGAAAATAAGAATGTGCAAAATCTTAAATATACTTCACATATCGTTCTTTATAACAATAAAACAAACAAAAGTGTTGTTGAATCCCAGGAAAATTTTTTTGAAACAGATTTCTAGTACAATAGGTTCTTAAATATATTCTAAAGTAATCACAACAAAATTTTCAATGTAAAATAATTTTTCAAAAAAAAACTACCTCCTCTAAAAATTATTGCTTTTGGGATAATTTCGAACAAAAATCATCGATTCGGAAGTGTATAAAACTCGAGAATCGATGATTTTTTTTAAAATCGGTTGTCGAACAATCTGCAGCATTCTAGAATCGATTATTTAGAACGGAAAATTTTGCTCTTATTATAATATTTAAAATAAATACCTTTTTCTGAATTGTTGACTGATGTTGCAAAGTAAAAATTATTAAAAAAAATAAATATTTTTGTTGGCACATCTTCAGAGTTAATTGAAAAGTTTAACAACAAAATTACTTCACATGTGTATTTTTCCACTAATGATCTACAAAAATTGATCGTGTGTTTATTATTATGAATTATTATGAGTTTTTAATAACCCTTAGTCAGTAGTTTTAATGAGTTGAATTTTAATTTGTAAATACACAGAAACAAACAGACCCGGTGAAAAAAATTCATATATGCTTATTAGAAAGATTTTTCTTCTATAACTTTTGATTTTCCCAAGTGTTCGGGCAAATTCTTTATTCTCCTAGACCTAAAAGTTTTTTTGTTGCAAATTTAAGGACAATCGTATTAAAATTAGCCCGGCAATCAAAATTTTCGATATAAAAAAAAAAAATATGAAAAAATAAGTCGCAGAAATATTTATCCCGCGACCGGAGACAATAGAACATAAAATAAATTTCTAAGTAACTAACAAGGGAAGTATCTCAACCATTATGAACGGATTTGCCTGAAACTTAATGTATATATTAAAGAGACGATTTTAAGGTAGGGGTGTCTCGGCTTATCGGCCATATCGGTGTTTAAAAATTTCGTTGTCTCCTTATGAAACCATGTGGACCATCGGGAAAATTTTGATAACTTCCGAAATAACAGGAATATCATCAAGGGCAAAAATACGGGTCGACTTAAATTTAAAAAAAATTATTTCTTATCCATATGGATATCGTAGGTCTTCACATAAGTACCCCCCAAAATTTACAAATTTTCCTGAAAAAAATATTAAAAGAAGCCGAATTTTTACAAGGTTATGCCACCATTGGATAGGCATTAAAAAAAACCTTTCTTCTCATATGAAAACATCATATAGTTTCTTAAAAATAAATGGCTGAAAAATCCAAAAAACGATTTTTTCGACATTTTTTGACCCATGTTTTGAACCCCTAAATCCCCGATATGGCCGATAAGCCGAGACACCCCAACCTTAAAATTGTCTCTTTGATATATATTTTAGGTTTCAGGCAAATCGGTTCATAAGGGTTGAGATACTTCCCTTGTAAGTAACAAATTCCCAGATACAATGTGTTATTTTACGTTTTGGAGTAAAGAATTTTATTAAATATTATTGAAGACAAAACCGTTTTAGACAAATTTAAAAATAAAAACTTCCTTAAACATTTTTCGAAAAGTCCAGAGCACAAAAAAAAATTATTAACTTTTATTAGCTTTTTGGAGTTAAAAAATCATTAAACAAACTTTGAGGGAGAAAATATTTTTTTTTTTGAAAAATTTTAAAGTTTCGGAAAGTTTTATGAACACTTTCAGAGTTCTGGAATCAAATTCTTTTTGCTTTTTGGAGTAAAGATAGAATTGATGACTGGAGAGTTTGGAAGAGCATTCTTTCTTAGATCATCGCTACATTGAGATTTTACTCAGGGAGCGTGGCGCGGTTGAGACAGTCTCAAGAAATCTGAGGAGAACAAACTGGGTGAAATATATCGCTTTTGGATGAAGTACCCTTATTTGAATCGCATAGTACGGCGGAAATTGACTGCCTAGTTGACCATATAACAAATGTTTGTAATAGGTGCCTGGATGCGTCTTGCCCTTCTGCAAAGCCTAGAGGAAAAAAAAAGCCAGCTTGGTGGTCAATTGAGTTGCAGACGAGCAGAGATTCCTGCAGAAAGCCTTTAACAAGGCTAAATCTTCAAGAGCGGACAAGGAAGGACTGGTCTGCATACATGCTGGAACTTTTAGAGTTATAAGAAGATAATCAGAATTGCCAAATGTGATTCTTAGAAAAACTTCTGTGGAAACATAGAAGACGTTTCTGAAGCATTCAGGCTGCGCAAAGTTCTGTCTTCTTCTCCTTGCCCCCTGGGATACCTAAAAGATCCTAATGTGGTGTTGTCTTCCTCCAGTGGAGAGTAGCTGCATCTTCTTCAACACACGTATTTTTCGGGCAATTTCATGACGCCGTTTCAAGCTTTGGAACGTTCTGACGCCCAAGCATCTGAAATTGCTTCGGAAATAATAAATATGCCAACATTAATCTGGGCGATTAAAAGCTTCAGGCCCTATAAATCCCCTGTACCTGATGGTATAATCCCGGCTGCGATGCAGCAAGTGTCGGACTATATAGCCCATTGGCTGTAAAATCTATATACAGCATGCACAAACTGGTCGTATATTCCTTTAAAATGGGGGGGGGGGGGGTACTAGAGTCGTCTTTATACCGAAGGCTGGGAAAAATTCCCACACAGCCCCGAAGGATTTCAGACCAATTATTCTGTCTACTCTTTTGTTTAAGACAATGGAACGAATGGCAGTCTAATAATTGCGTAGAATGATTGAAACGGGGTTGCTTTCGACAAGGCAACATCAGCTCTTCATGAGTTTGAAAGAACACCACAGGCAGGTGTTCTTTCGCCGCTTCTTTGGAACCTGTCACTGAATTTAGAAGTACGTGGTTGTCATGTTGTCGCATATGCTGACGATGTCGCGATAGCGGTAAATGGAAAGCAACTGCCAACATTGAGGAACATTCTTCAGGTTTCTCTGAAAAATCTGTTTAAATTGACAAGAGGCTGTGGTCCGGGAGTTAAGCCAAGTAAACCAGAGATGATGATGACTTCAATCCTTGTCGGCTGCGATCTGTAAATAATTTTCACATATAGAGTTTTATTGACTATTAACTAAATAAATTTGACATTAAAAGTTTTTCTGAAGATTATTATAACTGGATAATATGAAACTAGTAAGAAACAAACCAGGATGTCTAAATTTTTAGAAAAATTAAAATTTTTCTTTCACACTTTTCTCAATTCAAAACCATACAGAGCTTGTTTTATTTACAAGGAAAAATAAGATTCCTGCTTTTGATACTATTTCCCTGGAAGGCACTGAAATCACCTTCTCAGATGGAGCCAAATATCTTGGAGTATTTCTAGATAGGAAGTTGAATTTCAGGCGTAAGTAATATTGTGGAACGGGTGAGAAAAGCATCGATTGCTTTATATTTCTGTAAAAGGGCCATTGGAAAACTATGGGGTCTTATGGACCCTATAGTCGATCTTTGGATTTATACAGCCGTGGTGCGTCCAATTCTGCTGTATGGAATCATTGTCTAGTGACCTGCTTTAGAGACAAAAGGGAATTGTGTCTTTATCATGAAGGTACAGAAAATGGCGTCGATGTGCATCACTGATGCTCTTCGTACTACACATATGGCTGTATTAGAAATCCTCCTTCACTTGCTACCATTGTACATATTGGGTAGGCAGTATACGGCAACGTCGGCAATTCGACTTAATAGCACACTGCAATGGAGGACCAGCGATGTTGGCCATAGCACGTTCTTGAAGAAGATAACAATACTACAAAATGTGGACTGTGCTCCCTCTATGAGACTTTTTGAGCTCCACTTTACCACTATGATATCATCCAGGGAGTCTTGGATGAGGGGAATTCCGGGTAGTGGAGCCTACATACATTTTTACGCGAATGGACGGAGGTTGTACGAACAAGCGGGCTTTAGAGTCTATTGGGAGGAGCATGGGTTGAGCTTGGCTCGAAGATTGCCGGATCAATGCAGTGTTTACCAGGCAGAGATGCTGCCAATAAAGGAAGTGGCTGACTGGTTGAGCTGCAATGTCTTGTCTACAACCGCAGTTAACATCTATTCTGACAGTCAAGCCGCGGTCAAGGCCCTGGAGTCAATGTTTCTGCAAAAAAGATTTGCCCTTAACTACCGCAGTTCTTTTAATGAGATGGCCAAGCAGTTTGACATACGGTTCATATGGGTCCCAGGGCATATATACATTCCAGGGAATTTGAAGACGATGAGCTTGCAAGACTGGGAACTACCTTACAGGTTCCAACAGAATTGGAATGTGTTGTTATGCCTCTAGAAACTTGCAAAAAAACCTACGGCTTTGTGTCGCGACGGTGACTACTCAAAGATAGGCAAATGGATGGACGTGTGAGACAACACAACAGATTTGGCCTTTTCTTAATCAGAGGCGCATAAGTGAGCTGATATCGCTTCCAAGAGGAGAGATTTCGACCGGGGTTGCTACACTCAAAATAATTCTACAGTAAAAGGTTTAGTAACTGATATTGTACCAAAATCTACTAATTAGTTACTAATTTTAGTATCTTCAAAGTACTAAAATTAGTCATTTTTACTGGTCTTGAATAATATTAGTTAAAAATTTTAGTATTGGTTACCAATTTCTGCACTAGGTCCTTTTGGACTAAAATTTAGTTAAATTTTTAGTATTGAATACCCACTTTTTTTTTGGGTGTACAATTACCTGGCACTGTCTTATAGGGAAGCACGCAGAGCGGTTAAATGTGCCGTAGACTGACATGGATGAGAGGAGTTGGATACTATCGAAACTTTCATCTACGATTGCCCTGCACTTTCTGATCAGAGACTTGCTTCACTGGGATCTAGCGAGATGCACGATCTTTCTGATTTGTCGGATGTCAAAGTTCAATTTCTCAGTGGTTTCATAAGAAGCTCGAATTGGTTTAACGACAGGGACTAGTAGGGAAACCTATTATAGTCCCGTGGTATCACAATGGACTTCAGAGTCTACGTGTGTTGATGTAAAACGTCGGCAGTCACTTACAACCAAACTGGCAAAGCGCTCATTTTTTTTTTGTTTTTACAGTGCCTTTTCGATGCTTTCAGAACCTACGGGTCATCCGTAGATCAGAGTTATCATTTAAATTACCGGGTCAATACTAAAATGCCAAAAATACTTTGCCCTGACACTACTTCTACTGTATTTAACGTTACTGGGACAGTATTTACTCGGCTGTATTTTTCTTCCTGTGTCAGGACTGATAGATTTTTTCTTGAAAAGTTCGATTTTTTCTATAGAAACCTTTTCATATTTTGAGAACTTCTTCCTATAAAAAACATTTCCGATAGAAAGAGTTTCGTATACTTCATGTATTTCATATTTTTAGATTCTGATATTTTTTTTTTCTATAGAAGAAATCACTAGTTTTTTCCGAAGAAAATGCTCTGATTTTTCATGTAAAAATTCTCAGATTTTTATTATAGACAAATTCGAAAATTCCGATACTTTTTTCCTATTGAAAAACTCTAAGATTTCGAGACTCTTACGCATTTTTCCTAGAGAAAGTTTCTCAGATTTTTCCTATAGAAAAATTCTAATATATTTTTTTACATTTTGAGGTTTTTTTTTTATAAAAAATTGTTTAAGATTTAGAGACCTTGTTTCTATAAAAAAAATTTAAAAATTTCTAAGATTCCAAAACATTTTTCCTATAGAAAACTTTTGAGATTTTTAGAAATTTTTCCTAGAAAATAATCTCATATTATTTCCTTTCTTCTGATTTTCCATTTTCCCCTCTCCTCTTTGAGCAAATACTTTTGAATTATTTTTTATTTTAAACGAGAGAAATTAAATTAAAAGTTGGTGTTAACAAATTTTATTTAAGTACCGCATCAACTGTTGTATTTATAATCATTTCTCTAAGCATTTTCCTTTTAAGGTAAATCATAACGCCGATTCGGTATACACCAGGCAAAATGAATGGTGGTATACTATTCTTTTCAACTCGTAAATTATTGCAAAAATATTTACCCTACAAGAGAAATAATTAAAAATTATGTTCAAAATAATATTACAAAATAAAATTTCAATTTACCTCTTGTATCGGGCAAGATTTTGGTACTCTGCCATATTTCATAACATTTTGCACCCAAATATTCAATATATTCTTTTTATCATTTTTTATCTTTGCCATAAAATCGCATAGATTTAAGTCATAGTTAAATATATTACGATATTTATTTTGATGTAAAATTGCTATAGAAAATGAGTTCCATACATTGTCGGTAAAATTTTTTTTAGTAAAAATCTCAAAATCTATTGTCGAATGATCCTTTTTAATTATTAGTGTATAATTAGACAAATATTTTCCATTAAAATCGGTTACAGAGTTTTGATATATAAGTGCTTTGTTCTAAACGAAAAAAAAGAGAAAAAAATTTAATAAATTTGAATTCTAGAGGTGCAATTTCAGGTCAAACCGCACAGCATTCGAATTTGACACGTCCGATTTTAATGAAATTCGCCAAAGATATTGTAAATGGGTATTGTTCATAAAATTATTACCGTACCGGGGAAAAAATATTCTAGTTTTCGCAATATCGCGTCTTGAAAATTGTTAAAAACGTCAAAATTTCAATAAAGTGCACATATAAAGTTGCCCATAAGTTTAAAACTGCACAACTTACAATTTTGAAATGACATTTTTGCCAATTTTCAAGACACAGTATTTCGAAGACTTAAAATGATTCTTTGAAAACTAACCATTAACAATATCTTTAGCGAATTCCATTAAAATCGGAAGTGACAAATCCGAATATTACAATTTTCCTTGCCGTTTGACCTAAAATCTCCCAAAGATTTTTTTACTATTATACCTTTTTCTGCACGCTGAATTGTAATTGTAATACAAAAATTATTAAAAAACTTATATATCGTTGTTGTATATTATCCATTATGAAATAAGTTAAACAAATAAAAATAAATAATTAGTAAAACAATCTCTGTCCGTGACTGATTTACTAAATTTGATGTTCATTATACCAATGTTGGCAATTGATATTAGAATAACATGTACTTTAAATTGTTAATGATCAAAATGTTTAATATGTCTAGACTGCAGCTTTAACTAATTACAAGATTTTTTTTTTCTAAATAAATTTATATTGAACAAATTATGATTACTTATTTTAGATTCAAATTATACTGATTTTATGTGAGTTTTCAATATCCTTTATGCTTTACAAATAAAAAAGGCGAGCAAAGCTTGGGGGACCATCCATACAGTGGGAGAAATATCTAACTTGAAAGTTAGAGCCCTGTGGTTGACCTGGGGAGAAAGTAGGCCCCTTTGAGGCCTAAAAAGCCTGCTTACTGGGTGTGGTTATCTCTTACACTTGACGAAATAGAGCCATTTAAACCAGTGCAATTTAAATTTTGACCGATCCGTCTTCACTTTTTTGCCAATAGCACGGCCGCATTTATTCCGATTTATTTCAAACTAATTTCATTTAAAAACTAAATATATATCTAATTTTAAATCATTGGTGCGCACACACATACTATAACATTAATGCTTGTGTGGGTAGTAGCAAGAAAAAAGTTAACAAATTTGCTCAAGCAACAGAACTTTGTGTGTCGACTGCGCACAAGCAGCGTTTTTTAGCCTATTCCCGCGGGAATAGGAATTACAAAAATGACCATCACTGTTTTAAATTCTCATTAATTTTTATTAAAAAATAAAAATTTTTTTTCGAACTTTAAAATATTATATTTTTGAGTAGGTTCGAGGTCATTATTTCCTTTACTAATTAAAACTATGATATTCTCATTGAATAATTTTCAAGGAAATCATTTTCTGTTTTTAAATTTATTTATGCTGGTCATTTTTACAATACTTAGTTGGCACGTGTTTCGAAATTTTTGAGATTCCACTGCAATACTATTTAGCAAATAAAAAACCCTATAATTCAAATTGCAAAGGGAATTTAAATGACAAATCGCTTATGTTCTAACAAAAATGATACTATATATTGTTTTCGAGTTGTTCAATGATCAAATTTCTCAAGACCCGATTCACATATCTTAAAAATTAAGCAAGGTAGAGCGAATCTGACCAAAGTGATCGTACCCCATACATCGGGGTCCCGAAGAGTCCTCACATTGGGACTTCATAGAATCCAATTTCATGAAATGCATGTAAATACATGGAAAATACACGACTTTATGAGTTTAACAGCCGATTTCTCAAAATTTTTGTTCTACGACCAGTGTTGCCATAAGAGAATTTTGAAAAAATGCTAAATGGCAAAAAAAAGTGCTAAAATGCTCTACAGACCAAAAAAAAGTGCTAGATTTTTTTTTCATTTATTAAATTAACAAATAATGATTTTTAACAATAACTCTAGTTTACAACGAAAATGCGCACTAAATGTGTCTATATATTTTTTTTGACCGCTAAACTTAAAAATTTTATCGAAAAAAATACTTCCAATAAATTGTTTTGCGTTTTTTGGAGTTATTTTCACTGTTTTCCCTATATCTTGAGTAATGTACCTCCGATCTACTCGTGATAAAAAGCAAATTAAAGTTAATCAAATTTGCAACAAACTTTACGTACGATACTTTCCCAATAGTATACGCTCGATAGACAAATATATTGTAAAAATTAATTTTTTGATCAAAAAAATTCATTTGTTGATCAAAAAACTCATGGATAATTTTTTTTTAACGAATCGTTGCAAATTAACAATTTTTTTTATTTACTTTAAAAGCCTGAACATATACAAATATAACAAATTGGGATTCACAAAAATCTATGGGCAATCACCAAAGTTATAATGAATTTTTTGAAACTACGCATAAAAATTTTCTTAAATTTTTTTTGTATTTAAAATACAAGAATAAAAACTGGGTTAAATACCATAGTGTTTTTTGTGTATATTTTCATATAATAAGTCATAACTTCGGTGATAACCCATAGATTTTCATCAAACAACGAAATTTTTAAACACCGATATGGCCGATAAGCCGAGACAGCCCAACCTTAGAATTGTCTCTTTTATATATATTTTAAGTTTCAGGCAAATCGGTTCATAAGGGTTGAGATACTTCCCTTGTTAGTTAAGGATCAGGCTTAAAAAAAAAACCATAACAAATTTTTTTGTTACGGTTTCAATAAATATTTTTTTTTTTTTTGATTTGTAAACTAGTGTAACCGGTACATATATATTCTTGATTTCAATTTGGTTTTCTGAGCTTTAGTTTTTTCTGAATTTCGATTGCGTTTTCTTAATTTAAACTGGGTTTTCTGCATTTCAATTAGGATTTTTGAATTTCAATTAAAATCTTTTTAATTACAATATGGATTTCTGAATTTCCAATGATTTTCTTGATTTTGATTGGACTTTATGAATTTGAAAAAGGTTTTCTGTTTTTCAATTGGGTTTTCTAAATTAAAATAGGTTTTCTCAATGTAATTTTTCTAAATTTCGACTAGGTTTTCTAAATTTTAATTGGGTTTTCTGAATTTCAATTGGTATTTTTAAATTTCAATCTTTTCTTAATTTCTATCTGGATTTTTAAATTTCAATTCTGAATTTTAACTGAGATTTCTAAATTTTAATTTATATTTTCTAAATTTTTGAATTTCAATTTATACTTTTTTAATTTCTTAGGATTTCTGATTTTTAATTAGGCGCCATGAAATAAGTCCCAAGAAAAAAAATTAAATAAATTCCATACGATTTGGGAGTTATTTCATTATACAGGTGCAAAGAAAGCGCCGCACAGTGAGACAGCCCTATAGTAACCGCGGCAAAAAATGCGTTTTGGCGTGTCGTCCAATTTGGATGAAATTTTCACAGTATATTAACAGATATATGAGTAACAATTCCCTGAAATTTCAGCCTCAGAACTTCATTACTTTTTGGTCTAGAGCAAGTCAAAGTTGAGGTATGCGAAAGCGTTTGAAATGTATGTAACATTCAAAAGCTTATTAACAAAAAAATACATAATAAATATAACTTTAAAGTATTTTTTTAATTAATTTAGTTGTTGTAGAATGAGTAGATGAAAAAATAAATTAAAAAAAAAACACAAAAAAAATTTCTTAACAACGGAATTGTGGTGTAAAAATTGAACATTTTGTATTTTCAATGGACTAGGAAATATAGAGCAGCCCCTCGCCCTAGGTGCAGACTTATATCAAATGAAAGATTGAAGTCTCAGCTTTCATTTAAAGTAAAGGACATATAGCAAAAGTTTGCAAAAGTACTTTAAACATACAAAAAAATACAAAAAAATACAAAAAATATGCAACGCGCACATTCTGTCGCTATACGTATGTTAGCATGCAATACCATGTAATTTTTTTTGATTGTTTACACATTTTCACTTATTGTTTATTATTTTATTTACATTATTCATTTGATTGATAATTTTTTTGAAGGTCATTGACTTTGGGTTAGATAGTTGCATAATTTTTAATTTAAATTGATAGTGCAAGCTGTTGTTCTTACCTAAGTTGTGTTATGATCACTTTCTAATGTGGTTACACAGAAAAAAATAAAAAAAATATTTAATTAAAAAATTCGTAGATTTAATTAAAAAATTAATTAAATCCGGACCAATCACTAAAATGCGCAAATAAATTAAAAATATTTGTATGTCGTTAATTAAAAATAAATGGATATTTATTTAATTAAAAACTAAATACTATAAATTAAAAAATTTAATTAAAATTTAAAAAAAAATAATTAAAATTTTAATTGTATAAATTAAAAAAATTAATTAAAAATATTATATTAAAAAAATATTTCTTCAAACTTTACCAAATTTATTTATGCCGTAAAGACATAGTCAGTGAGATGATTTTATAAAGTTGATTATAAACCTTTCATATACATACACATAAAACTATAAACAAAATGAGAATTCAAAAACCTATGCGAAAAATAAAAAAACTTTCAACAAACTTTTTATACTTATGTATTTTTTTTGTATGTAAAGAGAAAAACACACACTCGCACACACACGGAAAACAAAACAAAAAAAATAAGTAAAGCTAGAAATTTAATTAAACATTTAATTATATAAATTAAATACTTAATTAATATTAAATTTGAAAACAATTAAAATATTAATTAAAATAAAGTTAAAAATTTAATTAAACAATTAATTATATTAATTAAAAGTTTAATTAAAATTAAATTCAAAAACAATTAAAATTTTAATTAAAATAAAATATACGATATTATTTTCTGTGTAGTTTAATTGTTATATATTGAATTTAGTTGTTGCATTATTTATTGGGTTAAGTAGTAATGAGTGTTCTTGTAATGATCTCTTTTGATAAGAGATTAGCATTTCTTTAACATATTGAAAAAATTAAAATACCATGATGATATTAAAAAATTATTGATAGAGTGAAAAAAAAAAAAATTGGTCTTTTTTATTGCATTTCCATGGGAGGTGGGCGTAATAGTGGGCATGTTATTGTTATTTTTGCATGAAACATTTTAAATGATATAAATTACAGTAATATCAAATTTGAAGGTTGTACCTAAAATATTTTAGAAAATATGGCACTTTTTATGTTGAGGTTGTATGGGTAGTGGGGGTAAAAGTGGGCCAAAGTTCAAAATTTTTTCCGATAATGTTTGTTACAATATAACATTCAAGTATACCAAAATTGAAAGTTATACCTAAAGTATTACGGAAAATACGGCATTTCGATTGTATGGGAGGTGGGCGTAAAAGTGGGCGTATTTTCATAATTTTTTTTTTTCAAAAAACTGGAACTGTCTCAAAAATAACCTGTGCAAAATTTCAGAGCTCTACAATGACTCCTTGTATTTAATGCCGGCGTTGTCTCACTGTGCGCCGCAGGCTAACAATTTTTACAAGAGATTTAAAAAAAAAACAAATTAAAATGTAAAAAAATGCTAAAAATGCTAAAAAATTTTATAAAGTGCTAACTTAGCACTTGGCACTTTTTTCCAAAACTTTAGTGCTAAGTCCAAAAAACTGGTGTGGTTAGATCGGAAAATATGTCTATAGTATCCTTTTTTCATATGGAGTCATTTGAAGCAACTATAGTTTGTATACAAAAAAGTGCTGTCCGAAAGACCGAAAAAGACCGTCCAAATTTCATGTATATACATAGAAAATACATGACTATATGAGTTTAGCAGCCGATTTCTCACAAAAAGCTGTGGGTAGATCGGTTTATATGTCTACAGTATCCTTGTTTAATATGGATTCATTTTAAACAATCAGAAAAAAGTGCCGTCCTAAAGACCAAACAAGACCGTCGAAATGTTCATGTAATTGCGACGGTCTTTTCGATCTTTAGGAAGGCACTTTTTTGTGGTTGATTCAAATGACTTTATATCAGGATACTCTAGACATAAATGCAAATAACTCAAAATGTTTTTATCTCAGGGCTTTCGGGTATTCTGTGGTCAAGTTCTAAAGTAAAGTAAAGTCTTGTTTTTTCCATGTATTTACCTGAAATTGGGATGGTCTTTACGACGGCACTTTTTTGTGCTTCAAATCACTCCATATGGAACAAGAATACTCTAGTCATAATTGCCGATCTGCCGACAGCTTTTTGTCCTGGTCTTAGAACAAACATTTAAAAAAATCGGCTGTTAAACTCGTAAAGTCTTGTTTTTATACCCTCCAACCACAGTATGGGGGTATACTCACTTTGTCATTCCGTGTGTAACGCATCGAAATATCGGTCAAGGACCCCATAATGTATATATATTATTGATCAGTGATCCATTCTAAGACATTCTAGCGACGGCCGTCTGTCCTTCCGTCCGTCCATCCGTCTCTCCGTCTGTGGAATACACGATACAGTCCAAAGTAAAAGAGCTAGACTCCTGAAATTTGGCACGAATATGTCTGATGGTATTGGGCTGGTTAAGTTCGAACATGGGCAAAATCGAATCAGGGGGAAACAAGTTCCCCTCTTAAGAACTAAACAAACCTCTAAAAAAGCCATTTTTTTATAGGTTTTTTGTACTTTTGCTTAGCAAACGAAACATTTTTATGTCAAAAGAAGTTCAAAGTCTTGCAGTTGGATCCAGGAAGGTTGTCTCCCACCAACGTAACCCCCCCTCCGCGGGCCTGTTTTTTTTTTAGCGTGTTGGAGGGTATAAAAGATAGGGCACAGTCAAATTTAACAGTCTCACTTGTTTTCCATGTATTTACATAAATTTGGGACGGTCTTTAAGACGAAACTTTTTTGGTTGCCCACAGTTTTTTGACCCGGCCGTAGAAAAAAAATATTGAGAAATCGGCTGTTAAACTCATAAAGTCGTGTGTTTTCCATGTATTTACATGAAATTGGGACGGTCTTTTTTGGTCTTCAGGACGGCAGTTTTTTGTGGTTGCTTCAAATGACTCCATATGAAACAAGGATATTCTAGACATAATTTCCGATCTAACCACAGCTTTTTGTCTCGGTCGCTAACCAAAAATTTTGAGCAATCGGCTGTCGTGCGTTTTCCATGAAATTGGAACGGTATTTTTCGGTCTTTAGAACGGCATTTTTTTGTGGTTGGCTTAAATCGCTCCATATGAAACAAGGATACTCTAGATATAATTGCCAATCTACACACAGCTTTTTGTCCCGATTGTAGAACAACAATTTTGAGAAATCGGACGTGGCAGCAAAAATTGGAAAATATATATTTTTAGAAATTTTGAGAAAGGAAATCTAACATATCTATTAGTGAGAACTAATAGTGGGGTGCGACATAAGACAGACCCCACTGAAGAACAGGACTTTGAACCTCTTCTCGCAAACAAATGTAAAAAATGCCGTTTTTAGAGGTGGTTAAGTTCTTCAGGAGAACCTTTTTCCCTGGTCCGATTTCGCCCGCTAACGAACATAGTCTGCCTAGGACCATATTCGTGCCAAATTTCAGGGCTGTAGCTGTTTTATTTTGGACTGCATCGTGTTATCTACAGACAGACGGACAGACAGGCAGACGGACGGACATTCATAAAATATATCTTTGAATCGATAATAGATACATAATGTATGTGCTTTTTGGGGTCTCCGACCGATATTTCGATGCGTTAAAAATGGAATGACAAAGTCAGTATACCCCCAATAAGCAATTTTAAAAATCAAGTGCAAATCAAGTATAAAACAAGTGTAAATCAAGCCCTAAATTCCAGCCCCTGCTTGATTTATACTTGAAATACACTTGAATTCAATAGCATACTCCAGCAATACGGACACTGAAATTCAAGCCCTGTTTTTACAGCCTTTTCACTGGTTTTCAAGTGTAAAAACAGCGCTTGAATTCAAGTATCCGTTTTGCTGGAGAATGCTATTGAATTCAAGTGTAATTCAAGCATAATTCAAGCATAGACTGGAAATAAAGGCTTGATTTACACTTGATTTATACTTGAGTTGCACTTGAATTTTAAAAGTGCTTATTGGGCCCCCATACTGTGGTTGGAGGGTATAAACACGTAGTGGGAGAACTAAACTACTCCACAAATCGGGTCTTGGCTTCGGTTTGAAGTTTCACAGAAAATTTTGTAAAGATTTTGACTCACTGATTCCAAATCTGTATTCTTAATTTTCAATCGTGTCTAGAATTTTAGTTATTCGCGGCTGAAAATGCGAAAAAGACGAAATTTTTTTCTTTAAAGCTAAAAATTTGAATAACTAAAAATCTAGACGTGATGGAAAAATTTTAAGAACAGAACTAATCAATAGACTGGGTCGAAATCCTACAAAGTCTAAGGATCGATTGTCCTTAGTGCGGGAAAGTGGTAATGGGGTAATATAAGCATTTTATGGAAGACAACTTTTTAATCGATCAAAAACTCTATTAGCGCATCGGTGGTCAAAATTGAGATTTTGGTCAAAATGGCCAAATTTTCAAAAAAATTTTAAAAATATAAATTTCATTTTCTTGCTTAATAAAAAAAAAAAAAATTTATTGCATTTGATACTAATAACTTACGTATTAAATATTGGAATTTTATGCCATCATTAACATATTTTTATTTAAGATACAAAAAAAATCATATTTTTGACGCGGTTCTAAAACCACTTTTTTTTAATTTAATTTTTATTTTTTATTAAAATTGCAAAATATATCGATTTTATTACTCAATGTTATTGAAAACATCATAAAGAATAAAGATTTAAATTTTTGCGAAAATCCGTTCGGTAGTTTTTTGTGGGGAGCGGTTTCAATTGAGCGGATTTCAAGGAAATCGTATTTTTTGCCATTTTTTTGAGTTTTTATTTTTTATAAACTACATTATTGTACAAATTGACCAATATTATGCGCTATCTTGTTCCATTTGATCATGGTAACTTAGTTTTGAAACGATAGATTTATAGGACATCTTTAACCCTAATCGGTCAGCGGGCAAAAGTGTCCCGTACTGAGTTTTTTTAGGTTTTAACTACTGTTTAATGAAATTAATGGTTGCAAAATCATGTTTGTGTTGAATATTGTGTTGTATAATCTTTTATTTAATCATATTGACTTAATTTTGAAACATACATATTTTTGGACATCTCTAACCCTTATGTGCATGCAACCAAAAATGTCCCCTACCAAAATTTTCATGTTTTTCACAAATAAAAAAAAAACACATTTTTGTATTCAAAATAGTCATAAATAATTAATTGAATAATTTTGATATTGCCGAAAGCGTTAACTCTTCTGAAATAAAGGTCAATAGTGGCCCACTAACAGATTTTTAAGAATTAGGATTATGTGCGGATTAATTTTGTTTTAATAAAACTAAATTTTTTTGACATTATATCACACGCAATCATTCATTTCATATATTTCTTAATGTCAAAAAAAGCCATAAAACAAATTATCCTTAAAATTAAAATTTGAAGACTAGACTAAGTGTCCATTTTCACACTTACAAGGGAAGTATCTCAACCCTTATAAACCGATTTGCCTGAAACTTAAAATATATATTAAAGAGACGATTTTAAGGTTGGGGTGTCTCGGCTTATCGGCCATATCGGTGTTTAAAAATTTCGTTGTCCCCTTATGAAACCATGTGGACCTTCGGGAAAATTTTGATAACTTTCGAACTAACAGGAATATCGTCTAGGGCAAAAATACGGGTCGACTTAAATTTAATAAAGATTATTTCTTATCCATATGGATATCGTAGGTCTATGTCTTCACATAAGTACCCCCCAAAATTTACACATTTTTCTGAAAAAAATATTTAAAGAAGCCGAATTTTTACAAGGTTATGCCACCATTGGATAGGCATTAAAAAAACCTTTCTTCTCATATGAAAACATCATATAGTTTCTAAAAAAGAAATAGCTGAAAAATCCAAAAAACTTTTTTTTCGGCATTTTTTGACCCATGTTTTGAACCCCTAAATCCCCGATATGGCCGATAAGCCGAGACACCCCAACCTTAGAATTGTCTCTTTGATATATATTTTAAGTTTCATGAAAATCGGTTCATAAGGGTTGAGATACTTCCCTTGTTAGATTTACCCCCGATCAACGACGAGGAAGTGGTAAAATAAATGACCCCATTTTGAGTAATTTTATGCTTTTTTTTTTCTTTTAAAAACAGAGATGGTTATATAAGATCCACTTTATTGTTTCGCTCTAATTTAACCTCACTTGAGTGAAAATCGCAATTTAAAATTAAAGATTAAGGCATAAGCCTGTACATTAGGGTTATGACTTTTTGCATTTTTTTGCAAATATCAAAATTTACCTGCCCTAGCCAAAAAAGCCATACAAAATATTAAGAATTGCATTTTCAAAAAATTTCCCGCACCAAACGATATGAAATTTGGTCTATATTTTCTTAATTTAATTGAAAGTATGAAAATATGAGACCCAAACGATGCGTAGAAAAAGCTATTTAGGGTCAAAATGACGAATGCTTTATGGAGGGACTTTTTTGACTCCTTCAAAATTCAAATTTGGCGGTTTAACCCTTAACTGCATAAAGTTAACTATTTATAACGTCAATTTTGGCAGCATGTAGCTCCAAAAGTAAAAGTCCGAGTGGCATTATTTTTATTCGTAATTGTTTACAAGATCTTTTTTTATATAATTCATTCATTAGAAGGATTAAAATTACCTTATTTTTTAAAAATAGGACTTAAAACAAAAAATATCTGTGACTTTTTAGAAATTGCGTTTGGTGTGGAAGGTTTTTTTTCAAAAATGACCCGCAAATACGATTTTTAATATTAATTTTGTATGGTCTATCACGTGGTGATAGGTAAAAATTTTGTCAAAAATTAGTCATAACCCTACTGTACATAAAAAAATATATAAAAACACAAAAAAAAATATAAAACAAGCGAGAGTGTTAAATTCGGCTGTGCCGAATCTTTTATACCCTCCAAAATGTAAAAAAAAAATTGTCAGGGGCGTTTGTTTTTTTTTGGGGGGGGGGGGGGTGATTGGGGTCAGTGGGGGATGTTGACGGCACCTTCCCATCCCGATAAATATAACAAATGTTTCATTTATTTAACAAAAATACAAAAAAAACATGTAAAAAAGGGTATTTTTTCAGAGGTTGGTTTAGTTCTTCA
Source organism: Pegoplata infirma (assembly GCA_963921195.1). Lineage (NCBI taxonomy): Eukaryota > Metazoa > Arthropoda > Insecta > Diptera > Anthomyiidae > Pegoplata > Pegoplata infirma. Next base: position 199,033,951 of record OY992539.1, read on the forward strand.
AGGGGGAACTTTTTTCCCCCTTGTCCGATTTTGCTCATTTACGAACTTAACCTGCCTATTAACATAAGACATATTTGTGCCAAATGTCGGGAGTCTAGCTCTTTTATTTTGAACTGCATCGTGTTAACTACAGACGGACAGACGGACAGACGGACGGACAGACGGACAGACGGACGGACGGACGGACATCGCTAGAATGTCTTAGAATCGATCACTGATCATAAATATATATACTTTATGGGGTCCTAGACCGATATTTTGATGCGTTACACACGGAATGACAAAGTGAGTATACCCCCATACTGTAGTTGGAGGGTATAAAAAACAACAAAAAAAACTTAAAAACCTCAAAATGGGGTCATTTAAAACCACATCCTCGTCGTTGATCGGGGGTAAAGCTAAGTGTGAAAACGAATGGGCAATCAATCCCTGGCGGCTGCGATCTGTTAATAATTTTCACATATAGAATAAAATTGACTATTAACTGAATAAATTTGACATTAAAAGTTTTTCTGATGATTATAATAACTGGATTATATGAAACTAGTAAAAAACGAACCAGGATGTCTTAAATTTTTAGAAAAATAAAAATTTTTCTTTCACACCTTTCTCAATTCAAACCATATATGGGCATTTAGTCTACACTAAAAAAAACCTTGTAAAATTACAAGAAAAACGTGTAACTTTTTTTTGACAAAAATTCCTAGTAATTTTAGAAGATTTTTTGTTTCGTAATTTTACTAGATTTTTTGCTACCTCCTATTTTACAAGAATTCCTAGTAATTTTACAAGCTTTTTACCAATAATTTTTTAAATTAACAGTTTTTTTGTAGAATTTAGTAGATTTTTTTTTGTAAAATTATCTTGGATTTGTAAAATTACAAAAAAAATTGTAATATTACAAAAAAGAATGTTAATTTCGATTTGTTAAAAAACAAGGAAAACTGTCAAATATTGGTAAAATGGGATTACGAGACTTTTCCTTGTAATTTGACAATTTTTTTTTTTTGTGTATAGTCTTAAGTTTGATTTAGAGATTATTTGTTTTATGGCTTTTTTGACATTAATAAATATATGAAATGAATGGTTGCGTGTGATATAATATCAAAAAATTTTAGTTTTATTAAAACAAAATAAGTCCGCACGTAATCCTAATTCAATGTTATCATTTCGGCTTAAATATCTGTTAGTGGGATACTATTGACCTTTATTTCAGAAGGGTTAACGCTTTCGGCAATATCAAAATTATTCAATTAATTATTTATGACTATTTTGAATACAAAAATGTGTGTTTTTTTTTTATTTGTGAAAAACATGAAAATTTTGGTAGGGGACATTTTCGGTTGCATGCACATAAGGGTTAAAGATGTCCAAAACTATGTATGTTTCAAAATTAAGTCAATATGATTAAATAAAAGATTATACAACACAATATTCAACACAAACATGATTTTGCAACCATTAATTTCATTAAACAGTAGTTAAAACCTAAAAAAACTCAGTACGGGACACTTTTGGCCGCTGACCGATTAGGGTTAAAGATGTCCTATAAATCTATCGTTTCAAAACTAAGTTACCATGATCAAATGGAACAAGATAGAGCATAATATTGGTCAATTTGTACAATAATGTAGTTTATAAAAAATAAAAACTCAAAAATATGGCAAAAAATACGATTTCCTTGAAATCCGCTCAATTGAAACCGCTCCCCACAAAAAACTACCGAACGGATTTTCGCAAAAATTTAAATCTTTATTCTTTATGATGTTTTCAATAACATTGAGTAATAAAATCGATATATTTTGCAATTTTAATAAAAAATAAAAATTAAATTAAAAAAAAGTGGTTTTTAGAACCGCGTCAAAAATATGATTTTTTTTGTATCTTAAATAAAAATATGTTAATGAGGGCATAAATTCCAATATTTAATACATAAGTTATTAGTATCAAATGCAATAAAAAAAATTTTTTTTATTAAGCAAGAAAATGAAATTTATATTTTTAAAATTTTTTTGAAAATTTGGCCATTTTGACCAAAATCTCAATTTTGACCACCGATGCGCTAATAGAGTTTTTGATCGTTTAAAAAGTTGTCTTCCATAAAATGCTTATATTACCCCATTACCACTTTCCCGCACTAAGGACAATCGATCCTTTGACTTTGTAGGATTTCGACCCAGTCTACTAATCAATGCTCATCAGAATTCAAACCGGAAAAAGCTTGTTGAGCGGTGCTATTAGCATATTTTAATTTTTTGTTGGTCTCATTCCAAATTTATTTTTAGTGTTGAATAGTGTAATTTTTTATACCCTCCACTTAGTGATAGAGGGTATATATAAGTTTGTCATTCCGTTTGTAACTCATCGAAATATCGGTCTGGGACCCCATAAAGTATATATATTCATGATGCCCGATCGATTTTAAGACATTCTAGCGATGTCCGTCTGTCCGTCTGTCTGTCTGTCTGTGGAAAATGCTATTACGGACAAAATATTGCACAGAGATGACTGAAACTTAATATACTTATTGGAAGTTCTCCCGAGAAGTTTGGTACAAAATGCTTTAATTCGTCTTCTGGTTGACATATGTGAACATAATTGAACACGAAATGGTATTTAAACAAGTACGAACATATTTTTTGACAAAAAAAGAAAAAAATCGCGTTTTTTTTTTACCAATTTTTTTTTCGCGGAAAATTTTTTAAAAAAATTTTTTTTTTTCAAAAGTAATTTCCTTTTAAATAAAGTTTTTTTGCAATAATCTTTTGAAATTGTGGAGGGTATCAATACATTCGGCAAGGCCGAATTTAAATTTTGTACTGGAATAGGTATCTGTTATTTTTTTAACGAGAGAAAATTTATTTAAAGTTTATTTTAAAGAAATTTTATTTAATTATAGCCTCAACTGTTGTATTTATTAACATTTCCCTAAGCATTTTCTTTTTACGATAAATCATAGCTCCAATTCGGTATATACCCGGCAGCATAAATGGTGGTATACTATTCTTTTCAAAACGTAGATTATGCCAGAAATAAGTACCCTAAAAGACAGATTATCAACATCATTTCCACAAAAAAATTAGTTTTTAACAATTTTACAACTCACCTCTTGTATTGGACAAGATTTAGGTAAAGTACCATATTTCATAACATTGTGTAACCAAATACTTAATAGGTTATTTTTATCATTCTTAGCTTTTGCCATGATATCACATAGATTTAATTCATAATTGAATATTTTACGATATTCATTGTTATGTTGATTTTGTAAAACTGCTATAGAGAATGAATTCCATATGATATCGGTAATATTTCTTTTTACAATCATTTCCAGATCTACAGTTGACCGATCTTTTTTAATAATCAGTGAATAATTGGATAAATATTCGGGATTGAAATCGGTTACAGATTTTTGAAATAAAACCACTTTGTTCTAAGGGGGAAAAGAAAATTTATATATTTTTTAGATAAAAATTTAAAAAATATATATATAATACCTTTTTCTGCACACTAGAATGTAATTGTAATAAAAAAATTATTAAAAAACTTATATTTCGTCGTTGTATTTTATACATTATGAAATTATGTTGAAGACTATTAAAAAATTCTATCTCTCCGTGAATGATTTGCTGAATTTGATGTTCATTATACTATTGTGGTGATTATGAATGATATTAAATTAACATGTGATTTAAATTGTTAATGATCAAACATATGTGGGTATTAAATGTGTCTAGACTACAGCTCAAACTAATTAGTAGATTTTTTTTTAAACAATTACTTTGAAAGTGACCAAATCATAATTATTTGTTTAAAATTCTATATCCCTTATAAAAAAAACATAAAAATTGACCAACATAAATAAATTTAAAACAGAAAAATTATTTTCTTGAAAATTATTCTATGAGAATATCATAATTTTAAGTAGAAAATAAAATAATGACCTCGAGCTAGAATAAAACAAGTAGAAAAGTTAAATACGACTTGGCCGAATCTATGAATACCCTCCACAATGCCCATTTTAAGTGATAGTAAATTTTCTAACGTGAAAAAATAACAGTTATGATTAGAAATATTTTATTTTGTGTAAAATTTTTTTTTTTAGTAATTTAAAAAAAAAAAAAAAAATATTTTTTTTTTGAGTGTAAAATTTTTTTTGAGTGTAAAATTTTTTTCGAATTTTACATTCAAAAAAAAGTTTACTAATTTTTTTTGAGTGTAAAATTTTTTTTTAGTAATTTTTGAAAAAAAAAAATAATTTTTTTTTTGAGTGTAAATTTTTTTTTGAGTGTAAAATTTTTTTTGAATTTTACGTTAAAAAAAAAATTTACTAATTTTTTTTTTGAGTGTAAAATACGTTTTAAAATATTTTTCTGACTTACCAATGGTTGTAAAACAGGTTTAACGGGTTTTCACCACATGAATTTAAGGTGAAGCTAATCTGATATTCACGGTTTTGCTAATAACTTTTGAACCACTAGACCGATATGGGTGAAATTCAATACGAACTAGGCTGGAGGAACGAAAAATATATATGCCAAGCTTCAGCATCCTCAGAATTGATTTTCGAAAGTTATAGTGCTTTTTATCTCATAAATTCATGAAAAACCCTTGCCGAAACTCAGTCTTTTGCTCATAACTTTTGAACCACTGGACCGATTTCGCTGGATTGCAATACCAACCTGACCAGGTAAATGCCCAACATATATGCCAAACTTCAGGAGCCTCCGTAAAGTCTTTCAAAAGTTAGCGTGTTTTCAACAGACAGACAGACAGACGGACAGACGGACGGACGGACGGACGGACGGACATCGCTAGATCGTCTTAAAATCGATCGAGGATCATGAATATATATACTTTATGGGGTCCTAGACCAATATTTCGAGGTGTTACAAACGGAATGACAAACTTATATATACCCTCTATCACTAGAGTGGAGGGTATAAAAAAATAAAAATAAAAATTGTCCAACATAAATAAATTTTAAATAGAAAAATAATTTTCTGAAAATTATTCTATGAGAATATCATAAGTTTTACGTAGTAAATGATATAATGACCTCGAGATAGGATAAACTATTCAAAATATAATATTTTAAATGTAGAATTAAACAATTTTTATTTTTTAATAAAAATTAATTAGATTTTGAACAAAATGGTTAGCACGTCATAGGGAATACCCCATATATGGTATTACACTCACAAAATTATTCTTTGAGAACAGCATAGTTTTAATTAGTAAAGCAAATAATAACCTCGAGCTAGAATAAACCTAATCAAACTATGAGAAAAGAAATATTTAGTAAAACTATTTTTGTGAAGAAAAAACATTCCGTATCGTTCCCTGCTCCATTCCATTACGTTCCCTGTTCTATTCAATTTCGTTTCTAGTTTCATCTTATTTCGTTCCATGTTAGTTTAATTCCTTTCCTTATAACCGTCCATCATATTACTGGCACATTTTCATGCTCGCTGCGGTAAAGCAATTTTTTGACAATTTTAGAGCCCTTATAAACCCAATATAAGTTCTCGAAAAATTAAATGGAAAATATTTTGAGTGAAAGAATTTTCCAGTGAAGAAAGAAATTTGTATAAAAATAAGTTGAGCGAGAAAAATATAATATATAATATAAAGAGAAAAAAATATTTAGTTAAAATAAATTTTTGTGAAAAAAAAAATTGATAACAAAAAATTTGAGAATAAAGCATCATTCCATTTTGTTCCCTGCTCCATTCCATTTCGTTCCCCGTTCTGTTCCATTTCGTTTCTAGTTTCATCTCATTTCGTTCCATGTTAGTTTTATTCCTTTCCGTATAACATGCGTTAAAAAAATCGTCAGCGCCGTCCACCATATCACTGGTACGTTATCATGCTCGCTTCGGTAAAAAATTATCTTGACAATTTTCGAGCTCTATAAATGAGTCTTGAAAAATATTTCCCACAAAAATAAAATTAGTGGAAAATAATATGAGTGAATGAAAATTCCAGTAAAAAAATAAATTTGGATAAAAATAAATTTGATTGAGAAAAAATTTTGAGAGAAAAGCAATATTGAGTGAAAAAACATTGAGTATGTACATTTGGGGAAAAAAGTATCATTCCATATCGTTCCTTGCTGCTTTACACTCCGTTCCACGTTCTATTCCATTTCATTCCCAGTTCCATATCATTTCTTTCAGTGTAAGTTTTATTTCTTTCCGTGTAACATAGTTTACTAAAGAACTAAAACAAGTCTAAAGGGGTTATCTTTAGGATCTATATCTATATATAAATTACCATTTTACCCCACTTTTAACAATTTAAGTACTCAATTTTGCCCTAAATTTTTTAACTTCAAAATATGTTTCTTGGTTGCTATTTATGCTGGAGCTCCATGGAGGATTCTACATTTCAAATTTTGAGATTCTGGGGTTTTTAGTTTTATAGTTATAAAAAAAACCATTCTCCCAATTCCCCTTTTTGACCCCTTATAATTAAATTTTCCAAAAACTATTTTTTCCGCATATTTTTTTGCTGGATTGTCCCAAGTTCAAAATATCAGTCTATTTCAGGAAATATAAAAAGTACCAAATGTACATGTTTTCCACTTTTCAAGTCTTCGAATCAGAATATCCGACAAGTGCTTTTTCCAACATTTTTTTCACTGAAGTTTCCTACATTAAAAATATAAAAACCTTTAGAAACTGAATTTCCAAAAAGTACTTTTTGCAGAATGTTTTTTTAACTGAATTCCAAATCGCATGCTTTTAGGACCATTGTCTTAGGAACTATAGCAAGTACCAAAAATATACTTTTTTATCCCCCCTTAGAAATGTAATTTCCAAAAAGTCATCATTTCTAGAAATATAATCGATTTCATTATTTTAGGAAATATAAAAAGTACCAAAAGTAGGTACACTTTTGGTATTTTTTAATTTTAATTCCATACCTTTAGAAGATTAATTCCAAACCTACAGAAGGGGAATTTTTAAAAAGTCCTTTTTCCAGAATGTTGTTTTGCCAAAGGATCCTACGTTTTAGATTTTTAGTTTTTAGAACCATAATCTTATCCCCGTTAAAAACGGAATTTCCAAAAAGTATTTTTGAAAGTGTATTTTTTCTACCCTGTATATTACAATCACGTAAATTAAATAAAATTTCAGCGACTGTTACACATGACTCGCCAATAATTGTTATTAACGGACATTTTCATTAATTTTGATTTATGGTTGCAATTTTCTTTCACTTCCCTACTTCTACTCAACATTTAATCACTGAATACTTTCATTGATTTTATGAATAATTTCATAAAAAGTTTTAAAAAAAGTTCTACGAATATTTTCATTATATCCATGCAAGTTTTCATTGAAACGTTCTTTAATGACACCAGTTTCAATTATCAAATGGAACTTTTCTTCGGTTATAAACGTTTATTAAGTTTATGTTAATTTTCATTATTTTCACGTAGCTTTTTTTTTAATTTAGGTATAAAACCATTTTTCCCTTTTCTCTTTTTGTCCCCTTGTAAAAAAAATTCAAAAACAATTTTTTTTTCCACATATTTTTTTGGTGGCTTATCCTAGATTCAAAATATCGAGTCTAGTACCATTATTTCAGAATATAAAAAGTACCAAATGTACACTTGTTTACCCCTTTTACGACCCTTAGAAACGGAATTTCCGAAAAGTACATTATTCAAAATTTTTTACAGACGGATTCTATATTCAAAATTTTAAGTGCCTAGAATCATTATTTCAGGAAATATAAAAAGTACTGAAAAAAAATGCATTTCTAAAAAGTACTTTTTGCAAAATATTTTTTTTTCACAGACTTCAAAATTTCATGCTTTTAGAACTATTATTTGAGGAACTATAAAAAGTAACAAAATGTACTTTTTACACCACTTACAAATGGAATTTCCAAAAAGTACTTTTTTTATAACACTTTTTTTAAGCGAATTATTATACATTCATAATTTCAAGTTATTATTTCAGGAAATGTAATTATTTTTAATTTTTCAGTAAAAATATAAAGAACCCCTTCTCTATGCCTCAGAAACAGAATTTCCAAAAAGCATTTTTTCCAGAATGCTTTTTTTTACCAAAGGATCCTACATTTCAGATTTTAAGTTTCTAGAACCATAATTTTATCCCCGTTAGAAACGGAATTTCCAAAAAGTATTTTTTCAAAAATGTGGTTTTTACCTTAATATCCTAAGTATTACTTTAGGAAATATAAAAAGTACCAAAAGTACATTTTTTCACACCTTTTAGAAACGGAATATCAAAAAAACACTATTTTCAGCATGTTTTTTTCATCGCTAGATCCTATATTAAAAATTTTAAGTGGGTAGGACCAGGAAATAAAAAAAAGTACCAAAAGTTCCACCATTTACCAATCATAGAAACGGAATATCCAAAAAGTACTTTTCCAGAATGGTTTATGTACCAAACTTAAAAGACTTTTTTCTAAAAAATTATTTTATAAAAGTTCCACCAGTTCCACTTAAAAAAATAATTTATTTTTTAAGCACAATTTTATAAAAGTACCAAGTTTAAAAGAGTTTTTTAAAGAAATCTTTTGTAAAAGTACCATTTCATTTAAATATTGTTTTACAAACGATCTATTTTAAAATCATTTTCTTAGGTACATATTTATAAAAGTACAAAATTAAAAACAGCTTTTTAAGAATTATTTTATAAAAGTACCAATTCATTTTAATATTATTTTACAGACAATCTATTTTATAATCATTTTCTAAAGTACCATTTTATAAATGCACAAAATTTCTAAATAATTATTTTATAAAAGTACCATATAAAAAAATATTTTATATAGTATTGAATTGAAGGGCTTATTGCAAAAACTCGATAAGCAACATTTCATTTTATGGTGGTTTTTTCCTTAAAACTTTTGAAATTATGTAGAAAATAGATCTTTTGAAGAACTTTCATACTCAAGATACTTGTACGAAGGGTTTATGCAAAAAATCTGCCAAAAATCTGTCAAAGGAACATCAGTAGAAGGCAAAAAACGCCAAAAAAATAAAATGTTGCTTATCAAGTTTTTGCAGTAAACCCTTCAATTGTATAAAAATACCAAGTTTAAAAGAGTTTTATTACAAATTCTACTATAAAAGTACCATTAAAAAAAAAAAAATTATAAAGTACAATTTTATAATCATTTTCTTAGGTACCTCTTTATAAAAGTACCAAATTACAAATAGTTTTCTAAAGAAATATTTTATAAAATTACCTTTTCATTTAAATATTATTCTACAAATAATTTATTTTATAATAATTTTCTTAAAGTAGCAAATTTAAGAGATCAAATTTTAAAGAAATCTTTTACAAAAGTACCAATTAAAAATATGTTTTATAAAGTACAATTTTATAAAAGTACCAAGTTTAAAAGAGTTTTTTTTAAAGAAATCTTTTATAAAAGTACCATTTCATTTAAATATTATTTTACAAATTATCTATTGTATAATCGTTTGTTTAGGTACCTCTTTTTAAAAGTACCAAATTTACAAGAGTTTTTTAAATAAGTTTTTTATAAAAGTTCCAAAAGTACCATTTCATTTTACAAATAATCTATTTTATAATAATTTTTTTAAGTACCATTTTATAAAAGTACCAAATTTAAAAGAGTTTTTTAAAGAAATCTTTTATAAAAGTACCAATTAAAAAAAATGTTTTATAAAATACAATTTTATAAAAGCAATTTTATAAAGCTTGGAAGAGTTTTTTTTTAAAGAAAACTTTTATAAAAGTACCATTTCATTTAAATATTATTTTACAAATAATCTATTTTATAATAATTTTCCTAAGTACCATTTGATAAAAGTACCAAATTTAACAGTTATTTTTTTTTAACGAACTCTTTTATAAAAGTACCACAACAAAATGTTTTATAAAGTACTTTGCGTCTCATCTTTTAATGTACTATTTGTTAAACAAAATATATATATTTTTTTAATTATATAATTGTTGTTCCAAATATGGCAAATGATTTTTTAGCTTAACTACAAAATTTTTCAAACTAAAAATTGCGTATTATTTTTATAATCTGCCAACCATGTGTAAATGTTAATCATGTTAAATAGAAAATTAAAATGGCAAAATACTACAAAGACATTATTTTATTTTGTCTATTGTTAACGAGAGTGCGACACGTTAATCTTAACGATCTGTTGGTTGGTAATTGTAATGAATTTTTTTTTTTACGTATTACTGCACTAACAACTAACAAGAACATGGCACTTGTGGCGGCCGTCATTTACAAATATAATCCTACACCCACGCACACAAAACTTCACACATACAAATATACAAAATTAAAATCCTGATTTCAAACAATTTGAACATCTATTTCCGGTTGAGAGCACACAATGAAAATAGACATACGGACGGACAGCTATAATACTTGAACACCGTGTGTGGTGTAATAGATTTTAGTTTGTCTTGAATTTCTTATATGGCATTTTAGTAAAAAAACAGTGAAAAAGTTAAATGCGGCCTTGCCGAATGTATTGTTACGTTACACAATGTAAAACAGATTAATTGGAAAAACTTTTTGTGAAAAAAATTGTCGTAATTTTTTTTTTGTTAAAAAAAATTGGTAAAAGAAATTATTTTGAGAAAACAAAATTTTGAAAAAAAATTTCCGCGGAGAAAAAATTTTTAGTGAAAAAAAGTTTCAGCGGAAAAAAAAAATTTGAAAAAAAAACTCCGAGTTTTTTTTTATTAAAAAAATATGTTTTTACTTGTTTAAATACCATTTGGTATTCAATTTTGTTCAAATATGTCAACCAGCAGCCGAATTTAAGTATTTTGTATTTTTAGGTTATGTCGAGTGTACCAAAATTTCTAAAGTCTTCTACATTTTCGTTCATAACTTTTGAACCGCTAAACCGATATCGCTTAAATGCAATACCACACTGTTTGGGGCAACATTAAGTAAACATGTTAAGTTTCAGTCATATCAGTGAAATATTTTGGCCGTGATCTCTATTTTAACAGACATACGGACGGACATCGCTAAAACCCCTTTGAATCGATCACTGATCAATATTAAACATACTTTATGAAATCCCAGACCGATATTTTGATGAGTTGCAAACGGATTGACAAACTTATATATACCCTCTTCTAATAAGTGCAGGGTATAAAAAGCAAACAGAAATTGAGAACAAGACTTCTCAGGAAGAAAATTTGTAATCATTGCAGTAACAATTTCAACAAAAAAATTACTTTTGTACTAGTGATGTAAAGTTTTGATCAGATCGCTAAATTTAGCGAACGAGAAAATTATCTGCATCAAAATTCGAGTCCCAAAGATAGAGGATCTTACATGGCAAATCTGAAAGTTCAGTTGTTATAAAAAGTACACAGAAAAAATATGGAGGAAACAAATTTGAGTAATCTCTTGTTTAAATTTAAAAACAAAAATTGAGTAATTTTTTAATTGACGCAATTAAAAATATGAAAGTTTGTAATCGTCTTTATAAAATTTTCCTATGTTTTTGAGACATAAATATGTTTGGTAAAGTTTAGAAAACAAGTTTTTTGTTTTTTTTTTTTTTGTAAAAAAGTTTAAAACTTTTTTAAAAAAAATAAATAGATAAATTGACACAATTAAAAATTTACTCAAATTTTTTTTCAAACATTTAATAAATTTTTATTAAAAATTTACTCAATACTATTAAATCGTTTACTGGTGCAAAATTGAGTAATTTTTTACTCGATAGTATTAAAAATTTACTCAAATATTTTTTTATAACCTCTACTCTAGTGATATAGATGGTATATATAAGTTTGTCATTCCGTTTGTAACACATCGAAATATTGGTCTAGGACCCCATAAAGTATGTATATTCATGATCCTCGATCGATTTTAAGTCGATCTAGCGATGTCCGTCCGTCCGTAGAAAACACGCTAACTTTTGAAGGACTTCGTAGAGGCTACTGAAGTTTGGCATATATGTTTGTGATTTACCTGGTCAGGTTGGTATTACAATCGAGCCAAATCGGTCCAGTGGTTCAAAAGTTATGAGCAAAAGAGTAAATTTCGGCAATGGGTTTTCGCAAATTTACGAGATACAATACACGATAAAACAATAATGAGACCGCTGAAACGTGGCATGTGGCTTTGCTGTTCCTCAGGTCTGTTTGGTATTGAATTTCAGGTCAAGCGGTCTAGTGGTTTAAAAGATATAAGCAAAACCCCAAATTTCAGATTTTGTTCATCTTAAATGCTACGCACAGAGGGTTGAAATGTACCAAAAGTGAGGATTAATTCAAAAGCTGAACTTTATCCTACACATTCGTGTGTGGTACTGAGTGAAAGGTAATTAAATTCTACATCACTATTTGCCAAAAACTTTTGTTTTGAGTAAATTACTCTATCGACTGTGAGCTGTCAAATTCAAATAATTTTTCAAAATTTTTCGTGCCGTGCCTAAAACTGAAAATTGAGATATTTTGGGTGCTGATAATTCTTATTAAGCGTCCTAAAAGTAATTTTATTAAAATGGAACCATCAACTTCAGGTATTTGGCTACATAATTGCATTAATGTTTTTTAGATAAATGTTTTGCAAATATTTTTAATATTTTTTGAAAAAGTGCTCCATATTTGGGGTATTTTCGATATATACATAGAGTTTCAACAAATTTCTTGTTGCGATCCAGCAAATTTTATTAAGTGATATTTTAATATAGTATTTTAGCTTATATATTCCACACCAAACTTTTGCAGAGGCACCGCATTTTTTTACTTATTAAAATTTTTGTAAAAGAATTCCAGTTGCTAAAAAAAAAGTTGAAAAACATATGAAAGAGGGCATTATGGGAGCCCCTTTAGTTAGAGGAGATACGGGGTGCGTATGTTGAAAAAAAATTTTAGGGGGGGGGGAATAATGATAGTTGACCTTACATTTCACCCTCTAGGAGCTAGCATGGAGCAGCAGCAACAGATTTCATTAAAAAAAAAAAATTATATGGGGACCACCTTAATCGTTAAATGTACAGGGTAGGTATATTCTAAGAAAATGTTTGGGTTAAAAACATATTGGGGGTCGGTCACACATTCGACATCTCTAGGGGCACCCTTGGGGCAGTTAGAGCTGTATGAGCAGATTTTATTAAAATCACATATTGTATGGGAGCCCCATTATTGAGTGGAGATACGGTATAAGTATGTTCCAAAAAAATGTTGGGGGGTCAAAATTAATGGGGGTCGGCCTTAGTGGAATCCACTCTAAGATACACCATGAGAGCGGTAGGAGCTAATTTCATAAAACAAAGTTATAAAAAATAAAAATAAATTGTATGGGGACCACCTTAAGGGTTAAAGATAGAGGGTAGGTATATTCTAAAAAAATTTTGGGGTTGAAAAAATATTGGGGGACGGTCACACATTTGCATTTCCAGGGGTACTCTTGGAGCAGTTAGAGCTGTATGAGCAGATTTTTTAAAAATGGCATTTTGTATGGGAGCCCCATTATCGAGTGGAGATACGGTATAAGTATATTCCAAAAAAAATGTTGGGAGGTTAAAATTAATGGGGGTCGGTCTTATTGATTAATACTCTAAGACGCACCCTGGGAGCGGTAGGAGCTGATTTCATAAAATTAATTTGAAAAAAATAATAAACAATTGTATGGGGACCACCTTAAGGGTTAAAGATAGAGGGTAGGTATATTCTAACAAAATGTTGGGGTTGAAAAAATATTGGGGGACGGTCACACATTTGACATCTCTTGGGGCATTGTTGGAGCAGTTAGAGCGGTAAGAGCCAATTTTAATAAAAAGGTTATATCTTCTTTTTTAATAAAAAAATATTTTCTATAATTTTTTTTTTCTGTAAAACATTTTTTTTTACTAAATAATGTATAGTTGGTCTAAAAAAATATAAATATTAATAATAAAGGGCTTTTCTGAATTAATCCCCAGTTTACATATGTTTCAACCCACTGTGCTACGTGGTAAACAAGTTTTAAAAGCATTGGTGGTAACTAAGCAATTGTTTTCAAACTTGTTTAGTTTTAATGCAATGCTTTTTAAATTTGTTTAGTTTTAAAAGCATTGGTAACTTAAAAATTACTCTCGAAAAAAATTTTACACTCGAAAAAAATTTTACACTCAAAAAAAAATTTATTTTTTTTACAAAAATTTCAATAATTTGGTTACATACGTACGTACATTCACTCAGAAATATTTTAACAGTAAAAAAAACATTACACTCGAAAAAAAGTTTTACACTAAAAAAAAAAATAGTATTTTTTTTTAATGGCAAAAAAAGAAATTTCTAATCAAAATTGTTAATTTTTTTCACGTTAAAATGTACTGTATTTTAAAAAAGGCATTGTGGAGGGTATTCATAGATTCGGCAAAGTCGAATTTAACTTTTCTACTTGTTTATTTTTTTCTGTGAACCAAAGTACCAGTTTTACCATATTAAAATGGAAATTTCTGAACAATTTGTTCTTAATGAATCTGAATTTTTTGCTACCTCCTAATTGACAAAAATTCATAGTAATATTACAAGCTTTTTACCAAAAATTTTGTAACTTTACAAGGTTTTTACCAATAAACTTGTTAATTTACAGGTTTTTGGCGCAATTTAAATTACACGGAATACTTGTGAATTTACTAGATTTTTTTTTTTTAAATTATTTTGGAAATTTGTAAAATTACAAAAAAAAAAAATTGTAAAATTAAAAAAAAAAATGTAAAATTACAAAAAAAAAATGAAAATTTCGATCCAAATTTGTTTGTTAAAAAACAAGGAAACTGTCAAATATTGGTAAAATGCGATTACGAGACTTTTCCTAGTAATTTGACTAACAAGGGAAGTCTCCCTGGTGTCACCCTCCGATCTTCATGAAATTTGGATATGTTGTTAAGAACGAAAATAAATTCGACACGTATTTTTTTAGCGGCCCAAACTCATTTTTAAGGGGGTCGATTTGTATGGGGGTAAATTGACCTTTTTCAGTTTTTTATGATTTACGCCTATTTAAACAAAATTAATATAGGCATGTGTGGTATCAGATTAAAGGTATTAAAAATACCTATCTTGTGGTGCTAACAACGGGCCAAAGAAATTAATATTTTTCGACTTATTACCAAAAATGTCATAAAATTTTTGTATTTTACTCAATATGACGAAAAAAACATGCACAACGCATGTTTGGACACGTTCTTAGCACACGTAGATAGGTTTTCCAAAAATGGCCTTGTCTTCCCCCTTCCTTTTTACCCCCTAAATATGAATTTGGGCCGCTAATAAAAAATATGTGTCCCTTTATTTTTTCTGATCTACAAAATAAAACCAATTCCATAAAGATCCGCGGGTGACACTAGGGAGACTTCCCTTGTTAGAAGATTTTCTTGTATTTATTTGTGATCAGCAGATTTTTCTGCTGTTTCGCAGATTTCTCTTCTAATTTAACCTAGATAATCAAGACAGATTAACAAAACCGCGTCTGCTAAAATCATCTTATTTCTCATATAGCTCAAATTGGGTGTATTTTTAGAACATTTTTCTGCTGATTGGGCAGAGAATTTATTTTGAGTGTACCCTTTTCCCAGGATGCAGAATCGAGGTGAAGATAGACATTCCCTTGGGTATACTTTTACACACTTTGATTCCGATTAATGAATTCATTAGAATAATTTTGGACGAATGTAAGATAACAAATGCGGTCCGTTCCTTTAAGACCTTTAAATCGGCAGGGACTGATAGCATATTTCCGGCACTCTTCCAAGTCCCCCGGGATGGTCAGGACAATGACTTGGGAGTTAATCCTGCAAAAACCGAACTCGTCTTGTTTACAAAAAGGGTGAAGATAGACAGGTTTGTTCTTCAAATTAGATGGAATCATGTCTTAAATGTGATCCTGTACTCAAAGATTTCTTAGAAAGGAATACAGAAGAAAGGATGAAAATGTCGTTATGTGCTTTTTACAACTGCAGGAGAACTTTCGGAAGATGGTGGGGTTTAAAACAGTAGTGGATAAAAAAATCACATATCTGCAAGCTACAGAAGGTACAACGACTGGCGCATGTGGGTAACACTGGTGCTATTAGAGTGGAGTTAACCTGGAACTGATACTAAACACTCAGCATGTGGATATCCACGGAAAGAGCACAGCAGCAAAATCGGCTCTTACACAGAGAAAACAAATTTGCTTATTTCCAACTGAAATTCAGTTGTTGCAACAAAAATTCGGTTTATGCATTTGTATTAAGGTTGTTACTACTAAATATCGGTAGTTACAACTGAATTTTGTTAATACAACTGTCTTTTAATTGAAACAACTAAAAAATTCATCTACCACAGCGAAATTTAGTAGCAGCAACCGAATTTTGAGTTGATACAACTGAAAAATTCAGTTGGAAATTTATTTTTCTCTGTGTAGGTTAAAAGAGTCACAAATGCTTAAGAACTGTTCTTTGTGATACTCGACCATATTAAGTACGGCGGGCGGTAAGGAACTGGAACAGAAAACAGACTATATCTCACAGTAAACGAACTTTGACAGAACCTTTGTCCAAGTCCAAGTATAAACTAGGGAAGAATTAGCGACAACAATGTTGTAATAGAGACTGCGATTTCGAATTTTTACGGAAGGATCAAAAATGGAAATGGGTACTGGTTCGGTAGTATATTTAGAATGCCTCTAAAAGTGTAGTGTTTACCAGGCTGAGTTACCTGCAAGTGATAAAGCCGCGCAGATGATTATGACAACGGATCTTCGTTCTTGAGCCATTGACATTTGCGTGAACAGTCTTGCAGCTCTAAAGTTCTTAGGATCAAACACTGTAGAATTGGGAACCATTACGAACTGTATACGATCCCTTCGTCGAATCAGTTAACACACAGTCTAACTAATCTGGGTTCCTGCATATAGTGGGGTCGCTGGGACCGAATTGGCTGACGAATTAGCGAGAATTACTCCGAGTCGATGGGGCAACAGGCTTAACCTGATATCTGAGTTCATATAGTAGAATTGATGAACGAAATTGATTGTTTATCAGAGACTAGAATGAAGAATATGTGGATATCACTGCCTACACTGACAAATCCTAAGAGAATAGGAAGTGTTCCTACTTTTGATAAACGGACGGTTAGCCTATTGCTACTGACAGGACATTGTACAATGGAATTCACCAAATGGCGTATGCTCCTCCAACCTAACCTTACCTTGGCAACTCTCAAGTTTGTAGCCAACTTTAGACCGATTACTCAGTATTTCTCCATCACTACTTTCGCAACTACCTACAATTTTATACAATGTTGTCTCGTTAGTTTTAAGTTGATGTAATTTTCAGCTCACCTGGGTGCAAAGTATTCCTTTATATGCGTGTGGGGGTAAAAAAGAAAACAACAAGAAACATTAAAACGATTTTAACAATTTTATTAAATTGAATTTATCACACATTTACACGATGCTGCTCACAGTTGTTTTGTCGTTGTCATTATATTCCTATGAACCATATAAAAGATTCATGAACAAGAAATTATTTTTATACTTGTTGCATTTATATGTCGCTCGCTATCTTATTAGAAAAAGTTTTTTAAAAAACTCAGCAATGAAAAAAATTAAGCATTTTGAGTTTAGGAAAGCGCGTGTAACTTAAATTTGAGTGGGATGGATAAAAATTTGGTTAATCTAGCAAATTAGACAAAAAGTGGTTCAAAATTAGTTTTTAGCTTTGGCTATTTCGGTGTATAATGCTATGAAATGGAAGCCGCGCCTTTTATAACTTAAACTGACTATCCTTGGATCAGCTTCTGCACAGAAAAAATTTAAAACGAACTTCAATCAACAAAAACGCGGATTCAATCAATTTTTTGATTAAAATTCCTCCAATTAAAAAAATTGTTATACCAATCATCAAATTGTAGGTAATTGATTGACAATTTTTTCAATAAAATATTTTTTCGATTTTGATCAAAAATTTCATCAATTTTTTATTTATAGTCAATCAAAATAATGATTGATTTAACATATGAATTGTAAGATTATGACAAAATTATCAAAAAATTCATCTTTTTTGCTATCCAACATGTTTCCAACAATAAAAAAATAAATCCCATTTATTTTGTATATTTTTTAATTAATTTACTCAAAAAAATTAAAGCAAAAAAAATCTGGGATGTTAAAAATTTGTAATTCGACAGTTAAAGAAAATAACAAAAAAATTTAATCCAAACATTGATTGACTCATTTAAATTTTGTTGATCAATACATTTAATTGCAAATTTTTAGCCAATAATTTTTTGTGTATGGGACCTTGTCTCCAAATTTTGCGATATTGTGTTTTGGGTCTAGAAAATTCAAAAAATTATATCCTTACATTTTTTAACCCTTTTTATTTAAAACTAAGTATTTTGAAAAGTTCTTTGTTGGTATTAATTATGAAAAAAACATTTTTTTTGAGTGAAAAAAAATCTGGGTCAACAAATTTTTATTCAAATTTCATTCCCTCTTGTTTCCTGTTTCATTACATTTCGTTCCCTCTTGTTTCCTGTTTCATTCCATTTCGTTCCCTGTTCTATTCAATATCGTTTCCGGTTCCATTTTATTGCGTTCCATGTAGGTTTCATTCCTTTCCAAATAACATGATTTAAAGAAATAATAAAATTGTTGAGTCTTTTGTATAAAAAGTAAAAAGTATTAATGTTCACTATTTTACCCCTTTTTAACCCCTTTAAATTTCCAAGAAGTACTTTTTGCAGAATATTTTTTTTTCACCTAAGGATTCTACATTCCTAAATTTTTAGGGTTTACTATTTCACGAGGTAGTAAATGTAGAAAACTACTTTTTTCCCCCTATTAAAAACGGAATTTCAAAAAAGTATTTTTTTCAGAAAAAGTTTTTTTTAGAATGTAGGTTCTTCTTTTTAAATTTCAAGTTTCTTTGACCATTACTTCAACAGTAAGAAAAAGTACAAAAGTACACAAATTTACCCTTTTTTCATCCATAGTATCAAAATTTCTTAAAAATACTTTTTCAAGATTTTTTTGTACTGAAGAGTCATATATTTCAAGTTTCTAAAAAGTATTTCTTTAAGAAGTTTTTTTTTTACCGGAGTATCCTACATTCTAAATTTTAAATGTCTAGCATCATTATTTTCCAATTTGACCCCCCCCCCCGTCCCCTCTAGAAACGGAAGTACCAAATGTACACTTTTTTACCACTTCTATCACCTTTAAAAATAAAATTTTTTAAAAATTCCTTTTTCCAGAATCTTTTTTCATCAAACGATCCTACATTCCTAATTTAAGGCTTCTACGATAATTTTTTCGGGAAATTACCAAAGTCCACTATTTTAGTCCTTAGAAACGGAACTTCCCGAAAGTACTTTTTCCAGAATGTTTGTTGTTAACGAAGCATGTTCTACGACCATTTCTTCAAGAAATATAAAAAGTTCACTTTTCACAGCTTTAACCCCCCTAAAACTGAATTTTCGAAAAATAAGTTCCAGAAGGTTTTTTTTACAAAAGGGTCCTACGTTTCAAATTTTAAATTTTTAGGGATATATAAAAAGTACCAAAAGATCACTTTTTACCCCCATTACCCCTTTTAGAAACGAACGGAATTTCCAAAAAGTACATTTTTCAGAATGATTTTTCACCGAAGGATACATTTCAAATTTCAAGTTTTTATGACCATTATATCAGGAAATATAAAAAGTACCAAAAATACACTTGTTTACCCCTTTTACCCATTTTAGAAACGGATTTTTTAAAAAGTACTCTTTCAGAATATATTTTCCCTTGTCCTTCACACTCTACGTTCCAAATTTCAAGTTTCTGCGACCATTTTTTCGGAAAATATAAAAAGTACTAAAAACACTTTTTTACCCATTTTCCCCCTTTAAAAAGTGAATTTCCCAAAACATTTTTCTCCAGAATATTATTTTTTTCACCGAAATATCCTAGATTTAAATTTTTAAATATTTAGGATCATTATTTCAGGATCTATAAAAAGTACCAAAAAAACACGTTTAACCCCCTTAGAAACGAATTTTTTAAAAAGTACTTTTGCAGAAGATTTTTAACCGAAGGATCGTACATTTCAAGTTTTAACGTTTTATGACTATTATTTCAAGAAATATAAAAAGTACCAAAAGTACACTTTCTTTTACCACTTTTATCCCCCTTAGAAATTAAATTTTTAAAAAGTGCTTTTTCCAGAATGTTTTTTCATCGAAGGATTGATTCAACATTCCAATTTTAAAGTTTCTACGACAAGTTTTTCGGGGAATTACCAAAGTCCACTATTTTACCCCTTATAATCGGAATTCCCCAAAAGTACTTTTTACAGAATGTTTGTTTTCGTCGACGGATCCTACATACAAAATTGCAGGTGTCTTGGATAATTATTTCAGGATATATAGAAAGTAGTAAAAGTAAATTTTTTACCACACTTAGAAACGGAATTCCAAAAAAAGTACTAAAACGTTCACTTTTTTACAACTTTTACCACCATCTCCCTTGAGCTTATTGATATCTGCATTCTTTCAATATGCTAAAAATATCATCCATTCCAAGTTTTAAGTTTCTACGATCATTATTTAAAGTAAAATTTTTTACAAATTTTTTCCGCTTTAGAAACGAAATTTTCAAAAAGTCCTTTTTTTTTAATAAAGGATCCTACATTCCTAATTTTAAGTTTCTAGGACTATTATGTTAGGATATATAAAAGGTACCAAACGTATACTTTTTAACCCCTTTACCCCTTTTTAACGGAATTTCTCAAAAGTACTTTCTCCAGAATTTCTGTTTTCAACAAAGGATCCTAAAATTAAAATTTAAGGTGTCTTGGATCATGATTTCAGGATATATATAAAGTACTGAGAATACACTTTTTTACCCCCCTTAGAACCGGAACTTCCAAAAAGTACTATAACGTTAACTTTTTTACAACTTTAACCCACATCCCCCCGTGAGCTTATATTCAAAACTTGGTATCTGCATTCTTCCAAAATTGATAAAATATCGGTTTTTGAGATATAGATTTCGAAAATTTCAGGTTGGTGCTGTTTTATGTTGTTTTGAAGGCGGTTTAATTACCTATTGTTTAAAACCACAATGACACCGGTATCGCGGATACTTGTTGAGATAACCACATTAATATAAGAACAATACCATTTTCCAAATTTGCATGAATATCTAGAATATTAGAATGACGTCCTGGGCAAAAAAAAAATCATGGCGGTGCACTGTGGGCCAGCATCCAAGAATTTTGGCCAAAACTAGAATACAGAGGATAGAAGTCTTTATAATATGCCAAAAGAGGTTTAGGCAGTGGCTAATCACAAATCTGGAATCAAAAATTTAAAATTCAAAATGGCGGATACAAAATGGCGGCCATAAATTTTTAAATTTGAATATATAATACTTAAAATATTTGTTTATAAAGGATATGGTGACGCTGATTACGAATATGAATTCGAAAATATAAAATTCAAAATGGCGGATTCAAAATGGCGGTAAAAAACTTTTAGATTTGTATACATCGAACTTTATTTATTGGTTTATGAAGGATATGGCGTCGCTAATTACGAATTTGGAATCAGAAAATAGAATTTCAAAATGGCGGATTCAAAATGGCGGCCAAAAGTTTCAAAATTTGTAAATATTAAACTTCAAAAATTTGTTTATCAATGATATGGCGTCACTAATTACGAATATGAAGTCGAAAATTTTAAATTCAAAATGGCGGGTTAAAAATGGTGGCTTTTTATTTAAAAATTGGTAAATATTGAACTTAAATTATTTGTTTCTACTTGATATGGATTCGATGTTTGCGAATATAGAATTAGCAGCAAAGTGTTTTCGTGAGTACATTAATATAAACAAAATGCAAGAAAGTCGTTATTAACAAGAAAAGTTTTGTTATTGTAAATTACATACAAACTATTTTATGGAAATGCACTTAAATGAAAAGGTGTTAAATTTATTTTTATTTGTCTTCTTTTTTTCTCACACAGAAATAATGTAATCAAACTAAAGATGAAATATTGCACCAAAATATACCCAGTAAAATTTTGAATTCCAAGGAATCGGTTATGTGTTGCGAATCGAATATTTACCACTTTAACTGAACATGTCAACTTGTTGACGCTTTTAAACGAATAATTAATTTATGCTCAAACTCCGCATTTAAAAAACACGGATAAAAAAGTTATTAAATTCTAATCCGGACCATTAAACTGCATTGAAATTTCAGCATAAATGTCATTAAAAAGTAGAACTTGAGGACGCAGTTATACTAGATATATTCTATATGAATTCTAAAAAAACCTCTCAAAAATGCTCATCAATTGCCACTATCGGCTAATTAAAGTGGTAACCCATAAATATCATCCGCTTAAATGCGTCACTGATTATGTGAGCATTAAGAATTTATAAAAGTCCGAATAAAAGCCAAACTAGCAAAAACATCGCCAAAAGCAAAATCAAGTTTCGGCTTAATCATAATAGAGATTATTATAAAGAATTTGGGGGTCCTATCTATGTATATAATATAACGTTTATATGTTTATAGTATAGTTTACAGATTTTTGACAATTACAACTTAATTAAACCGAATATCGCTAAGTCCAATACACCATTTAATAGGCCTTTAAAAAACCTTTCGATCTGTATGAAATGTTCATATAGCTCCTTTGAAACAGATATAAAAAAACGAAATAATACCGTTTCCCCCTCCCATTTCCCCTCCTTAACCACCGAGATGGCACCTTAAAAAAAACAGGTTAATCTTAGATTTCGACCTTCTATAACATACGTGAATTGCAGAACAATCGGAGTGCAAGTGATTTTATCTTCCGTGCTAGTGTAGAAGTGTAATCTGAACGCCATTTTTTAGTTAAAGGACAATATCTCGAAAGTTTATGAATGGTCGCAGACGCACAGTGCGACATTTGGCCAATCTAGGTGGAAAAAAATCTAATTTAAAAGATCCTGGCTTGAAATTTGGTTTGATAATAATGTAGGACATAAGTAATATTGACAACAAAATTTGGAACAATCGAACAATTGCCACGCCCATTTTTGGGAAATTAACTATTTTTTAAGAAATTGCTTAAATAATTTGAAGAATTTTTATGAGATTTTGTAAAAAAATTATTATTTGTGTACCATTTTGTAAAAAAATGTACACAATAACCTCGAAGACAATTATTGATGGGCGGTATACGCCCACTTTTTTTATAACAGACATTTAAGCTGTTTTGGACAACCTTGGGCTAGATTTCCTTTTTTGACTTATGTACATTGTAAAATTAACTCTATACTGTAACAAAAAGGGGCGTGGTCAACCCACTATTTGCAGTTTTATAAATTTATTACACACAAAACGATTTTACAATAGAAATAGAAATAGCAGTACAGTAATTTATTGAAATCGTGTGATTTGTATCACTCATATTTTAGAATTTCAAACCAAAAAATTAAAGTTATTTGGTTTTCATTATTTTAATTCCATTGCGAATTCTACGAATTTAACAATTATTCAATTTTCCCATATTTTATACAAAAACTAAACATCGTTAAAAAAATGTAATGCCGTTAAACAAGGGTTTGGTGTAATAACACATTACATTTTATATTATAATGTATTCTTACATAATCATTCAATTTTATGTGCAATATAAGTGTATTTTTCATATAGTTTAAAACTAAAAGTCTCTGGAATTAAAAAAAAATCAAGCAAAAAGTCCATTTTAGACGTTCACTAAACTTTAAAATTCTCTATAAATCGCAAAAAATCGCCAGCAAACATAGTTTAATCTCTTACTAGAGATATTCCAACACCTGCCACATGTATAGGTCGTGTGAGGGAGCGTGAGGAAACTATAGTTTTATTCCAACGAAGTTTCCGTTTTTTTTCTTTTTTTTTTAATTTTTAATTTTTGTTTTTAATAAATTACAACAATAAGTTTTCGATTAAATTAAAAAATGAGCACGGATTTAAAAACTAGATTAAAAATACTGTATTTTTAAAAAAAGAAATGGACTTATAACTACAACAGCAAAAAAGTTATAAGTGTTTGAAGTTGGGATGGTGCTCAAAAATATATTTTATTTCTCAAAAGTCTATTACAAGATGTGACTTTAAACTCCTGTATCAAATGAAACAGCACTTTTTTCGTCATATTATGATTATTTCCATAGTATATGGATTGTTTGCTGTCACATTCATTTAAATTATAACAATTCGCCAACTTTTATTTTTCGATTTTTGTCCACCTAGATTGGCCAAATGTCGCACTGTGAGACGGTCGCAAAATTCTAGTTAGGGGACATATTAAGGAACACATTGGCATTAAAGGTTTTCCAAAATCGTTCGGAGCTTTTTGGAGATCGATGTTGAAAAATGGCGATTTTCAAAAAAAACCGTTATTTTTTTGGGGAAACTTAAATTTTATACCTTCTTTAGATAATTATTGAAGTGTTTCAGATTTTGATATGTTAATAAGTACTTCTTTAGTGATTTCTGAATGATTTTCAGTCAAAAATTCTTTAATTTCCAAAGATTTTTTTAATATATTTAAAAAAAAAAATTGTCACAAAAATTCGAAATTTTGATTTTGACCTATTGCCAAAGAAAATCAGATAGCCACAATATTACAATATTTTATTTACATAATATTGAACATTCCAAGATTTTGAATACATCAACAGAATTTGGATGCAGCGAAATGGACTTTTGGCCAAAAAACGGAGTTCCTGGCCCACTGTGCGGTGGCTTATAAAAGGACTTGACGGTTACAGTTGCGGGACCTCTTAAATTTCTGCAGTATTAATTTGACAAAAAAAAAGTTGTTGATGTTGCAGGAATTTTAATTTAAACTTTGTTATATTAACAATAGTATTACCAATTAGTAATAATTTTAATTATTTTGTTGGGTCATCACAATTAATATTTTTGTTGAAATAAAAATATATTCTCTATGCTTAATAGTGCATTTTTAAAAAAAGTTTATAATATTAACACACAGTTTAATTGTAGTGACAAAATTTGTTGTATAACCAAATTTCAATTATTTTAATTGCCTATACAATTAACTTTTTTGTAAATTTTACAACATTTTATTTGAGTTTGAACCAACAGCAAATTTTAAAGTATTTGTTACCTTGTTGTATGGGTGTTTAAAATTTGTCACCTTTGAATATTTTTAACATTTTAATAACATTTTTGTAACGATGTAAGTGTTTATAACACACGTGACATTCCATTTTAAGTTTTTTTTTTTCATTCGTTTCATGAACACGAAGAAAAAGTTTTCTTGAAATGATGCTTTTAATTTGTTGGAATGTGTGTGTGTTGGCACGGTATTAAAACTGTCGAGGATAATTTTGAAACATTTTTTTTTTTGTATGAAATTGTTGCTTTTCTAGTTTGGTGGAGCATATGATATTTAATTGGTGATACCACCACATAAATATAATGTTGCTTTAAGTTGATAAAATGGAATGTAATTAAATGTTGGGAAGAAACAACCAAGGGGAAGGGGGTGATGGAAAACTATTTTACAGTTAAAAATCGGAGAAATTTTTTAGATAAGACATTTTTTAAATCTAGGAGATCTTTTTAAATGTAAAAAAATCTAAGAGAGAGACAGACAAAAAGATAGACAGTCTGACATAAAGAGACACAGATATACAAACTGACATCTCTAAAATCCTTAAATCAATCTAGGATCGTTGACTAATATTTCGAGGTGTTAAACAATGAATGACAAAGTTCATATTTCCCCTATGAAGGGTATAAAAAATGTCTCAGAATCTCAAATAGAAAAATTTATTTCAAATATTATTCCTGTGATAAAAAATCGAACTTTCCAATTCGGAATGGATTGAAACCAAAAGCAAATGAAAGTTGACGTTTTACATAACAAAATCCTCAAGACTTTTCTTTAGTTCAGTTCTAGATTTTTTTGCACGCATTTGAAGTTAAATCAGTGATCAATTATAACACATTCACGCGATGTCCGTCTCTCCGTTTGTCTGTTGAAATAGCGAACACGGCCAAAATATTTCACACATATGACTGAGGCTTACCACATTTACTTGTTGTAGTCGCGAAAAGTTTGGTAATGTATTTGGGCGATTTTAGTTTAGCCGTTAAAAAGCTATGAACGAAAATGTAAGGACATCCGAAAGTTTTAGTACAGTTCACATAACTTAAAAATACAAAATTCTTTAGTTCGACTGCTGGTAGACCTATGTGAACAGAATTAGATTCTGGATGATATTTAAACAAGTACACAGAAAAAAATAAAAAAAAATATTTAATTAAAAAATTCGTAGATTTAATTAAAAAATTAATTAAATCCGGACCAATCACTAAAATGCGCATATAAATTAAAAATATTGGTATATCATTATTTAAAGTTTTTTTTTTAATTCTCATTTTGTTTATAGTTTTGTATATATGGGGCATTCCATGTCAAATCGGACACTTTGAAAAATTATTTTTTTAGATTTTCCCAATTTGTTTACAGTTTTTAGTACCCTTTGAAAACTCCTTCGTGGTAAATTTTCTGATATTTTTGATGACCCGTTCAAAAGATATCAAATTTTTAAAAATTGGTAGTTTGTTCCTTTACTCAAATTTCTTTTACTCATAACTTCTTCAATAATGGTCCAAATTTAAATTTTTTTTTTTCAAAATTTTTGTTTTTTTACGTACTTTAAAAAAAAATCCCAAAAAAATTCTTAAAAGCGCTTTAGTATGCGATTTTGAAGTTTTAAAATTTAAATCTCATTTTTGAAAATGTTTGTACTCTTCGATTTTTTTGAAATTTTTTTTTGTGTAAAACTTCTATCGATTCTACAAATTGTTTGCCTAGGAGGATTGTGGCATAACGATTATTACTATTTTTTTAAATTTTTTGAAAAAATTTTATTGTAATTTTTCAATTTTAAAATCATTTCTATTGCTCCAATGCACAGTGGCCGAAACACCCAATCTAGCGGCGCTTAATTCGGAAATGTAAAATAATAAAGCCCAATGCATATTTGTGATTATAAAACTTATAAAGAATCTAATTTTTAACCATATTTATTTCAGTGTGTTTATGTATTTTGGGAAATTTATGTGAATATCGGGAGGGTGGTCTGTATGAGGACTAGAAGTTAAAATGTTCCGATTCCGTTAAAATTTTGAGTAATTATTTATGGCTACAAAAAACATTCAACAATCGAATTTCAAGAGGATATTTGTTAAAATACTATTGTTAGGGCTTTTGAAATAAAACTGGAAGGGGAAATTAACAAGGGGGCTATGGGATAACGTGGACCGATTTTGTCAAAAATTTAATAGGTTTTGTTCTTTCGACAAAAAATATTAAATTTCAAATTTTAGCCAAATCGATTGAAAATTGTGGTCTGTATAGCGTTTATACTGTTTATTTGGACAAGCAGATGGACCCTAAAAAACCGAACAACTTGCGCGAACTAGCACGCCATACTGAAACGTCACAACAAAAATAACCCAAAATAATAAACAAAACAGGAATTGGACCGAATACGATCGAATTTCAAAAGTTGCAGTCCATGAAACTATAGTTTATATCACAAATGTCAACTTCTATAATGCACTAATAATAAACTAGATACACACAGGCCACAAACATTTATTTTTTAGTTAAAACATACCTTTTACTTTCAATTAAAACTTTTTGGCTCAAAATGTATAGACAATTGACTTAAAAGTGTCAAGAAAAACTCTCTGAGTAATTAGGCCCCAAATTCCTTTAATACACTTGCTGCAGAAAATGTATATTTGACAGCTTACAACTGTGCGAATATTGAAAGCAAAACAAAAGTAAAAACGTAAATTTTTTCTGTAAAGCATAGGTAAACGATGCAGTGCAAAAACATTTATCTATCTTAATTTTTTAATTTTGACTTAAGCGCCGCTAGATCAGTGATATCGGCCACAGTGCAATGGTGCGTCTTAGAGGGGTCATTTATAAGACCGACCCCCATTAATTTTTACCTTTTAACATTTAATTGGAAGAAACTAATACCCTATCTCCAATTTCTAAGGGGGCTCCCACACAAAACAACATTTTTAAAAATTTGCTCCAAACGCTCTAACTGCTCTAATAGTGCCCTTAGAGCAACAAAATTTTTTTAGTCCTAACATTTTCTCTGAACATACCTACCCTCTATCTTTAACAGCTTCTACCGGTCCAATGGTGCATCCGAGAGGGGTCATTAGTGAGACCGTACCCCATTTATTTTTACCGTACAACATTTTTTTAAAACATACCTACGCCCCATCTCCACTTCCTTAGTAGGCTCCCATACAAATAACAGTTTGAGCAAATTTTTTAAAAATGTAAATTTGAATGGAAGCCTACTTAGGGAGTGGAGATAGGGCGTAGGTGCTTTTTACAAAAATGTTGGTGGGTAAAAATAAATGGGGATCGGTCTCAGTAATGACCCCTTTTGGACGCACCATTGGACCGTTAGAAGCTGATTAAATAAAACAAATTTACAAAAAATGAAAAAAATTGTATGGGGACCCCCTTAACAGTTAAAGATAGAGGGTAGGTGTGTTCTGAGAAAATGTTTGGACAAAAAAAATATTGAGGGTTGGTCATACATTTTATTGCTCTAAGGGCACTCTTAGGGCAGTTAGAGCGGTTGGAGCAAATTTAAAAAAATTACATTTTGTGTGGGAGCCCCCTTAGACATTGGAGATAGGGTATTAGTTTGTTTCAAAGAAATGTTTAGACGTTAAAATTAATGGGGTTGGTCTTGGAAATGACCCCTTTATGACGCACCATTGGAGCAGTAGAAATGATTTTAAGATTGAAAAATTACAATAAAATTTTTTAAAAAATTTTAAAAATAGTAATAATCGTTATCCCACAATCCTACTGGGCAAAAAAATTGTAGAATCGATAGAAGTTTTACACAAAAAAATTTCAAAAAAATCGAGGAGTACAAAACTTTTTCAAAAATGAGATTTAAATTTAAAAACTTTAAAATCGCATACTAAAGCGCTTTTAAGAATTTTTTTTTGATTTTTTTTAAAGTAAGTAAAAAAATCAAAAATTTTGAAAAAAAAAATTGCAATTTGGGCCATTATTGAAGAAGTTATGAGTTAAAGAATTTTGAGTAAAGGAACAAACTACCAATTTTTAAAAATTCGATATCTTTTGAACGGGTCATCAAAAAAATCTGAAAATTTACCACGAAGGAGTTTTCGAAGGGTACTAAAAACTGCAAACAAATTGGGAAAATCAAAAAAAAAATGTTTGAAAGGGTCCGATTTGTAATGGAATGCCCCATATGTATATAAAAGGTTTATAATCAACTTTATAAAATTGCCCACCGACTATATCTACGGTACACATATATTTGGTAAAGTTTGAAAAAAAAAAATTTTTATACTATTTTATTTAAAAAAAATCTTTTTCAAATTATTTATTTAAAAAAAATAGTATTTTTAATTATTTTTTTTTAATTTATACAATTAAAATTTTAATTGGTTTCCTAATTTTCTTTAATTAAATTTTTAATTGATATAAATAAAAATTTTATTTTTTTTTTGTAATTGCCCAGGCAGAAACTGCCAACCGTTCCACAGAAAAAGTCTCGGCAAAGCACTTTATTTTTTGTGTATAAGGTAGTATGAAAAAAAGTGCTTTGTAAGCGCTTTGCCTATTCTATTTAAATCCGTTTAAATAATCTAGGACTATTATTTCGGGTAGTTTCAAACATAAGCATAAACTCATTATACCCTGTACCACAGAATGGTGTAGGGTATAAAAATAAAGCCAAAAAAAATTTGTGTCTCGGACTTGAAAAACTTTTAAACATTTTTCCGGGACCTAGAAAATATTTCAAAGTATGTCCAACATTTTTTATCCTAATAAATTAGTCAATCAATTTTTATCCCAATTTTATAAATTTTTTTATTCAAATAAACACCAAAAACAATTGTGTCTTCGGGACTTATACAATTTAGATACGTCCCATTTTTTTGTTCTAAAAGTGCTATAATAGTACCATATTTTTTGTTTTTAAAGCGCTTGTGTGCTTTCCCAGCACACAAGCGACCATAAAAGGTACTTTGAAACCGCACTCCCGTTCGTATTTTTCTGCCTGGGTGTGGTTAAATTTTTTAATTAAAATTTAATCCATTTATTTTTAATTAACGACATACAAATATTTTTAATTTATATGCGCATTTTAGTGATTGGGCTAGATTTAATTAATTTTTTAATTAAATCTACGAATTTTTTAATTGATTTTTTTTTTATTTTTTTCTGTGTAAACGCTTGATAAGATTATTAAGCCTTCAAAGTTTTTAATTCATACAATTAAGTGATGGCTATAAATTATTCTTGCCATTCTTATAAATAACCAAATTACTAAATACTAAAAGTCTCAATGGTCAGTTTAAAAAAAAAAAATAAATATCTCGTATAGTAAAATGACTTTTCAAGGATTAAACACGTACAAGATGAAGAAAATGTTTTTTTTTTTTAAATAATGAACATTATGTATTTTAAAACAAAACATGGGAACAATTTGTATTGTTCAAAGTCATTTGGTCATGTTAATGTTCATTAATCGTGATTTACACAGCTTTTATTCATAGACACTAATTGCCATTTTTTTTTTTGTTCTCATCTACTTTTCCAGCTTCCTTCATAAAATGGTTGAAACAATAAAAAGTCTACATTAATAAAAACAACAACTCGTTAACTGCTTTGGTTTTTGTTTTTTGTGTAAAAGAAAGACCATTATAAATATCGACAGGAATGAAGAAAAGGTATGTAAAGTTTGACAGTATTTTTTTTTTTTAAATTTAGAATTTAAAAATTGTGAAAAAATTTGTGGTATTGAAACATTTTTTAGTAATTTTTCTGTGCAGACAGATATTGTTTTAACCAGGAATCTAAATGAAACAAGTAAAAAAGTTAAATTCGGCCTTGCCGAATGTAGTGATACCCTCCACAATTTCAAAAAGATTATTGCAAAAAACTTTATTTAAAAGGAAATTACTTTTGTAAAAAAAAATTTTTGGAAAAAAAATTTCCGCGAAAAAAATTTTGGTAAAAAAAAATCCGCGATTTTTTTATTTTTTTGTCAAAAAATATGTTAATACTTGCTTAAATACCATTTGGTGTTCAATTATGTTCACATATGTCAACCAGAAGCCGAATTAAAGCATTTTGGTTTTTTAGGTTATGTTGAATGTACTGAAATTTTTGAGGTGTGCTTACATTTTCGTTCATAACTTTTGAACCGCTGAACCGATATCGCTCAAATGCAATACCAAACTTCTCGGGAGAACTTCCAATAAATGTGTTAAGTTTCAGTCATCTCTGTGCAATATTTTGTCCGCGACAGCATTTTCCACAGACAGACGGACAGACGGACATCGCTAGAATGTCTTAAAATCGATCGGGCATCATGAATATATATACTTTATGGGGTCCCAGATCGATATTTCGATGAGTTACAAACGGAATGACAAACTTATATATACCCTCTTTCACTAAGTGGGGGGTATAAAAATAAACAGATCTATATAAAATGGCGGAAACAGTTATCACGCATTATAATTTTCGTGAAATATTTTCTTTAACAGTAATAGTACTTTATCACAGTGCCACATTTGGCCAATCTAGAAAAGTTCCCCGATTTTCATGATTTGTTTGTATGTAATGTGTGTGAAGATAAATACGTATATAACTAGCAAAGACACAAACCATTTATTTTCACACATTTTTCAGCGCAGTCCTTAATAATGCTTTTTCTTTATAAAATATTTGTAGTTGCGACTAGAACCACTTTTATGGACACAAGTGTTTCTAATGGTACTCCTCGAATTAATCACTGTTTAACTATTGTTCCTCTACATTTCTTGAGAGGATTTGACACACGGCTAAGAAACGGAACGATCTGCGTCAATAAAATTTATAGGAATTACTACTTTTGGAATCTACTACAATTCCTCCTTCACAGAATATTTTAAATCCTTTTTGGGGCTTAGTTATTCCATTTTTTGTGTCTTTAAATTACTGAAGAGGATTAGGCTCACTGTAAGCAAACGGAAATAAAATTTATAGGAATTACTACTTTTAGACTCTACTACGATTCCTCATTCACAGAATATTTAAAATCCTTTTTGGGCTTAGGTTATTCCATTTTTTGTGCCTTTAAATTTCAGGAGAGGCTTAGGCCCACTGTAAGCAAACGGAAAGACCTGCGTCAATAAAATTTATAGAAATTACTACTTTCGGACTCTACTACAATTCGTCATTCACAGAATATTTAAAATCCTTTTTGGGCTTTGGTTATTTCATTTTTTGTGCCTTTAAATTTCTGGAGAGGATTAGGCCCACTGTAAGCAAACGGAAAGACCAGTGCCAACACAATTTATAGAAATAACTACTACTGGACTCTACTACGATTCTTCATTCAAAAAATATTTAAAATCCTTTTTGGGCTTTGATTATTCCATTTTTGTGCCTTTAAATTTCTGGAGAGGATTTGTCCCACTGTAAGCCAACAAAATTTATAGCAATTACTACTACTGAACTCTACTACGATTCCCCATTCGCAGAATATTTAAAATCTTTTTTGGGCTTAGGTTATTCCATTTTTTGTGCCTTTAAATTTCTGGATAGGATTAGGCCCACTGTAAGCAAACGGAAAGACCTGCGTCAATAAAATTTATAGGAGTTACTACTTTCGGACTCTACTACAATTCGTCATTCACAGAATATTTCAAATCCTTTTTGGGCTTAGGTTATTCCATTTTTTGTGCCTTTAAATTTCTGGAGAGGATTAGGCCCACTGTAAGCAAACGGAAAGACCTGCGTCAATAAAATTTATAGGAATTACTACTTTTGGAATCTACTACAATTCCTCATTCTCAAAATATTTAAAATCATTTTTGGGCTTTGGTTATTCCATTTTTTGTGCCTTTAAATTTCTGGAGAGGTTTAGGCCCACTGTAAGCAAACGGAAAGACCTGCATCAATAAAATTTATAGGAATTACTACTTTTGAACTCTACTACAATTCCTCATTCACAGAATATTTAAAATCCTTTTTGGGGTTTGGTTATTCCATTTTGTGTGCCTTTTATAAAAAGTACCTTTTTTTAAAAGTACCTTTTATAAAAAGTACCTTTTATAAAAAGTACCTTTTATAAAAAGTACCTTTTATAAAAAGTACCTTTTATAAAAAGTACCTTTTATAAAAAGTACATTTTATAAAAAGTACCTTTTATAAAAAGTACCTTTTATAAAAAGTACCTTTAATAAAAAGTACCTTTTATAAAAAGTACCTTTTATAAAATGTACCTTTTATAAAAAGTACCTTTTATAAAAAGTGCTTTTTATAAAAAGTATCTTTTATAAAAAGTACCGAAAGTACACTTTTTGGTACTTTTTTATTTCCTGAATTAATAATCATAGAAACTTTTAATATTTCCTGAAAAAATGGTCCTAGAATCTTAAAATTTGTAATGTTGGAGAATTTGGTAAAAAAACATTCTGGGAAAAATACCTTTTGGAAATTCCGCTTCTTAAAAATGGCTAAAAAAGTATATTTTCCGTACTTTTGATATTTTCTGACTTAATGGTTCTATAAACTTAAAACTAGGAATGTAAGATCTTTTTTGTACTTTTAATATTTTCTAAAACAATGATCCTAGATTATTGAAATATGGAATGTAGGATCCTTCGGTGAAGAAAAAAACATTCTGGAAGTGGTAGTTTTTGGAAATTCTGTTTATAACGTGGGTAGTCAAGTGTACTTTTGATATTTTTATTTTTTTTGTTTCTATAATGATGACATTAGAAGGTTGATTTTTGGAATGTAGGGTCCTTCGGTGAAAAAAACATTCTGCTAAACTATTTTAAAAAAATTCCATTTCTAGAGGTCTAAAACGTGTTTTTTGATACTTTTTATATTTCATGAAGTAATGATCCCAGGCACTGAAATTTTGAATGCTGGAAGGTTCTTTTTGAAAATTCTATTTATAAGGGTCTCAACCGGTCGTAAAGTGGACAAAAATGTTTAAATTTGGTTATTAAAATATTTCTTGAAATAATGGCTCAGAAGTTTGATATTTTAAATATAGGATTACCTAGCACAAACAAGTAAAAAAGTTAAATTCGGCCTTGCCGAATGTATTGATACCCTCCACTATTACTTTTGAAAAAAAATAAAAAAAAAATTGGAAAAAAATTTCCGCGAAAAAAAAAAAATTGGTAAAAAAATCCGCGATTGTTTTCTTTTTTTGTCAATAAATATGTTCGTGCTTGTTTAAATACCATTTGGTGTCCAATTTTGTTTATATATGTCAACCAGCAGCCGAATTAAAACATTTTGTATTTTTAGGTTATGTTGAATGTAATAAAATTTTCGAGGTGTCCTTACATTTTCGTTCATAACTTCCAACAAATATGTTAAGTTTCAGTCATCTCTGTGTAATATTTTGGCCGTGATCACCATTTCCACAGACAGACGGACAGACGGACAGACAGATATCGCTAGAATGTCTTAAAATCGATCACTGATCAATTATATATAAATACCCTCTATCACTAAGTGGAGGGTATAAAAAATAAACAGTTTTTAGAAAATTTAGTTTTAAGGTTCAAATGGCAAATGGTTATTTTTACCTATCTAACTAATTAACTAAAAGCTCCAGGAATAACACTCTAGAGAAGGACATATCGCTCCTTTACTTGTATAGTGTCATAACTCAAAATATTTGATTTTGCAGAAAACACGTTTAAAGTTTACTATTGAAACTGGTTTTTAATTGAAAAAGGCCTGTACATAGAAAATGTAATAATGGCGTGAACTCTTCTCAAACGGTGAGTTTAAGAGATATTAATACGAATTTTTGACACAATATAAAGCACGATATAACGAATAATTCTGCATCATTAACTCAAAAAACGCATTTTTTGAGTTATGACACTATACAAGTAAAGGAGCGATATTTTAAAATTAATAAAAATTATTTTAAAATCGCTAGCACATCGGGTTCATTCGCTTTAAGTTGCCAAAAATGCCCAAAACTGCGATTTTAATAACTTTTAACTCATTCTTTTTAACAATTAACTCCTTCCAACTTCTGCTTAACAATTGTATAAGCACTGGTTTTGTTATAGCAGTAAGAATAGACATTTACTGACTATAGATGAAAAAAAAAAAGGATATAAAAGTTAATATAAAACTAATTCTCTGGCGTATAACTTCCGCAATTAGGCTCAATTCTTTTAGAATGGATAGAAAGAAGAAGAAAAAGTAGAAAAAAAGTACAAAACCATCAATAAAAATCTTGTACAAAAACTCATTATGTTAAAAATAAATGTGGTTGTTTCATCTTTTGGGGTTTTGGTGCTGGTGCAATCGTTCGTACAATTGTGGCAAAAAGTAAATGTTATTGCTGATTTTCGATTTTTTTTTATTTGGTGTGTAAGATTTTTTTTTTTTGTGATTTCCACGCCATAGTATAATTGGAAAATTGTACATTAAATGAAATCAATCAGGCGCAACTTTTCACATTGTACTATAATGTGTGGGGTATAAATACAAAGCTGTACTAAATCCTGTATAAAGGAGCAAAAAACATAAAATTTCTCTTACTTAATTTTCTTGAATTTTTTTTTCATACACATTTTGATCTTTTGATGAGTTGTCCATTTTTCTTTTATTTCCGTTATTTATTTTTTTTCTTTCTGATAGAAAATTGTCTGATTTTTTTTGTGTTCGTTTTGTTTTTCCAACCAATTGTTACGAAAAATATATTTTTTTTTCATTTCTTTCTTTTGGATTGTGTGGGTGATAAATTAATTTGAGCCTTTTGTTCTGGTCTACTGCAATTTGGTACTTTCTGTTTTATTTTTTTCTTTATTTCAACCATTTTCCTTTCAAATTTTTTTTTAACATTTTTCTTAATAAATGTTTAAAATGCATTAAAAAAATTTCCTATAAATATTAATGATGTTATGTTGTAAAAGTTTTTTTTTTATTTTACTTTATTCCAAGACTTAATTACTAATTAGGGATCAAGTTTTTAAGCATGATTATACATTTGAAATGACAAGAAGAAAGAGTTAAGATTAATAGAGATTTTTATAATAAACACAGTGATACAAAATCGAACTTTCCGAATTGGAATCGAATGAAACCAAAAGCAAATGAAAGTTGACATTTTATAATACAAAACTCTCAAGGCTTTGTTCTACTTCAGCGCTTGATTTGTTTTAACACGCATTCGATAAACTTTTACACGCCTCTTAAAACTTCCAAGCAAAATCTACGGCTTTGTTCCGCGAATTACCGGACACTGTTTCATAGGAAAGCACGCAAATGAATTCTGCCAGAGTTGCTTGGATAAGGAGTAGTTGGAAACTGTCCAACACTTTATCTAGCATTACCCGGTAGTTTCTGGTCAGAGACTACACTGGGATCTAGGTAGCTGCACAATATTTCTGATTTGTCGGATGTCAAAATTCAATTTCTTAAGAGTTTCACAAGGTGTTCAAACTGAAACCTATTATAGTCCGTGTAGAGATGGGCGCGTCAGTGAATTTTGACTTACGCACGCTTGTTTTATCTGCTCGCGTTCACGCATGCTCACGGGACTAACCAATTTTTTTTCTCACGATCACGAAATAATCACGCTCACGAAGACTCACGAAATTAAAATTAACAAATTTTTATTTAAATTTTTTAGATTTCCTGCACAAACAGTATTTATTTTACTTAAAACAATAATTAAAATTTATTTAATCCATTTTGGACCAAGATTCAATTTTAATTTTCTTTTTTGGAAAAAGGTACTTTTTTTAAGGTAATTAGTACCCGCAGATCTCAAAAATCCTGTCAAAAAAAATTTCAATGTGCCGTTTTGCCAGAAAAGCCTGCATTTCAACTTTTTATGCAATTTTTATATTTGGATTTATTTGCTATTTTCTTAATTTATTTCAATATTTTCAAAATAAATAGTTTCAAAATAATTCAAATTATTGGAATTTGATAATAAATTAAATCTAGAAAATTTTCAAACTAGTCAAAAAAATTAAAAGCCGAAAATCTAAAAATGCAAAATTTTCGTTTTTGCTTGAAACATTTCTGTGCTGATTTGCATTGTATTTAATGGACATATAAATTCCGGTGGTCAAGCGGGTGCATTTTTTTTTAATTACAGAAAGATGAGACTTAACATTTATAACCACATTTACCCGAAATTCCAGCTCTTTCATACATAAATATTTTTTGGAAAAAGGTGTTCGAAAAATCGAACAGAGGAATGGGTTGAAATGGGTTAAATCACAATTTTGTATTAATTATCCCCTAAATTCAATATAATGTCGATTTTTATACCCTCCAACCACAGTATGGGGGTATACTCACTTTGTTATTACGCATAAAAATATCGGCCGGAGACCCCAAAAAGTATATTGAAAAAACTCGATAAGCAACATTTCATTTTATGGTGGTTTTTGCCTTAAAACTTTTGAAACAGTGATAAAAATAGACCTTTTGAAGAACTTTCATACTCAAGATACTTGTACGAAGGGTTCGAGAAAAACAAAAATCGGTCAATGGAACATCAGTAGAAGAAGAAAAACACCAAAAAATTAAATGTTGCTTATCAAGTTTTTGCAATAAGCCCTTTTATATATATTGCACAGGGCAACACTTTTTTGCCCGGGTTCTGATGCGTAATTATGGGTAGTTGGGGTACGCCGATTTCAAATCTGATTACCGTTTTTTTTTGGGTCAGCTCTAGTTTTCGAGATATAGCCTACGAAAACTTTGAAAATATCCTATTTTTGGCATATTTGTGAGTTCATATTTACGAACACTGGTCTTGCATCAAAAAAGTGTATGACAATTTAAGGTATGTTGACTATGCTGATTTCGAAAACTATCTTCCTTTTTTTGAGTCATCTTAAGTTTTTGAGATATCGCTAAAATAAAATTAAAAAAATTTTCATTCATGCCCTTTTTAAATCTAAGCACGTTTATGACTGTGCCAGAGTTTGAGGACACGATTTAGACTAAATAGGGCACGCGAATTTCAAAAATGCTATTATTTTTCTCCAGCAGGCTTAAGTTTTCCAGTTATGAAGCAACGAAATAACATATTTTTTTTAATCATATAATTGAACATTTCTATCTTTTTATTAGCATTTACTAAGCAACCTCTGACCTTTGAAAAGGGTTTGTCAACTCGTTTTGACCTTACTAACAAGGGAAGTATCTCAACCCTTATGAACCGATTTGCATGAAACTTAAAATATATATAAAAGAGACAATTCTAAGGTTGGGGTGTCTCGGCACATTCCATGAAAATGTGTAAATTTTGGGGGGTATTTATATGAAGACATAGACCAACGGTATCCATATAAATACGAAATAATCTTTATTAAATTTAAGTCGACACGTATTTTTGCTCTAGACGATATTCCTGTTAGTTCGGGAGTTATTGAAATTTTCACGAAGGTCAACATTGTTTTATAAGGGGACAACGAAAATTTTAAAGACTGATATGGCCGATAAGCCGAGACACCCCAACCTTAAAATCGTCTCTTTTATATATGGGGGTTTTCGTGTCAACTGACACAACTTTTGAAACCGATATCTTCCGATCGGGATGAAATTTGAACCAAAGTTAGTCCTATTGGATAGTATTTCAGACACAAATTTTCAACGACATCGGTCAAGGACTCTGTGAGTTAGAGGGAATTCTCTAAAATTAGAGAATTTTACATTTTGGCCAAAGAGGTGTTTATTATCATCCATGTAACTTCTTACCTATTGTTTTTAGCAAAATGTGTCCCAAACAGTATAGATAGCTATTTCTTCAGTCTTTTGAAAAAAAATGATAAAAAATTAAAAAAAAAATTTTTTGATTTTTTTTTTTTTTTAAATCAAAAACTTTTTTGACTTTTTCCTCAAATTGGGCCCCTTTTTTTTTTTTTTTTGATTAAAAAAAAGCTTATTTTATTTCCTTTAAGACCTATGGGGTCGCTTAGTGGGATGCGAGTGGGATATCTATGAAAATTTTTTTTTTTTAACTTTGGACCACAAAAAACGCTTCTTAAATTTGCACTATTAGGCGTGGGAAAGCTAATCAGTTTTCGATTTTCATTCGCGATACCCTCTAATTTTTATAAGTTCGAAAAAGAAAGCATGAGCCAAAAAATGAGGGCGATGGGGTGGGGCCATATGGCCCCACATCGGGGTCAAAGTTGGGCGTTAAGTGGTAAAATTCTTAAAAAGCGCCACAACTGCCCTAGACACGCCCCTGGAGGGGTGCAATGTGAGACAAACCCCCAATAATTTTCAGCCCCCAACATTTTTCTTGAACATACCTAACCCCTATTTCCAATTCCTAAGGGGGCTCCCATACAAAACATTTAAAAAAAAATTGTTCCTACCATTCTAACTTACCCTAAAGTGCCCCTAGTGGAGCCAAATGTATGACGGACCTCCATTATTTTATTAATTCCAACATTTTTTCCGAACATACCTACAATGTATCTTTAACCCTTAAGGTGGTCCCCATACATATTTTTATTATTTTATAAATTTGTTTTATTTAACCAGCTCCTACCGCCCCTACCGTGCCTCCTAGAGAGGTAAAAATTACGACCAACCCCCATTAATTTTTAGTTACCAACATTTTGTCCGAACATAATAGCACCCTATCTCCACTCCCTAAGGGGGCTCCCATACATTATAAAAACATGTATCTTTAAAAACTAATAAAAAAATAAAAAAAATGTATGGGGATCCCCTTAAGAGTTGAAAATAAAGGGTAGGTATATTCTGAGAAAATGTTGGAGTTGAAGAACTATTGGGGGTCGGTCATACATTTTACTTCTCTAGGGGCACCCTATGGACAGTTAGAGCGGTAGGAGCAAATTTAAAAAAAATGTTATTTTGTATGGGAGCCCCCTTAGGAATTGGAAATAGGGGTTAGGTATGTTCAAGAAAAATGTTGGGTGCTGAAAATTATTGGGGGTTCGTCTCACATTGCACCCCTCCAGGGGCGTGTGTAGGGCAGTTGTGGGGCTTTTTGAGGTATTTTACCATTTAACGCCCAACTTTGACCCCGATGTGGGGCCATTTGACCCCACCCCAACGCCCTCATTTTTTGGCTCATGCTTTCTTTTTCGAACCTATAAAAATTAGAGGGTATCGCGAATGAAAATCGAAAACTGGTTAGCATTCCCACGCCTAATAGTGCAAATTTAAGAACCGTTTTTTGTGGTCCAAAGTTAAAAAAAAAATTTTTCTTAGATATCCCACTCGCATCCCACTAAGCGACCCCATAGGTCTTAAAGGAAATAAAATAAGCTTTTTTTAGAATCAAAAAAAAAAAAAAAAAAGGGCCCAATTTGAGTTATGGATTTAAAAAGTTTTGGATTTAAAAAAAAAAAAATCAAAAATTTTTTTTTTTAATTTTTTATAATTTTTTTCCAAAAGACTGAAGAAATAGCTATCTATACTATTTGGGACACATTTTGCTAAAAACAATAGGTAAGAAGTTACATGGATGAGAATAAACACCTCTTTTGGCCAAAATGTAAAATTTCGACCCCCTCTAACTCAGAAAGTCCTTGACCGATGTCGTTGAAAAATTGTGT
Organism: Pegoplata infirma; assembly: GCA_963921195.1. NCBI lineage: Eukaryota > Metazoa > Arthropoda > Insecta > Diptera > Anthomyiidae > Pegoplata > Pegoplata infirma. The sequence continues at coordinate 199,074,617 of OY992539.1, forward strand.
CTGAACTACTATCCAATAGGACTAACCTTGGTGCAAATTTCATCCCGATCGGAAGACATCGGTTTCAAAAGTTGTGTCAGTTGACACGAAAACCCCCATATATATATTAAGTTTCAGGCAAATTGGTTCATAAGGGTTGAGATACTTCCCTTGTAAGAACAATTCCCGAAATCAAATTAAAACATGACCTAAATATGAAGTCAATCAGACAAGTGGTTTGGCTGAAATGATGAGAACGATTTTTCGACATTTACTTGCGTTATAACTCGAAAACTAAAGATGTCAGAAATAAGTTAGGAACAGTTTTGTAATCCTTGCATCCAATATAGTTAAGTTCGTGTTTAAAACTGATGTTCTAAAATAAGCCCTTCAAAGTTGGTAAAAAACGCACTTTTTGACTCTTTACTAGCGATTTGCTCGCGAACGAGAGCTGATGGAACAAATTGGAAAATAGATTCGCACAATAGATCAGCACACCAAAGTCCATGTAAATCAGTTGTTAAAGTTCAACAAATTTAAAAAGTTTAACTTTTGTCAACCTGTGTTATTGATCTACGATCGATTCTAAGTCCGTCCGTCTGTATAAAACACGATTCAGTCCAAAACAAAAGAGCTAGACTCCTGAAAATTGGCACAAATGTGTCTCATGTTCATAGTCCGGTTAAGTATGGAAACGGGCAAAATCGGACCAGGAGCAAACACGTTCCCTCTTAACGAACTAAAACATCCTCTTAAAACGCCATTTTTAGATCTTTTTTTTTGTCATTTTTGTTAAACAAACGAAACCTTTTTATGTCCTGCACTTAGACCCAGGGGGCTAAAAAATTCACTTTTTTCTGCCCGCCCCCTTTGTGGGCGTGAATTTAAAAAAATCATTAAAATAGTGAGAAAATGGTACATATTACTAAAGTGCAAAAAGCATAATAAATCTGGAGAAGGTTCCTTTATTTCCCTATCACACTCGAGTGATTTTCATTTATCATGATCATTTTTAAAACTTATTGCCACCTAATTGGTAAAAATAAAATCGAATAAAGACTTACCTCTAGCGTTGATGTCTAGCTGCCCCAGATGTTATGGTGAGCGTTTGATATTTACAGAACGACTAGCGTATTTTTATTCCTCGCCTTACACAGCATTTTTCGGATCATGGTTTAAGGCGAAGTTTCTCGTGGTCATAAGCCATGTAGCAGGAGGCCAAAAAGAATGTCTTCTACTTTAGTCTTGATAGCAATAGAAGTAGTATCCTGATCACTGAAATGAGATAGCATAAATATGTTATAAGATTTCTTAGCCAGTGTGCAGGCTCGAGGCTTACCCGTGTCTAGCGTGTAAAACGTGCAGCCGTTTATAGTGAGTCCTCAATTCCGACCAAGGTTCAGAGATCCAAGGTTTCTGGACCATTATAAGCTCCTTTTAGGAATTTTCGATACTAAAAGGGTAAAAACGGTACGAAATTACACAATTGGTACTTTTGAGATTTTGTAAAATAATGTTAATTTATTTTATTTTATAAACTTGAAATTTTGAATCTATTACACCGGACGATATACGTCCGAAAGTAGAGATCAAATGGAGTAAAACTGCATTTACAGTTTTTCATTTCGTGATCCTCTTTGCATTTAAAAGGACTTCAAAGTTTTAAAGGAGAAATTTTGTAAAATATTTTTGAAATATTTGTAATTATCCTAGGATGACACTGGTGATGGCAAATGAAAGAGGAGGATCTTCCCTAATTTTTCTATTTTGCCATATCAGGATAAAATGATGTAAATAAAGTTATTTGAAAGCGTAATCAAAGTATTTTGTTGAACATTTTTTATGATATTGAAGGATACATTTTTGAAAGGACGTAACTTACCTCCTTTTTCCTGACATGTAAAAATAAAAAAATAGGAAAATTTGGGGAGATCCTCCTCTTTCATTTGCTATCACTAGTAGCATGCTAGGACAAGTACAAATTAAAAAAAAAAATAAAAATATATTTTATTAAATGTAATACACTAAAACTTTGAAGTCCTTTTAAAAGGAAACAGGATCACGGAAAGAAAAACTGTAAATGTAGTTTTACTCCAGTTCATGTTCAAGGACTTTATTTCATTTTTGTTATTCTTTAGCAAAAAAGAAACTAAAAAGGTTTCGAAAATTTCAATTCTAAGGGCGCAAAAAGGTGGTACAAATGGAAAATTGGTACTTTTTTATATTTATTAAGCTAAAGGCTCCTGAAATTAGAAACTTCACACGTATTATTCCCGTTGCCATTTAAAAAATGGATATACATACTTGGAAATTTAAAAATTTTTCGTAAACGTGTGTTATGCTGAAAGAAATTATACCTACATGGAACCAAATGAAAAAATAAATATGATGAACTAATCGAAATATGTCATAAAATTAAATTTTTTAACTAATATTTGTACGAAAATAGTTTAAAAAAAATCTTTTAAATAAAGAATTTCTTTCATTTAAAATAGAAATTCCAAGTAAAAATTGTTATTTATCAATTTTTTGTTAACTCTTTTTATATTCTTTCCTTTAAAAATATTTAACTTTATTGTGGTAGAATTTTTGTTTATTCATATAAATAAAAATTCTAATAAATATTTTCTGTATTTTTTTTTTTTGTATATTCCATCAAGCACCAACATACCTCAACCGATTTATTACAATTTTTATCATAAATGTTTATAACAAAACTTGATTACAACAGGACAACAAAAATATAAAAAAAAGAAAAAATAAATTACAATTTATAGCATTTTTCTGATGGCAAGTATTTATACAGACCTAGGGATCGGTAGACGGTCACAGGAAAAATTTTCTTTTCGAATAATCGGTTCTAGAACTTATCATATTATAATGCAGCCGATTTTACTATACATTCCAGAATCAAAGATGTTTTGGTTGAAATTGTTTCAAAATAAATCGCTTGTTAGAGCAAGTAGTTTGTTTGAAAAAATATTGAAAATTTTGTTTTGATTACCGTAGAATTTATTAAAGAACCTATTGTAATAGAAATCTGTTCCGAAAAATTTTCAATATTTCAATTGAAACTAAAAGTTGACTTAAAAAAACCTTTTTAATTCTAATATTAATAGCCGTTTATCAAGGTTTCGGTGTATTTTTTTTGCTACTTTGAGGGTGCTGCTTTTTTTATACAAAATTAGTAGGAGTAGGAGGAAGACCTGAAATAACTATTGAATTGCAACAGCTTGTTTGCAATGCAACATTGCACACATGATGAATTTATAGCACTTTAGAATTTTTGCTATATAGGCAATATATTTTTCCAAGTCTCTGAATACATTCATGAGTTTTTTTTTTGCACTCTTCTCAAACTGATAAAAGTACAATATTTATACCCTACAATTAAGAGTTTTACAAAGTATTTTTAGTTGCTGATGATATTTGCAATTATCAAAAGAAGATAAAAGTTATATTTTGGCGCCCAACATGGGGCTTTCGTGGTTATAAGGGAGTTCTTAGTAATGTTAGGTTAATAATGTTCCCAAACTGATAAAATGACAGCATTTATACCTTTGGTGATGATATTTGCAATTATCAAAAGTAGATAGGAGTTGTATGTTGGCGCCCAACATGGGGCCATCGGTTGTAAAAAGGAGTTCTTAGTAATGTTATGTTAATAATATTCTCAAACTGCTAAAAGGACAATATTTTTACCCTACAATTAACAGTTATACAAAGTATTATTTGTTGCTGATGATATTTGCAATTATCAAAAGCAAATAAGTTATATTTTGGCGCCCAACATGGGGCCTTCGTTGGTATAAAGGAGTTTTTAGTAATGTTATGCTTAACTCGATAACTGTGGTCGTATATGATATTTTAGTAGACCCGGGAATCACAAAGGACCTAGGGGTATCTGATTGATTGAACGAATCAAAATTTATATATAAAATATTACAAAGTTTCTGAGAATATTTGCAATTATCAAAAGTTGATAAAACTTACAGTTTGGCGCCCAACATGGTGCTTTCGTGGTTATAAACGAATTCTAGGTAATGTTATGCTAAACTTGATAACTGCGGTCTTACATAATATTGTAGTAGATCCGAGGATCCCAACAGACTTAAGAGAATCTGTGTGCAGACGTAAACTGATCAAAATGTTTGTCATATATATCATCATAGATGAGGACATCTGTCATATTCATTGTCGTAACTCAAGGCAGACCTCAGAATAGAATACTTCATATTTTCTTTGATAACTGCCTTTACTTTCAGTGCTTATTTCGATAAAATTGCTTAACTGCACCGTTTCAGCTTGGCCTGATGACCTTACGAATTCGACTATTTTATCAAAATTATCTGAATTTTTCACAACTGCGTTTATATCTTGTAATTTTTCGATGTAGGACCCTCAGAAAAAGTTTCGGCTCAATACACATTCGTTTAGTATAATATATAACTCAGTCGGTGTAGCTGGAAATTACTTAGTTTACTTGAATTTATTTCAGTGTTTTTTTTTTGGTAACTTTTTTGTGTTTTTTTTTCGGTGCTTGTTTAGATAGGAATAAATATGTAGTTTTGACATATAGTCACATAAAAACGTTGTTTGTACTTGTAGATGTGATGTGTCAAATGCTTGTTTTATAGTGTAGTAAAAATATTTATGAGTAAATATTAACCACCAAGTGTTTCAAAACGTTTGTCTTGATAGAATGTTAACCCTTGATTGCACGGGACCAATGAAAAAAATTTAAGATCCGGAGATATTTTTCCTTAAGAAAAAGTCTCAAATTCTGAGACATTTTTCCCAAAGAAAGTCTCAAATTCTGAAATATTTTTTATTTGAGTAGGTTTATTCTAGCTCGAGGTCAATATTCCTTTACTAATTAAAACTATGATATTCTCATAGAATAATTTTCAAGAAAATTATTTTTCTGTTTTAAATTTATTTATGTTGGTCACTTTTTGCAAGACTTAATCGACATGTGTTTCGGAATTTGTCAGATTTCATTGTCGAGATTATTTAGCAAAAACAAAGGAATCTTATTTTTAAATAAAAATATTTCAGAATTTTAAATATTTTTCCTATAGAAAAGTCTCTGAAACATTTTTCCTATAGAAAAATCTGAGACATTTTTCTCAGAATCTGGGACTTTTTCAAATGAAAAATGTTTTAGATTCTGACACATTTTCTTTAGAAAAAATTTCTGAGATTCTGAGAATTTTTCTTGAAAAAAAAATGTCTTAAATTCTGAGACTTGTTTTATAGCAAAAATGTCCCAGAATCTTTATTTTTTTCTATAAAAAAGATTCTGTACGAAAAATGTCGTAGAATCTGAGACTTTTTCTATAGGAAAAATATCTCAGAATCTGAGACTTAATAATAATAGTTTTGATCACATGATCAATTAATTTTATTTATTCTTTCTTTTTATACCCTCCAACTACAGTATGGGGGTATACTCACTTTGTCATTCCGTGTGTAACGCATCAAAATATCGGTCTAGGACCCCTTAAAGTATATATATTTATGATCAGTGATCGATTCTAAGACATTCTAGCGATGTCCGTCCGTCCGTCGGTCCGTCCGTCCGTCCGTCTGTCCGTCTGTAGTTAACACGATGCAGTCCAAAATAAAAGAGCTAGACTCCCGACATTTGGCACAAATATGTCTTATGTTCATAGGCAGGTTAAGTTCGGAAATGAGCAAAATCGGACCAGGGGGAAAAAAGTTCCCCCTTGAAGAACTAAACCAACCTCTGAAAAATACCATATTTTTACATGATTTTTTGTGTTTTTGTTTAACAAATGCAACATTTGTACGCCACAAAAAGTTCAAAGTCCTGCATTTGGACCCAGAGAATTAGAAAATGTCGTTTTTCGGCCCGCCCCCTTTTATGGGCGTGGAATAAAACATTTTTTTTAAAATAATGATAATCTTGTATTTCTTCCCAGCAAAAAAAGTGCGGAGTACTTCTCAGTGGAGTGCTTTAAAACTACAACAAATGTAATGAAATACAACAAAAATAACAAAAAACACAAGAAAAAAAGACACAAACAGTTTTTTCTACTCCATAAAAAGTTGTTATTCAGCACTTAACTCATTACCTTCCGCGACACTCCCATACAAAAGTAAGTAGATATTCAGTAGATAAGAAGTACTCCGAGCTTTCAAACAACTTCCAACTACTTCCACGGAGTAGTTCATATCTACTGAATATCTACTTACATTTGTATGGAGGTGTCGCGATAGGTAATGAGTTAAGTGCTGAATATCTATGTATTCTGGAGTAGAAAAAACTGTTTGTGTGTTTTTGTCTTGTGTTTTTTGTTATTTTTGTTGTATTTCATTACATTTGTTGTAGTTTTAAAGCACTCCACTGAGAAGTGGCAATGACTTCTTTTGCAGGGTTTAGTGCAAAAAGCATAAGAATTAATTTTTAAACACAAATTCGAGGGAAAATTTGCCCCCCCCCCCTCAATTACTACAAGCGACCCCCTGACCCCCCCCAGAAAAAAGTAAAACGCCCCCGCATTTTTTTTTTTTTTTTTGCATGTTGGAGGGTATACAAGATTCGGCACAACCGAATTTAACACTCTTACTTGTTTATTTACAACTCATTTTTATACCCTCCAACTTGTAACGACTTGTTTTCGCTAGGGTAAATACTCAGCCTTTGTCCAGGTTTCGCTACAAGAAATAATGAACACGTGTACTTTTTGTTTCAATACTTCACAATCTCGGTTTATTTAAAACATTAATATAAAATTTCATTCAAAATATATAATATTAATTGATCGTTCCTCTTCGGCTCCACTTCGGCAATCTTCGTGTTTGGCTCCCTGTGACCGTTTTCCTGTTCCGGGTATTCTCCTGAGGAAGTTTCCACTTTGGGATGACACTCGTGTCCCTCGTTTCCCTCTCGAACTTGGTCGGGTCCCCTCGCTCGTGCTTCGGATTTTATGCTGGGTTGTCCACTGTTCGTGCTAGGAAACCACTAGCAGTTTCCAACCCAGTTGCCTTCACGAATCGTCTGTCCAGTGGTCCACTCGTGTTCGGTAACCACTCGTGAACCCTCGTACATCCGACCCGTGATCACTGGCCGACGTTTACCGCACACTCTTACGCCACAATTTTTGTCTCGGATGTTAGACCTGGTGAAACTCGTTTGTCCTGACGCTCGGAACACCTTCGGTAATTGCTCGTTTAATTATCCGCCGAACCTATAAGCTGAAAAGAACGAGTTCTACTCTACCATTCACCACACGTTCCTCGGAATCTGACTTCCACGGGTGTTCGCTAACCACCCGGTAAAGTGTTCCTTGGTTCGTCTACTTTCTAATCTTCGCCTGGTGATCGGTAACCACCAGCCGAAGTGGATGCTTAATTCCTGAAAAGGTAAGATTATTCCATCCGGTGCTCGGTAACCACCGGGCGGAATAGTTTCTATACTACGACTTAATCTAATTCCCTCCGGTGATCGCCAACCACCTTCGGGAATGCTCGTTAAAAATCTAAATTATGGTTAACTTCATCCAGTGTTCGGTAACCACCGGCTGAAGTGTACTACTCGCTACTGATGATCCACTAGTGTCCTCGGGTGCTCGCTAATCACCGTCGGAGGATTATCTTACCATTACCCTAGCTTCGGTCTGGTGCTCGCTAACCACCAGTCGAAGCATATACTTAACCTTACTTAGGTTTCTACGTCTTTCCCTGGTGCTCGATAACCACCAGTGAAAGTTCACTACTGCTGATAATAATTCTAACTTCATAAGGTGTTCGCTAACCACCAAATGAAGTGTCTACCTTATATTAATTTTATTACTTACAGACCGAATCGCTGATAAAAGAATGAGCCCTGTTTGTTAAAACCACGCGTCTTTTATACAATTCCAAGCTCATAGAAACTACCAACAAAATATTACTCCTGTGTGTTGTTTTATTTATCTAACGGTCAATATTGAAAACAAGTCCTTATATTTTGTTGCTACTTGTTTACTTGTTTATTACAAAAATAAAAGCCCACTGTATGTTGTTGCTACTTGTTTTGTTACAAAATATTTCTACTGTTGGGTTCTGCTGCTTGTGTGCCTGCTATATCAAAACCACACAGTGTGTGTGTTGTTATTGTTATTTCATTAATCAGGGTATTTGTACACTGTGTACGGTAAGTATACGGACACTGTCTGTGACACAAGTTTGCGAGCAAACTTGTCGTCACAAACTACAGTATGGGGGTATACTCACTTTGTCATTCCGTGTGTAACGCATCGAAATATCGGTCGGGGACCCCATAAAGTATATATATTATTGATCAGTGATTGATTCTAAGACATTCTAGCGATGTCCGTCCGTCCGTCCGTCTGTAGTTAACACGATGCAGTCCAAAATAAAAGAGCTAGACGCCTCAAGTTTGGCATAAATATGTCTTATGGTCCTAGGCAGGTTAAGTTCGGAAATGGGCCAAATCGGGCTAGGGGGAAAAAAGTTCCCCCTTGAAGAACTAGACCAACCTCTTAAGAATGCTAATTTTTTTTGATGTTTTTTTGGAATTTTTTGAACCAAATGAGACATTTTTATGTTCATAGAAGTTTATAGTCCAGGGGATTAAAAAATGTAGATTTTTTTGCCCCGCCCCTCTTTTAAGGGCGTGGATAAAAAAAATAATTGAAATAATTATAAAACTATAATACTTTTTTCCACAAAGCAGACAAAAATGAACTTGTAAACATATACCGTGAGGGCTAAGGAGTCACCCCAGCTCACCGACCCCTCCCGCTACCTTACCCTCCCCCCTTAAAACAACGCCCCAGTCAAAATTTTTTTTTTTTTTAATTTTTTTAAATGTCGGAGGGTATAATAGATTCGGCACAGCCGAATTTAACACTCTCACTTGTTTTTCATAAATTCGACCTAACCGAGAACTGGTAACAGTGACCGTCGCGTCGTCTCGTTGTAGCGAAAAAAAAAACAAAGGGTTCTGGTGGAATCGAACCCGCGACCCCAACGTTAAAAGGCTAGCATGCTACCAACTACCTTACGAGAGCCCCCGAATCTGAGACTTTTTCTATAGGAATAGATTTTTTTATATGGGTGAAATGTCTCAGAATCTGAGAATGTTTTAGAATGAAAACTTTTTCTATAGGAAAACAGTCTCAGAATCTGATACTTTTTTAATAGGAAAATTGTATCAGAATTTGAAATATTTTCTAAAGGAAAACTGTCTCAGAATCTTAGGCTTTTCTATAGGCAAAACTTCTTAAATTCTCAGAATTTTTCTATATAGAAAAAATGTCTCAGAATCTGAGACTTTTTCTATATAGAAAAAATGTCTCAGAATCTGAGACTTTTTCTATATAGAAAAAATGTCTCAGAATCTGAGACTTTTTCTATATAGAAAAAATGTCTCAGAATCTGAGACTTTTTTTATAGAAAAAATGTCTCAGAATCTTAGACTTTTTCTATAGGAAAAATGTTTCAGAATCTGAGACTTTTTCTATAGGAAAAATGTCTCAGAATCTAAACCTTTTCTATAGGAAAAATGTCTAAGAATCTGGGACTTTTTCTATATAGAAAAAATGTCTCAGAATCTGAGACTTTTCTATATAGGGGCCCCCGTAGGCTAGTTGGTAGCGTGCTAGCCTTTCAACGTGGGGGGTCGTGGGTTCGATTCCCACCAGAACCCTTGGTTTTTTTCGCTACAACGAGACGACGGTCATTGTTACCAGTTCTCGGTTAGGTGGAATTTATTAAAAATGAGATGTAAATAAATAGAAAGAATAAATAAAATTAATTGATCATGTGATCAAAACTATTATTATTATATTATAGAAAAAATGTCTCAGAATCTGAGACTTTTTCTATATAGAAAAAAATTTCTCAGAATCTGAGACTTTTTCTATATAAAAAAAATGTCTCAAAATCTGGGACTTTTTCTGTCTAAAAAAAATGTCTCAGGATCTAAAGCACTTGTTTCTAATTCTAGACTGTAAAAAAATAATTTTTTATCATAAAACAACAAAACTTTTCATTGCAATAAGCATAACATCGAAAATTCATTCAGGTTCCAATACATACAACAATATTTGACTTGCAATAACCAATTGAAAATGGTCATTGAACTACAATTTACATCAACTACCATATACATTTGGTAAATGAACAAAATGTTCAATACACCATTTAAAGGATGTCCATTTTTTATATGCTCAAAGTAACACATGGCCTATAAAGTTTGTAAATTTTCATGATTTCCATAGAATTTTGGAGAAATTCTATTAAAACGATTTTTTTTTTCAAATACCCAAAAAAAAATATATATTGTTAAACATCACAAACCAATAAAGGGAAACATTTATAGAGATTTCTTAACCTCCAGCATAAACCTCCCAAAAAAAAAAAACATATGCCACGATTAATTTTACGCTTCAGTGTGTCAAGTAGTATTCAAAATGGCATAAAAACGAAAAGCAGTTAAAGAATGAAATAGGAGAAGAGAAAGGAGAGGAACAAAAATCATCCCAAAAAAATAGAAAAGTGCAGTAATAGTCAAATATTGTGTGTATGTATGTGTAATGATCAAACGAGGTCGTTTTAATATATTGACCATATACAACAGCATCCGTTTCCGTATGTTGTACATATTATATATACAACATTTTGGATTGCTGGAGCATAAGAGATGCCACAAAGTGCCAAAATTTAACTTCCTATTACATGAAAAAAAAAAAATTGTCGGGAATTTCGTATACACACACTCTCCAACACTCTGTGAAATCATGAATGTAGTGGATTTAAGCATAACAGTAACTTTGATAAAGTGTTTACACTAACTCAAAATTTATTGATATTTTTTTAAGAAAATGTTTCATAATGCAATCGTCAGCTAGAAGATAAAAGGTTGTCGTCATTTTCGATTTTTGTTTGGCGGCCTATGCTTCCTCCAATGGAAGTTATAGGAACTTCTATATTCATTCCCAATTTCCTTTGCTATCCAGTTAAAAATACCAAAAATTTGTTATATACAGTCTAACCCTTGTATCAGGCAAACATTCGCATGTGCCTATGTTATGTGCCATGTGAAAAGAAAGTGTTGTGTTGGCATTTTATGGGAAATCCATGTGCATATACTGGCACTTTTTGGACATATGTACGAGTATAGTACATGTTATGCATGCCCGAACCTTGCGTCTGCATGATTTTACATGCAGCATCAATTTTAATAGCTAAATTACAACATCATACAAATGTTTATTATTCTGCTGTGGTAGCACCTTTTGTACACTTCTCATACAAAAAGATCTTTGAAGGAGTGTAAAAATTATTGGCTTAAAATTTTCAATTAAATCTTTTGATCACCAAAATTTAAATGAGTCAATCAATGTATTGATTAAAATTTTTGTTATTTTTTTTTAACTGTCGAATTACAAATTTTAAGCATACCAGATTTTTTATACCCTCCACTCTAGTGATAGAGGGTATATATAAGTTTGTCATTCCGTTTGTAACACCTCGAAATATTAGTCTAGGACCCCATAAAGTATATATATTTATGATCCTCGATCGATTTTAAGTCGATCTAGCGATGTCCGTCCGTCCGTCCGTCCGTCTGTCTGTCTGTCTGTCTGTCTGTCTGTCTGTCTGTCTGTCTGTCTGTCTGTCTGTCTGTCTGTCTGTCTGTCTGTCTGTCTGTCTGTCTGTCTGTCTGTCTGTCTGTCTGTCTGTCTGTCTGTCTGTCTGTCTGTCTGTCTGTCTGTCTGTCTGTCTGTCTGTCTGTCTGTCTGTCTGTCTGTCTGTCTGTCTGTCTGTCTGTCTGTCTGTCTGTCTGTCTGTCTGTCTGTCTGTCTGTCTGTCTGTCTGTCTGTCTGTCTGTCTGTCTGTCTGTCTGTCCGTCCGTAGAAAACACGCTAACTTTTGAAAGACTTTACAGAGGCTACTGAAGTTTGGCATATATGTTTGTCATTTACCTGGTCAGGTTGGTATTGCAATCCAGCCAAATCGGTCCAGTGGTTCAAAAGTTATGAGCAAAAGAGTAAATTTCGGCAAGGGTGTTTCGCGAATTTACGAGATAAAATACACGATAACTTTCGAAAGACAATGATGAGACTACTGAAGCTTGGCAATTATCTTTGCCGTTCCCCGGGTCTGTTTTGTATTAAATTTCAGCTCAATCGGTCCAGTGGTTCAAAAGTTATAAGCAAAACCCTGAATTTTAGATTAGTTTCATATAAAATGCCACGTGTTTTAACAAGTTTTAAAAGCATTGGTGGTAACTAAACAATGCTTTTCAAACTAGTTTAATTTTGAAGCAACGCTTTTTAAACTTGAAAAAAATTTTACACTCAAAACAAATTTTACACTCAAAAAAAATTTTACACTCCAAAAAAATTTACACAAAAAAATTTAGTTTTTTTTTTACAAAAATGGCAATATTTTGTGTACATACGTACGTGCATTCACTCAGAAATATTTTTACAGTAAAAAAACATTACACTCGAAAAAAAAAAATTTTACTCTCAAAAAAAAAAATTAGTAATTTTTCTTTAAAAAAAAAAAATGACAAAAAAAGAGTTTTTTACTCAAAATAAAATATTTCTAATCAAAATTGTTAATTTTTTCACGTTAAAAAATGTACTACCCTTCAAAAAAATGCATTGTGGAGGGTATTCATAGATTCGGCAAAGTCGAATTTAACTTTTCTACTTGTTTTCGCTTTAATTTATTTGAAAAAAAAAATGAATGTTTTGATAATTTTGTCATAATTCATTTGCTAAATCAATTATAATTTTGATTGACTTTAAGAAATTGATCAAATTTTTGATCAAAATCAAAAAAATTTTTGATTGAAAAAATGTTCAATCAATCATCTACAATTTTATGATTGGTATCAAAATTTTTTTAATTTAAGTAATTTCAATCAAAAAATTGATTGAATCCGCGTTTTTGTTTATCGAAATTCATTTCAAATTTTTTCTGTGTTACAGACACAATTTTAAAAAATCTTTTAAATCCAAACATAAATGTTTCAGTTAAAAAAAAGACAAATTCGGCCTTGGTTAGTGCAAAATAAAAGAAATTGAATTAAAGAAAAAAGTTTTTTTTGATAAAAAAAAAATTCTGCAAAAAAAATTTGTTGGTACAAAAAAACTCCGCGAAAAATTTGTTAGGTTAAAAATATATTTGTACTTGTTTAAATACCACTCGGTGTTCAATTCTGTTCACATATGTCAACCAGCAGATGAATTAAAGCATTTTGAATTTTTAGGTTATGTTGAATGTGCCAAAAATGTATGAGGTGTTCTTACATTTTCGTTCATTAGTTTTAAACCGCTGAACAGATATTGTTCGAAAGCAATACCAAACTGCTCGGAATATCAACAAGTAATTGTTAAGTTTCATTCATTATATTATGGCCGTGATTGATATTTCAACAGACAGACGGACAAATGCGCAACGATAGAATAGAAAAATTAAGTTAAGTTTCATTCACGTCTGTGTTATATTATGGCCGTGATTGATATTTCAACAGACAGACGGACAAATGCGCAACGATAGAATAGAAAAATTACATTGTTCAGAGAGTTGGTTTAGGTTTTCAAAGGAAAACTTATTTGTTTTCCTCAATATAAATTTTAATACGTTTTTAGTAAAAACTTACGCTAATAATTCCATTAAAGTTGAGGGATGCTTTAGTTGTCTTTATCCCGAAGTCTGAAAAAATTCCCACACAGCTCCAAAGGATTTCAGACCAATTCTTTTTTGTTAAAGACAATGGAAGGAATGATAGACTCATATTTTCGTAGAGTGATTAACCCGAGGTTGCATTCGACAAGGAAACATGCATACATCAAGGGTAGATCAATTTAAACAGTTCTTCATGAGCTCGTTGGTACCATCGATAGATCACTTTCGGTGAAGAAGTACAGGGGAGCTTTTAAGAATGTCCTCTTAAGGCCTATTCACACCTGAGGTGAAATCTATTTCGAACGAGATTTTGATCATATGGTACGTATCATTTTATATGCAATCATTTGATCGAAATCTCGTTCAAACGAGATTTCACCTCAGGTGTGAATTGGGTATTAGGCTCGATAATTGTAGCATTGTCTGCTCTGGGAGTAAAGTGTGGGATCGTTTTAATGGTGGAATACCTACTTGCCAATAGACGTATAACGTCTGAATTGGGAGCGTCAGTCATACCTCGATTTGTCAATAGGGTCACACCACAAGGAGGTGTTCTTTCGCCGCTTCTTTGGAACCTGGCACTGAATTCAATGCTGCTATCTTTAGAAGCACGTGGTTGTCATGTTGTCGCATATGCTGACGATGTCGCGATAGCTGTAAAGGGGAAGCATCTGCCAACATTGAGGGACATTCTTCAGGGTTCTCTGAAAGATCTGTCTAAATGGGCAAGGGGCTGTTGTTTTGGAGTTAATCCAAGTAAAATAGAGCTTGTTTTGTTTACAAGGAAAAATAAGATTCCTGCTTTTCATCCTATTTCTCTGGACGGCACTGAAATCCCCTTTCAGATGGAATCAATTTTCTTGGAGTATTTCTAGATAGGAAGTTGAATATCAGGCTTAATATCGAGGAACGGGTGAGAAAAGCAACGATTGCTTTATATTTCTGTGTAAGGGCCATTCGAAAACTATGGGGCTTTAGCCCAAAAGTCGTTCATTGAATCTATACAGCAGTGGTGCGTCCAATTCTGCTGTATGGAATCATAATCTGGTGGCCTGCTTAAGAAACAATAGGTACAGACAATATCGTCGATGTGTATAACTGGCGCTCTTCGTACTACACCTACGGTTGCAATGGAGAAACAGCGATTGTGGCCATAGCGCGATCTTAAAGAAGATAGCAATACCACAAAATGTGGACTGTGTTCCCTCTATGAGCCTTTTTGAGTGCCACTTTACCGCTATGATACCATGTCTTGTATCAGGTGTCTTGGATGAGGGGCATTCTGGGTAGTGGAGTCACCATAAATTTTTACACAGATGGATTGAGGCTGCATGAGCAAGTAGGCTTTGTAGTCTATTTGGGAGAGCTTGGATTGGACCTGGCTCGAAGATTTCCAGATCATTGCAGTGTTTCTTGTTCTACAACCGCAGTCAATATATATTCTGACAGTCAAGCCGCTATTAAGTCTTTGAAGTCAATTTTTTTTTGAAAACAAGATCTGCCCTTAACTGCCGCAAGTCTTTAAATGAGAAAGCCAAGCAGTTTGATACATGACTCATGTGGGTGCCAAGGCACAGAGACACTCCAGGGAATTGTAAAGCCGATGAGCTTGCAATACTGGAACTACCTTACAGGTTCCAACAGAATTAGGATGTGTTTGTATGCCTCTAGAAACTGGCAAACAATATGTGCGGCTTTGTTCCGCGACGGAGACTTATCAGAGATGGGCAAATGACGTGTGAGGCAACACTACAGATCTGGCCTTCTCGTAATCAGAAGCGCACAAATTGCGCTGATATCCGTTCCAAGAGTAGAGATTTCGACAGTGGTTGCTGTAATTACTGGACACTGTCTTATAGGGAAGCACGCAGAGCGGTTAAATGTGCCGTCAAATGACGGAGTTGCATGGATAAAGAGGAATTGGAAACTTTCTAAAACTTCATCTGCCATTGCCCGGCACTTTCTGGTCAGAGACTTGCTTCACTGGAATCTAGGGAGCTGCACGATCTTTTTCATTTGTCAGATGTCAAAATTCAATATCTTAGGAATTTCATAAGTAGCTTAAATTGGTTTAGCGGCAGGGACCATTAGGGAAACCTATTATATTCCCGTGGTATAACGATGGACCTCAGAGTCTACGTGTGCTGACGTAAAACGTCAGCAGCCACTTACAACTTAACATTACCTACTTAATTTGATTCGCCTGATATTGTTTCCTCTAGTAAATTTCTTAGATTTATACAAATCGTAGTTAAACCCGACTCATCTGATATTGTTTTTGCTCGCGTGCTACTCGTAGTTACCACCCGCTCCCACAAAGTCCGATTTAATCCGACTTACCTGATATGGTTTTCTCTCTTGAGTTACTTGGATTTATACTAAAGTCCGATTTAATCCGACTCACCTGATATGGTTTTCTCTCGTGAGTTACTTGGATTTATACTAATCGTAGTTTGAACGCGATTTGACTAAATCCGATTTAACCCGAGTCACCTAATATTTTTTTCTCTTGTGAATTACATAGATTTATACTTGTCGAAGTTAGAACTCAAGTCATCTAATATTGTTTCTTCTCGGGATTTACTCGTAGCTATAACCCGTCCGGACTAAATCCGATTTAACTCGATTAACCTGATGAACCTGAAATTCTTTCCTCTCAAGAATTACCCGACTCACGTCATATTGTTTCTTCTTGTAAGTTACTTGTTGTAAGAACCCGATACGACTAAATCCGATTTAATATTAATATTGTTTTCTCTCATGAGTGACTTCGATTTATAGGAATTGTAATTCAACCCGATCCGACTAAATCCATACTAATCGTATTTAGAATCCGGCTCATCATAGTGATTTCTCGTGTGTTACTCGTAGTTGGAACCTGATCCGACTAAAACTTATTTAACGCGACTCACTTGATATTGTTTCCTTTCGTGAGTTAATTAGATTGATACTGATAGTAGTTAGAAGTCGACTCACCTGATATTGTAATTCCCCCGTTGTATCGCACGGATTGCATTAATGTTACTTCGAAATTCCAATGAATTAATTCTCTTACATCTTTGATATTCTGGAGCATATGCATTTGCTTCAAAGCTATATAGGCTGACCAATGTGTTTATACAAAATCCTACTTCATAAGAGGAGTTGTACAGGATTTTGGTAGAGTGATTGGTTTGCTCTTCATTCCATACTCCATCTAATCCATTGGACGTTTAAAAACAGTTTTGTTGTTGCAAATGACCGGCTAAATAACCATTGGTTTTGTTTAAATTTGCTGTTTTTTTTATATTTTTTAAACTGGCCGGTTGACTGATTACATTGTATATTTGAAATTTTTGCATGTGCAAGCAAAAATTTTTGAAATTCTCCCTACAAAAATTAATATATTTGTATGAATGTGTAATGAAAGCTTTTGATTTTATACTTAATTGCATTATGTAAAAGCCAAATAATAATTAAGCCTAAATTGTATGGTGTTGCTAACTTGGCACAAAATGTTAAACAATTGTTATTGTTATTTCCAGTTATTTTTTTGTTTTATAATTTTTTGTATAATTGATATTGTTCAAAAGGATTTTTTTTATGTTCAAGTTAATGTTGTTTAAACAAATTTGTGTTGTTAATGCGACCAAATGTTTTATGATTTTTGTGGTTTGATATTTTTTCGGTTAAAATTTTTTCTAAAGTTGGCAACGACTTCTGAAGTCACTGTTGTTGCCAATTGTGAATATCAGCACATTGAAATTTTTTCTATAGGAAAAATGTCTCAGAATCTGAGACTTTTTCTAAAGGAAAAATGTCTCAGAATCTGAGAATTTTTCTATAAGAAAAATGTTTCAGATCTGAAACTTTTTCTATAGAAAAATGTCGCAGAATTTTAGATGTTTTCTTTGGGAAAAATGTCACAGAATCTGAAACTTTTTCCATTGGAAAAATGTCTCAGAAGAATCTGAGACTTTTTCTATAAGAAAAATGTCTCAGAATCTGAGACTTTTTCTATAAGAAAAATGTCTCAGAATCTGAGATATTTTCTATAAGAAAAATGTCTCAGAATCTGAGACTTTTTCTATAAGAAAAATGTCTCAGAATCTGAGATATTTTCTATAAGAAAAATGTCTCAGAATCTGAGACTTTTTCTATAAGAAAAATGTCTCAGAATCTGAGATATTTTCTATAAGAAAAATGTCTCAGAATCTGAGATATTTTCTATAAGAAAAATGTCTCAGAATCTGAGACTTTTTCTATAAGAAAAATGTCTCAGAATCTGAGACTTTTTCTATAAGAAAAATGTCTCAGAATCTGAGACTTTTTCTATAAGAAAAATGTCTCAGAATCTGAGACTTTTTCTATAAGAAAAATATCTCAGAATCTGAGACTTTTTCTATAAGAAAAATGTCTCAGAATCTGAGACTTTTTCTATAAGAAAAATGTCTCAGAATCTGAGACTTTTTCTATAAGAAAAACGTCTCAGAATCTGAGACTTTTTCTATAAGAAAAATGTCTCAGAATCTGAGACTTTTTCTATAAGAAAAATGTCTCAGAATCTGAGACTTTTTCTATAAGAAAAATGTCTCAGAATCTGAGACTTTCTATAAGAAAAATGTCTCAGAATCTGAGACTTTTTCTATAAGAAAAATGTCTCAGAATCTGAGACTTTTTCTATAAGAAAAATGTCTCAGAATCTGAGACTTTTTCTATAAGAAAAATGTCTCAGAATCTGAGACTTTTTCTATAAGAAAAATGTCTCAGAATCTGAGACTTTTTCTATAAGAAAAATGTCTCAGAATCTGAGACTTTTTCTATAAGAAAAATGTCTCAGAATCTGAGACTTTTTCTATAAGAAAAATGTCTCAGAATCTGAGACTTTTTCTATAAGAAAAATGTCTCAGAATCTGAGACTTTTTCTATAAGAAAAATGTCTCAGAATCTGAGACTTTTTCTATAAGAAAAATGTCTCAGAATCTGAGACTTTTTCTATAAGAAAAATGTCTCAAAATCTGAGACTTTTTCTATAAGAAAAATGTCTCAAAATCTGAGACTTTTTCTATAAGAAAAATGTCTCAAAATCTGAGACTTTTTCTATAGAAAAAATGTCTCAAAATCTGAGACTTTTTCTATAAGAAAAATGTCTCAGAATCTAAGACTTTTTCTATAAGAAAAATGTCTCAGAATATAAGAGTTTTTCTATAAGAAAAATGTCTCAGAATCTAAGACTTTTTCTATAAGAAAAATGTCACAGAATCTGAGACTTTTTCTATAAGAAAAATGTCTCAGAATCTGAGACTTTTTCTATAGAAAAATGTCTCAGAATCTGAGACTTTTTCTATAAGAAAAATGTCTCAGAATCTGAGACTTTTTCTATAAGAAAAATGTCTCAGAATCTGAGACTTTTTCTATAAGAAAAATGTCTCAGAATCTGAGACTTTTTCTATAAGAAAAATGTCTCAGAATCTGAGACTTTTTCTATAAGAAAAATGTCTCAGAATCTGAGACTTTTTCTATAAGAAAAATGTCTCAGAATCTGAGACTTTTTCTATAAGAAAAATGTCTCAGAATCTGAGACTTTTTCTATAAGAAAAATGTCTCAGAATCTGAGACTTTTTCTATAAGAAAAATGTCTCAGAATCTGAGACTTTTTCTATAAGAAAAATGTCTCAGAATCTGAGACTTTTTCTATAAGAAAAATGTCTCAGAATCTGAGACTTTTTCTATAAGAAAAATGTCTCAGAATCTGAGACTTTTTCTATGAGAAAAATGTCTCAGAATCTGAGACTTTTTCTATGAGAAAAATGTCTCAGAATCTGAGACTTTTTCTATAGGAAAAATGTCTCAGACTGAGACTTTTTTTATACGAAAAATGTCTCAGAATTTGAGACTTTTTCTATACGAAAAATGTCTCAGATTCTGATACATTTTTTTTATAGAAAAATTCTCAGATTCTGAGACATTTTTTCTATAGAAAAATTCTCAGATTCTGAGACATTTTTTTTATAGAAAAATTCTCAGATTCTGAGACATTTTTTCTATAGAAAAATTCTCAGATTCTGAGACATTTTTTCTATAGAAAAATTCTCAGATTCTGAGACATTTTTTCTATAGAAAAATTCTCAGATTCTGAGACATTTTTTCTATAGAAAAATTCTCAGATTCTGAGACATTTTTTCTATAGAAAAATTCTCAGATTCTGAGACATTTTTTCTATAGAAAAATTCTTAGATTCTGAGACATTTTTTCTATAGAAAAATTCTCAGATTCTGAGACATTTTTTCTATAGAAAAATTCTCAGATTCTGAGACATTTTTTCTATAGAAAAATTCTCAGATTCTGAGACATTTTTTCTATAAAAAAATTCTTAGATTCTGAGACATTTTTTCTATAAAAAAATTCTCAGATTCTGAGACATTTTTTCTATAGAAAAATTCTCAGATTCTGAGATATTTTTTATAAAAAAATTCTCAGTTTCTGAGACATTTTTTATACGAAAAATGTCTCAGAGTTTGAGACTTTTTCTATGAGAAAAATGTCTCAGAATCTGAGACTTTTTCTATAGGAAAAATGTCTCAGACTGAGACTTTTTTTATACGAAAAATGTCTCAGAATTTGAGACTTTTTCTATACGAAAAATGTCTCAGATTCTGATACATTTTTTTTATAGAAAAATTCTCAGATTCTGAGACATTTTTTCTATAGAAAAATTCTCAGATTCTGAGACATTTTTTCTATAGAAAAATTCTCAGATTCTGAGACATTTTTTCTATAGAAAAATTCTCAGATTCTGAGACATTTTTTCTATAGAAAAATTCTCAGATTCTGAGACATTTTTTCTATAGAAAAATACTTAGATTCTGAGACATTTTTTCTATAGAAAAATTCTCAGATTCTGAGACATTTTTTCTATAGAAAAATTCTTAGATTCTGAGACATTTTTTCTATAGAAAAATTCTCAGATTCTGAGACATTTTTTCTATAGAAAAATTCTCAGATTCTGAGACATTTTTTCTATAGAAAAATTCTCAGATTCTGAGACATTTTTTCTATAGAAAAATTCTCAGATTCTGAGACATTTTTTCTATAGAAAAACTCTCAGATTCTGAGACATTTTTTCTATAGAAAAATTCTTAGATTCTGAGACATTTTTTCTATAGAAAAATTCTCAGATTCTGAGACTTTTTTTCTATAGAAAAATTCTCAGATTCTGAGACATTTTTTCTATAGAAAAATTCTCAGATTCTGAGACATTTTTTCTATAAAAAAATTCTTAGATTCTGAGACATTTTTTCTATAAAAAAATTCTCAGATTCTGAGACATTTTTTCTATAGAAAAATTCTCAGATTCTGAGATATTTTTTATAAAAAAATTCTCAGTTTCTGAGACATTTTTTCTATAGAATAATTCCCAGATTCTGAGACATTTTTTCTATAGAAAAATTCTCAGATTCTAAAACATTTTTTCTATAGAAAAGTTCTCAGATTCTGAGACATTTTTTCTATAGAAAAATGTCTCAGATTCTGAGACATTTTTTTCTATAGAAAAATTCTCAGATTCTGAGACATTTTTTTCTATAGAAAAATTCACAGATTCTGAGATATTTTTTTGTATAGAAAAATTCTCAGATTCTGAGACATTTTTTCTATAGAAAAATTCTCAGATTTTCTGAGATATTTTTTCTATAGAAAAATTTTCAGATTCTGAGAATTTTTCTATACAAAAAAAATATCTCAGAATCTGAGAATTTTTCTATAGAAAAAAATGTCTCAGAATCTGAGAATTTTTCTATAGAAAAAAATGTCTCAGAATCTGAAAATTTTTCTATAGAAAAAATGTCTCAGAATCTGAGAACTTTTCTATAGAAAAAATGTTTTAGAATCTGAGAATTTTTCTATAGAAAAAATGTCTCAGAATCTGGGAATTATTCTATAGAAAAAATGTCTCAGAAACTGAGAATTTTTTTATAAAAAATATCTCAGAATCTGAGAATTTTTCTATAGAAAAAATGTCTCAGAATCTGAGAATTTTTTTATAGAAAAACTGTCTCAGAATCTGAGAATTTTTTTTTAGAAAAAATGTCTCAGAATCTGAGAATTTTTCTATAGAAAAAATGTCTCAGAATCTGAGAATATTTCTATAGAAAAAATGTCTCAGAATCTGAGAATTTTTCTATAGAAAAAATGTCTCAGAATCTGAGAATTTTTCTATAGAAAAAATGTCTCAGAATCTGAGAATTTTTCTATAGAAAAAATGTCTCAGAATCTGAGAATTTTTCTATAGAAAAAATGTCTCAGAATCTGAGAATTTTTCTCTAAGAAAAATGTCTCAGAATCTGAGAATTTTTCTACAGAAAAAATGTCTCAGAATCTGAGAATTTTTCTATAAAAAAAATGTCTCAGAATCTGAGACATTTTTCGTATAGAAAAAGTCTCAAATTCTGAGACATTTTTTGTATAGAAAAAGTCTCAGATTCTGAGACATTTTTCCTATAGAAAAAGTCTCAGATTCTGAGACATTTTTTTATAGAAAAAGTCTCAGATTCTGAGACATTTTTCTCATAGAAAAAGTCTCAGATTCTGAGACATTTTTGTCATAGAAAAAGTCTCAGATTCTGAGACATTTTTCTTATAGAAAAAGTCTCAGATTCTGAGACATTTTTCTTATAGAAAAAGTCTCAGATTCTGAGACATTTTTCTTATAGAAAAAGTCTCAGAATCTGAGACATTTTTCTTATAGAAAAAGTCTCAGATTCTGAGACATTTTTCTTATAGAAAAAGTCTCAGATTCTGAGACATTTTTCTTATAGAAAAAGTCTCAGATTCTGAGACATTTTTCTTATAGAAAAAGTCTCAGATTCTGAGACATTTTTCTTATAGAAAAAGTCTCAGATTCTGAGACATTTTTCTTATAGAAAAAGTATCAGATTCTGAGACATTTTTCTTATAGAAAAAGTCTCAGATTCTGAGACATTTTTCTTATAGAAAAAGTCTCAGATTCTGAGACATTTTTCTTATAGAAAAAGTCTCAGATTCTGAGACATTTTTCTTATAGAAAAAGTCTCAGATTCTGAGACATTTTTCTTATAGAAAAAGTCTCAGATTCTGAGACATTTTTCTTATAGAAAAAGTCTCAGATTCTGAGACTTTTTCTAGACATTTTTCCAATGGAAAAAGTTTCAGATTCTGTGACGTTTTTCCCAATGAAAACATCTAAAATTCTGCGACATTTTTCTATAGAAAAAGTTTCAGATCTGAGACATTTTTCTTATAGAAAAAGTCTCAGATTCTGAGACATTTTTCCTTTAGAAAAAGTCTCAGATTCTGAGACATTTTTCCTTTAGAAAAAGTCTCAGATTCTGAGACATTATTCTATAGAAAAAGTCTCAGATTCTAAAACATTTTTTCTATAGAAAAGTTCTCAGATTCTGAGACATTTTTTCTATAGAAAAATTTTCAGATTCTGAGACATTTTTTTCTATAGAAAAATTCTCAGATTCTGAGACATTTTTTTCTATAGAAAAATTCTTAGATTCTGAGATATTTTTTTGTATAGAAAAATTCTCAGATTCTGAGACATTTTTTCTATAGAAAAATTCTCAGATTTTCTGAGATATTTTTTCTATAGAAAAATTTTCAGATTCTGAGACATTTTTTCTATAGAAAAATTCTCAGAATCTGAGACGTTTTCTATAGAAACATTTTTAGATTCTGAGACATTTTTTTCTATAGAAAAATTCTCAGGTTCTGAGACATTTTTTCTATAGAAAAATTTTCAGATTCTGAGACATTTTTTCTATAGAAAAATTTTCAGATTCTGAGACATTTTTTCTATAGAAAAATACTTACATTCTGCGACATTTTTTTCTACAGAAAAATTTTCAGATTCTGAGACATTTTTTCTATCGAAAAATTCTCAGATTCTGAGACATTTTTTTCTATCGAAAAATTCTCAGATTCTGAGACATTTTTTTCTATCGAAAAATTCTCAGATTCTGAGACATTTTTTTCTATAGAAAAATTCTCAGATTCTGAGACATTTTTCTATAGAAAAATTCTCAGATTCTGAGACATTTTTTGTATAGAAAAATTCTCAGGTTCTGAGACATTTTTTGTATAGAAAAATTCTCAGATTCTGAGACATTTTTTTTATAGAAAAATTCTCAGATTGTGAGGTTTATAGTTAACTTCATTAAACCACAACATATTGTAAAAATAATCTCCATTTATTAATTTTTATCACCATATTTCACTGTCACACTCGTGAGAATAAGAAATAAATGCATGCATAAATGAATCTTCCTTAAAAAAAAAGATGAAAATTATCATAACTTATCAATTTACCGCAAGGCTTAAAAACGACGAATTAAATTGCAGACAATTTATGAAAAACAAATTGAGCAAAAAAAAAAAACTTAAAACCTTTATATACGATAATTATAAAACAATCTCTCCTGAGAGAAAAAAAAATACATTGCAAGTGTAATGCAATTTTTTGATGATAATAAAACGCCAGTATAAGAACCCAAACTCAAGTCTATTGCTTGCAAACATGTTACGAACGTGCCATATGAGATGGTCTACTCATGCAGACCATGCCGACAATTATTATTCAAATTTATTAGCCACCTCTGAACTCGATAAATGCATTATAAGCAGAAGAGTGTAGTAATACTGTGTATGAAAGATACACGTACTTAAGGGGTTTCTGTGTTTTTTTTGCATGACTGTTATGAACAGGAGCGGAATTTATGTGAATTATAAGGGGCCTATAGGAAATTAGTTTTAAAACATGTATGGTTTCAAAACTTAATATTTTTAAAAATCTTTTTTGGTAATGTAGATCATGTAAACGTGATATGGCGATCCTGCAGCTCACTAAGAAACTTCATCTGCCCATAGCCGTCTCTTGCGCATTTTCTCTCTTTTTCCAGATCAGATGAGATGTGACCAAATTTCATAAAAATGTTATTTTGAATGGGAGCCAGCCCACTCTTATGGAGCGGAGATAGGCAGTAGGTTTGTTTAATAAAAATTTTGGAGTTTGAAAATTAATAGAAGTCGATTTTGCGTTGCAGCCCTCTAGGATCGATTCGGAGACAATTTTAGGGAAAATGGCATCTCATTTGAATACAGCTGAAGTCGTAAAAAATCACAAAGTGCCCCACAATTGCCTCGGAGTTGCTTTAAAAGGAATGCAATGTAAGATTTACTCCCATTTATTTTTAAACTTTCTGAACAAACTTATTCACTATCTCCAACGCCTGCAATGACTGCAGATTTTTCTTAAGCGACCCCCAAAACCCGTGTATGAAGAGTTTTAAGCGTATCTGTAATATTTTAAACTGGACGTCATATTGAATTTTCCATATTGAAATTCAACAGCCACTCGGCATTCCAAAGTAAATACTTTTTAGTAATTTCGAAATTAAAAAAAAAAAAAAACATTTGAAACCACTACCAATTTTGGAGAGATCCAGGCAATCCAGGTCATCGAAAAATTTCCCATCTTTGATTAGTCTCCGTCGCGGAACAAAGCCGTAGGTTTTGCTTGCAAGTTTCTAGAGGCATACCAATACATTCCAATTCTGTTGGAACCTGTAAGGTAGTTTCTAGTCTTGCAAGCTCATCGGCTTTGCAATTCCCTGGAATGTCTCTGTGCCTTGGGACCCATATGAGTCGTATGTTAAACTGCTTGGCCATTCCATTTTAAAGACGTGCGGCAGTTAAGGGCAGATCTTGTTTTCAGAAACATTGAATCCAATGACTTGACCGCGGTTTGACTGTCAGACTGCATGTTGACTGCGGTTGTAGACATTGCAGCTCAACCAGTCACCCACTTCCTTTATTGCCAGCATCTCTGCCTGGAAAACACTGCAATGATCTGGCTCGAAGTCAGGCTCAATCCAAGCTCTTCCGAATAGACTCCAAGGTCCACTTGTTCGTGCAGCCTCGATCCATCTGTGTAAAAATTTATGGTGTCACCACTTCCCGGAATATCCGCCACACAAGACTCCCTGGATGGTATCATAAGTGATAAAGTGGCGCTCAAAAAGGCTCATAGAGGGAGCACAGTCCACATTTTGTGGTATTGTTATCTTCTTCAAAATCGCGCTATGGCCACAATCGCTGCTCCTCCATTGCAGTGTGCTATTAAGTCGAATTACCGACGTAGCCTACCCAATATGCCCAATGGTATTAGGTGAAGGAGGATTTCTAATGCAGTCGTAGGTGAAGTACGAAGAGCACCAGTGATGCACATCGACGCCATTCTCCGTGTATAGATCCAATGAACGACTTGAGGGCTAAAACCCCATCGTTTTCCAATGGCCCTTTTACAGGAATACAAAGCAATCGTTGCTTTTTCCACTCGTTCCTCAATATTACGCCTGAAATTCAAATTCCGATCTAGAAATACTCCAAGATACTTGGCTCCGTCAGAGTCCCAGTCTTCATTATGATACAGGTTTGATCTAGGATTCTAGACTTTAATATCTATCGAGTGCAAATTTTTTTTTTTATAAGAAAGTCTTTCTGGCACTTGAAGAATTTACCGAGGCTAATTACAAACTCCCAGGGGTAAACATCGCTTAGGGTTTCATTTATCTATGTATTAATAAAAAATTCCAGGCTTGAAAATACTTGGAATATTAGAGAAAGATGGAAGATCCATGTCGTTATCAAATACCTTAAACAATTGAAATCTTTAGGGCCCCTTTCTCCTGGATTAGTTCTCCCTCTGTAGTCACAAAAATTTGATAATTGCCCGAAAGAATATAAAGTTGTAAA
The DNA here is from genome assembly GCA_963921195.1 of Pegoplata infirma. NCBI lineage: Eukaryota > Metazoa > Arthropoda > Insecta > Diptera > Anthomyiidae > Pegoplata > Pegoplata infirma. Next base: position 199,101,047 of record OY992539.1, read on the forward strand.
ACTGTTCATGTTCGAATATGTATGCATGTGGTTTATTTTTTTTTGTTCTGCAATCAGTCCTCTCCTTCTTTCGACTTCATTATGCAGACAAATTTTCACTGAGATTACAAAAATTACACTTATATGAGAATGTATTGGCGACATATAACAACGTGATGGGACTTTAGGGAAATATTTCAACGCCTTTACTACTACTTACAAATAACAGTAGACAGTAATTTTTAACACACCACAAACGATGTCGAGCATGGCATAATGATTTTGGTCTTACGTACACTGCCTTAATGCTCAACAATAGATTGTGTTGCATCCCTTTTGATACGGCCGGAAGTCAATGTGCTTAATTATTTGCATATGATTTGACTTTATGACCAATGAATAAAAAAACAAAAAAAAAAATTATTAAATCGGAAGTTGCAAGAAAATTACTAATACAGAAGAAAGCCACAAACATAAAAAATGTCTACTCTAGCTATTATCTTGAACAAACCAGTCGTATAGAAATCACAAACAACCACCGGACCATCATCAACCAACCAACCAACCAACCAACCAACCCACCCACCATTATTATCATCAGCTACACGCGTACACGGTAAATTGTCTCATAGACATACGGCAACATTTACCTTGTTACTCCTCATCAAATGTTTCCACAACATACACACAAACACAAACACACATAGTCATATAATTGTTAATGATGATTAGATTCAATTTAAGGCATCATTAGATACCTCACACTACTTTGGTCATATGTATGAATGTCCATTTGACTTCATATGCATTCTAATTTTAAAAGAATGAAAGGGTGAGGATTTTATTTTACATACACCTAAACTAATGTTAATGGATGATTGTCTTCTTCATATTAAATGAAATAGGGAGGCAGTTATTAACAGAGTTCGAGAGAATTTGTTATATATGGAATGTGCTGCCTGTTTTTTTTTTAAGAAGAAACACTATGGCGTAGTGTTAATTTCAGATAGGGGCTTTAGTATGGAAACCCTATAATTATTGTTTTTGACAACAGTTGTTTGAGCTTCATCTGTTATTGTTCCGACTGACTGAGATGTCATAATCTTCGAACAGTCCAAACCACTAGAGCTAAAGATTTGAATTACACAGTGCATAATTTTTGAAGTCACCAAGTGCAAACTCCTTTTCGTGTGAAATTTTTTTCTCAAAGTACTTATCGAAACTAAGAAAACCCCATTTACTGTTCAGATTTTATGGCCTCGAGAATATTTTGGCTAAAACTTCATTTTTCGAAAAACATGCAATTTTTCTCACGCCAGATCTCAAAAACCCAAGTGAATTTTGTTTTCCTATATTTGGCACAAAAATAATTAACCCGAAGGAACTGCATCAAGTGCCTTAATATTAAAAAAATGTCGAAATATTATTTTTTTTCTATCTTTTTCAACCATTTTTTGCCCATTGCTGCCAAAATGTACTCTCTCATCTCATTCTATAGAATGAGATTTTTATACCCTCCCCTCTATTGATAGAGGGTATATAAGTTTGTCATTCCGTTTGTAACACCTTGAAATATTGGTCTAGGACCCTATAAAGTATATATGAGCAATTGTCATTAACTTTTAATATTTAAGAAAAAAAAAATTGCGATTTTTTTTTGTGGCACATTGATAAGACTTTGTTGGTAAATAACATTATAAATAAGTAATTCAAATCCGTCCGCGTGCATTAATTTGAGCGATCGCACCCAAAACTATGGCGGTTTAAAGTTAACATTTTTAAAAAAATTGTCAAAATTACATTTTTTATCCGAAGTTAACCAAACGTACTATTTTGTATTATGCTTACCCGGAGCTAAAATACATATCGTCACCACAAATGCAAAACAACGTAACAACACTTTTTAGAATTTTACAGGAGAAGCAAAAAAACGTTATTAAATGAAAAATATTTGCAATATAAAAGACTTTTGTGAAGTGTTAGCTTAAAAAACTGCGATAAATCCATTTCTGAAATAAAAAAGTCTTTTTTGTAAATATTTTTTGAGATATGTGGGTTACGTTTTTCGTGGAATCGTGTTTTGTAAAACAAAACGACGTAACATCACAAAGTTGAATAAATTGCTAATTTTTTGGAAATAATTCAGCCATTCAGTAAGTACTGGACCGAGCGCCATGAAATTTGTAGTGGTTATAGCTAACGTATTTTTGAGCTTAAGTTTGGAAGATGGAGTCCAGCGGTTGAACGAGGGAGGCAGCAGAACCCCCCAAAGTAGGGCACCTTTTGTATACGAACACTTAAAACAATTGCCATTATTTTTTGTTTGTTATTATATTTCTTAAAAAAATATATGCGGACAATGTGCTAGTAGCGGACTAAAAAACCTCTTTAGTGGGTGTGGTTATCTCTTATACTTTCCGAGATAGAACCATTTTAAAATGCATAATTTAAAAATTTTACCTATCCGGTTCCAGTTTTTTGCTAATAGCAAAGCTGCATTTATTCCAATTTAAGCTAATTTCATTTGAAAAATGAAAATTACACAAATTTGAAACAGGATTAGAAAAACCTGCGGATCTAGCTATTTTAAAACTATTTTTACTACAACTGGAAAGTCTTGTTTACTTTTTGTATTAAAAATTTCCATCTGTAGTAAAAATAGTAAAAAAGAGTAGATTGTCGTAACGTAATCGAACGGACCTATTAAATTAAAACAAAAAATATTTGGTTAAAAAACGATAAATTAAAAAAAAAATATACAATTTTGGAAAAATTTAAAAGATAATTTTTTGAAAATTTTATGTAAATTTTAATCAGAAATATTTATTCAATTTGTAATGTCTTAAATATGCGATTTCAATATATAAAAATATATTGAAATATATTAATATTTGCCAGTTTACATATAAATTGTGTGTGTAACACTGCTGTTACGTTGTTTTGGTTTATGAAATGCATGCACTTGCTGATACGTTTTTTTGTTTATTGTTAATAAATTCGCAATTTTTGAACTTTGACTTCCAGAATTTTCCAGAGACATGTAGTTTAGTCAAATGCATCATAATCAATCAAAAACTCGATTTTGATTTTTTTGTTGTTACGTTGTTTTGCATTTAAGGTGACGATATTCAAACATGCATAAAATCTTTGCTAAATATCGAGATATTTGCATTTAACCAATTTTTTTTCGGCACATTTTCCAATATTTTGGAAATAAAAATGTTTCCAGCGGTTTTATTTTTTTTTAGAAAAATATTACCAAATGCATTAACAAAATCTCAACAAATTCTTAGTTAACACCATTATTCTATCTCTAATAGGTAAGAAACAGCAGTGGTTTAAAGGGAACATTTTTGAAAAAAAAATTTAATAATTTTGAATTTATTTTTTTTTTTTAATATTAAATGTCTGATTTTACAGTGTTGTCCTTCACTGAATATTGAAACTATTCAAAGTATGATTAATAATGCTAATATTAAGGTTATTACGAAACATTTTAACGTTATTACTAATTTTATCAAGGTTATAAAAAATTTTAGCGATTTTTCGCGACTGCAAAAATCAATGGACTAATTTTGAAATATTATTTGAATAAGACATGTCAAAATCTATCAAAATACATTTCTTTTCTACTTTATTTAAGAAATGTAAGATTTTATATAACCATTAAATTTAAAGGTATCAAAAATTTAAAACCACCGAAAAACCGATTAAACGTTAAATTTTTTCGGGTGCGAATTAATTGAAGATAGAGAATTAAAAAGACTACCAAACGCGCCTTTCACCGACCAAGTTCTATAAGCGGCCTGGATGTGCCTTACAAAAAAGTGAAAACTGAAAAACACCGCGGAATTCGCCAATATTAACTTATGATCAATGTTGCTTTCCATGATTTATCATATTTGCACATACCATTGTTTCTACATGTTCAACTTTCAGCCATGCACATTTGGCTGTCAAATAATGCAAAACTACAATATCGAAATTTTGCAAAAAATTTAAAAAGTTCATAAAAATGGTAAATTTTAAAGTTCACAAAGCATTCGGAACCATTCGGAATAAAACTGGGAGTGTGCCTCGCAAAAAACAGACTTTTTAAAAAATTCACGTTTTTTCTTCCCATCTTTGGAGAGCTGCAGCTTCGTAACCATTGCGAGCACATCACTCAAATCAGTCTCAGATTGTGCATATTTACAAGGGCTTTTACCATGTGTATTTGAATTTTAAAATTACAGTTTGCATCAAAAGCTACAATCAAAAAACGTCGAAAAATTGAAAATTGAAAAAAATTGGTATCAAAGATTTAGGTCCATGTAACTTTTTTCTTATTGATGGCACATCCACTGAATCTACACCAAATAATTGTCCAAGTCTACTGATTAAACGGTATTAAATTTGGAGCAATAGCTTTAACGCACCCAACAATATGGAACTTTGAACGAAAAATTTCATGAGAGTATCAAGCGATTTTTTTACATTTTTCAATTTTGCACGTTCCTTACCATGAGATAATGAGACTATTTGCGCTGTGCCTTTGCAGAATTACTCATTATGGTTCCCTTAACATATCTACATTCACAGGTACCACCTAGTTTACAAATAAAAATGTTATTGCGAAATTAGTAAAATATCACAAGCGTTAAAAGTTAATGACAAAAGTCCATATATTCATGACCCTCGATCGATTTTAAGACGATCTAGCGATTCCCGTCCGTCCGATTTGGCATTGTTCTAAATATTTTTGGCCTGCTGAATTTGAATATGACCTTGGAAATGGTCTATCGCTTTTAGTTTTTAAGATATTTGCACCTCAATGTGAAAACATTAAAATTATTAGTTATTTCCAATTTTCAAGCATATATCTCAAAAACTAAAAGCGATAGACCATTTCTGAGGTCATATTCGAACTCACCAAGCCAAAAACATTGAAAAGCATGACAAAAACATTTAGAAAAGTGTGTTTTGGTACCAGTGCACACTGGGACACAGAAGGTATTTTCCGGCCAAAAGTCTTTCCACTTGTCGTACCATGCCAAAACTTTGTACCTTAAAGTTTTCGGGGTCAACGATTTCAAAACTGAGCTCAAAAATACAAAATTCAAAATGACGGATCCAATATGGCGTCGAAATTTTTTAAAAGTGGTGCGTTAAAAAAGAAAATTTGTGTGTAGAAGTTCTCATAGCCGCTGAATCCAAATTTGATGCTTAAAAAACCAAATTTAAAATGGCTATTCCAATATGGCGGCTAAAACTTTACAAAATTGTAAGATTCGAATACAAATTTTTGAAGTTGTAATCCTAAAGTTTTTGAGGTCCACAATTTCAAAAATGAGCTTAAAAATACAAAATTCAAAATGGAGAATCCAATATGGCGACGAAAATTTTTAAAAGTGGTGGGATTTAAAAGAAAATTTGTGTCTAGAAGGTTTTGAAGCTGCTGACTCCGAATTTAATGCTTAAAAATCCAAATTCAAAATGGCGAATCCAATATGGCGGCAGAAGTTTTTGTTATTAGTTAGATTAGAATAAAAATTTGTAAAAATCGCCTACATACATATTAGACCCGCCATTTTTAAATTTATGTTTTAAGGAAACAACTTTCTGCATGGACGTCAAACAAGCCCATACACTATCAAAATCGCACTTTCACCAACAAAAAATGTATAAAAAAATGTACAAAAATAAAATTTCCAAGTCCATCCAGAAAGTTGTTTCCTTAAAAATTAAAAATGGCGGATCTAATATGTATGTTGGCGGTTTTATGTCGCTAAATTCAATTCCGTTGCTAAAAAAAATCAATATGGCGACGGACCTAAAAAGCAAGACGCACAGTGGGAAAAAACACCAATCTGGCAGGAAAAAAATCATATCTTCTAAACTATTGCTCAGATCCGATAACAATACTTGGAGATTTTATAGCTAAGGATATGAGCTTTTTGTATAATGAATAATAAGAAACTTTTTTTCAATACAGGGTGCCCCAAAAGGTGTTATATACGACTACCTCACGAGTATTTTTTTTTTTGTAACTGTTAGCTGTGGAAAATTATGTTTAAAATAAGAATTTTATACTTTTTGAAAAGTAAATGGGGTTATCAAATGTTGTTAGTGAAATCTGATAACATTTGGACATATACCCTACATCCAGCATATAACTAAAATAGGAGTCTTAGCACCTGATTGCATAAGCATATACGAATTTTTAGTTAACCTTTTGTCAATGTATAGTGCCATTGCCTCTTCTGGTGTGTATTATGTCGGTGCTTCATAGGGGTGAAATACGGCTTTTTTCATCTTTGTAGCCCTTTTTGGTGTTTTTTTAATTTCATCTAATAATTGGACTGCATCTCTCTTTCCAGATTTGTACAGACTTACTTTCGTAGCGACCAATAATTATTCCTTGATGTTATTTTGTACAAGATCCTAAACACGACTCCTCTTGGATTTTTTTGTCGTTTCCAAAAAAGTCTTCAAAGGACGCCCTCGAGGTTGTGACGGTCCTGGTTCTTCGCATTCTACTAAAAAATCTATATTCTCATTCAACCATATATTGTACTGATTTTCAAAACTATATAAATTGCGAGAAACACTGGCCCATCTACATTTAAATTTACTGCATAAATCTCGCACACTAACAGTTAGTTTTTTATAGCTATCATTCTCGTTGCAGATGTTATTTCCAAGTTTGGACAAGATATAATTGATAACTGTTGAGTTCCGATCAGAAGCACTGTCGCATTTACGCCAAACTTCAAATATCTCTCTTCGTTGAAATGACATGTCAAACAAATTTAAAAAAACCAAAGAGTTTATTAACCAATTCAAACGATAGTATTAAATTTATTATTATTTATAACAATATTTTTATTAAGAATTTTTTCACCAACTGAATGCGACTTAAATCGGTTATTCAAAAATCATAAAATCAAAAATAATTTTAATTCAGCACGAATTTTTTTCAAGATTTCGACGCTCTACTATGTTAAAAACAAATTACTAACAATCCTTCGCGATTCTCAACATATAAGTGTGTCGCGTTCATCGCTGCCTAGGTTTAGAATTACAATTATTGATAGACCAAAATTACAAAAATAATTTTAAAAAATCGCTACGCAGGCCTACGCAGATAATTTTTTGAATAGTAATACTTCATTATATGTAGAATAATCTATAATTAAAGATTAAGCAGCATCTGATAGCGTTTTTTTTGTAGCTCCATAAGAATTTAAACAAGTTAAAAAAAAACGTTGTTTATGTAATTCGTTACTAGGGAGCCTTCGCAAAACAGATAACGTATGGAAATTAATTCATAATATATGTACCTAATAGCACCCTTTAAAAGAAATCAAACACTTGGTAGGAAACGGCTTACCCCTTCCGATACACGGCGATGACAAGTTTACTATTATAAACAATTAACTGTGAGAGCCCAATAAATTGTCAACATTTGATAGTGTGTAATTCCCTAATGCAGGCGCGGATCCAGGGAGGGGAGAATGGGATTTCTCCCCCCCCAAAACGATTTCAAAAAAAAAAAAAAAAAAAGAAAGAAAGAAAGGAAAGGAAAGGAAAAAAAAAAAAGGATGGGAAAGGAAAAAAGGAAGTTAAAGGAACAGAGAAAATGACCAGGATGCAAAAAATCCTCAGGAGAGGTATGTGTGTGTGTATATGATTTACGTCAGCACAAATAGCCTCTATCCTAAGAAAAAGTATTATCTTAAATATTTGTTGTAGAAAAATGTCTCAGAATTCTAAACTTTATATATAGAAAAATTTTTGATACTTATTTGACTCTGAATGAATAAATTTTTTTATTAAGAAAATACCTCAAATATTAGGAAAAATGTCTAATAACTTTTCTGTAGAAAAAATTCCTCAGCAGCTGAGAAATATTCCTTAGGAAAAATGTTTCAGAATCTGCCAAAAAAAATTTCTGTAAAAAAAAATCACAGAATCGGACATTTCTACAAAAAAACCCTCTCAGAATCGGAGTTTTTCTATGGAGAAATATATTTCCGAATCTTAAATTTTTTTATCGACAATTTTTTAAGAATATGAGAATTTCTCTGTTTGAAAAATCTTTTAGAATCTGCGAATTTTAATATGCAAATTTTTCTCTTGTCCAATAATAGTTTTTCTATATGAAAAATGTTTCAAAATCTCAAAAATTGCTTTAGAAAACATTAAGTGGCATAAAAAAGTAAAATTTTTTCTATTGAAAAATGCTATACAATTTAAGAGTTTGTTTTTAGAAAAGTGTATCATCATTTTTTTATAAAATGTTTTAAAAACTGATACTTTTGTATTATCTTACAATTTTCTCTTACGAAATATGTTTCAGGATCTGAGAATTTTAGGAAAAATTTCTTAGAATCTGAGAATTACTTTAAAACGAGAATTATTTCAGAGATTTTTTATAAGAAAATTTTATCAGAATTTGAAAAAAAAAAAAAATTAAAGGAAGAATCTCTCAGAATCTCAGATTATTTCTATAAAATAAAGTTTAAAAATCTGAGACATTTTCTATAAGAAAACTTTGATCTGAGAATTTTTATATCAAAGGGTTTAAAAATCTGAACATTTTTATATCTTAAAAATGGGTTATATTTCTAAATGAAAAATATTTTAGAATCTAAGAATTTTTCTGTACTAAATATGTTTCAACATCTGAGAAATTTTGTGAAGGAAACATACATAAAAATGTTATTCTTATTAAAAAGTTTTTTCGGAATATTAAACTTTTAGTATGAAAATAAATTTTTGAAAAATAAGACTTTTTATGTAAAATTGTATGGGTCTATTCAAAATTGTGAGTGGATATGACTGTAATAAGCCAGTTTTTGTGACTGAAAAGTCATTATATAAATATTTTTCTATACAAACCTACATACAAAAAATTTCAAAAATTTTAGATTTTATTTGTCAATTTTATAATCGTCTCGAGAGCAGATCTTAAAATTAGCAAATAAAATTAAAAATTTTTTAATGTTTTTTGGTGGTTTGTATGGAAAAATATTGATGTTATGACTGTTTAATCATAAAAATTGTGAATACCGTTTACATGACTATCAACGGCCTCATTTATGAAGTAAATCGTAAAAAAAATGTTGAGCAAAAAAGCTTCCCCCAAATCCAAAAGCTGGATCCACGCCTGATTTAAATACTATAGCATTTTTTAATTGAAAAATTCTTTTAGAAAAAAACTTTATTTTTTGGTTTTCAATTTGTAACTCAATATTAAAAATATCACCAAAAATTCACCCTACACCCCCCCCCCCCCCCTTGCTCAAAACATTAAATTTTTTTTATAAAAAAAAATCTCCCCCCCCCAAATGAAATTCCTGGATCCACGCCTGCCCTAATGGGTTAACTAAACTTTAAGTTCTTAACGGATTAAAACGCAGTCACTATCCCACTTTAAAATCGCTTTATAACTTTGTTAAAATCTGTTAGTTATATTTTGAATTATTTCCCGCTAGATTGGCAATTTTTCCCACTGTGAGACTGTCCGCAAAAAATAGTCTTTCCTTATCTCCTTGGTCCATGTTATGGGCGCTGACATTCTTCTAGTATAAAAAGTTTCGTTTGTTTAAAAAAAAAAAACAAAAATAAATTCCATTTTTTTGGAGGTTGTTTTAGTTCTACAAGGGGGACCTTTTTCACCTTGTCCGATTTTGCCCATTTTTGAACACACCTTCCGTGAGATAATAAGACTTATTCGTGGCACACTTCAGGGGTCTATCTGTATTGGTTTGGATACAGTCCAGTCGAGTCTTCCACAGACAGACGGAAGGAAATCGTTAGAATTTCTTAAAATCGATCAAGGCGCCCTTCGATCAAAGTTTTGCTCTTTTTTACAAAATTTTCACCAAACACTCTAAACTTTGATCAAAGGGCGCCATGGGTTAAAATGGTCTGATTTGGCTCTAATTTGGTTTCAATGAAAGCTGAACTCCAGCTCTACGGAAACAAATTTTTAAGATTTTTAAAAAAAATTCTTGAACGTAGGAAAAAACCGCCATTTTGTAAATTTTTTTGACAAGTTTCAAACAGCGATAACTAAAAAACCGTTCAACCGATTTAAGATATTTTTTGATATTTGTGTTCAGCATGCCAAAATTAATCAAAATGATGTATCGCGAGATTTTTATTTTTTTATTTTTAGTTTTTCAAAAATCTAAAATGTTGGTGGAAATTTCCCAAAAATGTAAATCTTTGCCTGAATTTTGAATGACATATTGTGTTAAGCTCTTTGAAAGGTTCCAGGGTAAGAAATTTTGCAAATTTCAAATAGCGATATCTCGAAAACTGTTTTACCGATTTTAAAAATTCTTTGGTATTCGTGTTCAGCGCGTCAAAACTAATAAGTATGATGTGTCGCAAGACATTGTTTTTTAATTTTTATTTTTTCTAAAAATTTTCAAAAATCCAAAACTTTGATCGTCGGGCCCAACGGGTTAATTTAATCCGATTGACCTCAAATTTGTACCACATATTTTTTGGGTTCACTAGAATAAAAATTTGCCTGACTTTCAAAATCGGAAGAAAAACTTTTTTTGCCATACTAATGCCAGTCTATTGCAGCTTGAGCAGGTGTAATCGGAATATTAAAAAAAATTGGAGGAACTACTTCTGAGTGTACCGAACACAATGGTATTCAAATTTTTTGAGAAGTGCAAAAAGTGACTTTTGGCCGAAAAATGTTATTTATGTCCCTCTGTGCAGTGTCTAATATCTCAGGATCCAATCAACTCACCATTCTGAAAATTTAAACTTGACAAGTATATGAGATCTTTATTAACATATGATTTTTCCATGTTTCTAAAAAAACACTTTTTGAGATATAGCTTTCGAAAGATGAAGGTTTTAACAATAACCTTTGACCTTTATTTAAACAAAATTTGGAATGCCATTTTGAAGGTGGTCTAATTACCCATTATAAGAAACCTGAATTAGATCTGTATCTTGAGAACATTGTGAGATAACAGCATTTATGTCAAAACACTGAAGCCAAATTTCGCCGATTTTCCCTCATTCTCTCGGCGGGAGCTAGGTTTTGATTTTAGACCTATAGTTTCATTGGGAAATTTTATTAGAATTTCGTGTAGATTTTGGTTTTGCTGTACGCCTATCACCTTTTTCCGGAGCCGAACCAATTGACCAACCGTAGTATATATATTCAAGATCCTCGATCGATTTTAAGATGATCTAGCGATGTCCGTCCGTCTGTCTGTTGAAAACACGCTAACTTTTGAAAGACTTTACAGAGGCTACTGAAGTTTGGCATATATGGTGGTCATTTACCTGTTCAGGTTGGTATTGCAATTCAGCGAAATCCAGTGGTTCAAAAGTTATAAGCAAAAGAGTGAATTTCGACAAGGGTTTTTCGAGAATTTACAAGATAAAAAACACGCTAACTTTCGAAAGACTATTCTGAGGCTGCTGAAGCTTGGCAATATATTTGTCGTTTCCCTGGTCTGGTTTGTATTAAATTTCAGAAAAATCGGTCAAGTGGCTCAAAATTTATTAGCAAAACTGGGAATTTCAGATTGGTTTAACCTTAAATTCACGTGTTGAAAACCCGTTAAACAAGTTTAAGCCACTAAAATTTTTTACTAAAAAAAATTTAATTTTTTTTTAATCACTCAAAAAAAGTTTTTTATTCAAAGTAAAATATTTCTAATGAAAATTTCTTTGATTTAAAATTAATTTGACCATATCCGAATATTTTAACCAGCGGCGCACTCCGATCAAAGTTTTGCAAGTACTATTGTTAAATATGTTTGCGGGTATTCAATATCATTTAAAACATGTCAAGTGTGTTTTTCAACCCATTAATTACATAGTACAACACGAAAAAAAATTACGGGGTTCCGACGACTGATTCTGGTAGAGAAGACTAAAAAAAAATATACGTGTGTCGGCGTTTTGACAGATCACATCGGAATTTTATTTTAGAGGCGGTTAAAGTTTCCCAGCCTTGGCCTGTTCTTGCAGCATATCTGTATAAAAAACTATGTTTTCTTTACATCTGAGGTATTTGGTATGTTCAGCAACTTTGTAGAAAATATTATGGCAAACATTTTTGTAGAACATATTAACCCTCTAACTCCTACTTGTAACGGTATTTTTTGGCTTTATTTTAACAAATCGTAAAAAACACCCCGAAAAAGGGGGAGGGTGGGGATGAAATGTTCTACAAAAATGTTGGTCATAAAATTTTACTATATATTTCAGAACATACCAAAACCCAAAACTTAACACAAACACCGAAAAACAAACAAATTCAAAGTTGCCCATTAAGGGTTAATTTAGCGTTTATTTAGAGTAAGTACAAGAAAATCTTTCAAATATTTATATTTCATGGTTGATGTTATTGAACAAATTATTTTATATTAAATTTCACCTAAGATTAAGAAACAAAAAACGTTTTGCATGACATATATACAAAAATAAATACTTAGGCCTTTATTCATAATACTTAAAGTATACTTAAAGTTGGTTTATTTGACAAATATTCATGCAATATCAGTCAAATAAACCAATATTAGATTTAATTTACTCATTATGAATAGCCCAGTTAGTAAATATATAAGTTCATTTGTTTTCAAATCACTTTCTTTTTTGCTCTTGGCAATTCGACACCATTATCGAATAATGTCCAACACAAATCTGTTATAAGAGACAAGATGCTCTTGCCTTTATATCGTTCTTCTATAGAAAGACATACTTGATGAAATCGTTCACCATGTTCATCAGATTCCGATGATAACTGATTTTCAAAAATGTCCATGTGTAATTGTAAAAAGTGAATTTTCGTGGACATGTGAACCCCTAAAAAATGCTGAACATACCAAATACCTCAGATGTAAAGAAAACATAGTTTTTTATACAGATATGCTGCAAGAACAGGCCAAGGCTGGGAAACTTTAACCGTCTCTAAAATAAAATTCCGATGTGATCTGTCAAAACGCCGACACACGTATATTTTTTTTTAGTCTTCTCTACCAGAATCAGTCGTCGGAACCCCGTAATTTTGGAAAAAGTTTGAAATTGTTGTTCAGTGTTATCAATAAACCTCGTAAAATGTATCCCCTAAAAATATGTTACACCCTTTTATAAAAAACACCCACACAACTATAACATTTACATATCAAAATCTCCTACGTGTATATTATTGCCATCATATGTAATGGTCATTGTTGTCAGTGTGTTTGTGATTATGAGACGGTTGCCTTGTATTGTGTTGTGCTCCGGTGGATGGGAGTTATTATGGTGGTTGTGGTGCTGAAAATTTATGCCGTTTGTTACTTTTTGTACACTTTGAGCAATTTGTTTCAAAATGACCTAAGGGTTATGGTTAGGTTAATTTTAGTAAAATTACCGTAACTTTTGCTAAAGATGATGATGTGTTTAGTTTTAGTTTAGCTTTAGAGGTGGGGAGGTTTAGTTTATTTAAATTCAAAACAGGTAGTCACGTTAATGCAGCCAAAAGATGTGTAAATAATTTTTAAATAGATTTAAATGATAAATATTTATTATGCATAAATAAATAATTAAGCATTACGAATTTTTGAGAGAAAATTGACTTGGTACAGAGATTTTTTTTCAGAATCTGAGAGTCTGACCAATTTTATTCAGAATCTGAGAATTTTTCTGTATGAAACATGTCGCAAAATCTGAGAATTTTTCTTTACGAAAAAATGTCTCAGATTCTGAAAATTTTTCTATAGAAAAAATGTTTCAGAATCGGAGAAATGTCTCAGAATCTGAGAAGTTTTCTATAGAAAAAGTGTCTCAGAATCTAAGAATTTTTCTATAGAAAAAATGTTTCACAATCTGAGAATTTTTTTATAGAAAAAATGTCTCAGAATCTGAGAATTTTTTTTATAGAAAAAATGTCTCAGAATCTGAGAATTTTTCTATAGAAAAAATGCCTCAGGATCTAAGAATTTTTCTATAGAAAAAATGTCTCAGAATCTGAGAATTTTTCTATAGAAAAAATGTCTCAGAATATGAGAATTTTTCTATAGAAAAAATGTCTCAGAATATGAGAATTTTTCTATAGAAAAAATGTCTCAGAATCTGAAAATTTTTCTATAGAAAAAATGTCTCAGAATCTGAGAATTTTTCTATAGAAAAAATGTCTCAGAATCTGAGAATTTTTCTATAGAAAAAATGTCTCAGAATCTGAGAATTTTTCTATAGAAAAAATGTCCCAGAATCTGAGAATTTTTCTATAGAAAAAGTGTCCCAGAATCTGAGAATTTTTCTATAGAAAAAATGTCTCAGAATCTGAGAATTTTTCTATAGAAAAAATGTCTCAGAATCTGAGAATTTTTCTATAGAAAAAATGTCTCAGAATCTGAAATTTTTCTATAGAAAAAATGTCTCAGAATCTGAGAATTTTTCTATAGAAAAAATGTCTCAGAATCTGAGAATTTTTCTATAGAAAAAATGTCTCAGAATCTGAGAATTTTTCTATAGAAAAAATGTCTCAGAATCTGAGAATTTTTCTATAGAAAAAATGTCTCAGAATCTGAGAATTTTTCTATAGAAAAAATGTCTCAGAATCTGAGAATTTTTCTATAGAAAAAATGTCTCAGAATCTGAGAATTTTTCTATAGAAAAAATGTCTCAGAATCTGAGAATTTTTCTATAGAAAAAATGTCTCAGAATCTGAGAATTTTTCTATAGAAAAAATGTCTCAGAATCTGAGAATTTTTCTATAGAAAAAATGTCTCAGAATCTGAGAATTTTTCTATAGAAAAAATGTCTCAGAATCTGAGAATTTTTCTATAGAAAAAATTTCTAAGAATCTGAGAATTTTTCTGTTGGAAAAATGTTTCAGAATGGTTTGACTAGATTTTGTACTCTATGATTGCAGTATTGTACTCGTTATTTACCCCTGAAAGTATGCAATAAATGGGTGCAATGGGTGCTTTTGTTTTTAGTTGATTTCCCGTTACCAATCCTTTTTACATATTTCCTTTATAAAACTCTACCAAAAACTTTGTGTAGTCAAACATAAAACACAAATAGAGTATTATGAAAAATAACAACAACGACTTTATCATCATTATTACAGTGACAATAATAATAAACACGATACTTATTGCTGCAACTACAGCGTCACAGCAACAACCAACAAATAACGCATCAACTTCTAAAAATGTTAAACGACATAACGAGAGAGTTTATAAAAGAGGAAGAAGAACAATGACAATAAACAATGAACTCTAACAAGCGTGAAATTTCACATTTTCTATAAAACGATAAACAATGGGAAAACACGCACACACATTTACAAACCTCATTGAAAGGGAGATGATAGAGGGGACAAAAATTGGAACTTTGGTACTAAATGGGTTTCAGATAATTTCCAAAGCTCTTTACACACTCACAAAACAATTTTGGTTTGCCACAACCTTAGAATTTCTAACAATCTTAAAATTTTTCTATGGGAAAAAATGTCTCAGAACCTTAATAATTTTCTATAGGAAAAAATTATCTGAATCTCAAAATTTTTCTTTAGGAAAAATCTGAAAATTTTTCTATTAGAAAAGTTTGAGAATTTTTCTATTTAAAAAATTGAGAATTTTTCCATGTTTTAAACATTTTTCTACAGAAAAAAATCCGAGTTAAATTTCCTATTAGTAAAATATGAGAATTTTCTGTAGGAAAACAATACGATTTTTCTGTACTCAGAATCTAAATTTTTTTTTTTTAAAAAAAATGTCTCAGAATCTGCGAATATTTCAATATAAAAAATGTTTCAGAATCTGATCATTTTTATATTGGAAAAATGTTTCTGTGAATTTTTCAATAAAAAATGTCTCGGGATCTGAGCTTTAAACTTTCCTATAGAAAAAATCCAAAAATATTTCTACATAAAAAATTTGAGAATTTCTTTGTAGAAAAATCTCAGAATTTTGTGAAAGGAAAAGTTAAAAAAATTTGCTTAGGAAAAAATCTGAGAATTTTCTTCCGGGAATTTTTGATTTTATTTTTATAGAAAAAATGTGTCGGAATCTGACAAAAAAATCCCACATTTTGAGTGTAGTTTCTATAGGAAAAATGTTTCAGAAAATATTTCAAAATTTCAAAAATTTATCAGAAAATTTTAGTTTTTCTATAAGAAAATTGTATAAGAATTAAAAAAATTGCATAAAATTTGTTAAAAAACATTAATTTAGAACATTTTTGTAATCTCAGGTAGATCTACACCATTTACAGATGTAATTCGTAAAAGATCAATTGTAATTCGAAGATTCTATTTGTAATTCGAAGATTCTTTTGTAATTCTAAGATTCCATTTGTAATTCGAAGATTGCATTTGTAATTCGAAGATTCCAATTGTAATTCGAATACTCCAATTGTAATTCGAAGATTCCAATTGTAATTCGTAAAAAAGCAATTGTAATTCGTAAAAGATCAATTGTAATTCGTAAAAGATCAATTGTAATTCGTAAAAGATCAATTGTAATTCGTAAAAGATCAATTGTAATTCGTAAAAGATCAATTGTAATTCGAAGATTCCATTTGTAATTCGTAAAAGATCAATTGTAATTCGTAAAAGATCAATTGTAATTCGAAAAAGATCAATTGTAATTCGTAAAAGGTCAATTGTAATTTGTAAAAGATCAATTGTAATTCGTAAAAGATCAATTGTAATTCGAAAAAATCAATTGTAATTCGTAAAAGATCAATTGTAATTCGTAAAAGATCAATTGTAATTCGAAGATTTCAATTGTAATTCGTAAAATATCAATGGAAAAATGCAATTATTGGCAGGAATAGTTACTTCTGTGATAGAGGGTATATATAAGTTTGTCATTCCATTTGTAACACCTCGAAATATTGGTCTAGTACCCCATAAAGTATATATATTCATGATCCTCGATCGATTTTAAGACGATCTAGCGATGTCCGTCCGTCAGTCCGTCTGTCTGTCTGTCTGTCTGTTGAAAACACGCTAACTTTTAAAAGACTTTACGGAGGCTCCTGAAGTTTGGTAAATATGTTGGGTATTTACCTGGTCAGGTTGGTAT
The DNA here is from genome assembly GCA_963921195.1 of Pegoplata infirma. Classification (NCBI taxonomy): domain Eukaryota; kingdom Metazoa; phylum Arthropoda; class Insecta; order Diptera; family Anthomyiidae; genus Pegoplata; species Pegoplata infirma. Next base: position 199,118,077 of record OY992539.1, read on the forward strand.
TGCAATCCAGCGAAATCGGTCCAGTGGTTCAAAAGTTATGAGCAAAAGACTGAATTTCGGCAAGTGTTTTTCGTGAATTTACGAGATTAAAATCGCGCAAACTTTTGAAAGGCATTTCTGAGGATACTGAAGCTTGGCACATATATTTGTAGTTCTCATGGCTTGGTTCGTATTCAATTTCAGCCAAAGCCTTCCAGTGGTTCAAAAGTTATTAGCAAAACCGTGAATTTCAGATTAGCTTCATCTTTAATTCACGTGTTGAAAACCCGTTACGTGTTAAAAACATTGATAAGTCACAAAAATATTTTACAACGTATTTTTGTCACTCAAAAATATTTTTACAAAAAAAAAATACACTCGAAAAAAATTTTACACTCAAAAAAAAAATTTAGTTAATTATTATTTTTTTTTTAATTTTTTTTTAAGATTTTTTTTTTTAAGATTTTTTACACAAGATAAAATATTTCTAATCAAAAATTTTATTTTTTCCTGTTAGAAAAGTTTACTATCACTTAAAAACGGCATTGTGGAGGGTATTCATAGATTTGGCCAAGTCGAATTTAACTTTTCTACTTGTTTTTTTAATCTTGGTCCAGTTTTTCGGGAATAGATTAGTGACCTTACGTCCGATTTTTTTGTGGCCTAAACTTTTAGTTAGCTATATAAATTTGTGATATTTTATAACCATAACGAATAAAATATATTTTTTGTTTAAAAGTTTCATTATTTTAAACTTAAAAAAAATCAAAAAAATTGGGATTTTTTTCCCAAAAACTACAAACACTCGTTTGCTTCCAGCTTAAAAGTTTCATTCAGAACATGTAAATTTTTTCTATTGATCCGAAAGGCATTATTACGTAGATGATAATTATTAAAAAAATAGCATGTTACAATTTCATATTTTGAATTTCCCCAGTCTCATCGAAAGTTGACTCATTTTTAGCACAAATTTCAAGTTTACCCCCCTGGAAAAAAATTTGGACGCCTCTTATGTCCCAACCAGAGAAAACATAAAATCTTTAATATGTAAGTAGCTTACAAGATGAATAGCTAATAATCTCCGCCTTTAATATAGGCGTGGCAGCTAAAATTGCTAAAAATCAGGTTTTTTGGAAATTGTTACCACAAAATTGGGAATTCTAGGATTCCTTTCATCAAGTTTTTATATTTTGTTTTGTGTGTACATTTGCTATAGTAAGACCTTTATAAATTTAAAGTTTCATTACAATATGCTCAAAACCAAAAATTTGACAGCATTTTGAAAATTTTCTTGTTAAAATTTCGACTCACATCGTTCACCCCTCTAGTGTGAATCATGTGAGCGCTATGAGCTGATGTCCGAAAAAAAAAATAAATTTTAATACAAAAAATGTATGGGATTGAAGATTGAGGGTATGTTTTGATAAAATGTTGGTATTAAAAAAATATTCGAGATTTGTAAAACATTTAACTAGTCTAGGGGCAACCCTGGGAGACTTAGAGCGGTGGGTAAATTTTATAAAAATTTCATTTTGTATAGGAGCCCCCTTAAGGAGTTGAGATAGGGAGTTGGTTTGTTCAAAAAAAATATTGGGGACATGTGGGGTCCTCCGCCTACACTTAAGCTCGACATTAAGTTAGCTATAACCAGTATAAATTGCACTGCAATCGGTCCATTTAATTGTTGAATTGCTGAATTATTTCAAAAAAAAATCGATAATAAACCACTGTGCCTTGTTAGATACTTATGGCAATGGATGATATGAAGCAATAGGATGATCCTTAATTTGTTGATGAGCCAGATTAATTTAGACGTGTTGGAGCATGTGGCTTCCTTAAGCACATCAATAGTTAAGTGCGTTTGGGAAATCTAAATAAAATCACAAAAATATCTTGAGTTGAGTTATTCTAGCTCGAGTTGATTTTTCTTTATTAATAACACCATGATTTAAATAAATTTAAAACAATTAATCTACGAAATTATTAAAAAAACGACCTCGAGCTTGAATAACCCTACTCAAAAAAATATATATTTAAAAGCACGAATAAAAAATTTTTAAATTTTTAATAAATCAGAGTTTAAAATTCAAAAAATTTACTTTCTTCAGTACATTTTGAAAATGTTTTAAAGGTAAACCCCCTTAAAAAGTACATTTGTACCAAATTTATCCGCACTATCTTCCAGGCAGACAAACAAACATAGACATAAATATTAGTTGTAGAAAAGCAACAAATACCAACATTTACTACAACCACGATCTTATGATAACAAATTGCGATTTTTTTTGTTTGGAGTCGTTGTTTAACACAACGACTAGAATGTAGAATGTGTTTAAATATTATGAGAACTCCATTCATTAATTTTACATAGTCATAGTAGTAGATGTAGTCAAATTTTACAATGTAGTTGTATTACTTGTCATAGTATGTATAAAAGGCTTGTTTTTTCAGTTTATACTACCAAAAAAAAAAACATTGCATACATTTTAGGCGCTAAATTAACGAGGAATTTTAAAGCATACCATAACAGCCAAAAAAAAAAAAAAAATACACAGAATTGGAGAGAGTGTAAGGTACTCGTACTTACATTGTATGGGGGTCATGAAAGCGAACATTAAATAAAAGTGTCTTGTTGATAAATTGTTATCATTTGAACAACTGAAAATTATTTCATTAAAAAATAGTGAAAGAAACATTGCATGCTAGATTTTGTAACATGTCATGTTGAAACTTAAGAACTCTAACATTAAAATAATAGTTAAAATTTTTGTGATGTGACATTCCAACTAAATATGTTGTATGTATATTGTGTTTTTAATAAGGACGGATTCCCACGACTAATTTATTAAATTCTTTGAAAATAAAGCAAATATAATTTTATCACTGCACAGAGAGAAAAAAATGATTGCAGCACACAAAATTAACCATATTTTTTCTGCAACTTTATTCTATTAGACCTGAAAACTATGTATGTGGTACAAATTTGAGGGTAATCGGATAAAAATTACACGTAGCCCAGGCGATTAGAGTTTTGGATTTTTGAAAATTAAAAAATGAACAAAAAATAATGCATATCAAGATATTTTATTTTTATTTTCTAATTTTCAAAAATTAAAAATTTTGGTGAAAATTTTGTAAAAATATGAAACTTTGATCGAAAGATGCCATAGGTTGAATCATCCGATTTGGCTTTAGTAAGTTTAAATAAAATATGGTTGCAAGCTCTATGAAAGGACCTAGAGAAAGAAATTTTACAGTTAAAAAAAAAAAATTCTTGAACGTTGAAAAAAAACCGACATTTTTGCCAAATTTCAAATATTTAAAATATTTTTTGATATTCGTGTTCTCCAGATCAAAATAATAAACGTAATGTATAAAAATCCAAAACTTTATTTAAGTCTTCCGTAAAGGCTGTTAAGAATAATTTCAGTAAAAAAATTAAAATAACTTCGCTGGAACGTAATCGTTTTTGTTCCGGTGAAAAATTATCTTGACAATTTTCGAGCCTTTATAAAATATTGAGTGAAAATAAAATTAAGTACGAAAAAATTTAAAAAAAATTATTATTCCATATCGTATTCTGCTTCATTCCATTTTGTTTCCTTTCCCTTTCTGACCCCTTAGAATTTAATTTTACAAAATCAATTTTTTCAGAATGTTTAATTTTGTTGGATAACACCGTCCGACAAAAATGAAAAAGGTCGTTGAACACGAACTGGATAATTTCGTTTGAAACTAGAGACTGCATTTACAGTTTTTCATTTCGTGATTCTGTTTCCTTTTAAAAGGACTTTAAAGTTTTAGAGGATTAAATTTTACGAAATATTTTTTTTAATTTTTGTACTTGTCCTAGGATGCCACTATTGAAAGCAAATGAAAAAGGAGGATCTCCTCTAATTTTTATATTTTATAATTTTTACTTATCAGGAAACAGAAGGTAAGTTACGTCCATTCAAATATGTGTTTTTATAAAGTTTTCAAATGACTTTATTCACATCCTTGTATCCTGTTTTGGCAAAATGGAAAAATTAGGGGATATCCTCCTCTGTCATCAGCCGGCACCAGTGCCATCTTGGGGCAATTAAAAATATTTAAAAAATATTTTATAAAATGTATCCTTTAAAACTTTGAAGTCCTTTTGAAAGGAAAAAGGATCACGAAATGAAAAACTGTAAATACAATTTTACTACATTTAATCTCTACTTTCAGACGTATATCATCCGGTGCATATTTAATATTGGCTGTCGGACGGTGTAATCCTATATTCAAAATATGAAGAATGTATTTTTCCCCGATGGATCCTACATTCAATATAACAAGTGCCAACACTCAGAAAAAATTAACTAAAAAATTGGAAAACTAACTAAATTCAAGGAAAATTGATAATGACACAGTGCAACACCCAAAATCGGAATGGGATGAAACCAAAAGCAAATGAAAGTTGACATATTCCATAACAAACCATTTAAGGCTTTTTTCTAGTTCAGAGCTGGATTTTTTTTACACGCATTTGAAATTAGTGCACTTTTATTATAATTATAATAATAAATGCTTGAAAACTGTATTAACGGCGAATGATTAATATTGTAATTGCCTTTAAATAACAATCATACTCAACGGTGTCCAGTGGTTTATTTAAATAATTTGGCTATTCAGTAAATAGTAAAATTCATACCAGTCATTGCTGAAGTAATTTTGAGCTTAAGTTTGGAAACTGGACCCTACATGTCCAATAAGGGCACCACCAGGGGCCTTTAAAGTAGAACATGTTTAGTACACAAAATCTTTAAATGCTTTAAAATCACCAACTTTAAATGCGTGTAAAATAAAATCTAGCTCTGACCTAAAAAAGGCCTTGAGGGTTTTGTTATGGGAAACGTCAGCTTTCATTTGCTTTTGGTTTCATCCCATTCCGATTCCGAAAGTTCGATTTTGTATCACTGTGTGATTTAACTCCATTGCCATGTTTTACTTCTTTTAAGGTTATATTTTTCTTAAAAATAAGGAAAGAGAAAATACTTTAATATTATACCAATTTGAACTAAAAAATGTGAAAAAATTATTTCAATTAAGTTTATACACATTTGAGGACCCGATTCGGTGAAGACCCCATTGGGTTCGGACCCGAAAGGTTCAGACCCTGATGGGGCCAGAGCCAGTTGAGTTCCTTAAGAATCGTCACAGTTTTTTATTCAAAATTTTTGTCCGTTTCGCTTTACCTTGCTTAGTTTTTGAGATACGTTAATATAGGGCACCACTGGAGTCTTGAGAATTTTAAAAACTCGATAGCTCTAAAGCTATTACTCGCAGAACTTTTGAGTATTTGGCAGTATTGTTCTCCGTTTTAAGAGCTACAAAAATGCTTTTAAACTTTTCGTTGTGTTGGCAATATTTACAAAGATATGAGCATTTAAAAATTTTCGGGAATTCCACCTTTTTTAAATCCAAAGTTAGGACCCATTGGGATCCACACATGTGAAGAAGACCGGCGATATTACTACGATTCGAAGAACTAAAAATGCCCTCCATTTTGCCCTATCTGGCTTAGTTTTTGAAATATCGCCATTAAAAGATTTTTGAAAAAAAAATCCCAAGTTATAAAAATTTTACTAAAATAGCGAAAAAAACTTCCTCAAATAAAATAAGATTAACTAATTGGTAGTAAATTACTCGCTAAAACTAAAGAAGAGGAATTTGTCTTAAAAATAAAGATTTTTTCATATGTTTAGGGAAAATTTCTTTGGCGGTAGGGATTTCTTCCATGTAGTAGTATTAGGGAATTCCATTTAAGGAAAATAATGGACTACTTAATAGTACATGAACTAAAATAATTTCCTAACAGTTAAGAAAATTTCCCAACTTCTAGATCTACTCGGGCTTACCATCAACCCAATTTATTCTTTTGCGAATGATAGCAACATTTGCCACTCTTACTCCTTTTTGAACGCTGCAGAACCTACTACACTCCATATGATCTCCTAACAGTTTATACTACCTATATTCGTCCTTAAATGGAATACAATTCCCAAGTATGGGCAGGTGCTTTAATATCATCATTGGAGTTACTTGACCACGTACAGAGGAGGGCGTTGATGCTAATAGGGTCTGATATTATATACGATTAATTCCTTAGAGCATCGTCGTAATGTGGGTTGTGTGTCCTTGTGTTATCGTGATTTCCACGGAAAGTGTTCCACTGAGATAAGTTATCTCATCCCAGAGGTACGTGCTTTGGTCGCAATATGCGCCTCTCCAGCAGAGCTCATCCGTTTGTTGTTGATTAGGCAACGGACCGTACAACACACTATAGAGAGAATTCCTTCTTTGGCCCAGCTATACGTATGTGGAACAGACTTCCCGCACACGTTTTTTTAAGTCAAACATCCACAAACACTATTTCCTGTTTCCTCCTTCCCATACCTATATTTCTTGATCTTAACACAACGCAATACATTAATGGGGGGCATCCCCTGAGTGCTGGTCTTAAAAAAAACCTATTTTGAAAAAAAAAAAAATCCAAAGATTAAGTCTTTTTTTTTTTTGAGTGTAGGGTCGTTATTTCAGGAAATTTAAAAAGGACCAAACGTAAACTTTTTACAGCTTTTACGACCCTTAGAAACGGAATTTCCAAAAATAACTTTTTCAGAGGGTTATTCCACCGAAGAATCCTACATTTTAAACTTGCAGCATCTTTGACCATTATTTCAGGAAATATAAAAAGTACCACAATTAAACTTCCCCGCCTTAAAACCGGATTTTCCCAAAAGTACTTTGTCTAGAATGTGTGTTTCACACAAGGATCAAACATTTAAAATTTCAAGTTTCTTGGACTATTATTTAAGGAACATAAAAAAATACCAAAAGTACTTTTTAACCTCATTCTATAGAAACGAAATTTACAAAAAGTTTTTTACTGAGGAATCCCATATTCCAAATCTCAAGTGTCTAGGACACAGTACATGAGTTCACAGAGCTGAATTTGATGTGTGTAAGTATTAGTGAAAGCACACGGTGTAACTTTTGACGTTTCATACAGAACGTAAACAAACAACATAAATGCATTCACAAAAGCTCACACGTACAGGCACACATAGGCAGCGATGATAATTCTGTACTAAAAACCATACCACCATATTGGAAAGTACGCAATAAGCATCATTGTTTGCATACTAGTCTGTACTGTGGTCTAGGACCATTATTTCAGGAATATTAGAAATACCAAAAGTAATTGTTCACCCCTTTAAAATTGTAATTTTCGAAAAGTACTTTTTCCATAATGTTTTTCGAAGATGGCCATAATAAAACCAGGGGGAAAATTTTCCGCTTGGAGAACTAAATTAAGAGTGTGAACAGTACAAGTCCGCCACAACTTTTTCAATATAATTTGACAGTTAAAAACCGTGACCGGCAAGGCAAAAAAATAAAAAAAAAATATTTCTCTCCGGATCTCTTATTCGTTGTTTTTTTCACACTCCAGGGTTGCCGCATTTTCACAACAATTTTTTGTTTTTTCTTTCACAATAGTGTAACAAACGTACAAGTAGTGCCAACTTAATCACGTTGACTATGTGATCAGGGTTGCCGCATTTTCACAACAAATTTTTGTTATTTCATTCACAATAGTGTAAAAAACGTACAGTAGTGCCAACTCAATCCCGTTGACTGTGTGATTGGCGATTTTTTTTCGTAAAATTATTTTTTTATTATAAAAAAACGCCAGTAGTTGGAGAATTTATAAAATAATCCGGTTCTGGTTAAAAATAAAAATAATCCGGTTCTGGTTTTAACAAATTGTTATTTTGTAAGTTTCTCTGAAGATGAAATACCATCTTTTTCTAAATTAAACAAGATTATTGTGGATAAAAAAAAATAATAAAATTTATAAGTCTTAACAACCTTTTTGAAGTACATAAGTCTATATACAATTCATAATATAAATTACATTAACTTGAAAGTTTTCTACTTATAAATACATACAAAAAATGAAAAAAAGTGGTCACCACTACTCACTAATACCACCTTCATACCATATATTAGATATAATATGATTGGCTTTTCATAAGTAAAATACTAGAAAAAAATGTGTATGGAAAAACTTCTCTAAACAGGGTAAAAATTTATGTAAGCATAAAGTCATAAGAGTTTTTCTGCTTACTTGGGCAAAATGCCAAAATAATGTCTTTCTTATACTTCAGTCATGTATGAGGTAGAAAAACTGTAGTAGAGAATAGGGATTCTTAATTGGTTTTAAAGAAGATTCAACGGCATGCAAAGAATTTCAGAATCATACCAACGGAAAATATCCTCAGAGTGAAGATTGTTTTCATAAAACAAAATCTCTAACAAAAACTTACCTCAGAACCCACGTTTATATTAAAAATATATGACCTGATATATCATTTTATCCCAAAAATGGAGGATCCAAAAATATATGATTATATCTTATTGGATCAAATTTGATATAATTAGATCCCAAAAGTGGGACGGTAAATATTATCTAATTTGATATTATAAAAAATTAAATTTGATAATACCCGACTAAGAAAATAATACGGTGCCATACATCATTTGATCCTAAAAATGGAGTATCCAAAAATATATGATTATATCTTATTAGATCAAATGTGATATAATTAGATCCCAAAAATGGAACGGTAAATACTATCTAATTTGATCTAATTTAGATCTAATCGGATATAATTATTTTAAATTATATCTTATTAGATCTAATATGATCTTCAATATCAAATCAGATTAAATTTGCCGTTCCATTTTGGGGATCTAATTATATCTAATAATATCAAATTTGATCTAATGAGATATAATCATATATTTTCGGATCCTCCATTTTTGGGATCAAATGATATATGGCACCATATTATTGGGATCAAATGATAGACCAATTTATATTTAATTATATCACAACATAAATGATTATATCGAAACTTTTTTACTCGGGCTGTTACATTTTTGGGATATAATTATTTTTAATAATATCAAATTTGATCTTAAAAGATATAGCCGTATATTTTTGGATCCTCCATTGTTGAAATCAAATGACAGATCAATTTATAAATAATTATATAACAAAATATATGATCATAATAAAACATTTTTACTCGGGTAGTTGAATACGTACTTAAGATCTTTTAGATCTGATCATATACAATCAATATACGAAAGATTTTTCTTTAAAAATTTGTTCTCTGAGTCTGAGAGTTTTCCTTAAGCATCAATTTCTAAAAAAAACTTTAAAAAATATTTCGCTGTAACTCTGAGTATGTTTCAAAAACAAAAATGTTATTGAATCTTTAAGGATTTCATTTAAAAAAAAATGTTTAGAACCCCCTTTTAAAATGTTAAACATGAAGTTCATTAAAGAAACACACAAAAAAATATTACAAAAAAAAAAAAAAACAAAGATGAAACGTAAGTTATGATTATATATCTAACATGTTAGAGTCATATGGTTAAAATAGAGGAAGTCATATGCAAAAATATAGCAAAAAAAAAAATGAGAATAAGCTCGTATAAGAAACATCTTTCAACAAGCAAAAGTATCCATTGAAGTATGAAATTAACAACGTCTAAAAATATGCAATAAAAATATTGTTCAAAGATAGTAGAAAATATGGTAACGCTAGGAAAAGAAAACGAGAAAATGTTCTTAAACACAATAACCCAGCAAAAATATTCATAAACAACTAAAAACCAACATTGTCAAGTTGTCCTTAGTAAAGACTCCTTACATTTTTGCTCACAGCATTTCAGCCACTGAACCAATATCGCTCAAATGCAATACCAAACTTCTCGGGGCAACAATAAGTAAATTTCTGTCATATTTGTGTTATATTTTATGCCGTGATCGTTATTATAACAGACAGAAGGACATCGCTAGAATGTCTTACAAGGGAAGTATCTCAACCCTTATGAACCGATTTGCCTGAAACTTAAAATATATATAAAAGAGACGATTTTAAGGTTAGGGTGTCTCGGCTTATCGGCCATATTAGAGATTTAAAATTTCATTTTCCCTTTATGAAACAAAGTGGACCATCGGGAAAATTTTGATAACTCCCGAACTAATAGGAATATCCTCTAGGGCAAAAATACGTGTCGACTTAAATTTAATAAAGATGGACATCGTAGGTCTATGTCTTCATATAAATACCCCCCAAAATTTACACATTTTCGTGAAAAAAGTATTTAAGAAAGCTGAACTTTTACAAGGTTATGCCACCGTTGGATAGGCATTAAAAAAACTTTCTTCTCATATGTAAACATCATATAGTTTCTTAGAAAAAAATGAGTGAAAAATCCCAAAAAACGTTTTTTTTACCATTTTTGGAGCCATGTTTTGAACCCTTAAATCCCCGATATGGCCGATAAGCCGAGACACCCCAACCTTAGAATTGTTCCTTTTATATATATTTTACGTTTCATGCAAAACGGTTCATATGGGTTGAGATACTTCCCTTGTTAGAATCGATCACTAATCAATATATGTATAGCTAGAAAGGGAATTAGAAATTTATAAATACCCTCTACCAGGGATGGAAAATCGGAATTTGGAAATGGTACTGGAGCTTAACCAAAAAAGTAGATTTTCGCCCTCGATGGTACTAAAAATAACACTATGCAACAACCAAAATCGGAATGGGACGAAACCAAAAGCAAATGAAAGTTGTCATTTTCCATAACAAAAACCTCAAGACTAGTTTTTTTACGCACTTTTGAAGTTGGTTAATTTCCATTATAATTATCAGGGAAACCAAAAATATGCAGTATCATGTTTTTTCCTATGCATTTTATTGATAAATGGGCAAGTTATTTATCCGTTTCAGAAGTTTTTAAGAAATCTGGCATCGATTTGTTAAAGCATATTTTTGCATATTTTAGCCTTAAGAGCATATATTTGCATATTTTAGGTTTATGAGCATATTTTAGCATAAGAGCATATTTTTAGAGCATATTTGAAATTTTTTGAGCATTTTTCCACTTTTTAGAGCATATTTTTAAATTTTTAGAGCATTTTTTTTTTTTTCAATTTTTAGAGCATTCTTTTCCATTTTTTTTTTTATGACAACATTTATTTTTAAATTTTTTATCCAACAAGGATGTTTTTTTTCAACAATTACGGAACTGTATCATATCGGTATATGAATCTATGTTTTCTTTAGATTCAGCAACTTGGTAGAAAATATTAAGGCAAATATTTTTGTAGAACATATTTAACCCTCTAACTATCGCACATAACGGTATTTGTAGGGTCTTTTCTCTAACAAATTGTAAAAACCACCGCTAAAAAGGGGACATAATTTTTTTTAAGAGCATATTTTTATTGTTTTTAGAGCATATTTTCCGTTTTTAAGGGCATTTTTTAAGCGCATAAAACGTGTTTTTTAGAGCATATTTTTGGTTTCCCTGATACAGCGCAACAACCAAAATCGGAATAGGACGAAAGCAAAAGCAAATGGAACTTAAAATTTTTTATAACAAAACCCTCAAGGCTTTTCTAGTTCAGCGCTAGATTTTTTTTTAAATGCATTTGAAGTTGGTTAATTTTCATTAAAATTATAACACCGTCCGACAGCCAATATTAAACATGAACCGGATGATATACGTCTGAAAGTAGAGCCCAAATGGAGTAAAACTGCATTTACAGTTTTTCATTTCGTGATCCTGTTTCCAAAAGGACTTCAAAGTTTTAAAGGACACATATTGTAAAATATTTTTGTACTTGTCCTAGGATGACACTGGTGATGGCAAATGAAAGAGGAAAATCTGGCCTAATTTTTCCATTTTCTATTTTTCCATATCAGGATAAATGGATGTGAATAAAATCATTTGAAAACTTAATAAATATATTTTGTTAAAAATTTTGAATGACATTGTAGGATAAGTTTTTGAAAGGACGTAACTTACCTCCTGATATGTACTTAAATATAATAAAATTGGAAAATTAGGAGAGATCCTCCTCTTTAATTTTTCTATCACTAGTGGCATCCTAGGAAAAGTACAAATATTAAATATTTTATAAAATTTAATCATCTAAAACTTTGAAATCATTTTAAAAGAAAACAGGATCACATAAAGAAAAACTGTAAATGCAGTTTTCTACATTTAGTCTCTAGTTTCAAACGTATATTATCCAGTTCGTATTTAACGACATTTTTTCATTTTTGTCAGACGGTGTAATAATAATAACTTGAAAATTGTATACATGGCGTATGCATAATATTGTAACTGTCTTTAAATAAAAACTATACGCAACGTTGTACAGAGGTTTATTTTAAATACTTTGGCTATTTAGTAAGTAGTAACTGGGCCGATTGCAGCGACCATAATTTTGAGCTTAAGTTTGTACGGTGAACCCCCACATATCCAATAAGGGCAGCAGCAGGGATCCCTAAAGTAGGACATATTTGGTATAACAAATTTTTTAAATGCTTTAAAATCACCAACCTTAAGTGCGTGTAAAAAAAAATTAGCGCCGAACTGAAAAAAAACCTTAAGGGTTTTGTTATGTAAAATGTCAACTTTCATTTGCTTTTGGTTTCATACCATTCCGATTTGGAAAGTTCGAGTTTGTTTCACTGTGTAATTATTGTCCAGTTTCTGTACAACAAACGTCAGTATTCGGCGACGAATTTTCATGTATTTTATTTTCGTTGCAATAACAAAATACATGCAAATTCTTCGCAAACTAATAACGTTCGACGTACATTTATCCATTTATTTATTTTTTTTTGGAGAAAACCTCATTAAAGGTTGACTAAAACCAAGCATTCTTTTAATGAAAATCGGAAATTCTTTTAGATTTGGTTAAAGAAATGTATGAACTCGTCTGGTATAGAAATCAGTACCGGGGTACTACTGTATCTTCGAGAGTAAAAGAGTACTGAAAAAATTACTAAAGTACTAACATTTCCATCCCAACCCTCTACCTTTATGTCAGTCATACGCATTTTTGTAATTCCTATTCCCGCGGGAATATGCGCTGCTTGTGCGCTGTCAACACACATACACTATAAAATTCTGTTGCTTGAGCAAATTTGTTGACTTTTCGCTTGCTACACCCAAAAAAAAACGTGGGTATTCAATACTAAAAATTTTACTAATGAACTAATTTTTTAGTCCAAAATGATCTAGTGCAGGCGTTGGTAATCAATACTAAATTTTTTTACTAATATTATTCAAAACCAGTAAAAATTACTCATTTTAGTACTTTGAAGATACTAAAAAAATATTGTACTACTGGTAATTAGTAACTTATTAGTAGATTTTGGTACCAAATCACTTACTAATATTTTTACTGCAGAATTATTTTGAGTGTACTACCCACACAAGCATAAATGTTATAGTATATGTGTGCGCATCTCTGCTTTATGTGGATGGAGGTTATTAAAATGATCATACGCCTAAGTGTACATGCCCCTAAAAGTATGTAAAATTTTAATAAAATTCAAAACACAGTTTAACGTGACGTATGATTAATTTTAAATTATTTTGAAAACAACCTATTGTATTCATCATACGCCTGAGAACATTATTGGAACTAGAGATGGGCGCGTGAGTGGATTTTGAATCACACTCACTCACGCTCACGCAAAAAATAATCGAATCACTCACTAATCACTCACGCAATTTTTTTTTACTCACGCTCACTCACATTCACGTGAGTAATAAAAAACTTCCTCACGCTCACGCGTGACTCACGCCAGATTCAATCACGCTCACGCGCGAGTCACGCAAAATCTCCACACGCAATATCTCCACACGCAATAAAATTTTCTTACCAAAAAGAAAAAAAAATCCCAAAAAAAATTTTTACAAAAAATTAAAAAAAAATTGGGAAAATCAAAAAGTCTAATCACGCAAACAAAAAATAAATGACTCACTCACTAATCACTCACTAATCACTCTCTCAGATTTTTTTTCAACTCACACTCACTCACAATCACGTGATTGAAATGAAAATCACTCAAACTAGACCTTCAACTTAAGTGGGTATAAATTTGAGGCCAATCGGATTAAAACCCGTGGCTCTAGAAGATCAAAGGTTTCGATTTTTGAAATTTTTTTAAATAAGATGATATCGTATTATGTCTTGTAATGTATCGCATTAATTAATTTTAAACACGAATATAAAACAAAAGTTAAATCGGTTAAACGGTTTTTGAAACATCGCTATTTGAAATTAGCAAAAAACGAAATGTTTGTCCCAAAGACTATTAAAGAAGACGTATCACACGGGATAGTAAATGAACCCTCTGGAAATAAGTTCCCGCGGAGAGATATGGATGAATCTTCTTTAGTTGTTCATTTGTAGTGGAGAAAAATATTTTGAATCCAATTAGAAAATTAAATCAGAATTTGTCAAAATCCACTAATACATTCTCAAATTGAATCAGAATTTACTAATACACACTTCTAAAAATATTTTTTTGCGGACAAGGAGAAAAGAAAATAAAAAAATATTTCTCCACGGGAACTCGCTTGCAAATTAGTGAATTCCTTTTTTGGAGGCTGGAAGCTCTTGGACACCCTTTGGTTTGTCCTACGTTTAAAATTTTTTTAAATAAATATCTCGAAATGTCTTTCCATTTTAACTTTCATAAGGTTTGGACGAACTTTTATTTTAACTTGATCAAAATTTCGGATTTTTGGAAAATTCAAAACTTTGATTGATTTAAATTCAGCAACTGCTTTCGATTTGAAAATTCGGCTTATAAAAATTGTTTTTGCATACATTTATTTATTTTTTTTTGCTGGGAAGTTTTATCATAAATAAAATAGATATATTTTCAAGTGTTTTTTATAAAAAAAACCCATCAAAAGGCATTTGAAGACTTTTTTTAAATAATAAAATACGGGACTTTATGCGTTGATTAAGACCCAATCATAAAACACTTAATTCACATTATTTCTAGTTGATCAAAGTAACAATAACTTAAAAAACAATAAAACTTAAACAATAACTTTCTTAAAATATAACTTAAGAAAGTTTAAAAGATCTTGCCAATATAATTAGAAGTTTAGATTTGAAATCCAAAAATATAGCACAATTTGTGTTACCGGTGTTTTAAAAATGATTAAAGAACTCTCGGCCCAGCTCAACTGTTTAGAATATATCGTTGACTTTAAATTAGTGTTTAAAATTTTAAACAATGATGCTTAATTTTCATCAATTTGTCAATTTTATTTCCTAACTTAATTATTTTTTTTTTTTAATTTAAAATATTTTTTTTTTTTTTACAAATTTCATTATTTTTTACAGCACTTGTGTTTAAAACCAAAACGTTAAAATTGTAAGAAAAAAAAGGAAAAAATTGGTAATTTTTGAGCGGGGAAAAACAAAGCACCACTCACTATTCCAAATAATTTAAATAAAAACTGCAAAAGTACATATCGTATGCTGGGATGCATAAGGACATAACATCCAAACTAATTTTATAATTATTCAACATTTTTTAAAGACTTGTTAATTTTTTAATGGAAAATTGAAGATTTATGATTTTGACTTACAAGTCTGTTTTCATTTAAGTTTGCAATATTTTTATTTTTATGAAATGGTATTGTTAGTAACTTACCTCGCACATAACTATGGTCTAATACATTTGTATAATATTATTATAGAAAATAAAAAATAAATTCTAAACTTTACAACACATCAAGTGCATTCATACGAGGTATTACAATTTAAATATCCCGTTGAAGAAAAAACCCAAAAAGCTAAATTAATGTTTTATTTAGAATTGTGTTTCCCTTAAGGTTTAAAAAAACAGCCTTCATGTGATCAATTTTTAAACAGATATGTAAAAAAATACGCTATATTTTTTAATTCTGTTTTTTTTTTATTTGAAAGATAAATAACTGTAATATTTTTAAAATTTTGTAACACAAAATTTGGTAAACTGAAATTGCCACTAAATTGTAGAATGTTTTTTTTAAGGCAAAATCGGCTGCAGTTGTGCCGCACAAAGTACTGGACCGATTTTGATGAATTTTTTTTTATTTGTAGATAACACCGTTCAACACTCATTTTCCGGTTTGAATTCTGGTGATCAATTTTAGTAGACTTTGATCTCCTGATTCCAAATCTGTTCTCAAAATTTTTCCATCACGTCCAGATTTTTAGTTATTCATGGATGAAAATGCGAAAAATTATGATTTTTGCATTATTTGAAAGCCTGCACAGCAGTGGAATACAAATGTGGTATAAAGCGCAAAAGTATAATTTGTCTATAGTCTCCAACATAGAAGACAATTATTTTCTAATTATTGCGTTTGGTTGGGTTACACTTGCGTTTTAAAATATTACTGTTAAAATTACTATTTTTGGAAAAAAGGTAAGGTAGATAGATACCTTAGTTTTTTCTGATATTTTTTAAAGAAGAACTAAAAAATAAATATTTTACAAATTTAAGATTTCTGTGTTATTTTTCGTGTAAACCGAAAGATATCTTTAATGGGCTTTAAAGTCTATAAGAAAGACTTTTGACTAAATTTTGAGCTCATCACAGTAAAGATTAATCATCTGGTTTTTGTTTTAGAGCCTTTTAAAAATAGTGTTTTTTCTAGTTTTTTTCACAGTGTTTTTTTAAAATACATGTTTGGCCAATAATAGTGCAACAACTTCAAATTTTTTTGATCATATATTTGAGATCATAGTTCAATTCTACTCTAAAGCTTTATACCAGATTTTTATTTCACCCAGTGGCTGCTGTGCAGGCTTTCAAAAAAGCCAAAAAAGCCAAAAAATCGAGTTTTTTCGCATTTTCAACCGCGAATAATTAAAATTTTAGACGTGATGGAAAAATTTGGAGCACAGATTTGGAATCAGCGAGTCAAAATCTTTAAAAATTTTATATCAAACTTCAAACCGGAGCCAAAAACCTTCGATTTGATGAGCGGTGTTGTCAGCCATCAAGCTAAATTATAATATTTTTTGAGGTATTTTTTTTTATTAAAAAAAATTTTGTGAAAATTACCTAACGTGTTGTAGGTTCCATTAATACTAACAATTAGTTATAACAACCAACTGTTTAGTAAGGTATACTATAGGATTTCTATGAGTGTAGAAGATAACTTATTCCTCCGATTTGAGAGATTTTTCCTCAAAGTCTAGAGACATTTTACATATAGAAAAATATTTTTTTTTAAAGAAAAATTCTCAGATTCTAAGACATTTTTCTATACACAGAAAATTAAATCGTCAAATTTAAATCAACAAACAGCAATTGTAAATCAACCAAACATGATATCAACCAAACATTTAGTAAAAACAGCCGCTTGTTAGTCTATAATACAAAACTTCAATTTTGTTTTCAACAAACTCAGTCAAGTAATTTTATTTCAAAATTATTTTATCATGTCAACAAATAGTGTTTTGTGTTTGTTGAATTTCTTTGTTGAAAAAAAATAAGATTTTTTACGTTTGTCAGATCAACAAATTTTATTTGTGTTTGTTGAATTTCTTTGTTGAAAAAAAAAAATTAAGATTTTGTACGTTTTTCAATCCAAATAATAATTAAAGAGAACAATTACAATCTCATTTATCAATTATTTTTTCAACAATCAAAATTTACAAACGTTTGTTGATATTAAAAATTTCCGTATAGGAGCACTATCAGTGAAAAAATTAATTGTATTCTTAAATATGGGGGTCAATATAACAGTTCGTTTTTTTCTGTGTAGATAAAGTTTCAGAGCCTGAGACATTTCTCGTATAGAAGAAGTGAATCTGAGACATTGTTTCTTTATAAAATTTTTATGATTCTGAGACATTTTTTTCCTCAAAAAAAGTCTCAGATTCTAAAAAACATTTTTCCTATAAAAAAGTCTCAGATTCTGAGAAATTTTTTCTATAAAAAAGTCTCAGATTCTGAGACATTTTTTCTATAAAAAAAAGTTTCAAATTCTGAGACTTTTTTCTATAAAAAAAGTATCAGATTCTGAGACATTTTTTGTATAGATTCTGAAACATATTTCCTATAAAAATAGTCTCAGATTCTGAGTCTCAGATTTAGAGACATTTTTCCTATAGAAAAAGTCTCAGATTCTGAAACATTTTTCCTATAGAATATGTCTTATATTCTGATACATTTTTTATGCAGAAAACGTATCAGATTCTAAGACTTTTTTTTTGTAGAAAATGACTCAGATTCGGAGACATTTTTCCTATAGAAAAAGTTTCAGATTGTGAGGCATTTTTCCTATCGAAAAAGTTTCAGATTCTGAGACATATTTCTTATGGAAACAAACAAACTCCAAACAAATTTACACCCAAATACTTTTTTTTTACAAAAATTACACCGTCCGACAGCCAATATTAAACATTAACCGGATGATATACCCAGCAAAATTTTCTGTTCCAAATAATCGGTTCTGGAACTAATCATATTACCCTGCAACCGGTTCTACTTAATATTCCAGAATCAATGATTTTTGTTTGAAATTGTCCCGAAAGCAATCGACTTTTAGAGCAAGTAGTTTTTTCAAAAAATAATTTTACATAGAAAATTTTGTAGTAATTACCGTAGAATATATTCAAGAATCTATTGAACCAGGAATTTGTTCCAGAAAATTTTCCTGGGTACGTCTGAAAGAAGAGATCAAATGGAGTAAAACTGCATTAACAGTTTTTCATTTCGTGATCGTGTTTCCTTTTAAAGGACTTGGACGTTTTAAAGGATACATTTGGTACATTTTTTAAATATTTGTACTTGTTCTAGGATGGCACTGGTGACGGCAAATGAAAGAGGAGGATCTTCCCTAATTTTTCCATTTTTCTATATTGCCATTTCAGGACAAAAAGATGTAAATAAAGTCGTTCAAAAACTTTATCAAAATATTTTGTTGAAAATTTTGAAGGATATTGAAGAATACATTTTTGAAAGGACGCAACTTACCTCCTTTTTCCTGATATGTAAAAATAATAAAATAGGAAAATTAGAAGAGATCCTCCTCTTTCATTTGCTGTCAATAGAGCCATCCTAGCGCAAAACCAAATATTAAAAAAATATTTTATAAAATTTAATCTCAAACTTTGAAGTCCTTTTAAAAGGAAACAGGATCACGAAATAAAAAAACTGTAAATGCAGTTTTACTACATTTAGGACTGGTAACTCATCAAAATATAATCAATGATTAAGGCTAATCAGTGCTTTCAAACGTCAAATTTATATGAAATAATCAATTTTTAGTATTACTTAATCGTTGATTAGCTTTTGATAAGTTACGAGCCCTTAGTCTCTACATAGTTTCAAACTTATATTATCCAGTTCGTGTTCAACGACTTTTTTTCATTTTTGTCGGTCGGTGTTATTTGCGGTTTTGGCAGATTTTTCTGCTGATTACAGACATAAAATTTGCAAAACACATCCGCTAAAATGAGCTAATTTCTTATATGACTCAAAATGAGTGTTTTCAGCAGATTTTTATACTGATTGGCATAATAATGAGTGTAGATATTTATTACAAAATGGGTCATATGTTAAGTTTTCCACTGCAATGTTCACATGTACTTGTAAAACTACAAAATATATTTTAGAATTTCCAAGTATGTACCAAATTTATTCACTACAATAATTACTTTTATATTTTGCCCGACGGTATTGAGAGGTTATAGAGCAGAAATCGAATTTTATTAATACAACAATCAAGACTCAAGTATTTGTATTATGGACTTAAAATATGGTGCTACACCATTTACAGATGTAATTCGTAAAAGATCAATTGAAATTCGAAGATTCTATTTGTAATTCGAAGATTCCATTTGTAATTCGAAGATTCCATTTGTAATTCGAAAATTCCATTTGTAATTCAAAGATTATACTTGTAATTCGAAGATTCTATTTGTAATTCGAAGATTCCATTTGTAATTCGAAGATTCCAATTGTAATTCGAAAAATATGAACTGAATTTCCATTGATATTTTTCGAATTACAATTGGAATCTTCGAATTGCAAATGGAATCTTCGAATTACAAATAGAATCTTCGAATTACAAGTATAATCTTCGAATTACAAATGGAATTTTCGAATTACAAATGGAATCTTCGAATTACAAATGGAATCTTCGAATTTTAAGTAGAATCTTCGAATTACAATTGATCTTTTACGAATTACATCTGTAAATGGTGTAGAACTAGTAAGAGTACTATTAAAGAGGTTGCATATGAAGCCTTCTACACTAAGTGTCCAACCAATCAAGGCAAGATTGACGATGGTCATCATTAGACAAAATAGGGCCGTAAAAATGTCGATGGACGGTGAATTAAAAAATTATAATTTGTGTTCAGTGGTGTCAATTTATAAAAAAATAAATAAACTTAAAACATATTTTCATTCTCAGATTACTAGACGATTTTCCTATAGGAAAAAATTTCCAGATTCTGACACATTTATACCTTTTTTTTCTAAAATTCTTAAATATGCTCACTTTGCCAATCCGTGGCCCATAAAGAATATACGGTTTACAGCACTAATGAGTTTGTTTTAGTACAAATTTTGCATCTATTGGATTGGACCGAAAAAATATCAAACTTTGAGACTAAACTTTACTTTTCTCATAGATTAAGGTGCGATAAATTCATATATGTTTTCTGATTACAAATCTCATTTCTAGTAAAAGAAATCTTTGCTGGACCTTGTACAAATAGGAAGAGCCGCTTCTTTTTAGAAATTCAAAAGTCCACCAAGATGGAGTTTTTTATGTCCCTTGGCACGATTAGCCCAGAGAGCTACATATGTCTCTATAAATTAAAAAATTTTTTAAAACTATTAAATTCTAGCAAATCCCTTCTTTTTAAATATCATTTACACACAAAAAAATAAAGGTGTCACAAAATAATTTAAAATTCCTCAATAAATTCACACCATTTGGTATCATGCAACATTTACTTAAAAGAAGCTCTGGATGAACCTGGGGAAAATGGTAGTTGAGTAGTAGTGTTTTGTCTATGAAACACTTTGAAGTGTGTTAATTTTTAATGAATCAAAAAAATTTGTTCACACATGCCATACGCTCAAACATGCACGAGCATGCTTAAATAAGGTTAAAAAGCATAACATACTAGAAAACAAGTGAGAGTGTTAAATTCGGCTGTGCCGAATCTTTTATACCCTCCAAAATGTAAAAAAAAAAAATTGACAGGGGCGTTTCTTTTTTTTTTTTTTTTGGGGGGGGGGCTAAGTTGATAGGGTCAGTGGGGCACGTTGAGAGCACATTCCCATCGCGATAAATATACCAAATGTTTCATTTATTTACCAAAAATACAAAAAAACCTATAAAAACTGGCATTTTTTTAGAGGTTAGTTTAGTTCTTCAAGGGGGAACTTTTTTCCCCCTAGTCCGATTTGGCCAATTTCCGAACTTAACCTGCCTAGGAACATAAGACATATTTGTGCAAAACTTGAGTTTCCTAGCTTTTTTATTTTGGACTGCATCGTGTTAACTACAGACGGACGGACGGACGGACGGACAGACGGACGGACAGACGGACGGACGGACATCGCTAAAATGTCTTAGAATCGATCACTGATCAATAATATATATACTTTATGGGGTCCCCGACCGATATTTCGATGCGTTACACACGGAATGACAAAGTGAGTATACCCCCATACTGTAGTTGGAGGGTATAATAAGTAAAAACAAGTAAGACTGTTAAATTTGGCGGTAACGAATCTTTTATACCCTCCAACATGTTATAAAATTTAAAAAATTATAAAGTTAAACGAGTAGTTTTTGGTGGGGTGGGAGGGGGTTATAAAGGGAAAATATCGGGTTCGCTGTTGTGGTACACACTTCCCGTTGCGGCAAATAAAAACATAAAAAAAAGTTTACAGTATTGTTACAGGGGTAGTTTTTTTTGGGGGAGGTGTTGTCCCCCCACCAGAAATGTATACAAATTCATTTATTATTATATTTACGCTTAATTAACTGAATTTTATCATTATTTTCTATTACTTCCTATAACCATGCCCCCAAAAGGAGGCGGCCCGAAAGAAATTTCATTTCCTTGGTCCTCATCTTGGTCTAACAAGGATGTCTCCCTGGTATCACCCTCCGATCTTCATGAAATTTGGATATGTTGTTAAGAACGAAAATTAATTCGACACGTATTTTTTTAGCGACCCAAACTAATTTATAGGAGGGGGTGGGGGGGGGGTCGATTTGTAGGGGGGGAAATTGATATTTTTCAGTTTTTTTTACGATTTACGCCTCTTTAAACAAAATTAATAAAGCCATGTGTGGTATCAGATTAAAGGTATTAAAAATACCTATCTTGTGGTGCTAACTACGGAGACACTAGGGAGACTTCCCTTGTAAGTGCAGGTCGATAAACTTCATATGCCATAAAAGTGTTTCATTTGTTAAACAAATTTAACAGAAAACATGCAAAATAACAATTTTTTTGGGGGTTGTTTTAGTTATGGTTCTCCAAGGGGCAGTTTTTCCCCTTTGTCCGATTTTGCCCATTTACAAACGTGACCTTATTAGTAATAATATGACATAATAGTGCCTCAATTCAGGAGTGTATCTCTTTTGGCGGACGGACACTTTCAGACGGACGGACATTTGTAGAATGTCGTAAAATATATCCCTGATCTATAACACTGGGAAACAAAAAAATTCTTTTTGGAAAAAACATGAATTTGACTCGAATTTTCCAGTTTAGAGAGTCCATTCTGAAAAGCAGTATGACCCACAAAAAGGTGTCTTCAGTTTTTATCGAACAGCTTAATCACCATTTGTGCTATCGTTTTTGACTAAAAAAAATCCACAAAAAGACCCGCAGCCGCCTGTAGATGTATAAATTATAATCAATTTTCGCCCCTAAACATTTTTTCAAAACTCGCCTAAGCACTTATGTCAGTACAATCCCTAAAGGGGCTCTTATTCAAAGATTTCATTTGTATAAATCTGCTCGATGTTGCCCCTAGAGGAGTCAAATGTATAACTGACCCTTAATATTTTTTCCACCCCAACATCTTCTTAGAACATACATACCATCTTTAACCCTTAAGTCAGTCCCCATGCAATTTTTAATTGTTTGTTTTTAATCGATGTTGAAATCGTGGATGAAATTGAATCTACAACATGCAATAACGCGTTTTATCCTCGAGGCTGGACAATCCGGTACTTTAGAGGAGTCTGAACTTTAGACTCCACCACCCCTAAATTAACCTATTAATTTGTTTTAAGAAATCAGCTCCTACCGCTCCCATGGTGCCTCTTAAAGCAAGATCGACCCCATTTTACTTTTACCCCTCAACATTTTCTCCGAACGTACCTATACCCAATCTCCGCTCCCTAAGAGGGCTTCGTTACAAAATGGCATTTTTATAAAATTTGCTACCACCGCTTTAACTGCCCCATGGGTGCCCCTAGAGTCGTCAAATGTATGACCGACTTATTTTTATATCCCCAACGTTTTTTTCAAAAAATACCTACCGTCTGTCTTTTACCCTTAGTAGGGTCCCCATAACAATTTTGTAAAAACAAGTAAGAAAGTTATAGTCAGTCAAGACCGACTATATTATACCCTAAACCATTTTTTTCCGGAAAATGGGTCCCATGTCCAAACATGGACCGATTTGATCTATCTTTTGTTAGATCTTTAATTTGTGTTGAAAACACACACAGACCAAATTTTAGAGGAATTGGTTTACTTTTGATGCCAATAGACCGATTCAAATTAATATTGGTTGAAATTTTTATATGGGGGACTTAGTCCAAAACTGATCAGAATATATTCAGATAAAATTAAGTACATCTTTATCAACTACTAGCAGGCCCGCCCGGAACTTCGCCCCCGGTAATATTAAATACCTGATTAAAGAAAGATCAGGATTAGAGTCTCCATTTCTAAAACTCTCCCCTACAGAATTTTTATTTTATTTAATTTTTATCGTTGAAGTCTTTCATAAAAACTATTTAAAATAAACAATAAAATTAAAACAGACCCGTTTAGCTTGGAAACATGTTCGTTTTCTTAAAAATTTTCGAGCCCTTATATCGTAATTATTGAAACCATTTCATTCCCCGTTTCACTCCATTTAGTTCCCCGTTCTATTCCATTTCGTTTCCTTTTCTATTCATTTGGTCAACTTTTTATTCCATTTTGTTCTGAATTCCAATTCATTTCGTTCCATGTAGGCTTCATTCTTAAAAAAAAATAAAAAAGTACCACATTACAATAATTTACCCTTATCCCCAATAAAATCTAAATTTCCAGAAGGTCCTTTTTAGAATGATTTTTTGGGCTGGAGGATCCAACATTTCAACTTTTTATGACCAACTTTTCAGGAGATAGAAAAAGTTACAAAGTTCACAACTTTGCACGTATTTGCCCCAGTAAAATAGGAATTTCCAAAAAGGTAATTTTTCAGAATGTTTTCAAATTGGGTGAGTAGTTTCGGAGAATTTAAAATTTTATGTCATTTGACCCAAATTGATCTTTGAAATGGGTGTGGTCAATGAAACCTACCCTAACTCACCCTGAAGGAAAATTCTAAATATTAGTGAAAACATTTTTGAAATTCCATAATAAGTTTCGTATATTTACAAATTTTACGTAGATGAACCGTAGCCTATGTCTAACCATTCTTAATGCTGGAGAAAACATTTTTTAAATGAGTAGTTTCGGATATTTCGAAATTTTATGTTTTTTGCCAAAAGTGGGCGTAGAGGTGAGTGTGGTCGAAGAGAGCTAACCCATGTCCACTCTGA
This sequence comes from Pegoplata infirma, assembly GCA_963921195.1. Lineage (NCBI taxonomy): Eukaryota > Metazoa > Arthropoda > Insecta > Diptera > Anthomyiidae > Pegoplata > Pegoplata infirma. Next base: position 199,142,797 of record OY992539.1, read on the forward strand.
AGGACCATTCTTAATATATATTTGTGATTTTAAATCGGATACGTAGTTTGATCATATTTAAATTTTACGTTTTTCTTGCCAAAGGTGGGCGTAGAAATAGGCGTGGCCAATTAAACCTAGAATATTTAAACTCTGAAGGACGAAACATTGGTGAAAAAAATTTGGAAATCAGATGAAAAATTTTGGAGATTTAAAAATTTAAGTTTTTTTTTTTGCCAAAAAGTGGGCGTATAAGTGGGCGTGGTCGATGAAACCCAGCATATGTCCACCATGAAGGATCATTTCAAATATGTATTGGTGAAAAAATTTTTGAAATCGGTTCAGTAGTTTTGGAGATTTTTCAAGTTTACGTTTTTTGGCCAAAAGTGGGCGTAAAAGTGGGCGTGGTCGATAAAACTTAGCCTATGTCAACCCTGGAGGAACACTCTAAATATTGCTGAAAACTTTTTTGAAATCGGATGAGTAGTTTCATAGATATTTAAATTTTAAGTTTTTATCAAAAGTGGGCGTAGATGTGGGCGTGGTCGATGAAACCCAGCATATGTCCACCATGAAGGACCACTCCAAGTATGTATTGTTGAAAAAAATTTTTAAATCGGTTCAGTAGTTTTGGAGATTTTTCAATTTTACATTTTTTGGCCAAAAGTGGGCGTAGCAGTGGGCGTGGTCGATGAAACCTAGCCTATGTCCATCCTGGAGGAACACTCTAAATATTGCTAAAAACTTTTTTGAAATCGGATGAGTAGTTTCATAGATATTTAAATTTTAAGTTTTTTTATCAAAAGTGGGCGTAGATGTGGGCGTGGTCGATGAAACCCAGCATATGTCCACCATGAAGGACCATTCCAAGTATGTGTTGGTGAAAAAATTTTTGAAATCGGTTCAGTAGTTTTGGAGTTTTTTCAATTTTACGTTTTTTAGCCAAAAGTGGGCGTAGAAGTGGGCGTGGTCGATGAAACCTAGCCTATGTCCATCCTGGAGGAACACTTTATATATTGCTGAAAACAGTTTTGAAATCGGATAAGTAGTTCCGGAGATTACCCTCTACAAACAAACAAACAAAAAAACAAACATACAAACATTACCTCCCCGAGTAAAAATTTTTATACGATGCAATATATAATGGTATATAACACAATATATATTTATACGCAATTTGATCCGAAAAATGGTGGATGTTTTTGCATTAAAAAAGATCGACTTGTATAATATATGATTTGATTTCATCCGAGTTTTGACCAGACATTGCCATATATTGGTGGATCTAATTAGATCTAATTGCATAAAAACATATAAAATCCTGGTGTTTTTCGGTTTGGGTTGAAATACACCACAGGTCAACGATACATTCACCAAACATATAATTTTCTAAAACAAAAAAATGTTTGGGTACGCTTCGAACCAGATAGGTGATATACATAACCCTAATAAGGAAATGTTTAGGAACATTTTAAAAAGTTTCTTATACTTTGCCTAAAAAACTTAGAAAATTTTTGGTTAATTGGAAACATATAAAGTTTTATATGGAACAGAATAAGCTACATATATATAATTTTATGTTAAATTATACAGAAAACCAAATTTTGTATTGACCCTCATATAATTTTATATAATTATATCTACCTGACACCTTTTAATCCGAATCATGATTAAATTATATATAACTAAATATGACTGCATATAAAAAATTTAGAAAATATCTCACGCGATGTATAATCATATATGATTTATTATGTTTGCATCAGGTTATATATTGTTATATATGTTTATTTTTACTCGGGTCTTTATAATATTAGTATAGACAAACAAAATTTTAACCATATATTTAAAACTTTAATGATTTTTGAGTTATTTAAGTGAATATAGGAATGGGAGTTTGTATGGGATCTTCAAGAAAAACGATCCGATTCTATCAAAATTTGGTATTATGATTTTGAATACAAAATACGATTACCTAACAAATTTCGAAAGAATACCTATTATAATCCGGTAATAAGGGTCGCTTGAGTCAAATTCAAAGAGGACGTTTGTATGGGGGATATGTCAAGAAATGGACCGATTTTTTTTTTTTTTTTTTTTTTCATTTTCAATAGGCTTCGATCTTGGGGTAAAATAAGCTTAAGTTTTTAATTTCAGTATAGTGTATATAACGTTTACATGGACGCACAGTGGACCAAATGCTTAATCTAGCGCGCAAGAGAGTATAATTCGACTTTGAGTGCACCTAGAAACATGAAATTTGTAATGCACAAGGAAAATGAGATGAGCTTCTATATAGTCCAAATGTGGGCGGTATTTGAAGGGGCGTGGCACTTATTGAAACATTGTCATAATAAAATATAGGTAAAGTAGAGCCAATAATAAGCAGAGAAAGTAATTTTTTTTAACGTAAAAAAGATTTTTAAACAGTTTAGAAAAGAAATATTTTATTTTGAGTAAAAAAAAAATTTTTTTTTACTCATTTCTGTAAAAAAAAATTTGTTCGAGTGTAAATTTTTATTTGAGTTTAAATTTTTTTTTACTTGTAAAATTTTTACATTGGGTTAAAAAATGTTTGAGAATGTCAAAATTACTCAGCAAAATATTTTTGTGGCTCTTCAATGTCATTTAAAGCGTTTAGGTGTTTTTTTTTTTAACGTAAATTCAAGGTACACCAATCTGAAATTCACGGTTTTTGCTTACAACTTCTGAACCACTGGACCGATTTGGCTGATATTCAATACCAACCTGACTAGGAAAATTAAAAATATATATGCCAAGCCTCAGCAGCAACAGAGTTGCCGTTTGAAAGTTATCGTGTTTTAAACAGACAGACGGACGGACATCGCTAGATCGACTGAAAATCAAAAACCAGCAGCCAATTTTTTTATTATTTTGGACCTCAATATCTATTCTTTTGAAATCATGTAAAAACCCTATAGAAGTTAGTGGGATTCGTACCTAAATTCATTAACAAAATTAAAGTTTGCTTGAAAAATAATTCCATTGTGGACTCTCTTTTTAATTTACGTTTTTTTACGAACAACCACACAAATTAGATTCAAATATACATTCCTTGAGGTTAAAATATAACAAATAATTTGATAAATTGCCTTAATACGGTCGTAAAATAGCAGTTTAAACAATCAACACGTCTACACAGATCTTGAAGAAATTTTTTTATAAAAACTAATTTCTCATGTTTGGCTGCCTACTACGATGGTGTTTTTGCAATAAACAAAGAAATTTTATTAACGTTAAGTAAGGTAGGATTAGTGCAATCATATATGCGATACTAATTCAGTATTGTAAAAACTTCATTTTTCGACCAACTGCGCACCAGATTCAATATTTGGTCCACTGTGGGACGGGCAGACCGACGGACGGACATTGCAAAATCAACTCAAAAAATTATTCCGATCAACTGGTACACTTGAAGGTTGTTGTAGGACCAATATTTCGGGTAGTTACAAACATCAACACAAACTCATTATACCCAGTACCACAGAGATAATGAAGCAGTTATCCTTTAAAATAAAAAAATTCTTAATTTAAAGCCAATATTTTTTTATATATGCTATGATGTTTTTTTCATAAAATATATGAAAAATTTCATTGCATTTATGAAAATATTCATTTATTTTATGATTTTTGTTTTCTTTGAAACTTTTGTTCTTAAACGTATAAACATTTTCATTATTGCAATGAAAATGTTCATAAGTTTTATGAAAAACTCATTCATACAATGAGAAAATCACTTTTAATGAAGTTCTTATAGATTGTGTGTATATTTTCATAAATATAATCAACAAAATTCTTACAGTTTAGAAACAAAACACATCCCCCCGCGGTTCTACGACCGCAACGTGTATGCGTGGACGTAATGAATCGTTTCTTATTATTAACGACCTATTTCCCTACATAATTGTCATTTCGTTTCTATCATGTGTTACAAACGAAATGACAAACTTATATTTATCTTTATCATACAATATGTGATTAAAGTAGAATGTATTTAAAAAAATTCCCAGTAAAATTTGTAGTATTTACTGTAAATGAACATTTGTTGGAGTGAAAAAATACATACATTTTTGTTTTTTAATACGTTTTTTTTAAGAGGGTATAAAATTGAAACAAAAAATGTGCAAATAAATGAAACTAAGCTTGAAAAGTAATTGAACTTAATTCGATTGTGTTTTTTTTTATATCCTGGGAATTCTTTGAAAAAAATAAAATTTCAGCAGGTGATGAAATTCCCGAAATATTTTTGTTAGTTAAAAGAACAAATAAAACAATGATTGTGTGTATTCAATCAATAAAAAAAGAAAGAACAGAAAATAGTAAAAATTTCAATTTATATTTTATATGTTGCAAATTAATTTTCTTTTATCTTATCTTAATTTTTTTTTGTAAAAAAAACAAAATGTTTCTTTTCATTCATTTGTAAATAAAATTTTCAAATTTATTTGTATTTTAGCAATAGAATAAATTTGCTTTAACCAGCATAAAATATAATTTAAGTCATCATTATTTGTATTCCTTTTTTTTTTTTTTTTTTTTTTGAAAAGTATGACCCATCATTAAAATGTATACATTTCAATGAATAGAAAAATTGACAACATTTGTATTTAAGGATCTTATGAATTTGTTCAAGCTTATGCTAAAGTTTTACCAGTGATTTGCTTACGCATTTCATTTATAATACTTATTATAACAAAGATATACGAATGTTCTTTTTGAAAGGGAAGGTTACACAGACAAGCAATTGAAAAACTTTTTCAAAGAAACTGAATTTTTTTAAACCCTCCAACTACACAGAAAAAAATATGGAGGAAACAAATTTGAGTAATCACTTGTTTAATTTTTAAAAAAAAAATTGAGTAATTTTTTAATTGACGCAATTAAAAATTTACTCAAAAATTGAAAATAAAATTTGAGTAAATAATTTAATACAAATTTAATATTTTTTTTATTTTTTTTTCTCTTGGTGTTTTGAATTCTCATTTAGTTTATTGTTTTTTGTATATGGGCAATTCCATCATGTCGAACGTGACCGTTGCATACATTAAAGTTGAAAAAAAAAGTCAAAAAAAAAAGATTTTTTTTCTTGACAATAGGGTAAACTTATAGCTCTTAACTAGCTCTATAATTGTTGCTCAGGTTGATTTTGAAAATTGTTTCAAGCTTTCGAGATAATCGCAAAAAAGACAACCATTCGCACGGGACAAAAAACAGAAATCGTTTTCGCGACTATCAATCAAAACTCGGATTTCAGCGAAACCTGAGGCAATATCACAATGCGACTAATTTTGAAATGTTGGCTTATAATGTCTTTTAAAAGTTGTAAAATTTTACCTCAAAATTATTTCTACTTTTTTTTTAATTTAACTTTAATCACTGTCGCACGGGACATGTCGCACGGGACCGTTTTTTCCATCATCATATTTCTGTTTTTTTTGTTGTTCTTTTTTAACAAATTATAAATAAATAAGATTAGAAAACTTGGCATATATATTTTTCGTTCCCCTGGTCTGGTTCGTATTAAATTTCAGCCAAATCGGTTCAGTGGTTCAAAAGTTATTAACAAAACCGAGAATTTCAGATTAGTTTCACCTTAAATTCACGTGTTGTAAACCCATTAAACATGTTTTTAAAACATTGGTAAGTCACAAAACTATTTTACAACGTATTTTTGTCACTCAAAAATTTTGTCACAAAAACTACACTCGAAAAAGTTTTACACTCAAAAAAAAATTTACACTCAAAAAAAAATTTAGTAAATTATTTTTTTTTTTTTCAAAAATTACTTAAAAAAAAATTTTTTTACATAACATTAAATATTTCTAATCCAAAATGTTATTTACTTTCACTTAAAAGGGCATTGTGGAGGGTATTCATAGATTCGCCTAGTCGAATTTAACTTTTTTACTCGTTTAATTTATTGTCTTGTAATTTCATTTCATCTTCCTTCAAATTTTCTCTCCGCCGTTTGCATCTTTCTTTATTTTTTTCGCCGTTTATACTAATCTATATTTAAATAATTTAAAAGAATGTATTAAAAAAAGTAAATCGTTTATTTAAGAAAAAAATATTTTTTCAAAATTTTAAAATCCACACTTACCATGTCGCACGTGACCAACTTTATATAAGAACCAAGATCACAGATTTTATTATTTTTTAATTTTTTTTTTTTTATTTTAATTGTAATAAAAATCTGTGTTTGTTCTCAATACTTGATGAAATTTCGTCATGTCCACTTGACGCACTAATTACAAATGTTGTTTTTCAATGTCGCACGGGACATCGAAATATGTGATAAAGCATAGCAAAAACTAACCGTTATTTTTTGAATTGCATAGTTTGTTATGTATTTTTTTTAGCTCTTTGTATCTCCAGAAAGATTTTTTAAAACCAAAAGTCAATATTTAATGCTTCTCTTAAAGAACTTTTAACAAAACAAAAGGCGCAATAGAAATGTCGCAATGAGAAAAAATTGGCTTGCTCGACTTTACATTCGAATATCTCGAAATGGGTTACGAATAAATGTAAAATTTGTTCACGTTAGTTAAATTTGATTGTTTGCCTATGAAAATATGTTAAAACAAATTCGTTTCAAGAACTTTTGGTTTTTTGGTCTTGGTAGACCTTTCGGTGGAAGTGCCCATATGTATATGAAAGTTTGAAATCATCTTTATAAAATTTTACTTTGTCTTGAAGACATAAGTATATTTGGTAAAGTTTGAAAAAGCAATTTTTTGGGGGAAAAAAATTAGAAACTTTTTAAACTTTTTAAAAAAATAATTTGATACATTTTGAGTAAATTTTTACTTGACACAATTAAAAAGTTACTTAAAAATATTAAAAAATTTTAAGTAAAGATTTAATTGTGTGAATTAATAATTTACTCAAATTTTTTATTAAGCATTTAATAATTTTTTATTAAAAGTTTACTCAATACTATTAAATCGTTTACTGGTGGAAAATTGAGTAATTTTTTACTCAATAGTATTTAAAATTTACTCAAAATTTTTTTTTATTTTTTTCTGTGTACAGTATGGGGCTCTACTCACATTGTCATTCCGTGTGTAACACATCTAAAAAGGTGTCCCCAAACGTCCTCCGTCAAACTCTTCCCCTTCAAAAAAACGGCGCCCCTTTCAATTACACTGTGGAACAAATTCAGGTTAGCAAAAGTTAGGTCGATTCTGAGAGTGAGGGCTGAAAATAGAGGCTAAATTCGAAAACCCGTATCGCGGCGTTTGTTTATGTTAGTTTGATTTTTTTTTTTAATCGACCTTCAAATTTTGCAGTCAAATGCCGATTTTCAGCATATTGTTCATTGCTTATGAAGCAAAATATTTTCAAAAAGCATGAAAAAAAAAATTCGAACTAATATAAACAACCGCCGCGATACGGGTCTTCTAATTTCGCCTCTATTTTCATCCCTCACTCTCAGAATCGACCTAACTTTTGCTAACCTGAATTTGTTCCATAGTGTTACACTAGTTTACAGAGATTTTGATCCACGACATGTTGCATTCATTTTCCATGTAAAATATAATGCTGAATCTGAAAATCCACTCCAAAGTTTCAAAAGTGGAACAGTTTTCAAGATATTGCCAACTTTTTAAATTTTCATCTTTTTAAAAAAGTGGTTTTACTTAAATTAAAATATCTCCGGAACAAATTGATGGATTTTAGTGTTTTTGGTTTTAAATTAAAGGTGGTTAAGATATCTATTAAACATTCCTACAGCATTTTTCAATCTGAATACACTGTTCGACACCAAAAACATCCTAGTGAAATGTCTAACGAGTCCTTATAGATTTTGGTCTCCTGATTCCAAATCTGTCATGAAAATTTTTCTACCACGTAACGTTTTTGGGATATTCGCTGTTAAAAAGTCAAAAAATCAATATTTTAGCACTATTGGGGGTCCACTGTTACATATTCTTACGTTGCTTCCACAAAATAGGACTTGATTTTTTATAAAATGGACCTTCTGATTCCAAAACTGCAATCCAAATTTTTCTAGCATGTTCCATTTTCGAGATATTCGCGTTTGAAAATTTTAGTGTGATTTATTAAGAATATAAGTGCGTGACGGTGGAGTTTGAGTTTTTTAAATGCCAATATTTCAAAAACGGCACGCGCTAGAAAAATTTGGATGACAGATTTGGAATTAAGAGGTACCATTTATACTAAATCTAATCATATTTTGTGTGAACAACTTAAAAATAAGTCACAGTAGAGACACAAAAAGTGCAAAATTAACGTATTTTTCAATATTTAAACGCGAATATCTTAAAAACCTTATGTGGTAGAAAGGTCAAAAATCAGGTCAAAATCTATTTAACTCAAGTGATTCATGGCAGTGTGAATTTCTATGAGTTTGTTCAACAGTGTTATCGCCTTAGAAGCTATTAATTGATATATCGACAATTTTTCTTAATTTTTAGCGAAATTTGGGTAAAAAAGTAAATTCTATTGTAAATTTTAGAAATAAAAAAAAATTAAAAATTTATTTCTCTCTTTGCAGTTCATTTCAGATCTATCACGATGAAAACAAAATGGTTTTCAAAAAATCCGTTTAAAATTGTATAAGTTACATGCATTTGAGTAAAAATGCGAAATTAAATTTTTATACATTTTTAGTTTATTATACCCTCCACTCTAGTGATAGAGGGTATATATAAGTTTGTCATTCCGTTTGTAACACCTCGAAATATTGGCCTAAGACCCCATAAAGTGTATATATTTATGATCCTCGATCGATTTTAAGTCGATCTAGCGATGTCCGTCCGTCCGTCCGTCCGTCCGTCTGTCTGTCTGTTTGCCCGTCCGTAGAAAACACGCTAACTTTTGAAAGACTTTACAGAGGCTACTGAAGTTTGGCATATATGTTTGTCATTTACCTGGTCAGGTTGGTATTGCAATCCAGCCAAATCGGTCCAGTGGTTCAAAAGTTATGAGCAAAAGAGTAAATTTCGGCAAGGGTGTTTCGTGAATTCACGAGATAAAAAACACGATAACTTTCGAAAGACAATAATGAGACTACTGATGCTTAGCATGTATCTTTGCCGTTCCCCGGGTCTGTTTGGTTTTAAATTTCAGCTCAATCGGTCCAGTGGTTCAAAAGTTATAAGCAAAACCCTGAATTTCAGATTAGTTTCATCTAAAATGCCACGTGTTTTAACAAGTTTTAAAAGCATTGGTGGAAACTAAACAATGCTTTTCAAACTTGTTTAATTTTAAAGCAATGCTTATTAAACTTGTTTAGTTTTAAAAGCATTGGTAACTTAAAAATTACACTCGAAAAAAATTTTACACTCAAAAAAAATTTTACACTCCAAAAAAAATTTTACACTTAAAAAAAATTTACACAAAAAAAAAAATTTTTTTTTTTTTTTTTTTCAAAAATGACAATATTTTGTGTACATACGTACGTGCATTCATTCAGAAATATTTGTATAGTAAAAAAAACATTACACTCGAAAAAAATTTTACACTCAAAAAAAAAAAATTAGTATTTTTTTTTTTAAATGAAAAAAAGAGTTTTTTACTCAAAATAAAATATTTCTAATCAAAAATGTTAATTTTTTCACGTTAAAAAATGTACTAGCCTTTAAAAAAATGCATTGTGGAGGGCATTCATAGATTCGGCAAAGTCGAATTTAACTTTTCTACTTGTTGAGTGTAATACCAGTTTACAAATTTTAAAATATTGTTCGATTCACGATATTTGACATTTATTTTCCATGTAAAATCGCGCGCTGAATCCGAAAATGAAATCAAAATGTTAAAAAGTAGAAAAGTTATTAAGATATTGCCAAATTCCATATTTATAAAAGTGGTTTACATAAATAAAAATATTTTCGGACCAAATCGGAGTACAATTTGATTTTTTTTTTTTACTTTTAAATTAAAGCTTAATAAATAATTTATCTATTCTCTATACAATATTTTTCAATCTGATAATCGCCTTAGAATCTATTCATCGATATATCGACAATTTTACTTCAATTTAAACGAAATTTAGAAAAAAAAATAAATTATATTGTAATTTTAACTTAAAAGGAAGGTCTTTGACAGGGCGCCCACTGATTGTCCTGAAACTTGAATGTAGGAATGAGGAAAAAAAATTAGAGTTACCTGTTCTTTTTATACCCTCCACTCTAGTGATAGAGGGTATATATGTATAAGTTTGTCATTCCGTTTGTAACACCTCGAAATATTGGTCTAGGACCCCATAAAGTATATATATTTATGATCCTCGATCGATTTTAAGACGATCTAGCGATGTCTGTCCGTCCGTCCGTCCGTCTGTCTGTCTGTCTGTTGAAAACACGCTAACTTTTGAAAGACTACGGAGGCTCCTGAAGTTTGGCATATATGTTGGGCATTTACCTGGTCAGGTTGGTATTGCAATCCAGCGAAATCGGTCCAGTGGTTCAAAAGTTATAAGCAAATGAGTGAATTTCGGCAAGGGTTTTTCTGGAATTTACGAGATAAAACACACGGTAACTTTCGAACGGCAATTCTGAGGGTACTGAAGTGTGGCATATATGTTTACCGTTCCTCTGGTCCAGTTCGTTTTAAATTTCAGCCAAATCGGTTTAGTGGTTCAAAAGTTATTAGCAAAACCGTAAATTTCAGATTAGTTTCACCTTAAATTCGCGTGTTGAAAACCCGTTAAACATGTTTTAAAAACATTGGTAAGTTACAAAAATATTTTACAAGGTATTTTTGTCACACAAAAATATTTTTACACTAAAACAAAAAAAATACACTCAAAAAAATTTTACACTCAAAAAAAATTTTACACTCAAAAAAAATTAGTAAATTATTTTTTTTCAAAAATTAATAAAAAAAAATTTTTTTACACAAAATAAAATATTTCTAACCAAAAATGTTATTTTTTTCACGTTAGAAAATTTACTATCACTTAAAAAGGACATTGTGGAGGGTATTTATAGATTCGGCCAAGTCGAATTTAACTTTTCTACTTGTTTTTTTACTTTTTTAAAGTACACCAATACCCCGGTTTGCGTCGCTTCGGTTTGCGTCGTTTCGAAGTTGCGTCGTTTTCAAATTTTTGTGATTTCGAAGTTGCGTCGTTTTGGTTTCAGTTTGCGTCGCATGGCTTCGAAGTTGCGTCGCCAGTGCTTCGATTTGCGTCGTTGACATAAAAATGTGTGTACAAAGCTAAAACAAAAAAAGGGGATTTCCCGTTTATATTTCAGTTTGCGTAGCATGACTTCGAAGTTGCGTCGTTAGTGCTTCGATTTGCGTCGTTAATATGAAAATGTTTATACAATGCTTGCTTTTATACTTGCTTTTATACTATGAATTTTTTATTTTTATCTTAATATTTTTATGTTTTTGTTATGTTTTTTTACGTTTTTCTCATGAATTGTTATATTTTTATTTTAATTAAAACTGTTTTCAAAAAAAAAAAATACAAAAAATTGCATTTTTTATTGAAAAATCAAATTTTTCCGCTAAAATTATGAATCTTGGAACCAATTAAATGAAAATCAATACAAATGTATGGAAAATCGTGCTTCGGTTTGCGTCGTTTCGGTTTGCGTCGCGTTTCTCCGGTCCCAATTAACGACGCAAACCGGGGTATTGGTGTATTGATGAAAAAAATTTTAATATTTTTAAATTCTACATATTATGAATTATTCATAAATATTATGAAAAAGTTTAAAAGTATTATGAAAAAGTTAATACATTTTCATAATAACAATTAAAATTTTTAGTTCTATAAAAAAAAAAAAATAAATATTTTTGAATACATTTTTTTGAAAATAAATAAATAATTAAAAAACACTTTTTTTAAATAAAATAGTATAACAAGAAATGTTTCTTCAAACTTTACCAAATATATTTATGCCGTAAAGACAAAGTCACTAAAACTATTTTATAAAGTTGATTATAAACCTTTTATATACATAAAACTATAAACATAATGAGAATTCTAAAAACTATATGAGAAATATAAAAAGCTTTCAGCAAACTGTTTATACTTACGTATTTTTTGTATGTAATAAAATGCAAGAAAAAAAACGCGCACACGGCAAACAAAACAAAACTGTGTGAAGCTAAAAATTTAATTCAACAATTCATTACATTAATTAAATAATTAATTAATTTTAAATTTAAAAACAATTTAAATATTAATTAAAATAAAGTTAAAAATTTAATTAAACAATTAATTATATTAATTAAAAATTTAATTAATATTAAATTAAAAAACAATTAAAATTTTAATTAAAATAAGATATACGATATTATTTTCTTTGTAGTGTGAAATAAGTCGAAAAATTTATTAAATCTACTTGTGAGCTAAATAATGTTTAAATATGTCTTTAGTGAATAGTCTCCCATTTTTAGGGGTCATTTTTGTCCTCATTTCTAATGCTCTTCTAGAAAACCAATAAATCGCGAATTTAAAGGGTTCAAATGTTCTACAAAAATGTTCTGCATCAAATTTCACTAGGAGCTGTTTGAAAAATGCTCAAAAAAGTAAAATTGTAAAGTATCAATTTAAGAAAATATGATACTTTAAAATTTTACTTTTTTAAGCATTTTGCTAACATCTTACGAACTTTTGACCTTTGACAACCGATAGTGAAATTTGATGCAAAACATTTTTGTGGAACATTTTAACCCTTTAAACGCACGATTTAATGGTTTTCTAGGAGAGTATTTGAAATAAGAGCAAAAATTAACCCTAACAAGTGCCAGTGCTTTGGTATAAACTGGCTTTAGTGAATTTTTTCTATAGTGCGAAAATTTTTTTTTTGCATTTTTCGCGAAAACGCGAATTGATCTAGAAAAACTGGGAGACATGGGTATTTTATTTTCGGCCGTACTCTCAGCATTTTTTAGTCTGGTTCATGTGTACAGCCAAAATTTGCAATTTGTCGGACGGTGTTGTGAAACTTTTCCAAAACGAAAAATTGTTTCTAAATCAGTAATAAGATTTGTTAACATCCTTAGCTTATGTCA